>OV277858.1:62936810-65336810 GCA_922989275.2 Gari tellinella | reverse complement strand
TTTTGTGACGCATAACTAGTCAATACTGTGTTTTTGTATGGACACAATGCTAGAAATGCTATATTTGATTGTGCTGTTGTTCTGTATAGTCTCTTATAATTCAAAATGAATGGCATGGTTAATTCAAACGAGTTTTTCATATGTATATAACCATGATGAGACTTTAATAAAGATAATATATATACAATTATAAATAAATATATGCGTGTATCAAGACACTTTCATTTGAGGGGGAAACATTTCAACTGCGAACAGTTTGGATCCAGATCAGCTACATGGCATCTGATTAGGATCAAAACTATAAGACATCGATTTTCAAGTACATTTTATTGTATGTGTTTCGTTTTAACGGGATGGCAACGTCTTCTCCACTGTGCAACAAATACAAATTTTCCTCTTTGTCAAAAGTCACATCCTTGGAATTGGTGATCTTGATCTGCTCCTGTAAAACGTTACCTGAAAAGTGTACCACTTTATGAAAATAGAGGGTCTCGTTCGTGATTATGAGTGTGATGTGATATATTATAGCTTCTACTAGCTTAGCTTTTCGGATCTAATGTTTATCTGCAGTGGCATTTATCATTTAACAAGAGCCGTATACGGTCCTAAATCGCTCACCTGGGACCGTTGATGTAAATGTAACATATCTTGGAAAGCTGAGAAATTATGACAATATGATTGTGCCAATTGCTGATTGGATGATGCTGAGTGCATAATAGCTAAGCTTAGGGTACTGTGGTTTCAGAAAAGAAGATTTTTTAAGCTTTTTTTTTTTTTTTTAAATCTATTTTTAGCTCCTGTGACCTAGATATGCAACGGACCGGAACCATTTGAACAATATTGGTAAAGTATACCTCTAGAAGTTACACCATGCCAAATATCAAATCTCTAGCTATATTAGTTTCAGAGAAGAAGAGGTTTGACGATTTCACTTTATAACTCTATGTAAATTTGTGACCCCCGGGGCGGGGTCATATTTGACCCCAGGGGCATAATTTGAACAATCTCGATAGAGTAACTGAAGATGATGCGTTATGCAAAATAGCTAAGCTCAGGGTACTGTGGTTTCAGAAAAGACGATTTTTTAAGTTTTTATTGAAAAAAAATTCTATTTTTAGCTCCAGTGACCTAGATATGCAACGGACCGATACCATTTGAACAATATTGATAAGGTACCTCTAGAAGTTACACTATGCAAAATATTAAAGCTCTAGTCATATTAGTTTCAGAGAAGAAGAGGTTTGAAGAGTTCACTATATAACTCTATGTAAATTTGTGACCCCCGGGCCGGGGTCATTTTTAACCCCAGGGACATAATTTGAACAATCTTGATAGAGGACCTGAAGATGATGCGTTGTGCAAAATATCTAAGCTCACTGTGGTTTCAGAGAAGAAGAATTTTAAAGTTTTTATTGAAAAACAAATCTATTTTAGCTCCTGTGACCTAGATATGCAATGGACAGGATCCATTTGAGCAATATCGGTAAAGTACCTCTAGAAGTTACACTATGCCAAATATCAAAGCTCTAGCTATATTAGTTTCAGAGAAGAAGAGGTTACACGATTTCACTTTATAACTCTATGTAAATTTGTGACCCCCGGGGCGGGGTCATATTTGACCCCAGGGGCATTATTTGAACAATCTTGATAGAGTAACTGAAGATGATGCTTTGTGCAAAATAGCTAAGCTCAGGGTACTGTGGTTTCAGAGAAGAAGAATTTTTAAGTTTTTATTGAAAAAATATTCTATATTTAGCTCCAGTGACCTAGATATGCAACGGACCGGAACCATTTGAACAATATTGATAAGGTACCTCCAGAAGTTACACTATGCCAAATATTAAAGCTCTAGTCATATTAGTTTCAGAGAAGAAGAGGTTTGAAGATTTCACTATATAACTCTTTGTAAATTTGTGACCCCCGGGGTGGGGTCATTTTTAACCCCAGGGGCATAATTTGAACAATCTTGATAGAGGACCTGAAGATGATGCGTTGTGCAAAATAATTAAGCTCAGGGTACTGTGGTTTCAGAGAAGAAGAATTTTAAAGTTTTTATTGAAAAACAAATCTATTTTTAGCTCCTGTGACCTAGATATGCAACGGACAGGATCCATTTGAACAATATCGGTAAAGTACCTCTAGAAGTTACACTATGCCAAATATCAAAGCTCTAGCTATATTAATTTCAGAGTAGAAGAGGTTTGGAGATTTCACTATATAACTATGTAAATTTGTGACCCCCGGGGCGGGGTCATTTTTGACCCCAGGGACATAAATTGAACAATCTTGATAGAGGAACTGTAGATGATGCTTTGTTCAAAATATCCAAGCTCAGGGTACTGTAGTTTCAGAGAAGAAGATTTTTAAACAAGAGCCGCATGCGGCCCTAAATCGCTCACTTGAGAAACTATTGTGTTATACTCGATGCATAATGAAATTGTCATTGCATGTATGTGGACTGTTGCATGAAACTGAAACAACTCGGAATTAGGTTTTCCTGTATAAGTCTATGTAAAACTGATAAGCCCCGGGGCGGGTCCATTTTTTACCCTGGAGTCATGATTTGAACAATCTTGGTAGAGGACTGTAAGGCAAAGCTTAATGCCAAATATAAAAGGTATGGGCCTTACGTTTTCAGAGAAGAAGATTTTTAAAGGTTTATTCCTATATAAGTCTATGTTAAACTGATAAGCCCCTGGGCAGGGCCATTTTTTATCCGGGAGTCATGATATGAACAATCTTGGTAGAGGACCATACGGCAAAGCGTAATGCCAAATATAAAAGGCATGGGCCTTACGGTTTCAGAGAAGAAGATTTTAAAGGTTTATTCCTATATAAGTCTATGTAAAACTGATAAGCCCCTGGGCAGGGCCATTTTTGACCCTGGGTCATGATTTGAACAATCTTGGTAGAGGACCATAAGGCAAAGCTAGATGCCAAAATATAAAAGGTATGGGCCTCACGGTTTCAGAGAAGAATATTTTTAAAGGTTTTTCTATATAAGTCTATGTAAAACTGATAAGCCCCGGGGCGGGGCCATTTTTGACCCTGGGTCATGATTTGAACAATCTTGGTAGAGGACCATAAGGCAAAGCTAGATGCCAAATATAAAAGGTATGGGCCTTACGGTTTCAGAGAAGAAGATTTTTAAAGGTTTTTCTATATAAGTCTATGTAAAACTGATAAGCCCCGGGCGGGGCCATTTTTTACCCTGGGGTCATGATTTGAACAGACTTAATAGAGATCTATAAGGCAAAGTTACATGCCAAATAAAAAAGGTCTAGGCCATACAGTTTTAGAGAAGAAGAGTTTTAAAGGTTTTCCTATGAAAAACTCATAAGCCCCGGGCGGGGCCATTTTTGACCCGGGGGTCATTTTTTTTAACAATCTTGCTAAAGGTTCACAACATGATGCTACATGTGAAATTTGGTTGTCCTAGGACTTGTAGTTATTGAAAAGAAGATGTTTAAAGTTTTGACTTTAGTTGTCAATATTACGTAAATACGGAAATTGACCACGCCCTCTGGCGGCCATTGTTTTTGACGGACCAAAATTCTTTGAACAATTTGAAAGTATATTAATTGAGAAACATTTTGGTGAAAACCAAATTGAAATCGGACCAGTAGTTTTTGAGGAGAAGATTGTTTTAGATATCGTGCATGGTTGCCATGGCAACAAGACCGATTGCCCCACCCACTATTTTAGAACAATTTTTGAAGCTCACAACTACAGTATGTATCTGACCAAGTTTGGTTAAAATTGGGCCATTGGTGTCAGAGAAGAAGTTATTTGAAACAAATTGTGAACAGACGACACGGACACGGACACCGACGTACGACGGACGGCAACCGATCACAATAGCTCACCTTGAGCTCTTTGTGCTCATGTGAGCTAAAAATGTACCGGTAGTTGCAGTGGAGAAAATGCCATTCCTCTTGGATTGTGCTGAAGTGGCTTCCTCTGACCGTCATAATGTAATTTTTATTAATTAACAGTGACATTGACGATCAGTGCAGGGTCTAAATTAGAAACTGCATTAACTATAGACTGGTCAAGGTAGACAAATTATGCATTACTTAAATTTAGTTGTGCATGAGTTGTCTCCCATTGACCAACAAAATATTTTTTCTATTTTCTTTTTTAACATGCTTTTAGGAGCGCATTCGTTGCCAAAAATCCAGACATGCAATCACCCAGTTTTCAATTATTGTTTGGCCAAAAACGATATGTATTTGTATAAATGTCGTTTAGAATCATGCAAACTTAACATGTAAATGTCTGTTTACATGTGTATACTGTATTCCATAAAAAGGTATTTATAGTTTATACTTAAACACTTGCAATTCTTTCATGTAAAGCTGTTAACAAGGGAACCAAAATCCACGATTTAATGTTACTTTCTCAGACAGAACTACATATAACCAACATTTGAAATAAACATTTTCCGCCTGGAAGAATTGAAAGTACGCTTTGCGAAAGACGTTTCACCTTTTGCAAACAGACACCATACAATGAACTTCGGATATTCGCCAATGTACAACGGACAATGTAGAAAGTAACAAATGAGTCACGAGGGCGTGTCTTAGCTACATAAGCCCCTCCTTCGACGCGTCAATTTTCCTTCGTGAAGTTTCGGTATTTCCTAGAACGTATGCCAAGAACTCTGAGGTGTTCCGAGTGACTATAATTCTGCTTTACTTTCAACCTGCTTTAAAGGGACTCGCAACCGGATGGTGTTCTTGTCAAAATAAAATAAAATACTCAAATAAAAGCAAATTTGTGGCATTATTTGGCTTTTGACATTAAAAACATATGATCAGTCCAAAAAACGTCTCAAGAATCGTCACCGAATCTTAGTTTTTTAGATATTTTCCATCGTTTTTCCATAGCGTTAGCTAACGGTATAGTTGTTGTTGTTGCTTCTCTACACGGGGTCAGACATAAACCCGAGCCGAATAATGTTCTATTAATAGCTATCATTGAAGTACGTTAATTCGCTACCATATATATAGAGAGCGTCCGTAGCCGAGGGCGTAGAGGCGATGCCTCATTTTTCATTTTTGTCTCCGCATGGATGGTCACGGGTTCGAATCCCACCAGAGCCTCTTCTTTTTTTTTTTGGAAATGCATTTTTTAACAGAATATATTATCCTTAACTAAATTTTACCCATTTATATAAGCATTTGACCTATATTTACAAATTACTATTTTTAATGCTTGATCCGGTTGCGAGCCTCTTTAAGTAGTCACCTATTTTCAATACTAGAAATAGGCTATCAGGTAAAGGGTTAATGTTACTAAGTCTTCACAGGTACACTGTTTCAAAGGACCCATAGATGCACCAATAGGGTTCAAATGGTTAAAGAAGCTGAGCCCACCTTAAAGCAGGATAAAAGTAAAGCAGTTAATCAAAAGCTGCCACAGGAGATTTCTGCTTTACTTTTATCTTGCTGTAAGCAACCACTTTAACCATTTCACACATAGATGCACATGTTGGCAGTTTTTTTTAATTATTCCTATAACAAATTTAATGCATGTACCTTTTCATACTTCTACAAATATTATCCTGATAAAGAGTCATTGGAAAGCTTGAGTCGTTTTATAAAACTTTGTACGACGAATGTTGTCGTAAGTCAGATTATAAAAGTCTCAATTATTATTTATTTCTCAATCTAATCCTGTCTTGTAACATCTTTTTGGAATCGTCTTGAAAATGTCACAAGACAGGATTAAATAGAGAAATCAGAAATTAAATGTATTTTAAAGTTTTGACTTACGACAACACTGTTTATGAAACGGGCCCCTGCCCTGCATCTGGGCAGATGGATGTTTAAAGCAGGCACATGTAAAGCAGAAAAGCTCTTTCAGGAACTATCTGCGTTACTTCAGTCTGCTTAACCTATTACCCCACAGCCTGTTTCTAGTATTGAAGACACGTGACCACTGAAAGCAGGTTGAAAGTAAAGCAGAATGTGCCTTAAGGCACATTCTGCTTTACTTTCTGCCTGCTTTAAGCTACAGTCTGCTAGGAAATAGAAAACATTTTTTATGATACATATTCATGGCTGTAAAAATTGGTATTAATTCTTTAGTGGATGAATAAATGAAAGGCGTAAAAAGGTGTATTTATGGGGTAATGGGTTAAGCAAGCACCTGTCTGTCAAACTGGCTACATACAGTGGAGAAAACGTTATTCTTTCCCAATAAACGCGTTTACGCTAAAACTATTATTTCCATTGCAAACAGTTTGGAGCCAGATCAGACGCTGGGTAACCCGGCGTCTGATCAGGCTCCAAACTGTTTGTCACCAATATAAACATGAATTATCAGAATTGTCCAAAAGTTGCACTTTTCTATGTTTTAGTGTTTTGCGGTTCGTTTAAACGGGAAAGAATAACGTATTCTCCACTGTAAAATCATAGGGCTAGGTAAACCCCCGGCGAACGATTCCGGTAAGATCCGATTTAGTTTACTCCGCCCAAATTAATAGTCGTAGTATTCCGTAAAAATTCCTTATAAGGTCATATCAAAATTCGCTAGTTTTGCATTTGGAGAAATGTAAATCTCGACTTGCAAGAGTCAACTGTACACTGGAGAAATGTCAATGTCGGTCGTCAATCCGCAACTTTCGGTTTATATCTGTGTTCAAGTTTATTGAAAACAGATGATTTCAGTTGGATTTTCGGATGCAGTTCTTTGCTTGTGACGGTTTGAGGAATTTCATTCTGATCTGTAGGATTAATTTGTCAATTTCATGAAATGTAAAGCGGGTGTTTGCTTTGAACAAAGCAGAAAGTCAATTCTAAAAATAGCATTGTATGGTCATGACTAACTTATGGACAAGTCACATTTATATTTTGTACAGTCGGGTTTGTATTTTATACAAACTACAAAATAGATGTTAGCATCTACATGTCTAGATTATTGGCAACGATTGCGCTCCATAATTGGCTAGCTCTACGACAGCCTGGACCAATTTGGTACCAATAACCCTACGACGGTATATCTCTGCAACAGATGTACTTGGATGGATAGTCTCGGAGACGTTGAAATGTTTGTAAACATCCCCCTTCTCTTCACCAATACCGCAAACTTTAAGGACATGCTTCATACCCGGGTCTGTTAATTGACCCACAGGATATCTATCTGTATAGTCTCGTATTTCATAGTTGAAATACCAATGGTGTCACAAGTTTTCTCGTCCATGAGCATGATGGACCAGTTTTGTCGTAACAGATTTGTCGAATATTCTTCAAGATCACAGGGGCCCGTTTCATAAAACTTCGTACGACAAAAACGATCGTAAGTCAAAACTTTCAAATATATTTAATTTCTGATTTCTCAATTTAATCTTAATAAGACGATTCCAAAGAGATATCACAAGACATGATTAGATAGAGAAATTAATAAAATGTAAGACTTTTATAATCTGATTTACGACAACATTTGTCGTACGAAGTTTTATGAAACGGACACCAGGCCGCCACATTACGCCAGAAAAACTATTTAGTACCTCATCCTCCATGAAAGTGATCTTCAGTCATTCGGACAAGAACTACATCTGTAAGGTTTAGACTCAGCTTGGCTCTTTCGAAAGCCTGTAGAGATATTAAAACAACATGGTCAGTGTAGTACAGAATAATATACAGTGCTCCTTCTCTACAACGGCAATCCGAACAACGATTCCCTCCTTATATAATAACAATACTTGCCGCTAGACCCGAACACGACAATTATGTCTATAACGCTTTCACTGCTGCAATATCATTTGCTTAAAATGCTTACCTCTGCTGTTTTTTTCTCAAATATTAATATTAGTTCACATTGGGGCAAAAGAAATATGATAGAGTGACAAACAGCTTTAATAAATCCAGATCAGATGCCGCGTCACGCGATGTCTGATCTGGATTCAAGCTGTTTGCAAATACAAGTCAAGTATTGATGTTCCCTCATTATAACACTTATAACAACTCCCACAATCTTTTAATCGCATAAAAGACTGTAGTCTACTACCTTCTTTTCCAGTCAAACACGTTTGTGCAGGGGTGGGTGGGGGGGGGGGATTCTTTTCCAATAAATGCGGTTATAGTGCATATTCTTGACAGTATGAAAATGGAACTATTCTCTGCAGTGGAAGAATTAATGCGAAAGCAGATTGTAAGTGGTTAAATTGTTTATTCCATCAAAGAAATCACCAGCAGTATGAGCATAGATTTCTTAAAAGTCGTTTAACGAGAGAACCTATACATATACACGCATACATAAAAACTTTAAATACATAAACTTTGCAATGAAAATCGAAAAAAACAACCCAGCTGAAACTTGTATGGATGTCGATATGCCGTTCAAACACAACATCGGTTATCTGTCCCGTGAGCCTAGGTATACCTTCAAGTCCAATGATTTACATGAGCAAATAGAATACAGTGCTCCCTCCCTGGCTGCAACGGCCCTCCAAACAACAATTCCCTCTTAATGACAACAATGTTTGCCGCTGTTCCCCAAACAAGACAATTACATGTATGTCTAACACTTTCACTGCTGCAATATCGTCTGTTTCAAACTGTCGTCTGCTGGATTTTTTCTCGAAGTTACGTATTGGTAATTTTGACAGAAGAAACATAAAAACGGGTGACACACAGTTTGAACCCAGATCAGACGCCGCATTACGCAGTGTCTAGTCTGGGTTTTAACTGTTATCAAATGTAAGTCATATTCAGCACTCTTAGGGTATACAACTTTCCCTCCCTATAACAAATCCCTCCAAACATGGATGCATAAATTTTCTATCAGTCCTTAATATACGCTAAAACCATTATTCCTTGAATTCAGTAATATTTAAAGTAAATCTTGCACTCAATCAGTAGTGTAATGTTGAGCTGAAAGTTACAGTGTTATTGTATTGCCAATATGTCATATATCAACATACAAATGTTTTATTTGAAATATGTACCTTTTTTCCTCCGAAAAATGCCATGAAAAATAGCGTTTATAAACTCGCCGAATGAACTGATTTTATGTGGAAATCATGTTTTCACGTTACAATGGCAACTCGGATACCGGAAATACATTTTCGGGGTATATTTGATATGATATGTAATTATGTATAGATATACAAATAGTTTAAGTTTCATGAGAATCGGAAACCAAGCGTGTCGCAATTTACGGTTGATGGTTACAGAGAATTGTTCTTAAACATTTCTTTAGATATGAAAGCAGGCGATATTACGGAAGTTAACCCCTTCACTGCCATGACGTCATCAAATTTAAACAATTGTCGTCTGCTTCTATTTCTAAAAAATTTTTTTTCGGTATTTTGACTTAAGGAATATTGAAACGAATGTCAAACAGTTTGGACCCTGATTAGACGCCGCGTTACGCGGCGTCTGATCAGGATCCAAACTGTTTGCAAATAACTACTGTACTCGGGGTAAGGCAGTGGGGGTTATTGGTAAAACATCATCCCATACATCTTCATTAATTTGTGTATTCCAATATTCCTGAATACTTGTTCCCCGCCCTTCCTGTACTCATCAAACGGAAATTCAGATAGGGTCTCGAAACCCAACTTCTCAAAAATCCTAATAGAGTAATTCGAGGACCCTTCCACCTTTAGACATACCCCGTCCTTCACTTTTAACTCCTTGGCCATTGCTACGGCAGCTTGGACCAATTTCGTACCAATACCCTTACGACGGTATTTCTCTGCAATACAAAAACTTAAAATATGAATAGTCTCCTTGACATTGAAGTGTTCGTAAATATTTCCTTTCGCTTCGCCAATACCATTACATGTAAGAGCGCGCCTCATGCCTGGGTCTTTAAACTCGTCGACAGGATACGTGTCATCTACAGTCTCGTACTTCATCGTCAGTATTCCCATCGCCTCGCCAGTGCTCTCATCTATGACCATGATGGACCAGAGTTGCCGGAAAAGATTCATCCAGTATTCCTCAATCTCAGGGCACCACATCACACCGGATAAACTGTGCACAGCTTCGTCCTTCAGGAAAGAGTGTTGGGTAATGTTTAACGCTGTCTTGTAGTTATTTTCTGTTATTCGAACGAGAATGCCATCTTTAAGTTTGAGTCCCAACTTTGCTCTTTCAAACGCCTGTAAAAAGATAGATAACGATAAGTTTATAGTATACTGACACGAAAAAGAAACTGTGCACTTTTATAATGAGTGTAACTTTTTCGTTACTAAGTTTAGAATTAAAAAAATTAGCACATTGAGTGATAAAATAGTTCTACACACATTGCACTAATTTACCCAATATTAAAGCACCTGGATGTCATTCAAACGTACCAACGGCTATTATGCAATATTATGCACGTGCTGCCTGTGCAACATGTTTACAAGTACAGATTTTCACTGACCGATATCTTTACTGATTATGCAATAATAAAATCACAGTATATTTGAAATAAACTCGTTAACAAACTGCCACGGCTTCAAGAAGACGAACGAATTCAGACACTTCAGCAACTGTCATCCGACGTCAGCCTCTCTGACGTCACTGTGCTGTTTGATTGCCACCGAAATACCATCATGACTCTTCGACATCGTAACGGTCAAAATGGAAGCGTTAGAGACCAGTAAGGATCCAGCAAGCCAGCACGTCAGGGTAGATACATGACGTTGACGAATTTACGTCACAATACGTTACGTCAGTCCAATGCGTTCGAGAATTATTGCATTAGTCAGTATAAGATGAGGACATTACACATACCGATTTAAATTTCATTTTCTTTTTCAAGACTTTAGGATTTGCAACTTTAACTTTTAATCTCTACTTCATTCAAGCGTTAACAGTGCATTTATAATTACTCGAATTTGATTAAAAAATAGACTACATTTCTTTAAAGAAAGGTGGAAATTTTAATTCCTAAACAAGTGCACAGTTTCTTTTTCGTGTCAGTAGATCTATATAATTATTATTTATACATGAGGCCGGATGCCCAGCAGTACAAAGCATACAAAATCATGTAATACATGGATATAGTCAAAGGAAAATAAGACATAAAGTGATGTACATAATTTAGCGTACATGCATGCAGGCACGAAGGAAGAAAAATGTGATTGGATTTTCTTATCTCTTGACAACGTTTTTTTATTTTGTGCGCTAAAATGTGCGTAAAACAACGTCTAGTCTGAAAGTCGACCAAAAAAACTGCTTGGTTACTATAACTGGCAAATTGGCAAAAGAGCGTCTTTTACAATCAGTGGTAAAAGTTGACAATTAAAAAACCCACAAAACACCAAACGTTCACGATACAAGCAAACTATGGCATTATTGCAATAAAATCTGATTGGAAAATCACATTTCTTGCCTGCTGACCCTATATCTTAGACAGAGTAGTGTTTCTACCACTCCTCAAGTAGGCCTACATGCTCTGATGAAAATTTTGGCAAATTAAGAATTTTTGATAACTGTTGTAAACAGTTTGGACGCCCAGAAACTCGGCGTCCTATCTTCATCCAAAATCTCTGACACACTGAGGATGTTTTCGAAAAGAGAACCCCTTTGAATAAACTTTGAGAATTGTTGCAGGCGACAATTACATAACTATAAACGGGATATATTTAGTAACATGTATACAAAATCAGAGAATGTATCTTGATTTACTAAATATCTTTGGTGTCTAAAATGTTCCTCTCTTTCTGATCTCAATTTTATAAGGTCTGACAAACGTTTTATTGAAAAGGCGAGATAAAAAAAAAAAGATACGTACGACGAATAATTTGGGAAAACGATATTTAAACATAATATAAAATTCTGACAATAATTATTACAACTAAGGCAACAATACCTGTTGTTTGTGTTCCTCTGAGAGAGTCTTCAGCTCCATATTGAGTTTCAATGTAGGTGCTCCAGAATAGCAATTTACTGTGTATACACAGGAGAGAACCAAGAAGGTGGGTTTGGGGAATGGTTAGTGCAATATACTTTGTATACAAGTACATGTAAAAAGTAAATAAATACCTTAATACATATATTTAGTGAGTCATGTAGTGTATACCACACGCGAGATAAACAAGCTAGTGTTATCATTTTTGTTTTAACCAATTTCCCCATAAATACGCATTTTTACGCCTTTAAATTATTCCTCCACTGAAGAAAATAGTTCCTTTTACACAGTCATGAATATATACCATACGTACTGTTTTCTATATCCTAGCCGATGGTAGCATAAAGCAGGCTGAAAGTAAAACAGAATGCGCCTTAATAAAGGCGCATTCTGCTTTACTTTCAACCTGCTTGAAGTGGTCACCTGTTTTCAAAACTAGAATCAGGCTATGGGGTAATGGGTAAAATACAGAGAAACCTTTGAAATTGTACACTTCTTGACAAAATAAATCGTATCTATAGGTAAAATGGTGTTCGGTTATACACATTGCCCTTGAAATACCCATTGTATTCTAATACAAAATGTTTTATACTGTGTCTGTCAAAATGCGAAGGCTGTTTATGAATAGCCATTTTGTAACTTATATTCTTTCACATTTTATATTTGCACCACGTAGTCCTTGTTTAAATAATACGCAGGCCATTCACCAGAGTTTGCTTGCTGTTATAACGGCTCTTTAATGTTGTTTGAAACTAAATGTTTTAAGCATATTCTTAATAGATTTTTAAATCGTATATTATATACGTGTATATATGTGATATGTGCTATGTTGATTTTAAGTCGGTTTAAAAGGCTCAGTAGAGTTTATGTTATGTCACTCGACTGCATCCTGAACAGACACCTCGTTTCGTGACCTCCGATCTGGATCGTAACTGTTTCTAAAAAATGTTAAACGTTCACCCTTCAGAAGGAGCTGTCTGATCGGGAATGGGCGATGGGCGGAATTGTCAGAAACCATTTACATTTTCAACATTATCACTACATACTAGTATATACTTAAAAGTAACTGCTAATGACGCCAAACGGCGACCGTGCAATCAGTTTTGATCCTGATCAGACGCCGCGTAACGCGGTGTCTGATCAGGGCCCAAAAACTGTTTGACACACCAAGTATATCTATCGATATTTCTTTTAGTCTAAAAAACCCTTAATCTGAGTTGAAAAAAATCGGTTGACTCTTTCACTGCAGACGATGTTTGACTTCAGAATGTTAAAACAGACGATGACACTTGGCATTGAAAGAGATAATTACAAATGAATGGCAGATTCTGACACGTCAATATTAAAACATTTTCCTTATGTTACTTTAGAAAATCTACTCTTGCATGGTCAAATTAATCGTAAGGTTTTCACCCCTTCACAGCCATATTGTCGTCTGCTTCAATATTGTTGTCTGCACTATTGTTTCAAAGTAAGATTTAAGGCAGAATCACTTACGTAGTTTCAAAACAAGTGGCAAACAGTTTTGATTCTGACGAGACGCCGCGTTATGCGGCGTCTGATCAGGATCAAAACTGTTTGCAAATGCGCTTTATGACGTCATTGAGAGTGAAAGGGTTTTAAGAGCGACTTTATTAGGGTTTAGTACGAAAATGAGATTTTTAATTAAATGCTGGAAATACAATTTATCTTAGATAAAGTGATAAGAGAATGTATTATATGTTTGAGAAGCTCTTTTTAACACTTGAGATTCGCTATACAGTTCTCCCTTCCTACAACGGCCCTCCGATTAACGATTCCCTCCTTATAGCAAATCTTGTCGTTTCCCCGAGAAGACAATATACGTCTAACGCTTTTACTGTTGCAATATCGCCTGTTTAAAATTGTTGTTTGCTGGTTTTTCTCAAAGTTATGTAGTGGCCATTTTGACAGAAGGAACATAATGAAGAGTGACACACAGGTTATATCAAGAAGATTCAAGATAAGACGCCGTGGTACGCGGCGTCTGATCTGGTTTTACTGTCCTTTTCGTTAAACTCTTTCACTCAGTTCTTATCCAGTTTTTTTTTATTCAAATATCAGCTTTTTTACCATCAAGAGACGATCAGGTCGTATGTAAGCTGTTTGCAAGTTTAAGCCAAGTCGTGGTCAGCACTCTAAAGGTCTAAATGCCCCTCCAAATAACAACTCCCTCTGAACAATACACATAATATCTGTGTTTAGCAATGGGTGTTGTAGTGAGGGAGCACTGTTTGTCAAACAGTTTAATTTAGCCTCCAAGCAAAATATGCATGTAGATCTCCAATCACCAAAAGTTTGGAGCACAATCTCAAAATGCACTGTTTAATTTCAGTTCTTGTAGTGCATAATCATGACTATATTAGGTAGATGGATTTTCATCAGTGGGGGGATAAATTAACACATTCAACCCTAGCAACGATTATACTTTCATTTACAAACAGTGTACATGTGATGATTACACTTGTCCTATGCAAACAGTGTAGACTCTGATCACAGGGTCTTCACTGTCTGTCTTTTTGAAATATATTGTTAAAATCAACCGTAAATAGTCAAAATGGATTAGAATTATGACCGACTGTAGACACTAAACTGTACACTTAAGTTGTCATTGCTTCTTCATAGAATGATGGCAAGGTGAGATTGAGTAAAAGTTGTTCACTTACAACGTCATGGCATACAGCGCTCCCTCCCTACAACAGCCCTCTGAACAATGATTCCCTCCTTACAACAATGCTTGCCGCTGATCCTTAAACAAGACAATTATGTCTAACGCTTTCACTGCTGCAACATAGTCTGATTAATATTGTCGTCTGCTGTTTTTCTTAAAGTTATATATTGGACATTTTGACAGAAAAAGACATAATGATGAGTGACAAACAGCTTGAATCCAGATCAGACGCCGTGTTATGCGGCGTCTGATCTGGATTGAAGCTGTTTGCAAATGTTAACCAATTTCGCTCCCTATAACGACTCCCTCAGAACAACACACACAATCTTCGTCTCCAAATGGGTGTTGTAGAGAGGGAGCACTGTAGACATGTTTATGCTGAATTCTTAACTTAGTCAACCCTCAGACTAGACATGGACAATTCCAGTTATCCAATAAGTCTAATCCATTTTTACATAATTAGGGTTGGTTTTAACAATATAATGCATGATGATAGACAGTGAAGACACTGATCCTGCTGAAGTCCTCTGATTATGGTCTACACTGTTTGCATAGGACAAGTGTATTCTGCACAGATACACTGTTTGGTAAGGTTCTAAGATATGTTCAATACTGCAAGCAGATATTTCTAATTTATTTTCTGGCTACATAAACCTTAAGGTGCATTCTGCTTTACTTTCAGCCTGCTTCAACTCATTCACCCAGGGCTGAAAATTTAAATGGACAATTCTGAGTCGGTACTGCGGCTGCATTTGACTGCGCCATATGTTAGCAGTGCTCATAGGCAAGATGGCTCGATGATCAGGGGAGTATATGTACAGTCGGCTGAGCGGTCATTCGGACTGAAAGTAGACTTTAACTTGGTATATTATTTTTACAATTCCAGTTTGCAATAAAACTTAGTCCATGTTTTAATAAAACAGGTGGATTTTAACAATATTTTACAAACTGACAAGCAGTGTAGACCCTGATCAGAGGGCTCCTTAACTGATCAGGGTATATCCTGTTTGCATAGGACAAGTGTACTCTTGACAGGTATATGATTTTAATGACGAGTATAATCGTCACTAGGGTTCAATGTGTTTATCATCTTCTGGTATATATAGAAAATATTTCTTATGGAACATGTTCATGATTGTACAAATTGAAACTGATTTCTTTAGTGGAGGGATAAATTAAATGCGCTTAAATGCACTTCTATAGGAGAAAGGTTTATTAATAAACAAGTCTTAATACAAGTTATGTTTTGCTGATATTTCTTCATACATCATATCTTATATGCCATAACTTGCAATAAATAATTTATAAAATTGATAACTGTCCCTACAGCTGAAGTCATTACAGTGGAGGTATATTTGGAAATATGTGCAGTGGAGAAGTTGTTATTTTTTCCAGGTTACCCCATTTACCTTTAATTTATCTGTCTATAAAGAAAATAGTCCCATTTTATACAGTTTAATGAATATGCACCATAAGAAATATTTTCTATATCCTAGTAGATAGAAACTTAAAGCAGGTTGAAAGTAAAGCAGAATGTGCCTTAGGCACATTCTGCTTTACTTTCGACCTGCTTTAAGTGGTAACATGTTTTCAAAACTATAAATAGGCTATGGGGAAATGGGTTAAACGAAATGCAACAGCAAGGACAGTAACATTTTATTTTTTAGACAATTAATCAATTAGTCCTTCATTTCAAACACTTTACAATCTTTCGAAACAACAAACATCATAAACTTTACAAGGTACATGTAATACAGCTTTAATCAAGATTAACTTCCATCTTTCAACTTTGTATTTTGATTCAGTGGAATATTTCCAGGTGGGGCCACGAAGTATTCTTCTTCTGTTTTACTGGCATTCTGTAGAATTTCCTTCCTACACCCTCCATCTGTCACTACATCATCTCTCAACAGTAACTCCCTATCCTCCAACACTGAATACATAGGCTCCACCCCCTCTGTATCTACTAGATACAATAAATTAGCATATTCAATAGCACTTTTCAACCTCTCCACGCCTTCTTCATTGTTAAACTCTACTAAAGAAAGCCTTTCTAAGTGTTCAATCATATCACTGCCCAATTCGGGCACAACCCTGTCTGTTTTTTCCCAGTTCCATGTAGGTTTATCAGGAACTTTGGAACTAAATAGTCGGCCCAGGAGCGGAGCTCTGAGAGCTCTTGTCACTTTGAGTGTTACTTGTAAAAGGCTCATTCTGCTAGGTTCTAACACAGTTTCTTTAAAACTACAAATATAATGTTAAATGACTGTCCCACAAGATTTCAAACAGTTATGTTCAGTTATACTTGTTCAGTTTGTTTCTGGGTAGTCAATTTCTCTGCCTCCCTTTCCTTTAGAATTTCCTCCTTTCTTTTATCAACAAGTTCTTGAAAATCCTAAAAAGGAAAAATTGAAAAGCTAGGTTTAGGACAGGGAGGTATTTTTAATTTAAATACAGCGGAGAAGATGATATTTTCCCCCGTTTAACCCTTTACCCCATAGCCTATTTCTATTTTTGAAATTAGGTGACTATACTTTAAAGCAGGTTGAAAGTAAAGCAGAATGCACCTTAAGGTGCATTCTGCTTTACTTTCAACCTGCTTTAAGCTATCATCTGCCAGGATACAGAAAATATTTCTTTTTATCCATTTTCATAGCTGTATAAAATGGAACTATTATAATAATTTTCTTCACAGGAAGAATAAATTAAAGGTGTATATATGGGGTACATGTATTGGGTTAAAAAAAAGTGCGATGCAGAATTTTGTTCTATATCTGTATTAAGCCTATGTATTATTCTTCCTGATTGGAGGTAAAGAAATAATAATGATAATAATGAACTTTTTGGAAAAAATTCAACAATTTCTATCTGAGTGGCAAACAGTTTAGAGCCTGATCAGTCACCAATTTTTAATAATTCAAGGGCCATAACTCTGATATACCTTAATTATTAATTTGGATAGTTATTGATAACAAGGATTTTACACCAATAAACATTTTCAGCAAATTTGGCGAAGATCCCATGAAGACTGTTTGAGTACAGGAAACATAAGTGTTACAGATCGACAGACAGGGCAATTATTATAGGGCACCCACAAGTCCCACATGTAGTGAAAGGCCCTAAATAGTCTAGAGGGTAACAGGTTAACTGTCATAGGTGACTATAATCTCATTGCAGCAGTTTGATTAATAAACAAGAACAGTGACACTGTAAGTGACAAATGCCCCCTAGGTGTTTTGTCACTGAAGTGTAATCATTTGGCTGTAAAATAAAATCATACAGTTGGTATGGAACTCCTTGCTTTTGTTGTGATGAAACTGTATAAAGAAACAAGCGTTTTCTAGATTTAAACCAGAGGTGTGGCCTATGTTAAATTAACCCTATTTGACCTCTAAATGACATTGACCTTTGTCTGATATGACCTAACTTTTCTGAGCTGAAGAGCTTCTATCACATGTAGTTCCAGAGTTAAGGCCAATAATGAATTAACGGTATTTGACCTTTAAATGACCTTGACCTTTGTCGGACATGACCAAAATTGTACTGAACTCAAGCGCTTCTTGAGGTGAGTACACATACCAAATATAAAGTCTCTATCTAATGTAGTTTTAAAGTTATGGCCCATCTTAAAAGTTGTGTACAGACAAACAGACAGACAGACAGAGATGGACCAAAAACAATATGCCCCCAACTAAGTCATGTGGGTGCATAAAAACGACTTCTGATAAGGATCCAATACACTCATGTTTTTATTCTTCTCTCTTTAACCCTTTCCTCCATAGCCCGTTTCTAGTTTTGAATATATGTGACCACTTAAAGCAGGTTGAAATTAAAGCAGAATGTGCCTTAAGGCACATTCTGCTTTAGTTTCAGCCTGCTTTAAGCTATTATCTGCTAGGTTATATAGAAACGTTTTCTTATGGTACTTGTTCATGACTGTGTTAATTGGAACTATTTTCATCAATGGAGGAATTAATTGAATGTGCTAAAAGGCACTTCTATGGGGGGAAAGGGTGAAATCTCAATAGGGAATTACAATAAGCAGACGTCTGTAGAGACTAGAGACATCAGTGGAGAAAGTGGAAGGCTGGAAGCAAGGGTGTTCAAGCACTGTAAAAGGGTTAACACTTTACTCTATAGCCTAATTCTAGTTAACTCTTTCCTCCCTGAAACTTCAAATGGACATTCCCAGTTTCCATTTTAGTCTAGTCCATTTCTGACTTTTAAGGGTTGTTTTTGTCAATGATTTGCATTATAACAAACAGTCCTCTGATCTGGATCTTCACTGTTTGCATAGGACAAGTATACTTATTACTTTTCAAATGTACTCTTGCAGCCAGTTTGGATCCTGATCACACAGAGCTTAACACTGCATCTGATCAGGATCCAAACTGTTTGACACTCATTACGATATTACTTTGTCTGTTTAGTGTTTGAAAAGGACGCCTATATGTGGGACTAGGGTTCAAAGGGTTAAAGCAGGTTGAAAGTACAGCAGGATGGGCCTTAAGGCACATTCTGCTTTACTTTCAGCCTGCTTTAAGCTAACATCCTTAAGAATATAGAAAATATTTATTGCAATACATATTCATGACTTAACTATTAATAATAAATTAGAACTACATTCCTCAGTTGAGGAATAAATTAAGGGTGTAAAAATGTGTATCTATGGAGTATAGGGTTAAAACAGATTGGATTACTGCAACCATGTAACAGTAAACCTTACCTTTAGTGGTTTATAGTACAGATGAACTGACTGGGAACCTGCTATCACCGATATCATACAGCAAGTGAACAACTTCACATAAGTTGCAATAGGCTTAATGGCTGGCATTCTGTAATGTTCAAGCATATAGACAGTGATTTATCTATAATTCTAACACACGCCCCTATATAAACAAAGAAGGGACGTATCAGTGTTTGAATTCTCAATAAAACACTCACGCGCTGTAAAGTTCTAACGTGACGTCACATGGCTCCAAAAATGTGTACGCCAAGAAATGTAGCGCCGTTGCTTCGATGCAATTTAAGGTTAAATTAAATGTTAGAATCGAAATAATAAATTAATACCAGTGTTTTATCTAACAATCGAACACGGGTAGTCGTTAAGATGCTTGTAATTAAACCACTCAGCCTAAAGGCCTCGCGATTAAATACTACGCATCTCAACTCCTACCAGTGTTCGATTGCACGATAAAACACTGGTATGAATTTATTATTTCTTAAAGCTGCACTATTGCCTGAATATATACCATCCTGCCAACTTTGAAAGAAAGTTAACAATTACTTAAGTCACTTTACCCTTTACCTCACATACTATTTCTAGTTTTGAAGACAGGTGATCATTTAACCTATTACCTTATAGATATACATGTACATGTATTACCGTTTACTCTTCTATTTCTAATGTATTCCTTCATTGAGGAAAATAGTTCCTCTTTACAAAGTTATGAATATGCATTAATATAAGGAATAATGAATATTATCTGTATCCTAGTAGATGATAGCTTAAATCAGACTCAAGTAAAACAGAATACGCCAAAATGTGCATCTGTTTTACTTTAACCTGCATTAAGTGGTCCCCTTTTTTCAATAGTAGAAACTGGCTATTGGGTAATGGATTAAAACAGACTGAAAGTAAAGTAGAATGTTCTGTAATAAAGCAGAATGCGCCTTAAGGCACATTCTGCTTTACTTTTTAACATGATTTAAGCTACCATCTGGTAAAATATAGAAAACATTTCTGATGGAGCATATCATGAATATATAAAGTTGAACTACAGGCATTTTCTTCAGTGGAGAAATGAATTAAAGGTGTAAAAAGATGCATTTATGGGGTAACAGGTTAAAACATTCTTGCACTTTGAACACAATGCAAACATTTGACAATAAAGGGGGATAGCTCTAAGCTCTGCTAAAACTAAGTGTTAAATCTTGAAACACAAACTCATTGAGTAACAATACTGCGGAATATTTTGTACTATGATTGCCTTTCAACTCCTAAGAATCGCCTTTTAGCGCATTTGATTTATTCGTCCACTGAAGATATAAGTTTCAATTTATACAGTCATAAACATGTACCAAAAGAAATAAATTCTATATCCTAGCAGATGGTAGCTTAAAGCATACTGAAAACGAAGCAATATGAGCCTTAGGTCACCTGGTGTATTCTGCTTTACTTTCAACCTGCTTTAAGAGGTCACCTATCTTTAACTCTTTCTTCCCTGAAACTTTAAATGGACGTTCCAGTTTCCATTTAAGTCTAGTCCATTTCTGACTTTTAAGGGTTGTTTTTGTCAATGTTTGGCATTATGACAAACAGTGAAGACCCTGATCAGAGGGCTCCTAGGAGCCCTCTGATCTGGGTCTTCACTGTTTGCATAGGACAAGTGTACTATTTAAATGTACACTGTTTGCAAAGGACGCCAATATGCGGGACTAGGGTTCAAAGGGTTAATACAAGGAACAGTCTATGGGGTAAAGGGTTAAAATTGGTCTATCAATAAAGGCAAGTTAAAACAATAAGGAAAAGTTAATGGATGAAAATATTGGTATCTAATGGTATACTAACATTATACGACCTTGCTGTGGAGGGGTGTACAGTCGAACTTCGATATCTCAAACTCGCTTAACTCGAAATATAGGATAGTTCAACACATGAACTGCATTATTTCATGCTTGGTTAAGTCAAACATACCCATATTTCAAAGTTAAAATGTGGCTAAGCCACATTTTAACTTTGAAATACGGGTATGTTCCATTAAACCGAGTTCTAGATAGCAAAGTTCGACTGTTTATATCTAAAATATTAGCTACCTGATTTATATCACTGTTGTCCTTTTCAAACCCTGACAGAAACAGAGACAATGTCAAAGCAATAAAAATGCTCAATGTACAGCAAAACCTCATTATTACGACCACTAAATTGTGTTATTCAGGCAGGTGACTGTTTAAAGCAAGGTGACAGTAAAACAAAAAGCTCCTAAAGCTCCTAAAGGAGCTTTCTGTTTTACTGTCACCTTGCTTTAAGCTGTCACCTGTATTTCTATACAATCAATTAGGCTTTTCTGTTCAATATTACACCATTTCCAGCATAATAATAATAATTGCACTTACATCTATACCAAAGATTCTTTCTCTTTCTTATTCTTTTCAATTTCTTCGAAAACCTTTTTCTTCAGCTCTGCAGTTTCTAGTTGTCTCCGCGCCTCACCGTCTACTTGGTTTTTCTTGAATGTTTTATCTGTAGTAGAGATTTGCATACATGTAATAATAATAAATTGTCCTAGTGGCTAGTGCTCCAGTAGCCCGTTTCATAAAACTTCTTTACGACAAATGTTGTTGTAAGTCAAAACTTTAAAATACATTTAATCTCTGATTTCTCTATCGAATCCTGTCTTGTGACACCTTTTTGGAATCGTCTTTTCAAGACGATTCCCCCAAAGATGTCACAAGACAGGATTAGATGGAGAAATAATACCTTTTGAGAAAGTTTTATAATCTGAGTGACTTATGACAACATTTGTCGTACGAAGTTTTATGAAACAGACCCCAGATATGATGGATATGGTATTACAAATACAGTCGAACTTCGATATCTCAAACTGGGTTTTGTCGAACATACCCATATTTTAAAGTCAAAACGTGGCTTAGATAAATTTTATGTACAACATAACAAAGATGTATAAAGTACATGTACAATAATATTGTAAAATATTTGTGTTACTTAGGGCTATAAGCCTGGTGACATTTTATGTGGCCACTGATGAGGAAGAATAGATTTAACCCCTTACCCCATAAATATGCCTTTTTACCCCTTTAATGTATTCCTCTAATGAAGAAAATGGTTCCAATTTATACTGATTGATACAAATAAGAATCATAAGCAACAGTTTTTATATTCTAGCAGATAATAGCTCAAAGCAGACTGAAAGTAAAGCAGAATGTGCCTTAATGCGCATTCTGCTTTACTTTCAACCTGCTTTTAGCAGTCATTCATCTTCAAAACTAGAAACAGGCTATTGGGTAATGGGTTAAATCAAATCTATTCAGAAATATCACAGATCAATAACATTCATTTGAAGTAACATTGACAGTGAGAAGCATTGTTGACAATTCTCTTACCCCTGCATGTTAATCAAACATCTGATGTTGATATTGATGATGATGATGATGATCTTAAGTTTATACAGTTATGAATTACGTATCATAAGAATCCTTTTCTATAATATTCTTGCACATATCAGGCTGAAAGTAAAGCAGAATGCGCCTAAAGGCACATTCTGCTTTACTTTTAACCTGCTCTAAGTGGTCAACTGTCTTCAAAAATAGAAGCTGGGTGGCTATGGAGTAAAGGGTTTACCCGAGTGAGAGCAAAGGCACCATCAGGGTCTATTATATTAACCCATTACCCCATAGCCTGTTTCTAGTTTTGAAGACTGGTGACTATTTAAAGCAGGCTGAAAGTAAAGCAGAATGTGCCTTAAAGCACATTCTGCTTTACTTTCAACCTGCTTTAAGCTATCATCTGTTAGGGTTTAGAAAATATTTCTTATGATACTTATTCATAACTGTATAAAGTGGAACTATTTTCTTCAGAGGAGTAATAAATTAAAGGCATAAAAAGGCGTATTTATGGGGCAATGGATTAACCCTTCTTATGCTTTAACCCTATCACTGCCATGACGTCATCTGCTTGAAACTTTGGCTCTAAATTTACATATTGTGTCAATGGGCAGTAAAACACCATTCATGCATTCATTCTGCTTTAAACAATAATTTTGTCATCTGATGTTAAGTAAACTAAACAGACTAAAGTAATATCGTAATGAGTGTCAAACTGTTTCAATCCTGATCAGATGCAGTGTTAAGCTGCGTCTGATCAGGATCAAAACTGTTTGCAAATAATCATTGAATTTGGATTAAGGTAGTGAATGTCAGATAAGAATATCCCATCCGAGTTTTGAAGATATTTTTGGAACACGAGGGTGGGATATTCATCTGATACTCAACTGTGGTGTTAGATTTATTTTCTCACCTCGTCAACCCTAAAAACGCGTTTAACTTGCTATACAGTGGCGAGTTGTATTTTAAGGCGCTAATGCATGCATGACGACGTCAAAACAACGGCAATAACAACCAATCATAAGATAGTTCCATTAGTTCGGCTTGTCTGTCCAGACAGATAAGGTTATCTCACACCCCCTAGATTTCGGGATACCTCTGTCCGAGAGGTGAGAAAAGCTTTTCTATTCTTCAAACAAGCGAGCTAAAATTCATGATTTCAAAGTATAAGTTACTTACAGAAATTTACTCCATTAACAGTCCATTTTATCATAGTAAATTCAATGCTTGCTCCCAATAAGAAGAAGAGTGGTACAACTCGATAGATTCCAAATCTTTTTTTGCCAGGAATTTTTGCTACTAGTCTTCCAATCCACCGAATGTACATCGCTGACAAAACTCTGCTTTCAGAATATCATTTGTTTTCCCTGGAATAGTCAAACATAAATAATCAGACTTCTACATTAAGTTGTCTGCTGTAAGTATCCTACAATTTAACCCTTTCCCTCATAGAAGCGCCTTTTAGCACCACTTATTTATTCCTACACAGAAGAAAATAGTTCTAATTTATACAGTCATGAAAATGTACCATAAGAAATATTTCCTTTGTCGCAAATGGTAGTTTAAAGCAGGCTGAAAGTAAAGCAGAATGTGCCTTAAGGCACATTCTGCTTTACTTTCAACCTGCTTTAAATAGTCATCTGTCTTCAAAACTAGAAACAGGCTATGGGGGAAAGCCGGAAAGGGATAAAGTAATTGCTTTTATCACATTAAGGTTTAATGCACAAACAAAGATTTTAGTTTTTGAAATACTCCCCTTACCTTGAACCCTGAGGGCCTATAGCTGGGAGTATTGGCACTCCAGTGAGAGGGGTACTGACATTCTGTTACACTTTTGTTACTTTAATTTATAGTAACATAATTTTTATACAATAATGCATGGTATTTTGTGTTTAAAATTGGTAAAGTTTTCGTCTACGGTCTACATTAGCACACAAAAGAAAAATCCCATCCCAAAAATTTTTTTTTAATAAAATTTCTTATTTTTTACAGAAAGGAATCATAGATACATTTTTTTAAAAACAACTTTAAAGTTTATAGATTATACCTTTTATATTTAAATTGAACAGAATGTGAAAAAATAAATTCAAAACACCTTGAAAATTTCCAATTTTGATGATACATGACCTTACTCAATTTATTAGTACTGTTTTGACCTCTCAAAGGATCTTGTCAGCCAGATATGAGTACATCTATTTAGTCACTACAGGTATTAACATTCTATACTGCCAGTTTTTTGTGTTCTTGTCTGTTATATTTTGACTTTTTCTCCCAACTAATTCTATATTCAATTCTTTTTCCATTCTGTGAAGTCAAGTCTCAGTGATATTCAATTATTTTCACATTCTGTGAGGTAAAATCTTCTTCTATCACTCCCTTCAATTTTTTCTTTGCTCTTGGCATGATTTTTTTTAACCCATTACCCCATAGCATGTTTCTAGTTTTGAAAACAGGTGACTACTTAAAGCAGGTAGAAAGTAAAGCAGAATGGGCCTTATTGCGCATTCTGCTTTACTTTCAGTCTACTTTAAGCTATCATCTGATAGAATATAGAAAATATTTTGTTTGCTACATATCCCTGACTGTATAATTTGGAATGTTAACAAGGGTTTTCTATGATTTGACCTGGTGACCTAGTTTTTGACCGGACATAACCCACAATCGAACTTGACCTAGATATCAATGAGGCGAACATTCTGACCAAGTTTCATGAAGATCCATTGAGATTTGTAGCCTCTAGTGTGTTAACAAGGTTTTTCTAAGATTTGACCTAGTGACCTAGTTTTTGACCGGACATGACCCACATTCGAACTTGATCTAGATTTCATCAAGACAAACATTTTGATAAAGTTTCATAAAGATCCATTGAGATATGTAGCCTCTAGAGTGTTAACAATGTTTTTCTATGATTTGACCTGGTGAACTAGTTTTTGACCGGACATAACACACATTCAAACTTGACCTAGATATCAATGAGGCAAACATTCTGACCAAGTTTCATGAAGATCCATTGAGATTTGTAGCCTCTAGAGTGTTAACAAGGTTTTTCTATGATTTGACCTAGTGACCTAGTTTTTGACCGGACATGACCCACATTCGAACTTGACCTAGATTTCATCAAGACAAACATTGTCATGTAGTTTCATGAAGATCGGATGAAATTTGTAGGCGCTAGAGTGTTAACGAACTATTGTGAACGGACGGACAGACGACGGACATTCAGCGATCCTAAAAGCTCACCGAAGTGCCAGGCGAGCTAAAAATCCTACACGGATCACAATTCATGTGAATGACCTATAAAAATTTTGACACAGCTTTCAGTTTACAGGCCTACCATTCCTCCGGATTTTTCCTAAATCTCCGGATTTTTCGTCATTTCTCCGGATCTCCGGATTTTTTCAAAAATCTTCCAGAAAAAAATCCTAATCCCCGATTCAGTGCGGCAGACAGCACCTTCTCGGACGTTTAAATAAGAGAAAAGCAATAAAAGTATTCCGAATGCTATTTTTATTGGTTCTTATCGGGTCATTGACTGGATTAGCAGTTTGTCCACAACCAATCAAACATGTAATTACCACCTGTGGTTCTGATTCGACTGAGGGCTGAGAAGTAGATACGGCATGCACATTATTTATGACACGTCTGGTTCTACATGTTGCATAGTGTGGTGTACACACTTCATTTTATGACACAACAGGTTCACGCATTACATAGCGATAAAGTGATATGGTATTGCAGGCAAACAGCGAGATTGCCGATATCGTAAAGAAGCTATACACGGGAGCAAAATTGCTATACCCAAGAGAAAAAATGCAGCCAAATGAAATCGGCTTTGAATTTTTCAATTTTTTTTTAAAATTAAGGCAGGGTGTCATGGAATAAAGGCAGGACGTGACACCCTGCTAAAGGTGTCTAGCCATGAGTATATTTAAATAAATATTATTAACTTACTGGTCATAGTGGCCTGAAATGTGCAAAATCAGATGTAAGACATTGATACTATTACTTTTCTAATCCTTATCACAGAACACAGTTGTCTGACCGGGGTCTATAGTACCTACTGCTAAAAAGAGTAAATATTTGCAACTATGGAGGAGAATACAGTTGAGTTGCCACTAGCAGTATTTATGATGTTTCCTTATTTTTCTTTTATTATAGTTTTTTTACAGTGTTTATTGCAATAAAGTTTATACTGTTATTCTTTGTGTGTATGTTTGTAATATATAGATAATGTTTGAAATGGTGTGATTTATATTTGAAAAGATAGTTTTTAACTTTTAAATACAAAAGCGCACAAATAAAGATTTTCGATTAAAAAGCGCGCGTTTGGGAATCGCGCCTTCAAAGGCGCGATTTTGAAAATCGCGCTTAAAAATCAAAATTTGGGAAAATCTTAGGATTTTTTTTTTTAAATTATGGTATCCTGAGTTTATCTCTGTTCAAAGTGACTAAAATAAAAACAAATCCTATAACACTCGCGAGTATCTGTGATTGTATTTTATACCTGTGATCCATTTTTTGCATTAATGTAACATGCTTTTTTAACAAATGGGAAAAAAAGTGGCGCAACAAATTTGACTTTATGTATGAACCTCGCCAATAAAACAGTCGTTTCTCAACATGTGGTGTGCACAAAATGTTATGTCTGTCAAATGTCAATAATAACTTTAATAAACCTATCTATCAGTGAAAATAAGTGTCAAGCTATGCAGAATGACAATTTTCAGTTACATAAATTACGCCAAAACAAGCTATAAGCTCCAGAGTGCATGAAATTATAATGACAAAAACCTTCTTTCATTTTCAATGGAAAAGCGTCCTCAGTTTTAAATCAATCATTCGTATCTTGACTAACCTTGGATGTTATCATTTAGTTTAATGACTGGTTTGGCATATTACTACGACGGCCAGAGGACGATCAAAATAGCTCACCTTGGCACTACGTGCCAGGTGAGCTAAAAATGGGTATCCCCGAATTATTAAAGCTTTGTCACAGTTATAGACTTATAGTCCCTTATCATTATTAAACCTAAAATGACCTAACCCTTTCTAATGTGTCAAAAGTAGACTACCAATGGCTGGAATACACACACTGACCTATGAGTATGACAGGACTGCATGGTTCTCGCATATGGCAACCGGCTGTACAGTTGGACCTGTAAACAGCGACATTTACAGATATCTGCTTCTAATTTCAACCTATGAAATGATTTTTTGACTGAAGTATTAACGTCTCGGTACCCTTTCCCAAAACCATAAAACTGAGCGGGTGGTTGCTGCCAACTTGCTGGCAGACAGGTTGATTGGTAGCAACGCGACAAACACCTTTTGTTTTGACTCAGGACGGGGCATTTAACCCATTACCCCATAGCCTATATCTATTACATAAGATATGTGACCACTTAAAGCAGGTTGAAAGTAAAGCAGAATGTGCCTGCTTTAAGCTACCATCTGCTAGAATATAGACAATATTTCTTATAACGAGCGAAGCGAGCTTCTACAGCTACGTATACAATAAATTTCAAGTTAAAATTCACATTTTTAGACCTGTATGTTAGACCTGTATATACATTGAATAGATTTTTCTTCGTAGGTTTTTTGTACTTCCGCCGGATCTACTTGCTACATTATTTTTCACAGACTGGTCGACCCTGCTCGCGTTTTATTTATGAACATGTTGAACAAAAAAAGTTTCGTTAAAAATTTTGCTTCCGGTTACCCATACGTTGACCCGGAAGTTATTGTCTATCACTTGCGACCTCTCAGCTATTTTTCACATACTGGTCGACCCTGCTCGCGTTTTATTTATGAACATGTTGAACAAAAAAAGTTTCGTTAAAATTTTTGCTTCCGGTTACCCTAGGTTGACCCGGATGTTATTGTCTAACACGCGCGACTATTCTGACTGACCTCTCAGCTCTGGACGAGTCTATTTGAGATTTTTTAAGTGCACATTTCCGGTTATCTCCAAAGAAAACATAATTAATTGCGAGAATCACACATCAAATTTAAATCAAAAAACCTCGCTCGTTAATACCATCCTACTGAAATTATCAACACAGTCAAAACTGTTTTATTGAGTTTCCCCCCTTTGTTTATCAGTTGTGATGTTTATGACGTCACTTCCTACGATTAGCAAAGTACAATGTCACACACATTCGACCGGTTTCGACTAGGCCTAGATCTTTATTTCTGTGATATCAGATATGTTGTTTCTAAATCTTGTCAATATCAAAGTGCATGTGTATAATCAAGGAAATATACAGAATTTATATTTCCATGGTATAATACACAGATGATTTCAACCACAGGTACTTGACACATACTTTATTATCTATTAACACCCCCCCCCCCCTTTAAAAAAAAAAAAATTTTTTTTTTTTTTTACTATACTTCTATTATAGATACAAGGTAAACAGCGCAATTCGACACCTAGTCTTTACTATCCACTTAAACTGATGCTAAAATAGACTCGATCGCCGATATTCTCTTGTGGTATCCTCGGGAAAGGATTAATTTATCAATATCTACTTTTTATTTCATCAAATTCCGTCAAATAACGCCACAGTACGTGAATTATAACGAAAATAAGCATCAAAAAGTTTTCTGTCGTTCTCTTGGTACAGAATTTATTGCCCAAAACATGGAGAAAGGACAAATGGAGAAGTATCCGGCCTGCTCGCGATTTATCGTGTCGTTCAATCAGCGGCGCTCGCTGGCGGCTAGAAAACAACGTTTTTCCGAAAGTTTGGTGTTAATAGAAATGCTTTTAATGTTATCTTTTCGTTATAAATTTTAATACAGATGTTTTATTAGACCATGATCTCACGAGTAGTACAAAATTTGAGGCGATAGCTTATAAATTGTTAGTTAAGTGAGGTTGTGAAAATGAGTGAGAAAACGTACAGTACTGTATTTTCCGTTTTTCCTACAAAAGTTTGGTGTTAATAGAAATGCTTTTAATGTTATCTTTCGTTATAAATTTTAATACAGATGTTTTATTAGACGATAATCTCACGAGTAGTACAAAATTTGAGGCGATAGCTTATAAATTGTTAGTTTAGTGAGGTTTTGAAAATGTGAGAAAAACGTATTTTTTCGTTTACCTACGAAGTTTGGTGTTAATATAAATGCTTTTAATGTCATCTTATCGTTATAAATTTTAATACAGATGTTTTATTAGACCATTATCTTACGCGTAGTACAAAATTTGAGGCGATAGCTTATAAATTGATAGTTTAGTGAGGTTTTGAAAACGAGAGAAAAACGTATTTTTTCGTTTACCTACGAAGTTTGTGTGTGTCTATATTTCTCTGCCACTGTCTGTATTTATGTCTCTGTTTCTCTTTGTGACTGTCTCTCTGTCTGTCTGTTTTTCTCTTATCTCTGTCTGTCAGTCTCTCGCTTCTTCTTTTCTGTCTCCATTTTTCTGTATGAATGTCTGTCTGTCTCTCTGATGATCCTCATGCGGAGAAAAGGTAAAGTGTGTCATAAAGAGCTTAATTTGAAAAAGGGGTAAACTATATTTCAAGAGACATACTCTATGAATCCGATATTTTTGCAGCCTGGTCTGGATTACAACTGTTTGCAATTGCAATAGTCATCATGTTACTGGTATTCAGTAATGAGAGGGTTAATCCAGTCATCAACCAAACCAGGTGCATTGATGTTGGGTTTTTTTTTGGTTTTTTTTCTTTTTTAATTCAATTCTATTATCTTTATTTTTTGTGATTTGTATAATATATAAACATCATGCGGTTACGGAAGTCAAGAACACATGTTCAAGTTACACGCACGGGTAGCATTGATCTTTTTCATTAAAGTAGCAACCCGCTGGTGTGACTGTCCATCTTCATAGATAATCGGCATGTTCAAGAAGCATGGACTTCATGCTGGGACAGTTTTATGACGCTGATAATTGTCCTGCTAATTTGGTGCGGGTTCTGTATACGGTTACGTAATGTGTCACATTCCTTTGTGATGTGTAATATGGTAGACATTTTGTAAGTAAATAAAGCTAAGGACGAGTGTCAAACATTCTGGATCCAGATCAGACGCCGTGTTACGCGGCATCTGATCTTGATCCAAGTTGTTTGCAAAAAAAAAAAGTAAAGTTGCGATCAGCAGGCAAAGAGTTAAGCAGTCAGTAAAATAGATTGCTTAATGCATTGGCTGCTTTATAATTTACTCCGTTATATAAGACATAAGTAAAGCAGAAAGAAACGGAGATCTCATGTTATCATGTTTGCAATTAATTTCTGAAGATAATGCAAACTGTTACCTCTTTCATAGAAATGGGACGGATAATATGTATATTTTAGTCTGGCTGTAAAACTAACCCTAAATTCATTTTTTTGAAGTAATATGTTAATAATTCTAATTTTCCTTTCAATAATAATAATGATCACATACGACATAATAATACAGTTACAACTTTGGCCGTTTTGGATTTTGGCCGTTTGACGCGCACTCCTTTCAAATGTCTCATTACATACAAAATGGATTTTTATTTTTGCTTCCAAGGAAATATTTCCTCCATGTAGAACATTGTAACAATGCATGAACACATTTTTAGAAGTTTAGAAGTTTGCTTAAGTTTTTATACGGAAGGAATTCTTTTCTTACGCGAGTTGGTCTAGTCATATCATTAGCCAGCAACCTTTGTAGGTCATCATTACTTTTTTCGCTTCAAGAAAAACCCTGGTATTTTAACAACCGAAAGATAAGTGTCACGGCTTTATATCAAGACCTTTTTTTTTAAAATATATAATATATATCGGACGAAAATTATGGATTAAATTCAAGTTTTTGAAACGGGACGTAGTATATATTTCGCGATCGCCTGCTCTCGTTTATCGACTATTTCATTTGGCCATCGCTCTTTAACTCGCCATAAAATTTGTCGATTTCGAAAATAAACACTTGCATTTTTACAACTGAAAGAAAAATATCTAAGCTTTCCTTTAAGACCATTTCTTTGAAAATCGGTGGAAAATTGAGGGTTTTATGAAAGGTTTTGTAACGGGGCCTGATATATTTATGCCCGAGTGCTTGCTCCCTTTTATCGGCAAATTCATTTGGAAACCACTCTTTAACTCGCCATAAAACGGATCAATTTTAAAAAATAAAATCTGTTATTTTTACAAGTGAAAGATAAATATCTTAGCCTTCTTTTAAGACCATTATAATGAAAATCGGGTGAAAATTAAGGATTTTATGTAACTTAAACTAACAGTAGGTAACCATTCAACACGATAAAAAACGCGATAGCCCGCTATCGGCGTACCGGTGCAGTTGAATTATCGATCGATTAAGCGTTATCGCACATACAGGTAACGGACGACACCATTTTCGGGAAAATGCAGATTTGAGTATAAGTAACTTCTCCATTTGTCCTTTCTCCATGCCCAAAATAAGGGGTAATCTAGTCGGTTTGCACATTTAACGGCCTTTACGGCTGGAACTTTCACCTAATTTCATTAGAGCAAACGCGTTTGTGTCGGAACATGACCCTCTTCACTATCAGCTATATGAAATATACATGTAATTTGGCATGAAATTGACAAGTGAAAGACTCATTTCATTGTGAATGCCATTTTGAATACTGGAATGAATTGAATGAACGGAGCGATCTCATTGGTCAAAATTAAACAGGTAAAGTTTCTTTTAATTTTGCATTCTATGTAAATTATATAAAACTGATAATATTTCATTTAAAGATGATTTATAATATTTGGTGAAAGTTCCAGTGGCATAGGCCGTTTATTGTGGACAAATAACAGATCACCCCTACATGTACATTCGTTGCTATGTACAATTCTGTACCAAGAGAACGACAGAAAACTTTTTTATGCTTATTTTCGTTATAATTCACGTACTGTGGCGTTATTTGACGGAATTTGATGAAATAAAAAGTAGATATTGATAAATTAATCCTTTCCCGAGGATACCACAAGAGAATATCGGCGATCGAGTCTATTTTAGCATCAGTAAAAGTGGATAGTAAAGACTAGGTGTCGAATTGCGCTGTTTACCTTGTATCTATAATAGAAGTATAGTAAAAAAAAAAAAAAAATTTTTTTTTTTTTTTTTAAAAAAGGGGGGGGGGGGGGGTTTAATAGATAATAAAGTATGTGTCAAGTACCTGTGATTTCAACACTGTGCTCGATCATGCCAGGTGGGTAGATTTACGTAGATAGTCTGGCAGTGTTGACAGTTTCAGCCGGTTTCGAAACACCTAGAAACCCAGGGCTATCCACTATTAAAACCCACCGTCCAATAGCCATGAAAAAAGTCATTTTCTGTAATAGTTTTCGTTATCTGAATGCCAGTCAGCTATATGGAAGTAATAATATTAGTGCCAACTATACACTTAATCCTCATTCATCAATTCACCCAAAGTCACCCAAATCCACCCAAGTTCAACAGTATTTTTAAAACTCTAGAAGCCACAATATGTCTCCAATCTTTCTCAAACTTGGCCAGATTGTATATATGACCATAAGATTTTGTATGAGTTCGATTATGCTTGAAATCAGATCAATAGATCTAGATCACATCAAGAGTTTTCTATCTTTGAATTGCTGAAAATGCCATATTTAACAGTGTCTACACTCTAGCGGCCACACTTTTTCTTCAAACTTGCTCAGATTGTATATGACTATAAGAGTTCAGATGAGTGTGATTATGCTTGAAACCAGACAAATGGGTTGAGAGTTATCTACCTTTGAATTGCTGAAAATGCCATATTTAAGGGTGTTTACATTCTAGAGGCCACAATTTTTACCCAATCTATTTTAAACTTGCTCAGATTGGATATGACCATAAGAGTTCATATGAGTTTTAAGATGGTTGAAATCGGACCCATAGGTTGAGAGTAACCTACCTTTGAATTGCTGAAAATGCCATATTTAACGGTGTTTACACTCTAGAGGCCAGAATTTTTATATAATCTATCTCAAACTTGCTCAGATCGTATATGACCATAAGAGTTTAGATGAGTTTAATTATGGTTGAAATCGGACCAATAGGTTGAGGATTATCTACCTTTGAATTGCTTAAAATGCCATATTTAACAGTGTTTACACTCTAGAGGCCACAATTTTTATCCAGTCTTTTTCAAACTTGGCCAGATTGTATATGACCATAAGAGTTTAGATATGTGTGATTATGGTTGAAATAAGACCTATAGGTCAAGAGTTGTCTGCCCTTGAATTGCTGAAAATGCCATATCTTACAGCGTTTACACTCTTGCAACTACAGTTTTCAATGGATTTTGATTATACTTGCACACAAAGTATATAGCTATAAGTTCTCAAAGGAGTGCACTTATTGTTGAAATCTAATCATTGTGGCAATAGTTATCTGCCCTTGATATACTCTGAAATGCTAAAAAGTTTAAGGCTTCATTTCAGTATTGTTTAGGCTCTAGTTATCTGCCCTTGATGTACTCTACTATACTAGAATTATGAGGTTGTATTCCAAAAAGTTTTACATGGTATACTACAAATTTGAATGGATTTAGATTAAAACGGATGAAACAGAAAGGTAAAGCTTTCAAACTTCAGTACAACAGTTGAGCGATATCAGGGTCCTCAGGTTATTAAATCATTTAGTTTATTAACCCATTACCCAATAAATATGCCTTAATGGGTTATAGTCAAAGCGTACCATGGTTAAAGCGTACCAAGTCAAAACGTACCATTTTTTTTTGGTCGAAGCATACATAGGGAACATTTTCAATATGTTATTAGTCGATAATTTATTGTTTTTTGCACATTATATAACCTCGCGTAAATATCGTAATTAGATCTAGTGTATTAAATATATGTCTTGATGTATAGTTTTTACCCAGACACAACAGTATCTTTGAAACTTTAGTCATTAGGAACAAATTTGCCATTATGATCATCAGTTCTCAAAGTTTCGAAATTATTAATATTAACATTAGTGCCAATAATTATGTTGATCCTGACCATGCGTCGCCGTACACATCTTCTAATAAGGATCCAAACTGATTGAAAATAAATTGTGCACCCATGCACCACAGTATCTTTGAAGATTCAGTTCTCAAAATTTCGAAATATTAACATTAGTGTCAACAATTGTGTACGGTAGATCCTGATCATTCGCCGCCGTACGCAGCTCCTGATCAGGATCCAAACTGCTTGAAAAATAAATTTCGTGCCCATGCAAAATATAGTCTCTAATTACGAGGCTTCTGATCAGGATCCAAACTGTTCAAAAAGTAAATAGTTCCATTTGATACAGTCCAAAATCTGTACCATAAAATTATATTCTATATCCTAGCAGATTCTGACTTAAGGCAGGTTGGGAGTAAAGCAGAATGCGACGTAAGGCGCATTCTGCTTTACTTTCAACTTGCTTTAAATAACCCTTCATTCTGTTTTCAAAACTAGAATTAGGCTATTAGGCTTCGCTCGCTTGTAGGCTGTGCCTATTTCATATTAATTAATGTTCTTGACTGTATAAATTGGAAATATTTTCTTCAGGGGAGGAATACATTTGAGGCGTAAAAAGCGTATTTATGGGGTAATGGGTTAACTAATTCAATGGGGGTTAATGACCAATTGGGAACGTTTTGATCTGTTTCCGTTAGAAAGGAACCAAACTTATAATCATGCAAACTTGACAAATGTGTTTGACACTGTTTGTACATGTGCCCATGATGTGGGCACAAGAAGGTCATCGCGAAATCACATGACATTACGACATACAATATCCATATCTATTCTTGATTAAACAAAAATGGTTCTGCCGTCATATTAAGTTGCGACAGACATGGAAGTTGGGTCTAGGTAAAACGCTGACGCTTCGCTGACACTAGTTAAACTATGAACAGAAACGCTGACGGATGCGAGAAACGCTGACGCGGGTTAGATTATATAGTGGTCAACGGGCCGTGACTTACCTGGATAAGTATGGGTTGAGCTGTTATGTTAGCAAACAATTTTCATTCCGTATTCAATAGTATATATGCAGAATGTAGTCAATAAAGTTTAATTATTTTTTTATTTTTTTGCAGTTTCCTACGAAATATCAAGTTATAAGGTAATCTATAGTAAAATTTATTTACTTTTTAAATTAAAATTAAATTTTAAACAAAAATTTTAATTAAGCCATATCTATATATTTGAATCCTAGATGTTAAATTTGCCGAAATTGTATGCATTTTGCTCAATTTTTAAAAAAGTTTAATAAAAGGAATACGATTTAGAGAAAAACGGAGCTGACACTAGTTAAACTATGAACAGAAACGCTGACGGATACGAGAAACGCTGACGCGGGTTAGATTATATAGTGATCAACGGGCCGTGACTTACCTGGATAAGGAGATAAGTATGGGTTGAGCTGTTATGTTAGCAAGCAATTTTCATTCCGTATTCAATAGTATATATGCAGAATGTAGTCAATACAGTTTAATTTTTTTTTTATTTTTTTTTTGCAGTTTCCTACGAAATATCAAGTTAGAAGGTAATCTATAGTAAAATTTATTTACTTTTTAAATTAAAATTAAATTTTAAACAAAAATTTTAATTAAGCCATATCTATATATTTGAATCCCTATGTTAAATTTGCCGAAATTGTATGCATTTTGCTCAATTTTTAAAAAAAGTTTAAAAAAGTTTAATAAAAGGAATACGATTTAGAGAAAAACGGAGCTGACACTAGTTAAACTATGAACAGAAACGCTGACGGATGCGAGAAACGCTGACGCGGGTTAGATTATATAGAGGTCAACGGGCCGTGACTTACCTGGCAGAATGCAAAAACGCTGGTACACTAGTTAAACTATGAACAGAAACGCTGACGGTTGCGAGAAACGCTGACGCCGGTTAGATTATATAGTGATCACCAGGCCGTAACGCTTGCGCTGGTTAGATTATTTAGCGAGGAAGACTCGCAAGCATTAAACTATGAACAAAAACGCTGACACTGGTTAGATTATATAGCGATCACCAGGCAAATTTAACATAGGGATTCAAATATATAGATATGGCTTAATTAAAATTTTTGTTTAAAATTTAATTTTAATTTAAAAAGTAAATAAATTTTACTATAGATTACCTTATAACTTGATATTTCATAGGAAACTGCAAAAAAAATAAAAAAAATAATTAAACTTTATTGACTACATTCTGCATATATACTATTGAATACGGAATGGAAATTGTTTGCTAACATAACAGCTCAACCCATACTTATCTCCTTATACAGGTAAGTCACGGCCCGTTGATCACTATATAATCTAACCGGCGTCAGCGTTTCTCGCATCCGTCAGCGTTTCTGTTCATAGTTTAACTAGTGTCAGCGAAGCGTCAGCGTTTTACCTAGACCCATGGAAGTTGTTTAAAATGTGTTAGCAATCGCCATTATTAGCATGATATCGAGGTACCTGATTGAGATACGCAGAAATTACTGTGAAGGAGACTAGAGTTGCGCACCTTTGGGTTAGTTCAAGGGGAACTCATGTTTCGACTATAGTTGGGGATTTCCTCCTGAACTGCAACAAGTAGAGTTTCGACTAGAGATATAAATCTCGACTTGTGAGAACAACATATGATTATATTAACCACTATTCACCAAGGGCAAGGGGAATTTGTTACATCCCTGCCATTTTAGCTCACCTGAGCCAAAGGCTCAAGGTGAGCTATTGGGATGGCCCTGTGTCCGTTGTCGTGCGCCGTGTGTATACAAGTGCGTCGTCGTTAACGATTGCTTCAAATGACATCTCCTCCTATACCGCTTAACATAATTCAACCAAACTTTACAGAAATGTTCCTTAGGTCAAGCTCTTTCAAATTTGTTCAAAGAATTAAAAACAATGCAGAACTCTGGTTGCCATGGCAACCAAAGTGAAAAAATAAGGAAATCTTAAAAAATCTTCTTGTCAAAAAATGTAAGGGCCAGAGCTTAGATATTTGGCACATAGCATTGCCTACAGGTCATCTATCAAGTTTGTTCAAATTATGCCCCTGGGGTCAAAATTGGCCCTGCCCCGGGGGATCACAGTTTTACATAGAGTTATATAGTGAAAATTTTAAACATCTTCTTCTCTGACACTAATATGGTCATATATAGCTTTGATATTCGGTATGGTGACACTTCCAAATATCCTTTACCTATTTTGTTCAAATTGTTCTGGTCTGTTGCATATCTAGGTCACAGTACTAAAAAATTTTTAAAAAATCTTGTCAAAAACTACTCGGACCAGAACTTGATTATTTGGCACATAGCATCATCTACAGGTCCTCTATCAAGATTTTTCAATTATGCCTCTGGGGGTCGAAATTGGTCCGACCCCCGGGGGTCACAGTTTTACATAGAGTCATATAGTGAAATTTTTACGTATTTTGTTCAAATGGTTCCAGTCTGTTGCATTTGTAGGTCACATGAGCTAAAAATAGATTTTTTCAATGGAAACTTTAAAAAAATCTTCTTGTCTAAAACCCTAGTACCCTGATCTTAGATATTTGGCACAGAGCATCATCTGCAGGTCCAATATCAAGATTGTTCAAATTTAATAATGCTCCTTGGGTAAAAAATGACCCCGTCCTGGACATAAATCATTATCTCCATTTTGTTAGCTATTCTCAGGTGAGCGAAATATGCCCCATGCCCCATGGGGCTCTTGTTTTAAATACATTCGGGCGAAACGTCTCGAATACGACCTTGCAGATTGGTTCCAAGTTAATTTTTGTAAGAAAGTAAAGCAGACTGTAAGACTAATACACCATTTGATTGGTCCTAATTATTCTCATTGACCAATCAGACCGTAGATAAACAAAATTGGTTCGGACAAAGTGAAAATTGTAAAAGATACGCTATCCAGATACAGTTTTAGTGAGTTTTACTCTTTCTGCTTTACTAAAGACCAGTATTATATGATAAACGGGGAAGTTCAGATACATTTATAACCTTCTTTCGTTATTTGAATCTTACAGCGATAACCGATCTCTTCATATCCATAGTACCGTTAGTGGGTGGGGTAATTGTAACGTGTGTTTAATTTTAAAAGCTTTCCGAACTCGATCAAATCGGATCCCTGCAACATCGAGGCATCAAACATCTCTTTATCTCATATTCATTATATTTACATCAGATTATTGAACCCTTAAATCACCACGTGTTTCAATTTTCGTCTTAAACTCCTTAAAGAAAAACACGTTGCAATCGTTTGCAAGAGTTAAGACCAAGCATACCATACTAGTACTAGCACTGCCTAAGCGTACCACAAGTAGGTAATGGGTCGTTTCGGCCCTGAGTCGTTTCTGTCTGCGTCGTTTCAGGCTGATTTAGGGTTGGGTTGTTTGGGCCTATTTGGTGGGTCGTTTAGGCATCTACCCACTTGGTGAGTCGTTTCGGCCTATTATTTCAGTAATTTATATTTACATATGAAGCACAACTTCGTTCCCACATCAACATACTGTAAAAACAGAGTAGACTCTGATCGTGCCCTCATCAACATACAGATTGGTCGCCAATAACGAATCACTTTGGAATAAATCTGTGCCTATTATATGCCCAGAGTTAAAGAATATAAACACTCATTATAAGCAAATAACTTGTTTACTGACTTAACTCATCAAGGTAAATGTTATCGGGAAAGCGTTCTCTTTAACGAGTTTCAGGGATGTTTATGTCATCGCCAATTTCCCCAATACAGGACCATATTCGCCATTACCGAACCACGTGACGTAATTAGTAGGGGACCGTGTCAAAACGCAACAAAGTGACAGATGTCAGCAGATTTATTTGTAAAAAGATCATAAAGAAATGGAAACCTCATATTTTGATAAAGTGAAGTCTTAGCTGGTTCTCTCTAGATGAGTTTTATATTCTATAAGAGTAGATCTATAAAAACAAAACTTGACTCGAGAGAAACACCTATATTTATGACTTTTTGCACAAGGTGTAGACTAGTTTCTCACATAACTTTTTCAAGTGTCATGCTTTGCCCTTCAGTGATTTTTTCGAGAATTTTTTTCAGCTTTGGGAGGTAAACATCAGTATCTAAATTAGAGAATATGTAGTCACATGGCAGAACTACACCGCCACCTTCCTGTTCTGGTGCTGGCCATGGTGAGAAACTTGGCACATGGGTCACCTGTAACTTCTGCATGGATTAGTCCACCATTATCCATAACTTCACAGAAATATTCAGACAGACATTTAGGCACATGGCCCACGGGTAACCCAGCCACATCACTTAGCATCAACTGCCTCTTTTCATCAGTGAAAAGATTATGAATTTCTTCAGGAAATGTATCCAAAGGTGGTAACCACACAAGGGACGCATTTTCATCATGTGTGTTGGTGTATTCCCTATCAACAATAAGCTGGGCTGGTGGAGAGGTTTTAGGTGGTCGAATTTGAAACACATGATACCCTTTGATAACAGAGTTTTTCAGTTTATAGGGCGATCTAGATCGAACATGATCATCAGATGAACAGCTGGGTTCTGTTGGTAAATGTGGTCCATCTTTACGTGAGGACTGAAAAAAAATTGAAACAATATCTTGAAGTTTTATCCATTTTATTTAAATCATTTATGGAAATAAAACAACTCTACTTTGAGTTACGTCATGTATTGACAAAATGAGACATTTTACTTTTATTATTTATTAAACTCCTTTCCTTTCTTGCATTGATTTAAACCCAACAAAGCAAAGAATGTTGTAAAGGCAGGTGACTGCTTTGTGCATGAAGAAATAGTGCAGAAAGCCTCAGTATGAAGTTTTATGCATTAATTGCTTTATGCATTAAGCTGCGACCTTTCTTTACTCTTGACCCCATAGCTTTTTTCTAGTGATGAATATATGTGACCACTTAAAGCAGGTTGAAAATAAAGCAGAATTAAATTAAAGAGCATTCTGCTTTACTTTTAGCCTGCTTTAAGCTATAATCTTCTAGAATATAGACAACTCTTAACCCTTTACCCGATAGTCTATTTCTAGTACTTAATATAGGTTACTTAAAGCAGGTTGAAATTAAAGTAAAGCAAAATGTGCCTTAAGGCGCATTCTGCTTTACTTTCAGCGTGCTTTAAGCTATCATGTGCTATAATATAGAAAAATATTTCCTATAATACTGTTTTTCAGAGACCATACATACATGTATGTATGGTCTCTGAATACATATTCATTACTGATTAAATTGGAACTATTTTCTTCAGCGGATGAATAAATCATATCCGCTAAAAGGCGCATCTATTGGGGAAAGGGTTAAACTGTATATAGTGGAGCTATTTTCTTCAGTAGAGAACTCAATTAAAATGTGTAAAAAGGCGTATTAATAGGGAAATGGGTGAACCCATTTAATAACATGAAATCATAGTGATAAATAGATCACTTGGAGCAAATGCTTTATTTATCACAATGGTTTAATATACTTAATATCAGGCAATGGATAAGAATGCGGATAGGAAATAAATCTAAGAATACACTGTGAGAAACTATATAGAACCCTGTCCTATAAGTTAATAAAGAGATGGTTCACTCAGCACTTTAACTTATGACAATCTGGGCATAAGAACTGTTCCTTGTCGTCAATTTCATAATTCAAGCACTCAGCGTGCATCCATTTATTGCAAGTGTCACACTCTACCCATACACGTCCTAACCCCATTTCCTCATCTTCTATATATGTCATGTCACAAGCCTGACAACAAACTTCTTCCTCTGTGATTCCTACTTTCTGTTGAAGCTTTTCACTCTCTGACAAGGGTCTTTTCCCTTTTTTGGAATTTGGCTTGGGGCCTTTCTTTCCCTTAGAAGTCTGTGCCTTTCTTTTCTTGTTCAAATATGCCACTTTGGCATTCTTTTCCTTCGTAGCAAAAAGTTTTAGTCTTTCCAGCTGTTTTAATGAGCATTTTCTAATGCTGTCATTTGATGTTAAATTGTCAGGTAGAATGTTTGTCATTGTTTGTCTGACAGACTTTGGTTGTTCACAAGCTTTAGGTAATTTCAGACTTTCTGCTATTACCGGAGATACCACTAAACTCGGACCTGGCTGCTCATGTTCTCTGCGAAACAGTGCTGCTTCTGCTAGGATCTGAAGACCACAGTTGTCAGATTGTGTAGGTGTTTCTGTTTGTGAAGGATAGGCTTTCATGTGAATTTTCCTGTACACATCAAAACAAGGAGAAACCCCCGTTATGTCATATCCTTCTTCTATCCTTGCAGCATACCTTTCCTTTGCTGGAGTTGAAAGGGTTTCTTCAAACACCTCAAGTGCCCCTTTAGCTTTAATTTGCTCTTCAGAAACTTCTGTACATTCTCGATCTTCTGCTGTCATAGGACTTGGGGCTGAAAATTGACTGTCACTGTATGTTAAAGCTGGCTTTAACATATCACTAGTGATGGCCATACTATTAACTGGATAGATTCCTGAAGCCTTGAATGCGTTTATCACAGTTAGTGGTCTGTAGAATTGAAGGTAGGCTTCTGTTAGCTTTTGTGCAAAGTTTTCTTTACCAATTGATTTCCCAGGATTTTCTCTAGTGAACTTTCTGCATACTATATGCCACTTTGTCTTCAATGGTCCGAAGACTCCTTTGTCTAACGGCTGCATTAAATGAGTTGCATTCGGTACAATGCGATACATTTCTATGCCTTTGTCTTTAGCCCTTAAAAATAGGTCAGGGTCAAGGTGGCTGCTGACACTGTCAAATAAAAGTACCACTGGACGTTCTTTTCCTGCATGTTTGTCAAAGTGGTCAATAAACTTGGAGAAAGTTATATTGTTCATCCAGCCTTTTTTAGTATATGCGATATCTGCTCCTTCTATTGCACCATTCAATGGGTTGTATCCTTTGGCCTTTGGTTCTGGGTATATAAAATATGGGGGCAACATTTGGCCTGCAGCATTTCCACAGAACATGACTGTTAGTCTTTGTTTACCACTTGTGATATGTGGAACATTCAAATCCTTTCTTGATGGACCAATCACTTTGCTTCTTTTGGATCCCAGGTTAAATCCTGCTTCATCAGCATTCCAGATCTTGCTTGGTGAATTAATCAGGTCTTTGTCTATGAGAAAATCTCTAAACTTGTTGTACCACACATCAGTTTTCTCCTTTGTCACCTTAGACCGCTTCATTTCTAAGTCTATTTCAATTCTTGAACTTATAAGATGCTTATTTCTTTTCAGGAATGCATAATACCATTTCTTTCCTGGTCTCCCGTCCTTAAAGGGGGTTTTCCGCTTCTCTCTCTTCACAATGTCTTCAACAAAATCTAAGAACTCACACATTCTAAGCCCAAGTCCACGCTGGGCCATTTCGCTAAGCCACTCTGCCATTTTCTCCTCTTCTGCTTCACTGAAAATTGTGCTTGGTCCTTTCACTTTATACAAATCAACCTCCCCTGACCAGCGCCTATACAAAAATGAATATGATAAACCATTTTCTGCTGCAGCCTTTCTTAGTGATACTGACTTTTCTGAACTTACACTAAACAGAGCTTTCCTTAACCTCTCTTTCTTCTCTGGAGTCATTCTCTTCCCATATTTCTCCTTGATTTTCTGTGCCTTTCTTTGGTTTGGTGTTGAACCTTGTGACGAACCCTTGGTTTTAGGACCTTTTTTGCTTTTTGGACCCATGGTCTGAAAAAAAAGTTTACTAAATTTTACTACGGAGGTGTAGTCGTATGGAGTTTCTTACATTTTATCATGTTAGCCCTTTATATACTAAATACATATAAATGCTAATAAACGATTCAACTTGTTTACGAAATCAGTATATTTCAATGCACATTCACAGTGGGCAAACAAAACTGATTCAACATTGAACCAGCCATCACAACGTTCTTTCAACTTTGAATTGATTTTGTGTGTCCGCTGTGTTAAAGAGTTAGGAAAAGGTACACATGGCAATTCTCTAATTGACTATTGACACCCATTAAATAAAGTAAAAGACAGTTTGTTATTAAAAAGAAACATTTTCTGTCATAAAATATGATACATTTGTGTTTCCAACCGGCAAAACACGTTTTTTGACAGTTCAGCAAAAGTTTGAGACGACCCCAAATAGTACGCAATTTGCCGCTAATTGAGCGTCTGCATGATCCGCTTTTGGCAACTGCACCAGCGTTTATCACAGGGCTAATAAATATACTGTAAAGTATTACCGTAACTCAATTTTTATTTTTCTAGGTCTTGAATATCGTATAATTGAAATGGCGAGTGATTTTTTGGGGTTTTCTAACTTGACTTACCGTAATCGTCAGATTTCCAAGAAATGAGTTTTCAAAACGAGGCTGAAATAGTGTACATGTCCGAAACGTGTTAAAGCGTTTTGATAACCTGGAATAAATTAGGTCATCAGTTTTAGTAAACAATGTGCATTCTGAATCGCGAATGATTAAGTTTCAAAACGGCGAAGTTTTAATTTCATTTCCACAAAAGGTAAGGATTACAGGAAACGTTTAGTAAAAAAGTGATTCGTTATTGGGGAAGGTTCGTTATTGGCGACCAAACTGTACTGTAAAAACAGAGTAGACCCTGATCGTTCCCTCATCAACATACTGTATAGATCCTGATCGTTCCTTCATCAAAAGACATCAACACACTGTGAAACAGAGGAGACCCTGATCTGATAAATTTGATATAAAATATGTAGTTCTAGATTATAATTTAATTGATTTTAATCATTTTACAGAAAAAGTAATAAAGTTGAATTGATGTAATGTCTTTTAAAAACACCCTTATCCTGAACCACCATCGATTTTGCATAAAGGTACGAACCTGCAACTTAAGCAATATGTGTTCAGATAAAATAAGTACAGAATAGTTTAACTCATTCTCCGATGAAATAGTTAATGGACAATTCCCATAACCAATTAATCCATTACCCCATAGATACACCTTTTTACATCTTTAAATTATTCCTCCATTATAGACGAAAATTCCCTTTTATAAACTCATGAGCATGTACCATAAAAAATAATTTCTATATCTTATCAGATAACAGCTTAAAGCAGGCTGAAAGTAAAGCAGAATGCGCCTTAATGCAATTTAAATCTAAAAGGTATAATCACAGAATTATACACTGACGGAATTGAAACCTCGCGCTATATCGCAAATCTCGTGCGGCACATACGAGACTGGCGAGACTTGATAAGAGAATTTCTATCGGTAGTTAATTTGATAAATGTCTGTTTCGAAGCATTGTTCACGGGTTTACATTCCCGTGAATTGATAGGAATGTCCACCAAGTCATTTAAATCCTATAAAATGTCAATAAAAACACTCGAGTCGGTAAATTTTCACCCCAGAAATGACGGGCAAACAGGCAAAAAGCGAAGATGTCACGTGACACATAATCTCGCAAAATTTAACCGCCGCGAGAGCTCAGATGCTCGCCTATTCAACTTCGCTGAGTTGCTATTCCATTTTGTATACTTCCGTGGTATAATCTATAACCTGCTTTAAGTAGTCACCTATTTTCAAAACTAGAAACAGGCTATGGGGGTAATGGTTTAAGTCTAGACGATCTGACTATGACTATTTTGTGTTGATTTTAACAATAAATTGCAAAATGACAAACAGTGCAGACCCTGATCAGAGGACTCCTGAAGGAGCCCCCAGCTGCTCTGGCCAGGTTCTTCACTGCTGTTTGCATAGGCAAAGGTAATCCTCAAATGTGCACTGTTTGTAAAACTTTGTAAATTACGATTATACCTGTCCATAGGGTTGAATGTGTTAACTAAGGCTGAAAGTAAAGCAAAAAATGCACTTTAAGGTGCGTTCAGGTCTATATTTAAAGACAGAAACAAAGTGTGGGGTATTGGATTAAAGAACTAAATACATATAGTATGAAGATAAAAAGTCAATCTTGTAGTAATAGAGCACTCTAAAAGAACGCACGTTCATGTACATAAAAATTGCAAAATTTTACTTTGTCCTGTATTGATGGTATTAAATAAATACTTACTATTAATATATTCTTTTGAGCTTTCGAGTGGTACAAGATTGACTGTATAATGGCACTGGTATGAAGCCTGTACGTAACACGACAAATTTCCCAATGCAGGGTTCCCACAGGCTATGAAAGCGTTTTTGCTAAAACTACTATGCCCAGCACGTTCAAACTTGTATGCAACATTTCAGTCGGTCGTATTCGTAAGATAGGAAAGACAACTCCTATTAATCTGTATCGAATTCGGCCAAATTACTCCCCTTCGCTATAGACAATAAGAAGAGATACAGTTCGTCTTTTGGTAAATATTAATTCGAATTTTTACCAAGAAACAGACAATTTTCTTATAAAGTTTATGTAATTTCCTTGCTTTTCTTATTTAGGAACTATGGTAAACACATGATTTTTTATGGTAAACAAGTAACTTTTTGAAACCGAAAGTAAACGATATGCTCGGCGTCCGCCTATTTAAGCGAATATGTAGGTTTGCCAACACTAACAGATACACACTTATCACGATATAAGATTTAGTATCAATAAAAATGATTTTAAGATTAAGAAACAAGATATATGCAGCTTTGTATGGGACCTGTTTTTCTTTGATGTGAGCGGCTACACATTGAAATGAATGATAGCGTGGCAAAGCGCAGGCACTCACACTGACTTCTGCTGTGTTGAAATATCGCAACCGCGTATAGCGAAAGTGTGTAAGTGCCCAGTGCAAACAGTTTAGAGCCAGGCAAAGTACGTTGGCTATGAGGTAGTCATGGTGTCTTGAAAACTTGTTCTGTACAAACAGTGTAGACCCTGGTCAGAGGGCTAAAAAACATGATATCAGATAAGTGTACCATACAAACATGCAATATCCTCCCGGACTAAGCGTACCACATATGAAATCACATAAGTGAATGAATTGGTTGCTTTGTAATTGTATATAAAATGTTCTTTGAAGTTTCTTATTTTAACACTGTCCCCGACCTCCCTGTCAGTGCCATTGTCATAAATTGACAGTAGGGCGTAATAAAGTACATGTAGAAGCAGTGCTCCAGATAAGGTGAGTACATGCGTTTTGTGATCCCATTCCGTCTGGCGTCCGTCATACGTTCACATTTGCAAACAATATCTCCTCTGAAACCTCTGACCCAATTTCAACCAAACTTTGTCTGAAGCTTCAGTGACAAGGGGAACTTTTCTCTGTGTGTTTTTGTACGCCTGGATTGTCATTTGAAAACTGTTTCTCTTATCTGGAGCACTGTCTTGTAGGTCATGTCAGGTCATAAAGTAGGTCAAATTGGAAAAAAAAGCTTTTTAAAGAAATAAAAGATCTTATTAACCAAAAGATCTTATTAACCCTTTACCCCATAGAAGGGCATTTTAGCGAATATGATATATTCCTCTGCTGAAGAAAACAGTTCCTATTTAATCAGTCATGAATATATATTATTGGGAATAGTTTCTATATTCAAGCACATGATAGCTTAAAGCAGGCTGAAAGTAAAGCAGAATGCGCCTCAAGGCGCATTCTGCTTTACTTGCAACCTGCTTTAAGTAGTCATATATGTTCAATACTAGAAATTAGCTATCAGGTAAAGGGTTAACTCTTTCCTCCCTGAAACTTTAAATAGCCAATTCCAGTTTCCATTTTAGTCTAGCCCATTTCTGACTTTAAAGGGTTGTTTTTGTCAATGTTTGGCATTATGACAAACAGAGAAGACCCACTGTTTGAAAAGGACGCCTATATGCGGGACTAGGGTTCAAAGGGTTATTAAGCTACAGAACTTTTTTTATCATCGACCAACAACATGATTTTGTTTTAAACTACCAGTTTCAAAGAAAGTTACAAAGAAAGACATAAAAAAAAACCAACTAGCTTGTTTTGTCTTATCAGACACAGTTATTATAATCATTGATGTGTTAATGTCTGATTGTTTATCTTGATCTGATTAAATATAAGATAACTAGCATGCCTTGCTTGTGACATTTTTTAAATACCGGTACTGTATTGAATATTTAGCCCATAGCTTATCAGTTGATCCATTTACTTTTTACAGTGAATACCTTGAGGCATAGTTCAAGATGATGTGAAGTTATTAAGTCAATTTAACTTCATTTAAAAGAACTCTGATCACAGTAGAAGTAAAATCTGTTGATATTATTAATGAATTTAATTGTATTCAGTTGTATGTGAAATAAACATCAAGATGAGGGATATAACAAATATGTAAGTTTTAACAAATCTTAATTTTCATTCTTTGAGATGTTGCTATTGTATAATTGGAGTAAGATGTTACTTGTATTATGTTCAGAGAAACAATCAGAGCAATATGATTCTATCAAAAATTTCAGGTGTCTCTTATAAATGAAAATGATGGAAAAATATAAAATGATTAGGAAGATTTAAAGAATTTTACCCAGTTCTGGCAATTTTAAATTATCTCCTTTGTGTCCCTATAACTACTAATTTCCATTCCATTTAAGCAAATACTGTGACTTCTCATTTTAATTGTCTGGACGAAATAAATACATAGTGACACACCATCTAAACATGCAGGGCTCCAGATAAGGGGAGTACATGTATTTCAAAAACTCAAATCTTTATTTCTGGATTAATGAATAAACCCTATGGTGTCACTACTCATTAGAATCACCTCAAAGAGACGATTCTAATGAGTAGTAACACCATAGAGTTTGGTGCTGAAATAAGTGAGAAAATGCTGGATTTGTTCAGTTTACTACCTCTTATCTGGAGCCCTGACATGCCAATAATGCCATCAAATATCTCCTTTTAAAGATATTCATTGTATTAACCCTTAGCCTGCCAGTCACGACTAGCTCCATATGCAAACAGCTTGGATCCGGATGAGACGCCGAGTAACTCGGCGTCTCATCCGGATCTAAGCTGTTTGACACTCAGACAACATTTTCAGCAATTTTGAGCAACTTTGAAGCACTTTGAAACTTGAAGCAGACGAGAAATATAGCAGACGACAATTTATTTGGCGGGCTAAGGGTTAACACTACCATTTCATGCCCTATGCCAGTATGATACAAGTTATATTTTGTTTTCAGCTACAACCAGACTGCAGGCACAGGCTCTGGCCACGTAAAGAAGACTGTTTGTATCAAAGAGAATAATATGATTAATCCAGCTGACATCAAGGCAGAGCCACTAGATATAAAAGAAGAGTTAAACCCAGACAGGTATCACATAACATTTACATTCGCCCCATTTAATTCCCTTGAAACAAATGACGTTTATTTCGTGTAAACACAATTTATCTAGGGGGTGGGACTTGTGGATATGGTTCACAGAGGAGACGAGGCTTATGGATCTGCTCTCTACGAATCATTTTGTTGCGTTCCCTGAGTAATGTCGTTATGGCTGTTCCTTTCAGCAAGTTTCAGGGTACACATTATTCGTGTTAACAACCTCTAATATGGATTAAACATACATGCATACTTATATAGCATGATTCATGGAATTTGCCATTGAATCATTTTCTGTCATTTATTTCGCTTAAACACCGAAAAAACTCAGTTCATCTCTTAATTGCATTCAATATTAGGTTAGGTGACAATTTAACGTCAGGTCCATGGGCATATTTAACCCTTTCCTCCCTGAAACCTCAAATGGACAATTCTAGTTTTCAATTTAGTCTAGTCCATTTTGGACATTTTAGGGTTGATTTTTACAATATATGTCAAGATCAAACAATGTAGACCCTGATCAGAGGGCTCCTTAAGGATGGATCGAACTCTTGACCCCTAATACCATAATCAAGGGCGTTACCACTAGACTACTACTGAGCTAATAATTTCACCGATTGAAACAGTGAGATTATCAAATCACTGTGAAGCATGAAAGAAATACCGGTATTAAATAATTCATGCTTTTAAATTCAAGTGGCAGCTTAATTATTCTGCCTTAAACATTGTTGGATAAACATGTAGGTGATGTGCACATATGGCTAGCCACTTTTGGGGAAAGGGTTAACACATTTTACCAGTTCATTAATGATTAGCTCTTTAGCATTATATTTATAATGTAAATTCTTCTGTTAAATAAAATTTGAACTGGGACTGTTTTAGCATGTTAAGGGTGTACTTTATATTGGAAATATTTTGGCCTTTTTCACCTTAGCACAACTGGAAACAGACCCAAGAAAAAACCTGGTCGTCCGAAACAGAACAAGCAACCGAAGATAACAGAACATGGTCAGGTGGTGAAGAAGAAGAAGCATGACAGGTTTCATGGCATGCCAGAGGAGGAAGTCCTAGCCAGATTTCTACCAGACAGACTAGCTCCAGATCTAGACATTGTCATTGTAAGTTGTACACTAATCCATTACCCTATAGCTTGTTTATGATAAGTTCTTGTTACACTGATACAAGTAAATTTATTTACCCGTCAGTTACGCAAACTGGACTGTTCGCTTTATCACTTTCTACCTATTTATGCTGCATCACCATCGTAGTGAGTATTGCAGCTGCACGTCAGAGCAGATTAATAAGAAGAAAAGTAAAAGTAATAAAGAACAGGATAACTGATCTGCGGGAACTGGGATTTTCTTCCCCTTCTGCTTCAGGAAGTGGTATCAAACAAAGGGTTGTAGACCTGGCTTAGCCGGAGTGCCCCTGGTCCTGGTTCATCACATTCAGGTTGGATCAGATGCATATTGCCTCCTTGATTTGCCTCGTTCGTTGTTCACTCTCTTTGTCTAATATCTTGGGTGTGTTTTCTCCTCTGTAACCCAGGTTTATGTGCTGCTTATCCCATTACCCCATAGCCTGTTTCTAGTTTTGAAGAAATGTGATCACTTAAAGAAGGTTGAAAGTAAAGCAGAATGTGCCTTAAGGCACATTCTGCTTTACTTTCAGCCTGCTTTAAGCTATCATCTGCTAGAATTTAGATTTTTTTTCTTATGGTACATTTTCAAGACTGTATAAATAGGAACTATTTTCTTCAATGGAGGAATACATCAAATATGCTAAAAGGCGCTTCTATGAGGGAAAGGGTTAAATAGGTCATTACATGAGTGTTCTTTGTTTCAGGTTGGTATTAACCCAGGTTTATATGCTGCTTACATAGGTCATCACTATGCAGGACCAGGAAACCACTTCTGTAAGTGCCACACTAAAATATGTTCGTATTTGGGTAACCTGGTGTCTTATCCCACTCCAAACTTTTTGCAATTTGGATAAAAAAAACACCTGTCAGAATGATTTAGAAGTTCTGTCATTTTCTACATTTTATTGCTCTATATTTAGTTTTGTTTCTAAAACCTTTTACCCCATATTCTGTTTCTAATTTTGACGACAGGTGATCACTTAATCCTTTCCCCCATAGAAGCGCCTTTTAGCGCATTCAATTTATTCCTTCACTGAAGAAAAAAGTTAAAATTTATACAGTCATGAAACTGTACCGTAATAAATATTTTCTCTATCTAAGCAGTTGAGAGCTTAAAGAAGGCATTAAGGTGCATTCTGCTATACTTTCAACCTGCTTTAAGTGGTCACCTATTTTCAAAACTAGAAACAGGATAATGGGGTAAAGGGTTAAAGTAGGTTGAGAGTAAAGAAGAATGTGCCTTAAAGCACATTCTGTATTACTTTCAGCCTGCTTTAAAACTATCATCTCTAGAAAATAGAAAATATTTCATATGATGCATATTCATAACTGTATAAATTGGATGTATTTTCTTCAGTGGATAAATAAATTAAGGGCGTAAAAAGGAGTATTTATTGGCCAATGGATTAAACAGGAAAGAAAATGGTCTTGCCAACTGTAAAAGGACTATGTTGAATGAGTATGTAAGCATTTTTGTATGTTTCAGGGAAGTGTATGTTTCTGTCAGGGCTAATACCAGAGCCCATGAATGCCCTACAAGATGAGGAACTACTCAAGTTTGGTATTGGCTTTACTAACATTGTGGCGAGGACTAGTAGAGGCAGTGCTGATCTCACCAGGTAATCAATACATATACATACCAGTATTTCCAGGGCTCCAGATAACAGGGTGTAAACTGAACAAATCCAACATCTTCTCACTAATTTCAGCACTAAATCTTATGGTGTCACTCTTCGAGACGATTCTAATGAGTAGTGACACCATACAGTTTATTTCAGAAATAAATTTTAGTTTTTGGAATACTCCCCTTATCTGGAGCTCTGTGTTTTCTATCTCAGCTGTTTAGGGCCAAATATTCATCCTGTCAAGAAGTGACCTTAACCCATTACCACATAACCTATATGGCTATAAGTTCTTATAAGATTTTGATTCTGGGTGAAACCCAAAGGTAAAACCATCAAGTTCAGTATCCAGGTGAGCAATATAAGGGCCATCATGGCGTTTTGTTACTTTATGTTATATATCCCACAGTAATGCCTTAGTTTAACTTTACCTTTGTTGTTGCTCTGAGATCTGTGTTTCTGTAAAATTCTTGTATTAACTTTTTATCCCATAGCTTGTTTCTAGTTTTGCAGACAAATGACTACATAAAGCAGGTTGAAAGTAATGCAGAATGCGCCTTAAGGCGCATTCTGCTTTACTTTCAGCCTGCTTTAGGCTACCATCTGGTAGAATATAGAAAATATTTCTTATGATACATAGTCACGACTGTATAAAAAGAACAATTTTCTTTAGTGGAGGGAATACATTAAAGGCGTAAAAAGGCGTATTTGTGGGGTAATGGGTTAATCCTTTTCTCAGTATAAGTGCTCTTTGACTCCTTCCACCATAGGATGACACTACTGACTGTCATAATAAAAGTCCTCAAATGAACATTCTTTAATTGGTTTTAAACTCAAGCGGAAGCTTTAAGGAAGGTGAAAGTAATGCAGAAAGCTGCTAATGGAGCTCTTGGCTTTATACTTTTATCATGCTTTTTAACCCTTTATTCCATAGCCTGTTTCTAGCATTTAAGACGGGTGACCACTTAAAGCAGGTTAAAAGTAAATCAGAATCTGCCTTATACACAGAATTACCTACAGGGCTGCCATAATTTGATCTTGAAAAATCCTTTAGATTAAAAAAAATAAATCTATTTTTCAAGCGTAATTACTTAAAGCAGATTGAAAGTAAAGCAGAATGCGCCTTATGGCGCATTCTGTTTTACTTTCAACCTGCTTTAAGCTACCATCTGCTAGGATAGAAATCTGAAGATTTTGGAGAAATGGGAGCCCTGTACTTAATATAATATATCAGCTGTGTTGATGGCTTTAAATGGAAAGCTTAACAGACTAATGATTTCTTAAGCTGATAGGGTATGAAGAAACTGATAAATATACTGTTGTTTGTTGTTTATTTTCAGGAAAGAAATTAAAGAAGGGGCCCAAATTCTCACAGAAAAGCTGTTGAAATACAGACCAAAGATTGCTGTATTCAATGGAAAAGGTAATGATACATTATTTAAATATAAATAACTTGCTTTGATGGTGTATTCATGGGCATCAGATAAGAGAGAGTAAATTAAGAATCAAATGCTTCTTTATGTCGCCATCAAGTCCTATGGTGTGACTTTACATTAAAATTGTTCTTAACCATTTCCCCCATAAATATGCCTTTTTACGCCTCTTAATTTATTCCTGCAGTAAAGAAAAGAGTACCATTTTATACAGTCATAAATAAGAATGATAGAAAATATTTTCTATGTCCTAGCAGATTGTGGCTTTAAACAGGCTGAAAGTTCAGCCGAATGCTTTACTTTCAACCTATTTAAATGGTCACATGTCTTCAAAACTAGAAACTAGGCTCTAATAGGGTAATAGGTTAAGCGATTGTTATAGCGAGTATTTCTGACTAAGGGTTTAGCTAGAATCCTCTTTGAAATCATTCTATGAATTCTACAAGATAATTTTTTTTTATGATTTCCAATGCAATTTGTTCATCTGTCTGTCCATTGCACTTTCTTGTTTATTAACCAATTACCCAATAGACAGGTGACCACTTAAAGAATGATGAAAGTAAAGCAGAATGCGCCCCATGGCTTTAGTCTGCTTTAAGCTACCATCTGCTAGAGTATAGAAAATATTTCTTGTGGTGCATATTCATGGCCAATAAAAAGATTTTTTCTTCAATAGAGTACAAAGGAGTATTCATTGGGAAATAAGTTAATTATCATTTACTCTACAAAGCGACATTTGGTATGTGATTGGCTGATTGATTTTATTTGATGCAACAGGTAAGTATTTAACCCTTTACCCCATAGCCTGTTTTAGTTTTGAAGACATGTCACCACTTAAAGCAGGTTGAAAGTAAAGCAGAATGTGCCTATATAATAAGGCTATATGCTCATTTGCTAAACATGCTATAACCTTGCCGGGCATTTCTTTTTAGGGAGCATCCATTGTTTCTAACAATTTTCTTGTTTTCTAGGTATTTACGAGGTGTTTCTTGGTCATAAGAACTTCTACTTTGGGAAACAGCCAGAACCTTTGGCAGGGACAACTACGGTTAGTGGTTTTTTAAGCTCACCTTGCACTTTGTGTCCATATGAGCTACAGTGTTCCCTCTCTACCACAGCCCTCCTTACAACGACTCCCTCCTTACAATGACCCTTGTCGCAGTTCCCTAAACGGGACAATTATGTCTAACGCTTTTACTGCTGCAATATTGTCTTCTTTAAAGTTGTCGTCTGCAGTTTTTCTCAAACTTATATAGTGGACATTTTGACAGAAAAGAAAACTTAATGACGAGTGACAAACAGTTTGAATCCAGATTAGACGCCGCCGCGTCTAATCTGTATACAAACTGTTTGCAACTGTAAACCAATTTCCCTTCCTAAAACGACCCCCTCCGAACAACGCACATTATCTGTGTCTCCCATTTGTTGTCGTTGTAGAGAGGTAGCGCGGTATTATGATCACCCTATGTCTATCATCGCCATCCATAGTAAACATTTTTTTTAAAGAACTTTTTCTTCATCAAAACTTCATAGGATTTTATCTTGTAGGTTATCTTGTAATATTTCGTCAAATATAGGTTGAAGAAAAGAAAAAATTAATAATAAAAAAAAATATTGTCAAAAACTACTGATCTGAATTGAAAATAATTTTACATAAATGATCTATGGGTGACCCTCTATCTGATTACTGATATGTGACCTCTTAAACAGGTTGAAAGTAAAGCAGAATGTCCCTTAAGGTTCATTTTGCTTTACTCTCAGCCTGCCTTAAGCTATCATCTGCTAGAATATAGAAAATATTTATTATGATATATATTCATGACTGTATCAATTGGAACTATTTTCTTCAGTAGAGGAATAAATAAATCGTAAAAAGGCATGTATATGACGTAATGAGTTAAAATGTGTGTCCATTTCTAAAGACAGAACTACACAATGTGTTAATTTGTTTATTCTAGGCTGTGTATGTGATGCCATCATCCAGTGCGAGATGCAGTCAACTGCCTAGGGCTGTTGATAAAGTTCCATTTTATGCAGCTTTAAAAAAGTTCAGAGATCATCTTATTGGAAACCTACCCGATCTTAATGACTCGGAGATAACATTCCCTGATCTGGAGCTGAAAACGGCCAAGAAGGAGCCCAAGCAAGAGATCAAAGAAGAAATCAAAGAAGAGCCCAATGGTGACCATTCCACTCTGGGTGGTGACCCTGCCCTACAGCAGTTTGTGTCAGGAGCATACAATATCATACCTCATTCACTTCCCTCTACATATCAGGACACACAGTATCACAATACAATATCTAGTCAAGGTCTACCTCAGATCAAACAGGAGCCGGGAACCTGTCCTCCGCTTCCACAGCTTCAGCCAATGGTTAGTGTAAAACAGGAACCAGGCTTAGAACCGCCCACTTCTTATCCTTGCCAACCAAACACCTCATTTCAATCTCAGGGATACAGTTACAGTCAGATGGCGCCAATGTCTTTTCCAAGTACTAATGGAAATATGAACAATTCATTGACTGGTATATTTGGACTGGTTGACAAGTTTGCTAGTCCGGGTAGTTACGGTGTTGTACAGCAGACTGGTTCTATAGGTGATAAGCCTATACAGTTCAATGATGCTCTGTGTGATATTCTCTCAGAGAGAAGCTCATTAGAGCTAGTGCCGGAAACTAGTGCCCAACAACCAGTTGAAGCTGCAAATGAGAAAAAGCCAAAATCTCGAAAAAGAAAAAGTGCATCAGGAGAAAGTTTGTCACCGCCACAAGGTACTGGGAACTTTACTGCTGGCAGTATGAACCAGTCTGTCAATGGAAACATATCACAACCAATGTCTCAAGCTGCTGTGTCCACGCTGAACTCACAACCAGTCTGCCAGCCCCTCCCTGTGTATGCCCCTCCACCCTTCACTCAGGGCTACCCAATGTTTTCTCAGTCAGCAATGATGGGATTACCTCCCTTTTCTATGCCCCAGACCACCATGCAAGGCCAGCAGTATACAGCAGATGGCATCATGTCTCAAGCTCCTAACTACGCACAAATGATGAACGTAGGTTACGGTTTCCAGGGTGTTCCAAATACCAATAACTATATGCAGCAGAACTCAAACATGCACGGGTATTTACAAGGTCAATTTCAAGGTCAACCCCAGGGTCTCTATGCTGACCCCCAGGGACAAGGACCATTACCTCCCCAGGCTGTCACTGTCAAACAAGAAAAGCCTGACGAATAAAATAGACATTTGTGTAAACCCATTTCCCCATAAATACGCCTTTTTATGCATCTTATTTATACCTGAAGTGAAGGAGATAGTTCCAATTTTATACAGCAATGAATATGTATCATAAGAAACAGTTCTATATTCTTGCAGTTCATAGCTTAAAGCAGGCTGAAAGTAAAGCAGAATGTGCCTTAAGGCACATTCTGCTTTACTTTCAACCTGCTTTAAGTTTTTTACCAATCTTCAAAACTAGAAACAGGCTATGGGGTAATGGGTTAACCCATTACTACATAGCCTGTTTCTAGTTTTGAGGACAGATGACCTTTTAAAGCAGGTTGAACGTAAAGCAGAATGCACCTTTAGGCACATTCTGCTTTATTTTCAGTCTTCTTTAAGCTACCATCTAATAAGACATAGAACTATTTCTTATGATAGATATTCATGACTATGAATTGGAACTATTTTCTTCAGTGGAAGAATAAATTAAATGATTAAAAATTGTGTATCTATGGAGTAATGGGTTAAATTAATGCATCTAAAGAAAATCTTCAATCCTTTAATTAATATATTGTTTTCAGTGTTTAAGACAGATGGTTGCTTATTGCTTTACATTCTACATGCTTTAATAAATAACCCTTTACCTGATAGCCTATTTCTAGTACTTAAGATAGGTGACTACTTAAAGCAGGATGAAAGTAAAGCAGAATGCGCCTAAGGGCGCATTCTGCTTTACTTTCAGCCTGCTTTAAGCTATCATGTGCTATAATATAGAAAATATTCCCCATAATACATATTCATAACTAATTGAATTGGAACTATTTCTTCAGCGGATGAATAAATCATATCCGCTAAAAGGCGCTTCTATGGGGGAAAGGGTTAAGCAACCATTTGTCAATATCTGGTTGCCATGACCCTCTTACAGATTTAGTAAAATATTTTTCCTAGCTTAAAAACATTGTATTCAATGGGTCAGACAGGTTTCCATTGTATGACTATAGGAAATACTAAAAAAATATTGTCTGGAACCACTGACCCAATTTGAAAATAATTGTACACAAATAATCCATGGATGATCCACTATCAGATTTTAAAATATTTTCTATCATGGCTGTTTGTTGATGGGTTAGGCTCTCCATACTGAAAACAATTTCTTCTGAAAAGGTTGACCCGATTTGGATGTCACTGTATTGACTGTATACATAACTCTGGGCTACCAAGTGAGCAAGTCAGAGCAATCGTGTCCCTCTTGTTTCATTTAACCCATTACCCCATAGCCTGTTTCTAGCATTGGAGATAGGTGACCACTTAAAGCAGGTTGAAAGTAAAGCAGAATGCACCTTCCAGCCTGCTTTAACCCTTTCCCCCATAGAAACGCCTTTTAGCGAATATGATTTATTCCTCCGCTGAAGAAAATAGTTCCAATTTAATCAGTCATGAATTCATATTATATGGAATATTTTCTATATTCTAGCGCCGGGTAGCTTAAAGTTGGCGCATTCTGCTTTACTTTCAACCTACTTTAAGTAGTCACCTATCTTCACTACTAGAAATATGCTATCAGGTAAAGGGTTAATCTACAATCTGATAGGACTTAAAAATATTTCCTATGGTACGTATTCCTGACTGTAAAATGGAAGTATTTTCTTCAGTGGAGGAATAAATTAAAGGCATATTTATGGGTTAATTGGTTGAATGCAGTATAAAGATAATGTTGATACTGAAAGCATCAATAAATATTTTGTACCAAGGGTTACACTATTTGATTTACTAGTCAAAGATAGAAACATTGTTAAAGGAAAACGGACAGCTGATGACAATATGGTCTTAGATCCTAGATTTTATCCTAAAAGCAACATTCATGAAGGTCCTGCAATTATTACTCATCGATAAGGTACGAAAAAGATCGATTTACTGCATACAGGTAAGCTATCGCTAATTGGAACGGGCGCCGCCATATTGGCAAAGCTATCATTCGGAACCCTCGATTTTTATCCATTTTGTGACGACACAAAGGCCTAAACGCTGATTGGCTCTTTCACTCAACCACTGTAACTTGGACGGACATTTCACACTTCGTCAGTAAGGGTAACGGCAAGCTTAATTCAAGGTCGCATACAGTTATAAAAAAAGATAATAGATAGATGGTATATTCATATTGATTATGATGAACTTGAAAGGTCGTGTAGATCCAGAAACGATCAGAAGCTTTCGTTAATCGGCTTAGAGAAATGTCCGTTCCAATTCCCAGCTGTAGAATCTGGGAAAACAATGCTGCGAAATGGCTAACAGTAGAGTATGGCGACATCCATAATACCTTGATTGATGATTATAATAATAGATCTAGATCTACAATAAAAAATATCTGATAATCAGTGCGATATTGTGCTGATCTAGACCTAAATGTTGAACTGGCTTAGATCTACCAACTCGTTTACAAATCAGCATTTTCTAGCTGGTTCGTCTCGGTTTAGGAATTAAACGCTACAGAAATTCTTAATGAAAAAAGTCTCATTACTAGATCTACATAGTGTACGGGTAGATCTAGATCGGTTTTTTCTTTCTTAATTTAATCATCGCGATTCTCTAGATCCCGATCTGATAGAGCGATCTTACTTGAGTCCAAATCCGATTTTGATTGGATCTAGTTTTATCGTTCTTATTTCTGGGTGTAGTTTTACACTCGTCATTTCTGTAGAAAAAAATTCAAACAACTTTTAGATAGGCCTAAATGAATTTTATTTTAAGATTTAAATTCGAGTTTTATGGTAGTTTGAAAAAGTAGCATGCAATTGGGTGAAAACGATACAAGTCAATATATTTCCAATATATTTTTACTTAGATTTATGTTACTATGGTAAGTATATATGCCGCATGGAGTAACGATTTACCTGCTGTCTACAAAAGAATACAATAGAATAGTATTTCAAAACAACTAAGATCCAGATTAAAAGCCGAGTAACTCGGAGTCCGATCTGGATCTAAGCATTGATACAGCTCAGATTCTCAGTATCTCGGAGTCTAATCTGAATAAAAGCAATGATATAGCTCAGGTACTCAGTAACTCGGAGTCTGATTTGCATTTTATGAATTAAATATTCCTTTGATATAAATTCAGACAGTTTGGATCCCGATCACAATGTTGAATGACTCGGCGTCGCAACTGTTTGATAACTATTAGAAAACATTTTGCACGTGAATTCCTACGCAATCAGTTTGAATTTTGATTAGACGCCGTGTAGATCGGTACTGACTCAGGATCCAAACTGTTTAACATCTTAGAGAACATTCAATTATTTTGCATTATAGTTTTAAAAAAGCGATTTGGATGAAGATGAGACGCCGAGTAGCTCGCCATCTGATCAAGATCTAAACAAGTTTACATTTTATAAAGAAATATTCCTTTTATATACCGGTAAATTCAGACTGTTTGGATCCCGATCACAATGTTGAGTGCCTCGGCGTCGTAACTGTTTGATATCTATTAGAATTTATTTTCACATGAATTCCTACGCAATCAGTTTGGATTTTGATCAGACGCCGTGTAGATCGGCACTGCATCATGATCCAAACTGTTTAAACTTTTGGAATACATTCAATTATTTTTTATTTTAGTTTTACAAAAGCGATTTGGATGAAGATGAGACGCCGAGTAGCTCGCCATCTGATCAAGATCTAAACAGATTTATATTTTATGAAGAAATATTCCTTTGGTATAAATTCAGACAGTTTGGATCCCGATCACAATGTTGAGTGTCTCGGCGTCGTAACTGTTTGATATATATTAGTGTTTTTTTTCTCACGTGAATTCCTACGCAATCAGTTTGAATTTTGATCAGACACCGTGTAGATCGGCACTGCATCAGGATCCAAACTGTTTGACACCTTTGCATTATTCAATTTTTACGTTCTTTCCAGTTTTACACACGTTTGATGTAGATGAGACGCCGAGTAGCTTGGTTCTCATCAGGATCCAAAATGATTCACAGCTGAGTTTTATCGTTTCATTTTTACAGTTTGGATCTAGATGAGAATCCGAGTTGCGAGATGGGACAGTAAAGAATTGTCACAGACCTGCAGATGTGATTTGTTTGATTGGTATATTTCTGTCTACCGCCTAGGATTATGCTTACTTTTGATGAGCCGAAGCTTTTATCCCCGAGCCGAAACTTTATTACCCCCGCATCCGGTGTGTGACGCAACGGTCAAGCGGCATCCCCATGTGATATTTTTGTAGATAGCATGCATGTGGAGCGTGCTCTATGGAATTCCGCGATTCCATTGGTTAACTATATTTAGATGTTGACCTCAGGAACAGTTAGAAACTTTCGTGTGATAACTTATCTGCATATTTCATAAGTTGACATAGATCATACTTTCCGAAAAGTGACGAGTAGTGCGTGCAGTATCATATGCACGTCTTACGGAGATCACCGATCAACAATAGGTCACACCTAATGACCTAAGCCTCTTTTTATGCAATTCATTGTGTAGAACCCTATAATTAGATTTGGGATTTCGGAAGATATTTGAACACACTTTAAATGTGTAGACACCCAGACAGTAAAATTTCAGTAGAAGAATGAGATTTTAGCCGCTAAATAGAGGACTCGCTCTAACCCGCTCTCATCAGGTAATTGATAACCCGCGGAAAGCCGCGCTTATCAGGGAATAGATAAAGTCGCGCTTTTACGGGCTCATAAGATGTTTATGATTAATATTTACGGAAATATTAACAGATATGACTAAATATATCGGAGAAACTTTTTTCGAAAGTCACAGGGCTTCGATGCCTGTATTCACAACCAGTATGCAAATATTATCAAGAGTATCCGTGCCCGATTCCGGTGTCCTATGATATTTGCCTGATATACGCTACCTCAAGTATGGCTGGATTAAGCACTAATAGCTCGAAATTTTGATGGTTCTGCTATGCACTCATTGTCACCAAGACACCCAATCGTCATTTCATTTGTTCTTCAGCAAGTATTAACCTCCTTTGTAGGCATTTATACACAAGTATTGCAGTCGCAAATTCGTCCGGCGAATGCGCTTTCTCTTCGCCCGACCCGTCGTAGTCTCTGTCTTCTAATATTACATTCTCTGATAATTTAGGATCGAAATCGTAACACTGAAGTTCTAAAGTGTTTTTACCTTCCTCCACATGCCCAATTTTTCTCAGTATTTCAGTTTATTTATGTTATCGATGTAAATTCCGCGCACTCTACGGCATTCCCGGTTAGACTCGCTATAACCGGAAGGTCGCGGAAGGCCTTAGTTACGTCACACAGGTAAACAAAATGGCGGCCCCCATGGTCGCTTGCACAGTCATATATCACAAAGTTTAAACGGCTCTAACTACTTCATTTTTTATTATTTTTCAAAATTTCAAAGGCAGAAGGCGATTTTTTTTCAATATCTTTCATTTAAAAGATATTTATCACCAGCTGTCCATTTCCCTTTAAGCTTTGTTATAAGAATGGATTATTGAAGTGTTAGTGACTATGAATATATTGCTGACTTTACTATGTTAGGCCTTGCTCTTGCACATATGATAACAGTAAAATCTCTGTAAGGTTGCCACTCAAATGACCCTGAATAGCCTGAAAGGAAGGTGACAGCGTTATGCAGGACAAAAGTAATGCAGAAAGCTTCTATTAGAACTTTAGGCCTAACTTAACTCATTATCCCCTGAAACTTCCAATGGACAATTCCAGTTTGCAATAAAAGCTTGTCCATTTTAAACTTTTAAGGGTTGTTTATTGTAATGAATTGCAAAAATTACAAACATTGAATTCCCTGATCAGGGGGCTCCTGCAGGAGCCCTCTGATCAGGGACTTCACTGTTTGCATAGGACACATGTACTCTTCACAGGTACTCATTTGGTAAAGGACGCAAAGGGTCAATAGGTCCCAATGAGTTAACGTAGTAAACCCTAGTGACATGTATACCTGTCATTTATAAGCAGTGTATCTGTAAATTGTACACTTGGCCTATGTAAACAGCGAAGACCCAGATCAGAGGGCACTGTTTGTAATTTTCGCAATATATTGAAAAATAAAACAACTCTAAATAGTACTTGACTTAAATATGAAACTGAATTTTCTGGACTTAACCCATTACTCCATAGATATGCATTTTTATCCATATAATTCATTCCTCCACTGAAGAAAATAGCTCCAATTTATATAGTCATGAATATGTGTCAAAAAGAAATATTTTGGATATTCTAGCAGAAGGTAGCTTACAGCAGGCTGATAGTAAAGCAGAATATGCCTTAAGGTGCATTCTGCTTTACTTTCAACCTGCTTCAAGTAGTCACCTGTCTTCAAAATCTAGCAACAGGCTATGGAGTAAAGGGTTAAAGTTTCAAGGGCGAATGAGTTCAGCAATTACCTATCTAGAAATCGCAATGCTACTTTATTGAATGGCTTCCGAACACAGATTTTACTGTATCAGTTTACCTCTTATTACAAGGCTCCAGATAAGGGGGATTAAACTGAACAAATCCAACATTTTGTCACTCATTCCAGCACCAAAATCTATGGTGTTACTACTCATTAGAATCGTCTCGAAGAGACGATTCTAATGAGTAGTGACACCATAGGGTTTAAAGCCGAAATAAAGATTAAAGTTTTTGAAATACTAGTCTACCCTTATCTGGAGCCCTGCTATTACAACCACTACCCCAGGTGGTTCTTGGGCATGCCAGCTTGGTCAACTGGAAGAAAAGAATGGGGACCACTGCCATAGCCTGGCATGATACAGTAGAAGGCTGCCAAAAGGTGTAACCTTTTCAGTGATTCAATTGATGGATAAATCCATCATAAAATGATGTATTTGTATGTCAAGCCAAGTACTGAAAAGGTCAAAATCCAGATATATTTTGTTTAGCAGTATTATACACAGTTGAGTATTTGGTAGTGTAGATCGAACTCGGACACAGTCTTATATGAAAAAGATGCTGGGTCTATACAGTTGTGCAGTACTATAAGTCTGGTTTTCTCATGATACCTTTCTTGCAAGAACTAAATGCTGATTTTGAATGGCTGCTTCTTATTGATCTTAAATAAAAGCAGAAATACTTCAATATTAAGAATTAATATTGATCTTAAATGGCCAGTAGGTATTGTTTTGGCAATCTCATGTATATTATTATGTATTTCACATTTGATGGTTGATGACAGACATACCACTGTAGTTTACTAGTACCACATTTCTACTACAGGTAACTTCGATATCTCAAATTCTTTGATATTTCAAATTCTCTTAACCCTTTACTCCATAAATATGCATATTTATGCATATAATTTATTCATACCCTGAATAAAATACATGTAGATCAAACTTATACAGTCAAGAATATGTACCATAAGAAATATTTTCTATATTCTACTGGATGGTAGCTTAAAGAAGGCTGAAAGTAAAGCAGAATGTGCTTTAAGGCACATTCTGTTTTACTTTTCACCTGCTTTAAGAAGTCGCCTGTCTTCAAAACTAGAAATAGGCTATTGGGTAATGGGTTTGTATTTTAAAGTTCAAAGTGGCCATGCTATGTTTGAAGTTTGAAATACAATCATGGTTGACTTAAGCGTATTCAAAATTATTGAATTCAACTGTAGAAATGGTAATTTCGAATTAAGTGAGTTTGAGATACTGAGGTTTGGCTGTGTAATTTTAGCTTTAAATGTATTTTGACATATTTATATTTGTATATTCATATTCATATTTATGATCTTTATATTCTAAATCATTTGGATGTATATTTGAAATAGACTAATTTTATTGTCGCTGAATTTTAATATGGTGCTTAAAAGCAATTTGTCATTTAAGTCTTACGACTACCATTTTTACAAGGAATTTTTATCTTTTGAAATGTGTTCATATCATTTGTCAACTGGTATTTTTTACTTCATTTATATTTTGTTGTTTTTAAGCAATTTGTACAGATGTTTAAATGTTTCTCAGTTAGGAATGATTTGTTCTTGAAGTAGGATTTTAACTATTTATAGTGAAGTATAACTGTTAGTGAGTGTTTGTTAGAGAATGTGTATAGAATGACCATTCAGTGAAGATCTACAGTATATAAATATCACATGTCTAACAGGGTGACAGAAAAATTGTCAACTTTCGGGAAACTACTGTCAACTGAGGCGAAGCCAAGGTTGACAGTATTTTTCCGAAAGTTGACAATTTTACTGTCACCCTGTCAGACATGTGATATTTATTTTATGTTACTGAAATCCCGGGCTGTAACCAGGAAATCTGGAACTTTTCTAAAGCTGACTGGAATCATTAATGTAACTAGATCTGCATGCGATTCATAATGAAATTCGCTGTTTATAAAATTATTGGAATTAGAAGGAATTAGATCTATACAAACACTTTATAAATAAATGTGCATAGATTATAATATACCCGTCATGCATATCTTTCCCTGTATGGATCGGACTGTTTATTTGCATCATTCAGTCAACTAAAATTTTCCAACTGCTTTAAATTGTAGATCCAAGTTTTAAGGTTATCTAAAATGAGTCTTTGGCGCGATAACGTCATGGATTTGACGTCATTTCCGACATTCCGTTACTATGGTAGCGGGCGACAATATTTTGAAGACAGTAAATTTTTTCCCGCTAGGTCTGACAGTAATTTAATATCTGTGGCCTATGGGAAATTAACATTGTAAATGACATTGAGGTATAATAATGTCACATGACTACTTACTATGCTGGAGACAATTACAGTAAAACCACTCTAAATTGTGTTAATGATTAGGTGTCAAACCCATAAATACCCCTTTTTACGTCTCTTATTTATCTTTCCATGGAAGAAAATAGTTCCAATTTATGAAGTAATGATTGTGTACTACATGTATTAGAAAATATTTCTTTATCCTAGCAGATGATTGTTTAAAGCAGGCTGAAATTAAAGCAGAATTCACCTTAAGGCGCAATCTGCTTTACTTTTAACCTGCTTTAAGTGGTCACCTGTTTTCAAAACTAGAAACAGGTTATGGGGTAATGGGTTAAGACAGGTTACTGCTTAAAACAGGGTGATAGTGGGAGCTTTTTGTTTTACTGTCACCATGCTTTAAGCTGTCACGTGTCTTTCATACACTCAATTTGACTTCGTTCTAATGGTTGTAATTGAGAGGTTTTACTGTACATTACAGGGCTCCAGATAAGTGGGGTATTTCAAAAACTAAAATCTTTATAACTGCATTAAACCCTATGGCTAGAACCAGTTCATATACCAGGTAACCAGGTGTCTGATCAGGCTCCATCCCAACTGTTTGCCACTCAGATGAAATTAACCCTTAGCCTGCCACTCACGACTATAGCTGCATTACAAACAGCTTGGATCCGGATGAGACGCCGAGTAACTCGGCGTCTCATCCGGATCCAAGCTGTTTGACACTCGGACAACATTTTCAGCAATTTTGAGCAACTTTGAAGCACTTTGAAACTTGAAGCAGACGAGAAATATAGCAGACGATAATTTATTTGGCGGGCTAAGGGTTAAAGCATCACAACTTGTCTTCTCTGTGATTCATGTTTGACTGCTGTTTGAATGATTTGTTTATGTAGTTAAGTTACAGTGTAGTGAATAAATTTCTACTGGAGAAAAAGTTCTTTTTTATATACATGTATATGATAAACGTAGCCAATCTGGTATAAATACACTCAACAAACTCATTCCTAATGCTTTGATCTTTATTATCTTGTTTTATCACATAAAACCGACTCTGGGAGTGTTATAAAGCCATTCAATAAACTATAGTGAAATATCAATATTTGGGCTCCGGCCCTACCTGTTCGTCCACGAGCGCTGCATGGCGCTGGGCACCAAATGACGTCATTTGCCATGGCGTTACTGTAAACAACGTAAAGTTTTGGCGGAAAATACATATGGCGGAGAGACAAAAAACTACGGATTCAGTTCACTTAAAAGGGTTTTAAAATGTTATGTGATAAATAGGATCTAACATTCGTGCTCATTAATTATCATTCTTAATAAACTCGTTGACTAAAACAAATATAACGCTCGCCAAGGCTCGTGTCATATTGTTTTAGTCAACTCGTTTATTAAAAATGATAATTAATGAGCACTCATGTTAGATCCTCTATATATTGCATCAGGGATACTGTAATCCACCATTTTAGACAATTGACTGTCCATAGTGCACAACTGTAAGTTGACAAGAATTGCTGATCACTCTACGTAGAGTAAAATCTTTCTATTAGACAACAAGATTGTGTTAAATATAAGTTGTTTAACTGGTGACAGCTTAAAGCAAGGGCAACAGTAAAACAGAAAGCTTCTTTACTGTTCACCTTGCTTTAAGCTGCCATCCGTCTTTCATGTAATGAATTTGCATTCTTTTAAGTGGTTGTAATATGGAGGTTTTACTGTATACATGTACTCGAGATACAGCTGCTCAACTGTACATGGTCCCTGATTGCATGCTGCAGAATGGGGAGAAAATATACATCTTGAATGAAATCTGTCTGTGAAAACAAATTTAAAATGTAACCTCCAAACCCAGACACTTTTAACCTGCTTTAAGCTACCATCTGCTTGGGTGTAGAATATGATTCTTACATTTCATATTCATGACTATAAAATTGAACAAATTTCTATAGTGGAGGAATAAATTGAAGGCGTAAAAAATTGTATTTATGGGGTAAGGGATTAATTATATATTTTAGAAACCTCTGTAACATGGTGAGAAAGATATGCAGCCAGACCGGGACTCGAACCAGGGACCCCTTGCTTACAGGGCAAGTGTTCTACCGACTGAACCACCGGGCCGCTTACACAAATCTCTCACCATTTAATCATAAACTCAACCCGGCTACACCAGTAATTTTGGACAGTAGCAGAATGGGGGAACAGCTTCTACGGGGGAAAGGGTTAAGTTATTACTCCACTGAAGTAAATACACATGTAGTTCCAACTTATATGCACCATCAGACATTTTGTATCTACATGTATATCCAAGCAGATAGTAGCTTAAAGCAGATTGAAAGGAGAGCAAAATGTGCCTTAAGACACATTCTACCTCTCTTTCAACCTGCTTTAAGTGGTCACCTGTTTTCAAATTTGAAACCAGTTATGGAGTAAAGTGTAGTCTGTGCATTAGTTCACATTATCCTGTACAAGCAGTGCTACAACAAAGTCATCTAACATGGAGGCATCAGTGTAAACGTTTTCCTCCACACCAAACCAAGACCCGCCTTCATCCTCGCTTGTCACGTAACCCTGTCCATTCCTCGCTATTCCATAAAGCTTGGTGTCTGTTGTTCCCAACAATGTCCCGAGGCTGAGGCCCAGCACTGAAAAATAAAGTGCCAAGTTTTTTTTTGTAAATGTTTATCTCAATTATGGTTAACGCTTCACTGCTTTATCCAGAGTGCCCTGTTATTTGCAAACGTTTCCAGATCAAATGGTCAGCGTCTGATTAGGATCCAAACTGTTTGACACCTCTAACAGCAGATTTTTCAGTTGATTTTTAGCTCACCTGAGCTAGCTCAGGGTGAGCTTTTGCAATCCTTGAATGTGCGTCGTCAACAATTTTAGTGTTTACACTCTAGAGGCCACAATATTTATCCAATCTTTCTCAAACTTGCTCAGATGGTATATTGCCATAAGAGCTTGGATGAGTTCGAAATGGTTGAAATCGGACAAATAGGTCATGAGTTATCTACCTTTGAACTGCTGAAAATGCCATATTTAACAGTGTTTACACTCTAGAGGCAACAGTATTTATCCAATCTTTCTAAAACATGTCCAGATTGTATATGACCATAGGAGTTTGGATGAGTTCGATTTTGGTTGAAATTGGATAAATAGATCAAGAGTTGTATACCTTTGAATTGCTGAAAATGTCATATTTAACAGTGTTTACACTCTAGAGGCCACAATATTTATCCAATCTTTCTAAAACTTGCCCAGATTGTATATGACCATAAGAGTTCAGATGAGATCGATTTTGGTTGAAATCGGACAAATAGATCAAGAGTTATATCTACCTTTGAATTGCTGAAAATGCCATATTTAACAGTGTTTACATTCTAGAGTTAGCAATTTTTATCCAATCTATTTCAAACTTGCTCAGATTGTATATGACTATAAGAGTTCAGATGAGTTTGATTATGGTTTAAATCAGACTTATAGGTCGAGAGTAATCCACCTTTGAATTGCTGAAAATGCCATATTTAACGATGTTTACACTCTAGAGGCCACACATTTTATCCAATCTTTCTCAAACTTACTCAGATTGTATATTACCATGAGACTTAGGATGAGTTCGATTATGATTGTAATCGGGATAATAGGTCAAGAGTTATCTACCTTTGAATTGCTGAAAATGATATATTTAACAGTGTTTACGCTCTAGAGGCCACAATATATATCCAAGCTCTCTCAAACTTGCCCAGATTGTATATGACCATAAGAGTTCGAAAAAGGGTGATTATGGTTGGAATTGGACAAATGTATCAAGAGATATCTACCTTGAATTGCTGAAAATGCCATATTTTACAGCGTTAACACTCTTGCAACTACAGTTTTCAATGGATTTTGATTATACTCGTACACAAAGGATGTAGCTATACGTTCTCGAAGAAGTGCAATTATTGTTGAAATGTAATCATTGTGGCAATATTTACCTGCCCTTGATATACTTTGAAATGCTAGAAAAAGGCTTCATTTCAGTATTGCTTAGGCTCTAGTTATCTGTCTTTGATGTACTCTAGTATACATGTACTACAGTAGCTCGACAAACTTGAATGGATTTAGAATAAAATGGGTGAAATTCAAATGTAAGGCTATCAGGCTTCATTATAAATGGTGAGCGATATCAGGGCCTTCAGGCCCTCTTGTTTAACCTAAAGCATGCTTCCAGTTTTGAAGACAGCTTACCATTTAAAGCAGTTTGAAAGTAAAGCAAAATGTGCCTTTGGGCTTATTCTGCTTTATTCGTATTCTGCTTTATTGACATCCTGCTTTAAACTACTATCTACTAGAATATATAGATTAAAAGGGCATATTTATGAAGTACATGTAATGGGTTATAGAGCGCCCTCTCCCTACACTGTTCCTCTAAACAACGATTCCCTCCTTATAACAATGCTTGCCGCTGTTCCCCAAACAAGAAATTATTAGCTTTCACTGTTGCTGCAATATCGTGTGCTTAAAATTGACGTTTGTTTGTTTTATCTCAAAATGACCTACACATGTATTGGACATTTTGAACATAAAGATGAGTGACAAACAGTTTGAACCGAGACCCGACGCCGCTTTATGGAGCGTCTGATCTAGGTTCAAACTGTTTGCAGGTGTAAGCAATCTAAGGGTATTAATTTCACTGCCTATAACAACTCCTTCCGAACAACACATACAAGCTTTGTCTCCCACTGGATGTTCTAGAGAGGGAGCACTGTGATACCTGGGAGAAATGCAGAGTATAAACACCATTTTCAAGCAGTGCAGAAGCAAATCACGAGATTTTCTTCTGATCAGGATCGGCACTGTCATGCTATTCAATTGTTTTGATTACACCCCAAGAGTGTCGATACAGTACTCGATCTTTCTCTACAACATCACCCAATGGAAAACATAGATCGTGTGTGTTGTTCGGAGTGAGTTGTTATAGGGAAGAGAAAATAAGACTTGGCTTACATTTGCAAACAGCTCGAATCCAGATCAGACGCCGCGTAACGTAAATCAGGCGCCAAGGTTATAAAGCAAGATATCATTCTCAAGCATTGATTGGTTAGATTTGAGAGTTTGCTCAAGCAAAAGCTCAAATCTGACCAATCAAATGAGTGAAAATGATCTCAGACTCGACTCAAAAGTTTTATAACCTTAGACCCAGTAGCGAGGTAGGCATACGGCCGTAACGAAAATGAGCCTATGACCAGGGGTCCGTTTAATGAAACGTACGACAAAAATGGTTGCCAGTCAGATTCTAAAATTATCAATTATTATTTATTTCTCCATCTAATCCTGTGTTGTGACATCTCTTTGGAATTGTCTTGAAAAGACGATTCCAAAGAGATGTCACAACACAGGATAAGATGGAGAAATCAGATATTAGAGGTATTTTTATGTTTAGAATTACTACCGTACGACGTTTCATAAAACGGGCAGGGCCGCACGGCATGTGAAGATGCATCAATATTATGGCTTCGAGTGGACGTAAAATACTCTAAACCCTTTGCCTGCTGATCGCTACTTTACTGAATTTTGCAAACAGTTTGGATCCAGATCAGACGCCGCGTAACGCGGCGTCTGATCTGAATCCAAACTGTTTGATACTCGTCTTTAGATTTCTTTACTTAGAAATGTATAAATATAAATTAAACAAATTTTGCAGACGACAATTTCAAAGCAGACGATATCACAACAGGATAAAGCGTTTAAGAACAACAACAACGAGGTAGGCACGAGATCACTTACCAGAAGCATGGTTAGCACTGTCAACCTTAACGCAGGGCTCAACTTCCCAAGTGTTTCTGAAAAAAAAACCACCATAATATCTTAGCCCCTTCACCCCTAGAATATTTAATGGTCATTTTCAAGTTTCCAATAAATTCGTATTCAGAGTTAAAAACAACATCAAAGCGGTGTTTTATCACCATACATGACTTTGAGAAAACTGTTGAATCAACCATGCAATGAAGACACGATTATCGTTTAAGACAACTAAATTCCAAATGCAGGAATACCGCCCTCCTCCCTGAAAAATAATATAATATATAAATATGTTCATACAATGAGCACAGGTGATGTATCTAGAAAGATTTATTTAGCAAAACTAAAACAAACAAGCAAACCTGTTCCTAGATGCCGAGCTGCAGAAATAACGGTTACCATGGTAATCTGTCAGAGTGGAGTTCATTCCATGTCCTGAAATGAAACATTCGCTATTGAAGATTTCGACAAATATTTTAGATGGACAAATGTACGTTGACCCTTGTTACAAATCGGACGGTCCAAGGTAATAAAACGAGTTTAGTCGGATATCGTTCTCAAATATTTGATTGGTCAGATTGAAACCAACGCTCACATCTGACCAGTCAAATGCTTGAGAACGATCTCAGACTCAACCTTTGGAAAACTAAGGGTCAAGGTCATTTTTCACAAAATAAATGTTTAAATAAGTGTTATTTAAATCACATGAATAACTTTGAAGATCAGTGAAAGGTACATAAAAATTAGGTCAAAGGTCAAAGTCGCTCACTGGACATGTTTCCCATTTAACATGTTTAAGATATTCTAAGACAGAGGGCGGTAGAGTACCGACAAAAAGAACACTCAAGGCTCATGCGACGGCTCTGTGGGAGGAATAGAGGCTGATCCATCAGCATAATATCGCCATAACTTCTTCAATTGTTCATCTACAATCTTCATTTTTGTGATGCATGTTCATCGTGCATCATGATATGTCCTATCCAGGCAAATCAAAACATTGAACCAAATGATATTGACATTGACCTTACACCTAATCTTACTGTAATTTTTCACTGATCTTCAAAACAACACACGAGCGATGACACTTGCATGCATGCTCTTGTTTGAATATTCTCATCTTCCATGCGTGACAATTGATGCTATTGGGAGAAGAGACAAACGTTAATGTCATTATACATTCAAAAGAACTGACTTTCACTTTATAACTCACGACTCATCCATGTGTTTTGCATAACAAGAGGGATTACTCTGTAGACACTAATTTTGTGAAAAATGACTTCGACCCTTAGGTTACTTGTAACAGTGCAACAGCAAGAATATAAGTGATATCAAACTAAAGGAAACATATTTTTCAAGCAATAAAATGTATCTAATCAAATAATTGAAAAAATAAAAGATAGTGGTTAGTTTCAGTGCACTTTTGTGCGATGATTTTCTGAAAAATCCTTAACTTTTTTGTTGAGTATACTACAGTGTTCCCTCCTTACAACGACCCTCCCAGCATCGACATACTCCTAACAACGATGTTTGCCGCTGTTCCCCAAACAAGAATTTATAGCAAACACTTTAACTGTTGCAATATCGTCTTCTTAAAATTGTCGTCTATTATTTTTTTCTAATTTTGTCACAATAAATATAATGAAGAGTGACAAACAGCTTGAATCCAGATCAGACGCCGCGTGACGCGGCGTCTGATCTGGATTTAAGCTGTTTGCAAAAATAAGCTTAGTCTAAATATTCCCTCCCTATCACAAAACCCTCCGAACAACGCAGACAATATTTGTCTCCAATTGGGTGTTGTTGTAGAGAGGGAACACTGGTATTGTAACGTACGTAGTACGTTGTTATATGCAAATGAGGCTTCCCAAACCGTTGTATGTTGGGAAGTAGAGTCAATTATATAGCGCAACAAACATCTCTTGGAGTGAGCTTAAGCTTTGCACCGACGGGGTTTGTTATTGCTGGGTCTCTCGCTTTGCACGTTACAAATGGTGGCAGCGGTTGGATAGTGACAACTGCCAGACCGGAGTTGCCTTACCCACGGTTCTCCCAGAGTCCAAGTCTCGGGACGAGACTTCTCGGAGGGGAGAGTTATGTAACGGTGTGAGCTTAAGCTTTGCACCGACGGTTTGTTGTTGCTGGGTCTCTCGCTTTGCACGTTACAGTATCTTCAATTTAGCCATCAAAAGAATCATGGGTTTCATGACTTATGAGCTTTTTTGTTAAAATATTGTTTTAAAATTAGAAGGTCAGCTAAAATGAAAAGCAGACTGACTAGAACTAAATGCGATTTACACCACCCCACCCGCAAACAAACTGTTTTCTATAATTAAGGTCAAGAGCAAGAGCGACCTAAAAGTACAGCGCTCCCTCTCTACAACGACACCCAATGTGAGACAAAAACTGTGTGCGCTGTTCGTGCGGGAGTCGTTATAGGGAGGGAAATTGGCTTAATTTGCAAACAGATTGAATCCAGATCAGACGCCGCGTCACGCGGTGTCTGATCTGGATTCAAGCTGCTTGTCACTCGTAATTAAGCTTTTAGGTCAAAATGTCGATCCATTATGTAACTTTGAGAAAAACAGCAGACGAAACTTTTCAGCAGTAGACATTGCAGCCGTGAATAAGTTTGACATAATTGTCTTGTTTATGGAGAGAACGGCAAGCGTTGTTGTATGGAAGGAAGCGTTGTTGGGAGGAAGTTCTGTAGTATCCAATTCTCCTCCATCCCATGATGTACTAATGCACTAACTTTAGTATCAGTAGCTGATGAGAAAATATGCTCAAACAAGCCTTTGTATATACATGTACATGTACTCCCTTAAAACCGGACTCTCAATAAATTAGTTCAAGGTCACCTTATTTGACATCTGTAGCTGATGTGGTGTAGAAATATACCCGGTACAAGATGTTTTCAATAATTGAGGTGAAAGGTGAAGGTCACAGTTACCTGAAAATGTTACGATACGCTTCGACATCCCACGATGTATTTACACGACACGTTTGGTACCTCTAGTTGGTGCTGTATAGGAAATTTCCTCAGGCTGAGCTTTTGTAATATTTTGTTGCCCTGTGTCCGTCGTTCGGCGTCAACAATGTTCGCGTTTAGTGTTTACGCTCTAGAGGAAACATGTTTTATCCAATCTTTTCCAAACTTGCTCATCTTGTATATAACCATAAGTTCTCGGATGAGTTTGATTATGGTCGAAATCGAACCAATAGGTCAACAGTTTTCTGTCCTTGGTGTGTTGAAAATGCCATCTTTAACAATATTTACACTCTAGCAAGTACATGTACATTTTTCAATGGAATTTGATCATACTTGCACACAATGTGTTATCTACCCTTGATGTACTCTGCTATACTAGAATATGTCATTCTTATATTGTTTATACTCTAGAGTCTAAAAAATGAATGTATTTAGATTAACCCTGTGTTGATTATGGGTTAAACTTAAAGGTAAAACTATCAAGTTCAATTACAACAGTTGAGTATACAATGTATCAGGGCCTTCAATGCCCTTTTGTTTTATACTTAACCCTTTCCCTTATAGAAGCGACTTTTAGCACATTCATTTTATTCATCCGCTGAAGAAAATAGTTCCAAATTATACCGTAATGAATATGTGTCATATTTAATACCTTCCTTATTCTAGCAGTTAATAGCTTAAAGCAGGCTGAAAGTAAAACAGAATGCGCCTTAGGGCGCATTCTGCTTTACTTTCAACATGCTTTAAGTAGTCACATATCTTCAATACAAGAAACAATGCTATCAGGTAAAGGGTTAAGGTCGAGGGTCAAGGTCAATGTCATATTGGCCTGAACATATTACGAGACAATTTGCCCTCCCAAGATGTACTCACATACCACATTTGGTGTCCTAAACGTATGTGATATAAGAAATATACCCCGAACAAAGGGGACACACAGCGGTTCAGTTATTGTATGTGCCGAAAGCTAACGCCGTTGCCATAAAACAACGGATTTTACACACATGTATAAGTGCATATGACATGAAACAAACATAGATACATGTAGCGGAGTTCTTTTACAATTGGTCCGCCACCAAAAATGTCATTTTTTAATTTTTACGGCCAGGTTAATGCTACAAGAAATGGCCAGATTAATGTCACAATAAATGGCCGGGTTAATGTCACAAGAGATGGCCAGTTAATTTCTACGAAAATACCAAAAAGACCTGGGGACTGATTCTAAAGTTTACCCTAACCCTAATCCTAGTCTTTGGTGGCGGACAAATTGTAAACCCTAGCCCATGTAGCAAACAACAGAACGTTTCTTGGCAAGGTGATTGTATGGTCTGAGGAAATCACCTTCTATCGTTTTATAGCACATCCAAGGTAGTGTACAGTGGTCACATAGCCCTTCTCGTCTCCCACGTTCATCACAGTTTTCACCAGTTTTATCTGTGCAAAATATAACGGAGACAGTGGGCATTAAGACATTTGCATTCATAAATTTTCACATGCTTTAATATAACGAGTTGTCATTCTGACCAAAGCAACATCAGTTAACTAATTACTACAAATTGGGTCAAATAGTTTGGATCGTGGTAAGGAATTGGTATATGCCTTTTTCTTACATATCGCAAGAACCCTTGGTGTTTGGTATTTTTTGGATGTGCATGAATGGAAAAAATACATAAACATGTACTTGTGTTAGGAATTTAAATGGGTATGTGTCTGAAGATAACCTCAAGAATTTAAATGAATCCTGTACGAGAGCCGATTGCACCATGTCGTACGCCAGCACTAGTCAGTAAATTAATACTTAATACTCCACATTGCGCTAGTCAGCTTGTCATTGTTTACGTGGATATCATGCCGACATAGTAGCTACTTTTAACCCTTTACTACATAGATACGCATTTTTTACCTTAACTTTGTTCCGCCACTGAATAAAATAAATCCAATTTATACGTCATCGATGAATATGTTTCACAATAAATATGTTTCTAAACTATAGCTGATGATAGATGAAAGCAGAAAGGTAAAGCAGAGTGCGCCTCTAAAGCTGAGACCCGTTTCATAAAACTTCGTACGACAACTGTTGTCATAAGTCAGATTATAAAAGTCTCAATTATTATTTATTTCTCCATCTAATCCTGTCCTGTGACATGTCTTTGGAGTCGTCTTGAAAAGTTTTTGACATACGACTGTTTTTGTCGTACCAAACGGGCCCCAGATGAACAACTGACTCACCTTGCACTTTTCCTAGTTTAAAGCGAAATGCCTTTAATGTTGACACGTCTTCCATGTCCCTCCAATTACTGTATACAGCCTCGACCAGCAATGTGTACGTGTGTCCCTCTATAAAGTAGTCGTGTTCCAGGTCCACAGTGAAGTTGACATGGATTCGTACGGAGTTGACGTACGATAGCCTCTTTATCTATGTGTAAAAACACCATCCTCGATGTTAACTACATTAGACTTTGTCTATTTAAAGTACAAAAGATTCGGCCAATCGGTCAATGTTAACTATATTAGATTCTGTCAATATCAACTACAAAAGATCCCGTCAATGTTAACTACATTATACTCTGTCAATTTAAAGTACGATATATTCAGTATATGTTACTTACATTAGACTATGTCAATATCAACTACGATGGATTCGGTCAATGTCAACTATATTCGATTATGTCAATGTAAACTGTAACATATCCGGTCAATGTTAACTACATTAGATTATGTTAATGTAACTACAATAGATGTTAACTACATTAGATTCTGTCAATATCAACTACATTGTACAATAGATCCGGTCAATGTTTACTACATTACATTACAGTAACGTTTCTATTGATTATAACAAGAGTTAAATGAACTTAAAGAAAGAAATGAGAGAAATAAACATGGCATAAATTTCTAGCAGTCGAAGATGAAATAGTCCTGCAATAGACAAACGACACAACCAATAACCGGTTGTGTTTAAAATCTGAAACTTTAAATGACATTCCGACTTTTATAGAAATCTATTTTTGAAACGGGGATTGTTTTGACCACATCCAGTCACAGTGCAGCAGTGAGCAATTAATTAAGACATTGCATTTTAGGTATTTTATCAACACTCACCCGTAGTTTAGTGTTTCAAATCGCAAATTATATGGTATATTGTGTTATGAAATATCATACAATTTGCATAAGTTCAACACTTTTTGATGTCTATTCACAGCCTTTAAGGTTGATGGCCCCTAATGAGATCGGACAAATCGGTGCTCTACGCACAGTCATTGGCCAATCTCGTCAACTGCCGGACTTTCCGAACCATGCTTTAGCATGGTTCGGAACAGATCGGCAGTTGTCGAGAATGGCCGATCGCTCTCCGTAAAATTCTGACATTGGCCCGGACTCATTGAACCCTAGCAGCTATAAGTTACAAATAGTGTACATAGGCAGCGAAAATGTGTCCTATTCAAACAATGTAGACCCTGATCAGTGGGTCTACCCCGTTTGTCATTTTAAAATACATCGTAAAAACTACCATAAATAGTCAAAAATGGAGATTACTTTTATGGAAACTGGGATTTTCCATTTAAAGCATCAGAGGTGAATGGATTAATTAAACACATTTCTTTCGAGATTTACAGTCTTTTTCTTTGTATAATCGGACGTATGTCAGTACTTCGACTAGGGTTGACAATTAGTCCGCCACCAAAATCTAGGGTTAGGGTAAACTTTAGAATCTGTCCGCAGGTCTTTTTGGTTTATTCGTAGAAATTAACTGGCCATCTCTTGTGACATTAACCTGGCCATTTATTATGACATTAATCTGACCATTTCATGCCTTTCTTGTGACATTAACTTGGCCATAAAAAATGACATTTTTTGTGGCGGACTAATTGTAAAAGCGCTCCAGTACTTCTATTTTCTTACAGTGAATTCCAGAACATTTTCTCCCCACATGGACAGGAACGGTTTGGAGCTCCGAACGACATCAGTAGCTTTACCAAGAGTTACGTCCCTCATAAACCAAGGGAGATAAATCATGAAGGAAATGTTGTAGGCTGAACCCCAGGAGTTGGTATCGTGGTCAAGACCGACCAGGAAATGAGTAGCCAGACTAGCAGAATAAAAGAAACAACACAACACAACAGTACTGTACATTAACATGATACCTTGGTAAATTATCGTCGGCTTCAAAATTGTTTTATGCAAATTAGTGCTTTACATAATAGCCTGTTTCTATTTTTTAAGACAAATAATCACCTGAAAGCGCATTCTGTTTTACTTTCAACATGCTTTAAGCTATCATCTTAATGGGTATAGAATGTTCATGACTATTTTCGTCAGTGGACTAGTTATTATACTTAAAGGTGTTAAAATGAATGAATATCTATGGAGTATAAAGGATTAATTCAAAACCAGGCCCTGCACTTATAAAGCGTTTGGGTTGAGTCTGAGTGCGTTCTCAAGCATTTGATTGGTCAGATTTGAGCCAAGCTCAAATTTGACCAATCAAATGCTTGAGAACAATTTCAGACTCAACTCAAACGCTTTATAAGCATGGACCTAGTGTTATGCCTTTTAAAGTTTTTGTTATGCATGATAAATATAACGTGAGCGTGAAATAGTTTTGATTATGATCAAATGCCGAGTAGTGCAAACGAAGAAACACTTTGCGTGATAAGAGTTAAACAGAACTGAAGGTGTTCCCGACATAAACAGAAAACTGTTGGCCCTCGATTACCCGGGCCCTATGTCTTATTCAACTCAACTCAATATTATTGGCAATCGGCAACATATCAGTGCCATTGGTCATACAATAGATTCATTTACGTGAAATATGACCATGATATTTACATAAACACAAGTACAAAACATACAACTGAAAATATTATAGCTTGTATACAAACTAGTATAGTAAATTATTGATACTATCAATCTGCAACTACATTTCAACTACAACTGTTTCGTATATTCATTGCAACCTTGATATATTTTGCTACGTTTAACTGATTTTTTTTTGTTCTTTGAAGAAAGTAGGTTTATAAAATTATTTAGAGAGGGCCAGGAAATATGTTTAAAAATTTCAACACTTTTCTTGTTTATATTTTTGACATACATTTGTATTAATAAAACGCGATATTCTCATTCAATAACATTTTGATTACAAAAGATACAGACTCTATTTCTCGAATCAATATTATTATATCTTCCAGCTTCTATAGTCCAATTATGCAAGGAAATACGAAATCGTGTAAGATGCATACGGAAAGAAATTTTAGATATATTTTGTAGGTAAGATTCCACTTCAAATGATTCCTTGAACATTGCATACTATTTGAATTTTGATGAGTTACTTATTGATATTTGTCATTCCCGGTTAAAATTGTCCCTTATTCTCCTCTGTTATAAAGCGTCTGAGTTGAGTCTGAGATTGTTCTCAAGCATTTGATTGGCCAGATCTGAGTAAAGTCGCTTATCGAAATTTTTGAAAACAGTTTCTATTATGTATTTGAAAAAGTAAGTGTTTGATACAACAACAAGAAAAAGCAAAAATAGTACAACTCACGTAGGTGATTCTCTATATGCATCCAAAAGTTCCATGGACATCGATAGACTAGCAAACCTAGCCATGTCATGCACCTCGTGGGCAATAACACTGGCGTTTCTGATAATGAAAAAGCCAGTCTCGGTTTGAAATATATGAATCATCGTCATTTCCGCGCCAGGATAGGCACCAGCAAAATCAAGCATTTCTGCCTCGGACTCAAAGTCGATTTGCGCAGGTGCGGTTTCCACAAATACTTCCGGAATAATGACGACGGCGCCATCTTGCTCGGATGTTCTCGTGTGGGAGAAGAACGAAGGAAGAAGATGATTGAGGGCATCAGCCGAGCCTGTAGATAATCCAAAACTGTCGAGATACTTGAAGTTGGTGAGTGTCAGAAATGGCTCCTCAACTATTTGTTCAGCGTTGATTGGTATGAAAATATCAAAGAGAATTGTAAATTGTTTGAAATTAAAAATACCCTTTGGATAAAAGGCTTTCAAATTTGATAAAAATATTTAAAAAAGTACAAGAGACATTGCTGGCTGGCATTACTTTTTTATAGCATATTTCAAAACATTTACCGCACAATACCATAGTTTCCTTATATCCTCTTTAAACTGCGTAGTGCTTTTAAAAAAAAAGTTTTACACATTCATGTACTTGTTTAGTAAATAATTATAAGTATTAACCATAAGATAAGTATTTTATATAAATATCGATTTCACTCTGTTAACTATCAATAATAAACTGATATTATTTTGACATTCACCCTTTACTGCATGTTCTGTTTCTAGAATTGAAGAAAGGTGACCACATAAAGCAGGTGGAAAGTAAAGCAGAATGCGCCTTAAGGCGCATTCTGCTTTACTTTCAGACTGCTTTAAGCTATCATCTGCTAGAATATAGAAAATATTTCTTTTGATACAAATTTATAACTTAATAAATTGGAATTGTTTTCTGCAGAGGAGGAGTACATTGAATGCGTAAAATTGCGTATCTATGGCGTAAATAGTTAAATACATGTACTCACTGAACAAATCCTCATCATCCCCTGTCATCGTTACATTAAGCGGCATGTACAATTTCAGAAGAGATTGTCCCATCGGTCCAGTTGGCATGGTAATCCTGGTGTCGACTTTTGTCTTCTGCTTGTTGTCAATCTCTGTGGGAACTGGCGTCAGTAATTCAACCACGGGCATCTCCGTAAAAGTATACTCTCCAACAACCAGTGTCTGTTGAATGACTTCTTGTTTAGACTTAAGTCTTACAGACATCAAAGGACGAAGGAGGGATGCAAGAGTAGCCACGTCTGAAATAACCGATGTTTCTTATATTGGCCAAAACTATATATAATCGTTTCAGCTTAAAGGTATATTTGATCCATTAAAAAACGTTTGTAACATTACTTCCGAATCATATAATATATACACCAAAGTTTCAAAATTTCCATACCACATTGTTCGTAACCATGGAAATACTTTTATAGTGTCCAATTATATATAATAAATCACAGTTTCCAATGAAGCAACTAAACAGCATTTTATAGAGTCAAATTAAACAAATCAAATAACATGTTAAGTATCAAATAAAATAACTGTAGTGTAAAAAAGAACTAAAATATTATTTTAGCTTATTATATTAACAATATAAATTCAGTGTGCAGAATAGAATAAAACTATTATTCATCCCATTTCTAGCGTTTGTTAAACAACTATAATGTCATTTTATATTGTCAAATAAATTACTAAAATATTATTTTAAATTTAACCCATTGTGCACTTTATTCAAATCGAAACTGGCTAGTATTAAAAAGAAACTGGAATTGTCTATTTAAAAGTTCAGGGGTCAATGAGGTTTTTTTTTGTCAAATAAAATAATTGACATTAATGGTTTTACAACCAGAATGAAAATTATGTCTTTTAAATTAATTTTGCCGAAGCTTGAATAAATACAATTTGGCCAATTTACCTGATACAGAAAACTCAAGGGTGCCATTAAAGCTTCGGATAATATTCGAACCATGTGTTGCTGGCACTAACAATTTAATGGTATCCTTGACCAATGGATTTTCATAGCCAATCTATAATGAAATAGCCGGGTTAATCATTCAACGCCAAATTAAAAGTTTTGTATCATAACAGAGAAGCAGAAAGTACCTTTGTCATGCATTAAGCTGCGATCTGGCACTGGTTATAAAGAGTTTGAGTTGGATCTGAGATCGTTCTCAAGCATTTGCACGGTTGGTCTGATTTGAGCTTTTGAGATCTTAGACTCAACTAAAACTCTCTATAACTTTGGACCCTGTGATAAAACTACAAACACTTAAAAGTCATGACATAGTCACAGTTTGGTGCAAATAGTGAGCGGAAAATGTCCGTACAATTTAATTAACTCCTCTTTTCTCGGGCTCTGAAAATTAAGAAGATAACTACACGCTATATTTGCTAAAACTGAATATTTCCACTTACCATTTCAATGTTTATGTCAGGCGTTACCTCACTGTCGTAAATAACATTACCGAGCTCGTCCTCCCATGCGAAGCCCGACAGCCGAACCCCATCTTCATGCACCTTTGAAAATACAGCAATTCTTACGCGCTATAATTGCATTTTATATGCCTTGCAACCTGTATGAAAATCCACTTAAAAAGGCCGAACTCACTATGTATGGAAAATTGAAAACAATGATACCGATATTGTCATAAAAGAGCATTTTATGCAAAAATGCCAGAAAATTTATTTTTAAGTCTTACACGCTATGATTGCATTAAAGGTGAAAAGAACAAATGAGACTTTAAGTTCAGATAAGCAGGAAATTGAGCTGTGCATCATTTTAGAATATAATATACATTTTTAAGTTATAGTAAGAATATATTAAGTGAACTCTTAGTGGTTGAGAAGGGGCGGAACGAGGGTAGAGAGCGAGCCACTTCTTCACTTAATATGTTCTAACTTACTAGGAATATAACATATATTTTGATTGGCCCTGGTAAATCGTTCCCATGATTCTAGTAAACAAATCCCGCGCGCCAACAACACTTTATGTGCCAAGTACGTGTGATTCTGGTTGTAAGAAAGCCAAATACGGCAATGTTTACAAGTAGTTGTTAGGGGTGATGATAGCTCGTGCAGACACGACGCGAAGTCGAAAAACAACAAAATTCTTAATAATTAAGTGTCGTTCTTAAAGGGGTGCAAAAGGCAGTTTGATCGGTTAAAATGTAGGATATATTCTAAAATTATGCATCATTAAGAATTTGTTGTTTTTCGAATTTAAAAAAAAATGCGTATTTATGGAGTAATGGGGAGAATTGACATTTATATAGCAATGTTCTCTTCCCACGAGGACCACTCTTCTAACCAAACACTTTTTTCTCTTATTTTGTCCTTTAGATTTTAAGTTATTTCGTTATAAAGCATTATTCTTGATGCACCCTCTTTAAATTTCGCACGTTTTGATATGTTAAACATCTGAATCTACCTTGTCCACCAATGTCTCTTTCTGCGTTTGCAAGGCATTAATGTGATAAAAGAACTTAAAACTAACTATCGATTGAGTATAGAGTACATTACTATTTATGCATTTTACCCATTCACTGCCTTACCCCGAGTACATGTATAATGGTTATTTGCAAATACTTTGGATCCTGATTAGACGCCGCGTTACGCGGCGTCTAATCAGGATTCAAACTATTTGACACTCATTTCAACATTTCTTAAGCCAAAATACATTAAATTTAAACTTAAGCAATAAAAGCAGACGGCAATTGTTCACATCTGATGACGATATGGCAGTGGAGGGGTTAAGATAATTACTTGTAGAAAGGTTCCGTTGATGTATATTTCCACTTCATCCACAGTATGACCGCTGTCCAGGTGTATGGTCAACATGTACACCAGTGTTGTACCTTGGGTGACATGGGTACGGGTTCTGTGACTCAACAGGGAAAGCGAGCTCTCATACTTATCAAGCTGGCCAAATGCTGTTTCGTCAATAAAACGTATATAAACACATATTCAAATACATAACACTTTAACAGTCCCACTATGGGGTTATGAAATTAAATTGGAAAACAATTAATATTTTTATTATTTTTTGTAATACGTATGAGCCGAGCCGTGCCATGAAAAAACCTGCCTTATTGAATTGCAACATATAGTACAGATCAAGCACTGAAAATTATCATCACATGCTCTGTATCTGTGTTTGATCTACACTGACAAATACTGTATATAATACTGCTAAATACAATGCTTGAGATTAGTGTGGGTGTCAAACAGGGTATATCAAGGCCAGACGCCGCGTCAAAGACGCGGTGGCTGGTCTTGATCTCCACTGTTTTCAATGCAATAAGGCAGGTTTTGTCATGGCACGGCTCATATATATAAGTTAAATATGAAATACTCTTAGCATTGAATTGCAAGTGGTGAAACGGTTATCGAGACTGATATGATATAGATATACAATCTGTAAATGCAATCAAATAATGCACCGCTAACGCTCAAAGAGATACAGGGGCGATCCTAAATGTATAGAGATTTCTCAGTAGATAAATTTCATATCGTCACAGTTAATATCATCACTAGTGATGATATCCCTTTTGTGACGTCATGTCACAATAATTTGTGTGACGTCGCGCGTAAACAATTAATTTTGTGGGTTTTTTTTTCTGTAAAAACGTCATTAAAATCTATATAATAAATAGAATAACCAATTCCTTTGAATAGATATGAACAAATATAACACTCGAATGGATTGTTATCTGTTTAAAAACCCCGTCTAGCCTGCGGACTCGTTTTTTAACCAGATAACGTGATATATTTTTCATATCAATCCAAAGGAATTGATTGTCCTCTATTTATTTCCCGTTTAAACGAAACTAAACGCAATTGTAATACAATAAAATGTAGAAAATGATGACATTGTGAAAAGTCCGACAATTTATTTCTAAGTTTGTGGCCAACAGTCTGGAGCATAGTCAGATGCTGGGTTACCCAGAATATGATCTGGCACCAAACTGTGTGTAATGGAAATAATTGTTTTAACACAGACGTTTATTGGGTCAAGTAACGGCTTTTTCAGTGTACACTTGTCACACGAAACACAAACAATAAATGTAGATCTAACTTGCCTAAAGGCAAAACTGCCAGAAAATAATATTCCAAAAACTCCATTCCGACTTCACAGCCTCATTTCTGGCTGGTTGTTCAATCTGTTTCTTGGCCTAGCCCTATTTGGAGATCAACGACAATCTGTAGGTATGTTATAGTAAAACCTTTATATTGCCACCAGGTGAACGCATGTTACAGGTTTTGTTTCGGATATTTCACCTAGGTCAAAACCAAATTACAAACTCAGTGTTTCCTTGTTATCCTCACAGAAAATACAATATGTTTGTCGACTTAATTGGAAACAGATCAGGAGATGAGTGAGTCACATATCAATATCAATTTCATCTATGTATAACAATAAACTTCGTAGTACCCATGTTAATAAATGGCTTGTCCATAAAGTGCATTCTTAAAAGTATTTTTCTTGTTGTCTTTTGTTTGAAGAAAATCCAAAATCGGATTTTACCCTTATCATGCTGAATTGTCGTCTGCTTAAAATATAACGTCTGTGATTTTCTTAAAAATTAGTTTTGATTTTTTTAGACTTGAGAAAATATTAATACGAGTGGCGTCTGATCTAGATCCAAGCTGTTTGCAAATATTAACCAAATTGCGCTTATATAGCACAATAAGGGTTAACCCATTACCCATAGCCTGTTTCTAGTTTTGAAGATAGGTGGCTACTTAAAGCAGGTTGAAAGTAAAGCAGAATGTGCCTTAAGGCACATTCTGCTTAACTTTCAGCCTGCTTTAAGCTATAATCTGCAAGGAAACTGAAAATAATTCTGATGAATTATATTCATGACTGTATAATTTGAAACTATTTTCATACGCGGAGGAATAAATTAAATGCGCTAAAAGTCGCTTCTATTGGGGAAAGGGTTAAAGGCATTTTCTTTATAAGAGTGTCACACAACTTGGATCCAGATGATACGGCGAGTTACTCGATTATACTTGTTATCACAAGTTATCACATTTATCATTCTGCATGTATACTGCGGGCAAATTAAAAAAAACCCATAGCAGATGACGTTTAAAACGGCCGGTGATTTAGGGTCCTAAGAATCAATGTGTCACCTTGATGAGCAATAAGAAACATCCGCTCCAGGTATAATGAGAGATTTATTCCTGGTTTTATATTCAGACTTATGCTAATTTGTCTCATTTCTCCTGTCACGATTGCAATTTGATGGTACCACAAGTGGACCTTTGACGACGTGTTCTGGAGGTTATTTTTCAAGATTTATTTACAGACCAACATAATCAAGGCGGATTTGGGGTCAGTTCATCGGTCGACTTCTCGAATTGCAGGAAGAAAAACAAGCAAGTTCGATCTAAACATTTACACCATAGCCTGTTTCTAGTTTTTAAGCGACCACTCATTATGTTGTATAAAATTGTACATTATGTTGTAGCCATATATCCAGATAATCTCTTAGTGCCAGCATATTCTAGAACCAGATTAGGAAACATCAACTGTTTTAAAAATTAAAGCTCATCCAAGGACTCCTATAAGTTCTCTTGTTATCCTAAAAACTCTCCAACCAATAAATGCACAGTCACTGTACATAGTTTTAAATCTGTATCGTACACATGTATACATTTCTTACACCAATGAGCATTTGTAAATTTTGTATAGTTCATAACTTTATAGTATTTTACTTATCCAACCATCGTCGGCACATAATCTTCATTAATGAATGTATGGGTGCTTGTAAATAGAATATGAAGAAGAAGAAACAGGTTGAAATTAAAGTAAACCCGAACGCGCCTCAATGCGCATTTTGCTTTAGTTTCAGCATGCTTTAAGCCACCATCTGCTAGTATATATAGAAATATTTCTTATAGTACATGTACATATCAATAGCTGTACAAAATGGAACTATTTTCTGCAGTGGAAGAATAAACTTACTGTGTTAAAACGCATCTATAGGGTAATGGGTAAAGCGCATTATCGATAATGCATGGAATCCTCTTTCTGTGTCTCTCCGTTGTGCCAAAGTAAAATGACACGGCAGAGATATCGAAATGCAGTACTGTCCAGTTTAAAAAAGAAGATCATAAGTATCATTCGAAAGGATTCAAATTAGCAGCGAATCTTTTCAGAATCGACCTTTCAATGTCTTTTATGCAGGTGATTGCTTAACGGATTGAACAATTGCAAACACCTCATATAGGAAGGTTCTGCATTATCTTAATCATGCATGTATCATTTACATGTATGTAGATTTCATGACGTTAGCCTACTTCGAGTTTTCAAGTTTGCTCCCGATTGAATATGATTCTGATCATTTAAGAAAATATTGAATGTAAGTTATTCAACGTTGCGACCAAAGTCGAATTCATAGGCATTACCCTATATATACATTTTATTATACGCCTTTAATATATTTGTCCACTAAAGAAAATAGTTCCGTTTTTATACAGTCATGAATATACACCATAAGAAATTAATTCTATATCCTAACAAAATGTTGCTTAAAACAGGGTAAAGGCGCATTCTGGTTTACTTTCAGCTTGCTTTTAGTGGTCTACTGTCTTCAGAACTGGAAACAGGTTAAATGGTAAAGGGTTAACATACGTGGCTACTTAATACAGAACAAAATTCATCATCGGGTCTAAATTATCACAAAGAACGACATTTGCTATTCGGTGGATTACCACGAAATAGCAGTGGGTTATCACTTGGTAATCCACTGCAGTGGATTATCACCAATCGCTTTTATTATGAATTTTCCCAGTAGGGCTTCCCAAGAATCGTAGTCAATCGTGTCTTATCGTTAAATTTGTCAGATTTGTCGCGAACTACTCACCGGAAGAGCACGAATCTAAACTCGGGAGCAACGAAGTAATTCGGATGACGTCAAATCAATAAATAAGTGACGTCATCGTACGGGAAACTGTTTCGAAACTGTGTTCGATATAAAGTTGGGGCTCAACACGGGGTAAATCATTTACTTTCGCTTTCTCAATTGTCGAACAATTTCGTTTAAAAAGTGGCTTAAAAGCATAAATAAATAGAATAATTGTATTTTTTCAGTATAAGATCGAATTTAATCCATTTCGTGAACATCAGACTGTTATATTTTCACTCGTGGCTTCGCCACTCGTGAAAATATAACGTCTGATGTTCACTCAATGGATTAAATTTCTATCTTATACTGAAAAAAACAATTATCCTCTATTTCACCAAATTTAAAGCATGCAACTAAATATTCTATATGAACAAAATTCATAAAGAACCATTCGGGTCTAAATTATCGCATAGAGCGACATTTCACCGAATTCAAAACCTGCTCCAACTAATTGCAAATGTTATCACGAAACTGGATCATAAAGTGCTGAAAGGTCAGAGGTTAGTTTGATATTTGTAATATCGATGATTGGGGTGGTCGGCAATTTGCCTTTAAGACCTCCAGCATAACCGATAACCACGCACGCAATGGTTGCCATTGTCATGGAGTACTTGGCAGTCACTGTGGGACCAGCGTGTCATGTCTAATTATTGGACGTGATTAGGAGTTAGTACATATGCAAATCTCACTGTCTTACCAATAACACGCTTACAGTTCCTGTTCTCTTGTATGTACAGTGAAACTCCCTTATAGCGAAGCTCTCGGGACCGTCTGATTTGTTTCGTTATATCCAAATATCGTTATATCAGGCGCATTTTACTTTTCGCTAATCAAGGCTGCTATTTCTCCGGATGTTTCCGAAATCTTCGAATTTTTTTCATTTCTCCGGACCTACGTTTTTCCCCGAAATCTGCGGATTTCTGCTCTAACTTTTAAAATTTGGAATTTTATGCTTTGTTTACTAAGGAAACAATGATATGGGTGTCAAACAGTTAAGATCCAGATCAGACGCCGCGTTACGCGGCGTCTGATCTGGATCTTAACTGTTTGCATAAGTATGTTAGTGTTACAGAACCTGACAGCGAAAGGGTTACAGTCGCGTTTGAAAATGTGGAAATCTTAGTATTTTTATGGGCAACTTATGGTAGCCCTGGCTAATTACAGATGGGGAATAAAAATGTATTTCGTTATATCCAATATTTCGTTATACCCAATTTCCTTATAAGTAAGCTTCACTGTAGTGTAAAAGAAACGTTACTCTTTCCACTGTGAATCTTTCATCGCTATATACATGTATAGTCGGCTTAAAATTTGTCATCAGCAAATTTGTATCGATACATATCCAAAAAATCTTTTAGTTAAAAATGACTTAACTGAAATGAGAACTGTCTGTAAATGGTGCATATTCAGTTCATTGTGTCAATGAATAAATTATATGGACTGTGTCCTTTTCTGAACTGTCGTTCACCCTATCCCTGTCAAAGCCGACTACATCAGCATTTTAGCCGGATTCTGATCAGGATCCGAACTGATTTACCCTGAAACTTGATGTTTCTCAATTTGTTCTAAATATGCGAAATAGAACCAGATTACAATTCCAAATAAGACAATATATTATTGCATTTAATCAATAAGTCCCTTACCCGTCCCCTTAACCTCTTTTTAGTTTTTAAGACACTTGGCCACCTAAAGCAGGTTGAAAGTAAAGCAGAATGCGCCTTCAGGCGCATTCTGCTTCACTTTTAGCCTACTTTAAGCTACCATATGATGGTATATTATTATTATTATACCTGATTTATATAGCGCTCTTTTCACACAGGAGTTGTGCGTTCAAAAGCGCTTCACATTGTAATTATATACCTTCAAAGCTAGAAAGACAAATAAATACATTCACAATAAAAATGATACAATAGTGAGATGCATGGAAACATGGAAATTCTTTCAATATTATTACCAAGATTATAAAATTGTTATAGTAAGTTTGTAAAATCATTTTTAAAATGAGTCAAATAATTAAAAGATCAATGGCATGATTAAAAACAGAGTGTTGTTAGTTTATTTGTTTGTTTGTTTCAGTGTAGAGCCGGAGAGTAGTTCACAAATCGTAAAACGAATGTTTAAAACAATACTCTCCATGTTGTTTGGTTGAATTTGTTTGTTTGTTTCAGTGTAGGGCCGTAGAGCAGTTCACAAGTCGTAAAAAATACTCTCCGTGTTGTTTGGTATGCAGAAAATTTACTTATGGTACATATGCATGACTGTATAAAGTGTAACTACATTCTTTAGTGGTGAAATAAAGTTTAAAAAGACGTAAAAAGGCGTATCTATTGAGAAATGGGTCAAATGTAATATTGCATGTACAGCGTTCCCTCTCTACAACGACACCCAATGGGAGACAAAAATATGATCGTTGTTCGGAGGGAGTCGTTACAGGGAGGGAATTTGGCTTAAGTTTGCAAACAGCTTGAATCCAGATCAGACGCCGCGTAACGCGGCGTCTGATCTGGATTCAAGCTGTTTGTCACTCGTAATTAAGTGGTTTACTCTGAAATGGTCAAATATGCAACTTTTAGAAAAACAGCAGACGACATTTTGAAGCGGACGATATTTCAGAAGTAAAAGCGTTAGATATAAGTGTCCTGTTTAGGGAACTGCGGCAATTGTCGTTGTTAGGAGGGAGTCGTTGTTGGGAGGGCCGTTGTAGAGAGGGAACACTGTATTATATAACATCGTCAACAATCTGACGGTGACGTTCAATATCTGCTCGCAGCCTTGTCATTAGCAAAGTGACCTGTCATTCGATTATAATTGTTTGGAAGGAACTGTTTACGTGATTTGTTCAGTCTATAGGGACCATGTGGATGTCATAGGATTGGGTTATTGTATAGAAGTGAGCAGTATACGGTCATTTAGCTCAGATCACCAGTACAGCCAGCATCATACTGATACTACACACAGTAACACGGAAACATGCTGCCCATGGAAATTGTTTGTCAAATGTTTGTCGTAGTTGCTCTTAAATCTTCGTTTGGACTATCACTGCCACGTAAGTTTTTATACAGTGGAAACAAATGTTAATACAGCAAAACCTCCCTATTACGACCACTAAATTTTGTTAATTATTTGGATGTTTACGATAGGTGACCGCTTAAAGCAAGGTGACAGTGAAACAGAAAGGTCCTTCAGGAGCTTTCTGTTTCACTGTCACCTTGCTTTAAGCTGCCACCTCTCTATTATACAATTAATTAGCCTTCGTTTAAGTGGTCGTAATAGCGAGGTTTTACTGTATTTGCCAATAAACGCGCTTGCACTAAAACTATTTTTTCAATTGCAAACAGTTTGGAGCCATGTCAGACGCCGGGTAAACTGACGTCTGATCAGGCTCCAAACTGTTTACCACTCAGAATGGTCAAAAACTGAAATTTCCTACATTTTAAGAATAACGTCATTCTGCTTTACTTTCGGTATGCTCTAAGTTACCATCTGTTAGGATATAGAGTCACGCTAAACTAGTCACGCTTAACCCTTTACCCCATAGAAGCTACTTTTAACGTATTTAATTTATTCCTCCGCCGAAGAAAATAGTTCCAGTTTACACCCTCATGAACAATTACCATTACACATATTTTATATTGCCTAGCAGATTTTAGCTTAAAGCAGGCTGAAAGTAAAGCAGAATGTGCCTTAAGGCACATTCTGCTTTACTTTCAATCTACTTTAGGTGTTCACATGTCTTCAAAGCTAGAAACAGGCTATGGGGTAAAGGGTTAATAAGTCTTAACACAGGATGACATTAAGAAGGAAACCTTCTAATTGGAGACTTTTACTTTACTTTCAGCATGCTTTAATAACTCTTTCACTCTCAATGGCGCTTAAATGCGCGTTTGCAAACAGTTTTGATCCTGATCAGACGCCGAGTCAAGATGCGTCTAATCAGGATCCACACTTTTTGACGCGGCATCTGATCAGGATCCAAACTGTTTGGCACTCGTATAGAAATTTTGTCAGTCATACTGCGTTAATTAACTTTGAAACGATATTGCAGACAACAAAATTGAAGCAGACGACAATGAAACTATGAAGGAGAAAAATCTCACGAACAATTTGGCAGTGAAAGGATTAAGCATTTTTTTTTTTAAAGAAACGAATATATGAAAATAATGTTAATTATTTAAAAAGAGGCGTTATGAAAAGAATTCGTATTCTGTGTGGTTCGAACCTGCTACCCACGACATGCTAGTCCGACTCGTTCCCCATTGAGCCACGGCGACTTCTTTAGTATTCGGTTCGTTAGTTAGTTATAATTGTGGAACGAATTATGTAATTACACTAGTTTTTGGTACATAAAGTGATCATTTATTACTCAAATATAGATTTTGAATATATATCGATCTTTCCCACGTTTTTGCGATGATAACCGTAGGTAGCAATGTCTTAAACAGTAGTCCCAGTCGTTTGTAATGACGTTACACCACCCCGAAGTTGACCCAATTTCAAAAAGCCACTCAAACACAAACATCGACTCAAAAGCTAAACGTATCTATAGGTCTATACACGATTTTTATTCAATGATTTTATTCTTGTCAGCATGTTTTTAGCAGTGACTTGTATTAAAAAGAAACGAATCTATGTAAATAAAATATTTGAAGAAAAAAATTGTGGAACATTATTCTGTAATTACGCAAGTTTTAGTACAATACGTGATCATTTATTACTCAACTATAGATTCGATAACGCTTGAGTGTCCGTCGTTTGTTGTGCGTCGTCCGTCCTCAACAATTTTAGTGTTTACACTCTAGAGGTCACAAATGTTATCCAATCTTTTTCAAACTTGATCAGATTGCATGTTACCATAAGGTCTCGGATGAGTTTTATTATGGTTGAAATCGCACCAATAAAGGCTTATTTCCATCCCAGTGGCTTATTTGTTTTTACTTGCCGCTTTTTATTCTTCTGGTGGCTTATTTCCCTTCTTGTGGCTAATTGATTTTCTTGTCACTTTTTATTCTTCTTGTGGTTTATTGTCTTTCTAGTCGCTTTTTATCCCTTATTGTCGCTATATCCCTTCTTTTGACTTTTTGTTTTTCTTGTCGCTTTTTATTTCTTCTTGTGGCTACTTTTCCTTCTTGTGGCTTTTTGTTTTTCTTGTGGCTTTTTATTTCTTCTTGAGGCGGTTGTTTTTCTTGTTGCTTTTTATTTCTTCTTGAGGGATATTGTTTCTACTTGTGGCTTATTGTTTTTTCTTAACACATATATAAAACTGACGAGCCATAGTTCAACGAAGTCCCTGTGGCTCAGTAGTGAATGAAACGGGACTAGCACGTCGTTGCCGGGTATTAGGTTCAAACCACACAGCGTACGAATTTTTTTTCTGAACGACGTTTTTCATAGATTCGTTTCTTTTTTAATATAATATAATTTTTATAATTAGAAGGTTTCCTTCTTAATGTCAACCAGCGCCAACACTAATATTATGCTATGCGCGACTTGGTCAACATTTGCTAACTGTTTGCAAACAGTTTAGAACCAGATAGGACGCTGGATCCAACCTTTTTTGCCAGTCATATTTTATTTTTCTAAAGTTTTGAAAGCATGAAATTGATTATGTATTTTTCCGCAGATACTGTATTTGCAGCAGACGGCAATTCAGCATGATAAGGGTAAAACAGCAACCTGCAGGACATTTTTATAAAACTCTCCAAATATCAAGACAGTGCAGAAGCATGAAAACCATGTCTAGAATGACCAGCCACTGTTTAGAAATACATTTGGTAAATGATGATTTACAAATGAGAAAAAAAAACAACGACACCGCAAATTACAAGTCATTTCTACAAACGATAAATCTCGTGTTAGTATGCGAGAAGAGTCGAGAAAGCCATTGACAACGGCCGTTTTTTACTCTTAGATTTTTACTGCCTAGACTATAGTATTTTCTTAGAGGAAAGGTTAGAAAATTATTTTTTTCTAAGCGGAAAATGTTAGAGTTAGAAATTCTAAACCAAAATACTTAGAATGTTTCAGAATACGGGCCTTGTTCGTCGGTTATTGTTGTAGTTAAGAAAGACGTTCAACAGTATTTCTTCAAATTGTAACAAACTCAAAAGTTATTTTGGACTTTTAGCCCCACAGTAGGATAGTTTTGACCCGATACGAACTCTTGGTTATTAAATTTGAATGTTTCAGACCAAAGAACACTCTATGGTATGACGACTTTTTACGAAGGGCAATTGAAAAGTACTGATAATTGAGTGATAACTTTTCATTGAATGGTCTGATTTTATGAAAGTGAACATTTTGAGACATTCATAGTAAATTTGTTCTAACAAATTTGAGAATTTCCGTTTTATTTGTATTCAAGCAAGACATGGTTTTAGGTATTGACCGATATCTCTCTGAATTGCGCGAGGCAATTGCGTTGTGTTGGAAGCATGTATATTTCAGAGCGCACCTTTCACGTATCGCTCAGGCTGATTGAAATAAAATTGATATTATTTGAAATATGGTTAACAGTAATAACCCACCCTTGTTCACGACATAAATCAGGGATTTTTTTATTTTGTTCTTATCAACAACACGAAATTTTATTTCTTCACTGGGGTGGATTTCTGTGGTGTGTTCAACTATCCCTCTAAATGTTTGGACTGAATTGGCACAGTAAACTTGTACACTTTTAATCCATAGTAGACCTGAAAATAGACGAGGAACGGTCATTTAGTATTAACAAGAAGCAGTAAAGTAAATATCACTAGCCTCTGCAAGAAACAGTACATACGTATTGCAAGACGCAGTACAGTAATGCTGCTTTACATCGACCAAATTTGCAATCTATAGATCATTTTAGCCAACACTGTGAGATATTCCTTATACATGTAGTTATTTGCCATCAATCCAGTGAAAAACAATAATATTTTAACTGCATATAATGCATATATTCAGCCAATTTGTGCAAACTCGGCACACGTTGGTGGTGATCCGGGAGACTAAACGCTCATAATTCACGGACCAATCGACGTTTGTAACAGAAGAGGCTTGTTTGCGACAGGCAGAAATTAGTTCTGATTCGGTACAATTAAATGTTTAATACTTATGTGTTGCAATGAGTGTGTAATAGATGTATTTCTTACCTGGTCTGACATTGTTTACATCAATTCACCGTGGATTCCGAATCACTTTGGGCCAATATCCGGTGTACGATGTATACCAGTGGGGATGAAAGTAAAGAAAACCTCAAAGGTACAAAGACAGGAGTTTCTCCAGAAGTTAAAACTCTTTCATATCCATATAGAGCTAAATTCGACCTTGTAAACATTTTGCATCCATCTCAGACGCCGCGTTATGCGGCTTATGAACGTGGTCTAAACTGTTTGGCGCTCGTATCAATTTCTTTCGACTTTTTTTTTTAAAGTTTGCATAAAATTGCAGACGACAAATTGAGCAGACAAAATTTTGACGAAGTGGTTAATAATTATTATCTGAAATATCAAGATGGTGTATAATTGTTTACAGCCAAGAAGCCTGATGAATGCGGTACTAGTGCCCTGCAGTCATGCCTGGGTGGGGCAACAGAGATGGCTCCCGACCTGTACTTCCACCCGCTAAATGCCGATCTACTCATGGACATCAACGACAACCTCTGTGGGAGAGGGTAAATATCACCAACCCGTTCTTTAACCCTTTCACTCTCAGTTTATTTCGTGAGATGTTTACCCCTTCACCGTTTCATAGTCGTCTGCTTCAAAGTTGTTATCTGCAATGTCGTTTCAAAGTTAAAAATTAAGGCAGTATACCTGACAACATTTCAAAACGAGTGTCAAACAGTTAGGATCCTGATCATACGCCGCGTAATGCGGCGTCTGATCAGGATCCAAATTGTTTGCAAACGCGCTTTTAAGCGTCATTGAGAGTGAAAGGTTTAAATCGCTGTTACAGTCCCAATATCATCTACTTAAAGAGACTGAAAACAGAATGATGTATTAGTTTAACTCTTTCCTCCCTGAAACTTTAAATGGGCTTTTCCAGTTTTAATTTTAGTCTAGACTAGTCCATTTTTAATTTTTAAGGGTTGTTTTTGTCAATGTTTCGAATAATGACAAACAGTGAATGCACTGATCAGAGGGCTCCTTTAGGAGCCCTCCGATCTGAGTCTTCACTGTTTGCATAGGACAGGTGTACTATCGGCATGTATACTGTTTGAAAAGGATGCCTATATGCGGGACTAGGATTCAAAGGGTTAAACATACTGTATTTTACACATATAAACATACAATACATATAAATACATTTCATAAACAAAAGGATCGAAAGCATAATGCTTATGGAGACACTCTCCTCATCTCTGACATTTTACACGAGTGGAACAAATGCTACATATATTAACACCTATCTATCACGACCACCTAAAAATACCAGACGGTTGTCTAAAGGACAGCGGACACCCCAAAGCAAAGGGGATGGCTTATGAAAGAGCCATCATTTTTACTTTCATCCCGCCTCAAGCAACTGCCAAAAACCAAACAATGACAATGTAACCTCATATAGTTATCGCAATAGAGAGGTATCACTACATATTGTCTGAATATCAATATATACGACCATAATAAGAAAGGAAAAGTATTCATACCAATTGTATTTTACATTTGTTTGTTGTTTGCTTCTTCTAGAACCAAATATCCACACCTGCAAGAGATGTCCATCACGGCCCTGCGACTGCTACCGGGGTCTCTGGTCTTCAGTCAAATCGCTTTGTTTGCACAATGAAAGATTGCACTGCATTATAAATGATCTTGTTGACTTCAATATTTAGCAAGGCGGCGCAATAAAGAAATAATTTAGTTGTTGTTGACCGAATCTGATTGACAATACAGTAAAATCTCGCTATTACGACCACTTAAACCAAGGCTAAATGATTGTTTAATGGACAGGTGACAGCTTAAAGCAAGGTGACAGTGAAACAGAAAGCTCCTAATGGAGCTTTCTGTTTCACTGTCACCTTGCTTTAAGCGGTCACCTATCGTATACACCCTAATAATTACCACGATTAAGTGGTCGTAATAGAGAGGTTTTTACTGTACTTAAAACATTTGTTCGAATACTTGGGACAGGTGAAAAAGAAGTGTTGAACACCTTCTATTTCTCCACAAGTACAAAGAGGTTAAGCGACACTTTTTTATTTTAAATAAAGTAAGATATTAGCTACTTGAATTTGTTCGAAGTCGATGACGTATTTGAGTTTTTTCTGTTTCCATAATGAAACTATATGGTATATTAGTGGAAGCAGTATTGATATTTATCGATCTCTCGAAAGATATTACAGTATTGGATTTTCTAGTTTCTACAAATAATAAGTTCCAATCACGAATCACAGATGGTAAAAATCGTAAAGCAATGGTGTGTTTGCAAAATAAAAAAGAATATACTCAAATAAAGCTAATATATGCATATTGTGCATATGACATTTAAAATTAACATGCTCAAGGAAAAGCACTGAATCTTAGTTTTTAAGTTATTAAATATAAAATTTATATAATATTAAAGAATTACTTCATTGGTCCAGTAAACCACTGCAAAGAATATTGATGTTGCCACGATGCTAGGGCATACCCAACTTTCAGTCCATTTTGACTGGCTTATTAAAGTAGGTTGTCCCCCTTGCAAAAAGCCGATAAAATCGATATGGATAAATTTCTGGCCTGACTGCCCTATATAGAATATATAGGGGAATCATTTTCAAAGTCATATTTTAAGGTGTTGCATATATTTGTCAATATTTTAGCAGTTATAGCAATATACTTTATTTTCCTCTTTTTCACATGATGTAAATTTTAATTTTCTATTTTAACGACTTTTTGCTTCCATTTTGATTTGAAAATGGTTGGTGTCGGACACATTAAACATATAGTAATAAAAATGAAAGTGTGTAGTTTGCTGATTTTGAACGCAAATAAACGCAAATAAAGTATCCTTTTTAATATCTGCGAATTTTTTAGCAGTTATGAGGTGAAAGAATGTTTTCAAAACAGTTATAAAATCTCTTTTGCTTTGAATTTGAATAAAGTCTTTTTGCTTCCAATTTATGCTGAAATCGGACTTAGTCATTTTTCCCCAACCCATAATCGGATATTTCCGTAATTCACCGTAATCGTTCAAGGGCAGTGATCTCACTCATCTGATTCCCGGTGTGTGTTGATTGGGGCTGATGTCCATGTGTGATAAATAAATGCCATATACATGTATAATATATAGGGGTAAAGGACCCTAGAAACATATGTCTATTACACATGCTTTCAGAGTACCGGATATTTTGATTTAATAAATTGGTAAACAGTTTGCAACTTGACGTATGGACAAACTACTTAGTCTGATCAATTGATCATAATTCATACCACCGTTTGATCGATTCAATCGATAATGCTGATCGGGGTATAATAGTTGTAAAACGCGAATGTTTGGTGATAACTTATTGATCATTGATACACGAGACCCCACTGAGAACAAGAAATACTTCGGAAGCAGTGTTCCGGAGGCAGTCGAGCGATAACGAAGCATTCGTGATTTCTTATCAAGGCTAAAGATGAGCAAGCGGTGCCCGATAGTATGCCTAACGAATCGATAATTGATCTCGCGCACAAAGGGAGTTAATGGTTTACGTATCACGATCAAGACAGATCAAGGAAGACAACTATGTAAATATGTCCTGCATTCTTGGACATGATGCATGTATGTGTTATCCATATTAGAGGTTGTTAATACGAATAATGTGATGATTCGCGGATAGCAGACCAATAAGCCCCGCCTCCTCTGCGGAATTGTATACACAAATCCCGCCCCTAGAGAAATAGCGTTTATACAAACTGAACGTCACTTTGTCCAATGTAATTGAATTGGGTGAATGTAAATACATGTATTTGGGAGTGGAGTGACGATCTCATTCAGGAGCATGAATGGCCTTCACCCTAATCTGACTTCCTAAATACATGTATAGTAGGTACTAAAACCATCGACGTTCAAAAATATCTTTCAACAACCAATTAACCTTTTGGAACCTCTCACACTGCTTTTGGAGCCACCAGAAGCGCACCTCTTCAGTCAACACCTTCCATTTTATTTTACGACGAAGGACTTCGGTTGATGGAATGATAAGAGAGAATATAACTCACTGATTGTGACCGAAACAATATGATAGGCCAGGAAAAGCGGAATGTCGAAGATATGTATATATTAAACAGATTCTGTATTTTTTGCGGCAGCTACGGTAGACCTATCATCTGTTTAAATGTGTCGTCTGCCGTTTTTCTTAAAGTTACATATACGTAAGTTGACAATTTGGCAGAAGAAATATTATGACGAGTAACAAACAGCTTGAATCCAGATGAGACGCCGCTTCATGCGGCGTCTTATCTTGATTAAAGCTATTTGCAAATATAAACCAAGTCTTAATTTCCCTCCCTGAAAACAACTCCCTCTGAACAGCATACATAATCTGTGTCTCCCATTGGGTTTCATTGTAGACAATTGGGCATGCTACGTCATTGCCGTTTGCAATATTCTGTCGACTGCAACAAATCTCCACTTTGCTTGGTCATTTCATTGTTCTTATGACGTTGTTACCTGGCTAATACAGTCATCACCAAATCATCGTCCTTTTATATTCAGCATTCACATTCACATGTCTTTTATCTGCGTTATTTACCCACAAGTCAATACAATTGGACTTTTTAAAAAAAAAAAGGAAAAAAAAGTTTTGATTCAAATGAGACTCGAACCTATGACCTTTTGATTGTTAGTCAACCACACTACCGACTGAGCTATCAGCACTTAAGTAGAATAGTGGTACATGTATGAGCTGGGTGCTGGGATCCTAACACCTTTTATTCATATGCTAATCTAGGACCAGTGGCGATACGGAGTACAAAACGACTGATGTACGTTTTATAATTTTCATTATATTTAATTCAGATAGCACAGCTAGTATCTCGTAAGATTGAATGAAGAATTAATTATTATGATATATTTCCACGTAACCATGTGAATTTAAAAGCTTTTTGTATTACTTTCAGAATTTATTTTAACTTGCTGAATGTTAGAAATGTTTTATTTAAGATGTCATAAATTTCCCTTCTGCCAATTTCATTGAAAAGTGCAATACTTGCGTTCTTTGAATAGATTCCCGTAAGGGTAATCACTAACGCCTTTGGTGTCATTTGTATTTGTATGCACCGGTCTTTCACCGACGGGGTGAATTAAACTGTGCGTTTGCTGCTCTTTTACAAGAGCGGCAATCGAGTGCCTGACTATGTCTGTAAGTCACTCGGCTTCTTTGAGTGCTTGGCAATGTCTGTAAGTCACTCGGCTTCTTTGGGTGCTTGGTTATACCTGTAAGTCACTCAGTTTTTTCCTTTGCACCATTCCTTTAAGGGGACAGTGCATCAATGGATAGAAGTCTGACATATGGTCGTCGGATTCTTCCAGTTCCTACCCATTCCCAAAATGGTCTGCTTTATTTCTGCGTTCGATTCTCAAAGCTTGCTTAAATCAAACATACATACTTCTTTTAAAGCTTTAGTTTTGAAATACATGTATGTTTGTTCTGAGTAATAATAAAACGTCTTTAATACGACCACTTAATTATGTTAATTATTAGGGTTTTACAATAGTTTGATTGCTTAAGGCAATGTGACAGTGAAACGAGGAGCTTTCTTTTTCACTGTCAGCTTTCTTAAGCTGTCACCTGTCTTTTAAACACTCAATTAGCCTCCTTTTAGTGGTCGTAATAGAGAGGTTTTACTATTTATAGCAATAGAGTTGTGTTCGAATGATTGAGAGATTCCCGAACACCTATATTATACTTCAAATAAACATTAAGTGGCGAGATGCTTTCCGTTGGCGCAGAAATTGAGTGTAACCTGTCACGAATTCGCCTATAACATCCAGATGCCCGTTGCGTGTTATTATCCCCCCCCCCCAAGCACATGGTAACTCGTATTCCGTCTAAAAGATGTTCGAAGAAAAAATGTTGGGGGAGGGGGGGATTTAATTTTTATCAGAAAAATGTCTTTTTACGCTTTATACTTTTTATATTTATAGATAACAGTGGTGTAGATATTTGTGTGCTGTTGAAACCTGTGCTTTGTCTATATTAGTGTTTTCTTCTGACCTGTCCAAGTTATGTTTAGATTGGAACATTCTTAAACTTTAAAAGGGATGAGTTTTCTCTACATCCAGTTAGAGATACGGATAGCTGTACTTTTTGTGCGCAATGTCACGGAGTAATTCTAATTACTCCGTGGTAATATACAGCAGAGGATACATTATTCTTTTCCGTTTAAACGCAATGCACTAAACTGGGGAAATTTACTTTTAGAAAGGTTAACTATGGTTTTAATCTGAGTAGCACAGGGGTGCCTGGTTTAAATTTTCATTTTCGTTTTGCTTGATATTGAAATTCCTATAATGCGGCGTCTGATCAGAGTCTACACTGTTTGCCTATTTCCCTTTTGTAGGATGCATTAAATACAAGAATGAGGAGAAGGCGTTATTCTTTCCAAATAAACGCGTTAAAGCTATTATTTCCATCGAAAACAATTCATATCTTGCAGTCAACAATGAGTGGTCGTTAAGTACTTTGTTGTTGATTAAAACAAAATTAAGGCTAAAAGATCATTCAAATATCTTTATTACATGAGATAGAAACACATAGTATCCCTTTCCCACATAAAAGCGACTTTTAGCGTATTTAATTTATTCCTCCGCTGAACAAAATAGTTCCTATTTAAACAGTTTTAAACATGCGTCATAAGATATAATGTCTACATATTAGCAGATGGTAGCTTAAACCAGGCTGAAAGTAAAGCAGAAATCGCCATTAGGCGCCTTCTGCATTACTTTCAACCTGCTTTAAGTGGTCCCTTATGTTTAATACTAGAAATAGGCAATTGGGTAAAGGGGTATAGATGCATTCTTGGACATGGATTTGTATTAAAAACAAATTTCCTTTCCTTGATATTTTGTTTTTCAATGTTGGGCGTTGTGTGACAAATGTTTCCAAAATATCGACGATATAATAATAAATTATTTTAACCCAAGTGTCAAACAGTTTGGAGTTTACGAAAGAAATTCATCAGGATAGCATAATTATGTTAACTTCTAAAATTATTTTCTACTCGCATATCCAAATAAGTTTAAACTTACATGACGTCATCCTCCAACGGTCAATTTCACAGTCTGAAGAAGGCACTCCAACGGAGTCATGTAAGTTTAAACTTATTTGGATATGCAAGTAAAAAATAATTTTAGAAGTTTGGAGTTTGGCCAGACGTCGCCTTATTCTGCACCCGACCTGGCTCCAAACCGTTTTTAAACAATTGCTTTCAAATCTTAAGATTGCAAACGCGTGTATTAGGAAATCATTGCGCGACACGCCTTTTAAGGCGTTTGGTGTTGTTATATAAACTTGATAGTTTTCATCTTCCAGGCTGGAGAGCTGTATGACAAAGGTCACCGGAAACTGCAGTACCAGCGAGCTGGCTCCATACTCAACCGTTGTATCAACAATTAACTACGTATGCCAATCAGGTACACATTTTGTTTTAATATATCTACTCGTTTACCGTGTCATCTCCGGGAGGTCGAAAGTATTAACCCTCTCATGATCAAATTTATCTTGAGGTTTTTACCCCATTCACCGCCATAAATTTTTCTGCTTCAATATTGTTGTCTGCAATATCGTTTCAAAGTTACATGTAGATTTAAGGCAGTATAACTGACGTGATTTCAAAACAAGTGTCAAACAGTATTGATCCTGATCAGACGCCGCGTTACGCGGCGTCTGATCAGGATCAAAACAGTTTGCAAATGCGCTTCATGACGTCATTGGGAAGAATTAAATAGTAACAGAAACTACGGGTTATCCTTCACAGTTAACCCGTCAGTCTACAAACGTCAATGTCGCATTGACACACTTTGTTTTTTAAAAACAATATTATATCTATATACATGTATTGAGATTGATTGCCCATGTTAGTCCTATCCAACTTTGAAACACTTTGTAGCCTAATCAGACTCCGGGTAAATTCGTTGTACTTATTTTGGTAATGTTGATTTTTTTAGACTAAAATATTACGTTGTTCTGAAAATCTCATCTTAAAATTTCATATAACTTTTCAGACCCATCTAAACTATAAGTTCAACTAAGCATGTCGCCGAATATCTTTTTAAAGATATATTATTTGTTTTCAGATATTTCCAATCATGCAGAGTGTATCACCTATCCGGATGCTCAGCACGGTTATCGGTTCTGTTTTCAAATCTTCAAGGTGGTTTTCGATAACGCTATGGCGGACATGTCCCTCAGCCAGAATGGGATCAGAACTGCACTGTGCAGGTAGATATCCAGTAGTACTCTTATACTCGTATTTTGGGTGTTACAGATTTTTGAATATGATTATCAGTAATGGCCATATATACCAGTCATGTAAAAAGAAAACCCATCAAAAGTACGATTTTGTTGTTATAAATGCGTTTTGTTTAGGATATACTTAAAAGGTTGTCAGAAATAGTTTTAAATGATTGTTTACTCAGGTAAATGTTTATAATGCTCTTATATTTTTGTATGTTCAAGTAATACTTTCGTAAGAATATTTCAGTATATACATATATAGGCCTATAGTGTGTGTTAAAATATTCCAGTATTTTAGCCCACCAGAATTGAAAGTGCTTCAGGTAAGCTACTGTGATACCACTCTGTCCGGCGTTCTTCAGTCAACAATTGCAAAGGGGTTCTTATCTGAAACCAATAGCCTCAGTGTAACTAAAATTCTTCAGATCAAACTGTTGGTGTGAGCTTTAAAATGTGTTCAAACAAAGTGGGTGGGGCTGATGGTCTTGTTAAATCTAGAAAAATATTCATCTCCGAAACTGTTTTGTTTTTTACCAAAATGCTTCTAGATTGATAGAATGTTAGATTGATAGTTGTTCAAAGAATTTTGATCCGTCAAAAAACATAGCCGCAAGAGGACGTGGTCATTTTCAGTGTTCGGTAACATCATATGAAACGTTAAGAACCTTGCAGAAGTTGTATTTTTGGTTGTACATGTATCTTTATGAGATTTTGTCGGTGCCATGTCCTTGATAAAATTTAGGTCATACATGAATAGAGGTTATGTCGGGTCATTAAGTAGGTCAGTAGGTAATGCAAAGAATACAAAACAGGTGCGCCAAGCTTGTTTTGAAACTAAGCAAGTATGATAGTTCAAGGCAAACTTTATACCAACTGCATTAGCTTCACATTAAGGCCAGAAATGAATTTAAGCGGTTAACTGTGATGCTCAATTGTTCAGTTAGTCAAGCTCCAGCTAATTTAACTGAACAGATGACAGAGCAGGTAACAATGCGTATTTTCAGATTCTGTAACATGTTGCTACAATGCTCCATTAAATAGACGTAAAACTTTTGCCGACATACCTTTTAAAACTGTCGGACCAAAATTATGGGAAATATGAATATATACATGTACGTGTAAAAACAAGCGTTAATGGCGTATCAAACCCATAAGGGAAATTTTCTGAGTATCTAACCTTTTTCTTTCATGTTTATTTTGAAAGAACTGCTTATGATAGATGAAAAAAATTGAAAAAAAAATCATATGTTTGTGTCCATCGTTTTGCACTCAGCAATTTGAAAAGGTGTGTCAAGTTCGGATTTGTTCTCATATTTTGTCAAAGTTAAAGTATAAGCTTCAGTAAAATCTGTTTTAAATAAAAAAATAAACATGGTAATATTGTTTTTATTATGTATTTCATGTCTTTGGAAGTATTTTCACATAAATCAAGACCAAACAGGCACCAGATTTGAAAAATATGAATCTCTGAATCAACAACATTGTTTTCATGGGTAATGATACTTTTTTTTCTTTCTTTTTTTTGAAAACTAGTAAAAATCATATTTCTAGGATTTAACTTTTTCTTATACATGTATTGTACCAGATGAAAGCAAGGTAATTCAAAATATTAAGAAATTGATAGGTTAGTGTTGGAAATTTTGAGTTATTAAAGAAAAAGAAGTTATCTCCCTTTACAAAATAATACCATATCGAAAATATTTAGAGCTTCATTATTTTGTGCCTGTTTTGCCTTAAACTAGTTTTTCTATGAGGAAATACTACCATAGACATGGAATAAATAATACAAACCCATATTCCCAAATTTGTTTTCATTTGAAATAGATTTTATTGAAGTGGGTTCTTTGAAAAAGGACAAATAAGAAAAATCAAATTCTAATCCGACACACCTTTTAGAAACGGCCGTAGAGCCAAAAATTGTACACCAAAATATAATATTTTTCTATTTTTCCATTCATCTTAAATAGCTCATGTATATACATGTACTTTGAAAATTTCACAAATTCACGAGTTTAATACATGTACACCCTTAAATAAAATTAATCAGTTTCAGTAGGTCAAATCGCAGGAAAAGGTTTTAGTCACTCCGACCAGGGGCAATATTTTCACCCCAATCTTCTTGAAACAGTTTAAAATGATCATCTTGACAAAAGCTAAGCAAAGTTTGAATATTAGTTACATAAGCTTCAAAAGTAGGTCAGTAGGTCAAGGCATAGAAATGCTCCGAACCCCGTTAGGAGCCATATTTTAGCCATAAAATCATAAAGCTTTCTCAGAATGACCACCTTGCCAAATTCTAGGTATTGTAGTAGATCTAATATGGATTACATGATGTTTAAAAGTGGACCTGTAGGTCAAACCATAGGAAAAGCTTTAGAGTACTCTAAGGTCCACATTTGCTGCCTTAATTTCTTGAAATTTTATTTCTCTTGTCAGCGCTTCAGGGCCTCATGGCTCTCTTGTTACTTAATAAGTGCTCTTACAACTGTTAAGTTGAAAATCGTAAAGCAAGAATCTTATTTACCAATGGTTTCTATGAAATAATTATTAAACTCGTATTTATGCTTTTCTGATTAATACTAGTTTAGTAAGACCAAACATGTGCAATGGTCAGAACAAATATTCCCTACACTAAGATATTATATTATTATAATGCCATATTGTTTTCAGCGCATACAGTGACGTCACTTCCTGTGTCAGAGACGTTGCGGAGTCGTTTTGTAGTGCAGGTGGAGAGACTTATGTAGAGAACTTGGTTAAGGCCGTTTCTTCAGCTAATAGAGAAGTGTTGAGGTGTTCATAATCACGAAATAATGTCATTGCTACTTTTATTCAGTATGGAAGATGTTTTTTCTTTCCCAAAAAAGGCGCTTACAACTAACAAGTGCTAAAATCCTATCACAAATTGCGAACAGTTTGAAGTCGGATAAGACCCCGTACGTGTTACCCGATGTCTGATAGCGGCTCCAAACTGTTCGCAACTTATCAGATTTAACCTTTCCCCCAAGCGCCTTTTAGCGGATATGATTTATTCCACCGCTGAAGAAAATAGTTCCAATTTAATCAGTCATGAATATAAAGTACATGTATAGTGAATATTTTCTTTATTCTAGCACATTGAAGCTTAAAGCAGGCTGAAAGTAAAGCAGAATGCGCGTTAAGGCGCATTCTGCTTTTCTTTCAAACTGCTTTAAGTGATCACCTATCTTCAATACAAGAAATAGGCTATCAGGTAAATGGTTAAACGTACCACTGGCAGTTTCGAAAACCTATAATTTCCCACATTTCATTACATGTCGTTACACCTGAATTCGTTTAAACGGAGAGAATAACGACTTTATATGACGAGAAGACTTTTAAATCCATTAACAATTCAGAAATAGACAGACTAAACAGCAAATCATATCATATCTTATTCACCCAGAAACTATTAATGGATAATTCCAATTATAGGGCTAGATCTAGTCCATTGTTTACTATTTAGGGTTGTTTTTATAATATCGACTGTAGTAGTAGAACGGCTAATTATATACTTAGCAACCGTTTGACAGAAACGGTGACGACATAATAGTATGCCCCATAAAAAATTGTCTATATCCTAGCAGATGGTAGCTTAAAGCAGATTGGAAGTAAAGCAGAATGCGCCTTAAGGCGCATTCTGCTTTACTCGCATCCTGCTTTAAGTGGTCACCTATCTTCAAAACCAGAATATGGCTATAAAGTAATTGGCTAATAAGGGCAATGACATGTAAACAAATGACAGGTCAGCTAAGGTGATAACTAGATCTACTTTGTCTTGTTTTAACTTCCTCCTTTCTCCCCGGGAAACGGATTAGCCTTTAATGTCGTGTTATAAATGGCTCATGTATTAGGATTCAATAGTATTTTTTTCATGTATTTCTATTACAATGTCTGTAATGGAATTTTCTCATATTCTCACTACAGTGCTCCTACCCTACAACGGCCCTCCCAACAACGATTCCCTCCTTACAACAACGCTTGCCGCTGTTCCCATAAAAAGCCAATTATTCTAACGACATCTCTGCTACAACATCTTCTGCTTTAATTTGTCGTCTGCTGTTGTTTCTCAAAGTTTAATTAGTAGACCTTTTGGCATAATAAATATTATGAGGAGTGTTAAACAGCTTGAATCCAGATCAGACGCCGTGTTACGCGGCGTCTGATCTGGATTCAAGCTGTTTACAAATTGTAAGCAAAGTCTTTCCCTCCCTATAACAACTCCCTCCAAATGACACACGCACTATTTGTCTCCAAGTTGGTGTTGTTGTAGATAGGGAGCACTGTACCATGTGTACCTCCTTTGATATTGACAGTATGATCTTTATTAACTGGTTATAACTGAATACTGTCCACCTATGAATAGTAAAACCGGGTCTCTTTTACGACCACTAAAATAAGGATAATTGTTGTATGAACGGCATGTGACAACTTAAAGCAATGTGAGAGTAAAACAGAAAGCTCCTAAAGGAGCTTTCTGTTTTACTTTTATTGCTTTAGGCAACCACCTGCCTTAAACGCAAAATGATATAAATAATTTAGTATTCGTTATAGAGAATGTTTGCTGTATATATACGTTTTCTATTTCTGAATAGATCTAGATAGCAGTTTTATGTCTGCAATAAAAAAATTGTACCAACATTTTATTGATGTTGTTGTTTATGATGTATCTTTTACAGATTACTGTGTATACACTTATACATTTCCAATAATTATGACAGGTACAGCAAATGCAACTGGGGGCATCATTGGTGTCTTAAAGGGAAAGTCACATCTCCGGTTTCACTTGGTTTTTAAACATATTTTATTTTAAATATTTACATTCATTTCACAACATACACCGAGGTTTAGGATTGAAACGAAAGAAAAATACATGTAGCTTATTGTGTGTTTCTTTTTCTTGATTTTTTTTCACGTCATCTGACATTTGCAGTAAGTGACAATTGCCTCATACGCGTTTAATGGCACTGAAATGCATTTTGTTAGTTTCAACTATCGCAGTTTGCTATCGTACGAAGACCAGTAAATACTCATACACAATATTTGAATATGGCACGCGGCACTCCGCCATACCAAGATGTACTCGCACACCAAATTCTGTTTCTCTAGCTGATATATATCTAGTATGTTATGTGCTCTGGGCAAGCTTTTTTTATGATCGAGGTCAAAGGTCATGGCTAAGGTCACAGTATACTGCGAATGCCACGATGTACTAACACACCAAATTTAGTGTCCTCTGCTCATGCAATATAAGAAATATGCATCGGACAAGCTTCTTCCATTTTTGAGGTCGAATGTTAAGATCAAGGTCACAGTGATCTGAGAATGACATAAGATGCTACGCCTCCCCAAGATGTATTCGCACACAAAAACTGGTATCCCTAGCTAATGTAATATTGTAAATATGTTTCGGACAATGGGGACATGGACGCATGGACACATGAACATTCCAATTACAATATGTTCACCCAAAGCCACCCTTTGGGGCATAAAACAATTATTTCGTGGAGTTTTTTACCAACATTTTTGCAAATATCTTGATTTCAGAAACCAAATAATTGAATCACCTGCATAATTTCAAAGTTCGTTGCTTATGTTTTTTTAACCCAATAGTATCTTAAGGGGACATTGGCAAACAGTGTAGACCCAGATGAGACACTCATTACGCGGCATCTCATCAGGGTCTGCACTGTTTGCTATCGCATGTGAAATATTCAGCTGTATGGAAATATATAACCGTTGTATATCTACAGTGAGATCTTCCAGCAAGCACATAGGGAGAGTTCACTGCAATATCCAGGCATAAATGGTTAATGAACTCTCGGTAACCCTTAAACGCCATAGTCGCCTATAGGCGACTTTGAAAACAGTCTGGACCGTGATCTGGCAACACGTAACCCAGCGTCTGATCAAGATCCAAACTTTTAAACTAACGGACCGATATTTCATCAGTAAAAGTGCCGTATGCTGAAAATTGAATAAGCATTTCAGACAACCTTAATACAGCACTCCCTCTCTACAACGTCACCCATTGTTGGACACACACATTATGTGTGTTGTTCGTATACAGGGAGTCGTTATAGGGAGTGAAATTTGCAAACAGCTTGAATCCAGGTCAGACGCCGCGTAACGCGGCGTCTGATCTGGATTCAAGCTGTTTGTCACTCGACATTAAGTGTTTTTCTGTTAAAATGTCCATTATGTAACTTTGAGAAAAACAGCAGACGACAATTTGAAGCAAACGACATTGCAGTCGTATATGGGTTGGACATTCTTGTACTGTTTAGGAAACTGCGACAAGGGTCGTTGTAAGGAGGGAGTCGTTGTTGGGAGGGACACTGCAGGGAGGGAGCACTGTAATGCCGATATGCTTGCGGATGGCGCTGGTGCTGGCCATTAAATACAATAAAACTTCTCTATAACGACCACTAATGTGTTAGTTGGAAGGTGTTAAAGGCAATGTGACAGCTTAATAGAGCAATGTGAAGGTAAACCAGAGCTTTCTGTTTTACGTTCACCTTGCTTTAAGCTGTCACCTGTATCTAACGCCGTTAATTAGCCTTGTTTTAGTGGTCGTCATAGAGAGGTTTTACTGTACGTTATTTCGGGTACAACGAATGTTTACTAATGTAAAACAAAACAAAAATATTCTCTTTATTTTATATAAATAGTACAAATTAACAAGTTCTATAAGTTGGACAAGATACATTAAGCAATAAATCAGATAGCTTTCCCATGTACACGCTAAGAGTATTCCTTTAAAGTTTCTTAACCCCTTCACTGCTATGACGTCATCAACTGTGAAAACAATTGTCGTCTGCTTATATTTCCCTACGGAAGCCGGATAGTGCCACTTTTACAATTTTTTATTTTTTTTTTATCTTGAAAATTCAAGTTATAATAACTTGAATTTTCAACATTCTATCTTGAATATTCAAGATACTATCTTGAAAATTCAAGATAGTATCTTGAATTTTCAACATACTTACTTGAAAATTCAAGATAGTATCTTGAATATTCAACATACTAACTTGAAAATTCAAGATATTATTTACAATTTTTTATTATTTTTTTTATCTTGAAAATTCAAGTTATTATCTTGAAAATTCAAGATAGTATATTGAAAATTCAAGATAGAATCTTGAATTTTCAACATACTATCTTGAATATTCAAGATAATAACTTGAAAATTCAAGATAGTATCTTGAATTTTCAACATACTAACTTGAAAATTCAAGATAGTATCTTGAAAATTCAAGATAGTATCTTGAATTTTCAACATACTATCTTGAATTTTCAACATACTATCTTGAATATTCAAGATACTATCTTGAAAATTCAAGATAGTATGTTGAATTTTCAAGTTATTATCTTGAATATTCAAGATAGTATCTTGAAAATTCAAGATAGTATCTTGAATTTTCAACATACTATCTTGAATATTCAAGATAATAACTTGAAAATTCAAGATAGTATCTTGAATTTTCAACATACTAACTTGAATTTTCAACATACTATCTTGAATTTTCAATATACTATCTTGAATATTCAAGATACTATCTTGAAAATTCAAGATAGTATGTTGAATTTTCAAGTTATTATCTTGAATATTCAAGATAGTATGTTGAAAATTCAAGATACTATCTTGAATTTTCAAGATAATTTTTTTTTTTAAAATTGTAAAAGTGGCACTATCCGGCTTCCGTATTTCCCTAATTTAAATTTAAGGTATTTTGACTTAAGAAATATTGATATGAGTATCAAACAGTTTGGATCCTGGTCAGATGCAACGTTTACGCGGCGTCTGATCATGATCAAAACAGTTTGCAATTGACTAGTGACTGGGGTTGTTACATCCCACACGCTCACCTTTCTTGTGTGTTCAATAAAAAGCATATATATCACTCCACAGGTACTTGACACATACTTTATTATCTATTACCCCCCCCCCCCCCCTTTTTAATTTTTTTTATTTTTTTACTTTTTTTTACTATACTATAATAGAAGTATAGTAAAAAAAAAATTATTTTTTTTTAAGGGTGGGGGGGTATTAATAGATAATAAAGTATGTGTCAAGTACCTGTGTATCACTCTAAATGACGCTTAAAAGCGCGTTTGCAAACAGTTTGGATCCTGATCAAACGCCGCGTAACGCGGCGTATGATCAGGATCCAAACTGTTTGACACTCGTTTTGAAATTTCATCTGTCATACTGCCAGATATTTAAAGCTTTTAAACGACATTGCAGACAACAAAATAAAAGAAGACGACAATGAAACGGTGAAGGGGTATAAATCTCCCGAATAATTTGATCATGAAAGTGTTAATACCGAGCAGCTTAGTTAGAGAGTCGACTCTTTAGCTGAGAGGTTATGGTATTGGACTGTCGTGCGGGCGTATCGGGTTCGATTCCCGCACGGGTTCTTCATAATGTCTAATATGGATTTCTCTGCTATTCTTCGTAACAAGACTTTTTCGTTAGAGACAGTGAAGAAGTTAAAAAATTACTGAAATTGGTAACATAACTGTCATTTCCAAACAGTTTCAATCAATCTAAACTCGAGAAATTAAAGTCGGCGACACATTTTCAAGAAGCAGACGATAATAAGAGGGTTCTTTTTTATAAGACAAAAACAAACGTTGTTCCCACTCAACCCTTTCAACCCTACAGCCCTCTACACATATGCAAACAGTGTAGACTCTGATCAGGGTCTGTACTGTTTGATATTTTCATTCGTTTTTGTTGTCATATCAAAAATGCAACAGTAGACTGGTTCAAAATGCCTGTAATAGAAGAGCCCAAAAGAATAATAACTTTGTGACTTGGTGTATGATCAGGATCCAAGCTGTTTGACTGTTCAATCGATGTTTCTTCCGTCATCATGTCTAAAATCTAATTTTCACCAATAAAAGCAGAGACAAATTTGAACAGACAATCCCTTTCACTGCCTTACCCCGAATACAATGGTTAGGCCTATTTGCAATCATTTTGGATCCTGATCAGACGCCGCGTCACGCGGCGTCTGTTCAGGATCCAAAATGTTTGACACTTATTCATTATTTCTTGAGTCAAAATACCTAAAATTTTAAATTTTGAAAATAAAAGCTGACGACAATTGTTTTAAAGTGATGACGTCATGGCAGTGAAGGGGTTAAGTCACAGGTACTTGACACAATCATCTAGATCTATTAGATCTATAAAAAAAAATATATAGAATTCAAGTAAAAAAAATAATTATTTTTTTGGGGGGGGGGGGGGGGGGGGGGGGTAATAGATCTAGATGATTGTGTCGAGTACCTGTGGGTTAAGTAACACGAGGTCCAAATAACGCCGTTGTATTTCTTCATGACTATTTCTGTAAAACCTCACAGGCTGCCAGCTTTATCAGTAGATCTATATGCTGTCCCAGTCATTGTTATGTTCTCGTCTATATGTCTCCTTGCACGGTAATATATACAAAGTTTTACCGCATGGATAGCATACAAAAACAAATGGACGACCGGACACGCGACAAACGATACAATAGCAAAATACATAAGAGCGGTTCCTGGCTCCCTCCAGTCTAGCGCACTGTATATGTACGGATTGTTGTTGTGGTTGGTTCCCCCTGCCTCGTAGTAGATGTAGGAGAATAATGCATACACCATTGAATACAAAATGCCGTACCAAAAATGAAAGAGCCTCACTGGTACCCCGCTCAATGCCACGTTGACTATGACGTAGATGGCGTTAATCATGTGAGTTGCCACGTTGACGGCTGTTATTGTACCACCTGGTAAAGTAGAATAAACAAGAATTGTCAGAGAGGCAACAAAGCTCTCCGGTGACGTAAAGTGTTCCCAGGGCTGCCATTTCTCCGGATTTTCTTCCTAAATCTTCGGATTTTTTTCTAGTTCATGGTAGCTTAAAGCAGGCTGAAAGTAAAGCAGAATGCGCCTTAAGGCGCATTCTGCTTTAATTTCAGCCTGCTTAAAGCAGCCACGTGTCAACAAAACTAGAAACATGCGATGGGGAAAAGGTACGATTCGTAGAATCGCACTTGAAAAATGCAAATTTGGAAATCTTAGGATTTTTTTATGTCCACTTATGGCAGCCCTGTGTTCCCCTCATCATTGTGACCCCGGACATGTTTCGACGTACAAAAACTGTCCTCTAAATCCAGTTCCAAGCACAGTTTTCTACGTCGAAAATTGTCCTCCGGTGTCAATCTTTAGAGATGCAGGGCTGCTATTTCTCCGGATTTTTCCTAAATCTCCGGATTTTTTCCCAGTACATGGTAGCTTAAAGCAGGCTGAAAGTAAAGTGGTCGCATGTCAACAAAACAAGAAAAAGGCTATGGGGTAAAGGAACGATTCGTAAAATCGCACTTGAATAATGTAAATTTTGAAAATCTTAGGATTTTTTATGCCAACTTATGGCAGCCCTGGAGATGAACACTTTTTGTTATTACACATTTCGAAACTTTGAAGCAGAGTCTGAGGTAAAGGTCACAGGGATAAAACTTTGCATGCATGGAACGGTCTTGTCAATATACACATGCATACCAAATATTAAAGCAATATCTCAAGGGACATATGAGTTAAAAGCACTTCTTGAAACCTAATTACAGATTTCGAATCCTAAACGCAGGCCCTTAGTTCATGGTCAAGGTCACTGGGATTAAACCTTTTGTGGGCAAGGAAAGGTATTGTCCATATTCACATGCATATCATATATATAATAGCAAAACCTCAAGGGGCATAGGAATAAGAGCCATTTTTCGAAACCTTAAAAAAACAGATTTCGATCCCTGAACGCCGGTCCTAAGTTCAAGGTCAAGGTCACAGGGCCAACCTGTCATGTGCATGGAAAGGTATTGTCCATATTCTCATTCATGAAACTATGAAAACAATACCTCAATGGACACAGAAGACTTTCAAGTTATGAGCATTTCTTATACAACGACGACAACAACGACGACAATGCCTGCAGGATAGCAATAGCTCCTTTTGTACTTTGTACAGGCGAGCTAAAATTTATTAATGACCAAAAAGGCTTCGTCAAACAGGCTTAAATTGTTCTCATTTATAATTGAGTTTGTTTTAATTCACGTCAATTTCTGCTAATGTTTGGCTAAATGTGTCATCTAAGCGGGTGGGGAGCGGATAAAGAGGAATCTGGGTTGTCCTTCTCTTTTTCGACAGAGCCGTTGACATACGCAGTATTTATCACAGAGTCGTATCGTGTGACCTCGGTTTAAAGCCTCATCCGAAGGACTTGGCCCCGTGGGGAATCGAACCCATGTAACACTTGGATTGACAGTTTAACGCGTCACAACTAGAACACGGCCCGCCGGTAAAATAACACAACTGTCTCTCTATAAACAATCGATATGGGAAAATATTTTGAATATTTCATCTTTACTATTATATTATAAATTTATAATCCATACTCGATACATCGATCTCGCTTAAATCTATCGTACCAGAACTTCATATGAAGAATTTCGATAAGTCGATCTCGCTCAAGTCGAACATACCCGTATTTCAAAGTTAAAACGTGGCTAAGCCACGTTTTAACTTTGAGATATGGGTATGTTCGAACTAACGCGAGTCGAAGTATCGAGTTTCGACTGTATATCCTATAATTTATCTGTTGGAATAAATGTAGATAAACCAGCATAAACTGCAAAAGACAAGAGGTAAAAGAAATCCTCGTTTTAAACTAGATTTAGTTTTTAGATAAATAGTGTTATGAAAGTAATTCAGGCTGTCATACAAACATAAGGGAAACTTGCTTGGATGAATCTTTTGTTTTTGGTGGCGAGAAAACTGAGTCATGTTCATTTCCATACTGCTCATTTGAACAAAACGCGTGTTTAGGCGTGTACTACATTTGTACTACAATTAAACCTTATCAAATGCAACTCTTCAGTTCTAGGTTAAAGGTCAAAGTCACTGGGATCAAACTCTTTGTGTGTATAGAACGGTCTTGTCCATATACACATGCGTTCCCAATATGCAAGCAATATCTCAATGGGCATAGGAGTAATTAATGAGCATTTTTTGTAACCTAAACGCAGATTTCGAAACCTAAACCGGACGGACAGGCGGGTGGATGATCAGAAGGATGGGCGAATAAAAGCAGAATGCAATTACTTTATGTCCGCCTTTTGGGGGCAAACAATAAAGAAGACAATTGTGAAGCAGACGACAGAATGGACAGTACAGTAAAACCTCTCTATAATAACCACTGTTGATTGTATAAAACACATGTGACAGCATAAAGCAAGGTGACAGTAAAACAGAAAGCTCCTAAAGGAGCTTTCTGTTTTACTGTCACCTTGCGTTGAGGAGTCACCTGCCCATAAACACCAAATAATTTACACAATTAAGTGGCTGTTATAGAGAGGTTTTACTGTAAATGGCAAAGCACTTGGCAGTAATAGTCAGAGCTCCAGATAAGGGAGTATTTCAAAAACTAAAATCTTTATTTCTGAATTAAACCCTATGGTGTCACTACTCATTAGAATCGTCTCGAAGAGACGATTCTAATGAGTAGTAATACCATAGGATTTTGACTGAACAGAATGTGAAAATGTTGGATTTGTTAATTTTACCCCCTCTTATCTGGAGCCCTGAATAGTGTTTACCTTCATATACCAAACTCCAGTAGGCAAGGGAGACCACTACGCTTGCAATGTTGCCTAGAGTGAACAGAGCCCAGTTCGTCCGTACATACCACGGGGTCCAAACCTGGTCCCCTGCAAATAAAGGAGGCGGTGATCAATTTTATTCAAACAAGCCTCTCTCCCGTAGCTTGACCTAATGTTTAACCCATTTATGCCTAGATATTCTAATGAACTCTCCCTACGTGCGTGCCACAGGTACTTGACACATACATCTAGATCTATTTGTATTTATAATAGAAGTATAGTAAAAAAAATATTATTAATTTTTTTTAAAGGGGGGGGGGGTGGGGGGGTAATAGATCTAGATGTATGTGTCAAGTACCTGTGGTGCGTGCTGGACGATTTCGTTATAAATATACAAAGGCGAGCTAGGGACACTGCAATGTTGTTCCATGCAGCAACATGTCATAACAGCAAATAGTTAAGATAGGTTGAACGGGCTGAAAGTAAATCAGAAATGCTAGCCAAAGTCAGCTGCGGGGTAGCCCCTTATATAAATATATGTATTGGATGCTACCAAGATGTTCTTATAGATGAGTGTACGAGAAGATTTGTTTAGAAACGTTTCAAATATAAAAGACAAATGTTACTTTATTGAAGTATAATGAAAAAATTATTTACCCTCTATCAAATGCTAACGTGGTAATATACAGTACATGTACCAACAAACGTCATGATATCCTTAACAAACGGAGAAAAATATAATATGTTTATTTAATTATTTAATGTTTATCTGCAATGTACATTGTCGCTAAAGTAGTAGCATCGAAGTTTCCAGAAAACTGCAACTTATGTTGTTGTTTAGTGGAGAACTTGGTGTTACACAAAATTTTCTACTGTTCACGCAATGAACATCTACGTAATGCATTGTACTCAAAACTGGTCAAAAGCATGGGAATAGACAAGTATCGTCAGTTTATTATGCAGTCACCTTTATCTCAGATTTTGTATATTTTAGGAAATAATTTCCTATCACAAAACAGGTCTGCAGTAAATTGCTTAAAACTCTGTCATTGTATGGTGAAGCTGAAATAATAATACACGTATAAATAAAACCGATGAAAACGGTATTCACGACTGATTACGGTCAATGTGTTTAAGGTAGCCAACCCAATAGCTGTATATAAGGGGTTGCTAGAACAACGTATTCTCTACCGTATCAATTAGTTATGTTTGGCACAGTGAGGCTTATCAGTTGACGTATCGGTATTCAAACTTGGCATATCTCGGTGAAAGTAACGCAGACGGTGTTGCCCCTACCCTTGGTTTATATGCCGTATATCTTTAAAGTCATCACTCCGAGTGTCGATGTAGGTAGGTTTTACTGTGCCGTTGACAAATTTTTCATTCCACATGTTTACTTATAAATGTAAATATCATGTATCACCAATATTTTCAAGTATCATTAACTCATGACTTTTATCGATTATATAGCATAAACTACACAATAGTTGTTATAATTTATTGTTAGTGTATGTTGTACAGTCGCTAAATAAATAAATTAATAAATAATAATAATAATAAAAAAGATACCATATTCACTGTAAAAAGGAACACTTCCGTCAGTATGCCAGTGACCTGATTTGTCTTGTGTTTTGTTTCGACAAGACCTGCCATGCTCACTATCGCTGATATTTACTCTTCATTTCTCATATCGAGTGATAACGATGTTTCTTGTGTTTCTTTTTGTCAAGTGATGTCTTTTCTAACTTGTGTGTATGTGAGAGGGGGGGGGGGGGGAGTGTTCACTTACTGTTATATAAATACAATCGTTTTATTTACAGTCGGGCCGGGGCGGGGGCTTAGTATTCGGGTGGGGCATGGACATCCTTTGAGCTTGTGGCTGCCTGCACAGGTCTGACGTGAAGCAGAAGGCCATTGGGCTTTCTACTTCGCTTCATTCCGGTGGGGGCTTTTGTCTATATCTGGAATGACTCATCGTCTCGTATCTGTTGTCGCCGTCTAATGCAGGTCTGACTGTAAAAAATAACCCCTCTAAAAGCTTTATACCCGTATAAAACTTCAGTTTGCTTATTTCAACAGCCATGCACTCCTACTCTATTCCAGTTGCACAACTGTGTAGATGTATGTGTGCATGTGATCTATATAAAAATGCGTTTGTTGTAATTTGTACTGTTTATATTGTATATGTGTATTTGTCATTGTGTCTGTATTTCTATGTTATGTTACCAATGTATGTACTATGTAGCTCTCCATTATTGGAGGTATTAAAAGATATACTATACTACTACTGTATAAAAAGTTATGTATTTATGTGTGTAAACCTTATGCGAAAGTTAGACACAAATAAACAATTGTCTTGTCCTGTCTTGTCTTGCATAACTTTCACAGTTTGAGGTAGGTTTTTATTAGCTTTAAAGTAGATGAAGCGATGTTTTCTTCTCGTGGGAACCGTGGCTCAGATTTTCGATCTGCCGTTCCTAATGTTAAGAACAACGTGTAATAAGGTCGACTTTAAATGGTAAAACATTATTTGATTAAACACAACTAAAGATTGAGAGAAAACCTCTTATCCCAAAACCTCAAACACTGTCAAAGGAATCAACGTCAAAGATCAAGATGCAACATACTGCAGAAGTACGCAAGTTGTTTGACTGTATAAGCAGTACTTGGTCCATCTATACTTGATTATTACCAGGCTATGCACCAAGTTTAGCTAGCACTAGCCTTGTACTTTTTGAGAACTTTTATTTTGAGTAGATATGTGTCTTATAAAGGTCTTGGCTGTAAATGGCGTGATATATTGTTTTGAAAGGATGGCATTAAACACAAACGCACACGAATATCGCGTTTTAACTCGTTTTCCTGAATCTGCATCAGAAGAAATATTTTTTATTCTAGCAGACTTAAAGCAGGCTGAAAGTAAAGCAGAATGCGCCTTCTGGCGCATTCTGCTTTACTTTCAACCTGCTGTCAAATGTCTTTAAAACAAGAAAAAGGGTTAAAGGTACGACTCCTAAAATCGTGCTTTAAAAATAGAAAATTTGGAAATCTTATCATTGTTATGATCAACCTATGACAGCCCTGCATGCGTGACATCAAGACTTTCTACCTGTGCGTATGTCACGATTCCCAAAGAAAATGTACGTGACCACTATGGCGTCCACTAGCGTCGACAAGGTGAGAAGAAAGTAGCACCAGTCTGTCAGGTAGATAAACCATTTGATTTGCTGGTCTGTATCATGCCCCGCCCACTCCCATGACCTCACTCCAGTCACTATGATCCAAGCTACGTGGTAACATGCCCAGAATATGCGCCATACTAAATATACCCGCTGATAGCCGAACTGAAAAGTAAGAACAACAAGAGCTGTACAGGTGTTAGAAAAAAGCAAATCTCGCTTACTGCAAACATTTTTCTTTTAACCCATTACATCACATATACGCCTTTTTACACCTTTGATATAACCCTCCGTGGAAGAAATTAGGTCCACTTTATACATTTATGATTATATACTATAAGAGTTTCTACAATCTAGGAAATGAAAGTTTAAAGCAGATTGAAAGTAAAGCACAATGCGCCTTAAGGCGCATTCTGATTTACATTCAACCTACTTTAAGTGGTAACATATTTTCAAAACTAGAAACAGGCTATGGTGTAAGGGGTTATACATATGCGCCTATGAATAGAAAAAAATATATTAGTACACATCTGGTTCTGGTGATCAGATACTCTTTTAAAGGAGAGTCTAGAAAAGAAAGCCCAGGCCCCGATGTTATAAAACTTAAAACGAACTCTGTACTCAAAACTCAGAATTTTTCTCAGCTTATAACACTTTGGCAAACATTTTATTTTATAACTATTACCTGCATACATAATTATACTGTAATAATGTATCAAAATGAGGTTATAAAAAATATATAAAACGTGTTTTGTGAAAACTAGGGCCTGTTATAGAAACTGAGTTTTGAGCACAGAGTTCGTTTAAAGTTTTATAACCTCGGGCCCAGATCTATAGGTAGAATACAGATTTGTTTTCCTGTTACATAGTCTTAAGCAGGTAAAATTGCCCAAAAATATTTGTTTAACTGCACTACATCAATGTTCAACCCAGGGAGCCTCAGTTCTAAATACCAGCCTCCTATAAGGCAAATACTTCATGTAGTATTATTGCATCTAAACATCCCAAAACTTCAATTAACCCTTCCCTATAGAAGCGCCTTTTATCGCATTCAGTTTATTACTCCGCTGAAGAAAATAGTTCCAATTTATACAGTCATGAATCCTGTGTATCATAAGGAATATTTTCCTTATTCTAGCAGGTGTTAGCTTAAAGCAGGCTGAAAGTAAAGCAGAATTCACCTTAACGTGCAGTCTGCTTTACTTTCAATTTGAACTTTAATATAACTGCTAAAATTGTAGCCCAGAGTGCAAGTCGTCCTCTTGGTCTCCTTTTTTGTAAATGTAAAGCAGCTGGGTGTGTTCCATTTAAAGTGTTCACACACCTCTTTGAGTCCATAGTTTGGCCAGTCATTAGTTCTGGCGCTTCAGTGTGGGGCCATAAATCCTTAAACAATTTTGAAGGAGCAAACAAACAATAAAATTTTCCCTCTATAGAGTCTTGATTGCAAGATTAATGGAGAATGTATAAAACAAAAAAATTTTAAGAAATATATTTGCCAAATGTGATAGTCTCTTATACAGTAAAACCTCGCTATTACGACCACTAAAACGAAGGCTAATTGATTGTATAATAGAGAGGTGACGGCTTAAAGCAAGGTGACAGTGAAACAGAAAGCTCCTAATGGAGCTTTCTGTTTCACTGTCACCTTGCTTTAAGCCGTCACCTGCCGTAAACACCCTAATAATTAACATTATTTAGTGGTCGTAATAGAGAGGCTTTACTGTAGTTCAAAATGTTATGTAATCCCACTTGCATCGGGTTTTTTTAATTCTTTATTTAAGTCTCTTCATGATACTTGCATATCAAATCGCGAGTATACCCTTCGCAAAGTGAGGTAACTACTGAAGAAGAAGATGATGATCTATAACATAGATTTAACAGTTGTCGAAGGGTATCGTACCTTTAAAAAACGTCTGAAACGCGAACTCGTCCGAGCTATTGTGGTAAGGAATATGTGTGGTGAGTTAGATTAAAATTGGTCAATAAATGAAGGGTTAACGGACGGACGGACATTGCAGGGTATACCATAATACGACCTGTTTTCATGGGCGTATAAAAAAATCCAGTATATAAGCATGGCAGAATCCACTGGGCGCAAATGGGTAAATGGTTTAGCACCAGGGTCCATACTTATAAAGCATTTGAGCTGAGTTTTAAATCATTCTCAAGCATTTGATTGGTCAGATTTGAGCCTAGGCTCAAATCTGACCAATCAAATGCTGGGGAACAGACTCAGACTCAACTAAAAAGCTTTATAACCTTGGACCCTGGTTTTTATCTATATACCGGTATTTGTTTGGCAAGCATGTCTGTTGTGTTTGATGTATGCAGCCTCCTTGATGAGTGGTCATATAAACTATTAGTGTTATAATACATGTACCATCTGCTTGGTCACGTGAACTATTAGCCCTGATAGAAAACAGACAGGTTGGTTGTTGGCTCTGGAACCTAACGATTTGTTTCATATCTCATTTAACATACATGTACATTGTACAAATATGAGAAAAGTTTTGAAAAGAAAATTTCAATGCTCCATAGATTCTAATACCACTGCAAAAATTAATTTCCCAATTTTTAAAACTTACAATGAAATATATTATAATCTATTTTCAAAAATGCCACATTTTTAGCAGTTTAGTTGCTATACTTTTGATGGGATGAGTTTTAGGCAAAATGTGTTGGTTCTTTTCGGCGCAATAAATATGACCTTATGACAATCTTTATTAATCAGTTTATCTCAAATTTGATTTGAGGTTATTGCTGTTTTTAAGACCAGTTTGTATTTGGCTTGTTCGGTTTGTCTTTTGGTGTCAGGTTTTATCAAAAGAAATCTGAAGCATTTTTGAAGGAACAACCAGACAATGAAGTGTTCCCTCTATAGAGTCTTGTGTCAGTGTCGTAAAACCCAACTCATCCATCCAAATATGATTTTCAGTCACTTTAAACTGAAACAACAGATTGTGCTCATGTATGTATACACGTTTTGACAAGTTTGTTACTTAAACATAATTTTGAGACATACCCTCAACCCAGTTATGCGGTGGAAGGTGTAAAATATATTGGACTTACACTACCTTTTAGAAAGCTATATCTTACAATGGGGTTTAAATTGCAATGACATAATTTTGACTACATGTATTTAAAAATTGACATAAGGTATTTTATGTTTGGCATTGCCGTTCCTAATTTAGGTGCAAAGTTTGGTGATACTTGGTTGTCGTTAAAGAGATATTCATGAAAACGTTAGTTTCCAGAGACACCAAACAAGCTACATGTACATGTACATACCATCGTCTACTTCATTGTCATCTGCATTTGTTTTCAAATCCGGAACTTAAACACTTCCCTGCCTTACCCCGGGTACAATGAATTTTTGCAGCGTTCATGAGTAACCCGGCGTCTGATCAGGATATAACCCATTAGACACCGATTCAGGTATTTTATTCAGTCAAGTTGCATTCGAGGTTAATTTGAAACAATTTTTCGTGCAACATTATTAATCCATTTACCATAGCATGTGTCAAGTATTGAAGATAGGTTATCACTTAAAACAATCTGAAAGTAAAGCAGAATGCGCCCTTGTGTGCATTCTGCTTTACTTTCAGTCTGCTTTAGGCAACTATCTGCTAGAATATATGAACTATTTATGATAATAATAATAATAATAACGACTTTATTTCATGTGGATTACATATTTGGTATCAAACAAACAAACCAATTTTCAATATGGTCCACAAACAAAATTAACATATATACAACACGAAGGAACACAATTACAATTCAGTATTTTTAAACCTTTGCAAACAGAGTGGACCCTGAAAAGACAGTTCCTGTAGGAGCTCTCCACAGGGACTACTCTGTTTACTTAAAGAATTTTAAAGATTACGCTGAAAATGATAATGCATAAGTGTCATTCTGAGAATTCAAGATTTGTTATCTATACATGAATATTGAATAGGTAGAGGCAATATAAAGCCCAAACAAAACGACGATTTAACAAATAGCAAATTTCTAGATCAATGAAATTTCATATAACAAACGGGAAGGAATATACCAAAGATACTTCAAACTCTTTACTCCATAGAATATTTGTATATTTCTAGTATTGAAGAAAGGTCACCACTTAAACCAGGTTGAAAGTACATCAAAATGAGCCTAAATGTGCACTCTGTTTTACTTTAAACCCGCTTCAAGCTACCATCTACTAGAGAACATAAAACATTTTTCATGAAACATATCTATGTAGTAAAGGGTTGAAGCAACATGTAGGTTTTTATCAATATCCATATTTCTATCATAACTTATATACATAGAAGCCCTTACAAGCAGCTAAGGCCTTGATCAGTCATTAACCCTTAGCTTATCGAATATTCAAAAAATTGCCCCTCATTTTATGGATACTATTCAAACCGTTTATTTAAAAGTAGAATACAATGTATTTGAAAACTTAGAATGTTATCTATTTCAGAATCATTTCTTCTCCTAGCTAACAATGTATACTCTGATCAGAGAACTCCTTAAGGAGGTATACAATACGTATCCGTAAGGGGTATGGTTTGGTTCCAATCTGTTTACCACTCATATTTTAATTAACCGTAAATACATTATATTTTCAAGTCTACGTTTGTTTGCATTGAGTATTGTTTTTCTTTAAATTGTTGAGAACTCTTTTTTATCTGAATGGTCAACAGTGTGCATACTAATCAGAAGTTGGGTTACCCGGAGTCTGATCTGGCTCCGACATGTTGGAAATGGACATACGTCTTTTAGCATAAACGCGTTCATTGGGAAATAAGAACGTATTCCCCGCTGTAAGATTATCACAATCCAATCAGATGCCTGGTTGCAGATGTTGAATTGTTTATACAGCATGAAGCTGTATATCCGTCTGGTAAATACCTTACATGATAGTCAATCTATTTCAACGGATAGTGTTTATCTACTCTGACCTAGTATAAATCAAAGTGCAGCCTCAAAGAACACCACATGTTTTTACACCCCATTTATTGTCCGATTTCTCTGACCTGTCGGAGTTATTTTTAGAACAGAATAGTACATAATGGTAGATAGATAACAGGGTAACAACGGATCTATACTCAATTCCAAAAGAAACTGTGCACTTTGTTTTCTGTAATTATTTATCTGCCTTTTTCCTGAAAGCCTATGTTTTTGGTACCAAAATTTTGATCAGTTCATGAACAATATGGCAGTCATTTCAGATTTTGAGATGCGGTCGTTTAAAGTTGATGTTTTTAAACGAGAAAAGACGAAGTTACAAACTCAAAGTTGCAAAGTAACTCTGAGAGTCAGACTGTGTTCAGTTGGTCATTTTATGTCGGTTTAGTTGTAATCTTATGATAACTTTTGTCAGTATCGTATGTATCCATCTTTGCTCATGATGCAAGCGACAATGAGACATAGCGTAGACCTTACGTGACGGTTAATAACGACGTCTGGAATGAAACGTCGTCCTATCCCTGAGTTAGGGCATTTGCAAGGTCCGTAACAACTTTTCTCCTTAAACCTCGAGTGCGACCATTATGGTGACTAAAAATATTGTTAGACCTATCAGAAAATAGACACGAGTCCACTACTATTGACCCAAACAGAAATGACGTCATGCTCGCTGCAAATGAGCAGCCTAATGGCGTACTCTCAAGGTCTGTCCCACATAGGGTCCCCTAGCCCAGATGGATGTCTGAGATTACCGGAGCCAACACAATACGGTCTGCCTGCTGATACCGTACTGTCTTGCCGAACTAGAGGCAGTTTGAAAACGACGTCGAAGTAACGTCAACGTAACATATTCGTTTGTTGAATTGCTGTTCTATGTATCTGCGCACTGTCTGTGACGATCTGCTATCCCACTTGTATGTTGAAAACGTTTGAGCAACCGAATGATAGTGTTTCTTTGGTATCCTAATGTTTTTTCTCACGTAAGTGACGTTGTAGTTATGAACAAGCAATGCAAATACTCTAATTTGCCTATTTTCATTAAATCTCAGCAAGCTCGTTGTGAACCGATGTGAAGTAAAATGTGTTTTTTCTTTGTATAAGGCATACGAATTACACTCATGCACGTTTTCGGTGACATATGCATTATCATTGAGCTGCACGTGCAAAACATGCAAAATAACGCATTTCCCAATTAACTAAAAAAAAATCATACTAAGTAAAATATTTTGTTATCGATGGATGCTAAATATAGATGAGATATTGTGTGCGAAATTTTTAATCGATACGTCTTTTATATATGAAAATATTTAAAAATTGAAAAGTGCACAGTTTCTTTTGGAATTGAGTATATAAAGTCGTACACTTTCCAACTTAAGATAAGCATGAGCCTCGTGCAGTACGAGACAGCTGCGCTAATTTTACCGAAATGTTATTCATTCTCAATAAACGTGTTTATGCTAAAACTATTATGTCCAGTGCAAACAGGTTGGAGCCAGATCAGACGCCGGGTAACCCGGCGTATGATTAGGCTCCAACCTGTTTGCCACCCAGATTAACAAGAGTTGTCAGAGAGACAACAAAGCTCGCCACCGGCACCTTTAGAAACTTAAAAGCCCACTCAAGGTCAAAGAGGTCAACCTTTTTGCCTGCATGGAAAGGTCTTGTCCATATACACTGGCAAATCAAATATGAAAATAACACCTCAAGGGACATAGGAATTATAAGCATTTTTGAAACCTAAACGCAGATTTCGAAACCTAAAACCTTTCGCGACCTTAGTTCAAGGTCAAGGACACTGGGCTAATTTGTTTGCATGCATGGAAATGTCTTGTCCATATACACATGCATGCAAAATATGAAAGAAATATCTCAATGGATATATGAGTTAAAGAAACATTGAGAAACCTAAACGCAGACTTTGAAACTTAAACGCAGGTCCTAAGTTCAAGGTCAAGGTCAGAGGGCTCAAATATTTTGCATGCAAGGAAAGATCTTGTCCATATACACAAGCAAACTGAATATGAAAGGAATATTTCAATGGACATAGGAGTAATAAAAATTTTGAGAAACCAAAACACAGATTTCGAAAACTAAACATGGGCCCTTAGTTCAAGGTCAAGGTCACAGGGGTCTAAATTTTGCTGTGCCTGGAAAGGTCTTGTCCATATACACACTTAAACCAACAGTGAACTATGAAAGCAATACCTCAAGGGACATAGAAGTAAAACGCATTTTTCAAAACCTAAACACAGGCCCTAAGTTCAAGGTCAAGGTCACAATGGTCAAAATTTATCTGTGCATGGATAGGACTTGTCCATATACACACACATACCAACTATGAAAGCAATACCTCAAAGGATATAGAAGTTAAAGGCATTTTTAGAAACCTAAACGCAGATTTCGAAACCTAAACACAGGCCCTAAGTTCAAGGTCAAGGTCACAGGGGTCAAAATGTTTCTGAGCATGGGAGGTCTTGTCCATATACACATACATACCAATTATGAAAGCAATACCTAAAGGGATATAGAAGTTAAAGGCATTTTTCTAAACCTAAACACAGATTTCGAAACCTAAACGCAGGCCCTAAGTTTAAGGTCAAGGTAACAGGGGTCCAAATTTTTCTTCGCATGAAAAGGTCTTGTCCATATACACATACCAACTATGAAAGCAATACCTCAAGGGATATAGAAGTTAAAGGCATTTTTAAAACCTAAACGCAGATTTCGAAACCTAAACGCAGGCCCTAAGTTCAAGGTCAAGGTCACAGGGGTCTAAATTTTTCTGAGCATGGAAAGGTCTTGTCTATATACACACATATACCAACTATGGAAGCAATACCTCAAAGGATATAGAAGTTAAAGGCATTTTTAGAAACCTAAACACAGATTTCGAAACGTAAACACAGGCCCTAAGTTCAAGGTCAAGGTCGCAGGGGTCTAAATTTTTCTGTGCATGCAAAAGTCTTGTCCATATACACATACATACCAACTATGAAAGCAATACCTCAAAAGACATAGAAGTTAACGGCATTTTTCGAAACCTAAACGCAGATTTCGAAACCTAAACACAGGCCCTAAGTTCAAGGTCAAGGTCACAGGGGTTCAATTTTTTCTTTGCATCTAAAGGTCTTGTCCATATACACATACATACCAACTATGAAAGCAATACCTCAAGGGACATAGAAGTAAAAGGCATTTTTCTAAACTTAAACACAGATTTCGAAACCTAAACGCAGGCCCTAAGTTCAAGGTCAAGGTCACAGGGGTCCAAATTTTTCTGTGCATGGAAAGGTCTTGTCCAAATACACACACATACCAACTATGGAAGCAATACCTCAAGGGACATAGAAGTTAAAGGCATTTTTCGAAACCTAAACACAGGCCCTAAGTTCAAGGTCAAGGTCACAGGAGTCTAAATTTTTCTGAGCATGGAAAGGTCTTGTCTATGTATATACACACATATACCAACTATGGAAGCAATACCTCAAAGGATATAGAAGTTAAAGGCATTTTTAGAAACCTAAACACAGATTTCGAAACGTAAACACAGGCCCTAAGTTCAAGGTCAAGGTCACAGGGGTCTAAATTTTACTGTGCATGGAAAAGTCTTGTCCATATACACATACATACCAACTATGAAAGCAATATCTCAAAAGACATAGAAGTTAAAGGCATTTTTCGAAACCTAAACGCAGACTTCGAAACCTAAGCACAGGCCCTAAGTTCAAGGTCAAGGTCACAGGGGTCAAACATTTTCTGTGCATGGGAAGGTTTTGTCCATATACACATACATACCAACTATGAAAGCAATACCTCAAGGGATATAAAAGTTAAAGGCATTTTTCTAAACCTAAACACAGATTTCGAAACCTTAACGCATGCCCTTAGTTTAAGGTCAAGGTAACAGGGGTCCAAATTTTTCTGTGCATGGAAAAGTCTTGTCCATATACACACACATACCAACTATAAAAGCAATACCTCAAGGGACATAGAAGTTAAAGGCATTTTTTGAAACCTTAACGCAGATTTCGAAACCTAAACGCAGGTCCTAAGTTCAAGTTCACAGGGGTCTAAATTTTTCTGAGCATGGAAAGGTCTTGTCTATATACACACATATACCAACTATGGAAGCAATACCTCAAAGGATTTAGAAGTTAAAGGCATTTTTCGAAACCTAAACACAGATTTCGAAACGTAAACACAGGCCCTAAGTTCAAGGTCAAGGTCGCAGGGGTCTAAATTTTTCTGTGCATGGAAAAATCTTGTCCATATACACATACATACCAACTATGAAAGCAATACCTCAAGGGACATAGAAGTTAAAGGCATTTTTCTAAACCTAAACACAGATTTCGAAACCTAAACGCAGGCCCTAAGTTCAAGGTCAAGGTCACAGGGGTCTAAATTTTTCTGAGCATGGATAGGTCTTGTCTATATACACACACATACCAACTATGGAAGCAATACCTCAAGGGACATAGAAGTTAAAGGCATATTTCTAAACTTTAACACAGATTTCGAAACCTAAACGCAGGCCCTAAGTTCAAGGTCAAGGTCACAGGGGTCCAAATTTTTCTGTGCATGGAAAGGTCTTGTCCATATACACACACATACCAACTATGGAAGCAATACCTCAAAGGACATAGAAGTTAAAGGCATTTTTCGAAACCTAAACGCAGATTTCGAAACCTAAACGCAGGCCCTAATTTCAAGGTCAAGCTCACAGGAGTCTAAATTTTCCTGAGCATGGATAGGTCTTGTCTATATACACACACATACCAACTATGGAAGCAATACCTCAAGGGACATAGAAGTTAAATGCATTTTTCTAAACTTAAACACAGATTTCGAAACCTAAACGCAGGCCCTAAGTTCAAGGTCAAGGTCACAGGGGTCCAAATTTTTCTGTGCATGGAAAGGTCTTGTCCATATACACACACATTCCAACTATGGAAGCAATACCTCAAGGGACATAGAAGTTAAAGGCATTTTTAGAAACCTAAACGCAGATTTCGAAACCTAAACGCAGGCCCTAATTTCAAGGTCAAGCTCACAGGAGTCTAAATTTTTCTGAGCATGGATAGGTCTTGTCTATATACACACACATACCAACTATGGAAGCAATACCTCAAGGGACATAGAAGTTAAAGGCATTTTTCGAAACCTAAACGTAGATTTCGAAACCTAAACGCAGGCCCTAAGTTCAAGGTCAAGGTCACAGGGGTCTAAATTTTTCTGTGCATGGAAAGGTCTTGTCTATATACACACACATACCAACTATGGAAGCAATACCTTAAGGGATATAGAAGTTAAAGGCATTTTTCAAAACCTAAACCCAGATTTCGAAACCTAAACGCAGGCCCTAAGTTCAAGGTCAAGGTCACAGGGGTCAAAAAATGTCTGTGCATTGGAAGGTCTTGTCCATATACACACACATACCAACTATGGAAGCAATACCTCAAGGGACATAGAAGTTATAGACATTTTCTTAAAATTGTTTACGCAGTTCACGACGACGCCGACGACAACGACGACGACAACGGCGACGACGACGACGACTACACCGGGGGTATTGCAATAGCTCGTCATGTACTACGTACAGGCGAGCTAAAAAGATGAAATCAATTTTCTAAAGTTTAGTGCATTGTGTTTGCGTTTATTCCGGAAATAATAATATCTTCTCTACTGTATATTTCACACAATAAATACAGCTTTCCGTATCCCTGGCTGACCGTACGGAAATCAACGAGTACGGTGATCACCCCTTTTAAGATTTTAGAATGTTCCAATCTAAAAATAACTCTGACAGGTCAGAAGAAAAGACTAATAACAAAATCACTTTTGTCGTTCAGTGGAGAAGGCGTTTTAATTTTCCGTTAGAACGACACTAAACGACAAAGCAATGCAATAAAATAGAAGGGTGTTCCTCGGAACATGCTCTCTAGAGATTACTGATTACATATGCAAACAGGGCCAGGGTCTACACTGTTTTACATTTTCACTGTTTTTTTGTTGTCATACCAAAAATGTAACAATAGACTGGTTCAAAATACCTGTACTACAAGACTCCAAAAGGATTATAAATGCCCACAAGAGAAATTTAGGATTGAAAGCGTTAAGCATCGTTATAGTCAAAATGACAAACTTCATTATAGCAGAAGTTATCTGCCGCAAAAGAAAGTGTAGAAAAGAGGAATAACTTTTATGGTATTGATGCAGGAGTTGTGAAACATGTGCACTCATCAAACTCTTTAAACAAATGAAATTTCATCTAAAAACAGTCAAAAGCATCAGTAGAACAGAAGTTATATGCTGAAAATAGAAAATATGTGAAACTGCAATTACTCTCACAATAGTGATGCAAGAGTTATGACCCTTGTGCAAGACACTTTCACTCAGCTATCTCTTTCCATAAATGAAATTTCATTTCAAAATATTCAGTGTAATAGAAGAAATCTGCAGGAACAGAAAATGTTGAAAAGGGGAATAACTCTCACAATATTGATGCAAGAGTTATAACCCTTGTGCAAAACACTTCCTCTTGTCAAGCTCTTTCCATAAAATGAAGTTTCCTCTTATAGGCTTCAGTAGAACAGTCGGGAGTTATCAAGCGTGACGCAAAAAGCGTGATGGACAAACATACAGACGGACGGACAGACAGACACCGGAAAGTGAGACTCTAAGTGTCACCTCTGCCTACGGCAGGGGACACAAAAAATGGAGACAAGAAACCGCCAATGTCGAAATGGCCAGATTGCATCCATTTTTTGTTTGTCCATATAGACAATATGACATCATGGCATCATGACAAACCAGCGATGTTCTACTACAGGAAAACATCTCTATTACGACCATGAATTTTATTGAATGTATATATAAAAGACAGGTGACAGCTTGCTTTAAGCAGTCACCTGCCATAACAACCTAATAATTACATAATATAGAGGTCGTAATAGAGTTTTACTGTGTTGAAGTTTTCACTTAAAAGAAAACAAGAGATTTTTCTCATTCAAAGTTGTTGTAATTTGGAGAATATTACAATGAGTTGGTTTTGCCACTGCAACAGAGAGTTCCCTCTCTATAACGGCCCTCCCAACAACGATTCCCTCCTTACAACGACGCTTGCCGCTCTTCCCCCAAACAAGATAAGTATGTCCAACCTTTTCACGGCTGCAAAGTCGTCTGCTTAAAATTGTCGTCAGCTGTTTTTCTCAAAATTTCATAATGGACATTTTGACAGAAAAGACGTAATGACGAGTGACAAACAGCTTGAATTCAGAGCAGACGCCGCGTCACGTGGCGTCTGATCTGGATTCAAGCTGTTTGCAAATGTAAGCCAATTTCCCTCCCTATAACGACTCCCTCCGAACAACGCACACAATTGGTGTCTCCCATTCATTGGGTGTCGTTGTAGAGAGGGGGCGCTGTATTTCATACACTACGTCCTGCGTCCATTGTAGGGAGGCTTCTTAATGCAATGCAGAAAGCGTTTACCATCACTCTCTGCATTGTTTTGTCCTGCATCAGATGTCAAAGTGTTCGAGTCATGCATTGTGTTTGAATCTATTACAAAGCTTAATATCATGGCGTGTGTGTGTGTCCGTGTGGTTGTTTTATGGCTAAATACATGAAATAAAGAAAGCCTGCAAGGGTTGAACTATCAGATAATCTTATTTCCCTTATTGGAAGATTTGTATCTGCATTGTGATCTACAAAGTAGTTAAAGTAGTTAATACAGATACAGATCTTTATTCGGCATAAAATAGCATTTAAAGCATATATACATGTATGTATCGTTTCAAACGTTTTCGGAAAAAGAAATACTGACGTGAGTTTTGTAACAAACGACGTTTGTTACAAAACTCGCGCCAGTATTTCTTTTCGAAAATGTCTATATCTTTACATTACAAGGCGGGTGTCAAAATGGTTTGTATCCCGATCAGATTCCGATCAGATTCCGATTTTACTCGGGAGTCTGATCTGATTCTGAACGGTCAATCAAGTCAAGTTTTGAAGAATAAAGCTTTGCATTTACAACAGATAAAAGTTTTTAACCCTTTCAACGCCAAACGTTATTGCCTGCTTTAACCCTTATCGGGGATAAGTGCGAGTTCACTAATATTTGCAAACAGCTTGAATCCAGATCAGACGCTACCTCACGCGGCGTCTGATCTCAGGACCTAAGCTGTTTGTACTTTATATTCATATTTTCTTCAATTTACAAAAAGATAATTATATAAAAAAGAAAAAAGAGTTCTCATTTTTTCGCAGACGGTATATTTTAAGCAGACGACAATTCAGCATGATCGTCGCCATAACTTCGTCTGCTTTAATAGTGCTGTCTGAATTATTGTTTCAGAGTCACATTTCAGGAAGAAAGACTGAAAAAATATGAGAGCAAACAATTTGAATCCTGATCAGATGCCGTGCGAACGCGGCGTATGTAGCGCGGCATCTGATCAAGTGGTCATGGCGTAAATTCGTCGTGGCCTATAGCGATGTATTTTGCCCCTGATCATACTAAATGGTCGTCTGCTTCAAATAGTTCGTCTGCGAAGAAAATCAAAGTTAGTTTGTAAGCTTTTCAAACTGACGTTAAGCGGCGTCTGATCTGAACCCAAACTGTTTGCAATTGAAAGTTAAGTCACGCTTAAGCATTATGGTAAGCCAATTGTTTCGCATCGTTTACTACATGGTATACATGTATTGAAAAGGCCAAAATAAAATTAGTATGCTTAACTACAAATGTCATTGCTGAATAATTTTGCTCGTTGTGTACCTGCTCTGCCTAACTTGAATCAGGATGCACTTTTTTTTTTAAATAGTTTGAATCTATAGATAAGACACCGAATAACACGTACTGAAGTTTCTACAGTGTAAAAAATGGGTTAAATACTATCTGGAGTGTAAATAGTATGTGTCAAGTATATATTGCAGTGTAAATAGCACGTGTCCAATACAGGTTGCAGTGTAAATAGTGTGTATCCGACAGTGTAAATAACATGTGTCTGTTTTAAATACAGTTTGAAGTACAAATAGCATGTATCAAGTGCAGGTTGCAGTAAAAATAGCATGTGTCAAATACAGACTGCAGAGTAAATAACGTGTCCAATTGTAAATAGTGTATGTGTCAAATAAAAGTTGCAGTGTAATTGACATGTGCCAACTATAGGCTGCATTGTAAATAGCATGCCAAGTACTGTTTGCAGTGAAAATAGCATAGGTCAAAAAAGGCTGCAGCGTAAATAATGTGTCCAATACAGGTTGCAAGTTGTAAATAGTGTGTGTCAGACTGCTTTAGACTGCTACTTGTTCGTACAATGGAGAAAAGTTTAAAACGAAACTCAACACAAACGTCATGGAATAAAATGTAGACGATTACATTTTTCTTAAAGTTGGGACGATTTGTTTCAACCTTTATTTCTATCTGAGTGGCAGTAATTTGACGTGTTACCTAGAGTGTGGTCTGACTCATAACTGTTTAACATGGAACTACAGTAAAACCCCTTTATTACGACAACGAATGATAAGGCTAAATGATTGCATAAAAGACAGGTGACAGCTTAAAGCAAGGTGACAATTAAATAGAAGGCTCCTACAGGAGCTTTCTGTTTGACTGTAAACTTCCTAAGCTTCCTTTAACTCTTTGAACCCTAGTCACGCATATATGCGTCATTTACAAACAGTGTACCTGTGACGAGTACACTTGTCATATGCAAACAGTGAAGACCCTGATCAGAGGGCTCCTTACGGAGCCCTCTGATCAGGTCTACACTGTTAGTCATTTTGACATATTTTGTAAAAATCAATCCTTAAAATCCAAAAATGGACTAGACTTAATAGAAAACTAGAATTGTCCATTTGAGGTTTCAGTGAGGAAAGGGTTAAGCAGACATATATCTAAAATACCTAATAATTAACGTAGTTCAGTGGTCGTAAGGTCATAAGGTCACCCATTGTATCATTTACGGCTATCCTATTGAAAATCATGACACTGGAAAAATTTGGTACATGAACCGCGCAAAAAGTTGGTATGGCCTTAACCCTTGTCCTGCCGAAGTATCTTTGTTTCGAGATTTTTGTCTTCATAATTGGTAAAAGTAACCCTTATCCCACCGATCGCGACTTAACTGGTATGTGCAAATTGCTTAAATCTAGATCAAAACGCGTTACGCGGCGTCTGATCTGGATCAAAAGCTTTAAACAGTTTGCAAATACATGTCTGACTAGTCAAGTCGCCATCGGTAGGATAATGGTTAATAGTCAACGCCCGGCGATGAATAATTAAAATTATCTTAGCACATCCGTGTATGTAGTATCCTGCCTTATAGTTGTTGTACAATGGAGAAACCATTATTTTTTCCAAATAAACGCGTTTACGCTAAACCTATAATTTCTATTGCGAGCAGTTTGGAGGCAGATCAGACGCCGGGTCACCCGGCGTCTGATCAGGTTCCAAACTGTTTGCCATTCAGATTAAAATGGACATTCAAAATTGTCAAAAAGTTGTCATTTTCAACATTTTGTTGCAGTGCGTTTTCAGTTCGTTTAAACGGGAAATAGTAACATCTCCACTGTACAATGAAGATACTGGGGGTGTATTGATTTTCTGCTTACATTGTAACAATAACAACATGTAGGGCAATTCAGGGCTGCCATAAGTTGACCTAATATTTCCAAATTTGCATTTTTCAAATGCGATTTTACGAAAGCATACCTTTACCACATAGCTGTTTCTAGTTTTGTTGACATGCGACTACTTAAAGCAGGCTGTAAGTAAAGCAGAATGCGCCTTTATGCGCATTCTGCTTTACTTTCAGCCTGCTTTAAGGAAACAATCCGAAGATTTAGGAAAAATCCGGAGAAATGGAAGCCCTGACAATTTAATTAACATTTTCTTCTAAAACTTCACCTGATTCAAAAGCTGTCGTCTCCAACCATAACTAAGGTATAAAACCAGGGCCAGAAAGGTTGGTTTCGGGTTAAAAACAACGTAACGATGATGGGGCGGGGTTGACATTTTAACTGTTTAATTTTGTGGCAACACGCTAAGGGAAATACTGTTGTTTATTAACAGTTGATGGTTTGGTATATGTATACATACATATTATTCTATTGTGTATATTTCAATTTCAATATGGTATGTGACCCCCAGTTTGAAACTACCTTTAGCATTGACTGATTTGATGAGAATACTCACAGCTTAGACTTAACCCTTTCCCTTATAGAAGCGACTTTTAGCACATGCATTTTATTCATCCGCTGAAGAAAATAGTTCCAATTTAATCAGTAATGAATATGTATTTTAGGGAATATTTTCTATATAATAGTACATGATAGCTTAAAGCAGGCTTAATGTGCATTCTGCTTTACTTTCAACCTGCTTTAAGTAGTCACCTATCTTAAGTACTAGAAATAGGCTACCAGGTAAAGGGTTAAAATCTTACAAAATCCAAAGCAAACAAAAGGTAACATGAATAATACAGACATAGAGATTTATAGAGATATATAGACATAAAATCAAAGAGAGAAAGAGATAGGGATAGACAGAGAATGGTAGAGGGACAATGACAGGCATACAGTGATATTATAAGAGAAAATAGACAGATAGAAAACAGAGAGGGAAGCTGGAGAGAAAGGGCGAGAGAACAGATCGACATAGAAACATACAGATAGAGACAGGATTAAAGAGAGACAGAGGGTGTGAATGGAGAGATAGAGGTGGAGAGAAAACCCAGAAAGACGGACAGACAGACGAACAGGACATATAGACAGACGGATACAATTAATTAGTCACCGAGAAAGCTTACAGCAATGTGAACATAACCATTACGATCACCTTGCTGTAAGCTGTCACTTACTTTAACACCTGCTAATTAACATACTTTAGTGGTCTTCAGAGAAAGGTTTATTTACTTACCTGAAATTGCACGAATGTTTTAGGATTACTATGTCCAAGTCCAAAGTTTTTCAGCTGAAATTCCTCCCGCGCTCCTTCACTACAAGTCTTGGCACACATTTCTTCTATCCCTAGTTGAGCTTCTGACTGTGAATCAGTTACACTGAGACAAATAGTTTCACATTAAGACCAGAGAGATGCAGGACATTATGTGCAGAGTGTAGGTAAAAACAGGGAAGCGTGTATATTCCCTATACTGTCAAGATATTTTCAATACGCAATGAGGCGAACCACGCCTCTTTATACACAAACTCCACAAGATCTACATCATTTGATCTACTTGAATATAATCGCTGGAGTGTGACCTGCACGGTTGGTCGAGTTAGATAGTAAATGGTAGTAAATGGAACGTTTTTCCCCCCAAAACAGTCAAACTTGCGTTTACCTCTTTCACGTTATACATGTATATAGGCCGATTTTTTTCACCTGGCAGGGCGGAGCTAACCTTTGGGAAAGATAAACTAATTAACAATTGATTTTAGGGGTGATAGGTTATAGTTCCGTATTCATCGAAAAAATTAATTTTCCGATACTTCAACATGGAGAAACACATGTGCGTACAGCCATATCCTCGTGAAAAAGGTATGTACAGTGCTCCCTCTCTACAACAACACCTAATCAAAGACAAAGTTTGCGTGTGTTGTTCGGAGGGAGTTATTACAGGGAGAGAAAATTAAGACTTGTATTTTTCGTAAACACGCCCAATGTGGCGTAGATCTACACTTTATATAAAACAATGTGACTTTTGACTACATTACTGATACATGGTATCTTTATAGCTGAAATAAGGTGAGGGTTTAACTTCCTCCGAGTCATTATCGGCATTAATTATTATTGCAGGGATGTCCAGCTAATAATTCGACCTTCCGAAAGCCAGCTGCATGGAAGGCTTCCCAGCATGGAAAAATAAAAGTGCCAAGACCGGGATCAGACAATGAGACCGATTACTTTGAAATGTAATCGGTTACTTTCGATTACGATTACAGCAAATGCGATTACGATTATGGTTACTTTTTGAAAATTACAGAGTCTGTAATCGATTATATTACGATTACTTGAAAAATGTAATCGCGATTACATTTTGATTACATCGATTACATTGGAGAATTTTAAGGCATACACTGACTATAATATTATTAAACTATTTTATTAAATAAATGTAAGTTTGAAGTGGTTTTTGTAGATCCGGATACAAATGTCCAACACAGTCACTTATCCTGAAGTGTCCACGAGTGATTGACGGACATGAGCCCCCCCCCCCCCCCCTCCCCGGACACGAGCCCCCCCCCCCCGGCCGATTTTGCGCGGGCGGACACGAGCCCCCCGCCTCTTTTGCGCGGGCGGACATAAGCCCCCCCCCCCACCCCACCCCCTGGTCGAACAGATAATTCGAACCCATAGCGGCGATGAGCTTAGTGATTGATAGTCACCGCGACTATAAGTTAATAACCACTAAGCCACGGAGGCACTCTACAGTTAATGAATTTAACCCTATCATGATCAAATTCATCGTGAGGTTTTTACCCCTTCACCGCCATATTGTCGTCTGCTTCAATATTGTTGTCTGCAATCTCATTTCAAAGTTAGATTCAAGGCAGTTTAACTGACGTAATTTCAAAACAAGTGTCAAACAGTTTGGATCCTGATCAGACGGCGTCTGATCAGGATCCAACCTGTTTGCAAACGCGCTTTATGGCGTCATTGAGAGAGAAAGGATTAAACTCTTCCTAGTTTTTTATGTAGTCGACGCCGTAGTATTTCAGTCAACAAAGCATGTTAAATGACATTTACACATGTAGGTAACTGTTGTTTGAGGACTCTGGAAGCTTACGTTTTGCCAAATACAATTGTACCTCATTTATCATACAAATATGAGAAAAGACGTGAAAAAGAAAGTTTCAATGCTCCTTCATACCATTGCGAAAATGCATTTCCCCCAAATGATTATACTTTACAATAAAATAAACTTTTTTTCAAAAATGCCAAACTTTTAGTAATTGTGTTGCTATGCTTTGGTTTGGAGGAGTGGAAGAGCTTTAAACTACTGTAGAAAAGCACGTCGTTTTGTTACTAAATTTATTTACAAAGGTCATGGTATTATCTATATTTGGATATGTAGAGTAAATCACATGTCGGCAATATTTGCATGTGAATCTCATGCTTTCCCCAACAACATTTGTAGCACAAATACCCTCTCTATCACGACCACTTATTTACATTAATTATTACGTGTTTAAGACAGGCGGGTGCTGAACGCAAGATGAAAGTATAACAGAAAGTTCTATGCGTACATGTCATACTTGTGACATTAGCAAAATCATTTCAAATAGCCTATGCCGAATAACAAGGAAAATGCACGCTGTAAAATGAGCTGTCATCTCAAAGCAAATTGCCAGAGGACAGTTTTGAAAATTTCAAAGCAGACGACATATACGACAAGATAAGGGTTAATCTATTGTTTAACCCTTTCATGCTCAAATTATTCGGGAGATTTTTACCCATTCACCGTTTCATTGTCGTCTGCTTCAAATGTGTTGTTTGCAAGAACGTTTCAAAGTAAGTTTCAATGTAGTATGACTTAAAACGTATCGATACGAGTGTCAAACAGTTTGGATCCTGATCAGACGCCGCAGGGTCCAAACTGTTTGCAAACGTGCTTTGAAGCGCCATTGAGAGTGAAAGGGTTAAAGACATTTCCTCAGTCCTTTGATGGACGCCCCCACCATTGTTCTCGACAGGCGTTACATTCAACCAGCTTTAAGATGTCACTTGTCTTCTAAGCTAGAAACAGGCTATAGAGTAAAAGGTTAAATGAGAAGAAACGCAAATAAAATAAATGTAGAAAAGAACAACCTTATTGAACATGCTGATAATTCATTTTTTATCTGAGTTACCCGGCGTCTAGTCTCCAAATGGTTGGATCACATGCAAGTTTTTTAACTAAAAATCACTTTAATACACAATATGCCATTCACTGCGTATCCTATAGATACATCAACTCTCGTATGTAGTGTATGTATATAGCATATGTTAGGTAAAATCCCATAACAGGGAGCCTACATAATGACTATAATTGGTAAAGATGCAAATTCCCCTGGTCAGTTCGTAGTGTTAGGACATCCAGTGTATATTATATAGCTGGTGGTGAAGCAATTCTATTGAGTTGTTTAGCTACCAGTCTGTTGTTATGCAATGTGTGTCTTAGCTAGGCGCTGCTGCCGTATCCGACTGATTAGGGAATGGACTGTATAAGGTTGGTTTACTGCATACATATGAGTTATATCTGATTAAAAATAAATCGTAGGAATTTCTCAAACATGTCATAACTTTGGCGGTCTATGTAGCAAGTTAACCATACCTATAGACCGATGTTATTGACCTGGCAGGACGGTGTTTCGTTGCGGACCTTTGCATTTCAACTTTGGGGCGGCAGCACGCTGTTTTATTATCGGGATTTAGTCATTTGCCGTTGTTGTCTGCCGGTTTTTCTCAGCACTACATATTAGAAGACATTTTGACAGAATGAATATAATGAAGAATGACAAACAGCTTGAATCCAGATCAGACGCCGCGTTTACGCGACGTCTGATCTGGATTCAAGCTGTTTGCAAATGTAAACCAAGTTTTAATTTTCTCTCCCTATAACAACTCCTTCCGAACAACACACACAATACTGTCTCTTATTGGGAGTTGGTGTCGAGCGGGAGTACTGTAAGTTACAAGATACAAGGATTTAATTAACGTCGGATACAATATAACAGTAAACATTAGCTGTAACAGCTATTTTCCGACAAAAACAAGTAAAATATAAACAAGAGTAAAAAGGCTGTAAAAAACGAAGGACTGTATAAGAAAGGGATTACGTAAACCAATAACACATTGGAAAAGTTTTTTTATACGTACGTACTATTTACGCCTCTTGATTATCTCGATTGCTCTGATTAACAAACAATTACAGCAAGAAAAGACAATTTGAGTATATCAGTAGGTAGACATTTTCAATATGCATCGATCAAAATTATAATTTTTCATTTCTTTGCATTGTTTCTATTTATTAAGAATGAAATGTCATTTCAAACGTTAATGATTATGGAAATACGTTAAACTATCTATATGTTTTATGGAATTTTGGTCATATATATATAGGGTTGGTTTCTGTACTAATTGGACGCAATGTGGTTGCTATGATTTCGAAGATTTCGGGCTAAGGCCGGGTGATTGTTTTCAAAACTATACAATTCATTATTTTAAATTAAGTAAGAAGGGAAGGGGGTTCGATTATAAGGGAATGTTAAAGGGGTTAAAGATGTTTGTTGGTTGACAGAAAGAGAACAATGATCCAACTTGGGGCAAGGCAGGGTAATTAAAGGGAGTTCATTCATTTTGCAATGTTTGTTAAAGTTTAGATCAATTAGATATAATGTTAGGAGGGTCAAACAGTTTGGAATCTTATCAGACCTCGCGTTACGCAACTTCCAAGGATCCGAACTGCCCGCAAAACAGTGAGACAGGAAAGGAGTTGATTTATTTCTAATTTGAACGCCTTTCCCCACTTCTCTAAGTACATTGTAATTGACCATCAAATAAAATAAATATTTATTTATTCTTTAGCGTCCCCTGGTACTAATTACTATCTAATAGTAATTCTCTGTAACCATCATTAAGCATTCAGCTCAACATTACGACTGATAAGTACGCACGTGCAATGATTTATAAGGTTTAGGGGTCAATATCCTGATACATGTAGTCAGAAATCATGCTTAAAAATTGCATATTTTAAGGACTGATAGAATATTTATGCATCCATGCTGAACATGAATATGGTCACTTATAACAAGTAGCAAATGTGTTGTTTACTATTTGGTAAGAAAACCTTTGGGATTAGGATTGCTAAGGTGGTAACCATGGCAATGGAAATATCAATACATGTAAACACAAAGTGCTTAGACTGATGACGTCGTGGTGTAACTATGTTAGGAAACCGTTTGAAACTTATGAGCTATATATCGAGTATAATCAGCAATACAAAACGACGGACGATGACGGACGAACGTCGACGGACGGACTGAGGACTATCACAATTATAATAGCTGACTTTGTAATTACCTCGTGCCAGATGAGCTACATACCAATTTTATTGATCTGGCAAGGCGGAATTTCGATGCGGACCTTTGCATTTCAACTTCGGGGGGAAGGGGGGGGGGGGGGGGGGGGGGGCGGCAGCACGCTCTTTTTATATCGGAATTTACCGTTTTCGTCTGCCGGTTTTTTCTCAACATTACATATTAGTGGACATTTTGACAGAACTAATTTTTTCAAACTGAGTAGACCAATGTTGTTGCTGGATCCACCTTGTTTGCAAATGCATGAAATTCAAACAATAACAGTAAAGAGTTAAAATCAATCATTTGCTTAACGGCTATGCAATTTTACCACAGATCAGAAAAAAGTTAAAATATATGGAGGATGATAAATATATCGATCAATGCTTCTTTTACTTCTTCTATTTCTTCTTCTTCTTCTCCTTCTTCTTCTTCTTCTTGTTAATAGTGGAATGCAGCAATTTGGGGCAAGAATTAAATCCTCATCCTCCATTTATTATTTCTTCTTCTTCTTCTTCTTTCTTCTTCTTCTTCTTGGTAAGAAAAATATATGGAGGATAAGGATTTAATTCTTTGTCTTAGAATAAAGTAAATATCTAACTGCTTTCTAATTTCTTATGTTCAAATGAACGGTTCCTTGAACCTCTTGTATTCAATCTTTCCAACGAACGTTCATCTAAAGAAACAACAAAAATATTTTACCACTAGGTGGTTTAAAAAGTAGCCTGAAAACAACAAAGTTATCCGTAGAATACATACTATTAAATGGTTTGTATTCGAATGTCTTCGGATTTCTTCGCGATGAGGTAAAACAAAATGGAGGACGACGGGGAAGAAAGTTTCCATTCTCCAGAAGAATCGCCCAAATCTCCAACAATTTTGCCATGGGATAAATTCTCAAACTGGCTTCATTGTGCCTGTGTTGTTACCTTTGACCTTGAACTAGGACAGGCCATGGAGGTATATTTAAAACCGTGTATGGTATATCGCCAATCCATCATTTCAATTGGACCCTAGTATAATCTTTATTTACATTTATATCGTCATTACCATAAGTCTTCTTCTGGAAGGAGGCTGTCGCCATCACCCTCTTGCTTTAATTCTTCATTATACTGTTATTTGTGTTCGATTTTTATTTGTATTTCATCCATTTATTGTACACTTAATCGGAGTTCAGACTTCATGCTCTATATTTACAGTAAATTTACACCTTCTCTCCTTTGATGCAGGATATAACAGTTCAGACATACATCATGTGATAGTTTATGCAGGAGTAATACAGAAAGTTTATGCAAAACAGGAGTAATACAGAATGCTCTCGGGAGGGCTTTCTGCATAAATTATATTTCTCTTGTAGTAACCCATTACCCCATAAATACACCTTTTTACGCCTTTAATTCCTCTATGGTAGAAAATAGCTCCAATTTATACAGTCAAAAACAAAAATCATAAGAAATATTTTCTATATTCTAGCAAATAAACGCTTAAAGCAGGCTGAAAGTAAAGCAGATTGTGCTTTACTTTCAACCTACTTTAAGTGGTCACATTATTATCTTCAGAACTAAAAACAGGCTATTGGGCAATGGGTAAAGCAGTCACCTGTTTATTTTGTAGAGATTTCTGTTTTTGTTTACATGTATATTGAATGATCAGTCACAAAATATTTTTATTTCGTAAATAAACTTACCTGACAGTACTATGTGGATTTCTCTTTCGTTCATTTACTGTATAATATTTATATTTGTATTATTTCAGATAATTTATCCCAGTCATATCAAAATGACAGAAAAAGAGGTAAGAATTTAGCAAAATAATACTAAACGCTATATAAATCGGGTATAATAATAATTATATAAACGTCCAACTAGACTTTGCTATATAATTTGCTAAAAATCTATAGAAAAGAATTGATAATCAGTTGAAGAGTGTTATTATTACAGTTATATATCTTCTTACGTTTAACCTTTTACTCAATATTTGTATAGAAAGTTCTTTTTTCGCTACTTGAATAAATTATTTACCTTCGACAGTTTCGACATCGACTGATGTCTTTCTCAAGAATCACACTGCGACCATCGGCTATCTTCGGCCTTGTTCGTCAGTTTGCGGCTTCATGGAAATGACGAACACAGGGTCATAGATTCAATTTATTCAAGTAGTGAAAAAAGAACTTTCTATAAAAATGGATTTGAACTACTAAATGAACACATTTCAAGGACTTTTACTCAATAGATATGCATTTTAATACATTTGACTTATTCCTCTACTGAAGAAAATAGTTTCATTTGTACAGTGATGAATATGTGTCGTAAGAAGTATTTTTTATATTCTGGCAAAAGGTAGCTTAAAGCAGCTGAAAATAAAGCAGAATGCTCCTTAAAGTTTCAACCTGAGGCACTTATTACTTGCATACATGTTAATCACAGGTTTTGATGTGCAAGACACAAATTTTAGGTCCCTGTGACCTTATCCTGTATTCTTGAAATAGGAAAACTCTTGTTCAAATCTTAGCAGGCGTACTCCTCTTTCAATTTCAACCTCAGTCAATCAATTAACACTTAGCATACATGTAAATCATGAGTTGAGTTGTAGATGTGCAAGACACAAATTTGATTTAACAGCGTACATGTATTTGATTTAATCACATTTTTTTCAAATATCATATTACATATACATATATCGACATGAACAGTTTCTACAGCATAAACGTATACAAGTTATAAATACAATTGAACTTCGATATCTCGAACTCAATTATGTCGAACATACCCGTATTTCAAAGTTAAAACCTGGCTAAACACAGGTATGTTTGACTTAACCGAACATGAAGTAATGTAATTCATGTATCGAAATTTCGGGTAGTTCGAGGTAAGCGAGATCGAGATATCAAAGTTTTAACTGTAGATTGTAAGATATGGCCACAAGTTTAGAGAAGATCATTCCCTAACACAAAGTTTTGGTCTATATGACCTTGACTTGACCTCTACTATATCTGTGAAATGGACAAGAGCTAGGGTTATCAGCATGTATATGGGGACAACATAAATTTCCGGTTAAGAGGGGTTTCCGGTTTAGAGGGGTTTTAACCCATTACCCAATAGCTTGTTTCTAGTATGAGAGATAGCGGACATTTAAAGCAGGTTGAAAGTAAAGCAGAATGGGCCTTAACCTGCTTTAAGCTATCATCTACTAGAATATAGAAATTTATTGATGAATATATTTCTTAAGTGTAGGAATAATTTAAAGGCGTAAAACTGCATATTAATGGTGTCATGGGGTAAAAAAAAAGGTTGGAAACAGGACCAAAGTTTTTTGTTAAGAGAGAATTCCGGTATTAAGAGGTTCCGGTTTAGAGGGGTTCCACTGTACTGGGTATCATGTATTATTGCAGTGGGTATTTGTAACATTAACCCTTTACCCACGTTTGTAGTTTACTTTTAGTGGCAGTTCTAGTTTTAATCTTGAATTATCTTTCTCTTTCAGAAAATGAACATATGTTATTTATCATTTCCTGACTCCAACTCTGGTAGGTATTCAATGCTTTTATTCTGCTTTTGAATGGGAATGGTTGAGGGGAAAATAGCACTCTGTTATATTCTGTTACAGTTAGACCTGCATAAAGATATTTATTTCACTAGTTCTAAATGTGAATACCGTCACTCTGTAGTTCACTGTGTTAAAAGACATATATTCAATTACAGTTACATTTGCACGAAGATTTTTTTTCTCATATATCTATCCCTGTTTTTAGTAGCGAACAGCAATCGCAAATATCCTTGTGACATTGTCTCCAACATCAATTTGATGACATAACTATGATGTCAATATTTTTAAATGCGTGATTGTGTCACGGGAATTCCAAAAAAGACCACTTGCTTTAATAATAGTTAAAAATAGTTGGTTATGTGAGAAAAAGAATCTGTCATGAGCTGAGATTTGAGATTGGTATTTAAAAAAAGACAATGTTTGAAAGAAAAATGAATACAATGAATTTTTTTTGCTATCCATGATTATTTTATTTTTAGCTCACCTGAGCTAGCTCAGGGTGAGCTTTTGCAATACTTGAATGTCCGGCGTCAACAATTTTAGTGTTTTCACTCTAGAGGCCACAATATTTATCCAATCTTTCTCAAACTTGCTCAGATTGTATATTACCATAAGAGTCCGGATGAGTTCGATTATGGTTGTAATCAAACCAATAGGTCAAGAGTTATCTACCTTTAAATTGCTGAAAATGCCATGATATAACATGTTTACACTCTAGAGGCCACATTTTTTATCCAATCTTTCTCAAACTAGCCCAGATTGTATATTACCATAAGAGTTTGGATGACTTCAATTATGGTTGAAATCATACTAATATATCAAGAGTTATCAACCTTTGAATTGCTGAAAATGCCATATTTAACAGTGTTTACACTCTAGAGGCCACACTTTTTCTCCAATCTTTCTCATACTTGCTCAGATTGTAAATGACCATAAGAGTTAATGAGTTTGATTATGCTTGAAATCGGATTAATAGGTCGAGAGTTATCTACCTTTGAATTGCTAAAAATGCCATATTGAACAGTGTTTACACTCTTGAGGCCACAATTTTTATCCAATCTTTTTCAAACTTTCTCAGATTGTATACTACCATAAGAGTTCAGATGAGTTCGAATATGGTTGAAATCAGATTAATAGGTCAAGAGTTATCTACCTTTGAATTGCTGAAAATGGCATATTTAACAGTGTGCTTGCTAGAAAGGCTTCATTTCAGTATTATTTAGGCTCTAGTTATCTGCACTTGATGTTCTCTACTATACTAGAGTAGGTCATATTCCAATGTTATTTACATGCTATACTACAAATTTGAATGGATTTAGAATAAAAAGGGTGAAATTCAAAGGTAAAGTTATCAGGCTTCATTAAAACAGGTGAGCGATATCAGGGCCTTCAGGCCCTCTTGTTTTTAAATGTATGATTTGAAATTACAATTAAAAGTTGTATTAAGCAGTCATTCCTTTAAAGTTTAAACAAGCATTTAGGTCAGAGTAATGCACAAAACTAAAATAGCTCTTATCTGTCTTAACTCTTTCTACAGGGGTATTACCAACTCCTCTTATCAATGCCACAAATGAATCTGTATTTATTGTTTTTGAATGCAGGGGCCAGCTTATAACAACATGAAAGTAAAGCAGAAAGCTTATACATTGCTTTTGATTTAGACAGTAGCCTGCCTTAACTCTTTAATCCACATGTACACCTTTTTACGGCTTTTAAGTTATTCCTCCACTGAAGAAAATAGCTCCAATTTATGCAGTCATAAATATGTATGATTGTATCATAAGAAATATTTTCTATATTCTTGTGAAAGACAGCTTAAAGCAGGCTGAAAATAAAGCAGAATGTGCTGTAAAGCACATTATGCTTTACTTTTACCCTGCTTAGCGTGGACACCTGTCTTCAAAATGAAGAAACAGGCTATGGGGTAAAGGCTTGAACATAGATGGATATACAGCGCTCCCTCTCTATAACAAAACCCAATGGGAGAAAACAATTGTGTTCATTGTTCGTAGGGAGCTGTTATATGGAGGGAAATCGGCTTACATTTGCAAACACCTTGAATCTAGTCTAGATTAGACGCCGTTTAATGCGACTTCTGATCTGGATTCAAACTGTTTATCACTCATCAGGAATTTGTTTCTGTAAAAATGTACATTATGTAACTTTTAGACAAAACAGCAAACGACAACTTTCAGCAGACGATATTGCAGCAGTAAAAGTGTTATCCTGTTAAGGGAACTGCTGCAAATGTTGCTGTAAGGAGGGAGTCGTTGTAGAGAGGGCCGCTGTAGAAAGGGAACACTGTAGTTGATCTGACAATTGTTACTGTATTCAGGTTGTATGGGGGATACCCAGTTCCACTTTCGTATACGTCAGTGCCCGGGCAGAAGGCAGGTGAACAAGTTCCATGTGGAGTACAACAAGGATTCACCTGTTCAGCTTCAGGTACTGCAGCAACATACCTACATTAGCCCTAGTCTTTAAACCATATCCTCATGGAAGTGTCTTTTAGTGCATTTAATTTATTCCTCCACTGAAGAAAATAGTTCCACTATAAACAATAATGAATATGTATCATAAGACATATTATCTATATTCTAACAGATTATAGCTTAAAGCTTAAAGCAGGCTGAAAGAAAAGCAGAATGTGCCTTAAGGCACATTCTGCTTTACTTTCAACCTGCATTAAGTGATTACCTATCTTCAATATTAGAAACAGGCTATGTGGTAATGGGTTAACCCATATCCCCATTGTCTGTTTCTAGTTTTGATGGCAGGTGATTACTTAAAGCAGGTTGAAAGTAAAGCTGAATGCACATTTAAGGTCCATTGAGCTCTACTTTGAGCCTGCTTTAATTAACCCATTGCCCCATAAATACGCCTTTTTACGCCTTTAATTTATTCCTCCACTAAAGAATATAGTTCCACTTTGTACAGTCATGATTATGAACCATAAGAAATATTTGATATATCCTAGCAGATTGTAGCTTAAAGCATTCTGCTTTACTCTCAATCTGCCTTATGTGGTCACCTATCTACTAGAAACGTACTATGGGGTAATGGGTTAAAGCAGGATGAAAGTAAAGCTGAATGCACATTTAAGGTCCATTGAGCTCTACTTTGAGCCTGCTTTGATTAACCCATTACCACATAAATACACCTTTTTACGTGTTTTATTTATTCCTCCACTAAAGAATATAGTTCCACTTTGTACAGTCATGATTATGAACCATAGGAAATATTTAATATTTTCTAGCAGATTGTAGCTTAAAGCAGGCTGAAAGTAAATCAGAATGTGTCTTAAGGTGCATTCTGCTTTACTTTCAACCTGCTTTAAGTGGTCACCTATCTTCAATACTAGAAACATGCTATGGGGTAATGGGTTAAGCTACCATCTGCTATGATACAGAAAATATTTCTTATGATGACAGATGCATAATTTTTCCTAATTGTATAAAGTGGAACTATTTTCCGTAGTGGAGGAATAAAATTAAAGCCATAAAAAGGTGTATTTATGAGGTAATGGGTTAATCCTAATGTAGAACGACCGTGAGATCGGGTCAATGTTGGTTAATATAATGAGTACTCTATGTAGAGATTGGCAATTCTCATCAACTGACTGTCCATACCTAACCATGCTTGCTTGAGCATAGTTCGGTATGGGCCATCAGTTGATTAGATCCTTCTACATAAGAGTACTATTATTGACTGACATTGGCCCCAATATCATTCAGGACTTTCTGTCTTAACCCATTTACCCAATAGCCCTTTTCTAAATTTGAAGACCACTTGTTGCTGGAGAGAGGTTTTACTGTTATTCAGCTGAAATTTTGTTTATGATTATTTTCAGTGTGACGAAGCGTATTACCATGGTTTTGTGTATTTCCGTCAAACCAAAGACAGATCTATACGAAGGGGTTATTTTCAGAAGGTACAGGCACTTTATACTGACAATTTAATTAATCATTCTGTTATTGACATAAACTGATTTGAAACGAAACTAGTAGCTGTAAGTCTCATATATAAAGGTCTACTTACAGTCAAACTTATATTATAAGCCATTGAATTAACTTTCTGCCTAACCCTGTTAATAAATTAAATGCATTTGTTATGATACATAATCATGATTGTATAAATAGAAACTATTTTCTTCAGGGGGAGGAATAAATTAATGGCGTAAAAATAATGGGTTAAGTTTACCATAATAAGTGTCAAACAGTTTGGATCCTGATCAGACACTCTTTGTAGATTATGGGGCAAAGCAGAGACAGGTGAGGCATTTAACTCATTACCCCATAAATACGTATTTCTACGCCTCTAATCTATTCCTCCACTGAAGAAAATAGTGCCAATTTATACAGTCATGAATATGTATCATTAGAAATATTTTCCATATTCTAGTAGATAGTAACTTAAAGCAGGCTGAACCTACTTGAAGTGTTCATCTGTCTTCAAAACAAGACAGAGGCTATGGAGTAATGGGTTAATTTCACGCAATCCTATTACTATGCATGTACATGTATTTACAAAATGTCAACTTAGGCAAGCTTTGGGTATCTTGTTTTCTAACAACTTGTTTTCTATTTTATATTTACAGTCCGTTGTGTTGATATCCAAACTGCCTTTTGTAGCGTTATTTTCCCAGCTAGTCAGTATTATAGCTCCAGAGTACTTTGAAAATGGAGAGCCTAGCCTAGAAGCAGGTAAGTTGCCCATTAAACCATAAAAACATATTTTTATACCCCCGCACAATGTAGTCAGAAACATTATTGTTGTTTTGGTCTGTCATTTTGTTTGTCAGTCCACAACTTTACAACTCATTAGAATCGTCTCGAAGAGACAATTCTTATGAGTAGTGGCACCCTAGGGTTTAGTGCAGAAATAAAGATTTTAGTTTTTGAAACACTCCCGTTATCTGGAGCTCTGCTCAGCACAAGAATCCCTTGAGCTCAGTACAACATCTGTCATGTGTGACAAAGATTAAGGTCATGGCTGAATTTATCTTTTGCCATAACTTTGGAACGACATGTGATCAGGGCCTCCAGTGTAGTCATGCACTTTAATTGACCCATTGTTTATGTTACAGCCTGTCATGACATTGACCAATGGCCTCCTCCAGTACCTGGTGAAACTATGAATCTCCCAATATTTGGTAGCGTATTACAGGTGAGAATTGTCCAGCCCCATCAAATTTGTGTTAACCAGTCATTTTATAGAAGATCCTTGGTCAGTCTTAAAGACAGATTCTGGCTAAATGAAGGAGAAAAGAAATGTAGAAAACTTTTGCGGGTGCTTTCGCATTACAGCACGATCCCGCTTGTGTGACAAACCGATGAAAAAGATCCGGATCTGTAAACAATAGTTTACTTTTGTGCATTAACTGCCTTTTCATTCTTCATTCAGAGGTTGTCTGTCTTTAGATATCTCCACCCTTCTTCAGTTACTTCTTCACACTTAACACAAATTGAAGTACAGTAAAACCTCTCTATTATAACCACTCAATAGTGTTTTCTATAAAGTGTTTAAGGCAGGTGACAGCTTAAAGCAAGATGAATGTTTAGCAGAAAGCTCTTGCCTTAAGCTTTCACCTGTCTTTCATATACAGTTGAACCTCTCTATTAAGACCGTTAAATTGTGTCAAATATTATTCGTGTAAGACAGGTGGCTGCTTAAAGCAATGTAAAAGTGAAACAGAAAGCTCCTACAGGAACTTTCTGTTTCACTTTCACATTGCTTTAAGCTGTCACCTGTCTTTTATACTGACAATCAGCCTTCTTTTTAGCGGTAGTAATAGAGAGGTTCTACTGTAATCTATTAGCCTTCCATTTAGTGGTCGTAATAGAGAGGATTCACTGTACAGGTTGGCATGTTGTGAACATTTATGGAGCATCACAGTCAAGACTCACTTCAAGACTTCTACAGTAGTTACCTTAGACTTTTCCCAATCCACCCATATCATCCAGATTTACTGTTAAGTATGCCACCTGGGGCATATCTGTATGATGAATGCAGTGTATAGTTTTATGGGTTTCTATTTAAATAAACTGTTGATTGTTTGCATGAAAACTCTTTGGGATGAATCATTTTGTGGAAAACAATTGTTAAAATAAGTGCAATTTGTTATTTCTCTAGACTTTTTCTAGGGTAAGGTTTTTGAACAAGGTTTTTAGGTTTGTCTTTCAAATAGACCAGTGAATTTGTGCATGAAAGATCTTTATTTAATATTGGATCTATCATTACTTTCTGCAATATTAGTTTGTAACTGAACTGAAGGGAAAATACCTGTACAGTTTGCTAATGTAAAGTCTTTAGATGAGTCATGATGCGTGCATGGAATTGTTTCCTATGATTTCAGTAATCTTTAGTAAGTGTAGTCATCCCAATACATGTCTTATTTGTGTCAAATATTTTGTTTTGTGTCTTTTGATCAGGAAGTCTGAATGTTGTAACTGTTTTGAAGATGTATCACAGCTCTAGATAAGGTGTTTAAGTACAACTTTGCTTAACCCATTACCCAATAGCCTGTTTCTAGCTTTAAAGACAAGTGACCACTAAAAGCAGGTTGAAAGTAAAGCAGAATGCACCTGCTTTAATCTTGCATCTGCTGGGTCCAAGGTTATCAAGCTTTTCAGTTGAGTTGAAAGACAAGTGACCACTTAAAGCAGGTTGAAAGTAAAGCAGAATGCACCTGCTTTAATCTTGCATCTGCTGGGTCCAAGGTTATCAAGCTTTTCAGTTGAGTCTAAAGTCGTTCTCAAACATTTGATTGGTCAGATTTGAGCCTAGGCTCAAATCTGACCAATCAAATGCTTGGGAACACACCCAGACTCAGCTCAAACGCTTTATAACCTTGGACCCTGGGATATAGCAATATTTGTCAGACTCATCATAACATGGTACATATTCATTTCTGTATAAAGTCAAACTATTTTCTTCAGTGTTGGAATAAATTAAAGATGTATCTAAGGAGTAATGGGTTAAGTCTTGTCTGAACACTTTGATGTACTATTCATTAGAAGAATCTCTTGGAGATAATTTCAATGAGTAGTTACCACAGATGGTTTGGTGGTTAAATCATTACCCATAATCTGTTCCTAGTGTTGAAGACATGTGACTACTTAAAGCAGGCTGAAAGTAAAGCAGAATGTGCCTAAAGGCACATTCTGCTTTACTTTCAACCTGCTTTAAGCTATCATCTGTTAGGATTCAGAAAATATTTCTTATAACACTAATTACTGATTCATATCTGTATAAAGTGGAACCATTTTCTTCAGAGGAGTAATAAATTAAAGGGGTAAGAAGGCATATTTATGGGGTAATGGGTTAAATACAGAACATACAGTGGAGAATAGGTAATTATTTCCTGTTTAAACACAAGTGAAATGCAAACGCATCACAATAAAACGTAGAAAAAGACAACCATTTGACAACTCTGACTATTCATGTTAATCTGAGTGGCAAACATTTTGGAGCCAGATCAGACGCCAGGTTACACGGTGTCTGATCTGGCTCCAAACTGTTTGCAATTGAAATAATAGTTTTAGAGCAAACAAGTTTATTGGGAAAGAGTAACGTTTTCTCCCCTGTACATGAAATGTCTGATTTACACTATCTTATCTGGAGTTCTGAGTGTAGTTTAATTTTCAACAGTGTCAAATGCTTTCTTTCTTCAGTTTTATTTCTTCCATCATTCTTGTATTTTGTTTAACCCTTTTACCATCATAGGCAACAGTTTGCAAACAGTTTTGATATAGATTTAATGCCACGTAACCCGGCAGTTGACTGGGTAAATCCATCCTACCCATTCCTTCATGGCCATATGTGCAAATCACCTCTATCCAACTGTGCTTAACCCATAGCCTGCTTCTAATTTTGAAGACAGGTGACCAATTAAAGCACATTCTGCTTTACTTTCAGCCTGCTTTAAGCTTCCATCTTTTAGGATATAGAAAATACATGTATTTCTTTTGGTACATATTCATGACTGTATTTATTGGAATTATTTTCATTAGTGGAGGAATAAATTAAAGGTGTAAAAAGGCATATTTATGGAGTAATGGGTTAAGACTGGTTACTGTTGAAAGCAAGATAAATGTAAAGGAGAAAACTCCTATAGGAGCTTTCTCCTTTACTTTCATCTTGCTTTAGACTCACCAGAATTCAATGCCCTCATTGGATATTGATTTTGCTCACTATTTGGGAAGAGTTACTGGTTACTGTTGAAAGCAAGATAAATGTAAAGGAGAAAACTCCTATAGGAGCTTTCTCCTTTACTTTCATCTTGCTTTAGACTCACCAGAATTCAATGCCCTCATTGGATATTGATTTTGCTCACTATTTGGGAAGAGTTACTGTAGACTGAGGCATCCTATTGTGCTTATGGGGAGGAAAGAGTTATGCTGTCAACTGTTTTAGCCACAAAGAGGGAGTTTTATTTTTGTTTGGTGGTAAAAGGTGGGTTTTACTGTATGTTTATGTTGTGTAGGTTAGAGTACCTACCCGTAGTGACAAGGTCGTGGGGCACCTGGCCAGCAAACCCCAAACTAGGGTAAGTCGGTTGTGGATCTTTACCTGTGTAATCATGAGTGACTGACTGAGTAATAATACAGATAATACACTGAATATGGACTAGTTCCAGGGCTCCAGATAAGAGTGAGTAAACTGAACAAATCAAACATTTTCTCACTTATTTCAGCACCAAATCCTACGATGTTACTACTCATTAGAATCGTCTCAAAGAGACGATTCTAATGAGTAGTGACGCCATAGGGTTTAATGCAGTAATAAAGATTTAAGTTTTTGAAATACTCCCCTTATCTGGAGCTCTGAAGTCAGTTGTGGAACTTTACCTGTGTAATACTGAGAGGATATTAGTAAATGTATCTGACTGAGTAATAATACAGATAATACACTGAATATGAACTACTGCATGACTTTTACCCATTACTCCATTATATATCATATTATGCCTTTTTATGCCTCTAATTTATTTCTACACTGAAGAAAGTAGTCCCCAGCTAAAAAATTCCTGAATTTGAAACACAAAAGACATTTCCTGTACTTTACCAGATAAAAACTGAAAACAGGTTAAAAGTAAAGTAGAATGCATCTTAACCCTTTACTCCTTTGCCTGTTTCTAGTACAGCTCTCCCTCTCTACAACGACCCTCCCAACAAAGACTCCCTCCTTACAACGACCCTTGCCGCAGTTCCCAAAACCGGACAATTCTGTCTAACGCTTTTATTGCTGCAATATCGTCTGCTTAAAATTGTTGTCTGCTGTTTTTCTTAAAGTAACATATAAATGGAGATTTTGATAGAATAAATATAATGAGTGACAAACAGCTTGAATTCAGATCAGACGCCACATTTCCCGGCGTCTGATTTGGATTCAAGCTGTTTGCCAATGTAAACCAAGTCTTAATGTTCCCTCTCTATAACGACCCCCTCCGAATATTACACACGCTCTGTGTCTCCCATTGGGTGTATTTGTAGAGAGGGAGTGCTGTATAGAAGACAAGCAACCACTTATAGAGCAAGTTAAAATGAAAAGCAGAATGTGTCTTAAGGCGCATTCTGCTTTACTTTCAGCCTGCTATGTATAAGCTATCATTTGCTAGACTATATAAAACTATTTCTTTTGATACATATTCATAACTGTATATATTTGAACTATTTTCTTCAATGGATGAATTTGTGACATGAAATTAAGTATCTATGGAGTAAGGGTTAAAGAGCATTCTGTTTACTTTCATCCTGCTTTAAAAATTAGAAACAGGTTATGGTGTAATGGTAAACCCATTACCCCATAGCCTGTTTCTAGTTTTGGAGACAGATGACCATTTAAAGCAGGTTGAAAGTAAAGTGGAATGGGACTTAAAGTGTAACACAGCGTCTCATCTGGATCCAAACTGTTTGCAAAGGTAATGACTGTGGCAGATATATCTGCCGCTAGCATGCAAAGAGTTAATGCAGGAGAGACAGGAGTTTAATGCAATACAGAAGTAAAATAGCAAGCTCCTATGGAAACTGCCTGCTTTACTTTTGTAATGCATTGAGCTCCATGTTTCTTCAAAGACTAACAGATTAACACAAGTTTGACGGTAAGTTATGCTGATACTATGCATGTTCTTGTGATAAAATATCAGAGCTCCAGCTAAATAAGGGAAGTATATCAAACAGTAAAATCCTTGTTTCTGGATTAAACCCTATGGTGTAATTACTACCGGTACTACTACTCGAAGAGACAATTCTAATGAGGAGTCAAACCCTAGGATTTGATGCTGATATGAATGAGAAAATGTTGGATTTAATGCTGATATGGATGAGAAAATGTTGGATTTGTTAAGTTTACTCCATCTTATCTGGAGCCCTGGATATGTATGTTCTTGTGATACTATGCATGTTCTTGCATTGGTTTCTCTGTGACTTAACCCTTCACCCCATAAATACGCCTTTTTACACCTCTAACTTATTCCTCCACTGAAGAAAATAGTTATAATTCATAATGATACTGTCATGAATATGAATCACAAGAAATATTTTCGATATTCTAGCAGATGGTAGCTAAAAGTAGGCTGAAAGTAAAGCAGAATGCGCCTTAAGGTCACCTATCTCAAAAACGAAGAAACAGGCTATGGGGTAATGGGTTAACATTGTTATATGTGTGTGCTGATAAGATCTAGGCTTTTCATGGTAAATTTTGAAATATAGCTTTCCATTGAAAAGAAAATATCTGATTTTAAGGGGTGTTTTTCCATAATTATTTAATATCTGATAGTGTGACCAACAGTGCAGACCCTGAGCAGAGGACTACTTCAGGATCCGTCTGATCAGGGTATACACTGTTAGCGCAGGATGTACATACTCAGCCCTGACACAGTAAGAGTTCGAGTGGTTCGGAAACAATATAAGAGTTACCAGAAACTGACTTTGTACTAATTTTCATTAGATATCTGTGTTTAAACAACATATCTTGCAGATTATTATAATCAAGTGCAGATAACATGTCCTGTAAAAACCTCAGTTAAAATCACTAAATAGAAGGCTAATTGATTGCATGAAAGACAGGTGACAGCTTAAAACAAGGTGAAAGTAAAACAGCTGTCTTTAAAACAATAGTGGCTATAATAGAGTGGTTTTACAGTATTACTTTTAACATTGAATTGTTGTAATTTATGTTTTGCAGCCAGTTTTGCCTGCTCATTCCATTCTGCCATCATTGTTTGAAGTTGACATTTATAGGTAAGTATCTACATTTATAAACATGCTTATTCTTTTACTCGATAGATATACATTTTAAAGCATCTAATCAATTCCACCACTGTAGAAAAAAGTTCCAATATACATGTACATGTATACTGTTTTACAGTCATTCATATTTTCATAAGTAATATTTTCTATATTGTAGCAGATAATAGCTTAAAGCAGAATGAAAGTAAAGCAGAATGTGCCTTAAGGCACATTCTGCTTTACTTTCAACCTGCTTTAAGTGGTCATTTGTCTACAATACTAGAAACAGATCATGGATTAATGGGTTATGATATGATTGTTTTGGCATGGAAGATTTCAAATCCTCCACATATGTGTTACTTCATAGCGTAATTGCAGTCTTTAGCTCACATGATAAAATAATACGAGCTATTGCCATTTCTGGTTGTCTGTCATGTATTTTCCATCTTGTGTTGTTCATTAGCCGTTATATCAATTTTGTTAACTCTTAACCCAATAGAAGTGTCTTTTAGCGCATTTAATGTATTCCTCTGCTGAATAAGATAATTCCAATTTATGCAATCATGAACATGTATTATATGAACTTTGTGTAGTTTCTATATCCTAGCAGATGGGAGCTTAAAGCAGGCTGAAAGTAAAGCAGAATGCACCTGAAGGTGCATTCTGCTGTACTTTCAACCTGCTTTAAATTGTCACCTGTTTTCAAAATAAGAAAATGGGGTAAAGTGTTAAAAGCTCAAATTCTACTGGACAGATTTTGTTAAAACTTGGTAGATGAGTGCATGGTCCTGAAGAGACATGTTGTTTTGCTGTAATGATGGTTTTTCCTTGTTTCAGTGCTTTCCAGAGTATACTGCCTCATGTACAAATGCTGTGGGAGCTAGTGGTTACTGGTGAGGTATGTAACCATGGAAACAGTTATCCCTTTACTCCATAGATACACACCGGCGGTAGTGGCCCAATGGTTAACACCTTGGACTACGGTACCAGGGGTCGTGAGTTCGATCCCCCGCCGGACCAGCGGTCTGACTAGGGGATTTTTCTGAATCCCCGATGATGTACAGGAATGTTCTTGAGCAAGACATGTACCGCGAATTGCTCCTCTCCACCCAGGGGTTAAAATGGGTACCTGTGAAGGGTCTGAGTCGGTACTGCGGCTGCATTTGACTGCGCCATATGTTAGCAGTGCTCATAGGCAAGATGGCTCGATGATCAGGGGAGTATATGTACAGTCGGCTGAGCGGTCATTCGGACTGAAAGTAGACTTAAACTTGGTATATTACTTTTTGGCTGGGAGAGCCTATTTCGAATCCTATTGTATGAAAGTGGTGCGAGTCTAGCTCCCCCTACAAACAAATCCTGTCATATGGGGTTTACATATGCTGATAACGGAGCTTCAGTTGCTGGGTACGTCACTATCAGATAAACCGTATAGCAGCACTGATTTAAACTCAGGATCCTGAGTCTGTACCTGGGTGATTTAAACACCGTATTTACTCCCTTGTAGTAAACATTCACCTAGTAGTCATAGCAGACGATGCATTATAAGACATGCACAGTACAAAATTCTTTAGGGTCTTTAAGCGCTGCAGGTTTCTGCTTAATGCATGGCAATGGTAATGCAGAAACTCCATAATTAGCTTTCTGTATTACTTTGTTCTACATTAAACTGAAAGTCCAAGCCTGCAGTACTACAGTACTTTGATTTACAGTCGAATACCGTTACCTCGATATTCGATACGTCGATACTCCGCTTACGTCGATATTTTTCACCGGTCCCGGCAAATTCCTTCTTTATCTATATAGTAAATCCCTCATTTGCTCGATATTGTTTCCTCGATATTATCGGTTACGTCGATGTAATTTTTCAGAACCAGAGAATTTTTCTCACCCTTACGTCGATATCTGCTTCACCGTGACCGCATATCCCACATTCGGCAAACATTGGATGGAGGTGCGAAAAATGGCTCTCGGCCACCGTGACTGATTGTAGCACCAAATGAGTGAACATGTCCGAAATTGCACTAATCAGCACGAAAGATAATCCCATCTTAATTGTACTGGATCAATATTATTAATGAATTCCCGAATAACTTTGGTTACGAAGTTTGCGTAAATAGTTTCGATGATGATTCTGAACCTGGGACAATTATAGTCGCGCTGTTTAAATCAGACTACAGAATTCTTTGTAGTGCAGACTGAAGGTACCGTACGGCGAATAAGTGTAGTGAGATCAAACAAAAGTTACATTTCATTTCTGATTTATTTTTTATCTAAGTCAGTTCAAACACGCCGCTTCTGTTTGAAACGCCGAAATAATTCGCCGGCGTTTCGAAGTCGGACACACCCTTTTGAAAATTAAACATGTAAACAACTAACGCTTCCAGAGCGTCACCGGAAGTGTAAACAGTTCACTGTGTTGGTGTGATGAAATGTGTAAACCTAATTTTATGTTATAAAAATTGTGTTAGCACCCATGCGCTGGATGTTTATGCTGATGAAATCAGGTAGATCTACCAAATGTATTAAAATACGAAAATTGTTTACTCGCTCCCGCATATCATATCTAATAGACGCGTAGATTCTCTACTTTTAAAAATACTGACAACCTTCATCAATTTGAAAATTATGAGTTGAAGATTTTGTCAGATTCTACTTTCCTACGCATTTATTTTCAATTACCAATCGACTGTCAATAAACACTAGGATCAAGAATAACGTTAAAACTTCGATATGACGATACAGATCTCAAATGAGAAACTCCCATTAGCTCGAACTTCGGCTACGTCGATATTTTTTCACGGTCCGTTCAACTTCGAGGTAACGGTATTCGACTGTATTTATATTAACACATTTAATTTATTCATACCCTGAAGGAAATAGTTCCAATTCATACAGTCTCTTAAAAAATATTTTCTATATTCTAGCAGATGGTAGCTTAAAGCAGGTTGAAAGTAAATAGAATGCACCTTAAGGCGCATTCTGCTTTACTTTCAACCTGCTTTAAGTGGTCACCAGTATTCAATACTAGAAACAGGCTATGAAGTAAAGTGTTAAACAATATTGTCACATCAGAAAACTGAATTGTTCTGGGATTTAAACCTAAAAACAAAATGTAAATTTAAATAAACTCCTAACAATGGTAACATGGGCAAAATTCAGGGCAATCAGTATTCTAAAACTAGGAGTACAGTAGCCTGTTCAGTTGCCACTGTTTGCTGTTTAGGTTAGCAGTTTGTGCCCTGTGTGCAGCGTGCAGAGTACAGTAGAGAAAAGGTATATTCTTTCTTAATAAATGCGTTTATGCTAAAACTATTATTTCCATTGCAAACAGTTTGGAGCCAGATCAGACGCCGGGTTTGCATTTAAACGGAAGAATAACGTTTTCTCCACTGTATTCCAGAGCAGGTAGCCAACTCGCAATTGATGGCCATAGACGGCCATCGATTTATTTACTGAACTCATGGCAGTAAACTATGCTGTTTGCCGCCAGCACCTGTTATACCCTTGGGATGAGGTCATAGAGGGTATACAGTAAAAACCCTCTAAACTGTAACCTCTAAATACCGGAATTCTCTCTAAACCGGACAAAACCTTTGGTCCCGTTTCCATCCCTTCTTTATCTTAACCCATTACACCATAATATGCCTTTTTACGCCTTTGATTTATTCCTACACTAAAGAAAATACATTCATGAATATGTATCATCAGAAATATTTTTTTATATTCTAGCAGATGATAGCTTAAAACAGGTTGAAAGTAATCAACTATCTTCCATACTAGAAACAAGATATGGGTTAAAACCCCTTTAAACTGGAAACCTCTCTAAATCGGACATTTATGTTGTCCCCACACATGTCCGGTTTAGAGGGGTTTCACTTTATTAGAATCTGCTGTAAGTTTGTGTGTTTGTATGTTTTTACATACATACATGTCACCAGGCTACAGGATCCATCTCTAATATGATTGTCACAAAAGGCTTTACACACATGTTCACAAACATCATTTCTTTTACAATATGGAGTGTTTGGCTTTCTGAAAACTAGGTCACTGTTACTATAGATAGAAATTGAAAGAATTTTTTATATCACCGGTTTATAAACTTCACTTCTTATGGTATTGTCCCAAAATTTCACACACATGTTCACAAACAGCCTGTGTATCTACATTCTGCACAGTCAAAAACTAGGTCACCATTTCTATAAATAGAACTTGGCTAGGACATTTGTATCGTGTGTGGTGCCTATTTATTTCATCTACTGTTTGTTTATTTCAGCTATTAGATGTTCTTTCAACCATTGTTTGTATTTTTCAGCCATTAGTTGTCATGGCAGCCTCCCCATCGGTAACATCTCTCACAGTTCAATCTCTAGTCAGGTAACAGTACCATTTTACTTGATAGTTTGACAGAGAATAGTGTAGGATACTTTCAACCACTCTCATAAGTGTTGTAGGCTGGAAATCCCATTCTCTGCGAGAGGTTAACAACTTATTTAGCTAAACAGAAACAAATTTGTGAATAGTTTCAGTTGTGAAACAAAATTAAACCATTCCCCCTTAAATACGCCTTTTCATACCTCTTATTTATTTCTGCACTGTAGAAAATATTTACAATTTATACAATTCTGTACATTGATCATAAGAAATATTTTCTAGTAGATGGTAGCTTATAGCAGGCTGAAAGTAAAGCAGAATGCGCCCTAAGGCGCATTCTGCTTTACTTTCAGCCTGCTTTAAGTGGTCACCTCTCTTCAATACAAGAAATGGACTATTGGGTAATGGGTTAATAGAAATTTATCATTGAGGAAAAAACAGTAGAGGGAGCCATCATACTGGTATGTATCGTTTTCAGAAAGAATTGCAATAAACTGATATACCCGTTTTATTGGGCATCTCTAATATATAGTTATATTGTGAATTCATCAACCAATAACTGAGCTTTCTTTATGTGTTTCAGCTTGATATCCCCACTAAGTTATTGCTCCGACTATCGGCCGTACTTCACTATCCACGACAGCGAATTTAAAGAATATACCACCAAAACTCAGGCCCCGTAAGTTGATCACTAAGCTTGTTGATGTTACAATGTTTTATGATGTGATTCTAATTATTTTCTGTCTAGGAAGATGTGAGCTACAATGTAATGTAAAATCTCTCTATAACAACCACTAAAATGAAGTCATTGGAATGATCATTTTGAAATGATTCTTATGAGTAGTTACAGCCTTATGGTTTGGTGGGAACATGAAGAGAAAATACACGGCAGAGAACCCTTTATTCCATAACCTGTTTCTAGTTTTTGAGACAGGTTACCACTTAAAGCTGGTTGAAAGTAATATCTCTATATTGCTTCTTATTGCTGCTCTGTGATATACATTGGTCACCCTTCGAAACGTATGGGTTTACTCGCGTTTCCTGCCACAAAAATGACCAAATAGGCCTACATTCATGCCATCCAAAGTGATTTGCCTAAGTTATTAGAAAATGTTTCATAATTGATGTAAAATAAATAAAGATTAAACTTAAACTTGCAGTTGAATGTTTTTTCTACTGATTTCTTGTACAGTGCTCCCACTCTAGAACCACACCCAATGGGAGACAAAAATTGTGTGCGTTGTTTGGAGGGAGTCGTTATAGGGAGGGAAATTGGCTTACATTTGCAAACAGATTGAATCCATATCAGACGCCGCGTGACGCGGTGTCTGATCTGGATTCCATCTGTTTGTCACTCGTCATTACGTTTTTTCTGTCAAAATGTCCGTTATGTTATTTTGAGAAAACAGCAGGCGACAATTTTGAGCAGACGACATTGCAGCAGTGAATAGATTGGACAAAATTGTCCTGTTTAGGGGACGAGTGGCAAGCCTCGTTGTAAGGAGGGAATCATTGTTGGGAGGGCCGTTGTAGGGAGGGAGCGCTGTATTTACATGTTCATGTTCAATTATATTTACAGCCCAGCAGTTATATTGGGAGTAACCAACCCGTTTTTTGCCAAGACGTTACAACATTGGCCCCACATCATTAGAATAGGAGAGATGACAGCGGATGGTATGTACAGTATATCTCCCGATAACTACAGTGAAAACCTCTGACAATCATGCTCTAACACACTCGACATAAGGGTTAAGAGAGATACCTTGATAAGGGAGATTAAGCTACTACCCCATAGCTTATTTCTCTTATTGAAGATAGTTGACCACTAAACCCTTTACCCAATAGCCTGTTTCTAGTTTTGAAGAACGGTAATCACTTAAAGCAGGTTGAAAGAAAAGCAGAATGTGCCTTAAGGCACATTCTGCTTTACTTTCAGCCTGCTTTAAGCTATCATCAGCTAGGATATAGAACATTTTTCTTATGGTTCATTTTCAAGACTGTATAAATTGGAACTATTTTCTTCAGAGGAGTAATAAATCAAATGTGCTAAAAGGTGCTTCTATGAGGGAAAGTTAAAGCAGGTTGAAAGTAAAGCAGAATGCACCTAAATGCAAATTCTGCTTTACTATCAACCTGCTTTAAGTGGTCACCTGTTTTCAAAACTAGAAACAGGCTATGAAGTAATAGGTTGAATGAATTATGTTTGGAGTTTAGTTTTCAGGGGTTGTACCACTATTTCCTACCTTGTAACACTCCTTTCTGCTTGCTTCTCATAACCAAAAGGCTAACACTACTCAAGATGCCACGGCAGCAGAGTAGGCTAAATTTGTCTTCAATCTAGCAAACAGACATTTTGTAAGGATGAGAACATCCGTCTGTCTGGCAATGTGTTACGCAGTGTCTGATCAAGATCCAAACAGTTTGCAAATAGCTACTGTACTCAGGGTAAGGCAGTGAAGGGGTTAAAGTTTTGTAATGGCTATTTAACTGATAGGGGGTATGTATTGATTCAGTTATACCGGTACTTGTTATCTTTGACAAAGTATGAGCTCAAGGTAAAACAATACATAGTAATTACAAGCTTTGTTTTACTCCACAAATATGATATTTTAAGTTAAGTCATTAATACAGTCGAGCACCAGTATCTCGAATGTCAGAATCTCAACTGCAATGCCTATCTCGACGATTGTCTAAAGTCCCGGAAATATTTGTTCTTATTCTAATGTAATCTTACATGCCCCACTTCGACTATGGCTAATCTCGATTACCCCTGGTATTTCGACTATAGATTTTGGCCATATCCATTTAATTGTTCTCAATTAACATCCAGTATCTCGACGACTGTAAGCCATCATGCACTGAAACGCTCGCCGACTTTGATCACGAGTATCGGACTGTGGAAATCACATGTAAAATCAACAACCGGAACTATCGGTAGCTTTACACGTTGGCTGAATGATTGTTAGGTGATAATTGTCAAACAACAGTAAATTATTGCTTAAAGTGTGGTCGCCGCATCCTTAAAATCAGTCTTCTTATAACCGTCATTATCGGTGTTGATTCAACTCATCAAGAGTAGCGCCCCTTGATAAAACGGATGTTAAGGAAAATAGTACCGCGCAGAAGGAAGGAAAATACGAATAATACACGAAATTCCGCGATAAACAAAACAGAGTGGTAAAAAGTTATACATAGCTTATGTTTTATTGTTATGAACTGTCCGACAAATAAATATTGAGCCGAATCGACCGAGATGTCTTGCGGAATCCAGGTCAATGTCTCATGAATATTCAATGAGGTCAAATGCATGAAATGTACACAATTGACCCACGTGTCTTTAAATACTAAATGTAAGGATTTTTTACGAATCATGCTCATCGCAATTACTTTTTCTTAACCTAGGGTGGTTTTTTACCAGCTCCAATGAATTTCACTGTGATGTACTTAGTAAAACGACATTTTTGTGAGTATTTGACAGCCGGAAGTAAACCGGTTTGTTGATGCGCAGCTTTACCGGACGCGCAGACTTACCGTACTTGACTGTAATAACCAAAACAACCCATGTATAATTTCATGTTTGGTGTTTGCAAAAAAAACAACATTTTACGTTCGCAGCTATTCAATATAATCTCCCTGGTCAAGTACTAAATAAAATGTGAGTTATTGATTGTCTATCTTTATCGTCCATGTTTTGTGTACAAAAAATACAGTAAACGTGTAACATCGAAATCGGCATATAACGTGTTAAAAATGTTACGGCATTTCACAAACACGCGAGAGTACATACGTACAGCGGTTTTATTGTTCACAGGCTTACTTTCTGTAAGTTTTGAATTTTTTATCAGTTTGGTTTTCTCGAGCCCATGCTTATCTCGACGCTATTTCGATCGTCCCGAGACCGTCGAGATACTGAAGTTCGACTGTACTTACAATGTTACACAATACCCAGGAAATACATCCACTCATAGTGTTTAATCACTATTAACACATTCAACCCTAGCAACGAGTATACTCATCATTTACAAACAGTGTACCTGTGAAGATAACACTTACACCATACAAACAGTGTAGACCCTGATCAGAGGGCTTCTGAAGTCTGATCAGGGTCTACACTGTTTGTCATTTTGAAATATATTATTAAATTCAACCCTAAATAGTCAAAAATAGACTAGACTTATTTTGAAATTGGAGTTGCCCATTAAATGTTTCAGGGGTGAATGAGTTAATACCCAGTCAGAGCTAGTGTGTGTTAAGAGACCAGAAAAATTGTGAAAAGACTCAATGTGAGTCGAAACGTCGGTAAAATAAAACATTCTATTCTCACATAACTACCCCTGTTTTCTATAGCGAACAACGATGACGAATATCCTTATCCCAACATGTGTAAGATCACTTTGATGACGTCACTATAACGTCACTATTTATAACGGTGTTCTGACGTCACCGGGGTTCCAAAATAATGCATATTGCTTAAAAATAACTTAAATCGTTGGTAATTTGAGAAAAAGAATCTCGCTTAATAACATTTCAATTCTAGACTCGTTTGAGATCAGCTTGTCTTAAACATCGACTCATGACAGATCCTATATGTCTACTCTACTTGCTCCTCTTTTATTCTATTATTTATGGAAAAAAATTGTAGAAAGAGAACTAAATACTACAGTGCACATTTTACAGTTTCAGTACCGAAGGGTTTTAACAAACTGAAGAAGGCGAGTAGCCTTAAAACGTTGGACTGTAAGCCAGGTCTGTAGAGAGTATATATTGTAATGGTAGTGGTGTATTTCTTATCTTTCATTGCCTGCTTCTAACAGTCAAACTTGTACTAAGTCGCCACTCAGTTAAGAAACATGGAAATCTTAACTCTTTGCATGCAGAGTCACTCACTCACTCACTAGTGAGTGAGTGAGTGTAATTTTTTCGTCTGCAATAATTATCGTCTGCTATTATTAAAAAAATTTTTTTTTTATAAATTTCTTTTCAAAACAGGGTCAGAGTGTCAAACAGTTAGGATCTTGTTTAGATGTCATATGTGTTGTCTCATCTGGATCCAAACTGTTTGTAATCACTGTGGCCCATATCTGCTGCTAGCAGAGTTAAACATTAATGTTTGCCTAATGCGGGACAGAAGTTGTGTAGAAAGTCCTATAGGAGCTTTCTGCATTACCGTTTTCCTGCATTAGATAAAGACTCTCAAGTTCATTTTATTTTTGCGTTCACTTAAAACAAGTTTGACTGTATTTGTCTCAAATATTTTCATTTCATATTCAGTTCTGTTTTTATTACTAATCAACAAAGGCTCATTAGTGTGTTAGTGACAGATGGCATGATATAACAGAATGTAGAATCTTTTTGCTTTAAAAAGCTTTTATCATGGTCTGTGTTCAGCCTTCCCCTGTAGAAGCGCTACTGGATGTCTTTACCCTGCCCTGATAAATCCTCTTAACCCATTACCCCATAAATACACCTTTTTGCGCCTTCAAATGATTCCTCAGCTGAAGAAAATAGTTCCACTTCATACAGTCATGGGTATGTACCATAAGAACTATTTTCTTCATCCTAGTAGATTGTATCTTAAACCAGGTTCTGCTTTACTTTCAACCTGCTTTAAATGGTCCCCTGTCTGCAAAACTAGAAACAAGTATGGGGTATACCGTTATTGGTTAAATGAGGATTTACTGATTTTGTGTTAAATGCCGATGGCAGCTATGTATGCTTTACTTTCATCGTGCTGTAAGCAACCATAGCCATACTATAGAAGCACATGTTCAGCATAGTGGACATGTGCTTTAAACATGTTTGGAGTGTTTCAACATACCTAGCAGTTCTTTTTTTATGAGACATGTAGCTCATAGTATTTTATCAATTGTCATAGTACACTTGAACCCATTCCAAACCTTCACACCTCTTAACCAGATGCCTAGATATTAAATAAATCACTTGAAATTAAGTTATGTGGCTTGTTAAATGAAAGCGTCAATGTCCCTTAAATATCTGCTTTAATTTCAACCTGCTTTTATGTAGCAATCTTTCCAGCTAGAAAAAAAATATCTTTTTCAGAACTTGGTAGAAGCATGAAAGAGCATAGCTCTGATAAATAGGTCATGGCTTGCTTTATGGTAAAGGGCTAAATAGGTCATGGCTTGCTTTATGGGAAAGGGCTAAATAGGTCATGGCTTGCTTTATGGGAAAGGGCTAAATAGGTCATGGCTTGCTTTATGGGAAAGGGCTAAATAGGTCATGGCTTGCTTTATGGGAAAGGGCTAAATAGGTCATGGCTTGCTTTATGGGAAAGGGCTAAATAGGTCATGGCTTGCTTTATTGGAAAGGGCTAACTTTTTGATGACCTTTGCAAACAGTTTTGATCTAGATTAGACACATTAGGATGCAAAGAATCACCAGTTCGTAGGGGTAACAGTGTACAGTCAAACTTCGATATCTCCAACTAGCTTAACCCATTACCATATAGCCTGTTACTAGTCTTGAAGATATGTGACCACTTAAAGCAGGTTTAAAGTAAAGCAGAATGCGCCTTAAGGCGCATTCTGCTTTACTTTCAGTCTGCTTTAAGCTTTTATCTGCTAGAATATAGAAAAGATTTCTTATGATATTTATGTGTGACAGTATAAATTCGAACTATTTTCTTCAGTAGAGGAATTATTTAAAGGCGTAAAAAGGTGTATTTATGGGGTTATGGGTTAACACAAATGTTCTGGTATTTATACAGTTAAAAATTCATTAACTCTATGTGGCTTAAGCCGACCATATACTTATTTCAAAGTTAAAACGTGGCAAAACTTTGAAATAAGGATATGGTTGACTTAAGTATGTTCGAGATAACGAAGTTTGACTGTAGTTGTCACAGTGCTTGCATGCTTGGTGTTGATTCATGTACAATCATACCTCACCTGTATAAACTCATTGAGCCCTAGCAATAAGTATACCCATCATTTACAAACAGTGTACCTGTGAAGAGGTACATCTGTCTTATGCAAACAGTGTAGACCAAGATGAGAGGGCTCATGTAGGAGCACTCTGATGAGACTGCACTGTTTGTACTTTGAAATGTATCATAAAAAAATCCTGAATAGTCATAAATTTGAAATCGGGATTGTCTTGTTGAATCTTCAGTGATGAATAAGTTAAATACCATACAAAGAAGATGCACTGACCTTTGACTTTGATCTTTTTGACCTTGGTTAAGTCAGTTATAGACTACTGTACAAGTGTTTTTTAACCTGAGATGCAAAATTAGCGATAAATTAATATTTAGCGTTTTCATTTTTAGCATAAATGTAAAAAAAATCAATTTTTTGTGTAAATGGAATCTACATTGCTAGACACCAAACTGCCTTGATTGGACTTTGTTGCTGAAAATGAAATATAGAATACTAGGAGTAGTTGGCAGATTATATATACACAAGTTTGATATACACTCGAAAAAAAGCGAAAATTTCCTTTTTCTTGCAAAAAAGTAAACTTATATGGTATTTACTGCAGCAAAAGTCACACCAGGGTTCCCATGGAACATGGAAAAGTAAAAAAATAATTATTCATTCACTGAAGAAAATACAGTTGAACTTCGATATACGGGTAAGTTTGACTTAACCGAGCATGAAATAATGCAATTCATGTGTCGACAAATTGGATAGTTCGAATTAAACGGGTTCGAGATATCGAAGTTCGACTGTTACAGTTCCACTTTATGCAGTCATGAATAAGTGTTGATGTTTTGCAGGTGTGTATACGAGGTACAAGCCATTTCTCATGAAGGACAAGGGCATTTTGAAGAGACTGATCAAGGTAAATGCCCATGCTTGATTTATCATTACAAATAATTTTCAAAAGAAGAGTAAAACTTGCATATTACAGCAGGGAAAATATTGTTTTTTACCATTTTATGCAATAAAATATAGATAACTATAGATTTTATACCACCCTCAAAAGATGTATTACAGGGTTCCAGATAAGGGGGAGTAAACTGAACAAATCCAACATTTTCTCACTTATTTCAGCACCAAATCCTATGGTGTTACTACTCATTAGAATCGCAGAAATAAAGATTTTAATTTTTGAAATACTCCCCTTATCTGGAACCCTGGTATTATGTGTGGGTGGTGGGCGGGTACAGAAAGTGAAGTTTATTTGGTTTTCAGAGACTTTCTGTTTAACTCTTTGCATGCTGGATCATTTTTTCGTCTGCATCAATTTTCGTCTGGTACTGTTTATTAAAATAGAATTTTCTAAATTTATTTTCAAAACAGAGTCAGAGTGTCAAATAGATTGGATCCTGATGAGACGCTGTGTTACACGGCATCTTACTTGGATCCAAACTGTTTGCAAAGGTAATCACTGTGGCATATATCCACAGCTAGCATGGTAAGAGTCAACCCATTACCCCATAAATACGCCTTTTTACGCCTGTAATTTATTCTTCAATCGAAGAAATTAGTTTCATTTTATACAGTAATGAATACATATCATAAGAAATATGTTCTCTATTTTAGCAGGTGGTAGCTTAAAGCAGGCTGAAAGTAAAGCAGAATGTGCCTTAAGGCGCATTCTGCTTTACTTTCAACCTGCTTTAAGTGGTCACTTATCTTCAAATTTAGAAACGGGCTTTGGGGTAATGGGTTAAAGAGTGCGGTGTTTGGAGATTTCACTGTATAGTGAAATATTTGTGTTTGTTTCAGGGCATGCAGTCTAAGAGACCAGTGGAAGCACAGAATGCCATTATAAGGAGACATTTCCTAGAACTTACTCAGAGCTTTATGATACCTCTTGTTAGTATAATCCTTTAACTCTTTCCTCCCTGAAACTTAAAATGGACAACCCCAGTTTCCATTTGAGTATAGTCCATTTCTGACTTTTAAGGGTTGTTTTTGTCAATGTTTTTAGCTCACCTGAGCTAGCTCAGGATGAGCTTTTGCATTCCTTGAATGTCCGGCGTGCGGCGTCAACAATTTTAGTGTTTACACTCTAGAGGCCACACTATTTATCCAATCTTTCTCAAACTTCTTCAGATTGTATATTACCATAAGAGTTTGGATGAGTTCGATTATGGTTGAAATCCGACCAATAGGTCAAGAGTTATCTACCTTTGAATTGCTGAAAATGACATATTTAACGGTGTTTACACTCTAGAGGCCACAATATTTATCCAGTCTTTCTCAAACTTGCTCAGATTGTATATTACCATAAGAGTTCGGATGAGTTCGATTATGGTTGAAATCTGATCAAAAGTTCAAGAGTTATCAACCTTTGAATTGCTGAAAATGCCATATTTAACAGTGTTTACACTCTAGAGGCTACACTATTTAACCAATCTTTCTCAAACTTTCTCAGATTGTATATTACCATAAGAGTTCGGATGAGTTCGATTATGGTTGAAATCCAAGAAATAAGTCGAGAGTTATCAACCTTTGATTTGCTGAAAATGCCATATTTAACAGTGTTTACACTCTAGAGTCCACAATATTTTTCCAATCTTTCTAAAAACTTACCAAGATTGTATATTACTATAAGATTTTAGATAAACTCAATTATGGTTGAAATCAGACCAATAAGTCAAGAGTTATCAACCTTTGAATTGCTGAAAATGCCATATTTAACAGTGTTTACACTCTAGAGGCCACACTTTTTATCCAGTCTTTTTCAAACTTGCTCAGATTGTATATTACCATATAAGAGTTTGAATAAGTGCAATTATGGTTGAAATCGAACCCATAGGTCAAGAGTTATCTGCCCTTGAACTGCTGAAAATGCCATATCTTACAGATTTTACACTCTTGCAACTACAATTTTCAATGGATTTTGATTATACTTGCAAACAAAGTATATAGCTATAAGTTCTCGCAATTATTGTTGAAATCTAATCATTGTGTCAATAGTTATCTGCCATTGGTATACTTTGAAATGCTAGAAAAGGCTTCATTTCAGTATTGTTTAGGCTCTAGTTATCTGCCCTTGATGTACTCTACTATACTAGAATTATGAGGTTGTATTCCAAAATTGTTTACATGCTATACTACAAATTTGAATGGATTTAGATTAAAACGGGTTAAACAGAAAGGCAAAGCTATCTGGCTTCAGTACAACAGGTGAGCGATATCAGGGCCTTCAGGCCCTCTTTTTCATTATGCCAAACAATGAAGACCCAGATCAGAGGGCTCCGTAAGGAGCCCTCTGATCTTGGTATTCACTGATTGCATAGGATAGGTGCACTTTTCACATGTAAACTATTTGAAAAGGATGCCTATATGCGAGACTAAGGTTCAAAGGGTTAATAAGTTACATTTACAGAAGATTTATGTACATATTCGGATTCCCTATACCACATGAGCTAGGGGTACCAAATTTGGGGTTATTGGATATCTTTGGATGGTGAAGTGTCACATACCATTTTTAGGTCACCTAGATCTTGACCTTAAACTTATATTATAGAATTTTTTGTCTGGAGCGCATTTCCGCTACCTCATCATCAAGGGAACCCAAAATTTGGTATCAATAATAATTGAAAACACTTGTCTAAAGTATATCGTTTACACCACAACAGCATGGAATGCCAAATGTAGTGTATGGGTACATGTATATTCACAGATCTATAATAACACAATTAAACACATTTAAGTGTCAATACAACGCTTGAAAAACAAAGACTGAATATTTTTTCAGAGTGTAAAATTAAAAAAAAAAATTGTTACAGAATTTAAAGGATATTGCTTAAAAAATTACACTATAAACATAACCACTATTAATTTTACCACACTTGAAATATCAAGTATCAAGTTTTCCATTATTTGAAAAATTTAGCCATATTTTGAACTTTATTTTCAGGAAAGATATATGGCCAGTCTAATGCCACTACAAAGGAACATCTCTCCTCACAAGGTAATGTTAAACACAGTCATCATTATCATCATCATCATCATCCGTGTTTAGATTAACATGCAGGTATACAGTAAAACTTATCTAATAACATTCACTATTTAAGGTTAATAGTGTAGTTTTAAAGGCAGGTGGCTGCTTAAAGCAAGATGAAAGTAAAGCAGAAAGCTCCTTAAGGAGCTTTCTGCTTTACTTTCATCTTGCTTTAAGCTGTCACCTGTCTCTAAATCTCTAAATCCTCATTTGATATTCATTTTAGTGGTTGTAATAAGGGGTTTTACTGTACATCCTTTGCAAATAGTGTAGACCCAGATCAAAGGGACCCTATGATCTGGTTCTTCCCGGTTTGTCTTACATGTACTTTTAAATAGTTAGTGAAGAGAAAGTAATCTGATCATTCTCAGAAAATGGTAAAGTTCATTCAATTGTTCATTGTTGTTAAAATAAACTATTGAATTTAATTGTATGGACGCCCCTTGCATAGAAGCCTTGAAAATGGCTGTTCAAATTATGATGGGAGTAAAGCTTTTGTCCAACTTGAAGCTGCCACCTTCATTTTACACTTTTAGTGTTCTGACACTTGTTAGCTCACCTGAGCCGAAGGCTCAGGATGAGCTATTGTGATACCATTCCGTCCGTCGTCTGGTGTCCGTCGTCCGTTCACATTTTTAGCTCACCTGAGCCAAAGGCTCAAGGTGAGCTATTGGGATGGCCCTGTGTCCGGCATCCGTCGACGTGCGTCGTCCGTCGTCGTTAACAATTGCTTCAAATGACATCTCCTCCTATACCGCTGAACAGATTTCAACCAAACTTTACAGAAATGTTCCTTGGGTCAAGCTCTTTCAAATTTGTTCAAAGAATTAAAAACAATGCAGAACTCTGGTTGCCATGGCAACCAAAGTGAAAAAATAAGGAAATCTTAAAAAATCATCTTGTCAAAAACTGCAAAGGCCAGAGCTTAGATATTTGGCACATATCATCACCTACAGGTCCTCTATCAAGTTTGTTCAAATTATGCCCCTGGGGTCAAAATTGGCCCCGCCCCGGGGGTCACAGTTTTACATAGAGTTATATAGTGAAATGTTCAAATGTCTTCTTCTCTGAAACTAATAAGGCCAGAGCTTTGATATTCGGCATGGTGACACTTATAGATGTCCTTTACGTATTTTGTTCAAATGGTTCTGGTCTGTTGCATATGTAGGTCATAGGAGCTAAAAATAGATTTTTTCACTGAAAACTTAAAAAATCTTCTTGTCTGAAACTACAAGGGCCAGAGTTAAGATATTTGGCACATAGCATCACCTACAGGTCCTCTATCAAGTTTGTTTAAATTATGCCCCTCGGGTGAAAATTGGCCCCTCCCCGGGGGTCACAGTTTTACATAGAGTAATATATAGTGAAATTTTCAAATGTCTTCTTCTCTGACACTAATACGGCCAGAGCTTTGAAATTTGGTATTGTGACATTTCTTAATATCCTTAACATAATTTGTTCAAATGGTTCTGGTCCGTTGCATATGTAGGTCACAGGAGCTAAAAATAGATTTTTTCTATAAAAACTTAAAAAATCTTCTCATCAAAAACTACAAGGGCCAGAGCTTAGATATTTGGCACATAGCATCACCTACAGGTCCTCTATCAAGTTTGTTCAAATTATTCCCCTGGGGTCAAAATTGGTCCCGCCCGGGGGTCACAGTTTTACATAGAGTTATATAGTGAACTTTTCAAACGTCTTCTTCTCTGAAACTAATGTGACCAGAGCTTTGATATTTGGTATGTTGACACTTCTAGATGTCCTTTACATATTTTGTTCAAATGGTTCCAGTCTGTTGCATGTGTAGGTCAAAGGAGCAAAAAGTAGATTTTTTCAATGGAAACTTAAAAAAATCTTCTTGTCTAAAACCCTAGTACCCTGATCTTAGATATTTGGCACATATAGCATCATCTACAGGTCCTCTATTAAGATTGTTCAAATTATGCCTATAGGGTAAATAATTTCCCCGTCCTGCATGGTCCCCTGGACATAAATCATTATCTCCATTTTGTCAGTTATTCTCAGGTGAGCGAAATATGCCCCATGGGGCTCTTGTCAAACAACATCTCCTCAGAAACCAATGAACCGATTTCAACCAAATTTTGTCAGAAACATCAGTGACAAGGGGGAACGAAATCTTGTTCAAAAATTTTGGCTAGAGTTATTCCCCTTGCTGTGGGACCAGATTTTCTAACATGACCCTATAGACAACTTTTAATGCATAAGAAAATCTTAAAAAATCTTCTTCTCAGAAACCCAAAGGCCCAGACCTTTGATATTTGGTATGTATCATTACCTAATGATCCTCTACCAAGATTGTTCAAAGTTTGACCCTTGGGCCAAAAATGGCCCAGCCCTTGGGCTTATCAGTTTTTCTTAGGAAAACCTTTAAAAATCTTCTCCTCAGAAACTGTATGGCCTAGATCATTAATATTTGACATGTAGCTTTGCCATATGGTCCTTTACCAAGATTGTTCAAATTATGACCCCCGGGTCAAAATTGGCCCCGCCCCGGGCATTATCAGTTTTACATAGACTTATATAGGAAAACCTTTAAAAATCTTCTTCTCTGAAACTGTAAGGCCCAGATCTTTAATATTTGACATATAGCTTTGCCTTGTGGTCCTCTACGAAGATTGTTCAAATTATGACCCCCAGGCCAAAAATTGCCACGCCCTCGGGCTTATCAGTTTTTCATAGGAAAACCTTTAAAAATATTCTTCTCTGAAACTGTAAGGCCTAGATCATTTATATTTAATATGTAGCTGTGCCTTATAGTCCTCTACCAAGATTGTTCAAATTATAACCCCTGGGTCAAAATTGGCCCGCCCCCGGGACTTATCAGTTTTATATAGACTTATATAGGAAAACCTTTAAAAATTGTCTTCTCTTAAACTGTATGGCCTAGATCTTTAATATTTGACATATAGCTTTGCCTTGTGGTCCTCTACTAAGACTGTTAAAATTATGACCCCGGGCCAAAAATTGCCACGCCCTCGGGCCTATTAGTTTTTCATAGGAAAACCTTTAAAAATCTTCTGCTCTGAAACCGTACGGCCTAGATCATTTATATTTGACATGTAGCTTTGCCCTATGGTACTCTACCAAGATTGTTCAAATTATGACACCTTGACCAAATTTGGCCCCGCCCGTGGCTTATCAGTTTTACATAGACATATATAGGAAAACCTTTAAGAATCTTCTACTCTGAAACTGTAAGGCCCAGATATTTAATATTTGACATATAGCTTTGCCTTGTGGTTCCCTACCAAGTGCGTTCAAATTATGACACCTGGGCCAAAATTGGCCCCACCCAGGGGCTTATCAGTTTTTATAGGAAAACCTTAAAAAATCTTCTTCTCTTAAACCGTAAGGCCCAGATCATTAATATCTGACATGTAGCTTCGCATTGTGGTCCTCTACCAAGATCAAATTATGGCACCTGGGTCATAGCTATATCAAAATGTTGTATTGCCCAGTCAGATTCTATGGTACAATGTCCTCAGGTGAGCGAAATGTGACCCTCTGGGTCTCTTGTTTTATTAGATGACACAGCGGAACCTAGTACTAGATGTATTTTCACAATTCAGGGCCCACCAAGCTTACGTCAATTCAATGTTGATGACTTCATCAAGGCGGTAGAACAGGCAGGACCCCAGTTGACCTCAGGGGTTAAAGGGGACTGGGAGGGACTGTACAGGAAGTTCCTGCGGTCTCCAAATTTTGAGGGCTGGCACTACCACCGGCAGTTCGAGGTCAACCAGAAGCTGGAAGTTCTTCATATGGAGGCCCTCTGTCAGGCTGTGAGTCTTATTTTACATTTGAGGGGAAAGTGTGAGAAATTTGACAATCTAGTATTGTAAATAGTTTACTAAACACATCCAATCAATCTAGACCTTTCAATAAAAGTCTCTTTTAACCCATTACCCCATAGCCTGTTTCTCATTTTGAAGACAAGTGACTACTTAAAGCAGGTTGAGAGTAAAGCAGAATGCACCTGAAGGTGCATTCTGTTTTACTTTCAGCCTGCTTTAAGCTACCATCTTCTAGGATATAGAAAATATTTCTTATGGTATATATATTCTTGATTATAAAATGAAACTATTTTCTTTCGTGGAGGATTAAATTAAAGGTGTAAAAAGGTGTATGTATTGGGTAATGGATTAAATGTGAAGGACAAAGTTTGCTGCTTATAGTGGATGAGGGGACCAAGCATTCACGAGGGTTGTCCCAGTAAATCACATAAAGCTATTACATACAACTACTATGAATGTTACACACAATATTACAGCAAAATATGTCTTAAGTACAAGATCTGTTCTCAACAAAAACTACAGGGTACGCTAAGGTGGCACACTCTGGCGACATCGACTTTTTCATAGTCGCTCACATTTGAATGTCATGTGCAGAAATGTTCACTGCTATTTAAAGTACTCTCCGTTAAAAACAATTTACTTGTGATGTTTCTTTTGCCTCTCAGGTACATGTTGCTGAAAGTTTGAAATATGCATTTGTTTTAAAAAGCGCTCACAGCTACTATACCCCTTGACTAAAAGCTTTCATACTTGCTGCATAAATGCCATTAAATAAGAGGTTTCCATCCATATCAAAATTTCACCACTGTGACCTTGATCTCAGTCTCTACATTAATTTCTGACTCTGACATCGGTGAGCTTTATTGTATTCTGACAACTTTTGTTTGTTTGTTTGTCATACAGTGAGATTTCTTTTCTTTCAGAATCTCATGGACTGGATACAAGATAAGGAAGAAGTAGAAATAGTTGACCTGATTCTACGACTTAGAGAAAAATTGGTACACCTTTTTATTTCACTATAAAGACTGATTATGTTTCCATGGGAATTTCAATTTCTTTATGAAGGCATATATGTTGTATTTATGTGCACTTATTGTCCACACAAAGACACATCTTCAAAAGTGAAATAGTTAATGTGAAAAATTCAACTCATAAATATTATTTTAAGTATTTTAAGTTAGTAAGTTAGATCCAGAGTTTAGTTTTCAACTGATGCGGGTGTCCCAGTTGCTGGGATTTATAAAAAAATGATTTCCTGACATAAACTTTAAGTATAACCTTTTCTTTTCAGAAATTTGCCACCAAAAACAATGTAGCTGTGAAGCCCGAGAGTGTGGCCAAGCTAGAGAAGCATATGAAGGGCATTATCTCCTCCCTGCCTGAAGATCTCCAGTCAGTACTCAAAGTCTGATCATGTGGAATGGAATTTTGAAATATCAAAATTAATCTGGCAGTTCAATCTGATTGGACCATCTGTCAGTTTAATCTGATTGGTCCATATGTCAGTTCAATCTGATTGGTCCATCTGTCAGTTTAATCCGATTGGTCCATATATCAGTTCAATATGATTGGTCGGTCTCTGAAGGTCTGAAAAAACAACATTTGACAATAATCAGAATTGATTGACCAGACAATTAGAATGCTCATTCCATATTGGCCAAAACATACAGTGGCTCATTCTGATTGGCTACAATGTTCAAAAGGGCAATTAGAACTGACTGGCTCAAGACTTACTTTATAAAACATTAGCATTGATCAGAAAGCTCAACTATCTGACGTTGCCAAGCACTGTAAGTCTTTGGAAGATACATGTTCTCATTTTGATGAAAAACTGATATCATTGATATGTGCTCAAAATGTCAGAATTTTAGAAAGCTTGGACAACACAATGAAACATGACCTGTTCTCCACTCAAAGGCAATGGTATACAAGTCTTAACTGGTGTAAATTGAGGTTTCAGGGAGGAAAGGGTTTACTGGTGTAAATCGGCTAGTCAGAAAGGAAAAGTATTGTATTGTCACATAGTAGGTCAATGCAGGACAAAAGTAGTCCAGGCCCAAAGGTTATACAGCTTTTGAGTTGAGTCTGAGTTTCTCAAGCATTTGATTGGTCAGTTATGAGCTTTTGCTATGAGCTCAAATCAGACCAATCAGATGCTTGAGAAAGATATCAGACTCAACTCAAACTCTTTATAACCTTGGACCCTGAGTTTCCTGCATTGCCTTTGTATGAGTGGCAAACTCTGTTAAGGCTTCTTCCTTCTTGAAATATATTTGACTTTCACTAAACCAGAACTTGTGAAATCTCTATGCCCTTACTTTTAAGGGCTTCATGTCTTTATCACCATCAATTAAGTTTAATTTTGGGTGGTGGTGTTATCTGGATTTCACTTTGTATGAAAGTTAAGTATGTGAATACAAGTTTCAGTGAATAATTGGCAGCCATACATCTGAACGATGTTCATAATAGCTTTAACTGCAGAACTTCACTAATAATGTACAACTAAAGTCGTCTTCATGAAGCGCAACCAACCGTGCCTTGAGCTGGTTTTTCCCCCCTATTTATTTGATCTGGACTGACTAAAATCTAGTTAACACCATCATAGAAACAAACACTTAATTGATGATGATAAAGCAGTATGAAACTGAAAATACAATTAGAGATTAAAGCAGAAATAGCGTAAAGTAAAATGATTTCCTGGTAGCATGGTTTTACTGTATGGATTAATATCAGTCATGAGTGCTAAATGGTGGGTTGCCTGTAATTCTGAATACATGTACAGTCAAATTCGATATCGCGAACTCGCTTAACTTAAACTATCCGATAGTTGGACACATGAACTGCATTATTTTATGTTCGGTTAAGTCGAAGCCACGTTTTAACTTTGAAATACGGGTATGTTTGACTTAACCGAGTTTAAGATATCGAAGTTCGACTGTATCTGCCAGTGTTGGTCTGGTTGCCTCTCACTATAGAGGAACAGCTGAATTTTACATTATCGTAGACAATCCATTTTGATTTCACAAAAACATGTTTAACCCATTACCCCATAGCCTGTTTCTAGTTTTGAAGACATTAATAACCATTACTAGATTCTTGATTATATTAACCAATTCAATCCTAGCAACAAGTGTACTTATCCTTTAAAAACAGTGTACCTGTGAAGAGTACACTTGTCCTATGCAAACAAGATAGACCATGTCAGATGGCTTCTGTAGGAGCCCCCTGATCAGGATCTGCACTGTTTGTCATTTTGCGATACATAATTAATAAAACACCTTTAGAAATAAACAGAAATGTACTAGACTTAATTTGGAATTGTCTATTTGGAAGTGTCCATTTAAAGTTTCAGGAGTGAAGAAGTTCCTATAGTGTTGCAGGCAACCCTATGAATGTGATAAGTGGTTGTTTAGATATTAGTCGAAATGAGGTACAGCCTTAACCCTTTCATTGCCAAATTTTCCATGAGTTTTTTACCCCTTCACAGTTTCATTGTCATCTGCTTCAATTTTGTTGTTTGCACGATCATTTCAAAGAATATTCAATGTAGTATGACTTAGAACATATCGATACGGGTGTCAAACAGTTTGGATCCTGATCAGACGCCGCGCTACGCAGCGTCTGATAAGGATCCAATCTGTTTGCAATCCCGCTTTTAGGCATCCTTGAGAGTGAAAGGGTTAAAACAGCTTTATAACACAGCTTGATAACTCAAACAGCTGGAGAACACAGCTTGATAGCAACCAACAGCTTGATTAACACAAAACAGCTGGATACCTCAAACAGATTTACAGAATAATGTGCCGGTAATTGATAACTTTGTTTTAAGTAGTGTTGATATTTAAAATGAGACATAAAGCAATGCTACTGTTTGTTTTTATCTGATAGTGTTTTATGTTGGTTAGTATGATATAGTGCAATCATTTTCTTATATTGTATGATGAAACTGTATTGTGACAATACTGGCTCCGAGGTTATAAAGCATTTTAGTTGAGTCTGAGTGTGTACTCAAGCATTTGATTGGTCAGATTTGAGCCTAGGCTCAAATCTGACCAATCAAATGCTTGAGAATGACTTTAGACTCAAGTCAAAAGCTTTATGACCTCGAACCCTGATAACAAGAACATGTTTTTATGTTCCCACCATGATAGTGCAGGGGCTATAAGTGTTTGCTATTTCCGACAGTTGGTATGAACATCCATCCATACCATATCTTGTGAAACCCATTACCCCATAAATATGCCTTTTTACGCCTTTAATTTATTTATCCACAGAAGACAATAGAAAATAATGAATACCCTGCTTAAAAAATATTTTCTATATTGTAATAGATGGTAGCTTAAAGCAGGCTGAAATTATCGCAGAATATGCCTTACCTGCTTTAGGTGATCACCTGTTTTCAAAACTAGAAACGGGCTATGGGGTAAAAAGGTAACGAGTTAAGACTTTACTTTAAGGCACATTCTGCTTTACTTTCAGCCTGTGTTAAGCTACCATCTGCAAGAATGTAGGACATATTTCTATATGATACACATTCATGACTGTATGAAATGGAACTATTTTCTTCAGTAGAGGAAATAGATTAAATGCATTGAAAATGAAATGGGTATCTATGGCATACTGGGTTAAGCTACATTCCTCTGGTTAAACTAGACATTTGGGGGTGGGTGCATGTTTGTTTTACAAACTTTTTCTAGTTTATGATTTTGTTATTTTATGAATTTTAAAAAGAAGTCAACTGGTTGTATTGAATTTCATTTTATTGACTTGGTTTGAAATCATGAACATTGCTATACACAGTGTAGAGTTGCTGATGTACATGTTTATTGAAAATCTGTATGGTTTTGAATAGTTTCCATAAAGACTGTTAAATGTTTCCCCCCATAGAAGCGCCTTTTAGCGAATGCAATTAATTCCTCCCCTGAAGAAACCATTCCAATTTATACAGTCATGAACATGTACCATAAGATATATTTTCTATATACTAGCAGATGGTAGCTTAACTCTTTCCTCCCTGAAACTTTAAATAGACAATTTCAGTTTCCATTTTAGTCTAGTCCATTCCTGACTTTTAAGGGTTGATTTTGTCAATGTTTGGCATAATGTCAAACAGTGAAGACCCTGATCAGAGGGCTCCTTTCGGAGCCCTCTGATCTGGGTCTTCACTGTTTGCACAGGACAAGTGTACTATTCACAAGTACACTGTTTGAAAAGGACGCCTATATGCGGGACTAGGGTTCAAAGAGTTAAAGCAGAATGTGCATGCTGCTTCACTTTCAACCTACTTACGTATTCACATGCCTTCACCACTAGAAACAGGCTATGGAATGATGGGTTAAACTGTACATAACCTTGACCTCAAACAGCTCAATGATTTCTTATTTTGATATGCTCAGAATCATGACCAGTTTTGTATGTGTTTTGAAATAACTCCTGAAATAATATTATTGTCAGAAGTTACAATAAAAGGCATCTCTTTTTTAAAGGGACTCGCAACCGGATGGTGAACTTGTCAAAATAAATAAAATACTCAAATAAAAGCAAATTTGTGGCATTATTTGGCTTCTGACATTAAAAAAATATGATCAGTCCAAAAAAAGTCTCAAGAATCGTCACCGAATCTTAGTTTTTCTTACATATATTCCATCGTTTTTCAATAGCGTCAGCTGACGGTTTTGTTGTTGTTGTTGCTTCTCTACACGGGCTCTGACATAAACCGGAGCCGAATAATGTAGTATTAATCGCTTCCAGTGAAGTACGTTAATTCGCTACCATATATATAGAGAGCGTCCGTGGTTGAGGCGGTAAAGGCGTGTCCTCATTTTTCTAGTTTGTCTCCGCAATGGAGGGTCACGGGTTCGAATCCCACCAGAGCTTCTTCTTTTTTTTTTTGGGAAATGCATTTTTTAACAGAATTTATTATCCTAAACTAAATCTTACCCATTTATATAATCATTTGACACATATTTACAAATTACCATTTTTAATGCTAAATCCGGTTGCGAGCCTCTTTAAAATCAGACAATGTCAAAAAGAAATTAATTGGGATCTGCGTGTCAGAATGAAAAGGCTTTTAACTCCTATGATAGGCGGAAGCAAGTAATACAAATTATTTCACTTTTGAAAAATAACATGCTTATAATGATTTTAGGGCTGTTTTGAAGGAAATAGTTTATACAGTCAGGAATATGTAAGAAATATTTCTATATTCTGGTAGATAGTAGCTTAAAGCAGGCTGAGAGTAAAGCAGAATGCACTCTCAACCTGCTTTAAGTTGTTGCATGTCTTCAAAACTAGAAACAGACTATAGAATAAAGTGTTCATGCTCGCAATGTCTGAAATAATCATGAATATATTGGATTTGACCTGTGTGTCTGTTTGGAATATGTTCGGAGGCATAGTTTGAAACTGTATGCTTGGAAAAGTAATAATGATATTACTACTTAAATATTGTGCCAAATTTTATTGATGTCAGATGAAGGGATATTCCAGTATATGTACTGATGATTGTGTGTTAACCCTTTACCCTATAAATATGCCTTTTTACGCCTCTAATTTATCCCTCCACTGAAGAAAATAGTTCCACTTTATACAGCTGTGAATATGTAACATTAGATATAATTTCTATATTCTAGCAGCTGGTAGCTTAAAGCAGGCTGAAAGTAAGCAGAATTAAGGCACATTCAGCTTTACTTTCAACCTGCTTTAAGTAGTCACCTATCTTCAAAACTAGAAATATGCTATTGGGTAAAGGGTTAACCCCTTACTCCATAGCCTGTTTCTAGTTTTGAAGACAGCTGATCACGTAAAGCAGGTTGAAAGTAAATCAAAAAGTGCCTTGAGGTGCATTCTGCTTTACTTTCAGCCTGCTAAAATCTATCATCTGCCAGGATATAGAAACTGTTTCTTGTGGTGATTATTCATGACTGTATAAAGTGGAATTATTTTCTTCAGTGGAGGAATAATTAAAAAGCATAAAAATGCGTATCCATTGAGTAAAGGGTTAAATGTTTGCCTAACATAGCTTTGACTGATTGTGACGAATGTTAAGTCCACTGTTGTTACTCTGACCACAGATATATCAGTTCCATACAATGTAGATCATGATAAACAGAGCGCCAGATCAGGGAAGTACCGGTATTTCAAAAACTAAAATCTTTATTTCTGGTTGAAACCCTATGGTGTCACTACTCATTAGAATCGTCTCAAAGAGACGATTCTAATGAGTAGTAACACCATAGGATTTGATGCTGAAATAAGTGAGAAAACATTGGTTTTGTTCAGTTTACTCCCTCTTATCTGGAGCCCTTGATAAATCATTTCCTTGCAAAATACACCTATACTTTACATTGTAGTTACAGTATATAGTATTGTAACAATACAGTTACTTCAAGCTTTTAACCCAAACAACAAGTTTACTCATCACTTACGAACAGTGTACTTGTTAAAAGTACACTTGTCCTATGCAAAAAGTGTAGACCCTGATCAAGGAGCCCTCTGATCAGGGTCTGCACTGTTTGTCATTTGGCAATTATATTGTAAAAACACCCCTAAATTGTCAAAAATAGACTAAACTTTATTGGAGATAGGAATTTTCCATTTGATGTTTCAGGAGTTAATGAGTTAATTACTAGATCTACATGTAATAGTCTATCCCACTGAAAAAATATACAGTAAAACTATTACATCAATTTTGTTGATTATCAGGTATTTAACACATTCAACCCTAGTGACGAGTATACTCGTCAAAAACAAACAGTATACCTGTAAGGATTACACTTGTCCCATGCAAACAGTGTAGACCCTGATCAGAGGGCTCCTTAAGGAACCCTCTTATCAGGGTCTACACTATTTATCATTTTGAAATATATTATTAAAATCAACCCTAAAGAGTCGAAAATGGACTAGACTTATATTGAAATCAGAATTGTCCATTAAAAGTTTCAGGGGTGAATGAGTTAAGGCAGGTGACTGCAAAGGTGAATGTAAAACAGAAATCTCTGCTTTACATTCACCTTGCTGTAAGCTGTGACCTGTGTTTTACACAATCAATTAGCCTATTTTTGGTTGTCTTAACCCTTTACCTGATATCCTATTTATAGTATTGAAGACAGGTAACTACTTAAAGCAGGTTGAAAGTAAAGCAGAATGCGCCCTAAGGCGCATTCTGCTTTACTTTCAGCCTGCTTTAAGCTATTATGTGCTAGAGAATAGAAAATATTCTCTATAATATATATTCATGACTGATTAAATTGGCACTATTTTCTTCTGCGGAGGAATAAATCATATTCGCTAAAAGGCGCTTCTATGGGGGAAAGGGTTAATACTTAATAGAGAGGTTTTACTGTAGTTCAATTATTATGCCTGTTTTACAGCATTAGTAGGATTGAGTGTTATGGACAGTGGTAAGCTCGCCAGCTTCTCGCCAACATGGTCCCGTTTACTCCATTTGCAAATAGTTTTCCCACCCACAACAAAGTTGTAGAGGGTAGTGTATGATAAAAACATGTCAGTCCATATGTCTGTAGACACATGGTTAGACACATGTTATATGATCAATGGTAGATTGGATGTATGATGTTTTCACATACCGGTATGCCTGTTGTAGGGCATGTCATTGGTCAGGCAGGCACAGTGTCCACTCAAGTAGTTTTCAACAATACCACAATGCTAGGAGAACTGTTAGAGGCACAAGTACATGTATATACAGAGTTAGGGCACTTTGTTCATTAGCTGAAAGGAGTTTCAGTGTATTGTCTGGGTCCAAGGTCAGGGCTGCCATTTCTTCGAATTTTTCTGAAATCTTCGTATTTTTATCCTAGCATATGGTAGCTTAAAGTGAAAGAGAATGCCCCTTAAGTCGCATTCTGCTTTACTTTCAACCTGCTTTTAAGTAATCTCGCTTGAAAATAGAAAATTTGGAAATCTTAGGATTTTTCATGATCAAATTATGGCAGCCCTGCAAGGTAATAAAGCTTTTGAGTTGAGTCCGAGATCGTTTTCAAGCATTTGATTGCTCAGCAAAAGCTCAAATCTGACCGATAAAATGCTTTCAGAAAAAGATCTTAAGACTGAACTCAAAAGCTTTATAACCTTGGAGTCAGCAATGATTGTCTGTTCATTCCATGTAGAGTATGATTATGCTGCCACTTAAAATGCAGTAACAGTAAATCTTTGGAAATATAATTATGTATGAAACGTTTCATTTTGAATGAAGTTATTTATTAGTTCCTTGTGATTTGTGAACAAAGATTTAAGGCATTCAGCATTTTTTTTTTTATTGTAAATGAGCTTTAACATGTATTTGTAAAATACAATGTGATTTTATTATGGCCCTGTAACAATAGAAGAGGGGCATTAAGCCTTTCCCTCTGTCTATACATCTGATAGTCTGTATGTCCGTCAGTACATCTTGGTTTAGCTACATTTCTCTGTTAACCCATTACCTCATAAATACGCCTTTTTACGCTTTTAATTTATTCCTCTACTGAAGAAATCAGCTCAACTTTTTACAGCCATGAATATGTACCATAAGAAATATGTCCTATATCCGAGCTTAAGGCAGGTTGAAAGTAAAGCAGAATGTGCCTTAAGCTATCATCTCTAGAATATAGAAAATATTTCTTATGATACAGGTTTATCATTGTATAAATTTGGACAATTTTCTCCAGTGGAGGAATTAATTAGATGCATTAAAGATGCTTCTATGGAGTAAAAAGTTAAGCAGGGCAATGCTTCTGTTTAGACTAAACTCTTTAGTGATGAGTATACATTGTACTTGTCTTTGAAAAACAATGTATATTTATAGAATACACTTATCCTATGCCAATGGTATGGACCTAGATTAGAAGGCTCCTATAGGGCCCTCTGATCATGGTCTGCATTGTTTGACATTTGCTATTCCTGGTAATTCGTAAAAACAACCCTTTAACCCTTTCCCCCATAGAAGCGCCTTTTAGCGAATATGATTAATTCCTCCGCTGAAAAAATAGTTCCAATTTAATCAGTCATGGATATATATTATGGGGAATATTTTCTATATTCTAGCATATGGAAGCTTAAAGCAGGATGAAAGTAAAGCAGAATGCGCCTTACGGCGCATTCTGCTTTATTTTCAATCTGCTTTAAGTAGTCACCTATCTTCAATACTATATATAGGCTATCAGGTAAAGGGTTAATGGTAAGAAATGGACTAGACTTTATTGGAAACTGGAATAGTCCATTTACATTAAGCAGTAGGGCTGTAACGAATACACGGTTTATGGTCTTAACGTACCAATGCCTCAATGTACCAGTCTCAATGTACCATTTTCCTAGACTGAACGTACCACTATATAAAATTGATAGAAAACAGTTTAATTATACTATTTTTTTAATGAAGAAATGGTTTATAATTATCCCCGATTGATTTATGATATTTGTTGTTAAAAAATCCACACCTGATTGTAGGAAAAAAGAATGCAGATACATACATGTTGAATTGTATAAACTCATTGAACTTCTACAAAAAGTGGATAACACTCACATAGGAACATTGTATTTTAAAAAAATCATTTATTTCATCCAAGTAACATATATAAAGTACTATTTTACATTTTTCATCAACTAATATTGGTCAATCATGGTTGTAATATAGGATTTTTAAAAATGGTACGTTCAGACTGAAAATGGTACATTGAGGCAATGGTACATTCATGCAATGGGACATTAAGACCAGCTACCCGAATACACCATGTAGCGAATACGAATACACATCACGATATAGGGTGACGAATGCGAATAATTATTGACGAATATGAATGCAATAGTTTCTTTGTAGATCTTTGTGAAACTGCTTTTAAAATTGTATTACAGCGCTCCCTCTCTACAACGACATCCAATGGGAGACAAAGATTGTGTGTGTTGTTCGGAGGGAGTCATTATAGGGAGGGGAAATTAAGACTTGGCTTACATTTGCAAACAGCTTGAATCCAGATCAGACGCTGCGTAACGCGGCGTCTGATCTGGATTCAAGCTGTTTGTCACTCATAATTATATTAATTCTATCAAAATGACCACTTATATGTTAGTTAGGGAGAAAACAGTAGACTACAATTTTAAGTAGACGATATTGCAGCAGTAAAATCGTTAGACATAATTGTCCTGTTTAGGGAATTGCGGCAAGTGTCGTTGTAAGGAGGGAGTCGTTGTTGGGAGGGCCGTTGTAAGGAGGGAGAGCTGTACTTCTGATTATCCTTTAAAAGTATTCTCTCGCGCTATGAGATGTCCTAAGAGCTTTGTTATACAAAATACAGCAATCAGCTGTGTTGTCAGCTAAACCATGTGTAGGGCCCTAGGTGGATTTTCAGGACAAATATGGTACTGGAGATTGTTTGTAAGCTGCAGTTTTCACCCTTTTAGCTGTTTTACAGTTTTCTTTTTTGTACTGGCGAATATTCGGTTCTTTACCAGGCAAAATATGATATGTATTCACCAAAATCAATATTCGAATATATTCGAATATTCGAGTGTATTGTTAAACTTACAGCCCTATTAAGCAGCCTCTCAGAAAATATGTATTTATAGTTCTAACACAGGCGGCAGCTTCATGGAGGACAAAACTAAAGCAAAAAGCTCCTTTCAGGAGATTTCTAGTTCTTTTGTCCTGCAGTTAGCATGTCACATTTCTTTAGAAAACCCTGTTACTTCTTAAAGTAATATCCACTTAAAATTTGAATTGTAATTTGTTTGAATTTGAGTCATTGAAAATTGCATGGCAAAGGTATTGCAAAAAACTTCCAAGAAAGAGTCTGTATGCACTACATTTGTTGTGTGTTATGCTGCCAGCTGCTTTAACCCATTACCCCATAAACACACCTTTTTACGTCTTTGAATTATTTCTCCAGTGAAGAAAATAGTTCCAAATTATACAATTATGAATATTTATCAGAAGAAATATTTTCTATTTTCAAGCAGATGGTAGCTTAAAGCAGGCTGAAAGTAAAGCAGAATGCGCCTTTGGGCGCATTCTGCTTTACTTTCAACCTGCTTTAAGTGGTTACATTTTTCAATATTAGAAATAGGCTACGGGGTAATGTGTCAATACACTCATTCACCTGCCAAGTATGGACAGACTAATATTTGTTGAGTGTAGAACATGTTTCTATGTTCAGTATGGCAAGCTTGTCTTGTCCTCCAATCATACGGATTGGAGTTTTTAGCTTTATTGGTTTTATCAATGTAAAACTTGTCAGATATTAAAATATGTGCAGTAAAATCTCTATAACAACCACTAAAAATAGGGATAAATTATTAGCTTAAAGTAAGGTGAAAGCAAAACAGAAAGAGATTTTCTTTCACCTTGCTTTAACACATTACCCCATAAATACTCCTTTTAATGACTCCATTAATTTTTTTCCTCCACTGAAGAAAATAATTCCAACTGATACAGTTATGAATATGCCACCTAAGAAATTTTTCTATATCTTAGCATACGGTAAGTTAAAGCAGGCTAATAGTAGAGCAAAATGTGCCTCAAGGCACATTCTGCTTTACTTTCAACCTGCTTTAAGTGGTCACCTATTTTCTAACTTAAAACAGGCTATGGGGTAATGGGTTAAGCAATCCCCCGTCTTAAATGGCTAGTAATTAAAACAATTTAGTGGTGGTAATAGGATGGTTTTACTGTTAACCCTTAGCCCGCCAAATAAATTGTCGTCTGCTATATTTTCGTCTGCTTCAAGTTTCAAAGTTGCTCAAAATTGCTGAAAATGTTGTCCAAGTGTCAAACAGCTTGGATCCGGATGAGACGCCGAGTTACTCGGCGTCTCATCCGGATCCAAGCTGTTTGCATATGGAGCTATAGTCGTAGGTGGCAGGCTAAGGGTTAATGTCTATATCATAAGCTGTATTCACGAGTGATTCATTTTGTCTTTCAGTTATTTCAAGTGCATGTTAGTAAATTATGTGTGGTCAAGTGCTTCAGTATAATTACAGTACAGTTCAACTTCAATATCTCGAACTCGCTAACCTCGAACTATCCGATAGTTCAATACATGAATAACATTACTTTTATGCTCAGTTAAATCGAACATACCCGTGTTTCATAGTTAAAACGTGGCTTAGCCACGTTTTAACTTTGAAATACGGGTATGTTCGACATAACCAAGTTCGAGATATCGAAGTTAGACTGTATAGCCCTTCTACAATCTAGTGATAGTTAGACTCTACTGTAAAATATTGAAGTTCTGTGTCGGGTACTGTGTTACTGGAAGTACGTATTTATTTTATTGTATAATGAATTCTTGATGCTATTCTATATGGTCAAGTCTTTGATGATGTAATTTTGTATTGATCACACACATCCTCGTTTCTTAAAGCGATATCTTTGAAGGATTGGAATTCCCTAACTTTTCCGTTGCTGCTTTACTAGGAGAAATATGTATAGGGGTGAAAAGGTGTTGCTATGATGGAATGGATCAACAAAGCAGTGGTTAGGAAAAAACCATTATATTCTTAACCCATTACCCCATACTTCAAAACTAGAAAGAGGCTATCATAGACTCTTTCTAGTTTTGAAAACATGTGAACACTTAGAGCAGGTTGAAAGTAAAGCAGAATGAGTATCTGCTAGAAGATAGAAAATACAATGTATTTCTAATGGTACATATTCAGGACAGTATAAAGTGGAACTATTTTCTTCAGTGGTTGAATATATATAAATTAGAGGCGTAAAAATGCGTATTTATTGGGTAATGGGTTAAAAGGCACTTTTATTCAATATTGCTGTAAACCTTGAGAATGAATAGCAATATTCAGTGTTATTTTATTTAGCTGAGGTCAACTTCGACAACTCGCACTCTCTTAAGTCCATCTTACCAAGATTTCAATGTACAGCACTCCCTCTCTACAACGACACCTAATGTGTGCGTTGTTCGGAGGGAGTCGTTACAGGGAGGGAATTAGGCTTACATTTGCAAACAGCTTGAATCCAGATCAGACGCCGCGTAACGCCGCGTCTGATCTGGATTCAAGCTGTTTGTCACTTGTCATTATGCTTTTTGTCACTTGTCATTACGCTTTTTTCTGTCAAAATTTCCATTATGTAATTTTGTGAAAAACAGCAAACGACAATTTTAAGCAGAAGACGTTGCACCGTGAATAGGTTGGGCATAATAAATTGTCTTGTTTTTGGGAAGATCGGCAAGTGTCGTTGTAAGGAGGGAACCGTTGTTGGGAGGGCCGTTGTAGAGAGGGAGCGCTGTAAAACATGACTTAGCTATGAACTTTGAAATAGAGATACTCTATGGTTGACAAAAGCAATCTATATTTATCAAATATCAGCTGAAGACATATGGGGAAGTTTGATTAAAGTGAGAACGAGTTACCAAAGTTTGACTTAGAGAACTTTTTTTACTCATTTTTATGGTACATGTATACTGGTTAACTGTTTATACAATCAAATTAGAAATGGATCTGGTATCCCCTTTTAATTTTACTTTATATTTCTTGCAACATGCAAGTCCTGTTTCAGTGTGCATACTCTGGTTTATACCCCACACAAAGAAGTTTTGGTTGGCTATACTGGAATCACTTGGTCCATCTGTCTGTAGTCGGAATTTGTGCGTAACTCATTATCCCCAGAAACTTACAATGGAAGATTCTAGTTTGCAATAAAGGCTGGTCCATTTTAGACTATTTAGGGTTGTTTTTGGTAATAAATTGCAAGTTACAAACAGTGAAGTCTCTGATCAGAGACTTCACTGTTTGCATAGAACAACTGTTCCCTTCACAGGTACACTTTTGGTAAAGGACACATATATGCGTCACTAGGGCTCAATGAGTTAACAAACAGAAAGATATTTTGAGTTATGCAGTATTGTTGATCACGATCTGAAGTTGTGCACCTGTGATTTTGGTTTTGATTTGTCATTTCGATCTTGAATTATTTGTTCCAGCGCTTTACTCCGTCATCCCTCAAAATAACTTTTTTTTTAAATTTTGCAGTACTTTTAACACCATCTGAATCTGTTCACCTGTGATTGTGGTTTTTATTCCTCACTTCATTCTTGAATTACCTCCCTTTTCGTAATTTTAAGCAATGAAAATTGTCTGCAGTTTTGCTCTGTCATACCTCAAAAGAACTGTTTTAAAGGACAAGGTTCACGAAGCCTCCGATTTGGCCCTGTAAAAAATAATTTTTCCAAAAAAGATTTTTATCTTTATTTTCTGTTTATTTGTCAATATCAGATACTAATACTCCATAATATACACACAAAAGACCCAAAGTCAAGTTTTAACAATTTTATAGTTTCTTGTGAATGAACCGAGAGGCCAAAAAAGACAAAAAAAGCAGATTTTTGGTACAATTCTCGGTATAAATCCTAAAAATAAACTATGAAGGCACGCATGTGACACTTCAAAATTTGGATATGTTACTTCAACTTAAATATTTATTGTGTACTTAAAATATCTTTGTGTCGCATTAGTGCCTTCATTGTTAATTTCTATTATTTATACCCTGAATTGTACCAAAAATCTGCCTTTTTGGACTTTTTTTGCCTCGTGGTCCATTTACAAGACACTATAAAGTTGTCAAAACTTGATTTGGGTTGAGCTTTATGTATAATATGAAGTATTAATATCTGAAATTGACAAATAAAGAGAAAATATAGCTAAAACATAAATTGGAAAAAAAAAGATTTTTACAGGGCCAAAATGGACGCTTCGTGAACCTTGTCCTTTTACTATATATTGTTGAGCACGATTTGAAATTGTTCACCTGCGATTTGGTTATGATTTACTTCTTCATTCTTGAATTATCTTCCTTTTCGTAATTTTAACAAATTGTGGCGTCATTGATTATTTTGGGTAATTTGTTTTCAAAGCAGTAGACATCTGTAATCTAATAACCCCATCTCTGTATCTAATGTGGTGGTTGGGGGTATAAATCACTGTTAGTGATAGTTTTAGTTCTTACAGAAATTGATAGGTATACAGAAGTTGTCAACTCTGCACGCTAGCGGCGGGTATATCTGCTACAGTGATTGCCTTTGCAAACAGTTTGGATCCAGATGAGACGCCGCGTAACGCGGCGTCTCATCAGGATCCAAACTGTTTGACACTCTGACCATGTTTTAAAAAGAAATTTAGAAAAATCTTTTTTACAACAATAGCAGACAACAAATGTTGCAGACACAAAAAAATTACCCAGCATGCAAAGAGTTAAAGGAAGAAGCATGGCCAGTATTTAACCTATTACCCCATAACCTGTTTCTAGTGTTGAAGATAGGTGACCACTTAAAGCAGGTTGAAAAAAAAGCAGAACGCGTCTTAAGGTGCATTCTGCTTTACTTTCAGCCTGCTTTAAGCTACAATCTACTAGAAAATAGAAAAAAAAATATGAACAATTTTCATGACTGTATAAATTGGAACTATTTTTTCTTGAGTGGAGGAATAAATTAGAGGCGTAAAAAGGTGTATTTATGAGGTAATGGGTTAAGATAGGCTGCATTTCTGGCAGCTTTCTGCAATGTTAATCATTCTCTCATATGAGGTAACTAGCTGGAATCCTGGACATGAACTATAGGGCAATTAGTATCGTCTATATTCTTCTGACAATCTTATTCGTATCATTCCCATTCAGTCAAAACTGACCAAGCCCTTGGTTATTCATTTAACTCTTTCCTCCCTGAAATTTAAAATGAACAATTCCAGTTTCCATTTGAGTCTAGTCCATTTCTGACTTTTAAGGGTGGTTTTTGTCAATGTTTTGCATTATTACAAACAGTGAAGACCCAGATCAGAGGGCTCCATAAGGAGCCCTCTGATCTGGGTATTCACTGTTTGCATAGGAAAAGTGCACTTTTCACTTATATACTGCTTGAAAAGCACGCCTATATGCGTGACTAGGGTTCAAAGGGTTAAAGCAACAAAAGAGTAAAGAGAACGACAAAAATGGTCGTAAGTCAAAACTTTAAAATACACCTAATTTCTTATTTCTCCATCTAATCTTGTCTTGTGACATCTCTTTAGAATCGTCTTTTCAAGACGATTCCAAAGAGATGTCAAAAGACAGGATTAGATGGAGAAATAAATAATATTTAGAATTTTAAAATCGGACTTATGACAACATTTTTCGTACAACCTTTCGTAAGACGGGCCCCTGGTACGTAAGGTTTAACCCACTGAACACTAGTGTTTATATATCATATATCTATAACTTACAGTGTACCTGTGGAGAGTACACTTGTCCTATTCAACACAGTGTAGACCTTGATCAGAGGGTTCATACAGAAGCCCTCTAATCAGGGTCTACACTGTTTGTTATTCAATATATTGCACACAATAACAATTCTAAATAGTAAAAAGTGGACTAGAGTTTACTGTAAACTGGGTGAATGAGTTTTCCTATTTACATGGAGAAAATTCAGTTACATTAAAAACTTCCTTATTATGACTACTGCATTGTAATTATCAGGTGTTTAAGGTAGGTGACAGTTTAATTAAAGCAAGGTGAACATAAAACAGAAAGCTCCTTTAGGAGCAAGGAGCATTTTGTTTTACGTTCACCTTACTTTAACCCTTTGAGCCCTAGTCTCCCTTATAGGCATCCTTTTCAAACAGTGTACATGTGAATAGTACACTTGTTCCGTGTAAACAGTGAAGACCCAGATCAGAGGGCTCCGAAAGGAGCCCTCTGATCAGGGTCATCACTGTTTGTCATAATGCCAAACATTGACAAAAACAACCCTTAAAGTCTGAAATAGACTAGACCAAAATGGAAACTGGAACTGTCCATTTAAAGTTTCAGGGAGGAAAGAGTTAAGCTGTCACCTGTCTTTTATGCAATCAATTAGTCTTCTTTCTAGTGATTGTAATAGAGAGGTTTTACTGTACAGTATAACCTCTGTTATCCGACACCCCATGGTTCCATGTTTGTAAGTCGGTTAAGAGAGGTTGTCGGTTAACGGAATTAGGCCAAAGTTCACAAGTTTACACGCCCAAAGATTGTCGCTGCGAGGCGAATTTCTCGATGCCGATTTACATATTACATAATATGCTTGCATGACAGCAGCATATCCTTGTCAGGTTATTCCAGTTTAAAATAGAAGTCCCCTGCTCCGGATCTACACGGTTTTCCATTGTTCTTTCTACAGTAGGCATAAACGTGTATTGTCAGTGTACAATCGGAAGTAAACACGCATACATGTACGATTAAGGGATCGACTATAACACCGGCACAATCGTATTTACATTTTATACACAAGTATACATTCTTCTCTCGTTAGTCGAACTAGCGGGAAAATAATAAAAACTTCAAATTGCAAGAATGTTTTTATTTTCTCTCAATATAACTTGAGTATACACTTTTACGCCTGCGATTATTACTATAGACTCGACCTATGCGGAGGGCGCATTATATACATATTTCTTACTAACTTGACGGTGATGACGATTGGCAGATACCTGTCCAATTTTAACACGAAATAATGGTAAGCTATTGTTGGAATGGTTTGATGAGTTGGTCTTTTCGGCACTGCGACCCTGAATGGGTTGCTTACACGTGTTGGCTGAAGTTATCTTATCAACCCTCACATTATTCACTCATTGTTTAAACAATACATGTTGTCTTACATGGCCATCCGAGCAATATGTGTCATTCTCACCTGCGCGTGAATAGTCGGTAATTGATCAAAGGTCAGCAAACCGTCGGATAACGGGGTGTGAAAAACCTCTAATTTGCCTTTTTTGGTCCTTCAAGGTATGTCGGATAACGGTTAACAGAGGATCCGATCAAGAGAGAGTTAGGTTACATAAAATATATAGGGAAACTGCCGGGACCAAACAGCAGGATCGGATAACAGAGGTTTCCGGTCAAGAAAGGTGTCGATCGACAGAGGTTATACTGTATTTGTTTCCATTTTGCTTGTTGCAGACACGAATGAATAAGCTTATTAATTCGCGTTCAACGTTGGCACTTTCCATTATCAGCAGAACGAGTGTTTATGGCATGGACCGCATTAATTTCCTACATACGTTTTGTAGCTGAAACTTGCATATCATAGCTACACTGTACACCCAGATTAACTCTTTCCTCCCTGAAACTTTAAATGGACAATTCCAGTTTCCATTTTTGTCTGGTCTCTTTTTGACTTTTAAGGGTTGTTTTTGTCAATGTTTGGTATTATGACAAACAGTGAAGACCCTGATCAGAGGGCTCCTTTCGGAGCCCTCTGATCTGGGTCTTCACTGTTTGCATAGGAAAAGTGTACTATCCACATGTAAACTGTTTGAAAAGGACGCCTATATGCGGGACTAGGGTTCAAAGGGTTAATCTATTACTCCATAGATTCACATTTTTACACATCTAATTTATTACTCCACTGAAGAAAATAGTTCCACTTTATACAGTCATGATTCATGAATATGTATCATAAGAAATATTTTCTTTATTCTAGCAGAAGGTAGCTTAAAGCAAGCTGAAAGTAAAGCAAAATGCACCTTTAGGCGCATTTGGCTTTACTTTCAACCTGCTTTAAGTGGTCACTACTCTTCAAAACTAGAAACACTCTATGGGAATTATTCAAGCACTGCAGATTTAGATTTAAAACTGTTGGTAAATAACTTTTCAGAAGAATAGACATTAATTGATCAAAATATTTATTGTCAGTAACAGTTTTCAAGTCATTTTACATGAGCATGAAAACAAAAACTTAAATTGAATGAATGTTTTTATCAGGTATTCTTACTGAAACACTACTTTTATATGAATTTTAAGTACATGTATCAGAATATTGTGTTTGTGAAAACGTCTTGTGAAGAAGTAAGTATAAGTACTGTGGTGATTTAATCTTGTCACTGAGATGGAACTATTTTGTCAATAAATTATGTCATGAATGGCTGTATTGACTTGTTTGTTTACCTGTAGCGTGTTCAATTACCACTGTTTGCTGTTTAGGTTAGCAGTTTGTGTCCCTTGTGCAGCGTGCAGAGTACAGCAGAGAAAACGGTTTCTCTCCAGATAACCATGTTTACGCTTAAACTATTATTTTCATTGCAAACATTTTGGAGCCAGATCAGACGCCGGGTAACCCCGCGTCTGATCAAGCTCCAAACTGTTTGCCACTCAGATTAAAACTGGTAGTCAGAATTGTCAAAAAGTTGTCATTTTCTATATTTCATAGCAATGGGTTTGCAGTTTGAACGGAAGAAAAACGTTTTCTCTACTATATTTCAGACCTGTAGCCAACTCGCAATCAATGGCCATCAACGACCATCGATTTCCTTACTGGCCATACAATGGCTGTACTGACTTGTTTGTTTACCTGGCCCTACATTGGCTGTACTGACTTGTTTGTTTACCTGGCCCTACATTGGCTGTACTGACTTGTTTGTTTACCTGGCCATACAGTGGCTGTACTGACTTGTTTGTTTACCTGGCCCTACAGTGGCTGTACTGACTTGTTTGCTTACCTGGCCCTACAGTGGCTGTACTGACTTGTTTGTTTACCTGGCCCTACAATGTTTGTACTGACTTATTTGCTTACCTGGCCCTACAGTGGCTGTACTGGCTTGTTTGTTTACCTGGCCCTACAGTGACTGTACTGACTTGTTTGTTTACCTGGCCCTACAATGGCTGTACTGACTTGTTTGTTTACCTGGCCCTACAATGGCTGTACTGGCTTGTTTGTTTACCTGGCCCTACAATGGCTGTACTGACTTGTTTGTTTACCTGGCCCTACAGTGGCTGTACTGACTTGCTTGTTTACCTGGCCCTACAATGGCTGTACTGACTTGATTTTTTTTACCTGGCCCTGCAATGGCTGTACTGGCTTGTTTGTTTACCTGGTCGTACAATGGCTGAACTGACTTGTTTGTTTACCTGGCCCTACAATGGTTGTACTGGCTTGTTTGTTTACCTTGCCCTACAGTGGCTGTACTGACTTGTTTGTTTACCTGGCCCTACAATGGCTGTACTGGCTTGTTTGTTTACCTGGCCCTACAATGGCTGTACTGGCTTGTGTGTTTACCATGGCTGTACTGGCTTGTTTTTTACCTGGCCCTTCAATGGCTGTACTGACTTGTTTGTTTACCATGGCTGTACTGGCTTGTTTTTTACCTGGCCCTACAATGGCTGTACTGACTTGTTTGTTTACCATGGCTGTACTGGCTTGTTTTTTACCTGGCCCTACAATGGCTGTACTGGCTTGTTTGTTTACCTGGCCCTACAATGGCTGTACTGGCTTGTTTGTTTACCATGGCTGTATTGGCTTGTTTGTTAACCTGGCCCTACAATGGCTGTACTGACTTGTTTGTTTACCTGGCCCTACAATAGCTGTACTGACGTGTTTGTTTACCTGGTCCTACAATGGCTGTACTGGCTTGTTTGTTCACCTGGCCCTACAATGGCTGTACTGACTTGTTTGTTTACCTGGCCTTACAGTGGCTGTACTGACTTGTTTGTTTACCTGGTCCTACAATGGCTGTAGTGACTTATTTGTTTACCTGGCCCTACAATGGCTGTACTGACTTGTTTGTTTACCTGGCCCTACAATGGTTGTACTGACTTATTTGTTTACCTGGCCCTACAATGGCTGTACTGGCTTGTTTGTTTACCTGGTCCTACAGTGGCTGTACTGACTTGTTTGTTTACATGGCCCTACAATGACTGTATTGGCTTGTTTGTTTACATGGCCCTACAATGGCTGTACTGGCTTGTTACCTGGCCCTACAGCGTAACAGTCAAACCTGTGTTGAGCGATCACTGAATGAAGATGCACGGTTATACTGCTTAGTGCAAAGCAAGTTATGCATAAGGATCCTATATGGGAGACTTCTGCATGACTTTTTCCCTGCTTCACAGTTTCATACACTGAACATGGTATTTTAGCTCACCTGAGCTGTGAGCTTTTAGGATCACTCCGGTCACAATTTCTTCCTAAAATGCTGACCAAATATTTCCAAAATAACGATTCACTAGATATTAAAATAGGCTTGGCGTTTTTGGTTAGTCTGCTTTGAGTATTATCAAAATATAAATTATGGTCAGTCAAAGTTGTCAGTAAATTACCTCGAGCGGGTGATGGACAATTCGTCAAAGTGCAAACTCGTCAAAAAGGAATTATAGCACAAAAGGGGTAGTCAACTCGTCAAAAAGGAATCATAGTACAAAAGGGTAGTCAACTCGTCAAAAAGATTTCTGTATACTGATTTAGTTATACAATAAACATAACGATATTCCAGATTGGGAATTAAAATAGTATTATTATTAACTGCTCTTTTCTAATATTTTCGATCTGTAAGGGCAAACTTTCATTTAAAACAGTGTACGTAGACCCTGATCAGAACGCTTCGGCGCTATCAGATATATAGATCTATAAGGTACAGAGTAAAATCGTGCAAAATGACAATGTATTCATCTATAGAGAAATTAATCACTTTCGAGGCCCTTTGGCCCGGGTCTACACTGTTAACAAGTTAAATGTTTATCGTCTACATATTTACATTATGCTGCAAACTGTCAAACAGTGTACGTAGACCATGATTATTTATTTATTATTTTTATTTATTTATTTTTATTTTTTGCAAGCGCGCTATCAGATAAGTTCTTATGATATCAGTATCCAAACTGTTCGACACATGTTTGATCACTGAGCGATACATTCCAGTGTACGTTTGCCTATGATAATTACATTAATTGGTTCGTTGTTTTAACAGTTTAATACCAGTGCAGAAAACAAGTGGAGTAATTGCCAATCAACTTTTCGCACCAGATAAACAACAATGCCCAGCCAATTAAAGTAATTTGCACGTGACGCTAGATATCTACCGTTTCTTATTAAAGCATTGATTCTGTGTTAATTTCAGCATTATATCTGAACCATATATTTCCAGACTTAATTTTTTAAATGATTTTAAATAACACATTCTATCAAGGATAAGACACGGGATATTCTAATTATATATAGAAGTTAATATTGCTTAATGTATGGGCGAGGGCATAGCTGATTTCTGCATTACTTTTGTCCTGGTTTAAGCCAAATTTTCTTTCTCTTGTAAATCAATTATGCTTAAACACTAAATAAAATGTGCACTCAATATAATACATTGAAAAGTCTCCCTATTCAGGGTTTTCCGGGAGGCAGGTTTCCTGCATCTGAGACTCAATTCTGTCACCTGGGACTCCTATTTGTCCAACCCCAGGAGTCCCCAGGACCCTCAAATCTTTGACAACATTTTACTCCAAACCCGCAGATCATCAGATATGTAAATCCTGGGTGCTGATGTGGGGTATGCTCAGGTCAACAGAGATCATGAATCTGCACTGTTTTAGTGTTTACAAAGGTTTAACAAGTTATTTGTCAACATTGTAAGACATTTTATACACATCAAGTTAATTTGGGACCCCCAAATATGCTGAGGGACTCTCAAAGTGAAAGGTTTGAGGGTCCTTAGGACTCTCAATTACAAAATGCAAGGGAAAACCCTGTCTATTATGGTAAAAGTTTACTTTTATTTGGACAAATCGGCATCAAATTCTTCTTACATATATTCAGATCTAGTAATTTATATGTTACAACTTTAAATGCTAGAAAATCCATCTCAACTTCTCGATAATTGCAAATTTTACCAATATAAACCTATAATTAAACAAAAAAGTATTACTATATATATAAATTTAACAGGTTAGTATTAATATATACCCCAACACAAAATCCTTTTTGACGAATCGTCTTTTGCCATTACTATATATTGCCTTTTTGACGAGTTTACACTTTGACGAATCATCCGTAATTCCCTCGAGCCCATGTATTAGCCTTATCCTATTTTTGGTGCGAGTTGTTTCCCTTTATGACCCGGAAGTGATTCATTTTGTTGCTGTCGCTAAATGAAATGAAAACATGTCAAGTGTGAAATTAAAATGCTAAATTCAAACAACACGCCAATTAAAATCATACCGAAATATGGATAACAATTTAGATTTAACTTATGACCGTCTTCTTGGTGAGGGTTCTTACGGGAAAGTTTTCCTTGTGAAGCAACAAGACGGTGAACAGGTGAGAAATAATAACAATAAAATAATATTTTATAGCCTCAGCCTGGCTCAGGCCTGAGAATTTACTACTTTTTATTTGGTAGTGACTAGGAGTACGTGACCGTACCTCTAATATTTTTGTAAGGTAGAAGTTGCTCTGCTCTTGCCTTTATCAAGAGTGATGATTTCTTTGATAAATGAAACCCAAGTTTAAACAGTCCCTGCAAGGGCCCCCGGGTTTGACAACTGAAATGGAAGATAGAAATTTGTGGAAATTGGTGGTCAAACAAGCTTGCAAAGGCGAAAACCGAATGCACTGATTTTAGAGCCAATTTCAGCTGTAGTAGCTATATCAAAGGATTTTTTAAAAAAATAAATAAAAAAATCTGGGATATTTTGTGGTTAATGGGTAGATATTGACCTAAACACGTAATATAACTAGAGCGGGTTCGGCAGTGTCCGGATACTTAAGAGAAAAATATAGTTTCAAAGATAAGTATTCGGAAGACCCTAACATTGACTAGCTGGTTACCTTAGGTGAAGTGTACCCGTTCGTTTGTCATATAAAATACTGTAATAATCGCAGTCAGTATTTGAAAACACCGGGTACCATACATCAATTGCCGTCGCCTAAGTCCGTATACTGGAGGGACTTTCGGATATCTAATGAAGGGTCTTCCGGATACCAGCTCAGTTTTTAAAAAAAATGCCAACCTATTACGGCTACCAGAAGATACACTGAACAAATAATAATAAAACTTATTTTACTGCAAGTTTCTTGAAATATAGTTTTGCCTGGTCAATCTCTAGTCAAATACAGGGCTGCCATAAGTTGACATGTAAAATCCTAAGATTTCCAAATTTGCTTTTTTCAAGTTTGATTTTACTAATCGTATCTTTTTCTTGTTAGTGGACAGGACACATGCCTACTTAAAGCAGGCTGGAAGTAAAGCAGAATGCGCCTTAAGGCGTATTCTGCTTTACTTTCAGTCTGCTTTAAGCTACCATATAGATCTACTAGAAAAAAATCTGAAGATTCAGGAAAAATCCGGGGAAATGGTAGCCCTGCAAATAATAGCGATTTATTTTTCAAACCCTTGATTGTCATCAAACAAAACGACGATAGATCTAATCTGAGGTGTGTAAGGGTTGGACATTTATTATTAATTATCCACACCCTTACTGTCTGCATATCTGACAACCGTTTCACGATGTAGCAATAATTGTTACCCCACTCTATGTATGTACATATTGTGTGTAGCCTTCACATGATACACGATGCTCTATAAATAGCAAGTGTGGAAAATCTACACACAGGGTGTCACGTAATTGCCAATATTCTGTCAAATGCCGATCTGTTTACGTAAGTTCTTTAAAGAAGCATATACACGTTTATGACAGTTAATGAACCATTTTCCATACTCAGCTAAATAATATAGACACATTATATGCCTTTAATATACACCAACAACAACAGTCAACTAGATTTTTTAAACAATTCATATTCAGAAACATTCGATAGGATAAAGCGTTAATACTGCTGAATCAGTCACTTGATCAAAGTGAACGCAAGAGGCATCTTCAATTACTCGCACATCGGACAAATGAATTCGAGTTTCTTATGTTCATTTTCATCAAGTAACTCGTACTCGGGCCTGTTGGCACATTTAAAGTGCCAACGAGTTTTGCAGCTGGCACAATTCACCCACATAGATGGGTGTTGGTCCCCCTTGTTACAACATGGGCACATATCAAACTCTTCCATTAAAGCGTCGCCGTCGTCATCATCAAGATGCTTTTCGATGTCAGTTCCACTGTCTGAGTCACTTACGTCATCGAGGTGTTTACTTCTTTTCACTTTCTTCAATGCTTGTTGCCTAGCTTTCTTTTCCTCCCTCTCTTTCTTCTTGATCTGCTGAACTTCTTCTTTCTTTCGTTTTTCTTGCACTTTCTCCCTCTCTCTTTCAATTTTCCTCATCACCTTTGCATGTTCTTCTTCTTCTCGCTTTCTTTTCTTTTCTAGCAATATAGCCCTAAATTGCTCCCCAGTTACGGCTTTCGGAATAAGTTCCCTTTTGGCTTTCTTCTTCTCTAATTTCTTCATGACAGGTAACTTCAAATATTTAGTTAATGGTGATTCTTGAGTTGCCATCTGAGAAGCAGCGATATCCTCTGCTATACCTATACCATTTCCGTTTTCCCTGTCATCTTCCTTATCCTTCTGACTACATATGTCCTCTTCCTTGCCATCTGTTTTATTATCCTCATTTCTAGTTATGTCTTGCTTGTCATCTGGGGCTTCTATCTGTCTACCAGGATTGTCTTTATCTTCATGCAACATTGACATCTCAGTTGCTGGTGTGTTGTCAATGTCTTCTCTTGTTTCTTCTGCTGACAAGTCGTAGTTCGTAGTCTGGGTAAACAAAACACTTGTTTGAAACTTGTCGGTTTTGAGAAATTGTTGTCTATTGAGAGGAAACAACCCAGCATCTCTGAATCCATTTACAGCATTTTCTACCTTAGAAGATGCAATCCATGCCTGCTTAAAGATTTCTGCAAAACAAAACTTGGTGACATACTCACCCACATGTCTTATCTGCCAATCTCTCAGTGCCACTTTCCACGACTCCTTCAGCGATCCGAAAAGTCGAAGATCACATGGTTGCATTAGATGTGAGCCATGCTCTAGCAGGCAGTACAATATAATATTATTTTCCTTGCATATATTGGACGCCTCGAGGGTGAGATGAGTTTTATGTCCATCCACGAACAGAATGACAGGCTTCTTTACTTGACGTTGCTCAACATCTGGGATGAAGACAGTGGTCAGCCAGCTAGTAAATAGCTCGCTGTCCATCCAGCCTGTTTCACTCCTGCCAAGAACAGCATCCTCAAAGCCTTCCAACATATTTCTAGAAAATCGTTGACCAGGGAACACTATCATGGGTCGTAGAAAATGCGCTGCAGCACTCATGCCACATAAAACTGTAATTTGTGACCTATCTGACGCACACACATTATAAACAGATTTAGCACCTCTGAGGCCAAGGACATGTCCTGTTTTTGCACTCAAAGCAAAGCCAGACTCGTCTGCATTATAAATGCGTGTTGGGTCAAGCAGTAGTGTATCATCTGCAACAGTTTTTTTATGAACTGCTCAAAGTTGTCGAACCATTTTTCAACTCTCTGTTGTGAAATAACAGCTCTCTCCTTCCCCAGTTGTCTGGGTGACCTCAGTGATATCTCGGGGTGCCGACGCATGAAACCATAGTACCAATCTTTTCCTGGAACACCTTGTTTAAAGGGAGTTGGCCTGCCATCAGCTTTGATTATATTAGACACGGTATTTAAAAGTTCTGAACGTGTCCGACCGTACCCTATCTTTGACATGTCTACCAACCACGTTGCAAGTCTCTCCTCTTCTAACGACGACAAGACTGTGTGGGGGCCCATAGAACAATTCATGCTTGACTTCTCGTGTACCTTATCGAAGATGGTTGACCTAGGTACTTTATATACACGTGAAGCTTTCAGGTACCCCATAGATTTACTTTTAACCGCCATGACTGCATTTTGCAGAGACTCTTTGTCGTATTGCAACTGCCGGCTCATACTAAAATAATACACAAAACAGTGTATGAGCAAATCTGGTCGATTCTGATTTTAAACCGCGAAAAACGTTTAAAGAACCAAAGTGGTAAACAATTATCTGTCCGTCAAAATTGAATTAAAATGAATTGAGTTCAATAATATTTCTCTCTAAAAAACCGGTATCCGGAAGACCCGGCTATGCATTTGTTTTCGTCTCTTCCGGATACCACTTTATCATATGTAAACAATGCATGACGTCATTTTTACACAAATCACATGAGGTGTCTATGTTTCTACGATCAATATGCATCTTCACATGTTAAATAATCATAAATAGAACGTGATAACAAAATCACAAGTTTCGGCATAGCTAAGCGTACTATGTAAAAGTCATAACCTATTTTTACCTTGCAAACAAACTTGGTTCTCTCTGGTGTTTGAAAAGTCCCGCGAACGAAAAGTTTTTAAAAAACGGAAAAGGAAGAAGGAACAAACTGCGTACAAAAATCGTGGTATGACGTCATATGGTAAAATGGCGCGATTTTTTAAAAAAGTATACGGACTTAGACGATATCCGGACATAGCCGAGGGCGCTCTATAGGTAAAACCTATATACGGCCGAAAGCTGTTTCTACAAAGTATAGGAATAAGGTTATTTAATATTTCAAGGGTACGAAATGACCAAAAAATAGGGTGCGTAAAGGCGAGTGTACGAAATGGCCCGTTGCCGCGAGAACAACACTGGTTCCCTGCCTCCTATATCTCAATCAAACATCCGGGGACCTGACTACCCTGGCGGCCATTTTGGAATCGCCAGACGGACTACTCGATTCAATAATCCGGTGTGGCGTACCAATCCCATGATAGGGAAATGTCTATCGGTTTAAGCCTGTGTACTCAATCGTGTCCACCTAATGCGCACAGGTGAATTATGTGCTACATTACTAAAATATTTCCAAAGAGGAGAGCCTAATGAGCCGCCACTACGGAATTCCCGAACGCTCGGTTGGTTGGTGAATTAGGCATTCCCTTGCCGGAAGTGAAATCGTGACAGAAAAAATGGCGGCGCCCTTAAATTTGCGATAATATTTTGACTTCATAGGTAAATGAAAATTATTTTTTTATTCCTTGTTTTATTCACACAACGCGTACACATTATCTAAAGGCGACCTCACAAAAAGCTGGCCTATGGCCAGCTTTTTGTTTCGGCCATATAAAAGAAACAAACAATGATGTTAAAGTACAACACTTTAAAATAAAACGAAAAAATAAAATGACACAATTTGTGCCTCATGAATCGCTTTTTTCATTATTCTATATTATATAAAATAAATGTCGCATTTAACATTTTCCCTGTCAGTTTTTAAGTATTGAAAACTTCAAGTTGCCTCGTGGTAAACTTATTTCCAGTTATTTCAATCATTGGGAATGCTATTTCTTGTGGTTTGATCCCGATCTCACTGTAAATAAAGGGTGTTTAAGCGCGAAAAAATTACTCGTATTGCTGGTTTGGAAGCCATTGAGTCATGCATATTAATGAGATCCCCGACGGACACGCCCCATTTCGGCGTTTGGCATTGCTAGCTGTAGTTGAATACAATGTACCTTGATTTAAATGGCCCTTGAACTTATTTTATGTAGCAAGTGTGTGTATCCGTGTAGTGGGATGGTTTTGGGGGTTGGGAAGAGGGGGGAGCGGGAGAAAGACATAGCATGCGACAAGCACTTGTTTGTGTTTACATTCTGAATATTGCTTACAGCAAGAATAATGTAAAAGTCGAATGAATTGCAGTGTTTGACTTTAAAGACATTACATGACCAAGCTTGGGTGGTAACACCTAGTCTGAAAAAAGTTAGGATTAAATCATGAATAGCATGCTTTTACTGTTACAATACTGTACAGAATCTGATGTCTAGGCAAAGAATCAGTCAGCCGTTTCATGTGAGGCCCGTACCTACAATAGGATAGTTGGATTTGTAAAACCCATTGAAAAAACCCTTGAGTGTGAGCATGTGAGGGCCTCTATAGAAAACTTGAGATTGCTGACATTGGCTGAGCGCACGCTTCCCATGCTTTACAGTTATTTTGACACCTAGTGGGAACAATGGAGGGGGAATCAATGAATGGACTGGCTTAATGTCTTTAAGCAAAAAATGTCCCAGATCAGCATTGGAACTTTTGGATTCTGTTTCTGTAAATAAAAAACTCTGAAACAATGTTAGGTTTTTAGCAGACAACAGTTACTCAGTGTTGAAAGATTCAACTTTTTCAACACTAAATAACTTTTGTGGCTTATTAGGTTCTCTTGTGGATCGTTTTAGTTACCAAAACATGAACCAGTCCACTTGGAATTCTGGGTAGTTTAATGAATACTGCTCTAAATTAGCAAACAGTGTAGACCCTGATCAGAGGGCTCCTATAGAAGCCGTCTGACCTGGTTCTACACTGTTTGCAAATGTAATGATGGTCAGTATATATTTTAAACAGATCCATGGTGTTGAAATAGTTAATGTGGCATTTTTCTCATTTCATTCATTTCTAGTTTGCTGTGAAGGAGATTGACCTCACCAAGTGTGATGAAGATGGAAAGACACAAGCTCGTGGGGAAGCAGCCATCTTGTCGAGGATAAAACATGAAAACATTCTCAAGTATATAGAGTCTGTGATCAATGATGATTGTTTATACATCATCACAGAGTACTGTGGTGGTGGCGACATGGAGGACTATCTACAGACAGTGACCAAGTGTAAAGTCACCGTCCCAGAATCCCTTGTGTCAGAGTGGATCCTTCAGCTGGGCTCAGCCCTTTCGGTAATACATGTTACGTAGTTGCTGATTTGTTTCTTTATCTATTACAGGCTATCAGAGCTCCAGATAAGGAGAGTGTTTCAAAAACAAAAATATTTATTTCTGCATCAAACCTAATGAGTTGTGACACCATAAAATTTGGTAATGAAATGAGTGAGAAAATGTTGGATTTGGTCAGTGTACCCCCTCTTACATGACTGTATTTGGAGCTCTGAATAACAGGGTTTCAGATAAGAGGGGGTTATAAACCTGTACTTTCAGCATTTGGTCCTTTATGTGTACACCAAAATCTATGTTGTTACTACAGTACTCATCGGAATCGTCTCTTTGAGATAATTCTAATAAGTAGTCACAGCATAAGTTTGGGTAGAGACATGAGGCTTTAAATATTAGAAATTCTGCTCTTATCTGGAAGATATACATGTACATATGTTTTAAACCTTTGCTTCATAACTAGTTTCTTGTTTTGAAGACAACTGAACACTTAACCCAGTACCCCATAGCTTGTTTCTAGTTTTGAAAACAGATGATCACTTAAAGCAGTTTGAAAGTAAAGCAGAATGTGCCCTAAGGCATATTCTGCTTTACTTTCAGCCTGCATTAAGCTACAAAGTACAATCTGCTAAGAGATAGAAACTATTTCTTACGGTTCAAATTCATGACTTTATAAAGTTCAAATATTTTCTTCAGTGGAGGAATTACTAAAAGGCGTATTTATGTGGTAATGGGTTAAAGCAGGTTGAAATTGTCATTGATTCAGCAAAAGGCATATCAATGATATCGATATATTGTGAGACAAATATGGACGATATATTAATATAATGATTTGAAAATTCCAATGACTCTAGAGACAGGTGATGGGAACTTATTTGTTATTTGAATTGACTGTTTAATTAAATATTTACAATGTACCATCTACCATGTACCTGCAAATGAACATTCAGAAAAACTCTCAACATCTAATGATCTATGCATGACAAATTAACTTTTTTTGTTCATATGAATATACTGTAAACAATGAGTGTATTACAGTAATTTGTAAAAGCTAGCAGTGTAGAATCAGAAAAGGGACTTTTTCATCAGTACATTTCTAGTCAGTTTTATTTTCCATTGTATCGAAACTCTGAAAATGTGTATCGATAATCAATAGTTGAACAAATATTGGTGATACATCAATATCGTTCCTATCAATGACAGCTCTAGTTGAAAGTAAAGCAGGGCTCGTATTCTGAAACACTCTTAGATAACTTTTACTCTAAGTAAATCAATATTCTCTTAGTTTTCGGCAATTTAGTCTAAGTATTTGATGATATACTCTTAGAAAGTGAAAAAAACTAAGATAATTCTAAACTCGACAGATTTCACTAAGTATAACGATATACTCTTAGAAAATCAATATAGTCTTAGTTTTCGGCCATTTCAACTAAGTATTTGGGGATTCCCTCTTAGAAAGATGAAAAAAACTAAGAAAATTCTCAACTCGCCAAATTTACTATAGAATTTTCTCAAAACTTTAGAAAACTGTGACCCTCTCTTAACTTTTTAGAATTTTCTAGGATTAGAACACGAACGTTTATTAAGCAGTAATAACAGGTAGACTAGATAATTTATTGAATAAAAATCGTTTATAGACCTATAGATACGTTTAGCGGATGTTTTTGAGCCGACGTTTGTGTTTGAGTGGCTTCGTGAAATTGGGTCAAAGTCTGGGTGGGGTAACGTCATTACAACGGACTGGGATTACTGTTTAAGACATTATTACATACGCTCTTCATCGCGAAAACGTGGAAAAGATCGATATCTATTCAAAGTCTATATTTTTAGTAATAAATGACCACTGTATGTACCAAAACTAGCGTAAATACATAATTAGGTTCACAATTATAATTAACTAACAAGCCTAATTTCAACGAAGTCGCCGTAGCTCAATCGATAGCGAGTCTTACTTGCATGTCGGGGGTCGCCGGTTCGAGCCACACAGGGTACGAATATTTTTTTTTCTTAACAACCCCCTTCTTTTTTTTCTTTTTTTTTTCTTAAAAAATCATCATTATTTCTATAGATTCGTTTCTTTAGATACAAATAACTGCTTAATTCTTTCAATGCCAAACTTTCGTAATAGTTTACTTCTTCACCGTTTCATTGTCGTCTGCTTCAATTTTGTTGTCTGCAATATCGTTTCAAAGTAAATTGTAAGGCAGTATGACTGAAAAGAATTCAATACGAGTGCCGAATAGTTTGGATCCTCATCAGACGCCGCGTTATGCGGCGTCTGATCAAGGTCCAAACTGATTGCAAACGTGCTTTTAGGCGCCATTGAGAGTGAACGGGTTAAAGCATGCTAAAATTGAAGTAAAAGTCTCCAATTAGAAATTTTCTTTGTTATTGTCAGCCTGCTAGTTCTAGTAATGACTTTCATGTTTCTACTATTTCTTGATATTTGAAAAGCATTAAGAAAAGTGTCCTGCAGATTGATGTTTAACCATTGTCATGCAGCATTGTCATCTGCTGCAAACACATCATCTGCAGAAAACAACATAATCAATTTGATACTTTCAAAACTTAAAAACAGTAAAATATGACTAACTGGCAAACAAGTTTGGATCATATCAGACGCCGCATTACGCGGCGTCTGATCTGGATCTTTACTGTATAGAAACTGTTAACAAATTTTATCCAAGTCGCGCTTAGCATAATAAGAGGGTTTCTTTTAAAGCAGGCTGGAAATAAGAAGGAAACCTTTAATTGGAGACTTTTACATCAATTCTAGCATGCTTTAACCCTTTCACTCTGGCGCCTAAATGCGCGTTTGCAAACAGATTGGATCTATTATCAGGATCCAAACTATTTGGCACTCGTATTGAATTCTTTTCAGTCATACAATTAACTTTAAAAAGATACTGCAGACAACAGAATTGAAGCAGACGACAATGAAACTGTGATAATTAGACTCACTCTCGCCTAAAGGAACGTTTGCAAACATTTTGCACCTTGATCAGACGCCGCGTTTCGCGAGTCTGATCAGGATCCAAACTGTTTGACACTCGTATTGAATTCTTTTCAGTTATACTTCCTTACATTTAAGGCTTTGAAACGATATTGCAGGCAACAAAATTGAAGCAGACGACAAGAACATTTAAAGGAGTAAATTATCACAAAAGTTTGGCAGTGGAAGGATAAAGCAGTTATTTGTATTTAAAGAAATGAATCTATGGAACTAGTGATGATAATTAAAAAAAAAGAAGGGGGTTGTTAAGAAAAAAAAGATCGTACCCTGTGTGGCTCGAACCGGCTACCCCCGTCATGCCAGGCAGAGTCGCTATCGATTGAGCTACGACGACTTCCTTGAAAGTTGGCTTGTTAGTTAACTATAATTGTGAACCTAATTATGTATTTACGCTTATGTATAAACACTTTTTATTCAATTAATTATCTATTCTACTTATTCTGGGACAATGATTGCTGCTTTATAAACGAGAGAAGAAAACAAACCCGAAAACTACAGCGCAAATAAAGTCACACATGTTAGTATGCGAGAAGAGTGACGTCATTTTAGTCGGGAAAGTCCCTGACAACGGCCATAATTTACTCTTAGTTTTTTTTTCGCTAAGAAAATAATTTAGTATTTTCTTAGAGTAAAAGTTAGCGAAAAATAATCTTAGATGAAAATGTTAGAGTTTAGAAATTTCTAATTAAAATACTTAGAATGTTTCAGAATACGGCCCCAGAATGCACTTCATATTTGACATTTGAACCCCACTCTAGAAGCTCTTGAGTTCAACTTCAAGTCCATGACTTGAGTCTTGTCAGATAAAAGTCAGGGTCATCTAGAGATCAATTCAGGGGGCATAGTCTTTCATAAACATCTTGCTTTTAGCTCACTTGGCATGAAGTGCCAAGGTGAGCGATTGAGATGGTGTCAGTAGTAAGTCGTTGTTCATCATCAACTTTTTCTCGAAAGAACTTTTTCTTGGAACATACTTGGTCAATTTCATTAAAACTTCACAGGATTGTTCCTTGGAGAGTACTGTGTTAGATTTTTTTCTAAAAATATGTCATCATCTAATTAAAATTTGTTGCCATGCCGCCATGGCAACCAATTGAGAAAAATGGGCAAAATTCTACTAGATTTCTGAAAATAAATTTCCTATCTGAAAATGTTGGTCAAATATGGTGTGTTATTTACACTTCTGCCTACTAATCTTCAAAGTTGTACATTATAAGATACATATGTTATTATTTACATTTCAGTACCTTCATGATCAGAAAATTCTGCATCGGGACATGAAGACGAAAAACATCTTCCTGAAAGATGATCTGACAGTAAAACTTGGGGATATGGGCATAGCCAAGTATGTGATTGTTGTATTAACTCCATAGTCAATAGTGCAAATCTTAGCCTTAACTCATTGCCCCATAAAAACACCTTTTTTTTGCTCACCTGGCACATAGTGCCAAGGTGAGCTATTTTGATAGTTCTGTGTCCGTCGTTGTTCGTCCGTCCGTTCGTCGTCAACAATTTCTTTAAACGATAGTTCTCTGAAGCTACTGGCTGGTTTTTTACCAAACTTGACAGGAATGATCCTTGTATGGTCCTCTTTCAAAGTTGTACAAATAGTTCCGGTCTGTTGCATATCTAGGTCACATGAGCTAAAAATAGATTTTTTCAATGAAAACTTAAAAAATCTTCTTGTCTGAACCCACAGTACCTTGTGCTTAGATATTTGGCACAAAGCATTGTCTTCAGGTCCTCTATCAAGATTGTTCAAATTATGTCCCTAGGGTAAAAAATGACCCCGCCCTGGGGGTCGTAATTTTACATAGAGTTATATAGTGTCACAGGTTTTTTCTTTCTTTTATAACAGCCGCCGTTAAATGGCGTCTTCCCCTCCCGTTTTTTTTTTCCTCTAAATTTTTTTTGTAAATTTTATGATCAATGAATCAATGGTAGGTTTCATACCATAACTATACTAAGGCAAACCTAAAGTAAATAAACCTTTAGTGCCCTTCACCATCAACCATCATGAAGTGTCAACTGTTTACTTTATTTACCAAATTATAGACTATGGTGACATCAAATTAAAAAAACAAACCTTCCTTTTCTCCCATGAACAACACTTGCTAGATCCCTATCTCAGGGAACATTGGATGCTTTGATGAGAATCAAGTCATTTCCGAAAGCCTCACTGATGAGGACTTTGAAGCTATACTCGAATCCTTCAAAGCATCAAAGAACAGGGACATGGACCTTTAGAGAATCCAATGACAACTACATTTGTAACTGCTGTTGCTTTAAGCCTTCATTAAAGAACAAATTAAAGAAATTATATGGTTAATATTTTCTTTAAAATTTTCCCCTAATTGACCCAAAACGACGCATTTTTTTCCCCTTCTGTGGGTAGCGGGTATCTTCCCCTAATGGTTAAAAAAAGCCCTGAGTGAAATCTTCAATCATATTTATATCCGAAACTAATATGGCCAGAGCTTTGATATTTGGCATGGTGACACTTATAGAAGCCCTTTACCAATATTGTAAATATGGTTGCAGTCTGTTGCATATCTAGGTCACAGGAGCTAAAAATAGATTTTTTTTATTGAAAACTTAAAAAATCTTCTTGTCTGAAACCACAGTACCTTGAGCTTAGATATTTGGCACATATCATCGTCTACAGGTCCTTTATCAAGATTATTCAAATTATGCCCTTGGGTCAATTTTGCCAAGGCCCTAGGGGTTGCAGTTTTACATAGAGTTATATAGTGAAATATTCTTCTCTGAAACTATTATGGCAAGAGCTTTGATATTTAGCATTATGAAGTGACACTTTTACATGCTCTTTACCAATATTGCTGAAATGGTTCGGGTCTGTTGCATATCTGGGTCATTCATTGGAAAGTCTTCCTGTCTGAAACCATCCATGTACAAAATATTTGACAGAACACTTAATTTTCAAGTTCATCAGCAAGATATTTGAAATTATGTCTCTGGGGTAAAAAATGATCTCACCCAAAGGGTCATGTGACCCTTGTGTTGGTTTTTTCCAGGTGAGCGATATTTAGGCCCGTATGGGCCTCTTGTTACGTCTTTAATTTTTTCCTCCACTCAAGAAAATAGTTCCAATTTATACAGACTTGAATATGAATTGTAAGCAATAGTTTCTATATTCTAGCAGATAGTAGCTTAAAGCAGGCTAAAAGTAAGGCACATTCTGCTTTACTTTCAACCTGCTTCATTAAAGTGATCATTTATCTTCAATAGAAGAAACAGGCTAAGGGATAGTTCTGAGACTGGAGTTGTCTCTTGAGGTATTGCTTTCATATTTGATATGCATGTGTATATACCGGTATGGACAAGACCTTTCAATGGACGCAAAAAGTTTGATCACAGTGACCTTGACCTTCAACTTAAGATCGACGTTCAGGTTTCGATATCTATGTTTAGGTTGCGAAAAATGCTTATAAATCTATGCCCCTTGAAGTATTTCTTGCAGATTTGATATACATGTGCAAATATGGACAAGACCTTTCAATGGATGCAAAAAGTTTGACCCCAGTGACCTTGAAATCTTTTTTGTTAGCTCACCTGGCACGTAGTGCCAAGGTGAGCTATTTTGATCGTCCTCTGTCCGTCGTCGTTCGTTCGTCCGTTCGTCGTCAACAATTTCTTTAAAAGACATCTCCTCAGAAACTATTGGATAGATTTTTACTAAACTTGGCCTGAATGATGAAATCTTAAAAAATCTTCTTGTCTGAAACCACAGTACCCTGAGCTTAGATATTTGACACAAAGCATCGTCTTCAGGTCCTCTATCAAGATTGTTCAAATTATGTCCCTGGGGTCAAAAATGACCCCGCCCCGGGGGTCGTAAATTTACATAGAGTTATATAGTGAAATCTTCAAACCTCTTCTTCTCTTAAACTAATATGGCCAGAGCCTTGATATTTGGCATGATGACTCTTCTAGAAGCCCTTAACCAATATTGTAAATATGGTTCCGGTCTGTTGCATATCTGGGTCACAGGAGCTAAAAATAGATTTTTTCAATGAAAACTTAAAAAATCTTCTTGTCTGAAACCACAGTAACTTGAGCTTAGATATTTGGCACAAAGCATCATCTACAGGTCCTCTATCAAGATTGTTTAAATTATGTCCCTGGGGTAAAAAATGACTCCCCTTTTACATAGAGTTATGTAGTGAAATCTTCAAACATCTTTATCTCTGAAACTAATATGGTCAGAGCTTTGATATTTGGCATGATGACTCTTCTAGAAGTCCTTAACCAATATTATAAATATGGTTCTGGTCAGTTGCATATCTAGGTCACAGGAGCTAAAAATAGAGATTTTTTCAATGAAATCTTAAAAAATCTTCTTGTCTGAAACCACAGTACCCTGAGCTTACATTTTTTGCACAAAGCATCATTTTTAGGTCCTCTATCAAGATTGTTCAAATTATGCCCCTGGGATTAAAACAGCCAACGCCCTAGGGGTCGCAGTTTTTACATAGTTATGTACATGTAGTGAAATATTCTTCTCTGAAACTACTATGGCAAGAACTTTGATATTTAGCATAGTGACACTTTTAGATGTTCTTTACCAATATTGCTGAAATGGTTCGGGTATGTTGCATATCTGGGTCATATTAGCTAAAAATAGATTTTTTTCAATGAAAAGTCTTCCTGTCTGAAACCATCCATGTACAAAATATTTTTTCAAGTTCATCAGCAAGATTTTTGGAATTATGTCTCTTGGGTGAAAAGTGATCCCACCCCAGGGGTCACGTGACCCTTGTGTTGGTATTCCAGGTGAGCGATATTTAGGCCCGCATGGGCCTCTTGTTTTTGTTTTCAAATTCTTTATAACTCCTATGTCCCTTGAGATATTACTTTCATAACTAGTGTGCATGTGTGTATAGACTAGACCTTTTCATGTTTTACTTTCACCTTACAGGGCTGTTTTACCTTCTATAATAGAGACAGAAATTCGGTGACTTCATAATTGCAGAAAGCCTCTTTTTTTCTCCAATTTTGGTGGAAGAATTTCCCAAAAATATTTTTTTTAAAAATTGAAAAAGTTAAGCATATAATTCTCTTAAAATTTCACATCTTAAGTAAATAAAACTACATTACAAGACTTTTAGTTAGTGTCCTATTCAATACCAGTCCTACTTTCGTGTTAAATAATTTTATTTTCTTGTATTAAATTAATGCAACTTTCTATTTCGTGTAAGTATGTAGACTTCAATTCAGTTTTTATGTATTTTGGTAGTCAGTCTACTTTTCCCAATTTGGTCGAAAATTGTGTTTGAATGTATATCCCAAATGGAAAGGCTAAGGCCCCTTCCCAAATTTTGGGAAAAAGGCCCTGCCTTGCTTTAAGCTGTTTAGGAGCTGTTTTACTGTCACCTTGCTTTAAGCTGTCCCCTATCTTTTATATGTAATCAACTAGCCTTCGTTTTAGTGTTCATGGTTCTACTTCATGTTTTCTAATTATCTATAAACTAATATGGCGATAGATATAAACAGTAACCCTCCTACTGTTGTAATATCATCTGTTTGAACGATCTTGTATGCAACTTGTCTTAACCCTTTTCCCAAAAGAAGGATGCTTTTTATGCCTTTAATTTATTCCTCCCCTGATGAAAATAAATACATTCATGAATAACCAATATAAAATATGCAAAGTTTAAACTATAATACAGTAGTAAATTCACTATCAAATCTATGATGAGTGATAATTTGTTGAAGATGCATTGCGATCCCAGAAAATAGGCCACTTAAATGCAGAGTGAAAGTAATGCAGAAAGATCCTTCGGAGTTTTCTGCATTATTCAAATTCTGCGCTAAGCTGCTACCTGGCTTCCAGACTGTCACGTATGAATGATGTTTTAAACAAGGGGTTGACAGTAGTTGTATGTGTGATTGAAATTCTATATTAAACTGTGCCTCAGGGGACATATGTCACTCTATTGACTTTTCTGTTTGTCAAATTGTGCATATACATTTGTATTCCTTGTCGGAATTGATGAGTGATAATTTGTTGAAGATGCATTGCGATCCCAGAAAATAGGCCACTTAAATGCAGAGTGAAAGTAATGCAGAAAGATCCTTTGGAGTTTTCTGCATTATTCAAATTCTGCACTAAGCTGCTACCTGGCTTCCAGACTGTCACAAAGTGGTGCAGAGCTTCAGATAAGAGGGGTATTTCAATAACAATTAAAACATCTTTATTTAAGCAATAAGCCCTATGGTGTTATTACTCACTAGAATAGTCTCTTTGAGACTATTCTAATGAGTAATAACACCATAGGATTTGGTGCTGAAATGTGTGAGAAAATGTTGGATTTGTTCAGTCTTCTCCCTCTTATATGGAGACTTGATGGTGTGAGCACATCTAGTGTTACCCTTGTCTATATGTTCGTCCATATATCCATTTGAAATTGCTATCTGCAATTTTGTAAAATTAAGATTTATGCAGTTTTAAACTCATTAGATCCATATCATTATACTTAGGTAATCTGAATTTGATCTGCAAACAGTTTGCAAATACCTGTCAATGGGAATTTGCATGTAAATGGTTAAATACCAAACAGAAGCAATATTGTTTTTCTGTATGCCTGGCTGGGTTAATGTTTAACAGGCAAGTTAACTTTCCCGGCAAAACCATTACATATTGATTGTTATGATACTAACATGCAGACCTGTGTACAGTGATTTTTTAACCCATTACCCCATAAATACGTTTTTTACGCCTTTAATTTATTCCTCCACTGAAGAAAAAAGTTTCAATTTATACAGTCATGAATAAGTATTATAAGATAATTTTTCTATATTTTAGCAGACTTTTTCTTAAAGCCAGCTGAAAGTAAAGCAGAATGTGCCTTAAGGCACATTCTGTTTTACTTTCAACCTGCTTTAAGTGATCACCTATTAAAACTAGATACAGGCTATGGGGAAATGGGTTAATAAAGATCGAAGAATGAAATTCTCTACAGACCTATGACTGCTACATGTAGGACAAAATTAATGCTCAGAGCTCCAAAAGGTAGACCTCTGCATTACTTTTGTTCTGCTTTTAAAGTTGCAACATGTCATCATAAGGAGTAGTGGTGAGACAGAAGTTGATATTTTTATAAGCAGACGCCTGTTACGTCAGGAATATTTTGACATTTGTCCCTCCCACTCCTGCACGTTAACTCTTTCCTCCCTGAAACTTTAAATGAACAATTCCAGTTTCCATTTTAGTCTAGCCCATTTCTGACTTTTAATGGTTGTTTTTGTCAATGTTTGGAATTATGACAAACAGTGAAGACCCTGATCAGAGGGCGCCCTCTGATCTGGGTCTTCACTATTTGCATAGGACAAGTGTACTGTTCAAAGGTACACTGTTTGAAAAGGACGCCTATATGCGGGACTAGGGTTCAAAGGGTTAATATAAATACCGATGATGATGATGATTTGTAACACAAACTTTTTGTGTTTTTAGCTCACCTGAGCTGAGGGTGAGCTATATGGATATCCATCGTCCTTTGTCCCACTGTCTTCCACAATTGATTCGTTAACACACAAGTGGCTTCAAATCTCATTGGATCTTAATTAAACCTGTTCAAAATGTTTGCCTCAATGAAATGTAGGTAAAAATGAATGTGGGTCATGTCCTGTCTAAACTAGGTCACTATGTCAAATCATAGAAAAATCTTACTAACACTCTAGAGGCTACAAATCACATTAGATCTTATTGAAACTTGGTTGAAATGTTTGTGTCAATTAAATCTAGGTCAAATTAAAATGTTGGTCATGTCTGGTCAAAAACTAGGTCACAAGGACAAATCATAGAAAAACTATGTTAACATTCTAGAGGCTATAAATCTCATTTAATCGTAATGAAACTTGGTCAAAATGTTTACATCAATGCAATTTAGTTCATGTAAGAATGTGGGTCATTTAGGGTAAAAAGCTAGGTCACTTGGTCAAATAATAGAAAAAAGCCTGCCACTCACGACTATAGCTCCATATGCAAACAGTTTGGATCTGGATGAGACGCCGAGTAACTCGGCGTCTCATCCAGATCCAAGCTGTTTGACACTTGGACAACATTTTCAGCAATTTTGAGCAACTTTGAAGCACTTTGAAACATGAAGCAGACGAGAAATATAACAGACGACAATTTATTTGGCGGGCTAAGGGTTAACTCTAGAGACCACATTTTGTACTTAATCTTTAAATTATAGTGCAGACCTTTATCAGAGGAATTGTTTTAATCTAATTCATTGAGTACAGTTGTTGTCCTTATTTTGTTTCTCAGCATCTGATCAGAGTCCAAACTATTTGCAAAACATTTCCAAGCTAATGTTGTTCATGTACATCAAAGGGTTACTTTGATTGACATGGGTTCAAACATGTCAAACTTGCATTGAAATACAATGCTACTGGTTGAAATATGTCCCATAGGGATAACCTTTGCAAACAGTTTGGATTCTGATGAGACGTTGGGTAACGCTGCGTCTCATCAGGGTCCAAACTGTTTGACACTCTGACCCTGTTTTGAAAAGAAAATGAGAAAAATCTAATTTTAGAAGAATAGCAGACGACGATTGTTGCAGACGAAAACATTTATCCAGCATGCAAAGAGTTCCCACTGATCTACCTGTCAATGTAAACCCCTTGTTCTCATAGCACAGTTTGTCTTCATCAATTGTTATCTGCTGTACTTCTCAAAGTAAATTCTTTTGACACTCTCCAACCCTTCAAACCTTAGTCACACATACAGTAAAACCTCTCTATTACGAGCACTTAATTGTGTTAATTATTAGCTGTTTATGACAGGTTCCTGCTTAAAGCAAGGTGCCAGTAAAACAGAAAGCTCCTTAAGGAGCTTTCTGTTTTACTGTCAACTTGCTTTAAACTGTCACCTGTCTTTATACAACAATTAACCTTCGTTTTAGGGGTCGTAATGGAGAGGTTTTCATGTATATGCAACCTTTGCAAACAGTGTACCTGTGAAGAGTACACTTTTCCTATGCAAACAGTGAAGACCCAGATCAGAGGGCACCTTCTGGGTCTGCGGTGTTTGTCATATTGCAATAAATTGACCAAAAACCCTGAATAATCAGAAATGGACAGGACTTAATTGGAAACTGGAATTGTCCATTTGAAGTTTTAAGGAGGAAAGGGTTCTGTAAACATAAAAGTTGAAATGTCAAACAGTTCTGATGAGAAACAGAGAAACTCCTTATAATATCATCATATCTGTCAGAAAGATTATCACAAACATGCACAAAATTATATGATATTTAACCCATTACCCCATAACCTGTTTCTAGTTTTGAGAATAGGTGATCCCTTAAAGCAGGTTGAAAGTAAAGCAGAATGCGCCATAAGGCACATTCTGCTTTACTTTCAACCTGCTTTAAGCTACCATCTGCTAGGATATATAGAAACTATTTCTTTTCGTACCTGTACATGGTTATAACTGTATAAAATTGAACCATTTTCCTCAAGGGAGAAATGAATAAGGGAGGCATAAAAAGGCATATATAAGGGGTAATGGGTTAAACTTAAATAGTGTGAAGAGAGTAAAGTGCTCCCTCTCTACAACAACACCCAATGGGAGACAAAGATTGTGTGTGTGTGGTTCGGAGGGGGTTGTTATAGGGAGGGGAAAATAATACCCTTAGAGTATACAGTGCGGCGTCTGTTCTGGATGCAAGCTGTTTGTCACTTGTCATTAAGCTTTTTTCTGTCAAACCTTTAAGAAGACAATATTACAGCAGTATAATCATTAGACCTAATTGTCCTGTTTAGGGAACTGCGGTAAGGGTGGTTGTAAAGAGGGAGTCGTTGTTGGGAGGGCCGTTGTAGAGAGGGAACACTAGTGAGTGGGTTCAAAGTTTCAAATTGATTGACACTCCTCTTTATGTTTCTTCTGTTAAAATATCCAATACATAGAATGTAACTTTGAAAAGAAACAGCAGACAATTTGAAGGCGGCGATATTGCATCAGTGAAAGCATTGGACATAATAGTCTTGTTTGGGAACAACAGCTAGCGGGAAGCATTGTTTTAATGAGGGAATCGTTGTTCGAATGGGGCGTTGTAGGCAGGAATCACTGTTTGATATACATCCTTTGCAAACATTGTAGACCATGATCAGAGGTCTCCTTGGGGAACTCTTTTATCAGGGTTTGCAGTGTGTGTCTCACTTATACTTGTAAATATTGAGTGGGGGGGGGAACAAACCCCTCAATGTCTATTGTAAAGGAGTTCTTTATTATTAGAAATAGACGAATCCCCTTCAACATTTGGCTTTGTTAAAAGTCGATTACTTTCATAATGCTGTTGTATATCCAGGCATGAATTGTTGCCAGTTACAAGTGAACTATTTATGACATTTAAGTTCAAGAGGTATACAATAGACAACACACAATCTCAGACATGTTGTGTAGACTGTATTTTATTAATCTAATGTTTCGGTCATACAATGACCTTCATCAGGGAAATATTTATGAAATTTATATAACTTTTACCTTCAGGTTATGCTCCACTGTTTGATCCTGCCGTTATTGTGCACTTTAATACCATGTCATAAAGTGGTGTGGGACATAAAAATATTATAGTGCTACTCTTGTTTCAAACTGAGTCTTATGTTAATAAAATGGGGGAACCTCATTAGAATTTTAACCCTCAAGTTTACTTCATAGCCTGTTTCTAAGTTTTGAAGACAGGCATATTGAAAAGTGTCAAGTTCGATCACTGATTTGATGTGCATATATATTTATGGGTAAATAACTCAGATTGAGTATTTGCATTTCATGCTTTCCATTTACAGTAAAACCTCTATAACGGCCACTATTTTTTGTTGATTATTGGATGTTTAAGGCAGGTGACTGCTTAAAGCAAGGTGACAGTGAAACAGAAAGCTCCTTTAGGAGCTTTCTGTTTCACTGCCATCTTGGTTTAAGCTATCGCATGTCTTTTATACTATGGATTATCCTTCCTTTTAGTGGCCGTAATAGAGAGGTTTTACTGTACTATTATCTGTCTTAGATACTGAAAACAGAAAACAAGATAGGAGGGATATGAGGGAATATTTACATTCGCCCCATTCAATTCCATTGAAAAAAATTAAGTTTAATTGGTATAGACACAAATTCTCGAAAGGATGGGGGGGGGGGGGGGATTTGTGGATATCTTGCATAGATGAGGCGGGCTTATGGATCTGCTCTCCGCGAATCATTTTGTTGCGTTGCTTCAGTAATGCAGTTATGGCTGTTCCTTTCAGGGTACACACTATTCGTGTTAACAACCTCTAATATGGATTAAGCATACATGTACGTGTATGCATATTAATAAAATGTAAATTTACATTGTATTTGCTGTAATTTCTAATAATAAATGAACATTTTATTAATATAAGAAATGATTTGATTTTTTTCGGCGTTTTTCTCATTTATTTCGCTTAAACGCTGAAAAAATCAGTTCATTTCTTAAAAATGTTAAGTGAGTGTGACCTATTGAGAATTGACTGTACATGCATTAAACTTGTAATGTGATACTGTGACCTGTTATTAGTGAAAAATTACCTGTAATTATCCTTCAACATGCTATAATAATTGTTGTCTGCTAAAGTTTTTGTCTGCAACAACTATCAAAGTTGATTCGAAGGCATTATCTTTCACGAAATATCATCAGAGTGTCAAAACATTTGGATCCAGATGAGATGCCGAGTTACTTTGCATCTCATCTGGGGTCAAACTGTTTGCAAGTTTTCACAAATGCTTGCATTGTGTAGAAACTAGTTGGGGAAAATTGATAAAATCAGTACAAAAGAAGACAGTATTGTAAGTAGTCTGTTAGTCATCCTTGTAGTATGGGGGAAATTTACCTTGCCATCTCTTGTGACTTTAACTTTGCCATAAGTGAAAATTGGGTTAGCCTTATCTATAGCCTGTTAGGGAGAGAAATATGACCCAAACAACCCCGCAAAAGGCTATATCTACGTAGAAACTGGTTTGATTATATTGTATTTTAATCATATTCAAATTCTTAAACGAAAATCTGTATCATAAAGACGCCTTATTTGTTCTCGCAATGCAGAAAATGTTTGGGCACCATGTTCACACATGTAACAGTGATGTGCAACAGTCAACTGTTGCACCCTGGCATAAGTCTGGTAAATCTTTACGGAAAAACAGTTAAAAATGCTTAATAATCACTTAAATAGAGAGTCAGGTAATAATTGCAAATGACTTGTTCTTTGAAACCAATTGCCCAGGTGTAAGCATACTTGGTCAGATACATACTGTGGTGCTGAGCAGTAACACCCTCTCTGTGGTGCTGAAGGGGGAGTTATAAATCACCTTATCCCATTACCCTATTGCCTGTTCCTAGTTTTGAAAATAGGTGACCACTTAAAGAAGGTTGAAAGTATAGCAGAATGCGCCTTAACCCTTTACCTGATAGCCTATTTCTAGAATTGAAAATAGGTTACTACTTAAAGCAGGTTGCAAGTAAAGCAGAATGCGCTTAAGGGGCATTCTGCTTTACTTTCAGCCTGCTTTAAGCTATCCTGTGCTAGAATATATTGAAAAATTTCCCTATAATATATATTAAATTATTAAATTGGAACTATTTTCTTCAGCGGATGAATAAATCAGATTCGCTAAAAGTCGCTTCTATGGGGAAAAGGGTTAAAGCCCATTCTGCTTAACTTTCAGCCTGCTTTAAGCTAACATATTCTAAAATATAAAAAAAATATCTTTATGGTACAAATTTATGACTGTATAAATTGAAACTATTTTCTTCAGTGGATGATTAAATTGATGGCGTAAAAAGGCGTATTTATGGGGTAATGCGTTAAGTGATAGTTCAGGGCTCCAGATAAGAGGGAGTAAACTAAATAAATTCAACATTTTCTGACTCATTTCAGCACGGATCCTATGGTGTTGCTACTCATTTGAATCGTCTAGAAGAGATGATTATAATGAGTAGTGAGACCATAGGGTTAAATGCAGAGGTAAAGATTTGTTTTTGAAATACCTCCTTTATCTGGAGTTTTGATAGTGTTCTAGTTTTAATGGGCTTATACAACAATTGAACTAGGCCTTTGAAAGCAAGGAAGCAGTTTTCTAGAACTTTCAATACAGTCTAGATTCAGATCCGATATCAGTCCACTCAGGATCCAAACTGTACACTTTTCAGATTGTATAAAAGCAAATATTAAAAGGAGTTAATTTCAGAATTTCATTGAGATGTTATTGTTCAGGAACTTCAGGTTTACAACGTATGTATGTTTTACTTGCAGGGTATTAGACATGAACCAGAGTAAAGCCAACACATTTATTGGTACCCCATCCTATATGAGTCCAGAATTGTTCACGGGGAAATCATACAACCACAAGGTAAACTTTGATGTAACATTAACCCATTACCCCATAAATACGCCTTTTTATGCCTTTAATTTATTCATCCACTGAAGAAAATAGTTCCAATTTATACTGTTACAAATGAGAATTTTTAGAAATAATCTTTATATTCTAGCAGATGGTAGCTTAAAGCAGGCTGAAAGTAAAGCAGAATGCGCCTTCAGGCGCATTCTGCTTTACTTTCAACCTGCTTTATGTGGTCAACTATTTTCAAAAATAGAAACAGGCCATGGGTTAATGGGTTAATATATTGAGGAGCACTGTTTATTATCTCTTTGCATGCTAGGTAATTTTTAGCTCCCCTGTAACAAAGTATGAGACAAGCTTATGCTGTTACCTCCATTGTAGTTGTCTTTGTCATAGTCGTTGTCGTGAATGGCTTAAACAATTTTAAGAAAATGCTCATAACTTCCATATTCCTTGAGATATTGCTTTCATATTTGGTATGCATGTGTATATGGGCAAGACCTTTCATTGCACACAAAAAGTTTGACCAAGTGCTCTTTACCTTGAACTAATTAGGGCCCACGATAAGGTTTCAAATGCATACCGAGTATGTATATGAACATGACCTTTCCATTGACTCAAAAAGTTAGACCCCTGTGACCTTGACCTTAGACTTTACAGTAGAACCTCTCTATTACGACCACTAAATTTTGTCAATTATTAGTGGTTTAACACAGGTGGCTGCTTAAAGTATTGTGAAAGTGAAACAGAAAGCTCCTACAGGAGCTTTCTGTTTCACTTTCACATTACTTTAAGCAGCCACCTATTGTTTATACAGACAATTACCCTTCTTTTTAGTGGTGGTAATAGAGAGGTTCTACTGTACTTTTAAGTTTGGAAATGTTCCGACGGAGAGTTTGACACTTGTTGTCTTTTGACAACTCTAGTTTTGTCCACTACCATTCTAAAATCTTGTTTCAGATTGTCAGTGTAGCCTTGATATGTTTGTTATATTTCAGACTGACATCTGGGGTCTTGGTTGCTGTGCCTATGAAATGATGACGATGAAAAGAGCCTTTCAAGGCAAAGCTCTGTGGACCCTGATACGAGAAATCAAACAGGGAAAGGTTGGTCTTAATTTACCTCTAATAGTGAAATAACAACTTTACCTTCTGCACACTCAAAGCTCCAGATAAGGGGAGTATTTCAAAAATCTACATTAAACCCTTTAACACCATATGAGTTGGTGCTGAAACAAATGTTGGATTTGTTCAGTTTACTCACTCATATCTGAAACCCTGCAGTTACACTGCAGGTTAACTTGTGATCCTTGTTGCAAAAAGTTTTGATGTGGATCAGATGCAAAGTAGCCCAGTGTCTTATCTCAATCCAAAATGGTTTCAAAAGCAAGAACAATTGGGCATGGCAGTGAATCAAAACAATTATTTTTGTTAAAAAAAAACTCATTGAGTACTTGCATTATGTTTGAATGTGACTCATCAGGGCATTTTTGTTTTGGCTAATGGCTAATGTATGTTGTAATGTACAGTCAACCCTGTATAAACCATAAACCCATTACTCCATACTCCACACACTTTAACACCTTTATTTTATTCCATAACTGTAGGAATTTCCAACAGAAGAAATATTTCCTATATCCTAACAGATGCTAACTTAAAGCAGTTTGAAGTTTAACCTGCTTTAAGTGGTCAATTGTCTTAAAAACGAGAAACATGCTATGGGGCAATGGGCTTTGAAATATTCCTTTTGTGCACTGTATAAAATTGAACTAATGTCTTCCGTGGAGAAATAAATTAAAGGTGAAAAAAGGAAAATAAATGTGTGGTAATGGGTTAACCCATTACCCCATTTATAACCTTCTAATTTATTAGGCCACTGAAGAAAATAATTCTATTTTATACAGTCATGAATATGCACCATAAGTAATATTTTCTACAGGCCCTATCCTGGCACATGGTAGCTTAAAGCAGGCTGAAAATAAAACAGAATGCGCCTTAAGGCACATTCTGTTTTACTTTCAACCTGTTTTAAGTGGTCACATGTCTCTAAAACTAGAAACAGACTATGGGGTAAAAGTTTTAGTGTATGTAAAAGCATGGGTGTATGATGGGTGTGCAGTTGTCTCGAGTACTTCACTTATGCATGCTTGTGAGTGGTTTTACAGCAGGGTTTTGTGGTAGTCTAACCACAGTAGCTCAACTCACTTAATAGGGCTCCAGATAAGGGGAGGACTTCAAAAACTAAAATCTTTATTTCTGCTTTAGTCCCTATGGTGTTTACAGTTACTACTCATTAGAATTTTCTCAAGACAATTCTAATGAGTAGTAACACTATAGGATTGGTGCTGAGATAAGTGTGAAAATGTTGAATTTGTTCAGTTTACTCCCTTTTATCTGCAACCCTGAGTCTTCAGTCAAACTTACCAGAATCTCAGATTTATAATGTGGCTAAGCCATATTTTAACATTGAACTATGCGTATGTTCAATGTAAAAAGTTTAGTCATCAAAATTGAACAGTAGAAATACTTGAACATGAAAGTTCAAGTTAAATTAGTTTGAGTTTTTCAGGTTTTACTGTAAAGTAAAAACCCTCTAAACCGGAACCTCTAAATACCGAAATTTTCTCTAAACCGGACAAAAACTTTGGTCCCATTTCCCACCCATTTCTACCCCTTTGATTTATTCCTTCACTGAAGAAAGTACATTCATGAACATATATCATCAGAATTATTTTCTATATTCTAGCAGATGATAGCTTAAAGCAGGTTGAAAGTAAAGCAGAATGCGCCTTAAGGCGCATTCTGCTTTACTTTCAACCTTCTTTAAGTAGTCAGCTACCTTCCATACTAGAAACAAGCTATGGGTTAAAACCCCTCTAAACCGGAAACCCCTCTAAACAGGATGTTTTTGTTGTCCCCACACATGTCAGGTTTAGAGGGGTTTGACTGTATATAGATTTTGTTAACATGTTTTATCGTTTTGTTTGTGTGTCTATACTACAGGAGCTTCAGTTACCTGACAACTACAGCCTTGATATACGCATGCTGGTACAGGACATGATGAGTCAGTCTCCCGATGACCGCCCCAGTGCCAAGGACATTGCCGAGAACGATTTACTGCTCTACCACAGGGTATGCTAGAATTTTGTTATTATACCCCTCTGAATGAAGTTTTGTGGGGGCATTCTGGAATTACTGTGTCAGACAATCTTTATACAGAATTTTTGTTGAGACTTTTACTCTTGTCATCCTTCAATGGAACACATGTGTTTGTAAATTAGATTTATTTATTCATAAAGCTGGTCAGACTCATATCGGCTCATGTCTAGTTTTCTATTTCCAGGAAACATTTAAGCATGTTTTCCTAGCAGACTTTCAAACTCTTGTGTCCTGTACAAGCTGACAAAGCAGTGCTTGTCAAACTCTAAGACCATCTACTCTATAAATATGCCTTTTTACACCTTTAATTTATTCTTCCACTAAAGAAATAGTTTCATTTGAAACAGTCATAAATATTCACCATAAGACATGTTTCTAATACCTATCAGATAGTAGCTTAAAGTAAAGATGAATGCATGAAAAGGCCAATTCTGCTGTACTTTCAACCTGATTAAAGTGGTCACTTGTCTTCAAAAGTAGAAACAGACTATGTTGTAAATTAACCAAAAGCCGGTTTCTAGAACTGAAAATGGGTGACCACTTTAAGCAGGTTAAAAGTAAAGCTTTACCTTCAGCCTGCTTTAAGCTATCATCTGTTAAAACATAGAAAATATTTCTTATTATTCAGATTTATAAAATATATAAATTGGATCTATTTTCTTCAGTGGAGGAAAAAGTTAGAGGCGTTAAAAGGTGTATTTAAGGGGTAACAGGTTAAGAGGCTGTTTTCTGGTGATCTGGGTCATTTGTATGTATTGTTTGTTTCAGGGTCATGCCAAGGAGGAGATTGACCAGTTGCCAAGACCAAACCAGGATGTGGAGATAATGAAGAAATCTAGAAATTCTGCCAATTTGTCTGGCTCGTTCAACCGTATGATTCAGGAGAAAAACAGAGCAGTAGAGGAAACATATCGTGATACCATATCACAAGTGTGTGAGAAAGTGAACACCCTGCAGCGGACAGGTAGTGGTACAGTGGAGAATTATGACACCTTTGTGTATCGTGGTGAAGATGATAGTGATGGAGAGCTTGAAGCTACAGGGACAATTCTCGACAGTACATTGCTAGAACAGTACTCACAGCAGTTAGATACCTTTGTGTACAAGGGAGACGGTGACTCAGACAGTGATTATTCCACAGGAGGCTCCCTGGTAAATAAGGGGCCAACGAAGGGGTTAGAAGAGGAAGAACAAGAAGATGTTTCAGTGACTCTTGTGAGACAGTATTCTAATAAACTAGAGGATATGGAGGATAGTGAGGGGGAGGGGAATGAGGAGGGGCAGGAGGAGGATTCAGGGAGAGGTCTGTCCCCTATACCAGAACCTGCATCGAGATTCCAGCAAGCCCCTAAACCACAATACAGCTTACCCCCAGCTAAGATGTCCCCTGTGAAGGCTAGGATTGAGTCCAGGCGTGCAGCAAAACAGCAAGAAAATGAGGAGGTGGACTTTACCAGCAAATATCAATATTTAGGACTTAGAGACACTCTGGCATTAAGACCTGATAAAAGATGGAAACGGCATAGTGAAACGGACGCTTTACTGGAGAAGCTGAGAGGAACCACAATATCAGAAGACCATTCTGAATATCAAAACCCTGAAAGGGAAAAAAGTGAAGGAAAGAAGAAAGATTCTCACAGACCGATATCATTGTCATCGTCGTTGTCGAGCACCAGCTCATTTAGTGGTTCTAAACTGAAAACCAACGACCCTAGGTTACACAAGACTTTAAGTTTTGATAGTTCAGAAACAAGGACTAAGGCTGCTAGAGTGAAAATCAGTGACAGAATAGAGCAGTCAGCAAAGAGTAAAGGGGTTACAGATATAAGGCTGAAGTCTACGAAGACGGCATTTGTTAAGGAGGCCAGTGAACAGGATAACTTTGGTCTTACCTCAGAAGAACAGGTGAAGGATGTGATGACACATCTTAGAGACAAGTTGACACCGTATACACCTGAAGTGGGAAACCTGGAGCTGAATGATACCATCAGAGCTGGGGGATCTGAAGAAGGAATTCAGAATCAGGTTGGTATTGAGGCAGAGTTCACCATTTCCCCTTAACCCTTTACCCCATAAATACGCCCTTTTACGCCTTTCTGTTATTCTTCCACTGCAGAAAATAGTTCCAATTTATACAGTTATCAATATGCTGTGTAAGAAATACTTGTTATATTCTACAAGATGGAAACTTAAAGCAGGTTGAAAGTAAAGCAGAATGTGCATTAAGGCACATTCTGCTTTATTTTCAGCCTGCTTTAAGTGGTCACCTATTTTCAAAACTAGAAACAGGCTATGGGGTAATGGGTTAAAACTTGTCTGCTGTGTTTAAGATGTTGCTGCTTGAAGCAAGCTTAAGTAAAGCAGAAACATTCTTCAGGTGATTTCTGTTTTACTTTCAGCCTGCTTTAAGCAGCCACCAGTTATGATGTTAGAAAGGTTTGCTTTACCCCTTTCACGCCATAAGCGCCACACATGTACTCATTAATGCTCTTGAATACTGATGGTAGCTTAACTTTTTTGCATGCTAGTGGCGGATTTATCCACCACAGTGATTGCCTTTGCAAACAGTTTGGATCCAGATGAGACGCCGCGTAAAGCTGCGTCTCATCAGGATCCAAATGGTTTGCCTTTCTGCCCCTGAAATTTTGAAAATGCTAATTTTAGAACAGTGGCAGACGACAATTGTTGCAGACGAAAAAAATTACCTTGCATGCAAAGAGTTAAGCTATGTGAAAATAAAGCAGAATGCTCTTTAATGAGTTTTCTGTGGAGGAAGTGTTAAAGTTTACTTTAGTCAGAGCTCCAGATAAAGGGGAGTATTTCAAAATCTAAAATCTTCATTTCTGCATTAAACCCTATGGTGTTACTACTCATTAGAATCATCTCTTTGAGACGATTCTAATGAATAGTAACACCATAGGATTTGGTGCTGAAACGAGCAAGAAAATTTTGGATTTGTTCAGGCGACTCCCTAATTATTTGGAGCCCTTTTTAGTGCAATGATAAAGTAGTAAAGTTGAACTTGTGTTAGCCCATTACCCCATAGCCTGTTTCTAGTATTGAATATAGGTGACCACTTAAAGTAGGTTGAAAGTAAAGCAGAATGTACCTTCAGGCGCAGTCTGCTTTACTTTCAGCCTGCTTTAAGTTATTCTTTGTTAGAATATAGAAAATGTTTCTTATGATTCTTATTTGTGACAGTATCAATCGGAACTACTTTCTTCAGTAGAGGAATAAATTAAAGGCATAAAAAGGTGTTTTTATGGGGTTATTGGTTAAGTATCATTCTTTGAAAAAAATGTGCATTCTGCTTTATTTTCAGCCTGCTTTAACCTACCACCTGCTAGAATATAAAAAGTATTTCTTATGATACATATTTATGACTAAAAGTGAGACTTTTTCTCTTTATTGAAGAGATAAATTAAAGGCATAAAAATGTGTATCTATTGCGTAATGGATTAAGCCATGGACTGAGCCATGTATTAACTATGATTATTGTATACCTTACTATAAATAGTAACAAAATTGCCGTTACTGTCTTTACGGAGGTCATGTGACCAATCCATAATGGCCCAGTGGGCCGATTATGGATAATCGCCCCTCGAATTTTTTCACGTGCAACTCGTTGATGTTAGCAACTTAGATCTATTTAGAAAATGACAGGAGAAGGGGGTTGGCGTCGTTGTCAAATCATATTCTAGAACTTGAATTCTGAGACAGAAGAGTTTTAACATAAAAGGTACGGTTCCTGTTTATACAAGGCCAAGTCTTATGTGTGTCACAGTGTAAAATGACTCGACGTTGTTTATGTTATTCAAAATGACAGTTATGACGTCATCATTTCACGTCATCCATCGGAAATTTCAAAAGATAAAAATGATGTTGTCAAAATGTAGAGTTTCACTCGATAGCGTAGATCTAGCGGTTTTTTACCTTTTCACATTCTAGATCTACTACAATTTTTTCTGCATGGGCTAAACTTCCCCATAACCAAGTTCAACTGAGATCTTACGATCTGAGCATTTCTAAAAGATCTAGAGCTGCCCATATCGTTTCAAATTTGTGAGCAGTTGATGGCAGTTAAACGATGTTTGAAACCACGTCATTTGCATGAAGCTATACAATAAAAAGGTCCAAACATGACCTAGGCGTGCCTTCTGCCCATAATGGCACGCCTGGTGTCACAATAGCCCTCGGGCCATTATGACACCAGTTGTGCCATTATGGGCAGAAGACACGCCTAGGTCATATTTTAATCTCTTAATATGGATAAGTTTAACTAGCATGAGTTCAAGTTATGGAGATTTCACTGTGTGTTATTTTTTATTCCCACAGGTTTCTCCTAATGGTAAAGTCAAGAAGAAGAAGGTTGGATTACTCAAGAAGAAATCTGATGGTATGAATTAAAACTAAAGGGAGCTAACCTTACCACCAAGTTCAAACTGCTACTGTCAGTAGTATACACATACCTTCTTCTCCATACCTTCAGTGGAGAAGACGTTACTCTTACCCGTTTAACCCTTTACCCCATCATGGCTTGTTTCCTAGTTTTGAAGACAGGTAGCCACTTAAAGCAGGTTGAAAGTAAAGCAGAATGCACCTTAGGCACATTCTGCTTCACTTTCAGCCTGATTTAAGCTACCATCTACTAGGATATAGGAAAAATTTCTGATAGAACATTTTCATGGCTGTACAAATTGGAACTATTTTCTTCAGTGGAGGACTAAATTAAAGGCGCTTGTATGAGGGAAAGGGTTAAACACAAACGAAATGCAAACGCATCACACTAAAATGTAAAAAAAACTTTTTTGACATTTCTCAAGATTTATTTTAATCTGAGTGGCAAGCAGTTTGGTGCCATATTAGGTTACCAGGGGGTCTGATCTGGCTCCAAACTGTTTGCATTGGAAATATTTTTTTAGTGCAAACGTGTTTATTGGGAAAGACTAACATCTTCTCCACTGTAACAGTTGCTCACATGTAACAACTTCTACCCAGTTGGCAATTTGTGCCTAAAAGGCATCTGGGTAACCAGTTCCTCCACCTGTTATTTACTGGACATCGCGATATGACTGAAATACTGTTAAAGTGGCATAGAATCATAACAAATGAAATAAAATAATTACTTCTTTAGAAAAGGCCAAATCATTGAACAAAATATTTTTACATATTTGAGATTCAAACCTTTGAGTCTGACCCTGATGTAACAGTATTGTTTCAACACAAGCTGACTGTCATTGTTTCTAACAATTTTTGTTAACTAAATGGGAATCTGATTTATTATATACCTACAAATGTTCTGCCCAAAATATTTCTGTATTTTATCGAACAAATACACCTTGACGGATTGAAAATTCAGTATTACCCATGTACCTTGTGTAATGGGAAAAGAACGTTTACTGTGTAGTCAGAAGTTCGGAACTACAGTAAAACCTCTCTATTACGACCACTAAATTATGTTAAGTATTAGGGTGTTTACGGTAGGTGACCGCTTAAAGCAAGGTGACAGTGAAACAGAAAGCTCCTTTAGGAGCTTTCTGTTTCACTGTCACCTTGCTTTAAGCTGTCATCTCTCTATTATTTAATCAATTAGCATTCGTTTTAGTGGTCGTAATAGCGAGTATTTACTTTCACGCGCCATTCCCCGAAGTGTGACGTATGGGAAATCCCGTTTATTTATAGTAACGCTCGAAACATTTCTATCGTTTTTCATTCTATTTTTAGCTCACCTGAGCCAAAGGCTCAAGGTGAGCTATTGGGATGGCCCTGTGTCCGTCGCGCGTCGTCTGTCATCCGTCGTGCGTCGTCGTTAACAATTGCTTCAAATGACATCTCCTCCTATACCGCTGAACAGATTTCAACCAAACTTTACAGGAATGTTCCTTGGGTCAAGCTCTTTCAAATTTGTTCAAAGAATTAAAAACAATGTAGAACTCTGGTTGCCATGGCAACCAAAGTGCTAAAATAAGGAAATCTTAAAAAATCTTCTTGTCTGAAACTACAAGGGCCAGAGCTTAGATATTTGGCACATAGCATCACCTACAGGTCCTCTATCAAGTTTGTTCAAATTATGCCCCTGGGGTCAAAATTGGCCAAGCCCCTGGGGGTCATAGTTTAACATAGAGTTATATAGTGAAATTTTCAAACGTCTTCTCCTCTGAAACTAATATGGCCAGAGCTTTGATATTTGGCATGGTGACACTTATAAATGTCTTATACCAATATTGTTCAAATGGTTCTGGTCGGTTGCATATCTAAGTCACAGGAGCTAAAAATAGATATTTCAATGGAAACTTAAAAAATCTTCTTGTCTGAAACTACAAGAGCCAGAGCTTAGCTATATGGCACATAGCATCGCCTACAGGTCCTCTATCAAGTTTTTAGCTCACCTGAGCCGAAGGCTCAAGATGAGCTGTTGTGATCGCCCGCCGTCCGTCGTCCGTCTGTCCGTCTGTCCGCGCCACTAAAGTGGGTTAGAGGGCTAGATAACAGTGAACATAACAAAAGATGACAATAGAGTTCATTCCGTAACAATACACTAAGGGGCCGTGGCCCTTTATTCGAACAAAAGAAAATAACAAAAGAAAAGGCCCTCTAACCCAATTCGGTGGCACGTGCGTCTGTCCGTCCGTTCAAATTTACTTCAAGCGACATCTCCTCTGAAACCGTGAGTCTGAGGGGAAAACTAAAATGCTCACCGTGTTCCTTGGATGCTTCTCTACAGAAATTGTTAAAATGAAACTTTCAAGTGGACTACTTATTGTAATTTATTTAAAAAAGTGAAAAACTTTAAACAATCTTCTTGTAAAAAACTGCTAGGCCCACAGCTTTGATATTCGTTTTTTAGTATCTCCTGGTGATTCTCTCTCAAAATTGTTAATATCAAAACTAAAACTGACCATAGGGATTCACCATAGGGATTTTTTCATTGCCGCTTTATGCAGGATTCATTGCCGCTTTATTCAGGTTATACTGTTTTACTGAAGGTTTAAGCAGGGTTTCAAGCACCCTTATACTAAATCACCTATATTTGCAAACAGTTTGGATCCAGGTCAGATGCCACATAATGCAGCATCTAATCTGGATCTAAACTATTTGCCACTCATTTACATATTTTCTTATATTTAGAAAATATAAGTTATTATTTTTTACATATTTCACATACAAACATTTGGAGCAGACAACAGTTCAGCATGATAATAGTCAGTTCTCCCTGAGACGGTCTCTTATTGCATAACTGACCCATAGCTAGCTCTGAACTCAGGTCACTGAGATACATAGCAGAAATTATGATGTCTGCTATTTTATGCTCAAGCACAACTTAGTTCAAGGCATATTACTTTTGGTCTGTCTGTTTGTTTGTTTGTTTATCTTTCTGTCTATCAGTCCACAATTAATTCTTGGCCATAAACAGTATGGATCCAGGTCAGATACCACATAATGCTGCATCTAATCTGGATCCAAATTTGCCACTCATTTACATATAGTTTCCTATATTTAGAAAATGTAAATAATGATATTTATTAACCTATTAACGCATACATATTCCTTTTTATGTCTTTAATTTATTCTTCCACAGAAGAAAATAATTTCACTTTATACAGTCATTGTTGTCTTTAACAATTGCTTCAAATGACATCTCCTCATATATTGCTGAAAAGATTTCAACCATGTTCCTTGGGTCAAGTTGTTTCAAAATTGTTCAAAGAATTAAAAACAATGTAGAACTCTGGTTGCCATGGCAACCAAGTGAAAAAATAAGGAAATCTTAAAAAATCTTCTTGTCTGAAACTACAAGGGCCAGATCTTAGACATTTGTCACATAGCATCATCTACAGGTCCTCTATCAAGTTTGTACAAACTATGCCCCTGGGGTCAAAATTGGCCCCGCCCCGGGGGTCACAGTTTTACATAGAGTTATATAGTGAAATTTTCAAACGTCTTCTCCTCTGAAAATAATATGGCCAGAGCTTTGATATCTGGCATGGTGACACTTTTAGATGTCCTATACCAATAAGGTTCAAATGGTTCTGGTCGATTGCATATCATCTACAGGTCCTCTATCAAGTTTGTACAAATTATGCCCCTGGGGTCAAAATTAGCCCCACCCGGGGGTCACACTTTTCAAACGTCTTCTTTTCTGAAGCTAATATAGCCAGAGCTTTGATATTCGGCATGGTGTTACTTCTAGATGTCCTTTATCTATTTTGTTCAAATGGTTCCAGTCTGTTGCATATGTAGGTCACAGGAGCTAAAAATAGATTTTTTCAATGGAAACTTAAAAAAATCTTCATGTCTAGAACCCTAGTACCCTGATCTTAGATATTTGGAACATAGCATCATCTACAGGTCCTCTATTAAGATTGTTCAAATTATGCCCCTCGGGTAAAAAATGACCCCGTCCTGGACATAAATCATTATCTCCATTCTGATGTACAGCTATTCTCAGGTGAGCGACATATGCCCCATGGGGCTCTTGTTTAAAATTATGCCCCTGGGGTCAAAATTGGCCCCGCCCCGGGGGTCACAGTTTTACATAGAGTTATATAGTGTAAATCACTGATATTTGCAAACAGTTTTGATACAGATCAGATGCCACATTATGCTGCATCTAATCTGGATCCAAACTATTTGCCACTTATTTACATAGTTTCTTTAATTTAGAAAATGTAAATTATGATTTTTTTTACATAGTTCGCATTCAATGTTTGTATAGCAGACAGCAATTCAGCATTATAAGAGTTAAGACCCCTGCTATGCTGCAGAACTGGCAGAACTGTATTACATAACTGAACTCAGGTCAACTGAGGTACACTGTAACAGAAACATAAGGTGTTGTCTGCTACATTTTATATGCCCCTGCACAACTAAGTTGGGGGCATATTGTTTTTGTCTGTCTGCTTTTTGTCTGTTTGTCCATTTGTTTGTCTGTCAGTCCACAACTTTAATCTTAGCCATAACTTTGGAACTACATAAGTTAGAAACTTTATAACTTGGGTCATGTCCTACAAAGGTCAATGTCATTTTTGAATTATTTCCCATTGTCATTATTAGTTATACAGTTTCTTCACAGTGTACATGAGAATTTCTTCCCGGCTGAGGTAAATCATGTTGCCCGAGCCGTTAGGCGAGGGTTACATGATTTACCTCAGCCGGGAAGAAATTCTCATGTACACTGTGAAGAAACTGTATAACGAATTTATTATACTGCAAAGTTTTCACTGTACAAACGAAAGATTTCGGAATTTGTCGTGTACAGCGCTTATAATAAACTATAACAATATCGCGCCAAAGCAGATAACGTTGAGCGTAAACTTGTGACGTCATATGTTTTTGACGTTGCTATTCAGTAGAAAAATGGGCATATTCTTCGTCAAACTTTCCCAGAAATAATGCGACTGTTGAAAGATCCAAACAGCGAATGGTTCTTAGCCGAAATGGAATTAAAACGGAGGATGTACGATTGAATGCACTCACTCCTGTCGAGCAATCGGCCATCTTATTTTCCGTAAAGCAAGACTCAGGGACCTGTCAGCCAATGAAACAGCTGCATTTCTATGTACCCTGTCAGCTCACAGGGTACTTCGTGTTATGTCTACGGCTCGTTGACCAATGAAAAGTAAGGAATTTACTTTGCAGTATAATAAATTTTCTTGTCCTGGAGATAACTCCAGTTCTACTGATGTTAACCCATTACCCCATACATAATTATGCCTTTTTACGCCTTTAATTTATTCCTCCTCTAAAGAAAATAATTCCATAGTCATACAGTCATAAAATGTAAGAGATAAGAAATAGTTTCTATATCTTAGTAGATGATAACTTAAAGCAGGTTGAAAGTAAAGCAGAATGTGCAATAAATAATCATATGGAAATACATGTAGCTTAATGATAAGAGGAAGTGTCATGGATAAAGGCCATAACCCTGCCAACAATATTTTTTTTAAGTTATTCCAATTTGTCATGTTTTTTTTTGTCTGGAAGATAATTCCATTTACAGCTGTATTAAAATGTTGCCTTGCCTAGTAAGCTAAGGCACAATGACCTCAGGTGAGCGAATTAAGGGCCATGGCCCTCTTGTTATTATAAGAGGTATATAATAATAGGAACATTACTATACTTTGCATATCTTATGTACCGGATCACTCGGTCTCGTTGGATATAGCCTTTACACACACAACTCGAGTGATCCGGTGCATAAGATATGCAAAGTATAGTAATATTCCGTTTATATCATACAGGTGTATAATGAGCTTGAGGCTTGTTTAAATTTTTAGCTCACCTGAGCACAAAGTGCTCAAGGTGAGCTTTTGTGGTCGGTCTTTGTCCGGCGTCCGTCGTGCGTCGTACGTCAACAATGTCTTCAAACATCTTCTTCTTCAAAACCGCTTGCCTGATTGCAACCAAACTTCACAGGAATGTTCCTTGGGTCAAGCTCTTTCAAAGTTGTTCAAAGAATTTGAAACAATGCAGAACTCTGGTTGCCATGGCAACCAAAGTGAAAAAATAAGGAAATCTTAAAAAATCTTCTTGTCAAAAGCCACAAGGGCTAGAGCTTAAATATTTGGCACATAGTATCATCTATAGGTCCTCTATCAAGATTGTTCAAAGTTTGACCCTGGGGTCAAAATTGGCCCCGCCCCAGGGGTCACCGTTTTACATAGAGTTATATAGTGAAATGTTCAAACATCTTCTTCTTCAAAACCACATGCCTGATTGCAACCAAACTTCATAGGAATGTTCCTTGGGTCAAGCTCTTTCAAAGATGTTCAAAGAATTGGAAACAATGCAGAAATCTGGTTGCCATGGCAACCAAAGTGAAAAAATAAGGAAATCTTAAAAAATCTTCTTGTCAAAAACCACAAGGGCTAGAGCTTAGATATTTGGCACATAGTATCATCTATAGGTCTTCTATCAAGATTGTTCAAAGTTTGACCCTGGGGTCAAAATTGGCCCGCCCCGGGGGTCACCGTTTTACATAGAGTTATATAGTGAAATGTTCAAACATCTTCTTCTTCAAAACCACATGTCTGATTGCAACCAAACTTAACAGGAATGTTCCTTGGGTCAAGCTCTTTCAAAGATGTTCAAAGAATTTGAAACAATGCAGAAGTCTGGTTGCTATGGCAACCAAAGTGAAAAAATTAGGAAATCTTAAAAAATCTTCTTGTCAAAAACCACAAGGACCAGAGCTTAGATATTTGGCACATGGCATCATCTATAGGTCCTCTATCAAGATTGTTCAAAGTTTGACTCCTGGGGTCAAAATTGGCCCCGCCCCGGGGGTCACTGTTTTACATAAAGTTATATAGTGAAATGTTCAAACATCTTCTTCTTCAAAACCACATGCCTGATTGCAACCAAACTTCACTAAGCATTATCTACAGGTCCTCTATCAAATTTGTTCAAATTTTGCCACTGGGGTCAAAGTTGGCCCCGGCCCGGGTGTCGCCATTTTACATGGAGTTATATAGTGAAATTTTCAAACACATTTTTCTTTGAAATCAATATGGCTAGAGCTTAGATATGTTGCATGATGTAATGTCTAGAGGTCTTTCACATATGTTGATGAATTGGTTCCGATCTGTTGCATATCTGGGTCACCAGAGCTAAACATAGATTTTTTTCAATGAAAACTTTATCAAGAGCATTCATATTATGTCCCTGGGGTCAAAAGTGACCCCGCCCGTGGGTCAAAGTTTCACAAATCTTCTTTTCTGAAATCACTGACCCATCACCATGTACAGGTGAGCGATTAAGGGCCATTCTGGCCCTCTTGTTTCAGTTTTGCTATCTGTTTGTCAGTCACTTTAATGATTTATTTTTATGCCCCACACAACAGCTGGGGCATATTAATTTGATCTGCCTGCAGGGTTCCAGATAAGAGGGAGTAAACTGAACAAATCCAACATTTTCTCATTCATTTTAGCACCAAATCCTATGGTGTTACTACTCTTTAGAACTGTCTTGAAGAGACAATTCTAATGAGTAGTGACACCATAGGGTTTAATGCAGAAATAAAGATTTTATTGTTTGAAATACTCCCCTTATCTGGAACCCTGGTCTGTCTGTCCACGACTTTAACCTTGGCCAAACATTTGGAGCTAAATGTTATAGAGACTTCATATTTTGTATGTATAAGTTCAAGAAGTCCTTGAACTTAGTGTAGGTTTGGTTATGCAAGACAAAGGCCAAGGTCATTTAGATATCAAATAGACTGAAATTTACATCTTCCATAGGTTTGGAACTACATGACTCCATTCAAGACGTACATTCAGCTCAGTACAAGTTGAGTCATGTCAAACAAAGGTCAAGGTCATTTAGAGGTCATAGGAACATTAGGGGACACATTTTGTTTCTTTAACTTTTGATGAAACACTTGTACAAATTTATTGTTTTAACCCTTTACCCCATAGCCTGTTTCTAGTTTTGAAGACAGGTGACCACTGTAAGTAGGTTGAAAGTAAAGCAAAATGCTCCTTCAGGCACTTTCTGCTTTACTTTTAGCCTTCTTTAAGCTACCATCTGTTAGAAAATATTTCTTATGATGCATATACAGTAAAACCTCTCTATAACGACTACTAAATAGTATTAATTATCAGGTGCTAAACGCAGGTGACTGATTAAAGCAAGGTGAAAGTAAAACAGAAAGCTCCAAAGCTCCTTTAGGAGCTTTTTATTCTGTGTTCACCTTGGTTTATTAAGCTGTCACCTGTCTTTTATGCAGTCAATTAACCTTCTATTTAGTGATCATGATAGAGAGGTTTTACTCTAAATGACTGTATAAACTAATTTTTTCAGTGAAGGAATAATTATTTACTGCAGGGCTCCAGATAAGAGGGAGTTATTTCAACAAATCAAACATTTTCTCACTTATTTCAGCACCAAATCCTATGGTGTTACTACTCATTAGAATCGTCTCTTCGAGACGATTCTAATGAGTAGTGACACCATAGGGTTTAATTGAGAAATAAAGATTTTAGTTTTTGAAAAACTCCCCTTATCTGGTGCTCTGTTACTGTGTAAAAATGATTATCTGTTGAGTAAAGGGTTAATAAGCTTGCATAGAAGCATTGTTGAAACTATTTTGTTTGAATATTTCAGCAGCCAGAAAGAAGTCATTGGAAACAGAACCAAACAAGGTAACACGAGAAGTCCTGTGGTAAAAAGGCAAAAATATTAACCCCTTCCTCCATAGCAGGGCTGCCATAAGTTGATCATGAAAATTCCTAAGATTTCAATTTTTAGCTCACCTGAGCACAAAGTGCTCAAGGTGAGCTTTTGTGGTCAGTCTTTGTCCGGCGTCCGTCGTTGTGCGTCGTGCGTTGTGCGTCAACAATTTCTTCAAACATCTTCTTCTCCAAAACCACTGGCTGGATTGCAACCAAACTTCACAGGAATGTTCCTTGGGTCAAGCTCTTTTAAAGTTGTTCAAAGAATTTGAAACAATGCAGAACTCTGGTTGCCATGGCAACCAAAGTGCAAAAATGAGGAAATCTTAAAAAATCTTCTTGTCAAAAACCAAAAGGGCCAGAGCTTAGATATTTGGCACATAGCATCATCTACAGGTCTTCTATCAAAGTTGTTCAAATTTTGCCCCTGGGGTTTTACATAGAGTTATATAGTGAAAAGTTCAAACATCTTTTTCTCTGAAACCAATATGACCAGAGCTTTGATATTTGGCATGGTATAATTTCTAGAAGTCCTTCACATATACTGTTGAATTGGTTTCAGTCTGTTGCATATCTGGGTCACCGGCGCTAAAAATAGATTTTTTTCAAAGAAAACTTCAATAATCTTCTTGTCTGAAACCATAGTACACTGAGTTTAGATATTTTGCACATAGCATCGTCTACAGGTCCTCTATCAAAATTGTTCAAGTTTTACCCCTGGGGTCAAAATTGGCCCCACCCCGGGGGTCACCGTTTTACATAGAGTTACATAGTGAAATGTTCAAACATCTTTTACTCAGAAACCAATATGGCCAGAGCTTTGATACTTGGCATGGTGTAATTTCTAGAGGTCCTTCACATATATTGATGAATTAGTTCTGGTCTGTTGCATATCTGGGTCACCGGAGCTAAAAATAGATTTTTTCAATGAAAACTTCAAAAATCTTCTTATCTGAAACCATAGTACACTGAGTTTAGATATTTTGCACATAACATCATCTACAGGTCCTCTATCAAAGTTGTTCAAATTTTGCCCCGCCCTTGGGGTCACCTTTTACAAATCTTCTTTTCTGAAATCAAGTGACCCATCCTAGTGTCACCATGGACAGGTGAGCGATCAAGGGCCATTCTGGCCCTCTTGTTTCTATTTTTAGCTCACCTGAGCCATAGGCTCAAGGTGAGCTATTGGGATGGCCCTGTGTCCGGCGTCGTCCGGCGTCCGTCGTCGTTAACAATTGCTTCAAATGACATCTCCTCATATACCGCTTGACAGATTTCAACCAAACTTTACAGAAATGTTCCTTGGGTCAAGCTCTTTAAAATTTGTTCAAAGAATTAAAAACAATGCAGAACTCTGGTTGCCATGGCAACCAAAGTGAAAAAATAAGGAAATCTTTAAAAATCTTCTTGTCAGAAACTGCAAGAGCCAGAGCTTAGATATTTGGCACACAGCATCATCTATAGGTCCTCTATCAAGTTTGTTCAAATTATGTCCCTAGGGTCAAAATTGGCCCGCCCCGGGGGTCACAGTTTTACATAGAGTTATATAGTGAAATTTTCAAACGTCTTCTTCTCTGAAACTAATATGGCTAGAGCATTGATACTCAGCATGGTGACATTTCTAGATGTCCTTTACATATTTTGTTCAAATGGTTCCGGTTGGTTGCATAAGTAGGTCACAGGAGCTAAAAATAGATTTTTTCAATGAAAACTTTAAAAATCTTCTTGTCTGAAACTACAAGGACCAGAGCTTAGATATTTGGCACATAGCATCATCTACTGGTCCTCTATCAAGTTTGTTCAAATTATGTCCCTGGGGTCAAAATTGGCCCCGCCCCGGGGGTCACAGTTTTACATAGAGTTATATAGTGAAATTTTCAAACGTCTTCTTCTCTGAAACTAATATGGCCAGAGCTTTGATATTCATCATGGTGACACTTCTAGATGTCCTTTACATATTTTCTTCAAATGGTTCCGGTCGGTTGCATAAGTAGGTCACAGGAGCTAAAAATAGTTTTTTTTTCAATGAAAACTTAAAAAATCTTCTTGTCTGAAACTACAAGGGCCAGAGCTTAGATATTTGGCACATAGCATCATCTACAGGTCCTCTATCAAGTTTGTTCAAATTATGTCCCTAGGGTAAAAATTGGCCCCGCCCCAGGGGTCACAGTTTTACATAGAGTTATATAGTGAAATTTTCAAACGTTTTCTTCTCTGAAACTAATACGGCCAGAGCTTTGATATTCATCATGGTGACACTTCTAGATGTCCTTTACGTATTTTGTTCAAATGGTTCCAGTCTGTTGCATAAGTAGGTCACAGGAGCTAAAAAAAAAAAAATTCAATGGAAACTTAAAAAAATCTTTTTGTCTAAAAGCCTTGTACCCTGATCTTAGATATTTGGCATATAGCATCATCTACAGGTCCTCTTTCAAGATTGTTCAAATTATGCCAATCAAGTAAAAAATGATTCTGTCCTGGACATAAATCTTTTTCTCCATTTTGTCAGTTATTCTCAGGTGAGCGAAATATGCCCCATGGGGCTCTTGTTCGAAGTCATTTTGTAAAAAGGCAGAAATATTAGTTTAATAATATTTTATTGTTCAATTAGTTTACATATTCACACAAGCATCATGTAATTTGTTAAATATAAACAAAAGGGTTGGGCCACAAGTTATTGCAACATTAGATTCGGCCCGTCCCATAGAAATGCCTTTTAGCGCATTGAATCTATTCTACCACTGAAGAAATTAGGTCCAACTTATACAGTTATAAACATGTATCATAAAAATATTTTTTGATATGGCATTTTCAACACGTGATGGGTAGATAACTCATGACCTAATAGTCCGATTTCAACCATAATCCAACTCATCTGAGAACTTATGGTTATATACAATCTGAGTAAATTTTAAAAAGATTTATTAAAAAATTGTGGCCTATTGTGTGTAAACACTAAAATTGTTGACCACGCATCCCGGACATTCAAGTTTTTCAAAAGCAGGTCCTGAGCTTTACTCAGGTGAGCTTAAAAAAGTCAAAGCAGTATTATAACCCTGGCATTTGACGTTGTATAGATTGGGTCATACCGGTAGTTGATGTCTTCGCATATTTCAAAAATAGATATGACAGCAAGCCAGTAATGTCCACCATATTTGATTGCACGAGAGTCTCACTCTGTGCATTTTATTGATTGTGAACTTGAGTGGATATATTATATACAGTAGAACTTCGATGTGTCGATGTTGAAGGGACCATCATAAAAAACTCGACACATCGAAGCCTCGACTCATGTTTACCTGATGTTCCCTCGATTTTTTTTTCTCAAATATACTCGATCTCCATAAAGCCGACATGTCCGTATGTTACCTGTTGATATTGATTATTTCCAATTAAAAACATTCGAACGTAATTATGTCTGCCTTGTATCGCATCCAAACTGAATGCATATTTACTAATTTTACAAAAAAAAGAATCTTAAAGATGTTCGTTAAGCGAAAATTCGTTTCCCGTAACTCGAGTTTCAGGGGAAAAAAACAACGGTATGGACGGATGTCGCTTTTTATCTGCACACCGGTTCTTGTACCCATTCCAGCATATACATTCTCTCGAAACGCTGGAACCAGATTCAGGGCAAACCTTTTCTTAAAATAGTAGCAATATCTCCTTAGAGGGATAAGGTTAATTGCATAACTATTGATGCTGCACATTTCTGGATGGGTTCCGGGTGAGTTGTTCTTTGTCTATTACACACACATTCTCTTCCGGCATAAAAACATCGACCGAACTACGCATATGCTTTAACGTTCGGTTTATATTGACTTTACACAAAACGAAATAAGGGTGCTATGATAAAGTCTGTGACGAATAAATTATGGAAAAGAGTTGATGAATCAAGGAATACACGGGGCTTTTGACACATTCAGAAGGTGTTGGCCTGTTTGTCCTGGATAATTGGGTAGTCAGGTCATTCTGATTCACGACAATCAATCGAGTAAAGATGGTCACGGAGGTGTTAAAAACTCGACACACCATATGCCGGTCAGTCAAATTTTGTACAGTCGAACATCGACACATGTGCAGTGAATTTTGAGTGAAACAGTACGTACGGACCGAGAAAAAAAGTCGATATAGCGAAAAACTCGACTTATAAAAACTCGAGTCATACGTAAGTTTTTAATAAGGTTATATAGGGAGAAAAATTGGGACTTTAAGAAAAAATCGACACATCGAGAAACTCGACTCTTCGAAGTTCGACACATCGAAGTTCTACTGTATCATACAAGTTAACCCTAGTCCAACTCTAGTAGGTCATTCTGCTTAATTTTCAACCTGCTTTAAACTTCCATGTGCTAGGATGTCATAGGCTCAGTGGTTCACATGTGTTTCTTGTTATTTCAGCAGAGTATAGATGTATCACATGGGGGTGAAACAAACATCAAGTTATACACACGAGCTCAGAAGGCCTCATTCTCTAAAGAGGAGGACGACAGGTAGGTACTGTAGTTCTACTGGCAATGTGCTAACCCATGCTCACTTTACTGTATCTTTTCGCTCTCTATAGTGTACCTTCTCACTGTTTATTAGAATTATTACTACTCAATGTCACCACAATGGCCTTTTGAATAATATATTTTGTTTAACCAATTACACAACAGGGACCCATTTCATAAAACTTTGTACGACAAAAACGATCGTAAGTCAAAACTGTAAAATACATTTAATTTCTGATTTCTCTTTCTAATCCTGTCTTGTGACATCTCTTTGGAATCGTATTGAAAAGACGATTCCAAAGAGATGTCACAAGACAGGATTAGATAGAGAAATAAATAATAATTTAGACTTTTATAATCTGACTTACGATCGTTTTTGTCGTACGAAGTTTTATGAAACGGGTCCCAGGGCTCTAGATAAGGGGAGTATTTTAAAAACTAAAATCCTTATTTCTGCATTAAACCCTATGATGTCACTACTCATTAGAATCGTTCTAATGAGTAGTAACACCATAGGATTTTGTGAGAAAATGAGTGAGAAAATGTTTGTTTTGTTCAGTTTACCCCCTCTTATCTGAAGCCCTGAATAGATGACCCTTTTTCCAACTTATGCTTTTAATTCATTCATTCACTGAAGAAAATAATTCCACTTGCACATTCAATCTATTATCTGGAGGAATAATGCATATCTATGAAGTATATGGTTTGAATTCCTGGACCATACTCTTCCCATAAGCCAAACAAATGAATACTCATTACTTGTGTGAAATACAGCCGACAGCTGAAAGCAGTCACCTGCTTTTAACACAGTTGGTTATAGGAAGTTTGCACTTTTGGCTATGGAAGAAAGGGTTAAGACTATTTTGCAAATTGGTGATTGTTCAAAGGGCCGTTTGGTTGTAACTTCACCCAGTATTTAGAATGACTTTTATTTACTATCCAAATATTCTTATCTGTGTGCATTTATCTTATAAAGTACAGTCTATTGTGTGTGTTGAGTGACAGTTCAAAGGCCATGAACTTACTCCATATATACGCCTTTCACTGCTGAAGAAAATAGTTCAATTTTATACAGTCATGTATATGTATCATAAGAAATATTTTCTATATTCTAGCAGATGATAGCTTTAACCAGGCTGAAAGTAAAGCAAAATTGGCATTAAGGTGCATTCTAGTGTGTTTTCAGCCTGCTTTATGCTATCATCTGATAAGATAAACTCTGATAAAGAAAATATTTCTTATTCTGCATATTCATGACTTTATAAATTATTTATTTTTTTCCTCATTTGAGCAGTAAATTAAAGGTGTAAAAAGGCATATTTATGGGGTAATGGGTTTAATATGTCTGACAACTTTTTTTGCTCTACTTTTCCAATAACCAATAATCCTAATTCAGATATCTTAACTCATTTCCCCATACTCATTACACCTTTAATTTATTCCTCCACTGATGAAAATAGTTTCACTTTATACAGTTCTTTAAATGTACCATAAGATATATTTTCTCTATCCTAGCAGATGATATCTTAAAGAAGGCTGAAAGTAAAGCAGAATGCACCTTAAGATGCATTCTGCTTTACTTTCAACCTGCTTTAAGTGGTCTTTGTCTCAGGCTATGGGGTAATGGGCTAACTCTTAGTGTGTGGGAAACCAGTGTAGGTATTCTTTGAAAACAGCTAACCTGATAAGAGTGCTTCTTCAGATGAGGGTCAGTAACTGTTGTCACTTTTAGCTCACCTTTTTATACGCCCACCTCTAGAGGTGGTCGTATATTGGCGTGGCCCTGTCCGTCCGTACACACCCTAGGATACTTATGTGGCTAAAATTCTTAGCCACATAATAGAAAAACATTAACCTGGCCGTCTCTTGTGACATTAACCTGGCCATTTCTTGTGACATTAACCTGGCCAGTTGTGGGACATAGGGTAAGGGGTAGGGTTAGCCTCCAGACCATTCTATTCCAAGTTAGAGCAAAAAGAAATTGTTTCTTGTGTGGCTAGCCACGCAAGAGAAAACAATAGAAAATAGCCACATAAGTATCCTAGCGTAAGTATGTCCGTTCGTTCGTTCGTCCGTCAACATTTTGTTTGTCCAGAGTTTTTCTGGAAAACTATTACAGGGATATTAATGAAACTTCACACAAACGTTATATGCATCAAGATCTAAAGCTGAGTCGTGATTGAGGTTCATTTGAATTTTCGTTGCAGAGTTATCTGCCCTTGGTGTACTCAAATATGCTATAAAAGGCTTGTCCGGAGTTTTCTGGGAAAACTATGGAAGGGATATTAATGAAACTTCACACAAATGTTAAATGCATCAAGATCTAAAGCTGAGTCGAGATTGAGGTTCATTCAAATTTTCGTTACAGAGTTATCTTCCCTTTATTTACTCAAATATGCTACATGTATAAAAAACTTGTCCGGAGTTTTCTGGGAAAATTATTGGAGGGATATTGATGAAACTTCACACAAATGTTAAATGCATCAAGATCTAAAGCTGAGTTGAGTTTTAGGTATATTCGAATTTTCGTTACAGAGTTATCATCCCTTGATGTACTCAAATATGCTATAAAAGGCTTGTCCGGAGTTTTCTGGGAAAACTATTAAAGGGATATTAATGAAACTTCATGTTATATGCATCAAGATCTAAAGCTGAGTCTAGTTTAAGGTTCATTCAAATTTTCGTTACAGATTTATCTGCCCTTCAAATATGCTATAAAAAGCTTGTCTAGAGTTTTCTTGGAAAACTATTTGAAGGATAATAACGAAACTTCACAGAAAGGCTATATGCATCAAGATCTGAAGCTGAGTTGAGTTGCAGGTTCTTTTAATTTTTCGTTACAGAGTTATCTGCCCTTGATGTACTCAAATATGCTATAAAAGGCTTATTTGACAGTGTAAACACACTTAAGCAAATACAGTTTTGGATGGATTTTGGTTATGTTTGCCCACAGTATAATTATAGAAGTATAAGTTCATGAAAGGGTTGAATATTATTGAAATTGAATCATTGTGTCGATCGAGTTATCTGCATTTGGTGTACTCAGATATGCTAGAAAAGGCTTTATTTTGGTATTGTTTATGCTCTCAGAGCTCTAAGTGTCTACAAGTTAGGATAAATTTTGATAAAATTTCTTTGCCAGTGGGCGTATAATGTACCGCTTGCGGTGCTCTCATTGAAGATTAGGGAGGTATTGTTGAACTCTTGATTATTTGTTTTGTGGTACGTTCTATTTCAGTAATTAAAACAATCCTGGTTTAATGTTACATTACATGGGTGACCTTCTCCCCAATTATTGAAATAACTTTCCCAGCTTAAAATGGTTGCAAGTTGGTAGAGTGAGTTTTCCTTATAATGTCTTTATTGTGAAAATTTAAACAAAAATCTTTTTGTATGAAACTACTTGCTTGCTTTGAAAATCATTTTATGGGAGGCATTTCTTAACTCTTTCCTCCCTGAAACTTTAAATGGACAATTCCAGTTTCCATCTAAGTCTAGTCCATTTCTGACTTTAAAGGGTTGTTTTTGATAATGTTTGGCATTGTGACAAACAGTGAAGACCCTGATCAGAGGGCTCCTTTCGGAGCCCTCTGATCTGAGTCTTCACTGTTTGTATAGGACATGTGTACTATTCACATGTACACTGTTTGAAAAGCACGCCTATATGAGGGACTAGGGTTCAAAGAGTTAAATGGCTTAAGTGAAAACTTTAAACATCTTTTCATAAATTATGAAACTGCTGACCTGAGTTGAAAATTATTACACCATTGATTGTTAAAACAGGTGAGAGATTTAGGGCCATCATTATTAAAAAAATCTAGGAAAGAATTAAAATGTATTTTTAAAAACCATTTTGAGAACCACACTGTTAGATATTTGATACAGTGGAGACAGCGTTATTCTTTCCCAATAAACGTGTTTACGCTGAAACTGTTATTAACAATTCAAACAGTTTGGAGCCAGATCAGATGCCGGGTAACCCGGCGTCTGATCCATAGATATCTTAAAATAACCTAGATAGGCTACAGGCCAATCAGCGACGGTAATCGAGAAGCCATTTTGGAATGTGTATGCTATTCTCCTTCCATTGGTCTGGTACACGTCGTATTGCTGTAGATGTATGACGTTACATTCTTTGCGCATGTAATCCCGTCTATGTTGACAGTACATCATTGACTACAGAAGTTGCTAAGAAGCGTTCCATAGTCGCTATGATTAACAGATGGTTTTAGACAGTTAAATAGGAATTAACATCATTTTGTGCTTATTTTCGTTTTATTGTCTTTATACGGTGCATATTTATGTTATAAGATGTATGTAGTACGAATTCACTCTTAAAAGAAAGTAAATCATATTTTGTCTCCGGAGGGAAAGTGTATGATACACGTACCAAAATGGCGTCTTTCTGACCATCGACCAATGGGAGCTCAGCGCTAGGTGGCCGATCTAGTCTCTTAAGATATCTATGGTCTTATCAGGCTCCAAACTGTTTGCTACTTAATTTAAAATAGATTGTAAGAATTGTCAAAAAGTTCTCATTTTCTCGATTTTACTGTGATGCGTGTGTTGTTGTAATACACAGATTTATATGATGTTGTAATAAACAGACTTATGTGTTATTAAAATAAACGGACTTATTTGTACTGCTATCATGATAGATTATTGTGCATGCATGTTTTGTTATATTTAGCAACATATCCAGACAAACAAATGGCCGACACAATCACCAAGACTTGAACAATATCTTGAGTAAGTGTTCCTACACTGTTAAAACAGGGTTTGTTGCTCTATCATCAAGCAGATTTGTTTGATAAACTCTATTCTATGCTAATTGCATGGCTTTTGAATCCATCAGATAGTCAATTATCTCTTATAGTATTATGTATGGAGTACAGCTAAACTTGTGTTAACCCTTTGAACTCTAGTCCCGCATATAGGCATCCTTTTCAAACTGTGTACATGTGAATAGTACACTTGTCCTGTGCAGACAGTGAAGACCCTGATCAGAGGGCTCCGAAAGGAGCCCTCTGATCAGGGTCTTCACTGTTTGTCATAATGCCAAACATTGACAAAAAAACCTTAAAAGTCAGAAATGGACTGGACTAAAATGGAAACTGGAATTGTCCAAGTTTCAGGGAGGAAAGAGTTAAGCAGCTGCTCAAAACCGGCAAAAGTAAGACAGCAAATTCCTTCAGGAGTTTTCTGCTTTACCGTAGTCTTACATTAAGAAGTCTACTGTTTTTATAGATCATCATGCATATTCAAGGAGTGGTTGGTTAACCCATTCCCCCATAAATACGCCTTTTTACGCCTTTAACTAATTCCTCTACTGAAGAAAATAATTCAAGTTTATACTGTTACAAATAAGATTCATTAGAAATATTTTCTATATTCTAGCAGACAATAGCTTAAAGCAGGCTGAAAGTAAAGCAGAATGCGCCTCAAGGCGCATTATGCTTTACTTTCAACCTGCTTTAAGTGGTCACATATCTTCAAAACTATCACCAGGCTATGGGGAAATGGGTTAACACAGGTTTTACTGTATATCATGATAGCCAGTATAGGTTACCAAGGTATTTGATGATGGCTTAATTAGGAATGCTGTAAATGCACTACAGGAGACGGGATTTTAGAGAGATTGTACTGTAGTAGAAACATGACAATTTAACTCTTTGAACCCTAGTCATGCATATATGCGTTATTTGCAAAAAGCGTACCTGTGAGGAGTACACTTGTCCTATGCAAACAGTGTATACTCTGATCAGGGTCTACACTGTTTGTTATTTTGAAATATATAGTAAAACTCAACCCTAAAAAGTCAAAAATGGACTAGACTACATTGAAAACTAGAATTGTCCATTTGAGGTTTTAGGGAGGAAAGGGTTAACAAAATTCTTGACTGGCGTTATAAAGATTGTACATTAGTAGCAATGTATCAGTAAGTAAATACAGTAAAACCTGTCTATTACCACAACAACATTGTGTTAATTATTGGGTGCTTATGATAGGTGACTGCTTAAAGCAATGTGACAGTAAAACAGAAAGCTCCTTTAGGAGCTTTCTGTTTTACAGTCACCTTATTTTAAGCTTATACAATCAATTAGCCTTTATTTAGTGGTCGTAAAAGAGAGGTTTTACTGTAGCTTAAAATGGCTTCTTTAGATTGGAGAATAGTTTAAATGTATGGGTTGGTAAAGTTCTTGTATGTAATGTTAGTACTATAAATATTGATGATGTCTTGTATACATTAATCAGAATACAGCCTTCCCTCCCTACAACGGCCCTCCCAACAACAACTCCCTCTTTACAACGACCCTTGCCGCAGTTCCCTAAACAGGACAAGTATATCTAACGCTTTTATTGTCTGCTTCAAATTACCGTCTGCTGTTATCTCAAAGTTACATATAAGTTGACACTGTCATAGAATTAATATAATGACGAGTGACAAACAGCTTGAATCCAGATCAGACGCCGCGTCAAGCTGTTTGCAAATGTAAGCCAAGTCTTAATTTTCCCTCCCTATAACGACTCCCTCCAAACAATGCATACAATCAGTGTCTTCCATTGGGTGTTGTTGTAGAGAGGGAGCACTGTACTTATCTCTCTCTAGACTCTAATACAGATGAATGTTTAATGCAGTACAAAAGTAAAGCAGAAAGTTCCTATAGGTTTTTTCTGTTTGTTTATCCTGCCTTCAACTGCTACTGCGTCTTCCTTTATGTTGAACACATTTGAATGTTTGTACAGAGAGGTCACATTATATTAAAACCTAACCCAGCCAACCTATCCCTGTGATGCTTAGTGTCAGTTAACCCATTACCCCATAGCCAGTTTCTAGTTTTAAATACAGATGACCAATTAAGCAGGTTGAAAGTAAAGCAGAATGCTCCCTAAGGTGCATTCTGCTTTACTTTCAGCTTGCTTTAAGCTATAATCTATTAGAATTTAGAAAATATTTCTTATGCAGGGGTGTAAAATTTTCAGAATTGTTACTTGCCCTGCTGGGTGATAATGACATTTTGCTCATTAGTTTCTGTTATAAATTATCAGAAAATCTGCTCGCCCTGATAAAATCTTACTCGCCATGGCGAGCGGGCGAGTGGAATTTTACACCCCTGTTATGGTACATGATTGTGAATTACAAATTGAAACTATTTTCTTAAGTGTAGGAATAAATTAAATGTCCTAAAAGGCGCTTCCATGGGGGAAAGGGTTAATTAAGGAAGTGCAGTAAGTGTTATAAGCCAAGCATCCAGATAAGAGGGAGTGAATTAAATATTCAAAAACTAAAGAAGTGCAGTAAAACGCCAGTGTTGTAAGCTCTAGGAACAATGCTTGTTTTCAGCATTAGATAGGTAGCAGTTTTACCCATTACCTCATAGCCTGTTTCTAGTTTTGAAGACAAATGACCACTTAAAGCAGGTTGAAATTAAAGCAGAATGTGCCATTAGGCACATTCTGCTTTACTTTCAGCCTGCTTTAGGCTTCCATCTGCTAGAATAGAGAAAATATTTCTTATGATACACATCATGACTGTAATAAATGGAACTATTTTCTCCAGTGGAGTAATAAACTGAAGGCGTAAAAAGGCGTAGTTATGGGGTAATGATCGAGTTAAAGCAAGATGGTAGAAAAAATGAATGCCCCTGAAGGAGTTTCCTGTTTGTGTTTCCTCCTTTTTGAGGCATCCATCTAAAATAGAAATGGAAAAAATAACTTCCTTTTAAAGGAGCTTTCAGATTAACCAAATCATCATACATTAGGAAGCCAGGTACTTGAAAACAGTTGTAAAAAGGGTGATTGATTGGTAATAATAATATACATGTATGAGTTTGACTGTGGTATTGTTGAGCTTGTTGCTAACCTTGTGTGTATATTGTGTGCTTGTTTGTGTGTGGCTAGATGGGGAGAGGTGTACTATCGTATATAACATATGAGTAAACAGAGCTCCAGATAAGTGGAGTATTTCAAAAACTTAAATCTTTATTTCTGCATTAAACCCTATGGTGTCACTACTCACTAGAATGGTCTTTTTGAGATGATTCTAATGAATAGTTAGTTTTACACCATGGGATTTGGTGCTGAAAGAGGTGAGAAAATGGTGGATTTGTTCGATTTACTATCTTTTATCTGGAGCCCTTGGTAAAGCTAATATACAGTATAGTCTAATGACCAACATTAACCAGTGCCAGGACTGAGTAAATATTCTTTTGCACAGAGTGTATACCCAGATCAGATGGCTTCTACAGGAAACTCTGATCAGACTCCATAATGCTCCCGCAAAAATTCAGTGGGGCTTTTTTCACACTTTGTCCGGAATTTACAGTTTACAACTTTACAGTTAATGGAAGAAATTTGATAAAACTTGGAACATTTAACAATAACTGCTAGGCAGTATGCAAGAACAGTAACCCTTTGCTAATCATTGAACAGAGTTATTCCCCTTTGTATTAAAATAAAAACAATTTATTTTTATTGAGTATGACTTCAAGAGCAATATAAACGATTCAGTGAAACTAAGTTTAAAAGAAGCTTGCAGTTTTACAAATGTTTAACTGTATATAAATGGTGTAGCATATGTTTAGAGCAAAGCAGCTGATGAAAATAAGGGCTGAAAGCAAGGCAGAAAGCTCCTTGAGGGTCTTTCTACTTTACTTTAATCTTGCTTCAAACTACACTATAAACCATTTACCAGCATTTCAAACTATCAGTACATCCTCATTTGAGTTTATCCAGAGATAGAGAAGGGGCGTCCTGAACGGCTTGTGCAGAGGAACAGGTAAAGATGTCTTGAGGAGGACAGAGTAAAACAAGTGTAATTGTTCTCTTTTCAGCTCAGTTACATGAGGGTAGTAGCAACACAGTAGCAATAGAACAGACACTTATTATTCAGCGGTAAGTCAGTCTTATATCATCAACTTTCTCTATTACCACCACTACACACCCTGTTGATGGTACAATGCTCCCTCTCTACAGCAGCCCTCAGAACAACGATTCCCTCCTCACAACAACGCTTGCCACTTTTCCCAAACATGACAAGTATGTCCAACCTGTTCACGTCTGCAATATCTTCTGCTTAAAGTTATCGTCTGCTGTTTTTCTCAAAGTTACATAATGGACATTTTGACAAAAAAACCTTAATGACTAATGACAAACAGCTTGAATCCAGATCAGACACCGCATTACGCGGCGTCTGATCTGGATTCAAGCTGTTTGCAAATGTAAGCCAATTTCCCTCCCTATTACGACTCCCTCCGAACAACGCACATCATTATTGTCTCCCATCGGATGTCGTTGTAGAGAGGGAGCACTGTATTAACCCTTCCCCCATAGGAGCGCCTTTAGTGCCTTTAATCTATTGCTCCACTGAAGAAAATAGTTCAAATTTATACAGACATGAATATGTTTTATGAATCCAATTTATACAGACATGAATATGTTTCATACCAAATATTTTCTATATCCTAGCAGATAGTAGCTTAAAGCATGCTGAAAGTAAAGCAGAATGTGCCTAAAGGCGCATTCAAGCATGCTGAAAGTAAAGCAGAATGTGCCTAAAGGCGCATTCTGGTGTACTTTCAACCTGCTTTAAGTGGTCACCTATTTTCAATACTAGAAACAGGCTATGGGGTAATGGGTTAACCATTTCCCTTATAGAAACACCTCTTCACAGTCTTACCTATTCTTCATAGAAATTACTGTACACGCATCAATATAACCCTTAACACATTACCCCATAAATACGCCCTTTTACGCCTCTAACTTATTCTGCTTACTCAAGAAAATAGTTCAAATTTTTACATTCATGATTATGTATCATAAGAAATATTTTCTATATTCAAGAAAATGTAAGCTTAAAGCAGGCTGAAAGTAAAGCCAAATGCGCCTTAAGGCGCATTTGGCTTTACTTTCCACCTGCTTTAAGCGGTAATCTATCTTCAATACTGGAAACAGGCTATGGGGGAAAGGGTTAGACAGTCTCATTGTATTTCTTGCCTGGATCCAAGGTTATTAAGAGTTTGAGTTGAATTGAATCTGAGATCGTTCGTAAGCATTTGATTGGTCAGATTTGAGCTTTTTACTAAATTCTGACCTATCAAATGCTTGAGAACAATCTCAGACTCAACTCGAACTCATTATAGCCTTAGGGCCTGTTCACATATTCATGTTATTGTGATTGTGTTGTATTGTATGTGTTTCAGTGAACTGGCTAATGGTATTGGGGTAGACAACCTTAGACAAGTGTTAGACATAATGAGCATGGTGCAGAATGAGGAAGAGCTTCAGGTAAGCCATACTGATAGTGGCCCATTACCCCATTAATACACCTTTTTACGACTTTAATTTATTCAAACAAATCAAAACATGTGTACACTTAGATCAAAATATCAAGTGATTACACACAACAGTTATAAAATAGCACCAAGTGGATTCATAACGTTCTGAGTGCCTCTAGGAATTCACTTGCTGTACTTATATCTTGCTTTAACACATTCAACCCTAGCGCCGAGTATACTTGTCATGAACAAATCATATACCTGCCAAGAGTACACTGGTCCTATACAAACAGTGTAGACCCTGATCAGAGGGCTTTTTAAGGAACCCTCTGATTAGGGTTTACACTGTTTGTCATTTTGTAAAATATTGTTAAAAACCTCCCTTATTATTCAAAAACGGACTAAATTTAATGTCCTATGCAAACAGTGTAGACCCTGATCAAAGGGCTCCTTAAGGAGCCCTCTGTTTAGGGTTTACACTGTTTGTCATTTTGTAAAATATTGTTATAAACCTCCCTAATTATTCAAAAATGGAGTAAATTTAATTGTAAACTGGAATTGTCCATTTAAAGTTTCAGGGGTGAATGAGTTAATCAGTCACCTGTCTAAACACAGTTTGATAATGCTGATTTACAGCTATATCTATGAATGAAAGGTTTAGAGTTTTAAAACGTCACATGCTCATTTGCCCAGATCAGTACATCATGATGTTTTGCAGTTACACATCTCATCTACATCTACATAGTACGTCATCACAGTCACACTTGACTATTATGCGACGGGTGGTTTGTCAGAAGAATAAGGGAAAGTGAAATGATAGATAGTTAGAAAAGTGGGACAGTTAACAGAAAGAAAAATAGTAAAGAGATTCCAGCTTCGTTTTCGCCCCTTTAACCTGAACCTCTCCGGTTACGGTGGCCGCGGCCGGCACAGCTCCAGGAATCATTAGGAGCTACTTGAAGCTGGAGGGAGCATCATCGTTGCATATCTTTTAACCCATTACCCCATAGCCTGTTTCTAGTTCTGAAAATAGATGACCACTTAAAGCAGGTTGAAAGAAAAGCAGAATGCGCCTTAAGGCGCATTCTGCTTTACTTTCAGCCTGCTTTTAAGCTACTATCTACTAGAATTTAGAAAATATTTCTTCAGTCTTATTTGTGACAGTATTAATTTGAACTCTTTTCTTCAGTAGAGGAATACATTAAAGGCGTATCTATGGGGGAATGGGTTAACACATCTTGTTTCTATCTGTTACAGCTCCATGTGATGAACCTCGTTGGGAGAACACTTTTTGAAGAATATAAACAACACCTGGTCATCCTACGACTCCTGGAATTGAGAGGCATGACAGGGTCCTGACACACCTATATCTCACCTTGACACAGTGACCTTTAGCACAAGGTCAAACTGCCCAAGTACCTGTTGATCTCACTTCAATATGTCCCTAGTGCCTTAGAGTATTGAAGTTTTACCAAATTTTACAATATACAGTCTTACAGACATACTTGTGTTAATCCATTACCCCATAGACTGTTTCTAATTTTGGAGACGGGTGACCACTGAAAGCAGGTTGAAAGTAAAACAGAATGTGCCAGAAGGCACATTCTGCTTTACTTTCAGCCTGCTTTAAGCCACTATCTGCTAAGATGTAGAAAATCTTTCTATGGTGCATATTCATGACTGTATAAAGTTTAACTTCTTTTCTTTCAGAGGAGGAATAACTTAAATGCATATTTATGGGGTAATGGGTTGAATCTTTCAATTATAAAATTTAAATGGACTTTTACTTTTTCCAGACTTCTAACATGGTTATTATGCCTCTTGATGGGGTTTCCCCACATACATTATAAGTCATAACATAAGTAGAAGTCATAACACAAGTAGGAGCAGTGTACTAGTGAACCTATGCAAGCAGTGTAGGCCCAGATAAAAGGGCTCCCAGAATCCCTCTGATTGGGGTCTGCACTGTTTGTCATTTTTAAACAAAAACAATCGTAAACTGTCAAAAATGGACTGGACATAATTGGAATCTGAAGTTGTCCATATGAATTTATTAGGGAGAATGAATTAATACAGTTGTGTTAATTGACTATAGGAAAGACAGGTGGTAGCTTAAAGCAAGGTAAAAGTAAAACAGAATGCTCATAAAGGAGCTTTCTGTTTTACTTTCACCTTGCTTTAAGCAGCCACCTGCCTTAAATACAAAATAATTTATTAAACTACTTTAGTGGCCGTAATAGAGAGGTGTCACTGTACATGTGTTGCTAGCAAATTGTATGCTAAATGCATTTATTTTGACTGTATAATTTTGTGTTATGTGACCTTTCCCCCATAGAAGCGCCTGTTAGCGCATTCAGTTTATTCCTCTGCTGAAGAAAATAGTTCCAATCATACAGTCATGAATACGTTTCACATTGAATATTTTCTTGATTCTAGTAGGTGCACATGGTACCTTAAAGCAGGCTGAAAGTAAAGCAGAATGTGCCTTAACCCTTTACCTGATAGCCTATTTCTAGTACTTAAGATAGGTGACTTCTTAAATCAGGTTGAAAGTAAAGCAGAATGCGCCTGAGAGCGCATTCTGCTTTACTTTCAGCCTGCTTTAAGCTATCATGTGTTATAATATAGAAAATATTCCCTATAATACATAGTCATTACTGATTAAATTGGAACTATTTTCTTCAGCGGATGAATATATCATATCCGCTAAAAGTCGCTTCTATAAGGGAAAAGGTTAAGGCACATTCTGCTTTACTTTCAACCTGCTTTATGTAGTCACCTATTTTCAAAGCAAGAAACATGCTATGGGGTAAAGGGTTAAAGCAGCAAGGAAATTGGTATAGATCAATGCCTTCTGAATGAACTTAGAAAGTAATGCAGAAAACACACAAGAGCATCTATCTGTCATAAGAGATATGCTGTTTGGCATCTCTTTAAACCTGCTTTAACCCTTTACTCTATCGCCTGTGTCTCGTTTCGAAGACAGGTGACCACTTAAAGTAGGTTGAAAGAAAAGCAGAATGTACACAGTCTTCATATCCTGCTTTACTTTCAGCCTACTTTAAGCTTCTATCTGCTAAGATATAGAAAAAGATTCTTATGGTGCATAATCAAGGCTTTATAAAGTGGAATTATTTTCTTCAGTGGAGGACTAAATTTGTGTAAAAATGTTTATCTATGGAGTAAAAAGTTAATTTGTTTCTTGTCACGTAACACAAGTTTGTCTCTAGTATTTATATGTACCTTGTTAGCTCGCCTGTTTTTCAAAGAAAAAAACAACAGATTTTTTCGTCACTCTCGCGTCCACGTCATCGTCGCCCGAAATCTTAATGTTGGCCATAACATCTTCAATTATTGTTCATCTGCAACCTTCAATTTGGGTGTGCATGGTCGTCTTAACCATTCCTATACAGACATACCAACGTATTTTACCAATTGACCTTGACCTTTACCATAACCTTTCATTGTATTTTACTGTATTTTTTCACTGATCTTTAAAAAGCAGGCGAGCATTGGCACCCGCATGTGATTCTCTTGTTTTTGTTCTTCAAATGTCCCCCCCCCCCCCCCCAATACTTTGCCATGACAAAATGCAATGAAATTGTGTTCTAACCATTAATGCTGACTCAAGGAAGCATTTTCACGCAGAATAGTTAGTGTATCTTTATTAACCATTAGCCTTTATATGTTTTTATGTTAGACTGTGTATATGTACATGTATATGTTCAGACTGTTATATTTAGACTGTGTACTTTGTTATTACAGTAGAACCTCTCTATAACAGCCACCAAATTGTGTTTATTTTTAGGTGTTTACTGCAGGTTGACTGCTTAAAGCAAGGTGACAATAAAACTGAAAGCTCCTATAGGAGCTTTCTGTTTTACTGTCACCTTGCTTTAAGCTGCCACCTGTCTTTTAAACAATCAATAAGCTATCATTTTAGTGGTCGTTATAGAGAGGTTTTACTGTATTCATTTACTCTCAGAGCTCCAGATAAGGGGAGTATTTCAAAAACTAAAATCTTTATTTCTGCATTAAACCCTTTGTTGTCACTACTCATTAGAATCGTCTCGAAGAGACGATTCTAATGAGTAGTAACAACATAGGATTTGGTGCTGAAATGAATGAGAAAAGGTTGGATTTGTTCAGTTTTCTCCCATTTTATCTGGAGCCCGTACTCTACTACCTCTACTTTTGTGGTAGAAATTGTTTGTAGTGATTGTATTGAACATCTTTAACACATTGAGCCCTAGCGTATATATGACAATTACACTGTCCTATCCAAACAGTGCAGACCACTGTTTGTCATTTTGCTATTTATTGTTCAGATCAATCCCAAATAGTAGAAATGAACAAGACTTCATTGTAAACTTGATTGTTCCATTTGAAGTTTAAGGGTGACTGAGTTAAACTGGGTCCGTGACATTTCCCTTCATGAATTTCTGTTGTCCACAACTGTCAATAGACTTTAAGTAACCCTTTATATGTAGAATATTTTAAAAGGGCTCTTCCAATATAGAAATTTGCCTGTCTGTGCTGATTTTAGGGCATTGTTTTAAAAAATTGTCTCAGAAATATTTTTTTAATGTAAAACAAACTGCATACACTGCTCAGGATCAACACTGTTGGCATAGTTTACATATAAATACTGGTTCCAGCACAGAAAAGGTTAATAGCAGTAACGATTGTGGGACATGTATTGGTCTATCCTCCATAAAGTGCCTTATGAATTAATGGTGTCTATTGTCTAACCAAGGAAACAGTTTAAAGCAAGATGGCGGTAAAGCAGATAGCTCATATATAAAGTTTTTATGCCCCTGGCATCTACAGCAGGAGGCATATAGTGATTGTCCTGTACATGCATGAGATTAGGTACTAGTAACCAGATATTATCGTTTCCTCTAGCATCACCAGCGCTCATTGTAAAACTGTATGGCACATTCTGCTTTACTTTCAGCTTGCTTTAAGCTACCATCTGCTAGAACATAAAACATATTTCTGATGAAACATATATATTTATTACTGCATAAATTTGGAACTATTTTGCCTGTGGAAGAATAAATTAAATGCATAAAAAATGTTTATCTGTGGAGTAAAGGATTAACATACTTTTAGCATGAATTGGTTGACTGCTTTATATTAGGCTTTGATGCAGGGAATAAGGAAGTTGTTAAATTGTTCTTTCTTACAATGCTATTGTGTAATGTTTCTATGATTGAGTCTTATCATGTATGTTTGTAGTATAACAATCGGAATGACTTTCATAACTTATGGTTGGGAACCTGTATTTAATCCACTACCCCCATAGCCTTTGTCTAGTTCTGAAGACCGGTGACAACTTAAAGCAGGTTGAAAGTAATGCAGAATGCGCCTTATGGCGCATTCTGCTTTACTTTCAGCCTACTTTAAGCTACCGCCTGCTAGGATATAGAAAACATTTCTTACGGTGCATAATCACTTCTGTATAAAGGGAACTATTTTCTTCGGTGAGGGAATATATTACATGCATAAAATGGAGTATCTATGGAATAGTGGGTAGTGGACTGGTTGACTGTCAAGTTTTCCTCAAAGTGCTATGACACACAAGTTATACATTCCATGGGCCATTAATCACCATTCATTCGATCATTATACATTCCATTGTTTTGTGTTGTAAAGTGAAATTTACAAGCTTTTCATATCGATTCCATGATTTACTAACTTTAATAGTCAAACATGTTAGAAAACAACCAATTTAAAGAGACATTTTGTAGTTTCTAGGACACAAGGCAGCCTAATTCACGGCAAAAATAATACTGAAGTGTGATGTTGACACTTCAAACAATTTAGAACCTTCAACCAGATCAGACACGGTGTTACCATTGACACTTCAACAGTTTAGACATAGGGGTTAGTTAATTGAAGTTAGTGTTTGAAATAGTTGCCTTAGCTGGATACTCAAAGATATTACATTAACTCTTTCACTGCCAATTGCACCAAAAGGCAACCTTGCAAATAGTTTGGATCCTGATCAGACGTCGCATAACGCTGCATCTGATCAGGATCCAAACTGTTTGTCACTTGTATCGACATTTCTTCAGTCAAAACAGCCCTTAACTCTTTGAACCCTAGTCCCGCTTATATGCGTCATTTGCAAACAGTGTACCTGTGAGGAATACACTTGACCTATGCAAACAGTGCAGATCCTGATCAGAGGGCTCCTTAAGGAGCCCTCTGATCAGGATCTACACTGTTTGTCAATTTGATATATATTGTATAAATCAACCCTAAAAAGTCAAAAATGGACTAAACTAAATTGAAAACTAGAATTGTTCATTTGAGGTTTTAGGGAGGAAAGGGTTAAGCTGAGTTTAGACATATTGCAGACGTCAATATTAATGCAGACGATAGTTTGGCAGACGATAAAACTTGGCAGTGAAAGAGTTAAAGAAAGAGTTTAGAGAGTTCAATTTGTCTGGTTTGAACTGTACATGTATACTTAATATTTCATATCATATCATTATATCATATGACATTCCATTGCATAGCTTTAGTACTATATACATTTGTTATATCTTCTTCCATATGATCTATATCTAATTTAGGGATGTTCTTCTATCACATGTATTCTATTAATATGTTCTCAGTAGGATTGTTCTATTGTAACCTTGACCTTGCTCTGAACACCTTTTAACCCATTACCCCATAGCTTGTTTTTTATTTTGAAGACATATGACTACTTAAGGCAGGTTTAAAGTAAAGAAGAATGTGCCTTAAGGCGCATTCTGCTTTACTTTCAACCTGCTTTAAGCTACCGTCTGCAAGAATATAGAAAATATATCTTATTATACATATTTATGACTGTATAAAAAGGAATTCTGCTTTACTTTCAACCTGCTTTAAGCTACCATCTGCAAGAATATTGAAAATAAATCTTATCATACATATTTATGACTGTATAAAAAGGAACTATTTTCCTCAAAGGAGGAATACATTAAAAGCGTAAAAAGGCGTATTTATTTGGTAATGGGTTAATCTGCAGCAATGCTTGGAGTAGATTTGTTCACCATGGCCCAAGGTTATAAAGAGTTTGAGTTGAGTTTGAGATTGTTCTCGAGCATTTGACTGGTCAGATTTTAGCTTTTGCTAGCGATCGTTCTCAAGCATTTGACTGGTCAGATTTTTAGCTTTTGCTAGCGATCGTTCTCAAGCATTTGATTGGTCAGAAATTTTGCTAACAAAGTCAAATGCTTAAGAACAATCTCAGACTTAACTCAAACTCATAATAACCTTGGACCCAGGCCTTTAGTCAATCTCATATTAATTCCTGCCAGTCAAGACTTCACTGGTATTTGCAAACAGTTTTGGATCCAGATCAGATGCAGTGTAACACAGCATCTGATCTGGATCCAAACTGTTTGACACATGTGTTTAGCTGGGTGTTTTTTCACTTCAAAAGTGAATGAGGTGGTGCCAACGACAATGTCAAAGCAGCCGAAATTAGGGCAGGACATACAATTGGGATCCTGATTGGACAACAAGTATCTCATCTCATCTAATCTGTTGACAAAGTATCACATGACCTGATCTATTGACAATTTAAGGTATCACATTTATTTATCAAGTTTTAATTGCAGAAAATTTTAATGGTAAAGAAAACTGTGTAAACTAATGGTTGCGTATCAGTGCCTATTCTATTTTTGATAATGTGATGTACAAAAGTATATTTATTTGTTCTGAAACATGTGACTAGTGCCAAATATTCCAGATGGACCTATACAGTGTAACCTTTCAATTATGACTAATAAATTGTATCAATAATTAAGTGTTTGAGGCTGGTGGCTTCTTAAAGCAAGGTGAAAGGAAAACAAAAAGCTCCTTTAGGAGCTTTATGTTTTCCTTTCACCTTGCTTTAACTTAAAGTTTAAACTCCCACCTGTCTTTTCATACAATCTATGAGTCCCATTGTAGAGGTATTACTGTATATGTATTTGTAAATATATACATGTATAGGCAACCCCTTAGAATAGTTATATTGTATATTGTATTCTACCTTGGCATATGATCAAAGCTCCAGATAGGGAAGACGTTTAACTCATTGCTCCAAAAGTACGCCCCTTTGTATGCCTCTAATGATTTCTACACTAGCCCCATATGGTTGTTGGGCATGCCACAGTGGTACAAGAACTGGGACAACTGTAACCCTCTTGCATGGTCATAACAGGTGACTAGTAGCGGTTCAAAGTTAAGTCACTGTAATTTCAGTATCTCTGAGTTTCCAGCAGGGATTATGTTTCTGAATTCACATGTCATGTTTTTATCTCAATGTAAATGAGAAGTGAATCCAGCAACTTTTCTGCTGTCAGGTTGTTGTTGTTGTTGTTTAAGAAGGATTTAAGTCCTCTTGAAGCCATAAACATGTATTGATGCCTTATCTGGAGCTTAGCTGATGCTTGCATTTATGGAAACAAGTTTGTTGATGGAAAATTTATAAATACAACTATTGAATTGACTAATTGGGGAAAAAATGATAATGATAATGATGACAAGTAGGAGATAATTCTACATGTGTAGTGTTAAATTTACAAGTTTAATACAAATGCTGCTTTTTGATTGACAAAACACATACAGTAAAACCTCTCTATTACTACTCACTAAATTGTATTAATTACTTGGTGTTTAAGGCAGGTGACTGCTTATAGCAAGGTGACAGTAAAACAAAAAGCTCCTTTAGGAGCTTTCTGTTTTACTTTCGCCTTGCTTGAAGCTGTCAGCTGTCTTTTAAACAATCAATTAGTCCTCAGTTTAATGGTCGTAATAGAGAGGTATACTATATTGGAACAATTTGACATATTAGGAAAACAACTGCTGTAAAATTTGATTGACATCTGCAGTTTTCTCCAAGAGGATTTTGACTACCCTGCAAGTTTCAGTAATGTGAGGATTGCAGTGTCCTGATAATGTTGTTAAGACTGTTTAACCCATTAACCCCATAGCCTGATTTTAGTTTTGAATATAGGTGACCAGTTAAAACAGGTTGAAAGGAAAGCAGAATGTGCCTTAAGGCACATTCTGCTTTACTTTCAACCTGCTTTAAGTTGTCATCTGCTAGAACATAGAAAATATTTCTGATAATACATATTCATGGTTTTATAATTTGGAACTATTTTCTTCAATGGAGAAATAAATTAAAGGCGTTAAAAAGTGTATGTATGAGCCAATGGGTTAATGCAGTTTCAAAGTAAGGCAGGAAGATAATTTTATTTATTTGTTAAACAGCGTCAAATCTAAAAGGTCAGTTCTTATACATACAAGGAAGCTAGTAGAATATGTATTGTTATCATTTTATTGTCAAGAATATAGAGACTATATGAAAATACAAGATATGTTTTATAATACAGATAACTGAGTTATTTGTTTTTAATTTCCCACTGAAAATACACCTTTCTGAAAAAGAAAACATGTGAAACTACATGTAGGTCATATTTTCTTTTATTACAATTGCACTGACACCCCATTTCATTAAAAATATTTAATCCCCATCACGGTGAATAAACGTACACAGGATATAGACACCGAAGTGATTAGGAATTGAAAGCGAAATTAGCGAGGTGAGTACTTTTATTACGTTTATCTCTAAAATCTTCTTACAAATAAAGTAAACATGAATTGCAAGATAGTCTGTAGACATATGTGACCACACTGATGCCAGGAATATAAATAAATTCACCTGGAATACTGAATACAAAGGCTTTAATCACTGGCCATAGTTGCATCTTCGTCAACATTTGTCATTCTTTTTGCTGTTTATACACGTTATACAAAAAAGTGAATCGACAGATCTGTTTATTTTTCATTTAAATGTAACTATGCAAAAGCTGCTTAAAAATCGACCCATAATAGCTAAGATATACCATGTCAAACCGACCGCCAAATGTACTGGGATTAGTGTCCAACGGTTATTTATTGTACTGGGTATAGTGGAAGGCCGTACTGGGGATAGCCTCACGAAAACTTATTGTTTTGTGTCGTAAAAGGTATTATGGTACATTGCGTTTGCTTTTTATGGCAAACTACATGCTGTTACGTTTCCAGCATACGAAATAATGGATAATCTTCATTTTTCTAGGAAGTTAAGTCCAAAGCCACTTAATTTATGACATATCATTTTCCCTTCTTCCACCTTTATGCGATAGTTTGTGGTGAAATACATGTCGAATGTATTTAACAGAGTAAACTATAAATTATCAAAGCATTCTTGAAAGAATCCCTGCTATTTGGACTCGGCTATTTTGTAGTTACTCATATACCAACAATGCGCAACCCTTCACACAACACTGGTTTTCAAGGTAAAAACATTCAACGTGTTCATCTATATATGTATGAGCCAAAATTAGACTTTACCTTTGCGACCAGTGCATATCCGGAGCAGCCTGCACATCCGCATTTTGATCAGGATCTGCACCGTTCTCCTTTAAGTTCCTAGATGTCGTCATACTACTTCTATTTCAATAAAAACAGCCATTATTAAGCATTGACAATGCACAGTTTTCTTAGTACTCGCACTTGCCGAAAGGATTACAAGGAAGTTGCCAACGATTTTCTTCTCTGAGATCGGTTTCATTGAACATTGTTGTCAATTAATCTTTGGTTGATGCTGCTTCAATGTATGTGTGTGGGAGGGGGGGGGGGGGGGGGTATCGGTCTATCTTTATTGCTAGCACATAAGGCTTTGCAATATTTTACAAAACAATGTTGTTGCCTATATATGCGATAAAACCAAAAATCTTTTCTAAGCTACTGGTCCATTTGCATCAAAATTTACTGTCAGTTATCCTTGGGTAATTTCTTCGTCTATTTTCATAACAAGTCTGATTAGGCTTCACACTGTTTTAAATAGAGATACTTTTGAGAGAAAAATTAAGATCTTCAAGCTCCGAAACTACGGTTCGAGTAGAAACATATACATGTACCGTATAGCTGGTATTATCTACGGGGTAGAAATTTCTGTCATTCTGCGGTTTAATCATCGGATAGCTGAAAAAAAATCGGCAAAATAAAATTACCATACTAATTTATCACGTACAATAATTGATAATCCTTCAGTACGCTAAGACACCATTATAATAACAACAGACAATACCCACTCGGCAACTTAGACCATTGAAATTCTGTTTGGTTTTTAGTTTTTATCAAAATTCCTTATATTAGACACTGGAAACGCACTAACAAATCGTGTTTAAAATTTACCGATATCTACAACGACAAAGTAAATTTTGAGCGAATGAGTCCAAGGTACTCCGAGTACAACATATGTATAATTATAGGTAATAACAGTCCAAGCTGTTTGTTATGATAATGATTTATGTCCAGGAAGTGTCATTTTTTACCCGAGGGGCATAATTAAATTTAAATAATCTTGATAGAGTGAAATAAATAAAACTGAAACTGAAACTGACTTGTAGATGATGCTATGTGCCAAATATCTAAGATCAGGGTACTAGGGTTTTAGACAAGTTTCCATTTAAAAGAATCTATTTTTAGCTCATGTGACCTATATATGCAACAGACTGGAACCATTTGAACAAAATAGGTAAAGGACATCTAGAAGTGTCACCATGTCGAATATCAAAGCTGAGGCAAATGCCATGTTAGTTTTAGAGGAGAAGACGTTTGAAAAGTTCACTATATAACTCTATGTAAAAATGTGACCCCGGGGCCGGGCCAATTTTGCCCCCAGGGGCATAATTTGAACAAACTTGATAGAGGATCTGTTGATGATGATATGTGCCAAATATCTAAGCTCTGGCCCTTATAGGTTTTTACGAGAAGATTTTTTAAGTTTTTATAGAAAAAAATTATTTTTAGCTTATGTGACTTAGATATGCACAGACCGGAACCATTTGAACAAATAAGTAAAGGATTTTCAGAAGTATGACCATACAGAATATCAAAGCTCTGGCCATATTTGTGTCAGAAAAGAAGACGTTTGAAATGTTCACTATATAACTCGATGTAAAACTGTGACCCTGGGGCGGGGCCAATTTTGACCCCAGGAGCATAAATTGAACAAACTTGATAGAGGACCTGTAGAAGATGCTATGTGCAAAATATTTAAGCTCTGGCCCTTGTAGTTTTTTCACCAGAAGTTTTTTATGTTTTCATTGAAAACAATCTATTTTTAGCTCATGCGACCTAGATATGATATACCGGCGGTAGTGGCCCAATGGTTAACACCTTGGACTACGGTACCAGGGGTCGTGAGTTCGATCCCCCGCCGGACCAGCGGTCTGACTAGGGGATTTTTCTGAATCCCCGATGATGTACAGGAATGTTCTTGAGCAAGACATGTACCGCGAATTGCTCCTCTCCACCCAGGGGTTAAAACCTGTGAAGGGTCTGAGTCGGTACTGCGGCTGCATTTGACTGCGCCATATGTTAGCAGTGCTCATAGGCAAGATGGCTCGATGATCATGGGAGTATATTTACTAGAGTACTAAATAACAGATTGCAAAACTGGGCTGAAAATTATAACGTATATGTTGAAGCCCAAGCTGGGTTCAGAGCTAATATGAGTACTGTAGATAACATTTTTGTTTTAAATGGTCTTATATCAAGTTTCATTAATAGGAGAAAGCAATTATTTTGTACATTTGTTGATTTTACAAAAGCCTTTGATTATGTAGTTCGTGAAAATATGTGGTACAAATTAATAAAATTAGGTGTCAGAGGGAATATGCTTAACATAATAAAATCGATGTACAAAAGTGTTAAATCAAGAGTAAAATACCATAATAAGCTTGGTGATACTATGTCATGCACTTTAGGTGTAAGATAAGGTGAGAGTCTGTCGCCATTTCTGTTTTCAATGTTTTTAAATGATCTAGAAGATGAATACATCAAAGGTGGCATAGATGGTTTAAATATAGATTTATTTAAGTTATTTTTAATGCTATACGCAGATGGCATTGTACTGTTTGCAGAAAATGCATCGCAGATACAAAAAAGGATTAAATATTCTTCAAGAATATTGCAATACGTGGAAACTAAAGGTAAACACAAATAAAACAAAAATAATGGTATTCAGAAAAGGCGGGAAACTACCTTCTCATCAAAAGTTTTATTATGACGGTACAGAAATAGAAATCCTTAACAAATTCACATATTTAGGGGTTACTTTTACATCTGGTGGATCGTTTCAGCATACCCAAAATGCGTTAGCAGGTCAAGCACACAAGGCTATATTTAAGCTGAATAAATACTTACATAAGTTTACATATATAAGCCCATCTCACAAATTAGAACTGTTTGATAAACTAATAAGTCCAATACTGAATTATAGTAGTGAGGTATGGGGCTTCTCGAATGCACCTTCTATCGAAAGGACCCACCTACAATTTTGCAAAAAATTTAGGTGTAAAACAAACGACTCAAAATGATTTCATTTATGGAGAGCTAGGAAGATTTACATACCAAACTAAAAGATGCTTAAATATTATTAAATACTGGGTTAAGATTTTACATACAAAAGAAGATAAATATATAACAAAAATATATCGTTTGCTGAAAGATGAGCATGAAATAAATAATTATGTGAACTGGTGTTCTCTATTGAAAGATCTTATTTGTCGCTTAGGGTTCTACCACGTTTGGTTATCACAAACTGTCGGTGATGCAAAAATGTTTATATTACTTGTAAAACAAAGGTTAAATGATCAGTTTGTACAGAATTGGAATAATAGGCTTAATGAGTCAAGTAGAGCTCTGTGTTACAGAAACATATCCAATTTTGGAATACAGCCATACCTAAATATTGTTAATGTAGGGAAGTTTTGTACATCAATGAGTAGACTTAGATTATCTTCTCATAGGTTAGCAGTTGAAACAGGGAGATGGAATAAACCATTGCCAATAGCATTCAATGATAGAAAATGTAATGTATGTTCCACCTTGGAAGATGAATTTCATTTTGTATTAGAATGTATTCAATTCCAAGATTTAAGAATAAAATATATTCCAGAATATTATTGGAAAAGGCCAAGTATGTTGAAATTTACAAAATTAATGACTAGTTTTGATGCTAAGACTGTTAGAAATTTATCAATGTTTGTTCACTATGCATTTCAAGCTAAACCTCTTTGATCTGGTGACTATTACTGTAGTTATGATGAAGATGATTCAAATTCTTCATAATTACATGTACATGTACTTACATGCAAAAGGAGTGTACCAGGTTGCACTGCTTGTTTGGAGTAGTTCAGTCTACGTCTAGTCTGTTTGCTGGGGTGTAAAGATGTGCTATGCAAATTAATGTTTCTGTTTAACTTCGAGTTCCAATAGTTGTTTAAATGTTACTAGTATAAGTTTTCGGTGTAAATGAATGTTTTAGTTTAAATTCGAGTTCCAATAATTGTTTAAATGTTATTAGTAAAAGATATATTTTATTCTTATAACATCAGTATGTTCTAACACAAATATAATAGATATTTGATTTAAGAATATTAAGTTATGATAATGGTGATAATGACATCAATTCTGATTATCATAATCATAATTTTATTTTTGCTTTACTTACATCTTCTCCGCTAAATGCATCTTTATTGTCATAACTGTTTGTTTGTATATGTATTACATGCCTATGTTTGTTTGTACATGTATAACATGCCTCATGGACTTGTTAGTCTGAAGGAAGAATAAAGTCATATCTATCATATGTACAGTCGGCTGAGCGATCATTCGGACTGAAAGTAGACTTTAACTTGGTATATTATTTTTTTTATTATTTTATTTTTCTATTGACAGAGGTAAGAATGGTATCGTGTTAAACTTAAACACTTTCACTCTCAATCGTGCTTCAAAGCGCGTTTGCAAACAGTTTGGATCCTGATCAGACGTCGCGTAACGCGGCGTCTGATCAGGATCCAAGCTGTTTGGCACTCGTTTTGAAATTTCTTTAGTCATACTGACTTATATTTTAACTTTGAAACGGCATTGCAGATAACAAAATTGAAGCAGATGAAAAAGAAACTTTGAAGGGATAAACATCTCACGAAAAGTTTGATATACAATACATCGTCAAAGGCAAATGGTGTGTTAGCAATGTATACGAGGGGAAAATGAGACATTGCTTTTGATATATTCACAGAAGTTTTATGAAACGGACGCCTGGCTTTTGTGCACCAGATGGGTTCCAAAGACATGTCAGAAGACAGGATAGAAATTAAACGTATCTTAAAAAATTGACTTACGACAACATTTGATAAGAAGTTTTATGCAACGGACCCCTGGCTTTTGTGCACCAAATGGGTTAAAATATCCATTTAATGCTCAAAAGGCGAAGACGTCAGTTCTTGTAGTAGTATTGCACGTTTACCTGTTATGAATTACATAGAAATATATATATTTAAGCTATTAAACATGTCTATGTATAATATTTACTACATATAAAAGTATAATACTAGAATATTCCATGGAATACTCATCCGGTTCCTCACATATTTACAATACACATGTGAGTATGCTGACAGCAAAACCTTTCTTTGTATCGCTAATTTACCAATGCCTTTTGCCTTTCCGAAAAGAAACAAAAGATAGAAAGCAAAAGTAATTAGCAAGTAAAATAAAATACATGTATCAAATCAAATTTAATATTCCAGTGCGAAGTCTTACTGAGAAATCTGTAAGGTCAAGCACCGGAACGTTAACCCTTTGAACCCAAGTCACGCACAAATACGTCCTTTACAGACAGTGTATATATGAGGAGTACACTTGTCCTATGTATACAGTGGACACCTAGGTCTGAGGTATTCTATGTGAGTACTCTGATCAAGGTCTGCACTGTCTTACTTATTGCAATGTGTTGGCAGAAACTACCTTAAATGGAAAAAAGGACTGGGCTAAAATTGAAACTGGAATTTATCATTTGTGGTATTAGGGAGGGCCGGGTTAAATATACACTTTACTTTTATCTACACTGATGAAATACATATTAACTAGGCTACTAACTTTCAAAGTATAAGTAGCTAACATATAGAGCAGTCAAACCCTTTATCAAGTTGCCACTCTTTGAGAGGCATGTACGTAATACATGGACACGGGATGCTCACCGCAGACAAAGAGCAAAGTAGAAAGCCTCTTAATAAGCTTTCCACATTGATCCCTTTCCGCACCAAGCAGCCATCTGTCCCAAGAACTGGCCTACAACCATGATTTAAGTGGCCGCCAGCCTAAGAGGTGTATGCCTGTATATTCACTAAGGTAATTGATATATGCCCAAATAAAGGGAGGTAATTACGCTTAATTTTTGCATTTTCTAGCATTTCTAGCATTTCTATGTACATCAAGGGCAGATAACTCTTGTCACAAGTATCCTTTTTTTGACAATAATTGCACACCTTCAAGAACTTTTACTTATAGACATTGTGAGCAAATATAAACAAAATCCATTGAAAACTGTAGTTGCTAGAGAGTAAAAACTGTTAAATATTGATTTTTTGACTTATCAAGGGCAGATAACTCAAGACTTATTTCTCCATTTTCAACAATAATCAAATTTATTTTAAAACTAATAGCCATACATATTCAAGAAAGTTTTTATCAAAATCCATGCATATTAATAGACACTATCAAAATAAAGCATTTTCTAGCATTTCTAAGTACATCAAGGGCAGATAACTCTTGTCACAAGTATCCTGGGATAATGAATATGGGCATGTTCGATTATCAGTTCCAGAACTGTTTGGAACGATTCCATGGAATTAGTAAATCAAATAAAAACGGAATTAAACCCTTGCAAAAATGGTAGTCTGGTTCCCTACTTATTACACCTTTTCTGTCGAAGCGTTCGTAAATTGTGCCGGGAACCATGATGATACGTCACAATTCTGCTCACACCACCTCCTCGGGCAGAATTGATAGAACAGTTCTGGAATTGAATTCCGGACCATTCGATTTCGATTCCGTCAATCCGGAAGATTCCGGACTGATAAACGAACACGCCCTAAATTTCAAACAGGTTCATTAAAAGTATAAACAGGTCCAATTTTTAAAAGCGAGTTTACTATATAGAGGTTTGACTGTGATCGCCTTTCCTTATTAAATTCAGGTCTCAACCTGTTAACATTGGTAGATTATCACAGGGGGAGAAAACAATTTCTAAAGGAGAATTGTCTGCTTTATCTTATTTTACATTAGCCCATTACCCGATAGATATGCTTTTTTAAGCCTTTAAAGTATTCATTCTTTGAAGAGAATAGCTCAAATTTAGACAGTAATAAATATACAGAATATATTATATAAATGCATTAAAAATGGGATATTATTCTTTCTAGAAATAAAAGTGGCAAACAGTTCGGAGCCTGGTCAGACGCCGAGCTTCTCGGCGTTTAATTTGGCTCAAATCTGTTTGATACCTCATATAAATAAATGTATAATACCCACGGGATTTTATAATAATTATTGGAAATATATATGGCAACCCTGTTCATTAACTTTATCAATAACATAGTTGTTGTTGTTTCTGCTGAGGTTTATAGTCCCGCATAAGCTTCATCAGATGCGTCATCCCATTGTCTCAGGTTTGGGACAATGGTCAGCATCATGCCTATTGTTGAATGGACCTTGCAATAACATAAGATGTCAAACCAACATTTTGTGTATCACGTTGGTGTAGTTAAATATCGCCCCGATACTTGTCTGGAAAATGTTAACATATCCCCTTTTATATTCATTTATTATTTTGATGATTAACATGATTTATATATATTTATATAATAACTATAATTAATAAGAATAATATGTGATAAAGGGAGGTAATTAGTCGACTCATATATATGTATGCAGTCAACAGCGCTGCTTCCTCTGTACATATTAGTTGACTAATTAGCTGAAACCAATAGATCAATATTTTCTGTACAAAACTTGTCATAATGAATTGGATAGTTAAGGACACTTTTCTGCCATAATGAATCTAAATATCAAATTTATATACAGAGAAGAACACGTTATTCTCCTTATATTAGCTTGTTAGCCGAAGCAATTATTTTCAATGCAAATAGCCTGGAGCCTGGTCAGATGCTGGACAACCCGGTGCCAGGTGAGGCTAAAAGCTATTTGCCGATTAGTTCAAAAAAAAAAATAATAATAATAATAAAATAATTTATCAATGAATAACAGAAATATGTAGCCATAACCGGATTTGGTATTGTATGTATATTTAGTATATTACATGTACGTATGCTCATGGACTATTAAGTCTATTGCAGAAATAAACTATCTATCTATTATATATTCTATCTGCTAGCAGATGGTACCTTAAAGCAGGTTGAAAGTAAAGCATAATGTGCCATAAGGCACATTCTGCTTTACTTTAACCTGCTTTTAGAGATAACATGTTTTCAAAAGTAGAAATCGGCTATGGATTAAAGGGTAAACAAAGGAGAAATAGAATTTCTAAAACAGAACTGTCTGCTTTACTTTTTTTTATCTCATCAAGATCCAAACTGTTTGCAAAGGTAATCACCACTGGATAATATTATGGGCTGGTAGCATGGTACGAGTTAAATTCAACAATTGTCAGAATCACAGGTTAGTACATGTGTATACAGTCAAACTTCAATAACTTGACTGACTTACATCGAGCTTAAACTGTATTTTGACAGTCACATTTGATAGCACGAGCTGTGGATGATACTTGTATTTCAAATTTAAAATAAAGAATGTAAGCCGCGTTTTAACTGTGAAATATTATTTTGTTCGACTTTAGCAAGTTTGACTTATTGAGAGTCGACTGTGACACCATGCAATGCAATATCATAATTTTAGAAGAAAAGGATTGGACAACAGGTAAAGCCTATGTGAGTCCTCTCCAAGTTTGTTACCTTGTTTCTAAGTTGCTATATCTACAATTTAAGTTCTATCTCTTGAAATATAATATATCTATATGTAACGCTAAATACAATTTAAAACGCTACGCGAAACCCGCATTGGACGTCAACGTCGATTTCTAAAGACGTTATAAACGTTAGTTCGAACATCGTACGCGACGTACATACGTTTAAGCTAGGATATAGATTAACCCTACCGCCCCTTCAGCATTTTTCAAATCAAACATAAGGGGTTATAAGCAGTAATGGTAGCTGTTTAACCCTTTACCACGTATCCTGTTTCTAGTTTTGAAGACAGGTGATCACACTAAGCAGGATGCAAGTAAAACAGAATGCACCTTAGGGGGCATTCTGCTTTACTTTAATCCTGCTTCGAGCATTCTCTCTACATGGATCTAGAAACTATTTCTTAAGCTGAATATTCATAGCTATAATTATAAAGTTGAATCATTTTGTTCACTGGAGGAATAAACTAAAGGCGTAAAAAGGCGTATTTATAGGGTGATGGGTTGACACATGCAGTCCTGGTGACGACTATACTCGCCCTTTACAAACAGTGCACCTGGCCAGAGTTCACCTGTCGTTGGCAAACAGAGTACACCCTGAGCAAATTGATCTTTAACGGACACTTTTTTTCATTTTACAATACTGTGCTAAAACAATCAGATATAGTCATAAATTTGTAATGGAATTGTCCATTAAAAGTTAATTCTTTTTTATTTTTATTCTTTCAATTCATTAGTTTATACGGTTATATTCATTCATTTATACAGTTTTCAGTTTTATTTATATAGTCTATCCCTAACTCCTATCCCCTTTTCCCCTTCTTACTTACTTTAAAATAACGAAAACCATAGTTTTCACAACCATCAACCGGCCGTAGCCCGAAATCTTCGAAAGCATAGTATCCACTAAGATCCGACATTTCGTCCAATTGTCTCTGCAAACAACCGTCTATATAATATAGCCCGTTTGTCCTTGAACATAGAGAAGGTCCAGCTAATTACCATAATCATAGACGTTTGACATAGTGTTTCATTCATAATAAATACAACTCTGCTATGAGATTGACCGTATTCATTAAATCGACGCATACTGTATTTTGCTACCTACTGATATCAAACAAAATATTATTTCTTGCCCTGATTTTTTGTTAATCCGACCCATAGAGATAACTATTACTCATAACGAGTCGTACATATTATACTCGTGACACCGAATTGAAATTCACGGAGTTTGTAATAATTAGAGAGATACAGAAGGAGCAGATTGAAAGATAAGAAATAAATGTTAAAAATATACATCCTCTGAAGCTTTGGTGATTGCTTTTGTTTCACAATGAATTAATAAACTTTTCAAACGTATCATTGAGTTCGGATATACAGCACTGAGATTGAACTCGAGCAATGTTGCAAAGTATGTCTCCATTGTGCTATTATTCACACCTACCTTTCATTTGGCGTTATTTGAAATCGCCTCTGGCATATGCCTTTTCCACAAGGGAATTGGTTGTGTCCTTCATTCTCGTCGCTCTCTTTTTCTCTTTCTACCATTGTGAAGAATGGTAAAATACAGAAGTCCGATATATGTGGTCATCGGATTCTGACATGTTTTCTTCTGTCAAAGCATCTACCCACTTTCATTGGTATGGTCCGAATGCACAAGTTTACAAGACAGTTCGGAATGTAGCTAAATTCGGCTGCACACCAGGATTCACGTTGTTTGACATGACATAGATCGTGCGTGCAGGGCTCCGTATGAAAGGGAGCATTTCCCCACTCACTACAGTACCAAATCCTATGGTGTTGCTACTCATTAGAATCGTCTTGAAGAGATAATTCTAATGAGTAATGACACCATAGGGCTAAATGCAGAAAAACAAGATTTCACTATTTCAAACATGATCAATTTTAGCAGCCAGTATTATGGCGTCTTACATCTTGTTTTCCACTCAGATAAAAAATAGAATCACCATTTTCTAATTTAATTGCATTGCGTTTTCGTTTTGATTTTTACGGAACGTTGGTGTTTATCACATACTTTTCATTTCGTTTATCTTCAGGGCTGCCATAGGTTGACTAAAAATTTCCAAATTTACATTTTTCAAGTGCAATTTTACGAATCGTACCTTTTCCCCATCGCCTGTTTCTAGTTTTGTTGACACGTGGCTGCTTAAAGCAGGCTGAAAGTAAAACAGAATGCACCTTAAGGTGCATTCTGCTTTACTTTCAGTCTGCTTTAAGCTACCATGAACTGGAAAAAAATCCGAAGATTTAGGAATAAACCGTAGAAATGGCAGACCTGTATCTCATACATGTATAAGACATACAGGAAGCAAAATAAGACAATCACTTAGACCACTCGACTAGCCGGACTATGTACATGTATATCTCTGGGATATATTTAACGTACTTAGCTGTGTAGCGCTGAAGAATACATAATTTGGCCCGGGTATATGTCCGACCCGTGATCAATTTCTGTTGCGTCTTTCGATGCTATAGAATAAATATAGGATTATCTAAAAAAAATAAGATTCGTGCAACTTTTCTTGAGGGTATTTTTAGACTGATCACATTTTTCTGTTGACAGAGGTAAGAATGGTATCATGTTAAACTTTAACAATTTCACTCTCAATCGTGCTTCAAAGCGCGTTTGCAAACAGTTTGGATCCTGATCAGACGTCGCGTAACGCGGCGTCTGATCAGGATCCAAGCTGTTTGGCACTCGTTTTGAAATTTCTTTAGTCATACTGACTTATATTATAACTTTGAAACGGCATTGCAGATAACAAAATTGAAGCAGATGAAAAAGAAACTTTGAAGGGATAAACATCTCACGAAAACTTTGGTAATGAAAGGGTTAAAGAACAAGGATAATATCCTTAATAATTTACTATTGGCTGTTTTGGTACAGTCTGTCTTACAGTGAAATACTTTGTGTGACTGCGAGCGGCGTTGTAATGATTCAGACACATCTTATAATGGGAGATGTCTACATTATTTCAACCTGCATTGAAAAGCCTCTCGTCGTGTTGTACCATAGACTACATAGATAGATATTTTATTCATACATAAGGCCAGAGGCCCAATAGTACACAAGCATACAAAGCATGCAATACATCGTCAAAGGCAAATGGTGTGTTAGCAATGTATACGAGGGGAAAATGAGACATTGCTTTTGATATATTCACAGAAGGATTTATCTTTACATAAAAGTATAAGAAGTTTGTTGTGAACTTTTTTTTACAAGAGACCGTACCATTATCTAAGTCTTTTTTCGCTGTCCAAATATTTTTATTTTCCTACTTTGCGTACCAGGGCCCCGTTTCATAAAACTTCTTACGACAAAAACGGTCGTAAGTCAAAATTTAACAATACACTTATTTTCTAATTTCTCTATCTAATCCTGTCTTGGGAATCTCTTTGGAATCGTATTGAAAAGACGATTCCAAAGAGATGTCAGAAGACAGGATTATATAGAGAAATAAGAAATTAAACGTATCTTAAAAAATTGACTTACGACAACATTTGTTAAGAAGTTTTATGAAACGGACGCCTGGCTTTTGTGCACCAAATGGGTTCCAAAGACATGTCAGAAGACAGGATAGAAATTAAACGTATCTTAAAAAATTGACTTACGACAACATTTGATAAGAAGTTTTATGAAACGGACCCCTGGCTTTTGTGCACCAAATGGGTTAAAATATCCATTTAATGCTCAAAAGGCGAAGACGTCAGTTCTTGTAGTAACATTGCACGTTTACCTGTTATGAATTACATAGAAATATATATATTTAAGCTATTAAACATGTCTGTGTATAATATTTACTACATATACAAGTATAATACTAGAATATTCCATGGAATACTCATCCGGTTCCTCACATATTTACAATACACATGTGGGTATGCTGACAGCAAAACCTTTCTTTGTATCGCTAATTTACCAATGCCTTTTGCCTTTCCGAAAAGAAACAAAAGATAGAAAGCAAAAGTAAATTAGCAAGTAAAATAAAATACATGTATCAAATCAAATTTAATATTCCAGTGCGAAGTCTTACTGAGAAATCTGTAAGGTCAAGCACCGGAACGTTAACCCTTTGAACCCAATTCAAACACAAATACGTCCTTTACAGACAGTGTATATATGAGGAGTACACTTGTCCTATGTATACAGTGGACACCTAGGTCTGAGGTCTTCTATGTGAGTACTCTGATCAAGGTCTGCACTGTCTTACATATTGCAATGTGTTGGCAGAAACTACCTTAAATGGAACAAAGGACTGGGCTAAAATTGAAACTGGAATTTATCATTTGTGGTATTAGGGAGGGCCGGGTTAAATATACACTTTACTTTTATCTACACTGATGAAATACATATTAACTAGGCTACTAACTTTCAAAGTATAAGTAGCTAAATTATAGAGCAGTCAAACCCTTTATCAAGTTGCCACTCTTTGAGAGGCATGTACAGTGGAGAATCTGTTATTCTTTCCCGTTTAAACGCAAACGTACGCAAACGCAAAGCACTAAAACGTAGAAAAGAACAACTTTTGGACAATTCTGATAATTCTTGTTTATCTGGGTGGCAAACAGTTTGGAGCCTGATCAGACGCCGGGTTACCCGGCGTCTGATCTGGCTCCAAACTGTTTGCACTGCAAATAATAGTTTAAGCGTAAACGCGTTTATTGGGAAAGAATAACAGATTCTCCACTGTACGTAATACATGGACACGGGATGCTCACCGCAGACAAAGAGCAAAGTAGAAAGCCTCTTAATAAGCTTTCCACATTGATCCCTTTCCGCACCAAGCAGCCATCTGTCCCAAGAACTGGCCTACAACCATGATTTAAGTGGCCGCCAGCCTCAGAGGTGTATGCCTGTATATTCACTAAGGTAATTGATATATGCCCAAATAAAGGGAGGTAATTACGCTTAATTTTTGTATTAGTAATATATATCAAATACAAGTGTTTTTGATTTATAATTAACAATTATTAAGGTAATGAATCAATTCATTTTATACTTCTATGTCTTGGTAATGACTTGGTACTGTAAATCTACATTTATATAGATTCACCATATCATTTCGAGAATAAGGAAGCGCTGAGTGTTTTTATTGCTAGGGACATTATTAAAAAAAACAATTTGGGGGGGGGGGGGTAAATTTATGTTCATTTATCGGTTCACGTATACATGTAATGCAGTGCGTCTTAATTGAAAACTTTTATATACAAACAATTACTTATTTTTAACTTCTTCAACATTTCTCAACTTTAAAAGATCAGCAAACTTCTGAGGACTATGGTGTCTCCAATAATATGGTTTAATATATACGCATCTCAGTTCATGGTATAGCGGACATTTTAATAAAAAATGATACTCATCTTCTAGAGTATTACAAAATTGGCATATTCTGGCTTGTCTAGGTATTGGGTTAGGTTTATTCCATCTTCTATATCAAGACAGTGTGCTGATACTCTTAATCTAGTTAACTCTTGTCTAAATCTTTTGATCGTTAGATTGACTACATCTAGATATTGGGGAGGGCCTTTATTAATGTTGCTAGAACTTGTGACCCAACCCAATTACTTATATTTATACTTTTTTCTGTTACACGTTTGTAAATATGTACAACTGTATTACATGTATATGAGTAATAAAATATGTTTAAACTACATCTAGATATTCTTTAAACCCAAAATCAGAAAACAAACGATAGCTGTCGGCTCTTGGGGAATTTCCAATTTCTTGATACCAGTTTTGGATGAAATTATTATTAATTCTTTGTTTAAGAAGTACCTACATGTATGTGTTATTTCTGTTGAAGATTGATAGATACAATATTGCTTAACTTGTAAGCTGAAAGAGATAGATAGATAGATAGAGAGAGATATAGATAGATAGAGAGACAGAGAGACAGAGATATATAGATAGATAGATAGAGAGAGAGAGAGAGAGAGAGAGAGAGAGAGAGAGAGAGAGAGAGAAATCGTGGTGTATATGTATCATCGATCGTAACTAGCAATTAAAATGCCTTCTGTTTTCGCTTGACTTTCGATTAACCCTTTCCCCCATAGAAGCGACTTTTAGCGTATTTAATTTATTCCTCCGCTGAAAAAAATAGTTCCAGTTTATACCCTCATGAACAATTACCACAACAAATATTTTATATAGCCTAATAGATGGTAGTTTAAAGCAGGCTGAAAGTAAAGCAGAATGTGCCTTAAGGCACATTCTGCTTTACTTTCAACCTTCTTTAAATGATCACCTGTCTTTAATATTATAAATAGGTTATTGGGTAAAGGGTTAAAGGAGAGAGATTAAGAGAGAGTGAGAGAATAAGAGAGATGCTAAATTTATGACAATAGAGCTTATATAACCCCATAACTGTCTGTACCATGGACAAAGGCCTGATGTATCTAATGTTGAAAATACCGACAGATACTTGAAGTAATTGAGACAGGAATGCAGAGATTTTTCATTTTCGGAACTGATTGAATTTCCTACGTCCTGGTTTTGATATGTCGCGTGCAAACGCTGTTTATCTTTAGACCCAGGAGAAAATAATCTAGATCTTAAACTACTACATGTACATGTAATCTTCGAGTTTATGATTCAATATAATATACAGCAGAACTCTGTCCATGAGAAAAATAGTTTCAATAATTGTCATAAGTGCTATGTATACGATGGTGAAATGGTTTATTTTTCACTTTAAATCGCCTTCATATGTTCGACTTTATTTCTATTGAAGGTGCCATCATAACGCCTATGTTTCAAACTCTTCATAGTAGTACATGTTCATATAAAAAGCTCTGACAGTTAAAGTTCACCGCAGCAAGGTTAGGTAAGTCTGGTATTATGAGTTAATCTAGTATTGTTTTATACCCAAATTATTATTCAAATTGAAAACATGTTTGAGCCTGATCAGAGGCCGGGTAATCCGGCGTCTGTTTAGGCTCAAAACTGTTTTGCCATTGACTCAACTGAGAGAACAGTAAACCATCCAAGTGTGTACAAATGTTATTTTTTGTAACCAATTTGTATAAACTGGATGAAAATAGCATCTTCACTATTGAAAACATATCATAATGATAAAATAGAATGGTATTTTGAATTCACTAGAGTAAAGTTTCTCTTATTGAGAACTGACCATGCTCGTAACTCGGAGTTAAATCGTGGTTTAACCATGATCTGACTTTGGAGTGCGAGTATACATACATGTCGACTGAATATCAGGGAACGATTGTACTTTTCAAACAAATTATCGAAGTTACTTCCCTTTATTGTAAAGAATGAAATATTGCTAAATTTATTAACTGCATTATTTCATGTTCGGTTAAGTCAAACTTACCCATATTGCTATATCAAATTGCTATATCTACATTTAAAGTTCTTTCTCTTGAAATATAATAGATCTATATGTAACGCTAAATACAATTTAAAACGCTACGCAAAACCCGCTTTGGACGTCAACATCGATTTCTAAAGACGTTACAAACGTTAGTTCGAACATCGTGCGCGACGTACATAAGTATAAGCATGGATATAAATTAACCCTACCGCCCCTTCAGCATTTTTCAAATCATACATATGGGGTTATGAACAGTAATGGTAGCTGTTTAACCCTTTACCCCGTATCCTGTTTCTAGTTTTGATCACACTAAGCAGGATGAAAGTAAAACAGAATGCACATTAGGGGGCATTCTGCTTTACTTTAATCCTGCTTCGAGCTACTCTCTACATGGATCCAGAGAATATTTCTTAAGCTGGCTATTCATAGCTATAATTATAAAGTTGAATCATTTTCCTCAGTGGAGGAATAAATTAAAGGCATAAAAATGCGTATTTATAGGATGATGGGTTGACACATGCAGTCCTGGTGACGAGTCTACTCGCCCTTTACAAACAGTGCACCTTGCCAGAGTTCACTTGTCGTTGGCAAACAGTGTACACCCTGAGCAAAGTGATATTTGACGGACATTGTTTTAGCACAATATTGTAAAACAATCAGACAAAATCATAAATTGGCAAGACTAAATTTGTAATGGAACAAGTTCTAATTCTGTTTTCTTTTTCAGTTTTAATTTTGTTATATTCATTAATTTATATATTTATACAGTCTATCCCTAACTCCTATCCCCTTCCCCTTCTTACTTACTTACTTACTTTAAAATAACGAAATCCATAGTTTTTATAACCATCAACCGGCCGTAGCCCGAAATCTTCGAAAGCATAGTATCCACTAAGATCCGACATTTCGTCCAACTGTCTGTGCAAACAACCGTCTATATAATATAGCCCGTTTGTCCTAGAACATTGAGAAGGTCCTGTTAATTACCATAATCATAGACGTTTGACATAGTGTTTCATTCATAATAAATACAACTCTGCTATGAGATTGACCGTATTCATTAAATCGACGCATACTGTATTTTGCTACCTACTGATATCAAACAAAATATTATTTCTTGCCCTGATTGTTTGTTAATCCGACCCATAGAGATAACCATTACTCATAACGAGTCGTACATATTATACTCGTGACACCGAATTGAAATTCACGGAGTTTGTAATAATTAGAGAGATACAGAAGGAGCAGATGGAAAGATAAGAAATAAATGTTAAAAAAAAACAGCCTCTGAAGCTTTGGTGATTGCCTTTGCTTCACAATGAATTAGTAAACTTTTCAAACGTATCATTGAGTTCGGATATACAGCACTGAGATTTAACTCGAGCAATGTTGCAAAGTATGTCTCCATTGTGCGATTATTCACACTTACCTTTCATTTGGCGTTATTTGAAATCGCCTCTGGCTTATGCCTTTTCCACAAGGGAATTGGTTGTGTCCTTCATTCTCGTCGCTCCAAGTTTCCAAGTTTTATTCTTCATTTTCTCAGTATGTACAATTACATATACAAGAGAATACATTCTTTAATTCTATATCAAAGCCACGTGAACACAGAGGACAACTTTTATTCAAAAGCAGTTATATGAAATCTCCCTCTAACATCAAATATTGACAATTCTTTAGGGATTTATTTTCGGTTATTACCTAGTTGACACTTTCAGCCCTAGCAACGAGTATAGTCGTCATTTATAAACAGTGTACCTGTTAGGATTACACTTGTCCAATGCATACAGTGTGGATCCTGATTAGAGGGCTCCTTAAGGAGCCCCCTGGTCAGGATCAACATTATTTGTCATTCTCAAATGTGTTGTTAAAATCAACCCTAAAAGGCAAAAATGGACCAGACTTATTTCGAAATTGGATTGTTCATTAAAGTTTCAGGGGTGAATGAGTTAAGCGTGGCCAGTGCTGACTGCCACTGGGTCAGTGGGTGTATGTCTGGCGATCTCGATTTATTTCTAAGGACGCACGTGCATTCCGATTTATTTTAATTGGGTGTTGCTGTAGGAGATGTTATACGGCGTGCGTTTAAACTGCCGACCAAAGTGATCTACTTCAAGTTTCAAAGGGAGCTTTTGTGAAATGTGATATAAATTCCTTGGCATCTCTCTATAGATCTATTTTTGGTTATAACCTAGTTTAGATCGGCTAGCGGCTGAACCGCTACATGTATGTAAATTACTGTCTCTCTGGGTCATTGGATTGTGTGTCGGTCAAGGTCGCACGTGAATTTCGGATTTTTTGTTTTGAATTGGGTGGTTGTAGAAATGTTACGGCGTGTGTGAAGAATGGTAAAATAACAGAAGGCCGATATATGTGGTCATCGGATTCTGACATGTTTTCTTCTGTACCCACTTTCATTGGTATGGTTCGAGGGCAACAGTTTAGAAGACAGTTAGAAAATTGATTAAATGTAGCTGAATTCGGCTGCACACCAGGATTCACGTTATTTGAAATGAAAGGGAGCATTTCCCCACTCAATTCAGTACCAAATCCTATGGTGTTGCTACTCATTAGAATCGTCTTAAAGAGACGATTCTAATGAGTAATGACACGATAGGGCTAAATGCAGAAAACAATATTTCACTATTTCAAACTTGATCAATTTAAGCAGCCAGTATTATGGCGTCTTGCATCTTGTTTTCCAGTCAGATAAAAAAAAGAATCACCATTTTCTAAACTTAATTGCAATTGCGTTTTCGTTTTGATTTTTACGGAACTTTGGTGTTTATCACATACTTTTCATTTCGTTTCTCTTATACATGTATAAGACATACAGGAAGCAAAATAGGACAATCACTTAGACCGCTCGACTAGCCGGACTATGTATATCTCTGGGATAGATTTAATGTACTTAGCTGTGTAGCGCTGGAGAGTACATAATTCGGCCCGGGTATATGTCCGACTCGTGATCAATTTCTGTTGCGTCTTTCGATGCTATAAAATAAATATAGGATAAAGCGATAGAAAATATCTAAAAAATTAAGATTTGAAGACTTTTCTTGAAGGTGTTTTTAGACTGATCACATTTTTCTATTGACAGATGCACGATAATGCTACACATTTGGTTTTATTTGATTATTTTCTTTTATTTTTGCAAATACACCATTGCTTTAAGATAACAAAAATATTTCAAGAATTCTGGTAGAGGGTCATCAACGGATCACTTCTCTTCATCTACATGTACAGGTTACGTTAAGCTGTCACACTTGGCAATTATTTAATGGTGCGCAAGTATAAGAGAGAAACATGTATAAAGAGAAAAAGGAAAGACAGAAAAGAGCTAGTACGGGCAAGGGTAAGGCTTTGCATGTAGAGAGAAGTTAGGAAAAAGAGAAAATATACCATCTACTACACCCCATTGGAGATACCAATCCGGCTTGCGTGGCGCTACATGTACCAGGACACTTACATGTAGACCCGCCGACACAGCTCTCTCCAACAACTGAGGGGCAGCAGATGGCATGAATATCCCATAGGGTTGGCAGGATAGCTCCCTCGACACAGAGAGAGAGAGAGAGAGAGAGAGAGAGAGAGAGTAAAAAACAGAGAATGACGGAAAGTGAGAATGACCGAGAGGGTGATTAACAGAGGGAAGGGTGGAAAGGGAGGGTGTACAACACAGGGAATGGCGGAAGGTAACAATGACAGAGAGAATGATGGATAATGAGAATGACAGAGAGAATAACTAACAGAGGGAATGACGGAAGGCGAGAATGACAGAGAGTGAGATTAACAGAGGGAAGGAGGGACATACATGTACTTATGCGTCTCTGCGGTGTCACAATTGTTCTCTGCCTACAATGGCCACCCGTCATGCCCTTTATGCATTAAATATTGATGAGACTTTAATAAAGATTATATATACAATTATAAATAAATATATGCGTGTATCAAGATACTTTCATTTGAGGGGGTAAACATTTCAACTGCGAACAGTTTGGATCCAGATTAGCTACATGACATCTGATTAGGATCAAAACTGTAAGACATCGATTTTCAAGTACATTTTATTGTATGTGTTTCGTTTTAACGGGATGGCAACGTCTTCTCCACTTTGCAACAAATACAAATGTTCCTCTTTGTCAAAAGTCACATCCTTGGAATTGGTGATCTTGATCTGCTCCTGTAAAACGTTACCTGAAAATTGTACCACTTTATGAAAAAGAGGGTCACGTTCGTGATTATGAGTGTGATGTGATCTATTATAGCTTCTACTAGCTTAGCTTTTCGGATCTAATGTTTATCTGCAGTGGCATTTATCATTTAACAAGAGCCGTATACGGCCCTAAATCGATCACCTGGGACCGTTGATGTAAATGTAACATATCTTGGAAAGCTGAAAATTATGACAATATGATTGTGCCAATTGCTGATTGGATGATGCTGAGTGCATAATAGCTAAGCTTAGGGTACTGTGGTTTCAGAGAAGAAGATTTTTTAAGCTTTTTTTGTTTGAAAATCTATTTTTAGCTCCTGTGACCTAGATATGCAACGGACAGGAACCATTTGAACAATATTGGTAAAGTATACCTCTAGAAGTTACACCATGCCAAATATCAAAGCTCTAGCTATATTAGTTTCAGAGAAGAAGAGGTTTGACGATTTCACTTTATAACTCTATGTAAATTTGTGACCCCCGGGGCGGGGTCATATTTGACCCAAGGGGCATTATTTGAACAATCTTGATAGAGTAACTGAAGATGATGCTTTGTGGAAAATAGCTAAGCTCAGGGTACTGTGGTTTCAGAAAAATAGATTTTTTAAGTTTTTATTGAAAAAATATTCTATTTTTAGCTCCAGTGACCTAGATATGCAACGGACCGGAACCATTTGAACAATATTGATAAGGTACCTCTAGAAGTTACACTATGCCAACTATTAAAGCTCTAGTCATATTAGTTTCAGAGAAGAAGAGGTTTGAAGATTTCACTATAGAACTCTATGTAAATTTGTGACCCCCGGGGCGGGGTCATTTTTAACCCCAGGAGCATAATTTGAACAATCTTGATAGAGGACCTGAAGATAATGCGTTGTGCAAAATATCTAAGCTCAGGGTACTGTGGTTTCAGAGAAGAAGAATTTTAAAGTTTTTATTGAAAAACAAATCTATTTTTAGCTCCTGTGACCTAGATATGCAACGGACAGGTTCCATTTGAACAATATCGGTAAAGTACCTCTAGAAGTTACACTATGCCAAATATCAAAGCTCTAGCTATATTAATTTTAGAGAAGAAGAGGTTTGGAGATTTCACTATATAACTATGTTAATTTGTGACCCCCGGGGCGGGGTCATTTTTGACCCCAGGGACATAAATTGAAAAATCTTGATAGAGGACCTGTAGATGATGCTTTGTTCAAAATATCCAAGCTCAGGGTACTGTGGTTTCAGAGAAGAAGATTTTTAAACAAGAGCCGCATGCGGCCCTAAATCGCTCACTTGAGAAACTATTGTGTTATACTCGATGCATAATGAAGTTTGTCATTGCATGTATGTGGACTGTTGCATGAAACTGAAACAACTCGGAATTAGGTTTTCCTGTATAAGTCTATGTAAAACTGATAAGCCCCGGGGCGGGTCCATTTTTTACCCTGGAGTCATGATTTGATCAATCTTGGTAGAGGACTGTTAGGCAAAGCTTAATGCCAAATATAAAAGGTATGGGCCTTACGTTTTCAGAGAAGAAGATTTTTAAAGGTTTATTCCTATATAAGTCTATGTAAAACTGATAAGCCCCTGGGCAGGGCCATTTTTGATCCGGGAGTCATGAATTGAACAATCTTGGTAGAGGACCATACGGCACAGCTTAATGCCAAATATAAAAGGTATGGGCCTTACGGTTTCAGAGAAGAAGATTTTAAAGGTTTATTCCTATATAAGTCTATGTAAAACTGATAAGCCCCGGGGCGGGGCCATTTTTGACCCTGGGTCATGATTTGAACAATCTTGGTAGAGGACCATAAGGCAAAGCTAGAAGGCCAAAATATAAAAGGTATGGGCCTCACGGTTTCAGAGAAGAAGATTTTTAAAGGTTTTTCTATATAAGTCTATGTAAAACTGATAAGCCCCGGGGCGGAGCCATTTTTGACCCTGGGGTCATGATTTGAACAATCTTGGTAGAGGACCATAAGGCAAAGCTAGATGCCAAATATAAAAGGTATGGGCCTTACGGTTTCAGAGAAGAAGATTTTTAAAGGTTTTCCTATATAAGTCTATGTAAAACTGATAAGCCCCGGGCGGGGCCATTTTTGACCCTGGGGTCATGATTTGAACAGACTTAATAGAGATCCATAAGGCAAAGTTACATGCCAAATATAAAAGGTCTAGGCCATACAGTTTTAGAGAAGAAGAGTTTTAAAGGTTTTCCTATGAAAAACTCATAAGCCCCGGGCGGGGCCATTTTTGACCCGGGGGTCATTTTTTTAACATCTTGCTAAAGGTTCACAACATGATGCTACATGTGAAATTTGGTTGTCCTAGGACGTGTAGTTATTGAAAAGAAGATGTTTAAAGTTTTGACTTTAGTTGTCAATATTACGTAAATACCGAAAATGACCACGCCCTCTGGCGGCCATGTTTATTGACGGATCAAAATTCTTCGAACAATTTTGAAAGTATATTAATTGAGAAACATTTTGATGAAAACCAAATTGAAATCGGACCAGTAGTTTTTTAGGAGAAGGTTTTTTTAGATATCGTGCATGGTTGCCATGGCAACAAGACCGATTGCCCCACCCACTTTTTTAGAACAATTTTTGAAGCTCACAACTACAGTATGTATCTGACCAAGTTTGGTTAAAATTGGGCCATTGGTTTCAGAGAAGAAGTTATTTGAAACAAATTGTGAACAGACGACACGGACACCGACACCGACACCGACGTACGACGGACGGCAACCGATCACAATAGCTCACCTTGAGCTCTTTGTGCTCAGGTGAGCTAAAATGTACCGGTAGTTGCAGTGGAGAAAATGCCATTCCTCTGGGAGTGTGCTGAAGTGGCTTCCTCTGACCGTCATAATGTAATTTTTATTAATTAACAATGACATTGACGATCAGTGCAGGGTCTAAATTAGAAACTGCATTAACTATAGACTGGTCAAGGTAGACAAATTATGCATTACTTAAATTTAGTTGTGCATGAGTTGTCTCCCATTGACCAACAAAATATTTTTTCTATTTTCTTTTTTATCATGCTTTGACCAATTTGCCTACTGTGTTTGTTTTTCATGCATACCTGTGATCCTGTTGAAATCTGTTTTATTTCTTTGTTTCTTATAACGTTTACCTATGTTTGTCGGAGTAAAGACCTACAGGGCTTATGTTAATTTGTTAAACCTATCCGACGTAAAATAAAAAGTGTCTATGTCTATGTCTCCCGTTTATAACGCAAAACTATAAAACGTAGAAATTGACAATTTGTCAATGTTGGCACTATATTGATATGAGTGGCAAACAGTTTGGAGTCAGATCAGACGTCGGGTTACCCGGCGTCTGATCTGTTTCCAAACTGTTTGCACCGAACATACTTTTTAGCAGAGTTGCATTTACATGTATATTTACATAGTTCTATATATTACTGAATTTGTTGTTGATACGTTGTCAGAACTATAGGTTTTATGTGGGTAGAAAAGTATGCCATAGAACTATACGTTGTGCGTTCTGTTTGGTCGTTTTATAAGTTATAAAGTTACACAAGGCTAAGTTTATATAAATAAATAGCCTACATATACACCTTCTCCGCTACAAAAACAAAACTTGTTTCCAGAGGATTCATAGTAGAGGTTCTAGATTGATGGACACAGTTTCAAGAGATAATGGAAATTTGCTCTTGGAAAAAGTTGATAAATCAAGAACGAAGTTTAGAGCTTTTGAGTTTATATTTCATCGATCACTTTAAGAGCATTGAAACAATAACAGTCTACGACTATACAAAAAGCATTTATGATAAATAACAATTAATTTGTACTTATACTTGCATTGTAAATGAGAACAGTTTCAGTATAAGATCTAGATCTAGTCACCATACAGCTTCTCTTTCAAAATATTTATTACAATAACAATTTCAAAAAGTACTGCAGCTTTGTAACTTAAGGTAGATTTTAGTGTTTGGTAAACAGAGTAACCAAAGATCAGACAGAGTCTCCATAGAAGGAACTGTCTGACCCTAGTCTGAACTGTTTGCAGATGACTTGTATCAGTCTGCAGTCTAATTATTTTTAGAACAAACTTTTTCAGGGTGGCTAGATCGCTGAAAATTTATATGTACGCATTGAAAACTAGCTTGAATGATATAGATTATTTCTGTTGATCAATGTCATCTTGATGAATGTATTGAATGTGTTACCTCATGGACTTGTTAGTCTAAAGGTGGAAATAAAATCTTATCTTATCTTATCTTATCTTATATCGAAAGAATGGCGTTTTCCCCAGTGTAACATACCAAGACCTTAGGTATATAATACTATATCTGTTAGAGTTGGGAAGACGTTATTTTCTCCCGTTCTGACGAAACTTAAACGAAATGAAATGACAGGTTCTTGAACATGTACACAGTTAATATAATCCAGGGCTGCCATTTCTACGGATTTTTCCTAAATCTTCGGATTTTTTTCTAGTACATGGTAGCTTAAAGCAACCTGAAAGTAAAGCAGAATGCGTCTTAAGGCGCATTCTGCTTTACTTTCAGGTTGCTTTAAGCAGCCACGTGTCAAAAACACTAGAAACAGGCGATGGAGATAAAGGTACGATTCGTAAAATCACACTTGGAAATTCTTAGGATTTTTCATGTCAACTTATGACAGCTCTGTTAATCTTATCACACCAGCAATAGTTTGTAGACTGACGAAACGCCGAGTTACACGGCGTCTTATCTGGCTCAAAACTACATGTAGTTCCAATTGAAATATATTTTGGAAAATTTATAACGTTTTCTCCACTGTATGAATTAACAGTAAACCTGACAATTACTACCAATTGAGAGAACGCTAGTTGTCTCTGTTTGAGGATGTGTGGTGCTTTTTAACCCATTCAACGATTACGACGAGTTTTCTCATTATTAACAAACAGTGCGCCTGTGAAAAGTATACTTGTCTTATGCAAACAGTGTAAAATTGTAGGCCGTTATCAGTCAGTGGGCTCCCGATCAGGGTGACTAACAGAGGGAATGAAGGAAAGCGAGAATAATTGACAGAAAGAACTGACAGGGAGAATGACTGAGTGAGAATGACAGAGAGAGAGAGAGAGAGAGAGAGAGAGAGAGAGAGAGAGAGAGTAAAGAACAGGGAATGACGGAAAGTGAGAATGACAGAGAGAGAGAGAGAGAGTAAAGAACAGGGAATGACGGAAAGTGAGAATGACAGAGAGAGTGATTAACAGAGGGAGGGAAGAAAGGGTGGGTAAACACACAGGGAATGGCGGAAGGTAACAATGACAGAGAGAATGACGGAAAGTGAGAATGACAGAGAGAGACAGAGTAAAGAACAGGGAATGACGGAAAGTGAGAATGACAGAGAGAGAGAGAGAGTAAAGAACAGGGAATGACGGAAAGTGAGAATGACAGAGAGAGAGAGAGAGTAAAGAACAGGGAATGACGGAAAGTGAGAATGACAGAGAGAGAGACAGTAAACAACAGGGAATGACGGAAAGTGAGAATGACAGAGAGAGAGAGAGTAAAGAACAGGGAATGACGGAAAGTGAGAATGACAGAGAGAGAGACAGTAAACAACAGGGAATGACGGAAAGTGAGAATGACAGAGAGAGAGAGAGAGAGAGTAAAGAACAGGGAATGACTGAAAGTGAGAATGACAGAGAGAGAGAGAGAGAGAGAGTAAAGAACAGGGAATGACGGAAAGTGAGAATGACAGAGAGAGAGAGAGAGAGTAAAGAACAGGGAATGACGGAAAGTGAGAATGGCAGAGAGAGAGAGAGTAAAGAACAGGGAATGACGGAAAGTGAGAATGACAGAGAGAGAGACAGTAAACAACAGGGAATGACGGAAAGTGAGAATGACAGAGAGAGAGTAAAGAACAGGGAATGACTGAAAGTGAGAATGACAGAGAGAGAGAGAGAGTAAAGAACAGGGAATGACTGAAAGTGAGAATGACAGAGAGTGAGAGAGTAAAGAAAAGGGAATGGCGGAAAGCGAGAATAATTGACAGAAAGAACTGACAGGGAGAATGACGGAAAGTGAGAATGACAGAGAGAGAGAGAGAGAGAGAGAGAGTAAAGAACAGGGAATGACGGAAAGTGAGAATGACAGAGAGAGAGAACTGACAGGTAGAATGACGGAAAGTGAGAATGACAGAGAGAGAGAGAGACAGTAAAGAACAGGGAATGACGGAAAGCGAGAATAATTGACAGAAAGAACTGACAGGGAGAATGACGAAAAGTGAGAATGACAGAGAGAGAGAGAGACAGTAAACAACAGGGAATGACGGAAAGTGAGAATGACAGAGAGAGAGACAGTAAACAACAGGAAATGACGGAAAGTGAGAATGACAGAAAGAGTGATTAACATAGAGACAGTAAAGAACAGGGAATGACGGAAAGCGAGAATAATTGACAGAAAGAACTGACAGGTAGAATGACGGAAAGTGAGAGAGCTTAAACTGTATTTTAACAGTCACATTTGATAGCACGAGCTGTGGATGATACTTGTATTTCAAAGTTACAATAAAGAAGGTAAGCCGCGTTTTAACTGTGAAATATTATTTTGTTCGACTTTAGCAAGCTTGAGTTATTGAGAGTCGACTGTGACACCATGCAATGCAATATCATACTTTTAGAAGAAAAGGATTGGACAACAGGTAAAGCCTATGTGAGTCCTCTCCAAGTTTGTTACCTTGTTTCTAAGTTGCTATATCTACAATTTAAGTTTTTTCTCTTGAAATATATTAGATCTATATGTAAAGGTAAATACAAGTTTAAACGCTACGCGAAACCCGCATTGGACGTCAACACCGATTTCTAAAGACGTAACAAACGTTAGTTCGAACATCGTGCGCGACGTACATACGTTTAAGCTAGGATATAAATTAACCCTACCGCCCCTTCAGCATTTTTCTAATCAAACTTAGTGGGTTATGAGCAGTAATGGTAGCTGTTTAACCCTTTACCCCGTATCCTGTTTCTAGTTTTGAAGACAGGTGATCACACTAAGCAGGATGAGAGTAAAACAGAATGCACCTTAAGGGGCATTCTGCTTTACTTTCATCCTGCTTCGAGCCTTCTCTCTACATGGATCTAGAAAATATTTTTTAAGCTGAATATTCATAGCTATAATTATAAAGTTGAATAATTTTCCTCAGTGGAGGAATAAATTAAAGGCATAAAAATGCGTATTTATAGGGTGATGGGTTGACACATGCAGTCCTGGTGACGAGTCTACTCGCCCTTTACAAACAGTGCACCTTGCCAGAGTTCACTTGTCGTTGGCAAACAGTGTACACCCTGAGCAAAGTGATATTTGACGGACATTGTTTTAGCACAATTTTGTAAAACAATCAGACAAAATCATAAATTGGTAAGACTAAATTTGTAATGGAATTGTCCATTACAAGTTCTAATTCCGTTTTCTTTTTTTTATTTCAGTTTTAATTTTGTTATATTCATTAATTTATATATTTATACAGTCTATCCCTAACTCCTATCCCCTTTCCCTTCTTTCTTACTTACTTACTTTAAAATAACGAAAACCATAGTTTTTATAACCATCCCCGAAATCTTCGAAAGCATAGTATCCACTAAGATCCGACATTTCGTCCAATTGTCTCTGCAAACAACCGTCTATATAATATAGCCCGTTTGTCCTAGAACATTGAGAAGGTCCTGCTAATTACCATAATCATAGACGTTTGACATAGTGTTTCATTCATAATAAATACAACTCTGCTATGAGATTGACCGTATTCATTAAATCGACGCATACTGTATTTTGCTACCTACTGATATCAAACAAAATATTATTTCTTGCCCTGATTGTTTGTTAATCCGACCCATACAGATAATCATTGCTCATAACGAGTCGTACATATTATACTCGTGACACCGAATTGAAATTCACGGAGTTTGTAATAATTAGAGAGATACAGAAGGAGCAGATGGAAAGATAAGAAATAAATGTTTAAAAAAAACAGCCTCTGAAGCTTTGGTGATTGCTTTTGTTTCACAATGAATTAGTAAACTTTTCAAACGTATCATTGAGTTCGGATATACAGCACTGAGATTTAACTCGAGCAATGTTGCAAAGTATGTCTCCATTGTGCGATTATTCACACTTACCTTTCATTTGGCGTTATTTGAAATCGCCTCTGGCTTATGCCTTTTCCACAAGGGAATTGGTTGTGTCCTTCATTCTCGTCGTTTTCTCTCTCTCTCTACCATTGTGAAGAATGGTAAAATAACAGAAGGCCGATATATGTGGTCATCGGATTCTGACATGTTTTCTTCTGTACCCACTTTCATTGGTATGGTTCGAGGGCAACAGTTTAGAAGACAGTTAGAAAATTGATTAAATGTAGCTAAATTCGGCTGCACACCAGGATTCACGTTGTTTGAAATGCAAGGGAGCATTTCCCCACTCAATTCAGTACCAAATCCTATGGTGTTGCTACTCATTAGAATCGTCTTAAAGAGACGATTCTAATGAGTAATGACACGATAGGGCTAAATGCAGAAAACAATATTTCACTATTTCAAACTTGATCAATTTAAGCAGCCAGTATTATGGCGTCTTACATCATGTTTTCCACTCAGATAAAAATAAAATCACCATTTTCTAAACTTAATTGCAATTGCGTTTTCGTTTTGATTTTTACGGAACTTTGGTGTTTATCACATACTTTTCATTTCGTTTCTCTTATACATGTATAAGACATACAGGAAGCAAAATAGGACAATCACTTAGACCGCTCGACTAGCCGGACTATGTATATCTCTGGGATAGATTTAATGTACTTAGCTGTGTAGCGCTGGAGAGTACATAATTCGGCCCGGGTATATGTCCGACTCGTGATCTATTTCTGTTGCGTCTTTCGATGCTATAAAATAAATATAGGATAAAGCGATAGAAAATATCTAAAAAATTAAGATTTGAAGACTTTTCTTGAGGGTGTTTTTAGACTGATCACATTTTTCTATTGACAGATGCACGATAATGCTACACATTTGGTTTTATTTGATTATTTTCTTTTATTTTTGCAAATACACCATTGCTTTAAGATAACAAAAATATTTCAAGAATTCTGGTAGAGGGTCATCAACGGATCACTTCTCTACATCTACATGTACAGGTTACGTTAAGCTGTCACACTTGACAATTATTTAATGGTGCGCAAGTGTAAGAGAGAAACATGTATAAAGAGAAAAAGGAAAGACAGAAAAGAGCTAGTACGGGCAAGGGTAAGGCTTTGCATGTAGAGAGAAGTTAGGAAAAAGAGAAAATATACCATCTACTACACCCCATTGGAGATACCAATCCGGCTTGCGTGGCGCTACATGTACCAGGACACTTACATGTAGTCCCGCCGACACAGCTCTCTCCAACAACTGAGGGACAGCAGATGGCATGGATATCCCATAGGGTTGGCAGGATAGCTCCCTCGACACACACAGAGAGAGAGAGAGAGAGAGAGAGAGAGTAAAAAACAGAGAATGACGGAAAGTGAGAATGACCGAGAGAGTGATTAACAGAGGGAAGGGTGGAAAGGGAGGGTGTATAACACAGGGAATGGCGGAAGGTAACAATGACAGAGAGAATGATGGATAATGAGAATGACAGACAGAATAACTAACAGAGGGAATGACGGAAGGCGAGAATGACAGAGAGTGTGATTAACAGAGGGAAGGAGGGACATATATGTACTTATGCGTCTCTGCGGTGTCACAATTTTTCTCTGCCTACAATGGCCACCCGTCATACCCTTTATGCATTAAATATTGACTGTTTCACCGTTTTTTGTTCTCTAACACAAAGACTTTTTATTTGATCTGCACCAAACTTGCTGAAATTGTTTATTTATATGAAATTAAGGTTAAGTTTGATAACTACACATGTACTAAAATCACATAAGGTATATCTGAGTAATTTCCCTTTGACTATTAAAAATGACTTTCAGTCTTTTTGCACTCTAACACATACAGTTTTTATCGGATATACACAAACTTGTTGAAAATGTTTATTTATATAAAATCTAGGTCAATCATGTTAACTACCAAATTCACACAAGGCATATTGAGGTTATTGCCCTTGAATGATTAAAGCAGTTTTAATTAGGTCTTCACCAGGGTAGGGTAGAACATTTAAATAAGAACCTCCAGTAATATATAGTTTAGCGAACAGTTTGGATCCAGATTAGCTACATGGCATCTGATCAGGATCAAAACTATAAGACATTGATTTTCAAGAAATTGCCATTGCCTTTTTTCACAACGGGACGGTGTAAGTAAAAGTATCAATAGTGTAAGAACTCCGTTATACTCCGTGATACAATGCCCCGTCAATAGCCCAAAGCAGACTGAAGGTAAAGGAAAACAAGGCTTAATGCTCACTAATGCTCTTTTACTTTCAACGTGCGTTAAGTTGTCACCTAGAAACAGGCTAGGGTTTGCAGACGAAAATTGCAGACATCAAAATTGAAGCAGACGACAATTAAACATTTCACCATAAATTTGGCAGCGAAAGAGTTAAACTGTACAATTAAAATATTCTGGTGAAATGACAAACAGTGTAGACCATGATCAAAGGGCATAGGACAAATGTACTATTCATAAGTATATTCGTCGCAAACAAGAACCTCCAGTAATCGATAGTTTATTTCAGTTTATATTACAATGATTAATACAACTGTAATGACACTGTATGCAATATGTATTTTCAATATGGCCCAAATTTGATGGTAAGTCTATTTTCTATTTTATTACAACTAACTGCTTACCTTCCAAACTGTGTGTGGGGGCAATTTCGGGAGTTATCAATTAAAATTCCGCTATGGGATATTAATTTGGCTTCCAATATTGCTGTTCTTCATAATCTGCAAGGGTAGCAGGGGAGATAATCAATTACTTATAATTTATGCATATCCGTACTGATTGTCTCCCTTTGTCCACTGCACATACACTACAATGCAAAATATCTTGTGTAACCTCTTACTCCATGATATAGCAAGTATCTAGTTTTAAGGGCGAGTGACCACTTAAAGTGGATTGAAAGTAAATGAGAATGCGCCTTAAGGGACATCCTGCTCTACTTTCAACCGGTTAAAATCTACTTACTAAACTATAGAAACTCTCTTTTGTATCCATTCTTGACTATTTAATGACATTTTCCCACCAGAGTAAATTATTTAAAAACATATCTTTGGAGTAATTAAGTGCACTACTGAACAGTTCAGTGTCATATAGCATACCTATTTCAATGGTGTTTTTGTGACGCATAACTAGTCAATACTGTGTTTTTGTATGGACACAATGCTAGAAATGCTATATTTGATTGTGCTGTTATTCTGTATAGTCTCTTATAATTCAAAATGAATGGCATGGTTCATTCAAACGAGTTTTTCATATGTATATTTACTATGTGATGTAACCATGATGAGACTTTAATAAAGATTATATATACAATTATAAATAAATATATGCGTGTATCAAGATACTTTCATTTGAGGGGGTAAACATTTCAACTGCGAACAGTTTGGATCCAGATCAGCTACATGACATCTGATTAGGATCAAAACTATAAGACATCGATTTTCAAGTACATTTTATTGTATGTGTTTCGTTTTAACGGGATGGCAACGTCTTCTCCACTGTGCAACAAATACAAATTTTCCTCTTTGTCAAAAGTCACATCCTTGGAATTGGTGATCTTGATCTGCTCCTGTAAAACGTTACCTGAAAATTGTACCACTTTATGAAAAAGAGGGTCACGTTCGTGATTATGAGTGTGATGTGATCTATTATAGCTTCTACTAGCTTAGCTTTTCGGATCTAATGTTGATCTGCAGTGGCATTTATCATTTAACAAGAGCCGTATACGGCCCTAAATCGATCACCTGGGACCGTTGATGTAAATGTAACATATCTTGGAAAGCTGAGAAATTATGAAAATATGATTGTGCCAATTGCTGATTGGATGATGCTGAGTGCATAATAGCTAAGCTTAGGGTACTGTGGTTTCAGAGAAGAAGATTTTTTAAGCTTTTTTTTTTTTAACAATCTATTTTTAGCTCCTGTGACCTAGATATGCAACGGACCGGAACCATTTGAACAATATTGGTAAAGTATACCTCTAGAAGTTACACCATGCCAAATATCAAAGCTCTAGCTATATTAGTTTCAGAGAAGAAGAGGTTTGACGATTTCACTTTATAACTCTATGTAAATTTGTGACCCCCGGGGCGGGGTCATATTTGACCCAAGGGGCATTATTTGAACAATCTTGATAGAGTAACTGAAGATGATGCTTTGTGCAAAATAGCTAAGCTCAGGGTACTGTGGTTTCAGAGAAGAGGGTTTTTTAAGTTTTTATTGAAATAATATTCTATATTTAGCTCCAGTGACCTAGATATGCAACGGACCGGAACCATTTGAACAATATTGATAAGGTACCTCTAGAAGTTACACTATGCCAAATATTAAAGCTCTAGTCATATTAGTTTCAGAGAAGAAGAGGTTTGAAGATTTCACTATATAACTCTATGTAAATTTGTGACCCCCGGGGCGGGGTCATTTTTAACCACAGGGGCATTATTTGAACAATCTTGATAGAGGACCTGAAGATGATGCGTTGTGCAAAATATCTAAGCTCAGGGTACTGTGGTTTCAGAGAAGAAGAATTTTAAAAATTTTATTGAAAAAATATTCTATTTTTAGCTCCTGTGACCTAGATATGCAACGGACAGGATCCATTTGAACAATATCGGTAAAGTACCTCTAGAAGTTACACTATGCCAAATATCAAAGCTCTAGCTATATTAATTTCAGAGGAGAAGAGGTTTGGAGATTTCACTATATAACTATGTAAATTTGTGACCCCCGGGGCGGGGTCATTTTTTACCCCAGGGACATTAATTGAACAATCTTGATAGAGGACCTGTAGATGATGCTTTGTTCAAAATATCCAAGCTCAGGGTACTGTGGTTTCAGAGAAGAAGATTTTTAAACAAGAGCCGCATGCGGCCCTAAATCGCTCACTTGAGAAACTATTGTGTTATACTCGATGCATAATGAAGTTTGTCATTGCATGTATGTGGACTGTTGCATGAAACTGAAACAACTCGGAATTAGGTTTTCCTGTATAAGTCTATGTAAAACTGATAAGCCCCGGGGCGGGTCCATTTTTGACCCTGGAGTCATGATTTGAACAATCTTGGTAGAGGACTGTAAGGCAAAGCTTAATGCCAAATATAAAAGGTATGGGCCTTACGTTTTCAGAGAAGAAGATTTTTAAAGGTTTATTCCTATATAAGTCTATGTAAAACTGATAAGCCCCTGGGCAGGGCCATTTTTGATCCGGGAGTCATGAATTGAACAATCATGGTAGAGGACCATACGGCAAAGCTTAATGCCAAATATAAAAGGTATGGGCCTTACGGTTTCAGAGAAGAAGATTTTAAAGGTTTATTCCTATATAAGTCTATGTAAAACTGATAAGCCCCGGGGTGGGGCCATTTTTGACCCTGGATCATGATTTGAACAATCTTGGTAGAGGACCATAAGGCAAAGCTAGATGCCAAAATATAAAAGGTATGGGCCTCACGGTTTCAGAGAAGAAGATTTTTAAAGGTTTTTCAATATAAGTCTATGTAAAACTGATAAGCCCCGGGGCGGGGCCATTTTTGACCCTGGGGTCATGATTTGAACAATCTTGGTAGAGGACCATAAGGCAAAGCTAGATGCCAAATATAAAAGGTATGGACCTTACGGTTTCAGAGAAGAAGATTTTTAAAGGTTTTCCTATATAAGTCTATGTAAAACTGATAAGCCCCGGGCGGGGCCATTTTTGACCCTGGGGTCATGATTTGAACAGACTTAATAGAGATCCATAAGGCAAAGTTACATGCCAAATATAAAAGGTCTAGGCCATACAGTTTTAGAGAAGAAGAGTTTTAAAGGTTTTCCTATGAAAAACTCATAAGCCCCGGGCGGGGCCATTTTTGACGCGGGGGTCATTTTTTTAATAATCTTGCTAAAGGTTCACAACATGATGCTACATGTGAAATTTGGTTGTCCTAGGACGTGTAGTTATTGAAAAGAAGATGTTTAAAGTTTTGACTTTAGTTGTCAATATTACGTAAATACGGAAAATGACCACGCCCTCTGGCGGCCATGTTTTTTGACGGATCAAAATTCTTTGAACAATTTGAAAGTATATTAATTGAGAAAATTTTTGGTGAAAACCAAATTGAAATCGGACCAGTAGTTTTTGAGGAGAAGATTTTTTTAGATATCGTGCATGGTTGCCATGGCAACAAGACCGATCCCCACCCACTTTTTTAGAACAATTTTTGAAGCTCACAACTACAGTATGTATCTGACCAAGTTTGGTTAAAATTGGGCCATTGGTGTCAGAGAAGAAGTTATTTGAAACAAATTGTGAACAGACGACACGGACACCGACACCGACACCGACGTACGACGGACGGCAACCGATCACAATAGCTCACCTTGAGCTCTTTGTGCTCAGGTGAGCTAAAAATGTACCGGTAGTTGCAGTGGAGAAAATGCCATTCCTCTTGGATTGTGCTGAAGTGGCTTCCTCTGACCGTCATAATGTAATTTTTATTAATTAACAGTGACATTGACGATCAGTGCAGGGTCTAAATTAGAAACTGCATTAACTATAGACTGGTCAAGGTAGACAAATTATGCATTACTTAAATTTAGTTGTGCATGAGTTGTCTCCCATTGACCAACAAAATATTTTTTCTATTTTCTTTTTTAACATGCTTTGACCAATTTGCCTACTGTGTTTGTTTTTCATGCATACCTGTGATCCTGTTGAAATCTGTTTTATTTCTTTGTTTCTTATAACGTTTACCTAGGTTTGTCGGAGTAAAGACCTACAGGGCTTATGTTAATTTGTTAAACCTATCCGACGTAAAATAAAAAGTGTCTATGTCTATGTCTCCCGTTTATAACGCAAAACTATAAAACGTAGAAATTGACAATTTGTCAATGTTGGCACTATATTGATATGAGTGGCAAACAGTTTGGAGTCAGATCAGACGTCGGGTTATCCGGCGTCTGATCTGTCTCCAAACTGTTTGCACCGAACATACTTTTTAGCAGAGTTGCATTTACATGAATATCGAAAGAATGGCGTTTTCTCCAGTGTAACATACCAAGACCTTAGGTATATAATACTATATCTGTTAGAGTTGGGAAGACGTTATTTTCTCCCGTTCTGACGAAACTTAAACGAAATGAAATGAAATGAAATGACAGGTTCTTGAACATGTACACAGTTAATATAATCCAGGGCTGCCATTTCTACGGATTTTTCCTAAATCTTCGGATTTTTTTCTAGTACATGGTAGCTTAAAGCAACCTGAAAGTAAAGCAGAATGCGTCTTAAGGCGCATTCTGCTTTACTTTCAGGTTGCTTTAAGCAGCCACGTGTCAAAAACACTAGAAACAGGCGATGGAGATAAAGGTACGATTCGTAAAATCACACTTGAAAATTCTTATGATTTTTCATGTCAACTTATGGCAGATCTGTTAATCTTATCACACCAGCAATAGTTTGTAGACTGACGAAACGCCGAGTTACACGGCGTCTTATCTGGCTCAAAACTACATGTAGTTCCAATTGAAATATATTTTGGAAAATTTATAACGTTTTCTCCACTGTATGAATTAACAGTAAACCCGACAATTACTACCAATTGAGAGAACGCTAGTTGTCTCTGTTTGAGGATGTGTGATGCTTTTTAATCCATTCAACGATTACGACGAGTTTTCTCATTATTAACAAACAGTGCGCCTGTGAAAAGTATACTTGTCTTATGCAAACAGTGTAAAATTGTAGGCCGTTATCAGTCAGTGGGCTCCCGATCAGGGTGACTAACAGAGGGAATGAAGGAAAGCGAGAATAATTGACAGAAAGAACTGACAGGGAGAATGACTGAGTGAGAATGACAGAGAGAGAGAGAGAGAGAGAGACAGTAAAGAACAGGGAATGACGGAAAGTGAGAATGACAGAGAGAGAGAGAGTAAAGAACAGGGAATGACGGAAAGTGAGAATGACAGAGAGAGTGATTAACAGAGGGAGGGAAGAATGGGTGGGTAAATGACACAGGGAATGGCGGAAGGTAACAATGACAGAGAGAATGATGGATAGTGAGAATGACAGAGAGAGAGAGAGAGAGAGAGTAAAGAACAGGGAATGACGGAAAGTGAGAATGACAGAGAGAGTGATTAACAGAGGGAGGGAAGAAATGGTGGGTAAAAGACACAGGGAATGGCGGAAGGTAACAATGACAGAGAGAATGATGGATAGTGAGAATGACAGAGAGAATGACTAACAGAGGGAATGACGGAAAGTGAGAATGACAGAGGGAGTGTAAAGAACAGGGAATGACGGAAAGTGAGAATGACAGAGAGAGTGATTAACAGAGGGAGGGAAGAATGGGTGGGTAAATGACACAGGGAATGGCGGAAGGTAACAATGACAGAGAGAATGACGGACAGTGAGAATGACAGAGAGAGAGAGAGAGAGAGTAAACAACAGGGAATGACGGAAAGTGAGAATGACAGAGAGAGTGATTAACAGAGGGAGGGAAGAATGGGTGGGTAAATGACACAGGGAATGGCGGAAGGTAACAATGACAGAGAGAATGATAGATAGTGAGAATGACAGAGAGAGAGAGAGAGAATAAAGAACAGGGAATGACGGAAAGTGAGAATGACAGAGAGAGAGACAGTAAACAACAGGGAATGACGGAAAGTGAGAATGACAGAGAGAGAGAGACAGTAAACAACAGGGAATGACGGAAAGTGAGAATGACAGAGAGAGAGAGAGAGAGTAAAGAACAGGGAATGACTGAAAGTGAGAATGACAGAGAGAGAGAGAGAGTAAAGAACAGGGAATGGCGGAAAGCGAGAATAATTGACAGAAAGAACTGACAGGGAGAATGACGGAAAGTGAGAATGACAGAGAGAGAGAGAGACAGTAAAGAACAGGGAATGACGGAAAGCGAGAATAATTGACAAAAAGAACTGACAGGTAGAATGACGGAAAGTGAGAATGACAGAGAGAGAGAGAGACAGTAAAGAACAGGGAATGACGGAAAGCGAGAATAATTCACAGAAAGAACTGACAGGGAGAATGACGGAAAGTGAGAATGACAGAGAGAGAGACAGTAAACAACAGGAAATGACGGAAAGTGAGAATGACAGAAAGAGTGATTAACAGAGAGACAGTAAAGAACAGGGAATGACGGAAAGCGAGAATAATTGACAGAAAGAACTGACAGGGAGAATGATGGAAAGTGAGAATGACAGAGATAGAGAGACAGTAAACAACAGGGAATGACGGAAAGCGAGAATGACAGAGAGAGAGACAGTAAACAACAGGAAATGACGGAAAGTGAGAATGACAGAAAGAGTGATTAACAGAGAGACAGTAAAGAACAGGGAATGACGGAAAGCGAGAATAATTGACAGAAAGAACTGACAGGGAGAATGATGGAAAGTGAGAATGACAGAGAGAGAGAGACAGTAAAGAACAGGGAATGACGGAAAGTGAGAATGACAGAGAGAGAGAGAGTAAAAACAGGGAATGACGGAAGGCGAGAATGACAGAGAGAGTGATTAACAGAGGGAGGGAAGAAAGGGTGGGTGAATGACACAGGGAATGACGGAAGATAACAATGACAGAGAGAATGATGGAAAGTGAGAATGACAGAGAGGGTGATTAACAGAGGGAGGGAAGAAAGGGTGGGTGAATGACACAGGGAATGACGGAAGGTAACAATGACAGAGAGAATGATGGATAGTGAGAATGACAGAGAGAATGACTAACAGAGGGAATGACGGAAGGCGAGAATGACAGAGAGGGTGATTAAAAGAGGGAAGGATGGAAAAGGAGGGTGAATGACACAGGGAATGACGGAAGGTAACAATGACAGAGAGAATGATGGATAGTGAGAATGACAGAGAGAATGACTAACAGAGGGAATGACGGAGGGCGAGAATGACAGAGAGGGTGATTAACAGAGGGAAGGATGGAAAAGGAGGGTGAATGACATGGATAGTGAGAATGACAGAGAGAGAGAGAGAGAGAGAGAGAGAGAGTAAAGAACAGGGAATGACGGAAAGTGAGAATGACAGAGAGAGTGATTAACAGAGGGAGGGAAGAAATGGTGGGTAAAAGACACAGGGAATGACGGAAGGTAACAATGACAGAGAGAATGATGGATAGTGAGAATGACAGAGAGCATGACTAACAGAGGGAATGACGGAAAGTGAGAATGACAGAGAGAGTGTAAAGAACAGTGAATGACGGAAAGTGATAATGACAGAGAGAGTGATTAACAGAGGGAGGGAAGAATGGTTGGGTAAATGACACAGGGAATGGCGGAAGGTAACAATGACAGAGAGAATGATGGATAGTGAGAATGACAGAGAGAGGGAGATAGAGAGTAAAGAACAGGGAATGACGGAAAGTGAGAATGACAGAGAGAGAGACAGTAAACAACAGGGAATGACGGAAAGTGAGAATGACAGAGAGAATGAGACAGTAAACAACAGGGAATGACGGAAAGTGAGAATGACAGAGAGAGAGAGACAGTAAACAACAGGGAATGACGGAAAGTGAGAATGACAGAGAGAGAGAGACAGTAAACAACAGGGAATGACGGAAAGTGAGAATGACAGAGAGAGTGATTAACAGAGGGAGGGAAGAATGGGTGGGTAAATGACACAGGGAATGGCGGAAGGTAACAATGACAGAGAGAATGATGGATAGTGAGAATGACACACAGAGAGAGAGAGAGAGAGAGTAAAGAACAGGGAATGACGGAAAGTGAGAATGACAGAGAGAGAGAGAGACAGTAAACAACAGGGAATGACGGAAAGTGAGAATGACAGAGAGAGAGAGAGTAGAGAACGGAATGGCGGAAAGCGAGAATAATTGACAGAAAGAACTGACAGGGAGAATGACGGAAAGTGAGAATGACAGAGAGAGAGAGAGAGAGAGAGAGACAGTAAAGAACAGGGAATGACGGAAAGCGAGAATAATTGACAGAAAGAACTGACAGGGAGAATGACGGAAAGTGAGAATGACAGAGAGAGGGGGAGAGAGAGAGACAGTAAAGAATAGGGAATAACGGAAAGCGAGAATAATTGACAGAAAGAACTGACAGGGAGAATGACGGAAAGTGAGAATGACAGAGTGAGAGAGAGACAGTAAACAACAGGGAATGACGGAAAGTGAGAATGACAGAGAGAGACAGTAAACAACAGGAAATGACGGAAAGTGAGAATGACAGAGAGAGAGAGTGATTAACAGAGAGACAGTAAAGAACAGGGAATGACGGAAAGCGAGAATAATTGACAGAAAGAACTGACAGGGAGAATGACGGAAAGTGAGAATGACAGAGAGAATGATGGATAGTGAGAATGACAGAGAGAATGAATAACAGAGGGAATGACGGAAGGCGAGAATGACAGAGAGGGTGATTAACAGAGGGAAGGATGGAAAAGGGAGGGTGAATGACACAGGGAATGACGGAAGGTAACAATGACAGAGAGAATTATGGATAGTGAGAATGACAGAGAGAATGACTAACAGAGGGAATGACGGAAGGCGATAATGACAGAGAGTGTGATTAACAGAGGAAGGAGGGACATGCTTAGGCGTCTCTGCGGTGTCACAATTGTTTCCTTCCTACAACAGCCACCCGCTATGCCCTATGTATTAACTATTGACTGTTTCACCATTTTTTGTTCTCTAACACAAAGACTTATTATTTGATCTTCACCAAACTTGCTGAAATTGTTTATTAATATGAAATTAAGGTTAAGTTTGATAACTGCCCCTCGTATACATGTATACGAAATTAATCAAGCAAGACCAAACATTGTGTACATTGTGTACTGTCCTTACATACTAGTGCCGAACTAAGTATATTTCCTCCTAGTTGGCAACAATTGGACGACTACGAGATGGTGCAATTTATTTTGAACTTCAGACATTTGTTTAGTGTTTGGCCTACTTTTTCAGCCAATCAGCAAGCCACAACATTCAAATTTTCGCTCGGTTTAATTATTAAGTCAACGGGATTTAACGAGATTTGGCAATTTAATTATGAAGTGTTCGAGACTTGGATTTAGACGTTAGCAAGCATTGCGCATGTGTTAATATTTCGGTCAGCTCCGCCCATGGCGTGACTTTTAAGTTTTACCATTACGGGAAATCCATTACACAGCAAAGTGCATATAGATATATCTACATGAACAATTAAACAATTAAATTTCGAGGAAAATAATGACATTTTGAAGCTCGGTAGTCGGAAGAAAATTGTGAAAATCATTCAAATTTTATTTAATCTTTAGGAGGGGAGAATAAGAAAAAAAAACACAATGTAATTAAAACAGAATTCTTACCGTAATTAACAAAACCAACATCTACAAACCATTGTCAATCTCGGTGAAAACACTAAAGACAAGCGTCTGCATAATGCAAGATCAAAATAATGCAGAAAGCTCATTTATGAGTTTTCTGCATTATTTCAGGGCTCCAGGTAAGAGGGAGTAAACTTCACAAATCTAACATTTTCTCACTTATTTTAGCATCAAATCCTATGGTGTTACTACTCATTAGAATCGTCTCTCCGAGACGATTCTTATGAGTAGTGACATTGTAGGGTTTGAGCAGAAATAAAGATTTTAGTTTTTGAAATACCCCCTTATCTGGAGCCCTGTATTTTGTGCTGCATTTTAAAAGCATTTAGACGTCAATAACTATTCTTTTTCCATCGTTTTTTAAGATCATCAATGCGCCATGCTGCGTACTAAAACACACACTATATATGTAACAGGCTGTGTAAACATCTGTCGGCGGAGAAAAATATGTAAATGAAATGAAGTAACGTCATATGTGGGCGGGTCAAACACTAAAATGGTTAGAGTTTATTTCAACGCTTCTTAATAATTAAGAAGCCAAATTCGGTCGCAGGCTCCCTCATTTGTTGGCTTCTTAATCATTAAGAATCATTGAAATAAACTCTAACTATTACATAAACTCCTCATATATGTTTTAAATAAATGAAAAAAATATGTACATAATGAATGTTAACCCGTTTTGCTGCCAGTATGAGCAATAACCCGTCTAGCACAGTCACGGCCGTGATATCTTCAGCTTCATTTTTTCTATTGCTTCTATCTACTTAATTTTGAATTCTTTGTGCTTTTGAAACATTGACCAATAGGCCTACGTTTGCCAAACAGTTTGGATCACGGTCAGACACCGCGTTATGCGGTGTATGATCAGGATAGTTAATTTAGCTGGTTGACTATTCTACCGCTGAGTATTCATATACACTGTGTCTAACGCTACTCCCACTTTAAATATATATCATCTTAACTTTTAGGTTTGCTAGCACTCTAAGAAAACATATCCCCAGAAAAGAGCGCAGACGGACACCAGCCAGCTCCTTCAAGATTTTCGTATTTGAAATTCTCTGGATTAATACCTACTTCATGATTAAGATCCCCCGCCCATTAAAATATCTATGTACAGTGCTCCCTCTCTACAACGACACCCAATGGGAGACACAGATTGCGTGTGTTGTTCGGAGGGAGTCGTTATAAGGAGGGACAATTAAGGGTTTAGCTTTCATTTGCAAACAGTTTAAATCCAGATCAGACGCCGCGTAACGCGGCGTCTGATCTGGATTCAAGCTGTGTGTCACTCGTCATTATATTTATTCTATCAAAATGTCCACTTATAATAATGTAACTTTGAGAAAAACAGCAGACAGTATTGCAGCCATGCTAATGTTGGACATAAATGTCCTGTTTGGGGAACAGCGGCAAGGGTGGTTGTAAGGAGGGGGTAATTGTAGGGAGGACCGTTGTAGGGAGGGAACACTGTATCATCTGAACAATTCCATTGACTAATAAAATGAAAAAAAAGGTTCCCCATAAAAGAATGTAGACCAATGTCGGACAGATTATATATATATGAAAACAGTGTAGACCCTGAGAGTTCCTTCAAGTGTTTTCTGATCTGGGTCTGCGGTATTTTTTTAACTGTGTTCAATATGAGATATTAATTACATCAGAAGGGTTATGTATTTTCCTCTTGCCATCATAAAAAATTAACCCATATCAAACGGATTGGACATATAAGTCAAATTTGTGTTAAGCAGCAACTCACAAAGAAGGTGAATAAAGAAATCAACGGTCTTTGATAAGACGACAGTTTAACCCTTTACCCAATAACCTGTTTCTTGTTTTGAAGGCATGTAACCAATTAAAGCAGATTGAAAGTAAAACAGAATGCGCCTTAAGGCGCATTCTGCTTTACTTTCAGCCTGCTTTAAGCTACCCTCTGCTAAGAATTATAAAATATTTCTTATCGTACATATTCCTGACTGTACAAATTGGAACTATTTTCTTCAGCTGAGAAATAAATAAAATGCGCTAAAAATCACTCCCCTTCACAGGATCAAAGAAGCCATTGGACCTCTCGAAGATTTGTTAAAAATTGTCAAGCAACGTAAAATGAGATGGTACGGACATATGACGAGATCAACAGGGCTTTCAAAGACAATATTACCAGGCACAATTCAGGGAGGAAGAAGGAGAGGCAGACAGAGCAAGCGATGGAAAGATAACATAACAGAGTGGACATATTTAAGTCTAAAGGAAAGGGTGCGGATGACAGAAAACAGAGGGGAATGGAGAAAGCTGGTTGTCAAGAAATATATGGTGCCCCAACGGTTCGACATGACTACGGGATAGGTGAAGGTGATTAATTATTAAATAGATATGTGGCTGTCATATTTTTCATACCAGTGGTTCCAAAAAGTACAAAGTTATTGTCCTTTATTGGACTTCTGTACTAAAAAGCGCAGTTAGGCGTTTGTTAGTATTATCATAATTCTTAAATTTTGTTTTAGTTTTTAGTTTTCAAAAAAAGACGGATGACTATTTTCTAGATGCCTGCACTCGTAAATGTTCTCTACCACCATTGGCAACAAGTCAAGTAATGTTTTAGTCGTACTACTATCCTTTCTTACTTCTCCATGACTCTCCTCTTCCGAGTAATTTGCCTGTGGGTGTTTGCAAACTAAGTTTCGAAAGTTCTTCTTCTTTATCACCATCTCCGTAATTGTCTGCAGCCAAGAAATCAAGTGCTATTTGGGTGACGTGGAGCTTTATTCTTTTTTGTATTTTACTGGACTTGGTGTTATTTATGGTTTTCTTGAAACTTTTACTGTTACTGTTTGGTTGTTTGGAATCACTTTTGGTTTTCTTTTTCGAACTCAGATGGATTAATTTAGCAGTTGTTTTGTGTACTGTTTGCCCTGGTAATGTTCCAAATTAAGTAATTTTACCTAAAGCGTTTTTGCTTTATGGTTCTTGGCACGGTGACTGACGGCTGCAGAGAAAACGTCGAAAACTTGGTCGCAGTAATAACAGCTAAATCTAGCTTCGCATAAAAGAAAGAAAACGCTCTTGAGCTGACCGTACAAACGTTTTCATTCATTTTCACAGCTGATGGTACATTTCCTCTAGAGCTGACCGTACAATTTGCTTCGCATTGTTTACATGATTTCTGGCGTTTAAACTGCACATTCAAATATATCATTTCCATAGAATCGTATCAGTAGATATAAATTATATTTTGATAATAAAATGTGTTGTTTAAGATGTAGAAACTGTCGTTTAAATGGCAAAAACTACTGGGTCTTTATGACAACGCTATCGAAAACACGGCTAGCTTTCGCCAGTATCCGAGAAAATTCAACAAGATAAATTCAAGACACCAACTCAATACGTTGAAACTTTCACACCTGCAACATATCTAAACAGGTATGTCATAGGTTCAGCATTGAAATCAATGTTTGAATGTCTGCAGAATGGGATTTACTCACCCCTTAGCGGTCTCGCAAGTCCGCCATTGTGACATTTCTCGATTCAGTGCTCAGCAGCTATCAGTACGGAGCTCAAACAACACGTACAGGTTTATACACCGTGAAATCTGTACCATAAAATTATATTCTATATCCTAGCAGATTCTGACTTAAGGCAGGTTGGGAGTGAAGCAGAATGCGCCGTAAGGCGCATTCTGCTTTACTTTCAACTTGCTTTAAATAACCCTTCATTCTGTTTTCAAAACTAGAATTAGGCTATGGGGTAATGTGTTAATTTGTTAAAATGCTCCATTATTTGACAGCTTCGCTCGCTTGTAGGCTGTGCCTATTTCATATTATGCAAATACAACAAAGTGTTCATAAAAATGTCTAGGTATGTTTAGGTTCAACTTCAAGCATCTATACCCCTTTACCCAATTGCCTATTTCTAGTATTGAAAAAAAGGGACCACTTAAAGCAGGTTGAAAGTAATGCAGAAGGCGCCTTAAGGTGATTTCTGCTTTACTTTCAGCCTGGTTTTAGCTACCATCTGATAATATGTAGACATTATATCTTATGGCGCATGTTTAAAACTGTTTAAATAGGAACTATTTTGTTCAGCGGACGAATAAATTAAATACGCCAAAAGCCGCTTCTATGTGGGAGAGGGATACTATGTGTTTCTATCTAATGTAATTAAGGCCTTTCGCATACGGAAGTCGGTCTTGCGGGCGAGCGGATATGCGTCTTGACGACATAGACCTTTTCCGCACGTGCTTATACTAGAAAATTTATATAAAGGAAATGTTGATACGATTTTGTATAATCCTTCATAGCGCAGTCAGTAGAGTGATTGACTAGCAAATCAAAGGCCATAGGTTCGAGACCCATCTGATCCAAATATTTTTTTAAGTGTCCGATATATTGACTTGTCAATCCATAACGCAGTGATCAAGGGACATGTTATGTTTAGTTTTCGTTGATTAAAATTAGTGATGTTATATACGGTCCAATTATATGTCCACTTATATGTACGCTTTAGTTTAATGACTTACAAGTCAATAAAATCGGTATATATGTATACGATTTGATCGAACTACAAAGCCACACATTGAAGCTTATCAATACGTCAACCTTTTCAAGATCGATATTGCCCATTATTATTATGTTAAATAATATAATAAACCTTGTATGCAAGTCCATGCATAAATAATAATGCATTTTAATGACAGAGTTTTAACTTTAAGGTAGGCAACTGTATCTCAACTTCAAATATCACACAGTTTAATACGAAAATATGTTATTACAACAAATCCTGACTGTAATATTTTCTAATTTTTTCAGACTAACTATTTCATCAACCATATATTTGAATAAAATGAAAACAAATATACATTGAATGAATCAGTTTTTTGTAATTCAATTTTTTAGCATTTTGCAAAATTTAAATAGCTGATAACATCTTTCTTAACATCTTTATTCAAAATGTTTTTAGTTTTTCTTGTAATGAATGTTGTGGACTACTTATTGGGCGAGACTTATAGTCATTAGCTTTATTTATTTTTGAGAAAAATAAAATCTTCAAAATTCCAGGTTTTTGTCATAAAAAGAGACCTTAAAGACAAACCACACGATAAATTTTGCCTATATTTTCACACATTGTTTCTTAGGCTATTATCATTCTTCATGAAAAGTTTCATATCACCTTGTATGGAAACTAACCGCACCTGCGAAGTACCTTAAGACATTTGAATGATCTTTTAGCCTTAATTTTGTTTTAATCAACAACAAAGTACTTAACGACCACTCATTTTTGACTGCAAGATATGAATTGTTTCCCATGGAACTAATAGCTTTAACGCGTTTATTTGGAAAGAATAACGCCTTCTCCTCATTCTTGTATTTAATCCAGCCTACAAAAGGGAAATAGGCAAACAGTGTAGCCCTGTTTGCTACTCAGATTGAAACCATAGTTAACCTTTCTAAAAGCAAATTTCCCCAGTTTAGTTTAGTGCATTGCGTTTAAACGGAAAAGAATAATGTATCCTCTACTGTATATTACCACGGAGTAATTAGAGCGAGCTCTAATAACTCCGTGACATTACGCACAAAGGTTACAGCTACCCGTATCTCTAACTGGATGTAGAGAAAACTTATCCCTTTTAAAGTTTTAGAATGTTCCAATCTAAACATAACTTGGACAGGTCAGAAGGAAACAGTAATATAGACAAAGCACATATTTCAACAGCACACACATATCTATACCACTGTTATCTATAAATATAAAAAGTATAAACCGTAAAACGACATTTTAAAGGTTACACTCAATTTCTGCGCCAACGGAAAGTATTTCGCCACTTAATGTTTATTTGAAGTATATAATACAGTGTTCGGGATTCAAAGGTTCCACTGTAATCAGTGGAATCTCTCAATCAGTCGAACACAACTGTATTGCTATAAATAGTAAAACCTCTCTAAAACGACCACTAACTGAGTGTTTACAGTGGAGAATCTGTTATTCTTTCCCGTTTAAACGCAAACGTACGCAAACGCAAAGCACTAAAACGTAGAAAAGAACAACTTTTGGACAATTCTGATTATTCTTGTTTATCTTGGTGGCAAACAGTTTGGAGCCTGATCAGACGCCGGGTTACCCGGCGTCTGATCTGGCTCCAAACTGTTTGAACTGCAAATAATAGTTTTGAAACCATATTAGTTTCAGAGGAGAAGACGTTTGAAAATTTCACTACATAACTCTATGTAAAACTGTGACCCCCGGGGCGGGGCCAATTTTGACCCCAGGGGTATAATTTGAACAAACTTGATAGAGGATCTGTTGATGATGATGATATGTACCATATATCTAAGCTCTGGCCCTTGTAGTTTCAGACAAGAATAGTTTTTAAGATTTCCTTATTTTTTCACTTTGGTTGCCATGGTAAACAAAGTTCTACATTGTTTTTAATTCTTTGAAAAAAAAAATCAAAAAGCTTGACCCAAGGAACATTCCTGTAAAGTTTAGTTGAAATATGTCAAGAGGTATAGGAGATGGTGTCATTTAAAGCAATTGTTAACGTCGACGGACGACGCACGACGGACACAGGGCCATCCCAATAGCTCACCTTGAGCCCTTGACCCAGGTGAGCTAACAATGCCTTACCTATTGAGATATTTGTTGCCCAACAAAATCCGTCGGGGTTTAATAAAACATAGAGCAAAATATCACCTCTCAATGATGACCCTTAACGCCTGTGTACTGTGAGGGACAGCGCCTGAAGTCTAACATTAGCTCGATGTCCCTAACTGTACACATCTGATGGACTATGAAGATGTATGTATTGTTTATACACGCTGACTATTATAGCAATACTTCGTACTTCTCGAAAAGTGGCCCTAGTTTCATATTTTATATTCGTCTATCCCCAGTACAGAAATATTTTTGGAAATGCTATCCCCGGTACAGTAATATACTATCCCCAGTACAACGTCCTATCGGTTTGACGTCAACTATCTCAGCTATTGTTGGTCTGATTTTAAGCAGATTTTGCACAATTACTTTGAATTGAAAAATAAATCGAACTGTCGATTCACTTTTTTGAATAACGTGTATAAACAGCGAAAATAATGACAAACGTTGACGAAGATGCGACTATGGCCAGTGATTATAGCTTTTTATTCAGTCTTCCAGGTGAATTTATTTATATTCCTGGCATCAGTGTGGTCACATATGTCTACAGACTATCTTGCAATTCATGTTTACTTTATTTGTAAGAAGATTTTAGAGATAAACGTAATAAAAGTACTCACCTCGCTACTTTCGCTTTCAATTCCTAATCACTTCGGTGTCTATATCCTGTGTACGTTTATTCACCGTGCCCATATCGTCTTTTTTCATAAAATTGGTAGTCCCATTTCATCTAAAATTCAAATTCCCATTTTGTCTAAAACACTTAAAAATGCTAGAATCACTGAATGTGACAAATACTTAGAAACAATTAAATTGTCATGAATTGTTTCATAAATAATCATGGAATAGTTCAAGGTTAATCTGAAACAAGAGTAGCACTCACAAAATACGCCAGCCGGCAGTAAATTAGATTTGACAGCCAACTTTCGTAAAACTAAAACTTGCATGAAGTACAGCATCATTACATCATGATATACAAAATTTTAGCTTAACACGTGGAAGCATGTGCGGATAACAACAAAGTCCTAATGTTTTAAGTTTAAAAAGGGGCATAACTCATGGAAAACTTCTTGTATTTTGACGAAACGTGAAGTTGATATCGAATGCTTGGTGCAAAACTATTGTAACTCCTACACAATTGTGAAGGAGTTACAATAGTTTTGCACCAAGCCCTCGATATGTAGTTCATCAAAAAAATCACTAGCTTATATATTTACTATTACCTAGCTTTGTCCCCATGGATATTCTGCAAATTATCAACCCTTCTTGATCAGCGGTCATTTGGTTAATATAGGTTTGTGCGCGGGGATCACTCATATAGTGGCTATAACCACAGGTGCCAGACGCATGCTTTGACCAAATATGCACCTCAAAACACAAATAAAAGGCATAAAACCATAAAAACGTCCTTTTCTATGACCAAACACCATATTCTGACCAAAAGCTCATTTTTCAAAAAAAAAAATTTTTTTATATTATATACCTTAGAAAGGTGTCCAACTCCCACGGCAAATGTGCTTCGTGAAACGCACGGATTTTATGCCGAGTCTTGTTGCGCAATCAATTCTCGATCGATTGTGAATACAAAGATACCATCGCATGCAGAAAACCCTATGGTATACAATATAATTCCATATAAGATCAATTTCCATCGAAAACAAGCCCATCCGACTCTCGGAAGTCGCAACTTATCCAGGTCAAACAAGTCTCTACCGTCACATACACAGTACTTTTTACCGCTGGCGTCTTATCTTTACACCTTAAATCTACGACATGCAATCAGTGTCCTCCATATTTCGATAAATACATTTAAAAGAAGAAACTTACCATACATGACACAGCCAAACTTCTCTGCATTATCGTAAAAGGGCACCAGTCCATGTTGACGTTTTTCTACCTCCGGGTCACGGAAAGCAGATGGCCAGTGCGATTTAAATTGAAACACCGGCCGTTGCGCGATAATGTAGAGTAGTTTTGCTTTGACATATATGGTAAGTTTATTCTTTTAAATGCATTTGCCATGCATTTTAGATCGAAATAAAGAGGACACGGAGTGCATGTCGTAGATTTAAGGTGTAAAGATAAGACCCCTGCGGTAAAAGTACTGTGTATGTGACGGTAGAGACTTGTTTGACCTGGATAAGTTGCGACTTCCGAGAGTCGGATGGGCTTGTTTTCGATGGAAATTGATCTTATATGGAATTCTATTGTGTACCATAGGGTTTTCTGCATGCGATGGTATCTTTGTATTCACAATCGATCGAGAATTGATTGCGCAACAAGACTCGGTATAAAATCCGTGCGTTTCACGAAGCACATTTGCCGTGGGAGTTGGACACCTTTCTAAGGTTTATACTATAAAAAAATATTTTTTTTTGAAAAATGAGCTTTTGGTCAGAATATGGTGTTTGGTCATAGAAAAGGACGTGTTTATGGTTTTATGCCTTTTATTTGTGTTTTGAGGTGCATATTTGGTCAAAGCATGCGTCTGGCACCTGTGGCTATAACAATGCCTTCGATCAGTCTTCATTATATTATTAGTGAGCAAGTAGAAAACCCTCTTTGTGAACAAAATACTCGGTTGTCAGAGACCTGCTTTTCGGGAGTCAAGTTTTCACTATTTAACTCTTTCATGATCAAATTATATTCGGAAGATTTTCCCCCATTCACCGCTTTATTGTTGTCTGCAAGACACGTTTCAAAGTTAGATTTAAGGTCATAAGGTTTTAACATCGATAAGAGTGTCAAACAGTTTGGGCCCTGATCAGACGCCGGGTTACGCGGCGTCTGATCAGGGCCCAAACTGTTTGCAAACGCGCTTTTAAGCGTCATTGAGAGTGAAAGGGTTAACAAAGACGGAACTACAATTATGTGCACTTATATGTACCATGATATTGTTTATATGACACTATGAACACATTAGAACAATATAACTCACACGTTTACTTTATAAAAATGCAACCTATCCGCCTTTCTAACTATTCTGTCTGTCTCCACAACGTTCACATCATATTCATATGACAATATGAAAACAGAACAATATAACTCCCATGTTCACTTTATAATAATGCATTGCAACCTATCCGCCTTTCTAACTATTCTTTCCGCATAACTTTCACATAGTATTTATATGACAATATGAAATCACTAGAACAATATAACTCCCATGTTCACTTTATAATAATGCATTGCAACATATCCGCCTTTCTAACTATTCTTTCTGCATAACTTTCACATAGTATTTATATGACAATATGAAATCACTAGAACAATATAACTCCCATTTTCACTTTATAAGTATGTATTGCAACATTTCCGCCTTTGTAACTATTATATCTGTCTGCATAACTTTCACATGATATTTATTTGACAATATGAAAACATTAGAAAAATATAACTCCTATGTTCCTATCCAACTTTCTAACAGTAAACTATTCTGTCTGTCTGCACATACCTCTTCGTTCTTCTGTTTATATACCATAGCGGTATTCAAGGAATAGAAATACCACGTGCATAGAAAGTCTGCGACATAACTCTAGATCCTTTGGAAATTTGAGTACGGACACACTCAAACTCTAAATTGCACATTATCCGAAAATTATTTGAATTTTTACAAACACCAACACACTTGTTCAGCAGTGTGCCAAACTTGTGACAATATATTACTAACAATAAATGTTAACCCATTGCCTGCTGATCGCAACTTCGCTGATTTTTGCAAGCAGTTTGGTTCCAGATCAGATCTGGATCCAAACTGTTTGACATTCGTCTTGACGTTTGTTTCATTAAAACTGAATAAATCTGAATTCAATACATTTCGCAGACCACAATTTTAAAGCAGACGATTTGCAGCAGGATTAGTGGTTAAGTGGCAGACGAAGACCCTTGACGCGGATACGCCGGTTCTTGTGGCATGCCCTGTTTTGATTGTGTGCTTCTGCAATAACGTTCAGGGTCGTACACTGCGGGGTACAAATGGCTAGCTGATGGCACCGGTGGTGGCTGCTGCTGATAGGGCGGTGGGGCTGATTGACCATACGGATAACTGGTGGACGCCGCATAGGATGGAGGTGCAGTAGGATAAACCTGGTATTGAACCGTCTGAACTATAAATGATAAAAGAAAAATAATTGTATTGAAATATGAAAAGAAATCAGCTGAAAAATGTATATTATCAGGGTGCAATGTTAAAGCCTTTGAGTCTGAGATCTTCTCAAGCAATTGACTGGTCAGATTTTAGCTTTTGCTAAGCAAAAGCTCTACTCTTGGTCAAGTTTTTCTCATGGGTGGAAAGGTCTTGCCCATATATGCATACCAAGTATGAAGCAATACCCCAAGGGACATATGAGTTTAACCTAAACGCAGATTTCGAAACATAAACGCGACCTGAACGGTCAAGATCGTCAAACGTTTTGCCCAAATGCATACCAAATATGAGCAATACCTCAAGGGAAATTATAGCAGACTTCAAAAGCTAAACGCATTTTCCGAAATCTAAACGCTGGTCATAAGGTCACGGTCACGTGGATCAAACTTTACATGCATACGAAATATAAATAACAAGAATATCGCTCCCAACGATGGATGCTCCCCACAAGGTAAAGCATGTTTAGTAGGTGAACACAGTATCAAGTTTCATCAACTTATAATTTTACGTTCAGTAGATATGCTTCAGACAAAAAAAAAAGAATTTTTTATGAAAAAAGGTCGACAATTCAATATTTGGAGATGACAGAGTTATAATTCTTGTGTACTACATTCTTTTTGTCATACTCTAACTCATAATCAAGTTTCATCAATTTACAGTGCTTCAGAAAAATTGATTTTTTTATAAGAGAAAGGGAGATAATTCAATGTTGGGAGATGGAAGAGTTATGGTTCTTGAGTACAACACCCCCTCTTTCATCCTGTATCACTATATCACTGTGTCAAGTTTCATCAACTTACAATGCAATGTTCAGGAGATATGCTCCGGACAAAATTTGATTTTTCAAATAGAAAAAGGGAGATAATTCAATATTTGGAGATGGCAGAGTCATGGTCCTTGTGTACTGCACCTCCTTATGCCATCATCTATCACTGTATCAAGGTTCATTAGCTTACAGTGTAACATTCAAGAGATATGCTCCGCCGGACAAATTTTGTTGTTTTTAAAAAAAAAAAAAAGAGGACATAATTCATTATTGGGAGATGACAGAGTTACCCTTCTTGTGTAATGCACTTCGTTCTGTCAACCTCTATCACTGTAACAAGTTTCATCAACTTACAGTGACCGTGTTACAGTCCAGAGATATGCTCCGGACAAAATTGATTTATTTTTATGAGAAAAAGGGAGATAATTCAATATTGGGAGATGACAGAGTTACTGTTCTTGTGTACTGCACTTCCTAATGTCATCCTCTATCACTGTAACAAGGTTAATCATCTTAGGGTGTAACAGTCCAGAGATATGCTCCGGACAAAATATTTAGACAAAATTGATTTTTTTATGAGAAAAGGGGAGATAATTCAATAGTGGGAGATGACAAAGTTACGGTTCTTGTGTACTGCACCTCCTGTCATTCTCTATCACTGTATCAAGTTTCATTAACCTACGATGAACCGTTCAAGAGATATGCTCCGGACAAAAAGCGTGACGGACGGACGGACAGACGGACGTTCTTACGGGAGGATACTTATGTGGCTATTTTCTATTGTTTTCTTTTGCGTGGCTAGCCACACAACCGACAATTTCTTTTTGCTCTAACTTGAAATTTAATGATCTGGAGGCTAACCCTTCCCCTAACCCTATGTCCCACAGCTGTGACCTAGATATACAAGGGGTTGAAACAAATTGAACAATATTGGTAAAGGCCCTCTTGAAGTGTCACCATGCTAAATGTCAAATCCCTGGTCATATTAGTTTCAGAAGATGTTTGAAGATTTCACTATATAACTCTATGTAAATTTGTGACATAATTTGAACAACTTTGATAGAGGACCTGTAGATGATGCTTTGTTTCAAATATCTAAGCTCAGAGTACTGTGGTTTCAGACAAGACGATTTTTTAAGTTTTCATTGAAACGATCTATTCTTAGCTCATGTGACCTTGATATGCAACCAACCAGAACCGTTTAAACAACTTTGAAAGAGGACCATATAAGGACCATATAAGGATCATATAAGGATCAAATTTTTAATTGTTGACGACGGGCGAACGGACGACGACGGACACAACACGATCAAAATAGCCCACATTGGCATTCTGCTTTACTTTCAGCCTGTTTTAACTCTTTCCTCCCTAAAACTTTAAATGGACAATTCCAGTTTCCATTTTAGTCTAGTCCATTTCTGACTTTTAAGGGTTGTTTTTGTCAATGTTTGGCATCATGACAAACAGTGAAGACCCTGATCAGAGGGCTCCTTTCGGAGCCCTCTGATCTGGGTCTTCACTGTTTGCATAGGACAAGTGTACTATTTACATGTACACTGTTGAAAAGGACGCCTATATGCGGGACTAGGGTTCAAAGGGTTAAGCTACCATCTGCTAGGATAAAAATCCGAAGACTTAGGAAAAATCCGGATAAATGGCAGCCCTGCTGGTCCTCAGCATACATGTACCTTAAATATTTTAATTGAATTTATTTCCTGTATCTTGTGGTAAATATATGTGGTTACTTTCGTTTATGACATGTCTACAATTTTACAATTAATTACTTGATTTCCTGTGATAAGTTCTCTCTTTGACAATTAAGCTACTCATTAAGTCGTCATCCTGCCCTTGTACAGAGGTGTTAAAACAATTACCAGCCTATGTGACTCCATGATTATGTACTCACATATACTTATTACATGTACCCTCAACTCAACTACAACTATATATAAATGACTCCCAAAGTTTCGATATTACATGTCATAGAAAGTTTGGATAGTCCAGCAAATATTACTGTAGCAACAAACGAAGTTACGTTCCGTCTGATCAGGATTCACACTGTTTTCAAAGTTGACTGCAGCCGCATGGTGAAAGAGTGAAACAACCGCCAGTCTAAAACACCGAAGGATGGATCTTACAAAGTATGTAAAGCTTTACGATGACAAATCATTTTCAAGGCACGGTTTTCTTTTGTAACCTCGTTCACTCCTGCAACTTTTAACTCATTATCCCCTGGAACTTTTAATGGAAAATTCCAGTTTGCAATAAAGGCTGGTCCATCTTAGACTATTTAGGGTTTGTTTTTTGTAATAAATTGCAAAATGCCAAACAGTGAAAACCCTGATCAGAGGGCTCACTTCACTTTTTGCATAGGACAAGCATACTCTTTACAGGTACACATTTGGTAAAAGTCGCATATATATGCGTCACTAGGACTCAATGAGTTAATAGACAATTCAAATTTATGGGTGTTTTTGAAACATTTATTTTGCGAAATGACAAACAATGCAGAGTCTGATCTGGGTCTACGCTGATTTCATAAGACGCAATATTCACTGGCCTATAAATGTACTGGTCGCTCAGGTTGGATGGGTTAAATAAACACTGTAAACGATTTATTGGAAATAACTTTGGATCTAGTCATCTAGAGCAGACCTCGCATATCTCTTTTAATATCACGGACCTGTTTAAAACATACTCATTACATTTGGAAACGGTGTAGACACAGGTCAGAGGGCTCTTGAAGGAGCCCTCTGATCAGGGTCTACACTGCTTTCTAATTTAGAACAGTATTAATTAGACTATACCCAGAACTCCAAGTAAACTGATACATGTTTTGATAACTAAAATGATCTACAAGAGAACCTACTAACAAATAAGAGTTACTTAGTGGTGAAATAGTTAACGTCGAGTAAACGTGTTATTGAATATTTGTTTGTGTGTTACGCGGCGTCTGATCTGGATTCAAGCTGTTTGCAAATGTAAGCGGGTTTCCCTCCCTCTAACGGCTCCCTCCGAGCAACGTACACAATTGTTGTCTCCCATTGGATGTCGTTGTAGAGAGGGGGCGCTGTATATTCTTAACTCATTGAACACTAGTAACGCATATATGCGTCCTTTACCAAATGTGTAAATATGAAGAGTACACTTGTCCTATGCAAACAGTGAATACAGCAGCCCTCTGATCCGGGACTTGCCGTTTGTCAATTTGCAATTTCTTACAAAAAACCCAACCCTTAATAATGATCTAAAATGGACCAGCCTTTATTTCAAACTGGAATTGTCCATTGGAAGTTTCATGGGATAATGAGTTAATGCAGTACACAGCATTCTAATGTGAGAATAGTTTAGCTGGTAGCAGAACAAAACAAATTTGTGTTATATAATCATCTCAGATATATAGTTATCCTGGATGCGAGGTTATGCTATATAATATATAGCATAACCTCGCATCCAGGATAACTATATATCTCATCTCAGGTTTGTACTAATGTTGTGTCTCTTTAAATAGTGGGGTGCATTTTTTTTAAAAATTCATATGACTTATTTGAAATACAACTAATGGGATGGAACGAAATATCGTACCGATTCTATGGGAAATTAACATTGATCGTAAACATTAACTCATTCGACCATGAAATTATTTTTTTTGTTAACGTCCGTTTCTGCCGTATATATGCTAATTGGACGCCCAAGAGAAAGGGAGCGGGTACAGAGAACCCGGGCGCGATGCCCTTCTCTTATTATCGAAATAGTTCTCTGGTTCTTTTAGATGTCAAGTGTAAATTTTACGACACTCATACATCGGACATCGGTTTATTAAGTCTAATCCGAAGGACTTGGTCCGGCCGGGGATCGAACTCACAACCCCTGACGTTGTAAGCGGGTGTTTTAACCCCTCGACTACGTCCGAAAATAATCCAATAATGTCGATTTTATTATTGACTATTTAGGGTTGAATTTTTCAATAAAATGCAAAATTTCATACTGCGTAGACTGTGATCAGAAGGCTCCTTTATTAGCCTTTGTATCCGTGTCTACACCGTTTGCCGAGCACGTATACTATTCATATGTACAATATTAGATCCGCCCCTGAGTTTCAACATGTTAAGTCAACCCTAAAGTAAATAATGCTTGCAAATGAAAAGTCAAATGTCCAACTCATCCATTCATCCATAATATAGTCAAACAACTAGGTCTGACTCGTGTCAAAGGTCAGCCGAGTCCATTTTTTAGGGATAACAGCATTCCGCATGTTCTCGGACCATTTTTAAACAGTCGAGTTTAGTATAATAGATACAAATGAAAGCGGAATTGTTGTCAGCAGTTTAACGCAGTAGGTAAAGTGTAGGTACGCAGAATGCATTGAGATAATAGTATTTTTGTTCAGCGTGGGTTCGAATCCCGCGTCAACCTCATTTTATTTTAAATCTAGAATGAATAGTAAAACATTATCTTATTCCATACTGTATTATACTAACTGTTTATGTACATGTTCTTCAATGTTGGGGAAGGGGTGCATTAGTTTGAGTTCGAGTCCTAATAGGCTATATTAGCCATATGTTCAAAAACAAAGGGATGATAAAATACAAATATCGATACAAGTTTTAGTTGTTTTATTCAGGGGCTTTCCGCATTATTAAAAAGACTCGGAACCCGCGCTTGATAAAATGTTTCTCAATCATGCTACCTTTTAGTCCTACGTCTTATCCACTACGCTATGTTTCCGATAACTAATTCGCTTATTGTTTGTACAAATAACTAAAACTTTTCATTTAAAAGTTGCCACGAGGATATCCGAAATGCTGATATCCCTTATAAATGTGGACTCGGCGACCCCGTGACACGTCTAACCTAGTTGAAGGTGGCCTGCTTTTATCTAGCCCAAGATCATGTGATAACGCACATATGCAGGTCACGTGATGCAGCTGGACAACACAAAGGACTTTAAAGTTAAAGGTACGACGCAAAGTTTGTCTTCAAAAGTCTGCTGTTAGAAGAATCTGTACTGATATCAAACTGAGCATTTTATTCTATGCTATTATTGTATAGCGCCGCGGTAGATTGGGTACGGATTTTCGGTGAGTTTTGTGCCAAGCGGCTTGGGAACTGGTCATAGCGTACCTTCGCATATTCGTTCCCTATAATTTGGTCATTTCGTACACATAGTTTTGGTCTTTTTGTGTCCTTTAAATCAAGCATTCGTTTCGTACCCTCATTTTGGGTCATTTGGTAACATCGAAGAATTAAGATGCTACTAGCCACGGAGGGCTAAATTGTACACAGTATTTACTCCGTGATATTTCACAAATAATTTATAGTAGTTTTAATAAGATATATATAATTAATTTTAAAAAGGTATTGTATTAGGCTATTTGCTTCAGAATTTATTCAAAAGTTTTTTCGCTGAATTATTTGAACAGCTGTAGGCTACATCACTTAGTGTAAAAGTGTAGAAATGTTTAACCGGAAATACGAATGCGTTAATTTATAGGAAATAAGTGCATTAGTTAATTGGTTAATTATCACGTTCGTTTCTATTTGTATGCCTTTAGAATAAATTAATATACAACATTTTAATTGTCTCTGAAATTCTCTACGATTAACGAGTCGACCATCGCAGGGCTGCCATAAGTTGACATGAAAAATCCTAAGATTTCCAAATTTTAATTTTTCAAGTGCGATTTTACGAATCGTACCTTTACCCCATAACCTTTTTCTTGTTTTGTTGACATGCGATCACTTAAAGCAGACTGTAAGTAAAGCAGAATGCGCCTTAGGGCGCATTCTGCTTTACTTTCAGTCTGCTTTAAGCTACCATGAACTTGGAAAAAATCCGGAGATTTAGGAAAATTCCGGAGTATATTTGATCTGGTTTGTGGTGAAAATAATCGCCCACATGATCGTACATGTAAAACATTCAATTTCATTCCACACTCGTTTTGCTAAATATAACCTTGGTCAGTGTATTTGAAAATGTACTTCGAGAATAGAGACCCTTGAGTAAACACCTTTACTGACTCGCATCAGTACGGATTATTGCGTAATGAGGCATCTGATCAGGTCTCAAACTATTCCACACTTCTTACATTATTACCCTAGTCAAATCTACCTAAAACTTAACTTTACAAAATAAATGTTCGTTAGAATTAACTCATGTATTGCTTTACACCGAGTACAATGGTTATTTACAAACAGGCTGGATACTGATCAAACGCAGCGTTAGTACATACAAGGATTTAGGAAGCAATGGGTTATTGTATTTTCAGTTTTTGCTTGTGTTCTGCATGTATGATATATAATAAGAATTAAAATAGAGGAAATATGACTTTGATCAGGGCTCCAGATAATAATGCGTGAATAAACTTAATTCCAAAGTGTATTTCCTTTATACCTTCTCTAAACCTAATGATGTGACTGCTCATTAGAATCGTCGCAAAGCGGACGATCATGATGAATAGTTATATACATGTATAGGGGTTTGGTAGATGTAGAAGGATATTCATGAGTATTTGAAGTCCTCACCTTATCTGGAGCTCCGAATAAAAACAAAGTCGGTTTGAAGTGTAATATTTTTTTGTATGATTGCAACTGTTGGAAAGACCAAAAAATTTGAATTGTGTTTCAGGACAATTCAAGTGAAGCACATGATATTGAAGTACCACCATGTGCGACCTGTGTAACATATAACAAGAACAAGAATTTACTGCAATACATTGACGATGCATTCCAGAAAGAGACAGCACATGTGTACATTTTGTGGAAAATCCTTTACTTGTTCGAGCCAGTTAATGAGACACGTGACGATTCATACAGGAGAAAAACCTTACAAGGATGACCTGTGTCAAAAATCATTTACTCAGAAGCATGGTTTAACGGGACATATGATGACACATACAAAACAGAAGCCTTACAAGTGTGATCTTTGTCAAAAGTCATATGTAACGAATAGCAGTTTAAAGCAACACATACGGATGCATACAGGAGAAAGACCGTATGAGTGTGACGTGTGTGATAAAAAATTTGTTAAGAGTAACTCTTTAGTGAGACACAAGATGATACACACAGGAGCGAGACCTTACAAGTGTGACACGTGTGAAAAGTCATTTAACAGGAAAGACACTTTAGTTGAGCACATGACTGTCCACACAGGAGCGAGACCTTACAAGTGTGACATGTGTGAAAAGTCATTTACTCAGCCTAACAGTTTAGTGAAGCATAAGATGATACATTCAGGAGAGAGGCCTTACAAGTGTGACTTGTGTAATAAGACATTTAATAAAATGGACACTTTAAGGAAACACACGATGATACATATAGGAGAGAGACCATCATACACGTGCGACGTGTGTGATAAATCATTCACATCGAAATCTTACTTATTAAAACACACGATGATACATACGGGAGAGGGATCACACAAGTGTGACCTGTGTGATAAGACCTTTATTGATAAACATAGTTTACAGATTCATACGAGGACACACACAGGAGAAAAACCGTATGCGTGTGACTTGTGTGAAAAATCCTATTTTGGGCATAACGGTTTAGTGAAGCATAAGATGATACATTCAGGAGAGAGGCCTTACAAGTGTGACTTGTGTAATAAGACGTTTAATAAAATGGACACTTTAAGGAGACACACAATGAAACATGTAGGAGAGAGACCATCATACACATGCGATGTGTGTGGTAAATCATTAACAAGAAAATCTTACTTAATAAAACACTCGATGATGCACACAGAGGAGGGGTCGTACAAATGTGATCTGTGTGAGAAAACATTCCTTATTTATCATAGTTTACAGGTTCACACGATGACACACACAAGGTGCAAACCATACGCGTGTGACCAGTGTGAAAAACCATTTACCAATAAGTGTACGTTAGTGACACATATGAGGATACACTTATGAAACTACGTGTGTGTGTCCGGGGTCCAAGGTTATAAAGCGTTTGGTCTGAGTGTGTTCTCAAGCATTTGATTGGTCAGATTTGAGCCTAAGCTCAAATCTGACCAATCAAATGCTTGAGAAAGAATTAAGAATCAACTGAAAAGCTTTATAACCTTGGACCCGGGTCACACATTTAGAACACACAAGCAACTAATCTCCCTTGTGGCCATAAAAGCATAAATATGACCAATCAATTGCTTAAGAACGATCTCGGACTCAACTCTTTATAGCCTTGGGACCTGGGCCCCGTTTTACTAAACAACTTACGCAAATTTTTAGCGTAGGTCAAAATTTTAAATTTTAATTTATATTTTTATTTATCACTTGCTACAAACAGCTAATAGCCAGATCAGAGGACGCGCTTTTAGCGCGTCCTCTGATCTGGCTATTTGCTGTTTGCAAACGTTTATGATCGAAAAATAAGAGTTAAACGATTTTGACTTACGCAAAAATTTTGCGTAAGTAGTTTAGTAAAACGGGCCCCAGGTCGTACTCACCAGTTGACACAGTCTGGGGCTGTGGCATGTTGCCAGGGTAGACGACTCTGCCATTGGTTCTTCCACGCTTCTTGCAGTAATAGAAGAGAATTAGGAATATGGCCACGCTTAAAAGGAGAACCCCGCCCAGAACAAGCAGCACTATGATCCAGACGGCCAATAGGCAGCAGTATTCCTGTAAGGTCCGCCCACAACAACCATAGTCACAGTACTTGATGCCGTCACGGTAGTGGAAGCAGTATTCCCCACCTAGAACTGTGTCTGAAATTTAAGACTTTCATGGTTCCGAAGGCAGGGGCCAGTTTCATAAAACTTCGTACGACAAATATTTTCGTAAGTCAGATTATAAAAGTCTCAATTATTATTTATTTGATTTTCTCTATCTAATCCTGTCTTGTGACATCTCTCTGGAATCGTCTTGAAAAGACGATTCCAAAGAGATGTCACAAGACAGGATTAGATAGAGAAAGCAGAATTAAATATATTTTAAAGTTTTCACTTACGACCGTTTTGTCGTACGAAGTTTTATGAAACGGGCCCCTGAATTTTAACTGAAAACCAGATGAAATATTGACACTTTTTAGTAAAATTCGTTAAAGAAAAAGGTGACGTCATTGTGCAAAGGTCATTAAATTTGATTATTGACATAATTTTTATGCCCCCGGCATCGACAGATGCGGAGGCATATAGTAATCGTCCTGTCCGTCCGTCCGTGTGTCCGTAACAAGGTTAAGTAGAATTTACCGTTTCGTCTAGCATCAACACCGCTTACCCAAATACATAGATAATTATACAGTTGTTGCCTTGGACCATTCCCTATCCAGCAATATCACCAAACTTTGATCTTGACCTTGACCTAATTAATTTGACTTAGAATATTTTAAATAGGCTCTTTCTCGGTAACTAGATTTTACCGTTTTGTCTAGCATCAACACATCTGACTACAATGCTTTGATACTTATACAGTTGTTGCCTTTGACTATTCCCTATCCTGCAATATCACCAAACTTTGATTTTGACCTCGACCGTGACCTAATTTTAACTTAGAATATTTTAAATGGGCTCTTTCTCGGTTAACTAGATTTTACCGTTTCGTCTAGCATCAACACTGTTTACTACAATGCTTCGATTACTTATTCAGTTATTGCATTGGACCATTACCAACTCACAAATATTACCCAAGCTCAGTTTGACCTTGACCTTGAACTAGTTTGGACTTAGAAAAAATTCAGAATATATTGTCAACAATGCCACCGGGGGCATAAGCGTTTATTGAACGCACAGTCTTGTTTTAGCCTAATTAACACCATAACATTTGAATGCATAAATTTGATTTTTAATCTCATAGATCTATGTCATGGTAAAACATTTTCAACATAACTTTTGAAAATTACCATCTGAAACCAGAATGCGCAGGGCTTAGGTATTTTGGGCAAAACATAATACATGTATGTCCCTTAGGTAAAAGATGGTCCCTTAGGGAAAAAATGACCATGCCCCAGGGGTTTTCAGGTGAGCGATTTAGGACAGCATGGCCCTTTTGTTATATTGTTTTGGGACATCTGTTTGAGAATGAAGTTGGTGTGTGGCGTATGTAAACCCGTAATAAATAAATGAGGCGGGGTTTTATCAACACAACTGAAAATAGTAATGCTACCTCTATTATTGTCATGTCACTGTTTTTGTAATATCTGGGCAGCTGGCATTATATAATGTTGCAAAACCGTGTAGCCCAATCCCCTGCATGTATATTGTATGCAATAAATATGTTTAAACTATCAACCCTTTACTCAAAAGCATGTTTCTTGTTTTGAAGACAGGTGACCACTTTTAAATAACAGGTTGAAAGTAAATGCGCATTCAGCTTTACTTTCATCCGGCTTTAAGCAACCATCTGCTGATTATATACATGTACAAAATATTTCTCATGATACATATTCATGGCTGTATAGAATGTGACTACAGCTCTTCCTCTCTACAACGGCCCTCCCAACAACGATTCCCTCCTTACAAAGACGTTTGTCCCAGTTCCTTAACAGGACAATTATGTATATAACGCTTTGACTGCTGTAATATCGTCTGCTTAAAGATGTCTGCTGTTTTTCTCAAAATTACATATTCGACATTTTGACAGAAAATTACATAATGATGAGTGACAAACTGCTTGAATCCAGATCAGACGCCGCGTAACGCGGCGTCTGATCTGGATTCAAGCTGTTTGCAAATGTAAACCAATTTTCCCTCTCTATAACGACTCCCTCCGTACAACGCACACATTCAGTGTCTCCCATTGGTTGTCGTTGTAAAGAGGGATCGCTGTATTTTCTTTAGTGGGGGAATGAATGAAATGTATAAAAATGCGCAGCTGTGGAGTAATGGGTTAAATGAAGTTATCTTTCCAAACGAACATGTTTACACTCCCAAAACTGATCACTTGTGAACGAAAAGTGTGTGGCTAGCTCAGACTCCCAGTAACTCGGCGTTGAACTAAACTGTTTGACATTCGGACAAATTATCAATATACATGTAGTTTCAATAAACTGTCATTATTCAAGTATTTTTTATTAAAATGCATATGCGGTTAACAGAGTCTAGAAAGAATATCGCCCGTCACTGTACATTTCAACTGTGCAGGACATTCGTAAATGGAAAGCTCGTATACAGTAAAACCTCTCTATTACGACCACTAACACGAAGGATAATTGAGTGTATGAAAGGCAGGTGACAGCTTAAAGCAAGATGAAAGTAAAACAGAAAGCTCCTATAGGAGCTTCCTGTTTACTTTCACCTTGCTTTAAGCAATCACCTGCATTAAACACGTAAAAAATAACACCAATTAGTGTTCGTAACAGAGTGGGTTTACTATATGTTTAACCAATGATATCATTTATTAGTTCTACTCAGTCTTACCTGAGATGATTAACAACAACAAAAGCAGCCACCCGTGTAGTGCATGCATCCTGGGCATCACGTCACTGTTTCTATATATAGAAGTCCGCTACAACCATCTTCATTTCCAATGTTTGCTACATGTATATACATACAATACTTTGTGTAGGTATAAACTGCCACTGTTTGATATGATTGGTGGTTATATAAAAGTACTTGAAAATTATCTGCTCTACATCCTTACTATTCCGAATTTACTGTATCTCTAATAACTCATGTATACACCTGGCTTAACTATCTGACCTTGTAACAATATATATTATGTCACAGAACAAATCCAATAGCATCACATTATACGTCTGTCCTGTTCAGGTGTTCACTAATCGATTGATACCCGCACTCAGGTATTTGTTATGGCAACGGACGTCTCTCGGGTGTGACCTACGTATTGATTACACTATTAAACGCACGAACACATTATTGCTGCTATGTGATGTATTACTTAATGCATATATGTATTTTGTATTTCCCATATTTCCCTATTATATCTTTGTTAACGACCAAAGGCAATATATATTGTTGATATGCTAATAAAACTGAAACTGAATTCAAACCCTTCATTTCACAGTCACTTTGTACTAGCATTTGAACAAGATATTTATTTTAAACATATTTTATTTCATAAATAGTACATATTTTATAATCACACATATAAATATACATTAGGATGAGAACGAAATCAATGTTTGCTTATTTAATTCTTCTCCTAGATTTGACAGATTTGATTAAAAATAACTTGCCAGTCACTCGGCGTCTGATCAGGATATAAAATGTGTGTGATTCTCGTATCAAGATCAGATGGCATATCAAGGGCAGACTGTTGCTACAGTGTCCCCTCCTTACAACGGCCCTCCCAACAAAGATTCTTTCTCTACAGCAATGCTTGCCGCTGTTCCCCGGCAAACAAAACAATTATGTCTAACAATTTTCTTGCTGCAATATCGCCTGCTTAAAATGATCGTCTGCTGTGTTTTCTCAAAGTTACATATAAGTGGACATTTTTATTGTATGTATTCAAAATCACCATTAATAATACTACATTTGTATAAATAAAAGCTGTTCTTATGCGCGTCTTTGGAGGTACATTGGTCCCTACCTACAACGGCTTTCTAAACAACGACTATTTCCTTACAACGACCCTCGCCACAGTTCCCTAAACAAGACAATTATGTCTAACGCTTTTACTGCTGCAATATCGTCTGCTTAAAATTGTCCTCTGCTGTTTTATTTTCAAAGTAACATATAAGTGGACATTTTGATAGAATAAATATAATGACGAGTGACAAACAGCTTGACACCAGATCAGACGCCGCGTAACGCGGCGTCTGATCTGGATTCAAGCTGTTTAAAAATGTAAGGTCAATATCCCTCCCTATAACGACTCCCTCCGACCAACGAACATGATATTTGTCTCCCATATGGTGTCGTTGTAGAGAGGGGGCGCTGTATGAGTAAACTCGTCCTAATGGTCTTCTGTATAGGTACATAGTATACAGGGCTGCCATTTCTCCGGATTTTTTCCAAGTACATGGTAGCTTAAAGCAGGCTGAAAGTAAAGCAGAATGCGCCCTAAGGCGCATTCTGCTTTACTTACAGCCTGCTTTAAGTAGTCGCATGTCAACAAAACAAGAAAAAGGCCATGGGGTAAAGGTACTATTCGTAAAATCGCACTTGAAAAATGCAAATTTGGTAATCTTAGGATTTTTCATGTCAACTTATGGCAGCCCTGAGTATAAGTAAAATTGTCACATGAGAAATATCGGCATGAGTTTCAAAAAGTTAGGACTCTGGTCAGATGTTGCTGTTTTAAAGTCAAGTGCAATCCGATCATGACATTAAAGTATTTTACGCCGAACTACATCAATGAAACTATTCTGTGTTAAATTTCGTTTTATTTTGGTATTCTAAAAGCATATGTACACATGTTGTTGAACATTGTTTGTTTTTATGTGGCATTGTGTCGTCACCGAATCTTAGTTTTTTAGATATTTTCCATCGTTTTTCCATAGCGTTAGCTAACGGTATAGTTGTTGTTGTTGCTTCTCTACACGGGGTCAGACATAAACACGAGCCGAATTACGAAGTTGTATGCACTTTCGATCGCTACACATTGAAATACGTTAAATCGATCCGAGATAAACGGATAGTTCCGTGGTCCATTGGTCTAAGCGGTTTCCCCTATTTTGCCTTCTGTCCGCCAATGCCGGGCCCCGGGTTCGAATCCCACCAGAGACCAATATTTTTTTTTATTGAAATACATTTTTGTTTAAACCGAATTTCTTATCCTAAACTAATTCTTTACCATTTATATAAGCGTTTGACACATATTTACAAATTACTATTTTTAATGCACCATCTGGTTGCGAGTCGCTTTAAGATCCACACTGAACCGAAATCACTTGTATGGAAAATGGAAGACAAATACGTAATGTATGATTGATAATGGGCATTTTATTTTAAATGCCATAAACTTATAATCAATGTAAAACAAAGTACGTAACTATTAAATTTCCATATCTGGGCGACCCGACAATCGCCCAGCAAATGGATGTAACAGAATGATAACATAAACATAATTGATCAAGAACATAAAGTAAAACCAGAGAGCGGAGGAGGAAGTGATGTGGTGATTGTAATAGAATTTTTGATAGAGAGATCGAATAAAAAATGATTATGATGCTCTCTGATTGGACTAAGGCGACGATCTAGCTTTCCAAATGGTTAACTTTTTCCGCCGCCTCCTACACTGACTGGTTTCCTATCTATTCAATACATAATAATATACTTGACTGGTAATCACCGGAATGATAGAAATGACATTTACCGGTAATTACCTAAATAGTGAACAATTACACATAAATCCTTTTATGTTGTGCATAAAATATATAAATAACCCTTCCACTTCCAAATCTTTCGTGAAATTTTTACCCCTTCACCGGTTCATTGTCACCTGCTTCAATCTTGTTGTTTGCAAGATCTAAATCGTTTTAAAGTAAGATTCAATGTAGTATGACTTTAAAAAATATTGATACGACTGTCAAACTCGGCGTATGATCAGGATCCACACTGTTTGCATGCAAACGCGCTTTTAAGCGTCATTGAGAGTGAAAGGGTTAAGGCTAAATATTGACCGTATTTAGAAATTAAAACCTGGTTTAAGCAATTCAATTCAATTCAATTCTTCTTTATTGCATTAAACATACATCGTATGCTTATAGCAAGCATGGTATAATAACACAACAGTGGTATATGAACATGTAAAAAGACAAAAGCAAGTGCTAGATATATCTCTCTTTTAAGTACTAATGTAGAAAGTTAAATATTTAATATGATTTTCCTAGAAGAGCTCTATCTAGAAGTTGAGCTTTAGATAAGAAATAAGAATTTTCAAGTTTGAAATTTGAAAAATGGATTTTTTCAATTTTCAAATTTGAAATTTGAGATTTAAATTTGGAATTCACATTTTGCGGATATGTACATTTAAGCACAGGGCCCCGACACGATTAAATTTTAGGGGAAAAAATTGTCAGAAAGTATATATAGAGACAAGGGATACAACTGATTTTCAGTATATTCTCACCCCATCTCGACAAAACCGGGCATATCATGAATGAATATTGATGAAACGATACCCTTTTTGCATTTCTGTCTAGCTAATATGATACCCTTCCATAAAAACATAACATAAAACCAACTGTAAGCATACAATTTTAACGGTAACTGCGTCCACTCATTGAAATCACCGATTTTCGGAAAACGGGACAGGTGTTCGTTCATAGCCAACACAGCATTAGACACCTCTGTACGCTTGTTTAGGCGGTATTTGCGAGCATTACAGTAATACAGTTCCATAGATATCAATTTTGACACATATAAAAGCTGATTTGTACTCAAATCATTGCCATACCATCAACAAATTAGCATGTTTTCATCGGCAGTAAAGTTATTCTTGTACATGTAAGCTTTTTTGGTACGGCAATGATTTAAGAAGAAAGCAGCTTTGATCGGTGTCAAACATGTATATCTATGCAACTGCATGACTGTCATGTTCGATATTACCGCCTAAACAAGCGTGCAGTAGTGGCCAATGACTGTAATGCTCGAAAATACCGCCTAAACAAGCGTACAGTAGTGGCCAATGCTGTGTTAGCTATGAACGAACACCTGTCCCGTTTTCCGAAAATCGATGATTTCAGTGAGTGGACGCAGTTACTGTTAAAATTGCATGCTTACAGTTGTTTTTATGTTATGTTTTTATGGAAGGGTATCATATTAGCTAGACAGAAATGCAAAAAGGGCGTCGTTTCATCAATATTTATTCATGATATGCCCGGTTTTGTCGAGGTGGGGTGAGAATATACTGACAATCAGTTGTATCCCTTGTCTCTATATATACTTTCTGACGATTTTTTTCTCTCAAAAAGCAATCGTGTCGCGGCCCTGTGCATTTAAGATACAGGTGTTTTATTTTGTTTAATTCTATTTATTCATATTTTATGGGACTGTCGTCTTCTCCCGTTTCATCCTATTTATTTATTTATTTATTTTAATTCTATTTATTTAATGGTTTTCTAATATTTATTTTTTTATTTATTTAATATTTCTGTTCGCTCAGTGACTTTAAATGTTTGTTTGCTTATGTGTTTTTTGTTGTTGTTTTTTAGTTAATCTTTTTAGCTCACCTGGCACGAAGTGCCAAGGTGAGCTTTTAGGATCGCTGGATGTCCGTCGTCCGTCCGTCCGTCCGTCTGTTCACAATTGTTCGTTAACACTCTACCGGCTACAAATCTCATTGGATCTTCATGAAACTTGATCACAATGTTTGTCTAGTAGAAATCTAGGCCAAGTTCGAATGTGGGTCATGTTGGGTCAAAAACTAGGTCACTAGGTCAAATCATAGAAAAACATTGTTAACACTCTAGAGACTACAAATCTCATTGGATCTTGATGAAACTTGGTCAGAATGTTTGTCTTATTGATATCTAGGTCAAGTTTGAATGTGGGTCATGTCCGGTCAAAAACTAGGTCACTAGGTCACATCATAGAAAAATCTTGTTAACACTCTAGAGGCTACACATCTCATTGGATCTTGATGAAACTTGGTATGAATGTTTGTCTCATTGATATCTAGGTCGAGTTTGAATATGGGTCATGTCCGGTCAAAAACTAGGTCACTAGGTCAAATCATAGGAACATCTTGTTTACACTCTATTTAAGGTTGATTGTTGGCCATGTCCAGTCATAATCTAGGTCACTATAGGTCAAGTTTGCCATGGTGTACCAGGTGAGCGATTTAGGGCCATAGTGGCCCTTGTATAATGTAGAGATTGATATTCTGAACAACTTTTATTCTTTGACTTTATTAGAAATATGACCGGAAGTCACATTATTCTTGTCCCAAACACTCAAATGTGAGGGGTGGGGTGTTTTGAGCAGCTATAACTTGACCTTGAGCTATATTTCTTAATAAGTGTAAGAACAAAACCTGTTAAGAAATCTAGGTCGACAATATTGCCAAGTTTCAGCTTTGTAGCACTCTCAATAAGGGAGAAAAGGCTAAGGCAACATGATATAAGGTTGTTAATTAGGCTATATGGCGTCAGTATAATGTGACTTTTTTAGCTCACCTGAGCCAAAGGCTCGGGATGAGCTATTGTGACCGCTCTTCGTCCGTCGTCCACCGTCCGGCGTCCGTCTGCCGTCGTCCGTCCACATTTTCAAACATCTCCTCAGAAACCACTGACCCGATTTCAATCAAACTTTGTCAGAAGCATCAGTGACAAGGGGGAACGAAATCTTGTTCAAAGTTTTTGGCTAGAGTTATTCCCCTTGCCGTGGGACCAGATTTTCTAACATGACCGTATGGATAACTTTTAATGCATAAGAAAATCTTAAAAAATCTTCTTCTCAGAAACCGCTAGGCCAAGACCTTTGATATTTGGTATGTATCATAACCTAATGATCTTCTACCAATATTGTTCAAATTTTGACCCTGGGACCAAAAATGGCCCCGCCCTGGGGCTTATCAGTTTTTCTTAGGAAAACCTTTAAAAATCTTCTTCTCTGAAACTGTATGGCCTAGATCATTAATATTTGACATGTAGCTTTGCCTTATGGTCCTCTACCAAGATTGTTCAAATTATGACCCCCGGGTCAAAATTGGCCCCGCCACGGGGCTTATCAGTTTTACATAGACTTATATAGGAAAACCTTTAAAAATCTTCTTCTCTGAAACTGTAAGGCACAGATCTTTAATATTTGACATATAGCTTTGCCTTGTGGTCCTCTACCAAGATTGTTCAAATTATGACCCCCGGGTCAAAAATGGCCCCGCCCTCTGGCTTATCAGTTTTTCATAGGAAAACCTTTAAAAATCTTCTTCTCTAAAACTGTAAGGCCTATATCATTTATATGTGACATGTTGCTTTGCCTCAAAGTCCTCTACCAAAGTTGTTCAAATTATAACCCCTGGGTGAAAATTGGCCCCGCCCCTGGGCTTATCAGTTTTACATAGACTTATATAGGAAAACCTTTAAAAATCTTTTTCTCTTAAACTGTATGGCCTAGATCTTTAATATTTGACATATAGCTTTGCCTTGTGGTCCTCTACCAAGATTGTTCAAATTATGACCCCCGGGCCAAAAATTGCCACGCCCTCGGGCCTATTAGTTTTTCATAGGAAAACCTTTAAAAATCTTCTTCTCTGAAACCGTAAGGCCAAGATCATTTATATTTGACATGTAGCTTTGCCCTATGGTACTCTACCAAGATTGTTCAAATTATGACCCCTTGATCAAATTTGGCCCCGCCCCGGGGCTTATCAGTTTTACATTTAGACTTATATAGGAAAACCTTTAAAAATCTTCTTCTCTGAAACTGTAAGGCCCAGATTCTTAATATTTGACATATAGCTTTGCCTTGTGGTTCTCTACCAAGTGTGTTCAAATTATGACCACCGGGCCAAAATTGACCCCACTCAGGGGCTTATCAGTTTTTATAGGAAAACCTTTAAAAATCTTCTTCTCTTAAACCATAAGGCCCAGATCATTAATATCTGACATGTAGCTTCACATTGTGGTCCTCTACCTAGATCAAATTATCACACCTGGGTCATATAGCTATATCAAAATGTTGTCTTGCCCAGTCAGATTCTATGGTACAGTGTGAGCGAAATGTGACCCTCTGGGTCTCTTGTTTTATTTTTTCGTTAGAATGATCTAGTTTTTTTATATAATGTAGAGATTGATATTCTGAACAACTTTTATTCTTTGACATTATTAGAAATATGACCGGAAGTCACATTATTCTTGTCCCAAACACTCAAATGTGAGGGGGTGGGGTGTTTTGACCAGCTATAACTTGACCTTGAGCTATATTTCTTAATAAGTGTAAGAACAAAACCTGTTAAGAAAATCTAGGTCGACAATGTTGCCAAGTTTCAGCTTTGTAGAACGCTCAATCAGGGAGAAAAGGTTTAGGCAACATAGTGACATAAGGTTGTTAGGCTATATTGAGTCAGTATAATGTGACTTTTTTTTATTTTTTCGTTAGAAAGATCTAGTTTTTTTTTATATAATGTAGAGATTAATATTATGAACAACTTTTATTCTTTGACATTATTAGAAATATGACCGGAAGTCACATTATTCTTGTCCCAAACACTCAAATGTGAGGGGGTGGAGTGTTTTGAGCAGCTTGACCTTGAGCGATATTTCTTAATAAGTGTCAGAACAAAACCTGTTAAGAAAATCTAGATCTACAATGTTGCCAAGTTTCAGCTTTGTAGCATGCTCAATATGGCGTCAGTATAATGTGACTTTTTTTTGTTTTTCGTTAGAATGATCCAGTTTTTTTATATAATGTAGAGATCGACTTTCTGAATAACTTTTATTGTTAGATATATTTAAAAATATGACCGGAAGTTACATTAATATTGTCCCAAACACTCGAATGTGAGTGTGTGGGGTGTTATGAGCAGGAATAACGTGACCTTGAGCCATATTTCTCAATAAGTGTAAGAACAAAACTTGTTAAGATAATTTAGGTGTACAATGTTGCCAAGTTTCAGCTTTGTTGCACCCTTAATAATGGGAGAAAAGGAAGTTATACATTGTCCAAATATACCTTGTCTACCTGGTAATGTTTATCTTCTTCTTCTTCTTCTTCTAGGCCTCTGATCTGGTCCCAAACTGTTTGCAACTTCTTCTTCTATTATTATTAAGTTTAATGTCAGGTTGGGGGGGGGGGGGGTAGTTAGGGAAAAGAAAGGTGACAAACTCCATATGTGTTGGAGAAAAGGAAGTTATACATTGTCCAAATATACCTTGTCTACCTGGTAATGTTTATCTTCTTCTTCTTCTTCTTCTAGGCCTCTGATCTGGTCCCAAACTGTTTGCAACTTCTTCTTCTATTATTATTAAGTTTAATGTCAGGTTGGGGGGGGGGGGGGGGGGGGGGTAGTTAGGGAAAAGAAAGGTGACAAACTCCATATGTGTTAGAATATATTTAATCAATAATAGTCGTAATATCTAGGTTTTGCTGTAGTTTAAACCTTTTGTTTTACGACTAATGGACTTATGATTTCTGAGCCTTACTTTTTGAATTTATGCAAGCAGTTAAGACCCAGATAAGACGCCGCGTAACATGGCGTCTGATCTGGGTCCATACTGTTTGAGATTAGTCTTTCTGAATATTTAGTAAAAGAAATTTGTTTTCTATTTTATAGAAAAAGTTAGCTTAAAGCTTGCTGAAAGTAAAGCAGTATGTACCTAAAGCACATTCTGCTTTACTTTCAACCTACTTTATGTAATGACTTATCTTCAAAACAAGAACGAACTGTGGGGTTAGCTGAACTAAATCTAAAACAAATATAATAAAACCTTTCTATTTCGACCTCTTAAAAATTAATAATACATATAATTGCCCAAAGCAAGGTAAAGGTAAAGCAGAAAGCTCCTGCCACGAGCCTTCTCCTTCACCCTCACCTTGATTTAACAATAAGTGTTTACCTAGTTAAGTGGTCGAAACAGAGATGCTTTATTATTAGAACTTTTAGCTTAAAGCATGCTAAAAGTAAAGCAGAACGTCCATTCTGCTTTACTTTCAACATGCTTTGAGTTGTCCACTAGCTACAAAACTATATACAAGTAAAGCAGAAATTAAGCGTGACACAATGAAACATTTAGGTACTAATATAATAAAACCTTTCTATTTCGACCACTGAAACATTAATAATACATATTATTGCTTTAAGCAAGGTAAAGGTAAAGCAGAAAGCTCCTGCCACGAGCCTTCTCCTTCACGCTCACCTTGCTTAAACAATAAGTATTAGCCTAGTTCAGTGGTCTAAATAGAGAGACTTTATGTTAGGGTTAGGGTTAAAGCTAGCAATAAAGTAAAGCAGAACGTCCGTTCTGCTTTACTTTCAACATGTCCACTAGGTACAAAACTATAAACAAGCAGAAATCAAGCATGACACAATAAAACATTTAGGAACTAATATAATAAAACATTTCTATTTCGACCACTGAAATAGAAGGAGCCTTCTCCTTCACCCTCACCTTGATTAAACAATAAGTGTTTTCCTAGTTAAGTGGTCGAAACAGAAAGGCTTTATTATAATAACTTCTTGCTTAAAGCATGCTAAAAGTAAAGCAGAACGTCCGTTCTGCTTTACTTTCAACATGCTTTGAGTTGTCCACTAGCTACAAAACTATATACAAGTAAAGCAGAAATTAAGCGTGACACAATGAAACATTTAGGTACTAATATAATAAAAACCTTTCTATTTCGACCACTGAAACATTAATAATACATATTATTGCTTTAAGCAAGGTAAAGGTAAAGCAGAAAGCTCCTGCCACGAGCCTTTTCCTTCACCCTCACCTTGATTAAACAATAAGTGTTTACCTAGTTAAGTGGTCGAAACAGAGAGGCTTTATTATAATAACTTCTTGCTTAAAGCATGCTAAAAGTAAAGCAGAACGTCCGTTCTGCTTTACTTTCAACATGCTTTGAGTTGTCTACTATCTACAAAACTATAGAAAGGTTAGCAGAAATTAAGCTGGTTAAACATGCATTGCAAACAAAAATATTTGAGAACATATATAGTAAAACCTTTATATATATTTAAACCTTTATATACTGAAACTTTTATACTACAGATGATTGCTTAAAGCAAGGTGAAGGTAAAGCAGAAAGCTCCAGGTTAGTTTCATTGTTTATTGTTTTTTAGGTCACTTCCTTACTGCCAGGAGCTTTGTACTTCACCCTCACCTTGCTTCAACACCTGTTGGTTAACTTAAGGAGAGTTCGCATAAAGCAAGGTGAAAGTAAAGCAGAAAGCTCCTGCCAGGAGCTTTCTTCTTCACGCTCACCTTGCTTCAACATTTTGTGTTAACCTAAATTAGTGGTCGAAACAGAGAGGCTTTATTATAAGCATTTCTTTCTTAAAGCATTTTGAAAGTAAAGCAGAACGTGCATTCTGCTTTACTTTCAATATGCTTTAAGTGGTCAACAATCTACAAAACTATATCAAAATAATCTGGTTAAACATGCATTGCAAACTAAAATATTTTAGAACATATATATTAAAACATCTATTGGAAATGTATGCCACTTAGTGTATTAAGGTGCTAAATCTTGCACATAGAACACATGATACACTAATTAAGTGGCACACAATGCAAAAACAAAATATTGCAAATGTATGCCACTTAGTGTATTAAGGTGCTAAATCTTGCACATAGAACACATGATACACTAATTAAGTGGCACACAATGCAAAAACAAAATATTGGAAATGTATGCCACTTAGTGTATTAAGGTGCTAAATCTTGCACATAGAACACATGATACACTAATTAAGTGGCACACAATGCAAAAACAAAATATTGCAAATGTATGCCACTTAGTGTATTAAGGTGCTAAATCTTGCACATAGAACACATGATACACTAATTAAGTGGCACACAATGCAAAAACAAAATATTGGAAATGTATGCCACTTAGTGTATTAAGGTGCTAAATCTTGCACATAGAACACATGATACACTAATTAAGTGGCACACAATGCAAAAACAAAATATTGGAAATGTATGCCACTTAGTGTATTAAGGTGCTAAATCTTGCACATAGAACACATGATACACTAAGTGGCAAACAATGCAAAACAAAAATAAACTAATTTCTACAAAACTAAGCGGGTTCAAACATTGAAAGCTAAATAATTTGGGAACAAATATAATAAAACCTTTATATTTCGACCACTGAAACATTTATACTACAGATGATTGCTTAAAGCAAGGTGAAGGTAAAGCAGAAAGCTCCAGGTCAGTTTCATTGTTTATTGTTTTTTAGGTCACTTCCTTTCTGCCAGGAGCTTTGTACTTCACGCTCACCTTGCTTCAACACCTGTTGGTTAACTTTAGGAGATTTCGCATAAAGCAAGGTGAAAGTAAAGCAGAAAGCTCCTGCCAGGAGCTTTCTTCTTCACGCTCACCTTGCTTCAACATTTTGTGTTAACCTAGTTCAGTGGTCCAAATATAGAGGCTTTATTATAAGCACTTCTTTCTTAAAGCATGTTGAAAGTAAAGCAGAACGCGCATTCTGCTTTACTTTCAATATGCTTTAAGTGGTCATTATTGTTTAAAGCAGGCCAAAAGTAAAGCAGAATCCGGCTTAAGCGCATTCTGCTTCACTTTCAAGCTGCTTTAATTGGGTTTTTTTTCATTGTGCATTTTCATAGTATACACAAGGTGTTTCACCTTGTCGCAAATCTGCTTTGCAGTTCGCCCAGGGAAGAGGTGAATGAAAGATCTTATCTGAGATACCTTCAGACACTCCTTCCCCAGGTAAACTGCCCTGATTAAATCCTTGAATGTGGTCTTCACTAATTCGATTTCTTTATTAGAAAAACGAACCCTCATTCTCAAGGGACTTGAGGGTTCTTCTTGTGTGGAATTTTTAGGGGATTTTTCTTTGTTTTCAATATCACTTTTTTTGCTGGCCCTAGCCAACCCCGAGGAACCACCAATGGTCTTGCTCAACTCGACAGAGATGAGCATGACCAGGAGGTCCCTAGAGGTTGGATCTGTATTGGCATCCAGATCACAGCAGAAAATTATTTCGGTTGCAACATTTATGTCATATTGGGTAAGATATTCATCTAACTGTTTGGACAGGATGAGTTGATTGGGCAGGATTGGTTTCATTTTAATTTCTTTGATAAAGGTCTCCAGTGGCTTGCGGTCTAATATCTCTCTTATTTGGGCTCGGACTAGTTCCTCAGTAATCCCAGTAACTTCTGAGGAAGAGGCCGAGTCAGAGCTGGTATCTGACTCCGTCCCCTCCTCGGAAATTACCGCCTCTTCCCCGGAGCTTACCACCTCCGAGGAAGAGCTACTACCTGCTACTTTACTTCTGCTATTTATCCAGTGGACAGTCTGGGAACTTCTTTTTCCAGCTGTATGTACATGATAATAGCGGTCAGCTGTTTGTTTTGAATGTTTCAGCTGGTCCGCCACTTCAAGAGCCTTGGAAGGATCCCTATCCCTGGCCAGACATGTCATGGATTTTCTATTCAAAGTGGCGTTAAAACGCCCAAACTTGCTATATCTGCTCCACACCTCCTCCATTCACTTTGTAAACAGTAATTAAGGCTACTAGTGAGGCTGAATGGGTGCCCTGTCGCTGAGCGAAAGACCTTATAGGAGCCCCTCCTTACCCCAAACTTTTCTATGACATATCTTACAAACGACTTCAAGATCTTAAAGAAATCATTCTGCAGACAAACAGTTTGCGCCCCTCTACTGTCTGAGGTCTTATGTTGACTTACCTTTATGAAACGGTAGACGGTCCCTTCTACCGTGTTCTTTGTTGCGTTACTTACCTCTTCTATAGTCAGGTTCATCAGGCTGGACACCCTGGTCCCGTTCGATATGGTAAGGTGTAACATAAGGGCATTGCGGAGCTCGTTGTAGCTACTTATGGGATTTATGCTAAACTTTTTATATGCATTCTGTAAAGAATCACCCTTCAGTACGAAGTCTCTGGCCTCTTCTGTCAGAAGCTGGTTCACAGCTTGGCCAGAGACTTCCACCTGCCTCTGTGCATTCAATTTGGTCAAGCTTCTTACAGCTCCCAAAATATAATCGTTGATTTGGCTCCTGAAATCCACCTTTTGGTGAAAGCATATTTTACAAAATTTAAAATACTGAACAAGTAAGACTTAACAGTACCAGGCTGGTGCTGGTCAATTGACACCTCCACATACCTTTCAATGTCTACTTTATTGAAGACATTCAATGACTGCTTACCGCTTAGCTCCCAGTACTTGTTTACCTGGTTCCTTTGCTGTTCTGCTACAGCCTCGGCTTTCATGCCTCCCCCTACTGTCTGCAGGTGATTATACCACTCGGTCAAGGCCTTTTTTCTTTGGGGGAGCTAGAGGTTCCTTGGCTTCCCTGGACAGGACAGGCGGTGACCCATATGGCGGACTGCTTATTTCCTTGCTGCATGAGGGCCTTGGTGAGCCAGCTCCAGGGTTAGGTTTCGTCTGCTTGATTTTTGGCTGAACAAAGTCTTCATCGTCAGAGAGTCCAAATACGAGATCTGGGGCATCCGTGGCAAGTACTGAAATCGACCAACAGAATTACAGGTAAGTATGATAAACAATTTAAGTTAAAAAATAAGTTATAACCGCAATGATATTGAACTTACAATACTGGTCGTGATCCTCTTTGGTGTAATCCCGCCTGTACACAGTGAAAAGCGATACGCCTTCATTGTAGGTGTCGGTATCCCAGTGTAAATTGTGCGCACGCACCAAATGCCTGCATCTTTCCACCACAATTTTTCCACACCTGAAGAAAGGAAAGAGGCAGGTAGATAGTAAACAGATTATAGCATACTCTCATATTTACATTTTAACTGTTGAAACTCCTTAAAGATGATATTGAAAATGTATGCTTACCCCTGCAGACCACATCCTCACTTTTTTCTTCAAGTTTTTGATCTCTCTTCTGCTGGTGGTGGTGGTGGTGGGCGGGGCTGTCTCAGTTGATCTTCTTCATTCACCCTCTGGGTATTGCTCAATAGTTGCACTTCACCGGCCTCCATCTGGTGCATTACCCTCAGATGCTGAGCCAACTTCTTGACTATGGCCTTGCACCGAGGGCATTGGCGTTTCTGCCGAATCTTTTGTGGCATGACTGAATAAAAATAAAAATCAGGATTAGACATCAAATCGGTTAGGGTGACTGGTATAATAAGGTTGGGAGAGTGAACTGTAGGGTGGGGGAGTGTATGGTAAGTGGGGGGAGGAGTGTATAAAAGAATTAGGTAGTAGGTTAGGGTACTGGCTTAGGGTAGAAAAAAATCGGTAAAAAAAATAAGGAACAGGGTGTGGTGGAATTAAAAGCTGTTAGTGGAATAAACAAAGTAAATGCTAGGGGGGGAGGAGTGTATGGTAAGTGGGGGGGGGGGGGGGGGGGGGGGGGTGTATAGACGAATTAGGTAGTGGTTTAGGGTAGTGGCTTAGGGCAGAAAAAAAATCGGTAAAAAAAAATAAGGAACAGGGTGTGGTGGAGTGGAATGAACAGATTAAACGGTAGGGGGGGGGGGGGGGGTGTATGGTAAGAGTGGGGGGGGGGGGGGGGTAGTGTATAGAAGAATTAGGTAGTGCTTTAGGGTAGTTGCTGAGGGTAGAAAAAAAAAATAAGGAACAGGGTGCAGGGTTATAGATAAGGTTTTGCATTAATTGGGTATTTACTCCCTCTATTTTCTAAGAATTGGGTTTTCTGAATTTCAATTGAGTATCCAAAAAACCGTTACTCCATCAATTTGATATGAATTGCTTTTTTACTCTATTTTTTTTTTCATTTAATACAAAACACAAGCTGAATGTTTGATGTATTGTACTGTACCCTCGTTTGCCCACACTCGATAATTTCAGTTTCGATCTCATTTCAACACAAATGCAACAGCTCATGTTTGTGTAGGATTCATTAATTTTCAGCCATGGAAACTTTAAAAGCCATTCCAGGATTCCTTTACCGTAACTTTGCCACTGTCGTAACAACCTCTTTTTTTGGCTGTTACACGCATCATTCAAAATTTCATTCACAACACCGTTACAAATTATTTCTGGTTCGTTCGCGGAAGGCTGAAAGTAATTGAATAATGTTTTTTTTTGTTGCGCTGTTCGCTTTTTCCGTCCGCGCGCTGCCATTTCGACAGAAGAAATTCTAGCAGACGATGTGACTGGTTTACTACTTAAACGAGGCTAACGAAAAGCGGCGCTGCATAAATCCTATAGGCTATTACTTGGAAATAAATAACCAGTCTAACCGGTGTATCGGTAAAATATTCACCCGGTGTCGTAGTAAACATCCCGTCATTACACTTGAGAAATGCGACTAATTGCGTACGATACGCGCCTGCTTGAATTCTTTTGCGTAAACCCTTTCAATAATTGATTTTCAGTACGCATGGATTTGAAAGCAATTGCTTTTCTACTGTATTTAATTGCGTATTTACGCAAAAAACGCGCCTTATCTATAACCCTGAGGGTGTGGTGGAATTAAAAGCTGTTATTGGAATTAACGGGTGGGGGGGGGGGGGGGGGGGGAGGGAGTGTATAGAAGAATTAGGTAGTGGTTTCGTGTTCTGGCTTAGGGTAGAAAAAAAATTAAGGAACAGGGTGTGATGGAATTAAAAGCTGTAAGTGGAATTAACAGAGTAAACGGTAGGGTGGGGGGGAGTGTATGGTAAGAGTGGGGGGGGGGGGGGGGGGGGGGGGGGGTAGTGTATAGAAGAATTAGGTAGTGGTTTAGGATAGTGTCTTAGGGTAGAAAAAAAATCCGTAAAAAAAACTAAGGAACAGGGTGTGGTGGAATAAAAAGAGTAAACGGTAGGGTGGGGGGAGTGTATGGTAAGGGGGGGGGGGGGGGTGGAGTGTAAAAAAAATTATGTCGTGGTTTAGGGTAGTGGCTTAGGTTACCAAAACCTCGCTCAAAAAAAGAAGGAAAATGGTGTAGTGGAAATAACAGACAGATTATCATACAGAGAAAACCAATAGACACACTTTGGGTGGGGTTAGGGTACGGGTGACGACCTATACAGTTTTATAGGCACAAATTTGGGCAACTTTGGACGTGACCTTGGGGTAGAACTTGGGGTAGTGGGTTAAAAAGGTCCCATTCTGGGTTTAATAGACAGACAAACAATGAGACAGATTTTGGTTCGGGTTTGGGTTTCCAGGTATTGGGTTTTATAGACACCCTTTTGGACGTGACCTTGGGGTAGTGGGTTAAACAGACCGACATACAAGGAGACCGACTTAGGGTTCGGGATCCGGTTTGGGGTTCGGGTTTGGGTCTCGGGTGACCGAGGTTTTAGACCACGTGCTTTTTTTGTAAAATGCAAAAATGATGCAAAATGCACTAGCATGCACACACAAACATCAAAACAACAAAGATAACATCTTACCTATAGCACAGAATGTCCTAAAACACTAATTCACTTTCAGTTGAGGAAACTGGTCGCCTCCTCTTGCTTCAGTTGAGGAAACTGGTCGCCTCCTCTTGCTTTGAAAACACCCGGGTTTAAACGGAAAAGAGTGACGTCACGCCCGGTCACGGTGATGAAAATATAATTATATAGAATACAGACTGCCTAGGTGCGGTACTAAGTTCGGTACTATATGCGGTACCGTGAATAAATCACAAACTGGTAGACCTATACCCATATATTTGGTATCAAACTGTAGCTCAGACCTTTAGCTATACAACCATGTATGCGAACAGTGTAGACCCAGCTAAAAAAGGTCACAATACGGTTAATACGTACTAAATAGAGACAGGGTGTCTATATATATAAAAAAAACAAATATGTTATCGTTTAAAGCTTCTACAGACGGTCGGACAGACCTATACCCGATATATTTGGTATCAAACTGTAGCTAAGGGACTTAGCTTTACAACTATATAAGGGAACAGTGTAGACCTAGCTTAATAACGTCACAATATGTACTTAATAGAGACAGGGGTCTATAATAAATGTTATATCTTTTATGGTTATAAGCTTCTACAGACGGTCGGACAGACTTATACCCCATATATTTGGTATCAAAATATAGCTAGGACACTTAGCTATACAGTCATGTAAGAGAACAGTGTAGACCTAGCTAAATAATGCCACAATACCCACTTCAAAGAGACAGGGGGTCTATATAAAAAAAAATTGTTTATGGTTAAAACCTTCTACAGACGGACGGACAGATCTATACCCCACGTATTTGGTATCAAACTGTAGCTTAGTCACTTACCTATACACCCATGCATGAGAACAGTGTAGACCCAGCTAAATAACGTCACAATAGGTACTTAATAGAGACAGGGGGTCTATAAAAAAAATAAAAATTGTATGGTTAAAAGCATCTACAGACGGTCGGACAGACCTATTCCCCATATATTTGGTATCAAACTGTAGCTACGACACTGAGCTATACACCCATATATTGGAACAGTGTAGACCTAGCTTAGTAAGCATTTAATAGAGCCAATGTGTATAATTTCGTTAAAAAAAATTACCTTTTTTTAAATTTCATTTGACTCGTACGCACAGACGAACAGCTTAAACTATACATAATTAACTGTTCTGTTAAGTGTAGGGTGTAAAGTTTGCTGATTTGGTATCCATTAGTGTTAAATTTGACTACTTTGGCAGATATTAACCACAGAAGGTGAGTAGGGTTATCAGATTTTCACCTTTTTTATAAATTATCTCATCCGTACAGACGTACGAACAGTCAAGCTTGTAAATTTAACACTTGTTAAGGTAGAACTACATATAGCCAATATATGTTTAAAGTTTCAAAGCTTTATCATTTTAAATAAGCTAGATACAAGCAACTTTGTGAGCCACAATAGAGATTTTTGACGATTTTGACATTTCAGTAACACTTTAAGGAACCACCACAGACAGACGGACGAACGTACCAGCCGGAAACTTACATTTATTTTTAGAGTGTATCAATAAGTAAGTGTAAGGAGTAAGTTATAGATCATACATTGTATCTATAAAAAGGAAAAATATTTAACCTGGAATAGTGTCGAAAATAGGTCCAAATTTAGCCTGTAGGTTTGGCAATTTCATCTGAAAAAATTAGTATTTAAATTTACTAGTAGACGTTATAATTTACTATATAAATGTTGTACTAGGATTATATTTAGAGGATTTATTGACTATTAAGAGCACACTTGAAGATTTTTGGTAGAACAGGGGTCACCAAATAGGGCACCAAACTCGAAATTTGGTCTTTGAACTCAAAACCTACTTTGTTTAGACTACTTTGTGTCATATTTCTAAATAGGTGTAAACACAAAAGTTATTTAAATCATTCAGTTCTACATCATACTCTAAGCCTGGGTACTTAGAACCCTCCAGCTGGGTCCCACCAGGACTCGAACTTAGGTCTCTTACCAGTGTGGGGCCCAAGACCCCTATTTGTTTTTTGTGTAAATGGCCCCAGGTATACTTTAAAGAAACATATTTATTTTCCCGGTGAAAATTTGGGAAGGATCCGACATCCCCTTCCGGTCTGCCTTGGGCTCGCACTTAGGTACCTCTATCACATTATAATATGTTAAGGGGGAAGTCTATTTGTCACAAGAAAAATGTGTCTAAGAGTCATATTTCGATATAAGTATAAGAACAAAAAGTGTCCATAACATCGAGCTCTACAACATACTCGAAACCTGGACGCTTAGAACCCACCGACCGGGTCATACGAGGACTCGAACCTTGGTCTCTAATAAGGGTGGGATCCAAGACCCTGAATTGATTTTTGATCTTAATGGACCCATGTATACTTCTAGAATACTCATCTGGACTCCCTGTGAAAATTTGGGAGGGATCAGACACCCCCTTCGGGTTTCGGATTTTTGACCCCTTCTTCATAGAATATGTCTTTGAAAGAGGGGTGGGCTATTGGGAACAAGTATAATGTGACTCAGAGCCATATCTCTATATAAGTGTAAGAACAAAATTTGTTCCGAATATCAAGTTCTACATGATATTCGAAACCTGGGTCCTAAGAACTCACTGACCGGGTCATAGAAGGACTCGAACCTTGGTCTCTGGTTAAGGTGGGACCATAAGCCCAAAATCATATTTTTTTATTTTTTTTATCTATATTATCTTAGATAATTCATTTCTGGACCCTCCCTAAAAAAATGAGCGGTATCGAACAACTCTTTCCGGTCCTACGGGGACTCGGACTTAGGTCACCCCCTCAAAGTTGAGTGTTTGAGGCAAGAATTATGTCAAAGAATAAAAGTTGTTCAGAACGTCAAACTCTACATTATACCCGAAAACTGGGTCATTCTAAGGACATTTTTTTTTTTGGAATTAGAATGATATAGTTTTTTGATATAATGTAGAGATTGATGTTTTGAACAACTTTTATTCTTTGACTTTATTAGAAATATGACCGGAAGTCACATTTATCTTGTCCCAAACACTCAAATGTGAGTGGGTGGGGTGTTTTGAGCAGGTATAACTTGACCTTGAGCCATATATCATTATAAGTGTAAGAACAAAATATGTTAAGACAATCTAGGTCTACAATGTGGCCAAGTTTCAGCTTTGTAGCACGCGGAATAAGGGAGAAAAGGCTTAGACCTCATAGTGACTTGGAGGTTAGACTATATGGGGTCAGTATAATGTGACTTTTTTTTATTTTTCTTTAGAATGATCCAGTTTTTAGCTCACCTGGCACGTAGTGCCAATGTGAGCTTTTAGGATCGCTGGATGTCCGTCGTCCGTCGTCTGTCTGTCCGTCCGTCCGTTCACAATTGTTCGTTAACACTCTAGCAGGTTCAAATCTCATTGGATCTTGATGAAACTTGGTAACAATGTTTGCCTCAATGAAATCTAGGTCAAGTTCGAATGTGGGTCATGTCCGGTCAAAAACTAGGTCACTAGGTCAAATTATCGAAAAACCTTGTTAACACTCTAGAGGCTACAAATTTCATTGGATCTTCATGAAACTTCATCAATATGATTGCCTCAATGAAATCTAGGCCAAGTTTGAATGTGGTCATGTCCGGTCAAAAACTAGGTGACTAGGTCAAATCTTCTAAAAACCTTGTTAACACTCTAGAGACTACAAATTTCATTGGATCTTCATGAAACGTCATCAAAATGTTTGCCTTAATGAAATCTAGGCCAAGTTTGAATGTGGGTTATGTCCGGTCAAAAACTAGGTCACTAGGTCAAATTATCGAAAAACCTTGTTAACACTCTAGAGGCTACTAATTTCATTGGATCTTCATAAAACTTCATCAATATGATTGCCTCAATAAAATCTAGGCCAAGTTAGAATGTGGGTCATGTCCGGTCAGAAACTAGGTCACTAGGTCAACTCTTCGAAAAACCTTGTTAACTCTCTAGAGACTACAACTTTCATTGGATCTTCATGAAACTTCATCAAAATGTTTGCCTCAATAAAATCTAGGTCAAGTTAAAATGTGGGTTATGTCCGGTCAAAAACTAGGTCACTAGGTCGAATCATAGAAAAACCTTATTAACACTCTAGAGACTACAAATTTCATTTGATCTTCATAAAACTTGATGAAAAGGTTTGCCTCAATGAAATATAGGTCAAGTTCAAATGTTGCTTATGTCTTGTCAAAAACTAGGTCACTAGGTCAAATCATCCAAAAACCTCGTTAACACTCTAGAGACTACAAAATTCATTGAATCTTCATGAAACTTGAACAAAATGTTTGTCTCATTGAAATCGAGGTCAAGTTAGAATGAGGGTCATGCCCGGTCAAAAACTAGGTCACACGGTGTACATGGTTACATGGTTACCAGGTGAGCGATTTAGGGCCATAGTGGCCCTTGTTAATTATTACTATATCTGATTTCTTATTTGATTTGCGAAGTAGATGTATTTGGAACTATTGTTGACAATTTTCTTGTTATTTATGCACATCAGATTTTGGAATGTTTGTATTGTAGGCCATGTATAATAATATCGTGGTAGGTAATTCGCGCGTAACTGGCTGTACTTTGGACATATTAGTAGGAAGTGGTACTCATTTTCAATTTGGTGATTTGTACATTTCGTGCATATTCTTTGGTTTCTTTCTGTGTTTGTACATCTTCCGGTTTCCATTTCTAAATCATGAGATGATATTCTAAATCTTGTTAAGGCAATTCGGAATTTCTTTTCCTGGATAAATGAAATATAGTTTTCAAATTCAAGATCATGTTTTTAGACCATAGGTTTCTAGACGGTTTGAGTTATTTAGTTTAACATACCAGCTTTGTTTATATAAATGAATGATTTGCACGATCTAACTTGAAATACGGGTATATTCGACTTAAATAACGGACTCGACTTATCCAGAAATATTAACGCTAACCAAAAATCTGATTCAATATGATGCCACTTGCGTACTTTACAGTTCACGCCCGGAAGAAAAAGTCTAAAAGAGATGAGGGCAAAAATGTCTTTTTGCATCTGCAAATTTCACTTATAGATGTTGTGTGTTTCACCTGCGTCTGCATTATTGGCTATGATACATGCATACAGTTGTCCCAAATACACTGGCATATTAAGTGTTTCCGCTATTACAGAACTACTTACTGGCAATGTATCCCTTTAATATGCAAATACAACAAAGTGTTCATAAAAATGTCTAGGTATGTATAGGTTCAACTTTAAGCACCTATACCCCTTTACCCAATTGCCTATTTCTAGTATTGAAAATAAGGGACCACTTAAAGCAGGTTGAAAGAAATGCAGAAGGCGCCTTAAGGCGATTTCTGCTTTACTTTCAGCCTGATTTAAGCTACCATCTGCTAATATGTAGACATTATATCTTATGGAGCATGTTTAAAACTGTTTAAATAGGAACTATTTTGTTCAGCGGAGGAATAAATTAAATACGCTAAAAGTCGCTTCTATGTGGGAAAGGGATACTTTATATGTGTTTATATCTCATGTAATAAAGACATTTGAATGATCTTTTAGCCTTAATTTTGTTTTAATCAACAACAAAGTACTTAACGACCACTCATTGTTGACTGCAAGATATGAATTGTTTCCGATGGAAATAATAGCTTTAACGCGTTTATTTGGAAAGAATAACGCCTTCTCCTCATTTTTGTATTTAATCCATCCGACAAAAGGGAAATAGGCAAACAGTGTAGACTCTGATCAGACGCCGCATTATAGGAATTTCAATATCAAGCAAAACGAAATTGAAAATTTAAACCAGGCACCCCTGTTTGCTACTCGGATTAAAACCATAGTTAACCTTTCTAAAAGTAAATTTCCCCTGTTTAGTGCATTGCGTTTAAACGGAAAAGAATAATGTATCCTCTACTGTATATTACCACGGAGTAATTAGAGCGAGCTCTACACAAATATCTACACCACTGTTATCTATAAATATAAAGAGTATAAACCGTAAAACGACATTTTTCTGATTAAAATTAAATCCCCCTCCCCCAACATTTTGTTTTCTTCGAACATCTTTTAGACGGAATGCGAGTTAGTACTATGTGTTTGTGTTACGTTTTCGTGAAAGGTGGTGGTGGGGGATAATAACACGCAGCGGGCATCTGGATGTTATAGGCGAATTCGTGACGGGTTACACCCAATTTCTGCGTCAACGGAAAGCATCTCGCCACTTAATGTTTATTTGAAGTATAATATTCGGGATTCAAAGGTCCCACTGTAATCAGTGGACTCTCTCAATCAGTCGAACACATCTCTATTACGACCACTAAAAGAAGGCTAATTGAGTGTTTAAAAGACAGGTGACAGCTTAAGAAAATTGACAGTGAACCAGAAAGCTCCTCGTTTTACTGTCACCTTGCTTTAAGCAATCAAACTATTTAATAATTAAGTGGTCGTATTAGAGACGTTTTATTATTACTCAGAACAAACATACATGTATTTCAAAACTAAAGCTTTAAAAGAAGTATGTATGTTTGATTTAAGCAAGCTTTGAGAATCGAACGCAGAAATAAAGCAGACCATTTTGGGAATGAGTTGGAACTGGAAGAATCCGACGACAAATGTCAGACTTCTATCCATTGATGCACTATCCCCTTAAAGCCACTATATTTCTCCCACATAATCAGAATCGAACATTTTTCTAACATGAAATTTATGTCACTATCGTAATCGTTCCATATAAAAAGAAGTAATACGTGGTGATATTTGAAGCAATATTGCTAACGAACAGTGAAATTTGTGGAAACAAGTAATCAAGTTTGTTCATTTTTCAATAGCGACGAAAGTTTACGGACATACTCGGTAAAGCTCATTTGCATAATTCTATACAACAAGTCGAGTGCTTTTCAATCAAAGAGAGACAACTCCTATAAGTTTGGCCGCTAAATGTTACACAAACTGATGCAAAGTATACACATTGTCGCGACCGAATCAATCACATGGCCTTTATGCAATCGTTCGAAAGTTCTCTGAACCAGCCCGTAGTCTTATTTGTAAACAAACCCGCTTATAATGTAAACCAACACGATAAGAATTCGACACATTTAGGTAGGCTTCTTTACGAAGTGGATGCATATTTCAGGCTTCTTACACCCGCTTTCACTTAGTTTTAATACATAGAAAATGCACACAGATAAGAAATTGCGCGTTTTAAACACCAATTTGGGCGGGATTGTGTCTTTAAAGGAAGGGTGCAAAGGAAAAAAACTGAGTGACTTACAGGTATAACCAAGCACTCAAAGAAGCCGAGTGACTTACAGACATAGTCAAGCACTCAAAGAAGCCGGGTGACTTACATACATAGGCAGGCGCTCGATTGCTGCTCTTGTAAAAGAGCAGCAAACGCACAGTCTAATTCACCCCGTCGGTGCAAGACCGGTGTATACAAATACAAATGACACCAACGGCGTCAGTGATTACCCGTACGGGAATCTATTCAAAGGACGCAAGTATTGCACTTTTCAATGAAATTGGCAGAAGGGAAATTTATGACATCTTAAATAAAACATTTCTGACATTTAGCAAGTTAATATAAATTCTGAAAGTAATACAAACAGTGTTTAAATTCACATGGAAATAGATCTATATCATAATAATTAATTCTTCATTCAATCTTATACTAGCTGTGCTATCTGAATTAATTTTAATGAAAATTATAAAACGTACATCAGTCGTTTTGTACTCCGTATCGCCACTGGCCCTAGATTAGCATATGAATAAAAGGTGTTAGGATCCCAGCACCCAGCTCATACGTGTACCACCATTCTACTTAAGTGCTGATAGCTCAGTCGGTAGTGTGGTTGACTAACAATCAAAACGTCATAGGTTCGAGTCTCATTCGAATCAAAAATTTTTTTTTTTTTTTTTTTTTTTTTTTTTAAAAAGTCCAATTGTATTGACTTGTGGGTAAATAACGCAGATAAAGGACATGTTTAGTCTTTTTTGGTTAGAATCATTGTTCGCTAAGACACGACGTCATAACGTTGAGCAACTTTTAGATTCACGCTGGCTTTGGGTGGAAACCATCACCGATTGTATTATTTGAAGAAACTTGTAGAACAAACTATATATTTTCTTAAAGCAGGGACAATACCCTACCTGGTCACGCCAATTTGAATAATATCTGGAGACTTTAATTTGGCTTTTGATAGACGTTAACATTTTTTTCGCCGCCGTTGAAAAAATTGCATGTAACATGTAACACGGTTGAAGATGCGCTTTTAGTAAAACCGTCAAATCTGCCAAACGAGACGTCTGACTCCCACCACATTTTCCGCCAAAGTATTGTCTGTATTAATGCTGTGACGTCAAGAACATTTACTGAATTTCAGTCTATAAATCTGTATGAAATTAAAGTTGCAAATTGGACAAAAAAGTGTAACACTGTCAAAATTTGGACGTAAAAAACTTAAGTACTGTTTTCAATTCATTCTTATTTATTTAATTTTATGTAAAAGACATTGAAAATTCGTGAAAAAAATACTTTTTTGTATTATTTTAAAAAATATATTTGATTTAAATTTATTCCAAAAGTTGCAAAAGTTATTGAGGATTTTCTTTGTCTACATGCACTGTCCCAAACTCGCTGAAAATCAGAAAACCAACTTTTTGTCTTAGTTCCAGGTTTTTTCTTATAAATGAATTTATAAACCAAGTTTTTTTCAGTAAAAAGGAAAAAGTACTTTTTTTCTTAAGTTTTTAAAAATGTTTACTTCAATAGAATCGCTCATGTTTTGCGAAACATATGGACTTTTTTCTTTGTCTACATGCGATGTCCCAGTCTAAGAATCTGACGTTAAGTTTATAACGTCAACGTTTCAATCGATAAATAAGAAAGGTTGTCGAACAGGCAATGTGTGTAAAACTATCGCTTTTGTTATTCCCCTTCCATATGCTTAAAAAATGTTTGATACCTGGATCGACCTTTATGCTTTGATTCGTTTATTTCACAAAATTGTCGTCTGAAAAGCAGAATAGTAATCATCGAATTTCAATATCCAAACACGGATCCAGAGGGGGTTGGGATCAGGGTGTTTTTTTGTACAGTAAAATTAACATTTTCAATGATAGCCTCACCCCCACCCCGAGATCAGTTGGGTCCCTCTGAATTTGTCACAAACCCTGTAATTAAGTACGAAAACAACGAAAACTCATTGATTAAAGTTGATAACAAAAAGGTCATCAGAAATCCCCCCTTAAAATAGTTTAGATCGGCGCATGTTATCAATTAGATTTCTCTCAGGAAGAGGGTCCAAAATGTTGATGACCTTTATTTTAAGTGATCGATGTTTGTAGCTATCAGCTATTTTCAGAGGGGTCCAACCAATCTCAGAAGGGGGGGGGTCCAACATTTGGGACGGTATATTTACAGTACACAGATCACTACGGACCGCCGGAACCCCCTCCTCCTCCCTCGGGATCCGCGCATGAATCGCAGAAAAAACCGACATTTATTTAAATAATACAGCATTCAGTATGACCAAACCATCTTTCAAACCGAAGCTTTCGGCCAAGGACTATGCCTTTAGATCCACCATCCAAGTACAAATTAATCAAACAGCATGTTGCATTAGTACCAGGGTTGTGAGTTAGATCTCCTGCCGGACCAAGACCTTTGGATGAGACTTTATAAACCGAGGTCCGATGTCTGAGTGCTTTACACTTGGCATCTAAAAGAACCAGAGAACTCTTTCGACAATAAGAGTAGGGCATCGCGCCGGTGTTCTCTGTATCCGCTCCTCTCTCTCTCTCTCTCTCTCTCTCTCTCTCTCTCTCTTTCTTAAAAAAGGAATTTACTTGTGTATAATGTAAATCGTTTAATAGATATAATATCATGGTGATTGGAAATTATTTAATGAGAAAACATTTCACAGCATATCTGCGCACATCATGCACACATACTAATGAAGACTAGTTCAAGAAGGTACCAAAATTAAAACAAACAAACAATCAATCTCCCTTGTGACCCTCAATGGCAACTTTTTAAGCGCAGTATTTGACAGATAAATTATCTGAAAAAATATCGAATATTTTCTATGTTCACTTGATTTGGCCTGAGAAAATGTTTTCTTTAATGGATGTCAGACGCCTATACAAACAGGTATATACTGTAAAGTTATTTAATTACTCTTCTCTAATATAAGGCAATACTAATTTAATTATTTCATATTGTCAATACTCTTCTCTTGATTCCTTTTTATTTTTTATTTTTAATTTTCATCGTAAATAAATGTACAGCGCTCCCTCTCTACAACGACACCCAATGGGAGACAGCAAATATGTGCGTTGTTCGGAGGGAGTCGTTATAGGGAGGGAACTTGGTTAACATTTGCAAACAACGCGAATCCAGATCAGACGCCGCGTTACGCGGCGTCTGATATGGATTCAAGCTGTTTGTCATTTGTCATTATGTTTTTTTCTGTAAAATGTCATTTTTGTAAGTAAAACAGCACACAACACTTTTAAGTAGATGATGATGCATCAGTGCAAGGATAAAACATAATTTTCGTGGGAACAGTGGTGAATGTCGTTGTAAGGAGGGAGTCGTTGTTCGGAGGGTCGTTGTAGAGAGGGAACGCTGTATATATATACAGCAGAACCTCTCTATTACGACCACTAATAAGGAGGCTAATTGTCTGAATAAAAGTCAGGTGACAGCTTAAAGCAATGTGAAAGTTAAAACAGAAAGCTCCTGTAGGAGCTTTCTGTTTCACTTTCCCATTGCTTTATGCAGTCACCTGTCTTAAACGACTTATATTTGACACAATTTAGTGGTCGTAATGGAGAGGTTCTATTATACATGTATATACATGTATACATGTATTAACGATGAAAATTAAAAGATTCAAAATAAAAAGGAATCAAGAGAACAGTATTGAAAATATGAAAATATATAAAAAATTATATATAAAAAATAATGTTGAGAAAGAAAAATATATTTAAGCTCGGTCGGGAATCGAACCCGTGCGGAGAAGGCAAAACAATGTGTGTGTGTCCTTATATTACCTGTGATGTAACCACTGGACTACTCGAGAAATCTTACCAGACCTCTTTTTTATCCGATTAGTATTTCATAAAACCATAGATATCATGTTCATGGTAGCCGTCTTGAAATATAGCTACTTGGAGATGTTATGAAATCTTTGTGATTTGTATTTTTCTTTAAAAATAAAAGGAGACGATTCGAACAACTCGCTTTACTTTTCTTTATTCCAACAGAACCGGTCTAAATTCGAACAATTTGGTCTGTTTAAACGCTAGATACTGAACACTAACAGAAAACACCCCATAACTCTACAAACCACCCGATAACAGAACCAACTAACGAACACTAAAGTTAAGTACCCTACGACGCTACAACTACCCGATAACGACTCTAACTACTAACTGCGCTATCTATCTCTCTGTCTATGTCTGTATGTTTGTCTTCATGTCTGTGTCTCTCTCACTTTTTTCTGCCTCTGGTTCGATGTCCCTCTGTCTCTCTATGTGTTTCTCTGTCTCTCTGTCTCTCTCTGTCTGCCTGAATGTCTGTCTATATCTTTCTATCTCCATTTTCTCTCTCTCTTTGTCTGTCCATGTATGTCTGTCTCTCTCTGTGTCTTGTCTGTTTATGCCTGTTTGTCTGTGTGTATATCTCCCTCTCTCTCTATCTCTCTTTTCTTTCTCTATCTCTTTGTCTGTTTGTATGATTGTCTGTATGACTGCCTCTCTATCTCTCTCTCTCTCCCCTCTCTCTCTCTCTCTCTCTCTCTCTATCTATCTATCTATATATCTATCTATGTATGTATCTATGTCTGTCTCTGTCTCTGTCTTTGTCTATCTCTGTCTGGCTCTGTCTATGTCCCTGTCTCTTGTTGTCTATGTCTCTGTCTCTCTCTATCTCACTCTGACTTTGTCTGTCTCTGTCTATGTCTCTCTCTATATTTGTATTTGTCTCTCTCTGCCTCTGTCTCTTTCTGTCTATTTCTGTCTGTCTCTGTCTCTGTCTGCCTCTGTCTCTGTATGTCTGTCTGTCTGTTTTACTGACTCTGTCTGTCTCTGTCTTTGTCTCTCTCTCTCTCTTTCTCTTCATGTCAGTCTCTCTGTTTCTCTCTCTCTGTGTCTCTCTCTGTGTCTCTCTCTGTGTCTCTGTCTGTCTGTCTGTTTGTATGTATGTCTGTCCGTCTGTCTGTCTGTCTGTCTGTCTGTTTCTCTGTCTCTCTCTCTTTCTTTCTGTTCATGTCTGTCTCTGTCTCTCTCTGTTTCTCGGTTCCCATCTCTGTCTCTGTGTCTCTCTCAGTCTCTTTCCATCCACCTCACCCTGTATATATCTCTCTCTCTCTCTCTCTGTATGTCTGTCTGTCTCTCTGTTTCTGTCTCTGTCTCTCTCTCTCTCTCTGCATATCGTTCTCTTTTTCTGTCTGTCTGTCTTTCTATGTCTTTCTCTCTCTATCTATCTATCTCTCTGTTTCTGTCTCTCTTTCTGTCTGTCTCTGTCTGTCTCTTTCTCTGTCTCTGTCATTTTCTGTCTCTGTGTGTGTGTCTCTCTATGTTTGTCTCACTCTCTGTATTTCTTTCTGTCTGTCTGTCTGTCTCATTCTCTGTCTCACTCTGTCTCTATCTCTCTCTCTCTCTCTCTCTCTATCTATATATCTTTCTCTCTCTATTCCTCTCTTTCTGCATCTGTATATGTCTCTGTTTGTCTCTGTCTCTATCTCTCTCTGTCTCTCTCTATCTCTTTCTCTCTGTGTCTTTCTCTCTCTGTTTTCGTTCTGTCTTAGTTTATCTCTGGCTATGTCTCTAATTGTCTCTTTTTGTCTCTGTCTCTTTCTCTGTCTCTGTCTATATCTCTCTCTTCTCTGTCTCTGTCTCTGTCCCTGTCTTTCTCTCTCTCTCTTTCTCTCTCTCTCTCTCCCTCTCTTGTATTCCCTCTCTCTATTTCTGATCATGTCTGTCTCTGTCTCTGTCACACACTATCTCGCTCTCTCTCTGTCTCCCTATCTCTATTTCTGTTCATGTCTGTCTCTGTCTTTCTCTGTTTCTCGGTTCCTATTTCTGTCTCTGGCTCTGTCTCTGTGTCTCTCTCAGTCTATATCCATCTGTCTCACTCTGTATGTCTCTCTCTCTCTCTCTCTTTCTCTCCGTCTCTGTCTGTCTCTCTCTATGTCTCTCTCTGCCTATCTCTCTGTTTCTGTCTCTCTTTCTGTCTGTCTCTGTCTGTCTCTGTCTGTCTCTGTCTCTTTCTGTCTCTCTGTGTCTTTCTCTCTGCGTTTGTCTCTCTCTCTCTCTGTCTTTCTGTCTGTCTCTCGTTCTTTTTCTCTCTCTTTCTCTCTATCTCCTTCTTTTTTTCTCTGACTGTCTGTCTGTCTGTCTCTTTCTGTCTGTCTCTCTCCCTCTCTCTCTTTATCCCTTTATCTTTCTGTCTCTCTCTCTCTTTTTCTGTCTCTCTCTTTGTCTCTCTCTGTCTCAGTCTGTCTATATGTCTGTCTCTGTCTGTCTGTCTCCCTCTCTCTCTGTCTGGTTGTCTGTCTGGCTGTCTCTCTCTCTGTCCCTCACTCTCTATCTGTCTATCTGTCTCTGTCTCTCTCTGTCTCCCTCTCTGCCTCTCCCTCTCTGCCTCTCCCCCTATGTTTCTGTTCATGTCTGTATCTGTCTCTCTCTCTGTTTCTCAGTTTCTATTTCTGTCTCTGTCTCTATGTCTCTCTCAGTCTCTGTCTATATGTCTCACTCTGTATGTATCTGTCTCTTTCTATTTCTCTCTCTCTCTCTGTCCCTGTCTCTCTCTGTATCTGTCTCTCCCGGTATCTCTCTGTTTCTGTCTCTGTCTCTCTGTCTCTGTATTTGTATCTGTCTGTTTCTCTCTGTCTCTCTGTATCTGTTTATCTCTGTCTCTCTGTCTCTCTGTCTCTGTCTATCTCTCTGTGTGTCGGTCTCTGTCTCTGTCTGTCTCTCTCTCTGTCTATCTCTCTCTATCTCTCTCTGTCTCTCTCTCTCACGCCCTCTCTCTCTTCCTCTCTCTCTGCCTGTATATATGTCTCTGTTTGTCACTGTCTCTGTATGTATCTTTCTGTGTCTCTGTCTCTCCTTCTCACTCTCTCTGTGGCTGTATCCCTCTGTTTCTGTCTCTGTCTCTGTATGTCTCTGGATATGTTTCTAAGTGTCTTTGTTTGTCTCTATCTCTTTCTCTGTCTCTTTCTCTATGTCTCTCTTCTTTGTCTCCCTCTATCTCTGACTCTCCCTGTCTCTGTCTCTCTGTCTGTCTCTGTCCCTCTCTCTTTCTCTGTCTCTCTCTCAATCTCTCTGTCTGTATTCCTCACTTCCTGTCTATGTGTATGTCTCTGTTTGTATCTGTCTATATCTCTCTGACTCTGTCGCTCCGTGTCTGTCTCCCTCTGTTTCTGTTTCTGGCTCTGTCTGTCTGTGGCTATGTCTCTTATTGTCTCTGTTTGTCTCTGTCTCTTCCTCTGTTTCTGCCTCTCTCTTTTTTCTCTCTCTCTGTATCTCTTAATCTATGTATAGCTGTCTCTGGCTGTCTCTGGCTGTCTCTGTCTTTGTCGTTCTCTGTTTCGCTCTGTCTCTGTCTCTGCCTCACGATGTCTCTGTCTCGCTCTGCCTCTGTCTATTTCCGTTTCTCTCTGACTCTGTCTGCCTGTCTATGACTCTCTATATATTTGTCTCTGTCTCTTTCTGTCTCACTTTGCATCAGTCTCTGTCTCTTTCTGTCTGTCTCTGTCTGTCTCTCTGTCTCTGTGCCTGTCTCTGTCTCTGTCTCTTTATGTCTCTGTCTCTCTTTGTCACTCTCTGTTTGTATGTCTTTGTCTGTCTGTATGTCTCTATGTCTGTCTGTCTATCCCCTTTCTCTGTATATCTGCCTGTCCGCCTGTCTCTCTCTCTTCCTGTCTCTCTCTATCTTTGTCGATCTTTCGATCTCTTTCACTCTCTGTCTGTATGTATGTCCCCTCTCTTTCTCTTTCTCTCTCTTTCTCTATTCTTATCTCTGTCTTTCTCTCTCTGTATCTCTATATGTCTTTCTTTCTGTTTGTCTGTCTGTCTCTGTCTGTCTCTGTCTTTCTGCCTCTCTCTGTCTCTATCTCTATCTCTCACTGTCTCTCTCTCTGTCTGACTGTATGTCTGTATTTCTGTCTGTCTCTGTCTGTTTCTCTGTCTGTCTGTCTATATATCTCTATTTTTCTCTCTCTCTCTCCATGACTGTCTGTCTATCTGTCTTTCTCTGTGTGTGTCTCTGTGTGTGTGTGTGTCTCTCTCTCTCTCTGTCTCTCTTTCTCTCTCTGACTGTATGTCTGTATGTCTGTCTTTATCTGTGTCTATCTCTGTCTCCCTCTGACTCAGCCTATCTCTCTGTTTGTCTGTCTATCTCTGTCTCTATTTCTGTCTCTCCGTCTCCGTCTCTGTCTCGCTCTCTGTCTGGCTGTCTGTCTGTCTCTTTCTCTCTCTCTCTCTCTCTCTCTCTCTCTCTCTCTCTCCATGTCCCTCTGTCTATGTCTGTCTCTCTGTCTCTCAGTCTCTGTCTCTCTATGTCTCTCTCTCTTTCTCTGTCTGTCTCCCTCTCTTCTTCTCCCTCTGTATCTGTATATGTCTCTGTTTATCTCTGTCTCTTTCTCTGTCTCTATCTCCCTCTGTTTCCGCCTTTCTCTATCTCTGTCTCTCTGTGTCTGTCTTCCTCTGTTTCTGTCTCTGTCTCTGTTTGTCTCTGCCCTTTTCTCTGTCTCTGTCTCTTTCTCCATCTCTCTCTTCTCTGCTTCTCTCTATATGTATGTCTCCCTGTCTCTCTCTCTCTCTCTATCTCTGTCTGTGTCTGTATCTGTCTGTGTGTCTCTCTCTGTCTATGTCTCTGCCTCACGTTGTCTCTGTCTCTCTCTGTTTATGTCTCTCTCTATATTTGTCTATTTCTCTCTGTCTCTCTTTGTCTCTGGCTCTGGCTCTGGCTCTTTCTGTCTGTCTCTGTCTCTCTCTCTCTGCCTCTGTCTGTGTCTGTCTTTGTCTGTCACTCTCTCTCTGTTTCTATTGCTGTCTCTTTCTCTCTGTCTCTCTCACTCTCGTTCACTATGTTTCTGTCTCTCTCTCTCTGTTTCTCTGTGTCTCTGTCTGTCTGTCTCTCTCTCTCTCTGTCCCTGTCTCTGTTTCTCACATTCTCTCTCTCAGTCACTGTTTCTTTGTCTCTGTCTCTCTGTCTTTCCGTCTCTCTGTCTCTCCGTCTCTCTGTATCTCACTCTCTCTCATTCTCTCTCTCTCTCCTTCTCTCTCTCTCTCTCTCTATCTCTCTCTATCTCTCATTCTCTCTCTCTTAAAAAAGGAATTGACTTGTGTATAATGTAAACCGTTGAATAGATATAATAGTATGATGATTGAAAATCATTTAATGAGAATACATTTCACAGCGTATCTGCGCACATCAAGGACACATGCTGAAGAAGAATGTTCCCTTGATTTGGCCAGAGAAAATGTTTTCTTAAATGGATGTTAGACGCCTATACAAACAGGTACATACTATAAAGTTATTTAATTGCCTTTCTCTAATATTAGACAATACTCATTTGATAATTTCATATTTTCAATACTTTTCTTTTGATTCCTTTTTATTTGGAATCTTTTAATTTTCATCGTAAATTCATGTATATATATATATTAATAATGTTAAGAAAGCAAAATATTTAAGCTCGGTCGGGAATCGAACCCGTGCGGAGAAGGCAAAACAATGTGTGTGTGTCCTTACCTGTGATGTAACCACTGGACTACTCGAGAAATCTTACCAACCATCTTTTTTATCCGATTCGTATTTCATAAAACCAAAGATGTCACGTTCATGGTGGCAAAATAAAAAGAGACGATTCGAACAACTCGCTTTACTTTTCTTTATTCCAACAGTACCGGTCTCAATTCGAACAATTTTGTCTGTTAAAACGCTGAACACTAACAGTAAATACCCCATAACTCTTCAAACCACCCGATAACAATACCAACTACCGAACACTCCGTCTCTGTTTGGCTGTCTGTCTCTCTGTCTCTCTATGTGTTTCTCTTATTTCTGTCTCTCTGCCTTTGTCTCTCTACCTGTCTCTAGCGCTGCCTGTCTGTCACTCTCTCTCTCTCTCTCTCTCTCTCTGCATGTATGTTTGTTTCTCTCTATGTCTCTCTGTGTCTCTTTATCTTTGTTTCTCTCTCTCTCTCTGTATTTCTGTTTCTGTATCTCTCTTTCTCTCTTTGTCTGTCTCTGACTGTCGCTTTATCTCTCTCTGTCACTCTCTCTCTCTGTTTGTGTGTCTTTCTCCATTTTCTGTCTAAGTCTGTCTATGTCTATCTCTGTTTTTCTCTCTTTCTTTGTCTGCCCCTCTGTATGTCTGTATGTCTGTCTCTCTGTCTTGTCTGTTTCTGTCTGTTTGTCTGTCTGTATATTCCCCTCTCTCACTATATCCCCCTCTCTCTCTCTCTCTTTCGATCTGACTCTCTGTCAGTCTCTCTATATGTATTTCTGTCTCTCTTTATCTCGCTGTGTGTTTCTGTCTCTCTTTATGTGCGTCTCTGTCTGTCTTTCTTTCTTTCTTTCTAAACTAACATTAATTACCCAAAATAAATTTAAATACCCTAAACTAAATTTAAGACCCAAAACTAATTTTAAATACCCAAAAATAAACACTGTATACCCACAACTAATTTCAAATACCCAAAACTAACATTATTTACCCAAAACTAACTTTTAATACCCAAAACTAATTTTGAATACCCAAAACTAACATAGATTACCCAAAACTAACTTTATATACCCAAAACTAATTTTAAATACCCAAAACAATCATTTTATACCCAAAACTAATTTTGAGTACCCAAAACAAACACTGTATACCCACAACTAATTTTAAATACCCAAAACTAACATTATTAACCCAAAACTAACTTTTAATACCCAAAACTAATTTTGAATACCCAAAACTAACATAGATTACCCAAAACTAACTTTATATACCCAAAACTAATTTTAAATACCCAAAACAAATTGAAAATACCCAAAACAAACATTTTATACCCAAAACTAATTTTGAATACCCAAAACTTACATCAATTACCCAAAACTAACTTTATATACCCAAAACTAATTTTAAATACCCAAAACAAATATTGTATACCCAAAACTAATTTTGAATACCAAAAACTAACATTTATTACCGAAATTAATTTTAAATACCCAAAACTAACATTATTTACCCAAAACTAACTTTAAATACCCAAAACTAATTTTGAATACCCAAAACTTACATAAATTACCGAAATAAATTTTAAAGACCCAAAACAAATTTAAATACCCAAAACAAACATTGAATACCCAAAACTAATTTTATATACCCAAAACTAAAATTATTTACCCAAAACTAGCTTTTTAAAACCCAAAACTAATTTTGAATACCAAAAACTAACATAAATTACCGAAATCAATTTTAAAGACCCAAAACGAATTTAAATACCCAAAACAAACATTGATTACCCAAAACTAATCTTAAATACCCCAAACAAACATTGTATACCCAAAACTAATTTTGAATACCCTAAACTAATATTAATTACGCAAAACTAACATTTATTACAGAAATTAATTTCAAATACCCAAAACTAACATTGTATACCCAAAACTAATTTTGAATACCCAACTAACATTAATTACCCAAAACTAACTTGATATACACAAAACTAAATTTAAGACCCAAAACTAATTTTAAATACCCCAAACAAACATTGTATACCCACAACTAATTTTAAATACCCAAAACTAACATTATTTACCCAAAACTAACTTTTATTACCCAAAACTAATTTTGAATACCCAAAACTAACATAGATTACCCAAAACTAACTTTATATACCCAAAACTAATTTTAAATACCCAAAACAAACATTGTATACCCAAAACTTATGATGAATACCAAAAACTAACATTTATTACCGAAATTAATTTTAAATACCCAAAACTAACATTATTTACCCAAAACTAACTTTAAATACCCAAAACTAATTTTGAATACCCAAAACTAACATGAAATACCGAAATTAATTTTAAAGACCCAAAACAAATTTAAATACCCAAAACAAACATTGTATACCCAAAACTAATTTTAAATACCCAAAACTAACATTTTTTACCCAAAACTAACTTTATATACCCAAAACTAATTTAAATACCCAAAACAAATTGAAATACCCAAAACAAATTGAAATACCCAAAACTAATTTTGAATACCCAAAACTTACATCAATTACCCAAAACTAACTTTATTTACCCAAAACTAATTTTAAATACCCAAAACAAATATTGTATACCCAAAACTAATTTTGAATACCAAAAACTAACATTTATTACCGAAATTAATTTTAAATACCCAAAACTAACATTATTTACCCAAAACTAACTTTAAATACCCAAAACTAATTTTGAATACCCAAAACTAACATAAATTACCGAAATCAATTTTAAAGACCCAAAACGAATTTAAATACCCAAAACAAACATTGTATACCCAAAACTAATCTTAAATACCCCAAACAAACATTGTATACCCAAAACTAATTTTGAATACCCTAAACTAATATTAATTACGCAAAACTAACATTTATTACAGAAATTAATTTCAAATACCCAAAACTAACATTGTATACCCAACACTAATTTTGAATACCCAACTAACATTAATTACCCAAAACTAACTTGATATACACAAAACTAAATTTAAGACTCAAAACTAATTTTAAATACCCCAAACAAACATTGTATACCCACAACTAATTTTAAATACCCAAAACTAACATTATTTACCCAAAACTAACTTTTATTACCCAAAACTAATTTTGAATACCCAAAACTAACATAGATTACCCAAAACTAACTTTATATACCCAAAACTAATTTTAAATACCCAAAACAAATTGAAATACCCAAAACAAACATTTATACCCAAAACTAATTTTGAATACCCAAAATTTACATCAATTACCCAAAACCAACTTTATATACCCAAAACTAATTTTAAATACCCAAAACAAACATTGTATACCCAAAACTAATTATGAATACCAAAAACTAACATTTATTACCGAAATTAATTTTAAATACCCAAAACTAACATTATTTACCCAAAACTAACTTTAAATACCCAAAACTAATTTTGAATACCCAAAACTAACATGAAATACCGAAATAAATTTTGAAGACCCAAAACAAATTTAAATACCCAAAACAAACATTGTATACCCAAAACTAATTTTAAATACCCAAAACTAACATTTTTTACCCAAAACTAACTTTTAATACCCAAAACTAATTTTGAATACCCAAAACTAACATAAATTACCGAAATCAATTTTAAAAACCCAAAACAAATTTAAATACAAAAACAAACATTGTATACCCAAAACTAATCTTAATATACCCAAAACTAAATTTAAAGACCCAAAACAAACATTGTATACCCAAAACTAATCTTAAATACCCAAAACAAACATTGTATACCCAAAACTAATTTTGAATACCCCAAACTAACATTAATTACACGAAACTAACATTTATTAGAGAAATTAATTTCAAATACCCAAAACTAACATTATTTACCCAAAACTAACTATAAATACCCCAAACTAATTTTGAATACCGAAAACTATCATAAATTACCGAAATCAATTTTAAAGACCCAAAACAAATTTTAATACCCAAAACAAAGATTGTATACCCAAAACTAAATTTAAAGACCCAAAACTAACATTAATTACCGAAAACTAACTTTTAATACCCAAAACTAGCATTAATTACCGAAAACTAACTTTAATACCGAAAACTAACATAAATTATCGAAAACTAATTTTAAATACCAAAAACTAGCATAAATTACCGAAAACTAACTTTGAATACCCAAAGCTAACATTGAATACCCAAACCAATTTTGAATACCGAAAAATAAATAGAGGATATTGAATGAGTGTTTTTTCAGTAATGAATTTATTGAACGAGTTGGATAAAAATGATATTTTGCGAGCCTTGGCGAGCAACATATCATTTTTATCCAACGAGTTCAATAAATTTATTACTGAAAAAACACGAATTTAATATCCTATTTATCACATAAACACCAAATGACACCAAAATCCGAACGGTCTTACTTTCACTTTTGCCCTCGGCTCTTAGGTAAACGATTTGTCATAGGTGTTATTCGGTTTTATTCATCCGTAGATAAAAACACCAATCATATTAACGTAAAGAAAATCAACACCATTACGTTTTGAAAAGACTTCTCTGATACCATATTCAAATTTTTAATTAATATTTAAATTAATGTTGTTCTAATTGACTAAAAATGATCATTTGACATAAAGAATCTAGTTTCATTTTCAAAATAACGTCAAGACGTAACATGACGTCATTATTATTGTAACGTCTAAATTTGAAAAACAGTCTGAGTCACTGTTAATACTAAAGTCTACGTAGTATTAAGTTTAGCCTGATTTGCAGGCTGAGTTTGCGAGACTGCTAGGGATAATGTTTCTAGGACACTTCGAAATGTTTCAATACCTAGTGATGGTCTATGTTTGTCTACATTCTCTTAACTGATTTACAGTCGGCGTAGTAGTACATTATTTTGGTGATTCGAAAATTAGTATAAAATATATGCCCAGTGGGCCATACGATTTTTACGGCCCTCTATATTTTGCACGTTTATGTGATAAAATTAATTACCGAAATCACAACTAACTTTTATTACCATAAACTAATTTTAAATACCCAAAACTAATATCCATTATCGAAAACTAACATTTAATACCAAAATTTAACATTGATTACCAAAATTAATTTTAAAGACCCAAAACTAGTTTAAAATACCCCAAACTAGCATTTATAACCGAAAACTAACTTTTAAAAACCCAAAACTAATTGTAAATATTCAAATCTAACATTAAATACCGAAATTAATTTCAAATACCCAAAACTAACATTTATTACCGAAATCTGACTTCAAAAACCTAAATCTAGCATAAATTACCGAAAACTTACTTTAAATACCCAAAATTAAGTAAATTACCGAAATTAATTTTAAAGACCTTAAACTTTTTTAAATATCCAACACTAATTTTAGATACCGAAAACTGTCGCTGTCTCTGTCTCTTTTCTCTGTTTTTCTATCTCTCTAAATATGGTTGTTTGTCTGTCTGCCTCTCTCTCTCTCTCTTACTTTTTGCCATTTTCTTTCTCTGTCGCTGTCTTTGTCTCTCTATGCTCCTCTCTCTGTCCCTCTGTCTGTCTGCTATCTTTCTCTCTCAACACTCTGTCTATATCTCACCTTCTCCCTCCCTCTTCTTCTTTTCTCTCTTTCTCTCTCTCTCTCTCGTGCGTCCAATTAGCCAAAAGATGACAGAAACGGACGTTAACAAACAAAAACAAAAACAAAGTACCAACAATATCCGTTCTATTTCTGCTTGATACCAATTTCCGAGAAATTCTTTCAACATATATCCGAAGATGACCATCACACAATTTTTCAAATCAGAAAAGAACTTCAATTTTGAGAGGAAATTGTTCAACGTCCTGATATCATCGACGTTATCGGGTCATTTAACGTCGAACGACGTTAATAGAGGATATTGAATGAGTGTGTGTTCAGTCGTGAATTTATTGAACGAGTTGGATAAAATCATATGTTGCGAGCCTTGGCGAGCAACATATAATTTTATCCAACGAGTTCAATAAATTCACGACTGAACACACACGAATTTGATATCCTATTTATCACATAAACACCAAAATGACACGAAAATCCGAACGGTCTTACTTTCACTTTTGCCCTCGGCTCTTAGGAAACGATTCGTCATAGGCGTTATTCGGTTGTATTCATCCGTAATGAAAAACACCTATCAAACTAAAATAAAGAAAATCAACATCAATGTGCTGTGAAAAGACTTCTCTGATACCATATTCAATTTTAAATGAATATTTAATTTAAAAAATGCTGTAATTGACTAAATATGATCAGTTGACATTTAGAATCTAGTTTCGTTTTCAAAATAACGTCGTTAGAGCAACATGACGTCATTATCATGGTAACGTCTGAATTTGAAAAACAGTCTGAATCACTGTTAATACTAGAGCTCTATGCAGCCTGATTTGCAGCCTGAGTTTGCGGGACTGCTCGGAATAATGTTTCTAGGACACTTGGGAATGTTTCAATACCTAGTGGTGATCTAAGTTTGTCTAGATTCTCTTTACTGATTTACAGTCGGCGTAGTAGTACAGTATTTTGGTGATTCGAAAATTAGTATAAAATATATGCCCAGTGGGCCATACGATTTTTACGGCCCTCTATATTTTGCACGTTTATGTGATAAAAATAAATATTACACTTCATTGCTCCAACTTGTGACGCGACGTCTTTTCTTTATTTATTTTTTTAAAAAAGTCCAATTGTATTGACTTGTGGGTAAAAACGCAAATAAAGGACATGTTTAGTCTTTGTTGGTTAGAATCATTGTTCGCTATATAGCTTGTCGAATTACGTTTTGGTTCATGACTGACACACACCATTGTCTGGATGCAATGTCGTCTGCTTAAAATTGTCATCTGCTGTTTTCTCAGAGTTACGTAATGGACATTTTGACGTAAAAAACTTAATGATGAGTGACAAACAGCTTGATTCAAGATCAGACGCCGCGTTACGCGACGTCTGATCTGGAATCAATCTGTTTGCAAAGTTCCCTCCGATAACGACTCCCTCCAAACAACGCCCACAATTTGTGTCTCCTGTTGGTTGTATCACCTGGTTCCTCTTGTCCGTAGAATTGTGCACCTTGAAGGGGAGAAGCATGTCATAGACATGCACTGTAGATCGTAAGACCAAATCCCGTACTGCAATCACGCTATTGCAGTCCTCAGGTCACTGTGCACAAACTGGCACACTCTGCAACACTCCGTGCTGGTACCTCAAACCTTATGGCACTACTATAACAGAGCTGGTTAACAAACGACTCGTCTAAGATGTTACCATTGTTCAATTAAGAAATAATCTATGTTCTACCGTTGTGAAACGGTATTTTACAACGGTTGGGAGTTGTGGTGCGCAGGAATTGACCACGAAGGCCGAAGGCCTGAGTGGTCAATTGCGCACCACAACGACCGACCGTTGTAAAATACCGTTTCACAACGGTAGAACATAGATTATTTCGATTCTAACATGACCAGATTTAACGAAATTCATTAGAAAGGAAATCAAATGTTCCATACTTATTTCCTCAGCGGATGCAGTTTTTCGACCGAATAACTTTTTCCGCGGCATTACAACAATCTAACACACAACAGCAAATTTACATTTACTGATCCACAATCTGGCATAGAACAAACATCACATGAAAGGACAGAAGAATGGGAAAATTACAGTAACATGACTGGTTAAAAGTATATGGTCTTTACCGGCAATATGAATAATGTAAGAAATTTAAAAAACATAACGTATGAACGCACGAGGTCACGTCATGTCATATAACCACGGAAGGAGCGGGGTAGAGAAGAGCGTTGTAAAACGTCTCAGGTATACCACGATAGACCTGTTCTTTGTTTATAGAGACAAATTCACGTGTCATGTTAGAATAATCCTTATAATCTTTCAAATGTGTATAAGTCTAGATACCAAAGAACAGGAGCTTCGTATGGCTGTTTTAGAGATGGAGCACTGTATTTTAAACAGGATTGTTGTTGCTAACTACATCACTTAAGTTAACGTACGTGTCTTCACTATAGCTTGTATTAAATACATGTTCCATGGAACCTTTTTGTCCTTTTTGTTTGTAAAAGACTGGCGTCTTCTTCTGACGTTTTGGAAGCAGCTTCCCTAAGGTGTGTGTTGTTTAGCTGACGTGGTTAGTTAAGAAATTAACTGATTTTTTCGGCGTTTAAGCGAAATAAACGACAGAAATGATCGGCAAATTCCATGAATCGCCAATACGATTCATGGAATTTGCCGATCATTTTCTGTCGCTGTTAGTTATTCATGGAGTTTGCTGGTAATTTTTTGTCGTTTATTTAGCTTAATCACCCAAACACAATGAACTGACCAAGCAAAGTGGAGATTTTTGCAGTCGACAGAATATTGTAAATGGCAATGACGTAGCAATGACGTAGGATGCCCAACTCTCTACAATGAAACCCAATGGGAGACACATATTATCAGGAACGTATATTAGATATAATCTACGTTCCTGATATTATGTATGCTGTTCAGAGGGAGTTGTTTTAGGGAGGGAAATTAAGACTTGGTTAATATTTGCAAACAACTTTAATCAAGATAAGATGCCGCGTTAAGCGGCGTCTGATCTGGATTCAAGCTGTTTGTTACTCGTCATAATATTTCTTCTGCCAAATTGTCAACTTATATGTAATTTTAAGAAAAACGGCAGACGACAAATTTAAACAGTTGATAGGTCTACCGTAGCTGCCGCAAAAAATACAGAATCTGATTATATATACATATCTTCGACATTCCGCTTTTCCTGGCCTATCATATTGTTTCGGTCAAAATCAGTGAGTTATATTCTCTCTTATTATTCCATCAACCGAAGTCCTTCGTCGTAAAATAATGGAAGGTGTTGACTGAAGAGGTGCGCTTCTGGTGGCTCCAAAAGCAGTGTGAGAGGTTCCAAAAGGTTAATTGGTTGTTGAAAGATATTTTTGAACGTCGATGGTTTTAGTACCTACTATACATGTATCTAGGAAGTCAGAATAGGGTGAAGGCCATTCATGCTCCTGAATGAGATCGTCACTCCACTCCCAAATATTTACATTCACCCCATTCAATTGCATTGGACAACGTGACGTTCAATTTGTATAAACGCTATTTCTCTAGGGGCGGGATTTGTGTATACAATTCCGCAGAGGAGGCGGGGCTTATTGGTCCGCTATCCGCGAATCATTTTGTTGCGTTGCTTCAGTAGTGCCGTTTCGGCTATTTCTTTCAAGGTACACATTATTCGTATTAACAACCTCTAATATGGATAACACATATAGTCTACCAACATTTTGACCGTTTTTGACCCCTCATGGCATGTCGTGTAGACGGGTTACATCCACCTGATTCGTGTTTAGTGAACATATCTTAGAAATTCTAGGGGGGATGTAAAGTCGAAAAGTTCAAATTAAGGTCAGAAATGAGGTCAAAGGTCAACGGGTGCAGATTTTTGCATACCATAATATAAACCTAACTTTATTTACATTTCAAATATATCAAATGAACTGTTATTGGTTACAATTAGTTCACAAATGTCTGTACTTGCTAAATATTATCAAAAAAGTAAAATATTACTGTCAATGTCCTTTTCCAGGGGCAATAACTCTGATTTTCCTCATTCTTTTTTATATTTTTATAGTTATTTTTTCGTTATTTTTGTCTGTGTTCTTATAACATCAAATTATTTTTATGTTTCTTTACACCTTTGACATAAAGTAACAATTCTAAATGCAAATGGAAGTAAATATTACAGCCAATGCCCTTTTCCAGGGGCAATAACTCTGATTTTTCTCTTTCTATTTTATTTTTTATGGGAATTTGTTTTCGTTATTTTTTGACTGTTTTCTTATAACATCAAACTTTGGTATGTTTCTTTACACCTTTGACATAAAGCAACGATTCAATATGCAAATAAAAGTAAAAATTACAGTCAATGCTCTATTCCAGGGGCAATAACTCTGTTTTTTTCTGTTCCATATCTCTTTTTTAATAGGAATTTGTTTTCGTTATTTTTTTACTGTTTTCCCATAATGTGTTTATGTTTGGTTACACTTTTGACACAAAGGAGCAGTTCAATATGCAAATAAAAGTAAATATTATAGTCAATGCTCTATTCCATGGGCAATAACTCTGATCTTTCAGTTCCATATTTAATTTTAAATGGGAATTAGTTTTCGTTTTTTGTACTGTTTTCTTATAATGTTGTACGTTTGTTTACACTTTTGACATAAAGGAGCAGTTCAATATGCAAATAAAAGTTAATATTACTGTCAGTGCTCTTTTCCAGGGGCAATAACTCTTGTTTTTCCATTCCTATTTTATATTTAATTATTATTATTATTATTATTATTATTATACCCGATTTATATAGCGCTCTTTTCACACAGGAGTTGTGCGTTCAAAAGCGCCTCACATGAAATTATATTAATGTACCTACAAAGCGAGAAAGACAAATAACTACATTCACAATAAAAATGATACAATATTGAGATGCATGGAAACATGGAAATTCTTTCAATATTATTACCAAGATTATAAAATTGTTATAGGTAGTTTGTAAAATCATTTTTAAAATGAGTAAAATTAAACAATTATTTATGAGAATTGTTTACGTTATTTTTGACTGTTTTCTTATAATATCGAATTTGTTTGGGTTTACCTAGTACATTTTAATAAAAACAGCAATTAAATAATCAAATCAAATTGTAATCTTACAGTCATTGTTCTTTCTTTAGGCAATAACTCTGTTTTTTTCTCTTTCTTTTTTATGTTTTTTTGTTTGTTTGTTTATTATTTATCGTCTGTTTTCTTATAAAATCAAACTACTTTATGTACATGTATATAAACATCATTGACATGAAGCAGTAAATCACTATGGACATTCATCACTGAAATATGCGTTTTAGGGTATACATACAGACAACCCCAGAAGATGATTGTATATCAAGTTTATGATTTTTTCTCTAATGTGCCCAGCTATTATAGCAGAAATGAACAGAATAGGTGATTTACTGGCTTATTTTAAGAGTTATCGCCCTTGTTTGTGACTTATAATTGTTTTTTTCTGTCACGAAAATTCTATTTCTAGATTTTTCGACCAATTATACATTCAATAAATTAAAGTTTTTTAGGTTATCTATGAGTGATTGCAAATAGCAGAACAATTCATTATCATAATTCCTATTACAAGGAGATATGGAACAGAAAAAACAGAGTTATTGCCCCTGGAATAGAGCATTGACTGTAATTTTTACTTTTATTTGCATATTGAATCGTTGCTTTATGTCAAAGGTGTAAAGAAACATACAAAAGTTTGATGTTATAAGAAAACAGTCAAAAAATAACGAAAACAAATTCCATAAAAAATAAAATAGAAAGAGAAAAATCAGAGTTATTGCCCCTGGAAAAGGGCATTGGCTGTAATATTTACTTCCATTTGCATTTAGAATTGTTACTTTATGTCAAAGGTGTGAAGAAACATAAAAATAATTTGATGTTATAAGAACACAGACAAAAATAACGAAAGAATAACTATAAAAAATATAAAAAAGAATGAGGAAAATCAGAGTTATTGCCCCTGGAAAAGGACATTGACAGTAATATTTTACTTTTTTGATAATATTTAGCAAGTACAGACATTTGTGAACTAATTGTAACCAGTAATGGCTCATTTGATATATTTGAAATGTAAATAAAGTTAGGTTTATATTATGGTATGCAAAAATCTGCACCCAATGACCTTTGACCTATTTCTGACCTTAATACGCGCCTAAGAACTTTACATCCCCCCTAGAATTGTTCGTATACATATGCTGAATATAAATCAAGCGGATGCCATGAGACCCATTTTCCAGAGCCTTATTTTCGATCCGTAGGCAGACTAATACGGGTATCATCCTATTGGAATAATGTCTTCATTGTCACGACGACGTCTGTTTAGATTTAGCGCCTGCATGCTTTAGTACAGTCGAACTTCGATATCTCGAACTCGGTTATGTCGACATACCCGTAGTTCAAAGTTAACTGGTGGCTTAGCCACGTTTTAACTTTGAACTACGGGTATATTCGACTTAACCGAACATGAAATAAGGGAAGTCATGTGTCGACATATCGGTTAGTTTGAGTTAAGCGGATTCGAGATATCGAAATTCGACTGTGTATCCTAAATTAATTATTTAGGCCAAATTAACCCGTAACAAGTAAAAAACAGATATTTAATTAGCGCCAAACAGTTTGGATCGCAGTCAGACGCCGAATTACTGGCCGTCTGACAAGGGTTCTAAGTTATAAAGCTTTCGATTTCAATCTTAGATTGTTGTCAAACATTTGATTTGGCAGGTTTGCGCTTTTGCTCAGCAAAATCTAAAATCTGACCAATCAAATGCTTGAGAACGATCTCAGACTCAACTCAAAAAAGTATTTTTTCTATCAAAATGTCCACTTATATGTATTTTTGAGAAAAAAAAACCAGCAGACGATAATTATAAGCAGACGATATTTCAGCATTAAAACGTTTGACATAATTGAAATATTTTCTCAAGTTTAAAAAAGTTCAAAATTAATTATATATATTTTCCGCAGACGATATACTTTAAGCATACGACAATTCAGCATAATAATGGCTTCCCCGTTTAACTCATTCACCCCTGAACCTTTTAATGGACAATTCCAATTTCAAAATATGTCTAGTCCATTATTGACTATTTAGGGGTGACTTTAACAATACATTTTAAAATGACTGTGTAGTCCCTGATCAGAGGGCTCCTTAATGAGCCCTCTGATCAGGGTCTACACTGTTTGCAATGGACAATGTAATCCTCACAGGTACACTGTTTGTAAATGACGAGTATACTCGTCGCTAGGGTTGGATATGTTAATTAAACGAAACTAAACGCAAAGCACCTAAATAATGTAGAATATGACATTCATCTGAGTGGCAGATAGATTGGAACCTGATCAGAAAATCCGGCGTCAGATCTGGTTGTAAACTTGTGATGGACAAAACTGCGACCTTCTATGGTCATTTGAATGTTTTTCCCCCACAGAATAGATCTATATTGGGCAAACTCTTGTGCAGCTAACTTCTACATTACTCGAGATATTTGCTCCAAACGTTCACAGATGAACAACTTATATGGGAAGATATTGATGTGGTATTGAATGTGGGCTGTGCCCTTTCTGACAAAAGTTATGGTCCTTTGTAATTGTTTTCCTACAAAGTATGTATATAGGAAAGAATATTGTGCATCTAATTTCTTCTACACTGTTGAAGGGATTTGCTCCAAACTTTCACAGAATAATTACTAATGTATATGAAGATGTGCACGTGGTTTGGAATTTGGGATGTGGCCGTTTTTGCCAAAGGTTATGACCCATTGAATATCTTTCCAGGGCTGCCATAAGTTGACATGAAAAATCCTAAGATTTCCAAATTTGCATTTTTCAAGTGCGATTTTACGAATCGTACCTTTACCCCATAGCCTGTTTCTAGTTTTGTTGACACGTTGCTGCTTAAAGCAGGCTGGAAGTAAAGCAGAATGCTCATTAAGGCGCATTCTGCTTTACTTTCAGCCTGCTTTAAGCTAACATGTACTAGAAACAAGAAATATCTTTAAAAAAGATATTCGGCGGAATGAGTGGCTGAACTAAGGCTATATAGATGGGTGTGCAAAATTGAATGAAATTGAGGTTTTCAAAAGAATTGTAATATCTTGGATTGAAAAGCAAAAAATAAAAGTATACAATTGAAACAGTAACTTTTATTTAAAATGCAAAACTATCATGTACAGAAATGCAAAACAAAACAATAATTTAACTCATATCCTAGCTACTGGTAGGAGATCCTCACATTAATCTATTGTTCTATATATCAAACTTTTCATTCATAGAGTTTCTTGAAACAAACTATAGCATACACAAATGTACAGATTCAACAGTCTGCTCTACTTCACTCTTGTAAATAATGATGAAACCACACAATTGTGTTTAACTCACTTGAGGCCATTTATATTTAATATTGCTTTTAATGTATGGTAAATGTGTACAAATAGTTAACAATTAAAACAAATTGGTAGTAAACAATTACAAAACACCTAGCTTCCTCTGTATTTCAGATGTCATCTTAAATTGCATCAGCCCCCAGTGTAGTAAACAGTCTGGTCTGTGTCTCTAAATTTTACACTCACAGCCATATCTGGGAAAACTGTAATTGGACATAGACCAGCCTACAGGGCTCCAGATAAGAGGGAGTAAACTAAACAAATCACATTTATTCACTCATTTCAGCACCAAACCCTATGGTGTTACCACTCATTTTGATTGTCTCGAAGAGACAATTCAAATGTTTAGTGACACCACAGGGTTTAATGCACAAATAAAGATATTAAGTTTTGAAATAATTCCCTTATCTGGAGCCCTGGCTACTATCCAATCAGACTCTTCAGTTTCAACAGGTGCTCTCAAGTCTAAATTTCTGATAAAATATAATTGGTTGAAATGTGTGGCCAAACAGAAAGTGTGGCTAAATAGAAACCAGACAGCTCCGCCGAAAAAAGGGGGATTTAGGAAAAATCCGGAGAAATGGCAGCCCTGTCTTTCATACATAGAATATACATGTAGAAGGAAAAATTCCTCTGCAGCTAACTTCTACACTTTTGCAGGGATTTGCTCAAAGCTATAAAAATAGAAAAAAAATTCCATATATAGAGTAGAGTGTAGGAGTTAGCTGCACAAATTGTTTAAGAGACAGAAAGCACAACATCGATATCTGAATATCTGAACGAACCCCCCCCCCCCCCCCCCCCCCCCCAACACACACACAGAATAGGGGAGACATAATAAGAAGGACGAAAGTTAAGGCTCTCAGTGAAATGGTCATGGGGTCTTAATCAATTGACTGAAAACAAGGTTATACATGTACAGAAACTCAAGGCTTGGCTTCATCATAATCATGTTTATTGTTCAATATATCAGAGAAACACAGATAGAAAATCATTATTCATAACGACTTGGTCAACACCTACAGCACCAATGTCAAATGATGGGCTTTGAACTGATGTGCTGCTTAACCTTACTCAATAGATAGGCATTTTTACCTACAGTCAAACTTCGATATCTCGAACTCGTTTAACTCAAACTATCCGATAGTTCGACATATGAACTGCATTATTTCATGCTCAGTTAGGTCAAACATACCCATATTTCAAAGTTAAAACGTGGCTAAGCCACGTTTTAACTTTGAAATACGAGTATGTTCGACAAAACCGACTTCGAGATATCAAAGTTCGACTGTATTTGATTTTTCCCTCCACTGACAAAATAGTTCCACTTTATACAGTTATGGTTTTGCAACATAGGAAGTATTTTCTATATCCTAGAAGATGGTAGCTAAAAGCAGGATTAAAGTAAAGGCACCTTAAAGTGCATTCTGCTTTACTTTCAACCTGCTTTAAGTGATTCCTGACTTTACCATTAGGAACAGGCTAATGTGTAAAGGATTACGTCTTTAACCAATAACCTGTTTCTAGTTTTGAAGAAAGGTGACCCAGTCGGTTGAAGGTAAAGCAAAATGTTTCTTCTGCTTTTCTTTCAGACTGCTTTAAGATACCATCTGCTAGGATACGGAATTTTTTTATGTTGCATATTCTCTATTTTCTTCAGGAAGAATGAATTAAATTCTTAAACACATGTAGGTGTATCTAAAGAGTAAAGGATTAAAGCAACATAGAAGTAAAAGCAGAGAGCTCCTGAAAGATATATCTGCTTTACTTTCATCCTGATTTAAGCAGCTATTTGTCTTAAAAACCAAAACTAAACTCATTTGAATATCAATATGGGGACTTTAGGACTTGACAATTATACACTTGATCAAGCGATTTACCTTGATATTAACTGCCATAAGCTCCTGGTGCCCGTTTTATAAAACTTCTTACAACAAATGTTGTCGTAAGTCATAACTTTAAAGTACATTTAATTTCTGATTTCTCTATCTCACCCTGACTTGTGACATCTCTTTGGGACGATTCCAAAAAGATGTCACAAGACAGGATTAGATGGAGAAATAAATCATTATTGAGACTTTTATAATCTGACTTACGACAACATTTGTTGTACGACGTTTTAAACGGGTCCCTGGTGTCTCCATCTAACCCGTGTTGGGATTTCATGGAGTGGTCACAACATGTGGTTAAATGGAGACCTAAAGACTTAATAATTTAACATTATTTCGAGACAAGTGCACTTTAATATCATAACACAAGTAAAACTGCAACTGAAACAAGAGTGCAAAAAACAATAATCATCTGCAAACTGTTTGACTAAGAATGCAGTTTAAACATATTTTATTGCAATACATTTGTACAATTGTATATCATATGTGAAATATTTCCAAGTTTAACAAAATACAAATATATGAGCAAAAGGTTTGGGCTACAAGGTCGACATATATTAATTATGACCGTCCCTCTGTTTGACTAAGAAAGGCCCATAACTCAAGCATGCTTTGGCAATACATTTGTATGACTAACATACTTTGTTAGGAAAATAGTTGACAAACATACTTTGTTAGGACAATAGTTAAATTCATAGGATTTATGGGCTTGTTTATGGTTTTGTAATTGCTCATTGTTTGGCAGTAGGAGACATGTATGGATTCAGTACATGTAATAGCAATAGTCAAATACCTTAATTCTACAAAGATTGGAAAAGTAATATTTTTTAAACTTGACAAAATGTTATTTTGGTAGGTATGCACATCTTTTCCATTTTTTTAAAACAAAAAATGAAAAAACAAAATGGACAAATTTCTGTGTTTTTGAATACTGAACGAAATGTGAGACCGCCTATGTGTCCATCAAGACTTAACCATCTCAACACGAGTTTACAGTTTAGTCCGTCATACCAGCATTACACAGCATGCTGAACATAGACTGTCTCACAATATTTTACACAGGGAAACCCTGCTGCTGACTCCTCTCTTAAAAACACGGTACCAGTCTAACTTCCAACTTAGTCAATAGGAATGAGAAACCAACTGATGTACGGTGGTAGTCTTATCCGACAAATCAATCATACAGAAAGCTGGACAAACTATTTGTTGCCAGCATATCGGAGACCAGGCCCCAAGGTTATAAAGCATTTGAGTTGAGTCTGAGATCATTCTAAAGCATTTGATAGGTCAGATTTGAGCTTTTTCTCAAATCTGACCAATCAAATGCTTGAGAACAATCTCAGACTCAACTCAAAAGTTTTACAACCTTGGACTAATATCCTAAGGTTATAAAGAGTTTGAGTTGAGTCTAAGAGTGTCCTAAACTATTTGAGCTTTGGCTCAAATCTGACCAATCCAATGCTTGAGAACGATATCAGGCTCAACTCAAACTCTTTATAACCTTTGACCAAGATATCTTTAAGTGCTGACACAGTTAAATCATAATCAAGTTTGTATTAAGCAGCCAAACGAAAAATAATCCTGGTTATCTCTAAAGACAATTGACTGCTCAATACAGGACAAGAAGGAAAACTTTCTGCATTACTTTTGTCCTGCATTTAGCTACCAACTGTCTCAATGACTAGCCACTATCTTCCTTTGAATGGCCGTTTAATACAAAGCTGATGTACTTAACAGATACAGTGAAACCTCTCTATTACGACCTCTGTTTAATTGTGTGTATGAAAGACAGCTGACAGCTTAAAGCAAGGTGACAGTAAAACAGAAAGCTCCTTAAGGAGCTTTCTGTTTTACTGCCACCTTGCTTTAAGCAGTCAACTGTTTTAAACATCTTATAATTAACACAATTTAGTGGTCGTTATAGAGAGGTTTGAATGTATTTTAAAATCCAGACTGTGACAAAAACAAAAGCCCTTGGCCATTGTAAATAATGTAGACACAGATCAATCACTGTTTTGGAAATGTAGCTGATGATCAGGTACAGGTTTATCACAATCAGCCTTTTTTGGCACATAGTTTGGTTCTACATTATTTACAATGTCTGAAGGCTGATTTTCTCTTGCCACATGGCTACTATGATTTCCAACTTGAAGGAAACGGTAAAATGAATGCTTTACATGTTTAAATTGTTTGTCACATCTGTAATGTTCTTGTTCTTGTTCTAGCCTCAAGGCTAAGTATAAACAACGGGGGATACACTGAAAGTTTGTAACAGTTTCTGAAATACGACGTCTCCATCAATCCCTATGCTGTGACTACTCATTAGAATTGTCTTTTTAACCCATTACCCCATAGCCTGTTTCTAGTATTGAAGATAGGTGACCACTTAAAGCAGGTTAAAAGTAAAGCAGAATGTGCCTTTAGGCACATTCTGCTTTACTTTCAACCTGCTTTAAGCTACCATCTTCTAGAAAATAGAAATTATTTCTTATGATATATATTCATAAGTGTATAAATTCGAACTATTTTCTTCAGTGGAGAAATAAATTAAAGGCGTTAAAAGGCATATTTATGGGGTAATGGGTTAAGACATTTCTAATGAGCAGTCAGAGTACCAGTATATGGTAAGACTGCAGACATAAAGTTTTTGGCTATGAAATACTCCCCTTATTTAGTCTTTATTATCATTTAGCTTGTTCTTGTTTTCTGTATAGTTGTGTATCTGTAGAGCCACTCAATACATCAGGTTCCATTCCTTACAGACTGTGTTTACAGTCGACTGACTGGTTTAGTAGAGGGAATAATTTCAGCAGCAGGGTCTAACCTCAGCAACCAGCTTGGTCTATGGGTGCACCACTCCGCTTGGTGGATTCAATTACTGTAAACACCTGAAATTACCAAAATTAAACGGTTACCCTCTGTATTGCGACAACTAAAAAGAAGGCTAATTGATTATCTAAAAGATAGGTGACAGCTTAACCCTTTACCCAATAGAAGCGTCTTTTAGCGCATTTAGTTTATTCCTCCACTGGAGAAAATAGTTCCAATTTATACAGTCATGAATATGTATCATAAGAAATGTTTTATTTATTCTATCAGGTGGTAGCTTAAAGCAGGCTAAAAGTAAAGCAGAATGCGCCTTAAGGCGCATTCTGCTTTACTTTCAACCTGATTTAAGCAGTTACCTATTTTCAAAACTAGAAAAAGGCTATGAGGTAAAGGCTTAAAGCAAGATGACATTTAAACAGAAAGCTCCTTTAGAAGCTTTCTGTTTAACTGTCATCTTGCTTTAAGCAGTCACCTGTTGTAAACACCTAATAATTAACACAGTTTACTGGTCTTAATAGGGAAATTGAACTCTTCTGTCAAACCGTTTAAAACAAAATTGTCATAGTGACATTATATAAAGGTGACTGCTTACTAAAACAAGAGACTCAAAGGCCTTAACTCTCACATGATTACATAATGCATTTGAGTCCAGGTGATCTAAAATGTCCATCATTACGGATTTTGATATTTTTTTATTTTATGTGGCTTTATCAGTATTTCAGTCATATCTCGACGTCCAGCTAACTACAGGTTCCGAGGTTATAAAGCTTTTGGGTTGAGTCTGGAGTTGTTCTCAAGCCTTTGATTGGTCAGATGTGAGTCTATGCTAACATCTGACCAATCAAAGGCTTGAGATCCACTTCAAGGTGAAGGAAGATCCCAAAAGCCCATTATGCACTGTTTCATACTTTTGACAACGAGCTTCAAAGAAAGGAGTGTCCAGAACCCCCCCCCCCCCCCCCCCCCCCCCCCCACACACAAAATAACAAGTTGATTAGAGTGTTGAGCAGCCTTGTAAGAGACCGTACTGCAAGTGCTTATGAAGCGTTTGAGTTTAGTCTGAGTTCCTCCTCAAGCACTTGATTGGTCAGATTTGAGCCTGGGCTTAAATCTGACCAATCAAATGCTTGAGAACGATTTCCAACTCAAACCAAACGCTTTATAAGCATGGACCCATGTTACCTACCTCTGAGCAAGTTGGATGGATTCCAATTGTGTCATCAAAGTCTGCTTTGGTGGCGTTCAGCTTCATGGCCACAGCATATCCCTGAGTTATCTCCCCTGCGTTAGGGCCCAGCACATGGAAGCCTATAACTCTCATCTATAAATACATAGACAGTAGCCAATACAGGACAAGAAAAGCACTGATACTAACACTTTTCTCTGAAGTAAACTGTCCTGCTTAACCCATTACCCCATAAATACGCCTTTAATTTATTCCTCCATTCAAGAAAATAGCTAAAATTAAAACAGTCATGAATATGTATCACAAGAAATATTTTCTTTATTCTATCAGATGGTAGCTTAAAGCAGGCTGAAAGTAAAGCAGGATGCGCCTTAAGGCGCATTCTGCTTTACATTCAACCTGCTTTAAGTGGTCACATATCTTCAAAACTAGAAACAGTCTATGGGGTAATGGTGTTAACCTTCATTCAGTTTGAAGCTGTAACATGTTTTTCATTAACCCTTTCCCCAATAGAAGCGACTTTTAGCGTATTTAATTTATTCTTCCGCTGAAGAAAATAGTTCCAGTTTATACCCTCATGAACAATTACCATTACAAATATTTAATATAGCCTAGCAGTTTTTAGCTTAAAGCTGGTTGAAAGTAAAGCAGAATGTGCCTTAAGGCACATTCTGCTTTACTTTCAACCTGCTTTAAGTGGTCATCTGTCTTCAAAACTAGAAACAGGCTATGGGGTAAAGGGTTAAAACAACACCTAATTCAGATACTGAAACGGATTAGCATTTGACCGCTTGAATTAGATGAAAGTAAAGCAGAAAGCTACTGTTAGAACTGTCTGCTTTACATTCATAATGCCTAGAGCAGGCAGTTGTCTTTAGTTTAAACAAAATTTAATTCATTCACTGTAATGAATAACAGGAGAGGATCAGACCAGTCCTCATACATCACCTAATAACACTGATCATGAGTCTTCTTATAAGTGGTCATAATTAACAGGGGTTGGTCATAATTTGACAGAGGTGACAACAATTTGGCAGGAATTGGTCATAATTTGACCGGTGTGGTCATAATTTGACAGGGATGGTCATAATTTGGCGGGGTTGGTCTTAATTTGGCAGGAGTTGATTAAAATTTGACAGGGGTTTAATTGCCATGCTTTGGCAGGGATTGGTCATAATTTGGCGGGATTGGTCATAATTTGGCAGGGGTTGGTCATAATTAGACGGGTGTTGGTCATAATTTGACAGGGCTGGTCATAATTTGGCAGGGGTTGATTAAAATTTGACAGGGGTTGGTCTTAATTTGGCAGGAGTTGATTAAAATTTGACAGGGGTTGGTGATAATTTGACAGGGATTTTTGATACTTTGGGTAGTGGGGAGGATTGTACTGTCATTAGTATTATTATATTTGCATGACTTACATCATCAGGAATAACACAAATGAGTTTGGCATAGCAGGCGTTATCCTCCCTCCCTGGAACAGTCCATTCTAGAGGCTTAAAAAGGCTGTGATACACCTATAAAGGAGAGAAAATTCTGAAAGAAACTGGTCACACAACTCCCTCCCTGGAACAGTCCATTCTAGAGGCTTAAATGCGCTGTGGAAAATCTAAAAGAAAGTACAGTGAAGATTGCCTATAACGTTCCTTGTTTGTACGTTTCCTTTGTTAGAACGTTTGATTTTTCTGGTCCCGGCCAATTACCTTCTTTCTCTATGTTTTTAACAGGGTTTGTTATAACGTTTCCTTCTTTTAACGTTTTGATTGCTTTTAACGTTGAAGTTTGATGGTCCCAGGGTGCAAATCGCTGTCATTATAACGTTTCGCCGGTGCGATCGTCTTGACTTCGGGCTTGTTCGCACTGATGGCAAACTTGATAATTATAACAATAGAGCATACAATAATTGCGTGTACCGTTGTGCATCTACAGGTGTGCTTTTAACGCCGAATTGTCGTCTGCATGAAATCTATTTCACATCTTCAAGCGAAAAAAAGGAAAAGAAAAATCAGCAGCGATAAAACTATTTGTTAGCACATATGCCGTGTAGCCTCTTAAATGTCCAAGATACCAAACACGTAAATACACTAATGTGTACGAGTTGATTAACACGTGGGCTGTCATATGCTCATTTCACTTATTCTGTTATTAATATTAAGGAATTATTATTCCGTGTTAATATTACTGACCTCTAATGTTTAAATCATTTAAACTCAGTTTTCTAATTTCCTGCTTCAGCGGTTGAGAATTATCAAATTCTTATTTATTCTGTTAAACATCAAATCAAACAAGTCGAAATAATCAGCCCTGGTTATGTAAATGACACGACAATCGGATTACTTCATCTTTTTTGTCTACACGTAGGAAAGTGACATGATATTGGGCCAGTTACTTACGCATATCTATAATTCGACACAGACAAAAATATACGTTTACACGAGAACAGAAGGAAAATATGGGTATAGTTATAGCACGTACAAGCGTACATTATTCTTCCAGGACTTATTCGTTACGGAATGCAAGCTTAGCACCTGTGTTTGTTTTTATAATTAGATTTAAGATAACTAATACAAACGAGTAATTCTTAAGTTAAGTACATGTAATTTTAAAAGGAAATGTTTACAACGTTTCTTGGTTATAACGTTAAAAAAATGACGGTCCCCGTCGAAACGTTATAAGCAATCTTCACTGTAGTCATATAATTGCAGCATGTATATGTAATTTGAATGTTTCACTAATATGAAATAAGGCATGGCCTTCAATGGGGTTTACCCATAATCGTTTTTACAATCTGGAAACACTTACAGAAATTAAAAATATAGATCTCTAATATTTATATATACTCAGCCAAAAAAGAAAGTACCCACTTTTGTATTCTAAATATCAGTGTCACGTACATACATACTGTATTTAATTTTTGGAAATGATTTTTATGATGTGGACGTTACAAGAGAATATGTTTTGATTTAACTTCAGTACCTCGATGCTGTCTTCACCAAATTCTTTAATGGCGTCCTCTTCACTGTATCCTATAGCTCCATACTCCAATGGGGTGAATACAGTCGTGGCTACCTTCTTGTAGTCAGTCTACAGTATGAAAACATCATAGTAAATATGCTTCAACACTTCCCCACACATAGTTATATTAAAAAGGATACATCGATTCCAGTTCATATCACCCTCATCCATACAAAACCCCAAACCAACAACTTCACAGGCATGTTCAGGTTGGGAAAGTTTTATAAGGTAAAGGGACACTAAATAAATACTAGATATTCTGCCCCAACCCCCTTAGTATATACACATTACCAGTTGGCAGTGCGATACAGAGTGATGTATTTAGCTCGAGACGTTTTTGGCGGAAATAGCCGATCTGACGAGCGCCTTGGCGCGAGTCTGATCGGCTGTTTCCGCCAAAAACGACGAGAGCTAAATGCAACACTCTGTAGCGCACTGCCAACTGGTGATGTGTTTATTATATGCCTTGAATACACTCCAGAAACAACTAAATAGTTGTTTTAATCATTTTGTATCCAAAATTTATTAGTTATTTGAAGCAGAACAAGATGTTTTGCATACCACAAAGAATAACGCGGCACTTATACATGTACGCACGACGTAAATGACGTCACGCTAAATTGAAAGCGACGTCAGAGTAAAATACAAAGTGGCTGATACAAACTCTTGTATTTTACTCTGCATATACACACGGAAACGCTCGATATCATACGAAGGCATATAATAAAAAAGTATAGAAAGACAGGTTTCAGCTGAATACAGGACAAATATAGGCGCTTGAAGATTTACTTTTGTTCTGCATTATCTAAAATTATCCCCAACCAGACCAATGATTTACAGAATGTCTATAACACATACATACCTTTAATTGGCTATTGGCAAACATTCTGTTGGCTAGGAGTTTGCCTGCGTGGATAGCTACAGGGGTTAACTCTGGTTTGCCCTCCAGTATATCACCTATAGCATACACATTAGGCACATTGGTCAGTTCATTATCATCCACAGGAATAAAACCAGATCTGAAGAAAACAATAAAAACACATTTTAACTCTTTACTCTATAGAGAAGCATTATAAGTTTTTAACACATTTAATTTATTCCTCCACTTAAGAAAATAGTTTCCATTTATACAGTCATGACCAAATATGCACCATAATAAATAGTTTTTATATCTTAGGAGATGGTAGCTTAAAGCAGGCTGATAGTGAAGCAGAATGCACCTTGAGGCACATTCTTCTTTACGTCCAACCTGCTTTAAGTGGTCATCTGTCTTCAAAACTAGAAACATGGTATGGAGTAAAGGGTTAACCCTTTCCCCAATAGAAGCGACTTTTAACGTGTTTTATTGATTACTCCGCTGAAGAAAATAGTTCCAGTTTATACCCTTATGAAAAATTACCATCACAAATATTTTATATAGCCTAGCTTATGGTAGTTTAAAGCAGGCTAAAAGAAAAGCAGAATGTGCCCTCAGGCACATTCTGCTTTACTTTCAACCTGCTTTAAGAGAGAACCTGTCTTTAATGATATAAACAGCTTATTGGGTAAAGGGTTAATGCTGAAGGCCTGTGGCAATTAATGCAGATTATTGTGAGCTTCTCAAAGTTGCATTAATATGGAACAGTTTAAAGTTTAATTAATTAGTAACTAAAGAATCTAACATTATCATTACTTTTTAATAAACAAGTTGACTAAAATATTATGCTAAGAGCCTAGACTAGGGACATATTTATTTAAGTCAATAAATTTATCAATAATGATAACATGCAACTTTTACAAGCAAATTTGTGAGATTCTATTTATAAAAAAAACATTTTAAAAGCCTGTTTAACTAATTTGAGACATATTTATATAGTCCCTCCACCACATTTTTTTTGTGTTAAAGCATGATTACTTACTTGTTTGTTTGAACACCTATTTTGTCCAGTCCTATAGTATTTGTGCATGGATCTCGTCCTATTGCAAACAGCACCTGTACAACGGGTAAGAAACCAAATCAGTCATGCCACATGAAAGAACAATTCCCAGCTATCCCTGTAAGAGTTCATTATGTTGGATAATCCAGACTTTAACTCATTACTCCATAGATACACATTGTTACGCCTGTAATTTATTCCTACACTGAAGGCAGGCTGAAAGTAAAGCATATTGTGCCTTAACTTTATTTACCTACAACATGTATAACTATTGGTATATTTTGTATGCAATGCCAGCTGGTATCTATTTGTTCTTTTCATATTGGAACAATTTCAATTTTACATGAAGTATGATGGCATTGTCACCACATGTAAATACAGTTTTAAACCTCTCCGTTACAACCACTTATTACATAAACTATTTTGTGTTTAACCCTTTGAACCCTAGTCCCGCATATAGGCGTCCTTTTCAAACAGTGTACGTGTGAATAGTACACTTGTTCTGTGCAAACAGTGAAGACCCAGATCAGAGGGCTCCGAAAGGAGCCCTCTGATCAGGGTCATCACTGTTTGTCATAATGCCAAACATTGCCAAAAACAACCCATAAAAGTCTGAAATAGACTAGACTAAAATGGAAACCGGAATTGTCCATTTAAAGTTTCAGGGAGGAAAGAGTTAAGGCAAGCGGCTGCTTAAAGCAATTGAAAGAACAAGACTGCGCGTTCAATAAACGCTTACGCCCCCGGTAGCATCCTTGACAATATATTCTGATTTTTTTCTAAGTCCAAATTAGGTCAAGGTCAAGGTCAAACTGAGCTTGGGTATTATTGGTGAGTTGGTAATGGTCCAAGGCAATAACTGTATTAGTATCGAAGCATTGTAGTAAACATTGTTGATGCTTGACGAAACGGTAAAATCTGGTTAACCGAGAAAGAGCCCATTTAAAATATTCTAAGTTCAAATAAGGTCAAGGTCAAAATCAAAGTTTGGTGATATTGGTGGGTAGGGAATGGTCAAAGGCAACAACTGTATAAGTATCAAAGCTTTGTAGTGAGTTGTGTTGATGCTAGACGAAACGGTAAAATCTAGTTAACCAAGAAATAGCCTATTTAAAATATTCTAAGTCCAAATTAGGTCAAGGTCAAAATAAAAGTTTGGTGATATTGGTGGATAGGGAATGGTCCAAGGCAACAACTGTATAAGTATCAAAGCATTTGGGTAAGCGGTGTTGATGCTAGACGAAACTGTAAATTCTACTTAACCTTGTTACAGACACACAGACGGACTGACGGACAGGACGATTACTATATGCCTCCGCATCTGTCGATGCCGGGGGCATAAAAACAGAAAGCTCCTTTAGGGAGTGTTGTGAGACTTACAGTGTTATACTCATCTACAAACTCTGTCCCGTCATTGTACTTTCCTGTCACTTTATATTTGCCTGGACTTCCTGCTTCTATCTGTTCTATCTGCAATGGCAACAAATAATCATTGAAAGTACCACAGGGCTCCAGAAAAGGGGAGTATTTCAAAAACTAAAATCTTTATTTCTGCTTTAAACTCTATGGTGTCACTACTCATTAGAATCGTCTCGAAGAGACGATTCTAATGAGTAGTAACACCATAGGATTTGGTGCTAAAATGAGTGAGAAAATGTTGGATTTGTACAATTTACTCCCCCTTATCTGGAGCCCTGTACCATGATGAGTTTCATCTACTTATGTCCAACTTAACCAAGTACTGTCATAGATAGGTCCTGAGCCATTTGTTATTAAGCTTCTGCTTTTTTCCAAGCAGACATCATTTCCTTATTTGCCAATGTTTCTTGCAATGAGGTTTGTGAAACCCAGACTGGTACACCCAATTTGTGATTTACTAAAAAACATTACTTGGTTAACATATGGCAACCATCCAGTTTGAATAAATCACAAAACAAGTTGTTTTCATGAAAACAACATTACTTTTCCCCCATGAAAACAACTTGAGCAAAATGTATGTTTTACTTGTATCCCCCTATCCCAAATAACTTAAGTCAAAATACCTGAACAACACCACACAAAAGTTGTTATTCTGTGGAAGTTTGGTGCAAATTCCTCTAACAGTGTAGAGGGCTGCACACAATTGTTCCCTATTTATTGTATGTACTATTAAAATTCAAAAGAACAAACTTCTGTCAAAATGGTCAACAGCAACAGCAATGCCATTGAAAACAACTGGGCGATAACATACACAAGCTCTCTTGCACATTCACCCACGGAGCTAAAAAAACAGGTTTTTGATTGGCTAGCGATTCATGGTAAATTTGCCTATCATTTTCTGTGGTTTATTTTGCTTAAACGCCAAAACAAAATCAGTTCATTTCTTGATATTTGCTGTAATTTCTTATATTAAATGAACATTTTATTAGAATGCATGTATGTTTAATCCATATCAGAGTTTGTAAACACGAATAATGTGTACCATGAATGGAACAGCCACTTTGGCGTTACTGAAGCAACGTAACAAAATGATTTGCGGAGAGCAGATCAATAAGCCCCACCTTCTCTGCGGAAAGGTATCAACAAATCCCACCCCTTGCGTTTATAAAAATTAAACATCATTTTGTTCAATGCAATTGAATGGGGCTAATGTAAATATTATTCCTTGAATACCGATTATACACACCTTAGTTGGTACACAGGGTCGGACAAAGTTGATGCCATGGGTATCCATATACTCTCCAATCTTCTCAGCCATCTGTTGATCAAAGCCTCTCAGCAGTATAGATCTCACCATAATGGTGACATCCAGGCCCATAGCCTGTAGAAACCCTCCACACTCTAATGCTACATAGGACGCACCAACCACTAGAGTCTTGCCTGGGCAGTAGGACAGGGAGAACAGGTCATCACTGAAAACAAGACTCAATACTCAATCAGAGCTCTAGATAAAGGGAGTATTCTAAAAACTAAAGTCTTTATGTCTGCATTAAACCCTATGGTGTTACTACTCATTAGAATCGTTGTTAAAATGTGTTAAAATGTATTTACCTGGTCACTCCAAACTCCTTGGCCCCTGGTATGTCTGGGTAACGAGGTCTCTCTCCTGTGGCAAGGATAAAGTTAGCTGCAGAGTATTCTGTCACCTTCCCTTTCTTATCTGTTGCCTGAAGAATAACAAACACAGTTATACAGTCACCCAGCTATATTCCCACTCAAACAAACTTCCCATGGTCCAAGCTTTGAGTTGAGTTTGAGATCATTCTCAGGCATCTGATTGATCAGATTTGAGCTTTTGCTGAGAAAAAGCTCAAATCTGACCAATCAAACGCTTGAGAAGGATATCAGACTCAACTCAAACTCTTTATAACCTTGGGGCCAGATATAGTGTTACAGACAGCTACAGTGGCTAAAACATTATTCTTTCCAAACAAATAGGGTTTTCTGTTAAATTAATTTTAACCATTGCAAACATTTTAGAGCCTGATCAGATGCTGGGAAACTCAGTGTCTGATTAGGCTCCAACCTGGTTGCTACTTAGATACAAAAATATTTTCAGAAGTTTCAAAAACTTGTCACTGTCTACATTGCATTCTATTAGCATTTCGTCCATTTCAACAAGAAATAATAATTGAATAACCGCATGTTGACAAGACAGTTAATCTAATTGTGTTGTGTCATGTGTACAAATAAAAATATCAACTGGCACCCAATTACATGCAAGCTTAATTTTACAGCCAAAATTCAGTGCATTGTTATAATGCCTCACAAAAAGAAAGAAGGGTGGGGATCAGTTTGCTTAAAAAACAATAAAGGTACTGTATCAAACTCTTTAAACTGGAAATCACTGCATTGGACTAGTTTACCAGTGGAACTCACTCAGATAAACAATCTTTCTGCTTTTAAGTCAGCAGTCAAGATTTATTTAATAACTAGAATCACTTATTAATCTACTTCAAAAGATACATTTACATAAAACTTTGATGAACTTCTTTTGAGTATGATTTTACAATTTCTGGCAAATGAACTGTTTTATCATATATATATACCAGACATAGAATATTCATCTATGATTTGAATATAAGTTTAACACTTTACTCCATAGGCTTGTTTTCATGGTTTGAAAGGTTTGGTTTTGATTACTTTATCAGTAACGTGTGTGTGTGTGTGTTACCAGATGGAGGTCTGAGGGGTGATTCAGTCAATATTCCAACCTTTATTTTGTTGTTGTCGAGGAACTCAGCGTAGGCGTTCTTGTAGTCGACCTTCTCTTCTCTCAGCTGGACTCGGTACTTCCAGTTGAGCGAGCCTATGTAGTCCTACAACACACATGACAACCTTATAAACACTTTACACGAATTCTGCACAGTTGACAAATAGTGCAATGAGAGAGTGCACTATCAACAACAAGCCGGAGACACATTTTTAAACTTAAAAGCAAAGTCTGAAAATATTAAACACGGTTACAGTGTCTGACAATTTGGATTCTAATGAGATGCCAAGATCATTTGGGTTTTGCCTTTACCATGCACATGGTTTATACTGGCTTAAAGACATTACCCATTCATTGATCCCCCCATTGTTCTCACTAGGTGTGAAAATACAGGTAATGCATGAGAAAATTGTTCAGGCAATAGCTCAGCAATCTGAAGCTTTGAATAGAGGCCCTTACATAATAAATCTCAATAGGTTTTACAAACCAATCTTTCAAATATTAGGTGCGGGCCTCACATGAAACGCCTGGATGATTCTTTGCCTAGACGCTAGCCGAGTAGGTGCATGGGCTCCATGCTTTGACTCAAGCTTGGTCAAGTAATGTCTTTAACCCATTGCCCCAACAAATGCGCCGAAAAAGCTTGATTCTAATTTTGAAGACAGGTGATCACTTAAAGCAGGTTGAAAGTAAAGCAGAATGTGCCTTAAGGCACATTCTGCTTTACTTTCAGCCTACTTTAAGCTACTAACTGCTGGGATAGTGTTAAAATTTCTTATGCTACCTGTTCATGACAGTATAAATTTGAATATTTCAGAGCTCCAGATAAGGGGAGTATTTCAAAAACTAAAATGATTATTTCTGAATTAAACCCTATGGTGTCACTACTTATTAGAATCGTCTCTACGAGACGATTCTAATGAGTAGTGACACCATAGGATTTGGTGCTGAATTGAGTGAGAAAATGCTGGATTTGTTCAGTTTACTCCTCCTTATCTGGAGCCCTGTATTTCTTCAGTGGGGGAATAAATTAAAGGCGTATTAATGGAGTAATGGGTTGATCTGCGTTTACCTGTATAGCATTCTTCATTGTGTCCCAGTTGTGTTCCACTGAAAGAGAACATGGAATGTATGACTGTGATTGTAACCACCATGTATATTGACTTCATCCGTTACAATGTTGTGTCTCTTACAATTCTCTCCCTTGAATCATTTGAGATTTCTTTTTAAAAAGTATCATAAAGGTGTCCAATATTTTTCAGATGATGTTTAATCTTGATCCAAACTATGTGTATTTGCAACACTCATCATACACATACACGTACAGTAAAAGCTCTCTATTATGAGCACTAAAAAGAAGGATAATTGATGGTATTAAAGAAAGGTGACAGCTTAAATCAAGGTGGCAGGAAAACAGAAAGCTCCTAAAGGAGCTTTCTGTTTTACTGCCACCTTGCTTTACACAGTAACCTGTCTTAAACACTTATTCTAACACACTTCGTGCACACCCCTGTATAAACCAAGAAGGGACGCATCAGTGTTTGAATTCTCAATAAAACAAGGACACGCTCTAACGGCCTTCGTAAATGTGTACGCCAAGAAACGTAGTGCCGTTGCTTGGGTGATTTGGTTAAATTGAAGTGTTAGAATCGAAATAATAAATTAATACCAGTGTTTTATTGTGCAATAAAACACGAATAGTCGTTGATTTAATTACTACACATCTCAACTCCTACCCGTGTTTTATTGCCACGATTAAACACTGGTATGAATTTATTATTTATTATTAATTAACACAAGTGGTTGTAATAGAGAGGCTTTACTGTACATTCATCCACACCACCAGGGCAAAAAGACTATACAAAACATTTATAACTTTCCTTGCCAATGCTTTTAGACTTGCTTTGATTTATTATGATTTTACTTCACTTTTTACAATACAGTAAAACCTCTCTTTAACAACCACTTAAAAGAAAGATAATAAATTTGATAAATGACAGGTACACTACCACTTGTACGTTACCTTTTTCTGGTAGCTTCCAACCGAATGCTTTGGCATCTTCAAGGCTGTGGCCTACAATAAAGAAACAATAATATCATTGAAAACAATGGATGCTCCCCAAACAGAAACATCACAAGTAGATGGTAGCTTAAAGCAGGCTGATTTGATTTGTTTGATTTGTTTTGATTTTACGTCGCTTTCAACAGTATTTCAGTCATATCGCGACGTCCAGCTAATTATAGGTGGAGGAAGACCCCAGAAGTCCTTTATGCACTGTTTCAGGCACAGATCGGCAACTGGGTAGAACCACCGACCTTCCGCAAGCCAGCTGGAAGGCTTCCCCACATGAAAAATCCGAACGACCCTACTGGGATTTGAACTCACAGCGGTGAGGAGCTTAGTGATGTAAGTCAGAGTGGCTATACCACTAGGCCACGGAGGCCCCCAAAGCAGGCTGAAAGTAAAGAAGAATGTGTACTCCTATGTGTGCTGTATTGTACATTTGTAAATAATAATTTATGATACAGCACCTTCTCATAATCATCATTTTTGATGGAGAGAAGTATCAAGAAGAAGAAGTTTACCTAGCAAGGCTGCCTGGTGCATCAGTTTCTTTGGAATACAGCCCACATTCACACAAGTACCGCCCAGACCTACAACATACAAACATAGACTACAGTGAAACCTAATCCAAGGGCTTTAACACATACAACCCTAGCGATGAACTTGTGGTACTGGAACTGTTTCAGTAACAGGTCAACAACACTCTATTTAACATCCACAAACTGTGTAGATCCTGATCAGAATGTTCCTTGAGGAGCAGTCTGATCAGGGTCTACACTGTTTATTCAGGCTTGTCTGTCCCAATACTTTGTTTTAAACCTTTGAGTAGTCTTATAACAGATCAGTACATGTATCACTAACATATGCTCCTCTAGCGATAGTCTAAATAATTATTTGAATACTGAAACTTTACATACAGTGCTCCCTCTCTACAACGAAACCCAAATGGGAGACAAAAATTGTGTGCGTTGTTCGGAGGGAGTTGTTATAGGGAGGGAAATTGGTTTACATTTGCAAACAGCTTGAATCCAGATCAGACGCCGCGTTATGCAGCGTCTGATCTAGATTCAAGCTGTTTGTCACTCATCATTAAGGCTTTTTCTGTAAAAATGTCCAACATGTAACTTTGAGAAAAACAGCAGACGACAACTTAAAGTAGACGATATTACAGCAGTAAAAGCCTTAGACATAATTGTCCTGTTTACGGAAATGCGGCAAGGGTCGTTGTAAGGAGAGAGTCGTTGTTGGGAGGGCCATTGTACGGAGGGAGCACTATAGGTTATACAGTGATTTGGTGTTGTTTGACCTTGGGTATACAGACAAGAGTTATCATTCGTGACACACATTATATCATTAACCCCTGAAATGTCAAATGGACATTCCCAATTTCCAATCAAGTCTAGTCCATTTTTTAACTATTTCGAGTTACTTTTTACCATATATGGTAAAATGACAAATAGTGCAGACCAAGATCAGGTTCTACACTGTCTGCATAGGACAAGTGTAGCTCATCACATGTACACTGTAAAAGATGACAATATGTGGGAAAAGGTGTCAATGATTACTTGTAAAATACCCAAAACTGTTAAATATGCTCCAGTTTGTTTTAGAGAATAGAGTCATAACTCTTGGCATGCTAGCGATGAATATCTGCCACAGTGATTACCTTTGCAAACAGTTTGGATCCAGATAAGATGCCGCATTACATGGCGTCTCATCAGGATCGAAACTGTTTGACACTCTGACTCTGTTTTAGTACAATAGCAGATGACAATTGATGCAGACGAAAAGTAACACAGCATACAAAGAGTTAACAAACTGAACACAGTACAAGTCTTACCCCATGATGTGCCTATTGGTGTAGGCTTTACAAAATCAAACACAGCTACTTTCTTGCCAAGCTGGGCTGCTTTCTGAAAATGAAAAACCATGTTTTTATACCTTTTCTCCATACTTCCTGAATTAACCTGAACCCTTGTAGTGCTAGGACTCCAGATAGGAAGGAGTAAACTGAACAAATCCAGCATTTTCTCACTCATTTCAGCACCAAATCCTATGGTGTGACACCTCTTTAGAGTCACCTCTTCTGGTAACACCATATGGTTTAATGCAGAAATAACGATTTTAGTTTTTGAAATACTCCCCTTATCGGGACACTGTATACCCAGATTAAGATGATTCAAATGAGTAGTCACACCATAGGATTTGGTGCTGAAATGAGCCTTTTTCTAGTTTCGAGATAAGAGACCACTTAAAGCAGGTTGAAAGTTCAGCCTGCTTTAAGCTACCATCTGCTAGCATAAAGAAAAAATATTTTTCTACGGCTCATATTCACTATTTTCATCATTGGAGAAAAATACATTAAAGGCTTAAAAAAATAGGCTTATTTATGAGTAAAGTATTAAACATATGGAAACTGTTGAGAATTGTATTGTTACTAACTTTGGAAGCTGCGAGGCCGCCAGAACCACCACCTATCACAATGAGATCGTAGTCATAATCCTGAGTTGGTGGATTAATCAATGGAAGAAGTCGACTCTCTGCATGGGCCTTCATAGTCTCATCACAGCCACCTGAAAATATTTCAAAACAAACACAACTAACCTCTCAAACTGTATACATGTACAGTGATTATTTTACCTGTGCATCTTGAGTCCTAAACTCATTAAATTTGCCAGGGGACTCATTATTTGAAAAGTTGGGAGTCCCTTGGACCCATAGCTTTTCTAGCATACATTTATTAACTCATCACTCCATATAATACACTTTTTCGTCTTGAATGTATTCTTCTACTGAAGTGAATAGTTCTACTTATATAATATGCAATATCAGAAAAACTTTCTTTATCCTAGCAGATAGTAGCTTAAAGCAGGTTGAAAGTAAAGCAGAATGTGCCTTAAGGCACATTCTGCTTAACTTTAGCACATTCTGCTTAACTTTCAACCTGCTTTAAGGGGTCACCTGTCTTCAAAACTAGAAATAAGTTATGGGATATAATTGGGTTAATGTTTCACCTCAAGGACTCAAAGTTAGTCTCAAGGAATCATTGTTTTACAGAATGTGAATCCCGAGGACTCATTCATCTGATTTTTAAAATTATCACTGCATGTATATACATGCATTATACATGTATATCATATCTGAAAATATGGAAAACTCGGGTAACCCTCTGGGCAGGCCATTTTGGACCCCAATGGCTACGATTTTAGCAAAATGAGTAGAGGTCCAACAGGTGATGTCATACACCAAATAACTACACACTTGGTGAGAAGATTTTTCATTTTGGTTGTAAAGGCAACCAGAGTTCTGTATGGTTCAACTTAATTGGAACAACTTTTGCATAGAACCACCAAAGAAAACTTCATGCTAAATTTCAATCAACTTCCATTCATAAGTTTCAGTGGAGAAGTCATTGTAAGCTTTGAATTCCATATTATTATACATTGAAAATGACCACCTTCCCATGTTTTTGGACAGATTTCTAACACATCTTGTGCACACCCCTATATAAACAAAGAAGGAAGGTATCTATTTTTAAATTCTCAATAAAACACTTCTCAATTGTTAATGGTGACGGACACAGGGCCAGCCAATAGCTCACCTTGAGCATCTCAGACTCAGCTCAAACCCTTTATAACCTTGTTCTCTGATGTCTATCGAAACTAGAATACAGTGAAACCCCTCTAAACTCTGGGGACAACATAAATGTCCGGTTCAGAGGAGATTCCTATTTAGAGGGATTTTAACCCATAGCTTGTTTCTAATATGGAAGATAGTTGATCACTTAAAGCAGGTTGAAAGTAAAGCAGAATGCGCCTTAAGGCGCACTCTGCTTTACTTTCAACCTGCTTTAAGCTATCATCTGCTAGAATATAGAAAATATTTCTGATGATACATTATAATTATGTACTTCTTCAGTATAGGAATAAATCAAAGGCGTAAAAAGGCATATTTATCGTGTAATGGGTTAAAAGAAAGAAAGGGTTGGAAACGGGACCAACGTTTTTGTCTGGTTTAGAGAGAAATCCGGTATTTAGAGGTTCTGGTTTGGAGTGGTTTCACTGTATGACCCGACTTCATTCCAACATGACTGGAGTCCCTCTGGAACAAAACTTTCTTTATTATTGCACGATGTAACTATGTCAAAGAATATAAAAATCCACCATGAGTGTTGATGTCGGATAGGAATTTTCTTCCCCGAGGGTCAGAAAACTCATGCAAGGACGAGGCTTGCCGAGTCCCTGCGTGAATTTTCTTCCCAGAGGGGGAGAAATTCCTATCCTACATCAACAAAACGAATGGTGGATTTTTTTTCTCCCATTTAAATCATTAAAACATGATCTTCTTCTTGTCGTTCGCCATTAAAACATGATATAAATAACGAAATCATTGCAGATTCTGTGCACTTTTTTCCGCCAAAACATGACATTATTTATAGTAACGTCATCAGAAATGACGTCATTTAGTTACCCGCGTCATACAGCGCTTGTGGTAAAGCTGGACAAACAATAAAAGACGTCACGTGGTATGGAGGATAGAGTGATTCCCCATGGGGAATATCTCTATCCCACATGGGCGAAAATGGGAGAAAATCATTTCCTATTATACTTACATGCTTTCACTTCTTCAAACAGCTGTGTGTTAGTTTGAAACTTCCCTGTAGCATTACTTTCCAATTTCTGGACACTTATATAACGCATGAACTCAGCACTTGTTATATCACTGCTAGCTGATATGGTGGGTCCAGTTACATGGGCAGTTTTAGATGTGCACAGCAGTGAGTTACCCAGCTTGCTCACTTATATAACGCATGAACTCAGCACTTGTTATATCACTGCTAGCTGATATGGTGGGTCCAGTTACATGGGCAGTTTTAGATGTGCACAGCAGTGAGTTACCCAGCTTGCTCACTTATATAACGCATGAACTCAGCACTTGTTATATCACTGCTAGCTGATATGGTGGGTCCAGTTACATGGGCAGTTTTAGATGTGCACAGCAGTGAGTTACCCAGCTTGCTCACTTATATAACGCATGAACTCAGCACTTGTTATATCACTGCTAGCTGATATGGTGGGTCCTGTCACATGGGCAGTTTTAGATGTGCACAGCAGTGAGTTACCCAGCTTGCTTACTTGTATAAATAGTTACTTCCAAAATACTGTAAAACAGGTATTTTTCGCATCATGAATATTTCGGGTAATGCGATTTTGTATTAGTGCGTCACGTGGCATCATGCAATATTTCTAGCAGATGGTAGCTTAAAGCAGGCTGAAAGTAAAGCAGAATGTGCCTTAAGGCACATTCTGCTTTACTTTCAACCTGCTTTAAGAAGTCACCTATTTTCAAATCTAGAGACTTTCGCGAATTAACGCATAAGTTATATTCTTGCAAATAAAACCGGTTTTACAGTAGACAAATAGTGGAATTAAATGCTGCTACCCCATGGGGATCATATAGTTCTGGGCAGGGTATAAAAAAGCACAAAGTCTCCAGACCAACTCGGACAAAGAATAACCCATTACCCAATAAATATGCTTTTAAAAGCCTCTAATTTATTCCTCCACTGAAGAAAATAGTAAAGTCCAAAATATGTGACATAAGAAATATTTTCTTTATCCTAGTAGATATTGGCTTAAAGCAGACTGAAAGTAAAGCAGAATGTGCCTTAACTCTTATTCTGTTTTACTTAAAACCTGTTTTAAGTGGTCACCTATATATTCAATACTAATAACAGCTAGCTAGGCTGTAGGGTAATGGGTTAAACAAAGAACACATAATCTCCTTTATCCTTTTCCCTTACTGAAACAACTTTTACACAACTTTAACCATTTCTTGAAGAAATACATTCACTTCTAATAATCCTCTCCTAATAAACAAGTCATAGAAAATGTTTCTTAAACCTGAAAAGTTGCAGTTTAAAGCAGGATGAAAACTTGCTATTTGTTTTCAATGCCTAATGAATGTTGTCCATTCCACAATCATTGTTAAACTTGTTATTTTCAAACTGACCTTATCCTGATTATTTATAGGACTCTGATCCCCTCTTTTTATTTATGATCCAAGTTAAAATCAGTATGCATTAAAACCAGTCATTAATGCAAGTCAAGTGAGTTTCAGATGTTCGATAGCTAGCTAATTTCCCAGTGTATTATTATGTCATCTCGTACTATCTTATAAAATCAATATAATACTCTAAAACCTGTAAAACCTTTTCACGCTAATAGCCTTTCTCATGACAGTTGGGATCTAGATAGGATGGAGAGTCAGTAAGCATTGGTCTTGTCTGGATCCAGACTGACACAGGGCTCCAGGTAAGAGGGAGTAGACTGAATATATTCAACAATTTTTCTTTTATATTTAAACTAAATCCTATGGTGTGAATACTCATTAGAATCATCTATTTGAGACAATTCTATTGAGTAGTCACAGAAGAGGGTTTCGAGTAGGAATAAAGATTTTAGTTTGCAAAATACTCCGGTAATCTGCAGGTCTGTGAATTTCAGATTGTACTTGGATAGCAACAAGGCCAGCATGAGATTTAACCCTTTCCCCCATAGAAGCGACTTTTAGCGTATTTAGTTTATTCCTCCGCTGAAGAAAATAGTTCCAGTTTATACCCTAATGAACAATTACCATTACAAATATTTTATATAGCCTAGCAGATTTTAGCTTAAAGCAGGCTGAAAGTAAAGCAGAATGTGCCTTAGGCACATTCTGCTTTACTTTCAACCTGCTTTAAGTGGTCACATGTCTTATAAACTATAAACAGACTATGAGGTAAAGGGTTAAAGAGTTTTGTAGTTGCTCATTGTATATCTCAAACTGTTTTAAAAAACCAAAATGATGACCTAAAATTTGTTTTGCCATGTTTTTTTCATTGCTGTTCTGTTCAGAACAGAAAAAAAATACTTTTTTAACAAGTAGATCTACTTGGTAGAGTATAATTGCTGAATTAATAAATGTCCCCTAACAGCCATTGAAACCTTTAACCAAAGTAACAAAATGACTTTTCTTTTACAGTATAGCCTGTGTTCAGCATTATGTATCAGCAATAGTTTAACCCCTTACATGTTGAATATGACAAGTAAAATCTGCAAACAGAGCTAGGGCAGTCCATAAAGAGTGATTGAGTTGAGTTTTATGACACTGTAACACTGAATAGGTCATATAGCTTCGATCAACCCATAAAGAAAACAGATAACTGCTTTTAATGCAGAAAGCTCCTATAAATCAGTTCTTTCATACTAACACTTTTTCACACCTTCACTTATTCCTCATTGAAACATGTTTTCATACTTGTAGCCGGTCCTGACAAAGTGCTGTTGGAATATTTTCCTGCATTCTTACAGGTAACTGATTAGGTAAAACAAACTCATACAAGAGCTTTCTGCTTTATTTCCAGCCTGCTAACCTGATCTTAACACTAAAACATCTATCAAGGACAGGTTTAATGCAGGTTCAAAACAATGCAGATAGCTTCTTTAAGAGCTTTCTGCATTACTTTTGTACTGCATTACCGGTAAACTACTACATGTACCTTTATATATAAGCTTTCTGCTTTATTTTCAGCCTGATCACCTGTTCTCGTTAAACTACTACCTTTATATAAGTGTGCAATTTATCTTCGTGATAAAATTACCAGGGCTCAAGATAAGTGGAGAATTTCAAAAACTAAAATCTTTATTTCTGCATTAAACCCTATGGTGTCAGTACTCATTAGAATTGTCTCTTTGAGACAATTCTAATGAGTAGTAACACCATAGGATTTAGTGCTGAAATGAGCAAGAAAATGTTGGATTTGATCAGTTTACTCCGACTTATCTAGAGCCCTGCATTACACAGGCTTAACAGTTATATATATCCCAATCAGAATCACATATCAATCCATAGCAGTATTGCTTAAAGCAGTTTATAACTGAATGATTGCCAGTTGTGGCCACTATCTGTCTGTCGCTTTATACTCGAGACCCCTGACATTATCAGAAAACTCAACTTCCAATCAATACAGCTGTTTTCATTTCAGTCACCACTTCATAATGACACCTTGCATGATCTGGCCACAGTTAAATCACTGAAAATCATATATACCGGTAACCAGGCCACAATTTAACCCATTACTCCATACATACGCATTTTAACACATTTAAATCTAGTCCTCCACTGAAGAAAATAGTTCAAATTCATACAGTTAGGGATGTACACCATAAGAAATATTTCTTTATCCTAGATTCTATATTCAAAGACCAGTGACCCCTTAAAGCAGGTTGAAAGTAAAGCAGAATGCGCCTGATTCTAGCTTTTCCTGTTATCGCAAGAAATGCAAAACTATACCGTACATTGGTACTTAACCCATTACCCCGTAGCCCGTTTCTAAATTTGAATATTAGATAGCCACATAAAGCAAGTTGAAAGTAAAGCAGAATGTGCCTGAAGGTGCATTCTGCTTTACTTTCAGCCTGCTTTAAACCATTTTCTACTAGGATAAAGGAACTATTTCTTATGACATATATTCATACATTGGTCTTTAACCCATTACCCCATAGCCTGTTTCTATTAGGTAGCCACTTAAAGCAACTGCGCCTTAAGGTGCATTCTGCTTTACTTTCAACCTGCTTTAAGCTTTCATCTGCTAGAAAATAGAAAATATTTTTCACTGTATAAATTGGAACTATTTTCTTCCATGAAGGAATACATTAAAGGCGTTAAAAGGCTTATTTATGGGGTAATGGGTTAGAGGGTGTCCAGGTAGCACACCAGCTTCTAACCAATGGGGTATTGAGTTTGATCCTGGGTCAATGCAGTATGTGAGAGGCAGGGCTCCAGATAAGTAGAGTTTTTCAAAAACTAAAATCTTTATTTCTGCATTAAACCCTATGGTGTCACTACTCATTAGAATCGTCTCGAAGAGACGATTCTAATGAGTAGTAACACCATAGGATTTGGTGCTGATTTGGTGCTGAAATGAATGAGAAAATGTTGGATTTGTTTGGAAAACTCCCTCTTATCTGGAGCTCTGGAGAGGGTACATTGGTCGCCCTGAATCACCTGTGACATCAGCTTGGCAATGACAGGGCCTGGAGCAACTAATGCTGCAGACTCAGCAACACTACATTAACTATTGGAAATCGTGACAAAGTCTGCCTGCTGGTAATCAAGCCTGGACTCACAGATAGCAGATAGATATCAATGAGCTTAAATCTCTTGAAACTTCCCTCAACAGACATCTCTCATACAGTTACTCTACATCATAATTATCATTGGCTTTAAGTGCATGTGCACCTACATTGTATAGTTGACTACCGTATTTAGAACATGGAAACTGCTGCAAGATAAATGTAAAGGAGAAAGCTGAGATCCTTCTCAAGCATTTGATCAGTCAGGTTTGAACTTTTTGCTAAAATCTAACCAATCTCCTCGGAACACCTGTGTCACCTGCCAGCAAGCATCAATCAAACATTCTCTTTCCATAAAAGAAATTTCATTTCAAAATTTTAAAATCTTCAGTAAAACAGAAGAAATCTGCATGAAAAGAAAATGTTGAAAAGGGGAATAACTCTCACAATATTGAGGCAAGAGTTATGACCCTTGTGCAATACACTACCACTTATCAAGCTCTTTCCATAAATGAAATTTCATCTTAAAAGCTTCAGTAAAACAGGAGTTATGAAGCTTGACCCAAAAAGCTTGACTGACAGACAGATGGACAAAAGGACAGACGCCGGAGAAGTGATCCCTAAGTGTCACCTATGCCTACAGCAGGTGACACAACAAAACTAGATGTAGCAGCAATGCAATTTTAAGTTAAAATGATGTTTTCTTTGAAGATGTAGACTGGTTATTTCATTCAGAATGGCAAACAATTTGGAGACTGATCAGACGCCAAACATTTCTACAATATATTTTCTCCTTTATGTGGCCACAAAACCCTATGCTGCTACATGTCAGTTTTAATAAGAAGGCACAAAATAGAGTTTAATGAATACATGTATATTCAAGCATTTTAAAGTATTCCCCCTCTTGAGTTCTGACTTTAAGCTGTCACATGTCTTTTAGACAATCAATTAACCTTCTTTGTAGTGGTCGTAATAGAGAGGTTTTACTGTACATGATTGATCATGTTGCTAGAAATGCTTTCTGAGGCAAATTCAGTTGTGGTTCTTAACACTGTCAACATTGAGTAACTGTTGTCTGTTGAAAAAGTCATCTGCTCATGTGATAATTTTAGAAATCAGATGAATGAGTCCTCGGGATGCACATTCTGTAAAACAATGAGTCCTTGAGGCAAACATTGAGTCCTTGAGGTGTAAAATTAACCCAATATCCCATAACTTATTTCTAGTTTTGAAGACAGGGGACCACTTAAAGCAGGTTGAAAGTAAAGCAAAATGTGCCTTAAGGCACATTCTGCTTTACTTTCAACCTGCTTTAAGCTACTACATGTATTTGCCTATGAGTAATAGGTTAATAAAGGCCAGAAAAACTATGGGTCCATGGGACTCGCAACTTTTAAAATAATGAGTCCTTGGCAAATTTATTGAGTATATATAGGACTCAGGATGCACAGGTAAAATTATCACTGTCTGCTGCAATTCTGAAATTAAGTCAGTCTTCTTCATCCTTACATGAGCAACGTCTTAGTGACAAACAGTTTGTAACATGATCAAATTCTTCTAAGATTAGGATCCAAACTGTTTGCAAAGGTCTCCAAGCCATGTTTAACCCATTAACCCATAAATATGCCATTTTAAGCCTTTAGTTTATTCCTACACTTTATAATATAGTTCCCCTTTATACTGTCATCAAAATTTATTATAAATAATATTTTCTATATCTTAGCAGATAATAGCTTAAAGCAGGCTGAAAGTAAAGCAGAATGTGCCATAAGGCAACCTGCTTTAAGTGGTAACCTATTTTCAAATCTAGAAACAGGCTAGGGGTAATGGGTTAAGTATTGAAAGGGTTAAACAAACCGAGCTGCTTAGCTCTTACCATGCTAACAGAGGATATGTGTCGCAGTGATTACCTTTGCAAACAGTTTGAATCCAGATGAGACGCCACGTAACGCAGCGTCTCATCAGGATCCAAACTGCTTGACACTCTGACCCTGTTTTGAAAAGAAAATTAGACAAATCTAATTTTAGAAATATAGCAGAAGACAATTGTTGCAGACCAAAAAATTACCCAGCATGCTTAGAGTTTAGATTACATGAAACATGATAACAGAATATTGTCAATTAAGCTGTTGAAAGATAACACATTTCCTTTCTTAATGGACACTTAAAAGACACCTTTTTATCAACACTATCCATCATTATCCATTTTGTTAACAAGATGGACATGAGGCCCTGAAGCGCTCACCAGAGAAATGAGAAAATAAAACTGTACACATGGTTGTCTCCAGAAGCTTTTTCTAACAGTTGACCAACTGACCTACTTTATGACCTGACATGACCAATATTTATATGTGACCTAGATATTGTCACGGTGATCATACTGAGTAACATTAATGAAGTTTGGGCTAAAATGTGACCTCTACAGGGTTCAGAAGCCTTTTCAATGATTTGACCTACTGACATACTTTTATAACCGATTGTAAGTCATATTCATGCATTACCTAGACTTTGTTTAAGTGATTATTTTGAGCAAGTTTTGTGAATCTGGGGATATTAATATGGCCCCTAAAGTGTCCTTAAGGAGCTTTCTGTTTTATTTTCATCTTGCTTTAAGCAAACACCAGTCTTAAACACCTAATAATTAACAAAATTTAGTGGTAGTAATAGAGAGGTTTTACTGTATTTTATTATATATTTTAAATATAGATGTATTTATTATATTTATTTTTGATTTTACATCGCTTTTAACAGTATTTCAGTAATATCGCGACGTCCAGCTAATTACAGGTGGAGGAAGACCCCAGAAGCCCTACATGCACTGTTTCAGGCACAAATCGGCAACTGAGAAGAACCATCGACCTTCCGCAAGCCAGCTGTAAGACGCAACACTGTACTTATTCTAGATAAGAAGACTGACATATTTATAGCTTAGTCAATATTTGTTGATGCCATTGTTTCAGACACTTTAATGTCATTTCAATTATACAGGATCTAACCTGTTTAGCACTCGTATTTCACAAAACATCAAGGTAAACACATTGCAGTTGAAAACATTTCTTCAAACAGGTACTAGACTACTAGTACCCTTTACCTCATAGAAACGCCTTTTAGCACATTTAAAGTAATCCTCTACAGACTACTGAAGAATATAGTTCTAATTTATATAGGCATGAACAGGTAACATAAATAGTTTCTATATTCTAGCAGATGATTGATTAAAGCAGGCTGAATGTAAAGCAGAATGCGCCTTAAGGCGCATTCTGGTTTACTTTCAACCTGCTTTAAGTGGTCACATGTTTTCAAAACTAGAAACAGGCTTTTGGGTAAAGGGTTAAATGCAGAACAGAAAGCTCTAACTGGAGTTTTCTACATTTCTGTGACTACCAATCCATGTCTTTTCAAAATTTTTATGGCCACTTAATTAACCCAGATTTCCCTGTATTGGCAAGGCGGATACAGTCAACAGAAACTAGAGGGATGGCTTTGTCTGTAAGACAAATATGATCCCCCCCCCCCCACCACCACCCCCAGCAAAAATAGGACTAACTTCAACTGATTGTAATTTTGTGAAAAATTAAAGCAGATCAAAATTCTGTTCACATGCACATCTATGGTATAAGTGCAAACACTCAGCAAAGTTATATGGTTGTGGCTTGAAAACTGTAGGAGGATTTAGCCGGACAAAGTATGTACTGTATGTATGGGACGGACAAACATACACATGCACTGATGGACGAACTGACTGACAAACTGACGAAGGGACAGTTAGACAGGTAAAACAGTATGCCCCCGGCCCCGACTGATTGTTGTGGGGGCATAAAAAACTGAGGATGGATTTAACAAAAGTTTCCCTACCTAAGTGTTTGCCATTGATAAAGACATTTGGTACTGTCCTCTGACCCGTCATCTCTGTGAGTTTGTTCTGTACTCTCGTGCCATCAGCTATAAGATAAATCAGATTACAATACAGGGATTTGAGATGACTATAGGCAAGATTTGGAGGAAAACAGAATAAAACAGGAAAGAGCTTGAAAAAAAATATTGTTTTACTCAGGGCTCCAGATAAGGGGAGTATTTCAAAACCTAAAAATCTTTATTTCTGCATTAAACCCTATGGTGTCACTACTCATTAGAATCGTCTCTTTGAGACGATTCTAATGAGTAGTAACACCATAGGATTTGGTGCTGAAATAAGTTATACTCTTGGATTTGTTCAGTTTGCTCGCTCTTATCAGGAGCACTTATTACTTCAAATCTATTTATATAGTTTGACAGAATCTCAGAATACTTTCAGGACATAAATTCATCCATTGAGATCACTTGGGAGCATGGCATAATCTGACAGATAGACAAACAGATTGGTGATTCCTAACAAACATCCTGTCCTCCATCCCAAATAAGTGTGGTGATTGGTCATTTTACATCCAAGCTGCATAATTTGTTCATTTTGATAGAAGCCGTATATTATGTTTGTGCCAAATACTTGAAAACTTTGAAAAAGAATTATCTGAAAGTTAAACCTAACCCTAGTCCCACTAATGGCCAGATTAATGTCACAAGAAATGGCAAGATTAAGGTCACAAAGATGGTCAGGTTAATGTTTTTCAATAATGTGAATAGGTCTTTATGCCACACTCGTACCCCCTTGTGTCTGCAGAATAATGGGCGGACAGACAGGGGTTAAAACAGTATCATCCCCACCCAACTAATAGTGTCAGTGACACAAAGACTAGTCCCCTTATTGAGACAGACATTTATAAATCATGACCTACCTTCATGGTCCAGTTCAAGGGCCTTGTAGTCAACTTTGATTGAGGTAAACAAGTTCTTTACCTAACAATAAAGATAAAACATATTATTATATGCCTTCGCATGATATCGAGCGTTTCCGCATGTATTTGCACAGTAAAATACAAGAGTCTGTATCAGCCACTTTGTATCAGCCACTTTGTATTTTACTCTGACGTCGCTTTCGGTTTAACGTGACGTCATTTAAATTCATGTGCAACTGCCGCGTTATTCTTTGTGGCATACATAAATGCTTGTTCTGCTTCAAATAACTAATAAATATTAGATATAAAATGATTTAAACAACTATTTAGTTGTTTCTGGTGTGTATTTAAGGCATATAATAAACACATTACCAGTTGGCAGTGCTACAGAGTGTTGCATTTAGCTCTCGACCTTTTTGGCGGACACAACCGATCAGACTCGCGCCAAGGCGCTCGTCAGATCGGCTATTTCCGCCAAAAACGTCTCGAGCTATATACATCACTCTGTATCACACTGCCAACTGGTAATGTGTATATATTGAGCTAGATATCAACGAGGCAAATGTGTTGAGCAAGATTCGATAAAATCCAATGATATTTGTAGCCACTACAAACGAGGATTTTCTATGAATTGACTTAGTGACATTGTTTTTGACCCAACATGACCCATATTCAAACTTGATCTAGATATCAATGAGGCAAACATTCTGACCAAGTTGCATTAAAATCAAATGAGATTTGTAGCCTCTACAGTGTTTAAACAAGATTCTTTTATGATTTGACCTACTGACCTAATTTTTGACCGGACATCACCCACATTCAAACTTGACATAAATATCAATGAGGCAAACATTTTGACCAAGTTTCATGCAGATCCATTGAGATTTACATAATATAGCTTAATTTTACTTTAAATGACCTTTTAACACATGTATAACTGTATTTCATTTTAAATGGCCTTTTAACACATAACTTTATCTCACTTTAAATGTTCCCTTAACTCTTTCCTCCCTAAAACTTTAAATGGACAATTCCAGTTTCCATTTTAGTCTAGCCCATTTCTGACTTTCAAGGGTTGTTTTGTCAATGTTTGGCATTATGACAAACAGTGAATACCCTGATCAGAGGGCTCCTTTCGGAGCCCTCTGATCTGGGTCTTCACTGTTTGCATAGGACAGGTGTACTATTCACATGTACACTGCTTGAAAAGAACGTCTATATGCGGGACTAGGGTTCAAAGAGTTAACACATAATTGTATTTTACTTTTAATGACCCCTTAACACATAGCTTTATTATACTTAATGGCCTCTCAACACATGTATAACTGTTACCTTTTCAAATGGCCTCTTGACACAGGTTTGATTAGTTTTCATTTTAAATTAAATGGCAAAGGCCTCACAACACAGATATGATTATTTCATTCCAAATGCACTCACAGTACAGATATAAAATTATGTATTTTATTTTAAATTGCCTCACGTTACCCAGGTATAACTGTAGTAATTATACAGCCAATTCAAATGAACCATGATCAATACATGTATAAGGAGAGATCAACGACATCGTAATGGTAATGTGCGTGCTGATAATATCAATCTACACCTAATGAGAAAAGCAAAATGGCACTGAACTTGATTAACGCCTTCAGCTACTTGCTTGAAGCTGACATTCAGAATCCCTTCACTCTTTGCATACTAGCGGCTGATACATCCGCCACAGAGATTGCCTTTGTAAACAGTTTGGATCCAGATGAGACGCCGCGTAACGCGGCGTCTCATCAGGATCCAAACTGTTTGACATTCTGGTCATGTTTTGAAAAGAAATTTAGAAAAATCTATTTTTAGAACAAAAGCAGACGACAAAGGTTGCAGACGAAAAAAATTACCCAGCATGCAAATAGTTAATTTACCTATATTTGCATGTGAATGAAGCTTATAATTATCACTTTTGATCATTTGAGAGATGAATATGGCCAATTATGAACACCTTCAAGTCATGCAAATTGTCAATTTGTCATAACCTTTGTCATAATAAGGATCTGTTTTCTCCACATGACAGGCAAAGGGCAATTTATCCTATTGCCACTAACTAGTCTAAGAATACCTATTGCATGTCCTGTTGATGGGGTTTAATACAGGGTTGCTAAATGCCAACTGCCATCAGTTCTGGTTTCTTTTCACTGAAGAGTGATTGCAGATTACCCATTAAATTTGACAAATTAACTCAGCTATTGAGCCCTAGTGACGCATATATGCATCCTTTACAAAATGTGTACCTGTGAAAAGTACACTTGTCCCATGCAAACAGTGAAGTCCCTGATCAGAGAGCTCCTGCAGGAGCCCTCTGATCAGGGATTCCACTGTTTGTCATTTTGCAATTTATTACAAAAAACAACACTCAATAGTCTAAAATAGACCAGTCTTTATGGCAAACTGAAATTGTCCATTGGAATTTTCAGTGGATAATGAGTTAAAGCAAATATATAGGAAATTGAACGTTTTGGTAACAATCTGAGCATTTGTATATAGCAATTCCCTACATTCTGTCATTTGTGTCTGGAACATATGATAAACATGTGAGAAGAGCAATCAGCATGTCCGGTTTTTTTGTATTTTGGCAAATGGCAGTTTAGCAAATGGCAGTAAACATGTGAGAAGAGCATGCCGGTTTATTTTGTATTTTGGCAAATGGCAGTTTAACAAATGGCAGTAAACATGTGAGAAGAGCATGCCGGTTTATTTTGTATTTTGGTAAATGGCAGTTTAGCAAATGGCAGTCAACATGTGAGAAGAGCATGCCGGTTTATTTTGTATTTTGGCAAATGGCAGTTTAGCAAATGGCAGTAAACATGTGAGAAGAGCATGCCGGTTTATTTTGAATTTTGGCAAATGGCAGTTTAGCAAATGGCAGTAAACATGTGAGAAGAGCATGCCGGTTTATTTTGAATTTTGGCAAATGGCAGTTTAGCAAATGGCAGTAAACATGTGAGAAGAGCATGCGGTTTATTTTGAATTTTGGTAAATGGCAGTTTAGCAAATTATGATAGTTGGCTGTCTCAACCCACATACTATAACTTTGGCTATAACTACAGTGTTCCCTCCCTACAAGGGCCCTCCCAAAAATAAATATAATGACGAGTGACAAACAGCTTGAATCCAGATCAGACACAGCATTACGCGGCGTCTGATCTGGATTCAAGCTGTTTGCAAATGCAAGCCAAGGAAGCAAACCTTCCTATAACGAATCCCTCCGAACAACGCACAAAATGTTTGTCTCCCATTGGGTGTCGTTGTAGAGAGGGAGCACTGTAACAGCAAAATCATATTTTACTCAATTTGTTCAAACTGGTTAGAGGAGCTGTGGATTATGGTTTGAGACTTTAGACAAGAGATTGTTTAAAGTTCTCATTGAAAAACTCTATTTTTCGTTTCTGTGACATAGATAATGTAACACACCATTTCAGCAATATCGGTAAAGGATCCACCTCTAGAAATGTGACCATCATCATGCCAAATATAAAAGGCTGTGGCCTTATTATTTTCAGAGAAGATCCATGAAGATTTCACTATATAACTCTTTGTAAAACTGTGACCCCCGGACGGGATCATTTTTTTTACCCCAGGTACAGAATTTGTACAATTTTGATACATGACTTGTAGATAATGCTTTGTACTAAATATTTAAGCTCAAAGTACTGTGGTTTCAGACAAGATGATTTTTTTAATTTTCATTGAAAAACATCTATTTTTAGCTCATGTTGATGACAGACAGACAGACAGACAGACAGACAGACGGCAGTTGTCAATCTTTAAGAATATTTGTTACGCAATGCAGCAAACACTATCATAGTTGTCCAAGTTACATTCCAATTGTCACTACCAAATGACAATTGTTTAATTTCGAAGACATATGACCACTTAAAGCAGGTTGAAAGTAAAGCAGAATGCACTTTACAGCGCATTCTGCTTTACTTTCAGCCTACTCAAGAATTAAGCTACCAGCTGCTATGATAAAGAAAATGTTTCTTATGGTGAATATTCATGACTATGTAAATATGAAGGATTTTCTTCAGTGTTGGAAGATAGTGTAGGCGTAAAAATGTTGTATCTATATGTTTAAAATATACAGATTGCTGGTGAATTTCGTATTGAATGGTTGCTGAACATATGTTTGACTGCAGTTGATCTTAATTAACCCATTACCCCATAAATATGCCTTTTTACGCCTATTATTCATTCCTCAAATGAAGAAAATAGTTCTACTTTATATAATCAAGTTTATGTATCATCAGAATAGTTTCTATAACCCAGCAGATGGTAGCTAAAAGTAAGCTGAAAGCAAAGCAGAATGTGCCTTAAGGCACATTCTGCTTTACTTTCATCCTGCTTTAAGTGACCATCTTTCTTCATAACTAGAAATAGGCTATTGGGTAAGGTGTTATATAAAGTTTTTAACTTTACCTAGATCTTTTCGAGTTACGCTTAACACTGATTAACAGCTTTTGTTCTGCTTCATGACTCCTTTGTGCTAAATTGCATAAAAGTTATTTCCAGGTCACTTGACGAGTGTACATTAAATTCATTGGTTTTAAAATATACATTACAATTTGGTAAATATTTCCGGTTAAAAGTAGAGAAGACTGTGCCAAAGATGTATTTTGCTTTACTGTCAAGTTTCAATCTACTTTAATTGGTCAACAGTCTACAGATTATGGGGTCGACAAGTTAAAGAATGTTACAGGACGCAGAACCTTTGGCTCAGTTGAGCTAAAATGCAAATTTCTTCATTACTGGTATCCCAGCTTTACTCCATAGATACACATTTTAATCATTCATCGACTGAAAATAATTATTGTTCCAATTTATGCAGTCATGAAAATGTATTGTAACAAATATTTTCTTTATTCTAGCAGGAGGTAGCTTAAAGCAGGCTGACAGTAAAGCATAATGTGCCTTTTCGTTCAACCTGTTTAAGTGGTCACCAGGGCTCCAGATAACAGGGAGTAAACTGCACAAATCCAACATTTTCTCACTTATTTTTGCATCAAATCCTATGGTGTTACTACTCATTTAAAGCAGAAATAAAGATTTTAGTTTTTGAAATACCCCCCTTATCTGGAGCTCTGGGTCACCTTGTGACCCTCAATACTCGAAACAGGCTATGGAGTAATGGGATATATACATGGTTAACCCTTTCAACCCTACAGCCCTCTGTAGAGATTAATGATTCCATATGCAAACAGTGCAGACCCTGATCAGAGGGCTCCTATAGGAGCCCTCTGATCAGGGTCTGCATTGTTTGATATTTTCATTCATTTTTGTTGTCATATAAAAATTCAACAGTAGACTGGTTCAAAATGTCTGTACTAGAAGAGTCCAAAAGGATAATAAATATCCACAAGAGATGTTTAGGGTTAAAAGAGTTAAAGTTCTAATAACTAGAGTGACTGTGTACTATAGTTTCACTTCTTGTTCTGTTTGTTCACCCTTATAATGTTGCACAGCGACATAGGCATTTCTGTACGTAAAACTGTAAAACCAGGTCACTTTATCAGAGTTGCTAATGGTACTATAATGTAATAAGTAAAACCTGTGTATAGTGGCCAGTAGATATAGAAATACTTCTCTCTTCTACGACAAAACAATATCACATAACATGGCTGCAGTCTTAAGCCATTACCCCATAGCCTTTTTCTAGTATTGAAGATATGTGACCACTTAAAGCAGCTTGAAAGTTAAGCCGAATGGGCCTTTAAGGCCTATTCTTCTTTACTTTCAGCTTGCTTTTAAGCTATTATCTACTAGAATAAAGAAAATATTTCTTATGATACATATTCATGACTGTATAAATTGGAGCTATATTCTTTGGAAGAGGAATAAATTAAATATGTTAAAATGTGCAGCTATGGAGTAAAAGGTTCAAGACAGTTGGCAGCTAGTTAACCCATTACCCCATAGCCTGTTTAAAGAAAGATGGTCACTTAAAACAGGTTGAAAGTAAAGCAGAATGTGCCATAAGGCGCATTCTGCTTTACTTTCAGCCTGCTTTAACCCATTACCCCATAAATACGACTTTTTACGTCTTTAATTTATTCCTCCACTGATGAAAATAGTTCCAACTTATACAGTCAGGAATATGTAGCAACAGAAATCATTTCTATATTCTATCAGATGATAGCTTAAAGCAGGCTGAAAGTAAAGCAGTATGCGCCCTAAGGCGCATTCTGCTTTACTTTCAACCTGCTTTAAGTAAAAACCTGTTTTCAAAACTAGAAACATGCTATGGGGTAAAGGGTTAAGCTATTATCTGCTAGGATATAGAAAAGTTTTCTTATGAATATGATACATGTACATATTCATGATTGTATAAAAGGGAACTATTTTCTTGAGTGGAAGAATAAGTTATAGGCGTTAAAAGGCGTATTTATGGGGGAATGGGTTAATGCAGAATAAAAATACAGGCTGTTCTGCACTGTTTCTAATCAACCTGGAGAATTTCAGTCTTCGCCCTAATCTAACTTGCCCAATACCCAGAATAAAATACATACCTTCACACAGAATGGACATGTAGATTTACTAAACACCATGACCTTGTTCTTTGATACAAGGTCATTGATGTAGGCTGTAGGGTCTCCTGTTGGTGGCATCTTGGCCAACTTATAGCTCACTGGCTCTCCCGCACGCTTAATCTTGAATCCTTGAAATATATCTGAAAGTTAAATTTACAACATGAGATATTACTAGTAATAGGAATCCAACAAGATAATGACCACCTAAACAAGAAATGGCAAAGCCATGTGGCAATGCCACGGAGCCAGGTTTTCAAAATTTAACCAAATAATTATATAAACAGATTGGGATTACAAATTTGGGACAAGAGGAACCAGCCATATTACTGGCTTCAAGTTAAGGCAAGGAATGATGCAGTAGGAAGCCCTCTGTCAGAGCTCCAGATATTGGGGGTATTTCAAAAACTAAAATCTTTATTTCTGCATAAAACCATATGGTGTCACTACTCATTAGAATTGTCTCGAAGAGACGATTCTAATGAGTAGTGACACCATATGATTTGGTGCTTAAATGAGTGAAACAAGAGCCGCATGCGGCCCTAAATCACTCACCTGGTACCCATGATTACGGTCATGTAAATAGACCAGTAATGATTACGTTTTCACTTATTCACCCCACCCATTGGTGGCCAACATATGTTGTTTGAGCTAGTAAGATTATTTGAAGAAACTGGCAAAGGGTCACCCATGAATCATTATTTGTGTAGAATTATACTTAAATCAGACCAATAGTTTCAGAGAAAGTATGTTTGAAAGTTTTTCTATACAGAAATATAAGGAAAACTTGCCCAACCCACTGGCGGCCATGTTTTTAAGATAACAAAATGATTTTAAGAAATCTGGTAGAGGGTCATCAATTGACCTTTTGTGTAAAATTATTTTGAATTTGGACCAGTAGCTTCAGAGAAGAAGATTTTTAAAGTTTTACTATACAGTAACATTTATAAGGAAAACTTGCCCCACCCACTGGCGGCCATGTTTTTTAAGATAACAAAATGATTTTAAGAAATCTGGTAGAGGGTCATCAATTGACCATTTGTGCAAAGTTATTTTGAATTTGGACCAGTAGTTTCAGAGAAGAAGATTTTTAAAGTTTTTACTAAACAGTAACATAAGAAAAACATGCCCCACCCACTGGCGGCCATGTTTTTTTAGATATCAAAATAATTTTAAGAAATCTGGTAGAGGGTCACCCATGGATCATTTGCATAAAATTACTTTCAAATCGGACCAGTAGTTTTGGACAAGAAGATTTTTAAAGTTTTCACTATATAGCCTTATAAGGAAAATCTGCCCCACCCACTAGCGGCCATGTTTTTTAAGATATGAAAATTACTTTAAGAAATCTGATAGAGGGTCACCAATGGCACATCTGGGTAAAATTATTTTCAGTTTGCACCTGTACTTTTTGACAAGAAGATTTTTAAAGTTTTTTCAATTGGTTGCCATGGCAACCACAATTTCAATTGGATGACCTATATTTGAAGAAATCTGAGAGAGTACCCTACAAGGAACAATCCTATGAAGTTTTGATGAAATTGGCTCAGTGGTTTTCAAGAAGAAGATCTTTGAACAAAAAGTTTGACGATGGACGACGGACGGACGACGGACACAGGGCGATCACCTTCGTGCCAGGTGAGCTAAAAATGTTGGATTTGGTCAGTTTACTCCCTTTTATCTGGAGCCCTGCTATGTACATATACAAAATTCATGCAAGTAATTAAGCGAAACAAGCAGATGTAACATGTTTCCAACTTTTCAGGACCTTTGGTAGAAATTAGCAAATTGCACATTGAAGATTATAAGAATCCACCATGAGTGTTGATGTTGGATAGAAATTTTCTCCCCCGAGGGTCAGAAAATTCATGCAGGGACGAGGCTTGTCGAGTCCCTGTATGAATTTTCTGACGCGAGGGGAAGGAAATTTCTATCCTACATCAACAAAACAAATGGTGGATTTTTTTTCTCCCATTTAAATCATTAAAACACAATAGAAATATCGAAATAATTGCAGTTTCTGTGCACTTTTTTTCCGCCAAACACGACGTTGTTTATAGTGACGTTGTCAGAAATGACGTCATTTAGTTACCCGCGTCATGCAGCGCTTGCGGTAAAGCTGGGCAAACAATAAAAGACGTCACGTGGTATGGAGGATAGAGTGATTCCAGATGGGGAATAGCTCTATCCCACATGGGCGAAAATGGGAGAAAATTGTTGGCTGCCCTTGTTACTTTCTTAAACAAGTTTCAGAATGTTGTCATGGCAAGGATTTGACTTTTCCTTGCAATACTTTAAATTAAACCTTACTGTAGTTATTGAGTGGAAACCTCTTTTCTTTCTTTTTTCGGTAACAGTGATCTTGCCCCAACTTGCCCCAAATGCACTCCCAAGCTAAGTTTCTCTGTGAAGATACCTTACCCAGTGTATGCTGGGTAATATTTGGTGGCCATTTTAAAATGTAGTCTGCAGCGGGTATAACTTAAATATTTGAACAAGATTTTAGCAGTTTCTGATAGAATACTGACTTAGCTTCAAACAGTTTTGATCACAGATCAGGCCCCACAATGTAGGGCCTGATCTGAGATCAAAACTCACATGTTTGCCTAGAGGTACAACTAAAAGTGTATCACGCATAAAATGGGTTAATACAAAGTTTAAATACATACCTCTAATCTTACTCAACTGATCAAGAGGAAACCGTGTTTCTATTTAAATGACCCTGACCTGGACCCTATAAGCCTCAAATACAACTAGAACTATCACTAAAGGTGATGAATAGCCTAGTCTACAGCTCCCTGTCACAGGTTTCGGACAAAGTTTTCAATAATCAAGGTCAGAGGTCAAGGTGACCTGAAAATTGTATGCGACATTCTACAAGATGAATCCACACACCAGGTAATCCTAGATGGCATAGTAAAGGAGATATTCTCCAGACAAGGTTTTTCAACAATCAAGGTCAGAGGTCAAGGTCAAAGTTGTTTCAGAGTTATGGGAAATGTCAAATTGACCTGTAAATTTTTATGACCTTGACCTTTGTCTGACATGACCCAAGTTGTACTGAGCTAAAAAGCTTCTTGAGTTCAGTACGCATTCAAAATTTCAAATCTGTATCACATGCAGTTCAAAAGTTATGGCCAATGTTAATTCAACCTATTTGACCTCTGAATGACCTCTAAATGACAATGACCTTTGTCTTCCATGACTTAACTTATACTGAACCCACGAGCTTCTTGCGTTGAATAGACATGCCAAATATGAAGTCTGTATCACATGTTGTTTCAGAGTTATGGGAAATGTTAAATTAACTGTTTTGATCTGTAAATGAACTTGACCTGACATGACCCAATTTAAAGTTGTATTGGGTCCAAGAGCTTCTTGAGTTGAATGCACATGCCAAATATCAAGTCTCTGTCACATGCAGTTCAAAAGATATGGCCAATATTGAACCCACCCTATTTTATCTGTGAATTACCTCTAAATGACCTTGACCTTTGTTGTAAATGATCCAAATTTTACTGAGCTTTTAAAAGATCTGTTAGAGGTGAGTACACATACCAAATATAAAGTCTGTATCTCAGAAATTTTCCAAGTTCAAGGGGCATAACTCTGCCAAAATTGTTTGGCCGGAACCAAATTCGAACTTGACTAATTGTGTTTTGCCATGATATATCTGTACAATGAAATTCAAATAAAAATGCCAAATTAATGCATTATTATAATACCGACTGCATGTATGCTAATATTTCAGAAGTTCAGCATTATTTAGGGGTGTAGCTAGATCAATTAGGATGTGTACGCAGTCCTATACTATGGTCCAGGGGCATGCTCCCCCGAGAAAATTTTATTTCTAGATGGTCTCTGACGCATTCTGAGGGCATTTCCCGCCTTCAAAACAGGTGATAAAGTACATAAATCTATGCAAAAAATGAATAAAAAAACAAAACGACATTGACGTCACAACAAAATCATGGATGTTAATTTCAAACCGACAATGAGTAACATTCAGATCTGCAACAGAACCATAAATTTACATTTGCGTTCCGTTTTGATAACATGATAAAGCAGGCCCGTCTGTTCAAACTGTGATTGAGGGGGCACACGTCGACGTCAGGGGCAAACTAAATTAATTTGGTGAACGCACTCTTACTTGGAATGCGGTATGCTCCTCCGGGGAAAAATATTCCTAGATGGCTTTGGTGGGTTCTGAGGACATTTCGAGCAATCAAAACGGGTTAAACAGAAAAATACCATCTGGCAACAGCATTTTTTAATCTATATGTAAAATTCGACTCACCCATAACATAAATTGTATATGTGATGATGATGGTTTTGGGCCATTATTTATTCTATCGTATTTTTTCAAGTATTCCGGCTATTTCGTGCCGAGCTCAGGAATTAGCCTTACCTTTTTGGTTTATAATCAGAAACATGCGACAGATAATTCCTTTCGGTACTAGAGTTTGAAGCAAGTAGTCAGGACATTGGTTGTTTAAGAAGTTGGAGTTTGGGTGGTTAAAGTTATGTCGACTTGACGACTAACAATGTGACATGTCAAAGGTATTTATTCTGCAGACTATTACTGAAAAGGTTTTTTATTTAATTGGAATTGTTTTTAGACGTGTCGGTCGGTTTAGCGAGCTTGCGCGTTTTTAAAGGTGTTCGTCTGAAATTCTGTAATGGCGGCGTGGGTTTGTCACATGGTCAGAATAATCTTTTCGTTTCGGCTAAAAATAATTTCATCTTTACAGCAATAGAATACGACACGACGACACAGGACTGCAGATGAGATACTTGAAGTAAAGGACGCTCTTGGTACCTTATACCTGGGCAGGGTTGTCTTTCCCTGTTGTGTATCACCAAATAAAGGATGAACCTACGTTCCGGCTTGATTTAGTTGTTTACCCCCTAAGCAAGCATGGTTACATATATATATATATATTTGTTGCGTGTGTCCCGGCCATTCATCTCTTATTCACTTACCCCGTCTGATTGGTTTAAAACCCTTACTCTAGTGGGGTCCGATTGACGGATATGAGCCGCCCGGCCGATTTTGTGCGGGCGGACACGAGCCCCCCACCTGTTTTGCGCGGGCGGACATAAGCCCCCCTGGTCAAAAAGATAATTACTTAAATGTTTTGTTAATATTTTTAGCTAAAAATGAGGTTTTTCTTCGACTATAATTAATTATTGCCTTGCTTGCTAGTAATTATTCGCCAATTATTGTTTCATTTTAATCATGATACCTCGTTGGAAAAATATAATGATGATAGATCTAATCATTGATTACACAATAGTGACAAAATAGGATAATCGTTGCCTATTAGCGAATCAAACTGTCGGTAATACATGGAATGAATTGTTTACCGTTTTTTTAAAGCAAACTATACCGATGTGAAAATCTACATAGAGTCATTATAAGTGACAACAGTCCGTGGATAGAGGATAGAGGACTCTTGTTTACTAAAGAAACACCGCCAGAGAAACGTGTAAGTTTGATAGATTGATTGTATAAATACATAAAGTGCAATGATGACAAAATAACACTTATAAACACGTTTTGAAGTTTTAAAACTACAATTTTACACAATAAATTAAAACATGTATCTTATCATAGGTTGGGTCGGGGGCTCATGTCCGCACGTGCAAAACAGGTGGGGGGCTCTTGTCCGCCCGCGCAAAAACGTCCGGGGGCTCATGTCCGCTTACCGTGGGGTCCGGGTGCATGCTCCCCCGGGAATTTGGACCCACAACCTCCCAATCCACAAAGGACGCTCTTCCATTGAGAGATGTCTGGATTTTGCAGTGAACTCTCCCTATCTATCTATCTATCTCTGGATACTGCCAACCCCTCTTGCGAGTATTATAGGCAGGAAAAAGTGCACGTCGGAGTGTTAGTAAAGTGAAAGAGTAAAAGGACCTGGCAATAATTGTTGTCAGGAAAGAGTGAATCTAAAGGATCAACTATTCAACAAGATCAGTTCATTAAAATATTAGTTAAGTATGCTTGCTGGAAGATCCCATTAAGGTATCTAAAGACACTGACGTGTGTGGCCACACATTTTGACGATTTATAAAACAAAGGAGGAACAATAAAGTGGATTAGGGATGTGTAGGTCTAACCGTACATCAAGAAGAAACAAACTAACTGGGGGAGGATCAAAAATAAAGTTGAAACTCGAGCATTTATACTGGAACAATTCGATCACTCAACATGATTCATGCTAAGAGAATATAATAGAAAGAGAAATCATTATCTTTGAATGAATTCTCAGATAAAATTCAGTGAAATTTTATGAACTCATGATTGGAAACGAAACTATCAAATATTATTAAGGTCATTAAGTGGGAGGTGTCAGTAAGTTATGTAATGAAAGAAATTATGTAATAGCGTATTTATTGTTGTTTTTAATCCTGCTTACCTGTAATTTTTCCGAAATGTCTGTTATATGTCAATGAGACCGAGACATACCGGGAAAACACGGCTTTCGCGAAATTTCTCATGAAATACCGGATATGTTCATAGTTCTATAAATAGTAACGAAATCTCCACACGAGGTTTTGGGCGAGTTCAGCTGACTTACCATAGTTAAACATATTTAGATTTTTCGTTAAAACAACGGTATCAACTTTTGTCTCAATCTGTGATTTAATTACTCTTTAAATACTAGTCATAAATCTTTAGACTGGAAAAGATATTTATCCTTTTCAGCAAATCGAAAGGAATACAACTGCATTTTATTTTTAATTTAAAAAAAATCAAAGTACCAAAGTACTGAAGGCTGGTGGTTTAAGTTTTATGCAGGCTGGGTTCGGATTTGGGTTTCCAGGGCTGCCATTTCTCCGGATTTTCCCTAAGTCTTCGGATTTTTATCCTAGCAGATGGTTGCTTAAAACAGGCTGAAAGTAAAGCAGAATGCCTTAAGGCGCATTCTGCTTTATTTTCAACCTGTTTTAAGCAGTCACGTATCTTCAAAACAAGAAACAGACTATGGGGTAAAAGTACGAGATTCCGGGTCGTTTCGCGCCCAAGCCGTTTCCTCCCTGGTCGTTTCCACCCTGGTCGTTTCGCTCCCAAATGAGACCCGAGTCGTTTCGCCCCCTAAGGGCTAGTCGTTTCGCCCCCAATTTTATAAACTTACTAAATATATGTTTGTTATCCTATAAACTTAAGTTTTAAGTTTCATGTAATAAAAATTAATAGAAAATCATTTTTTTTCTTTCTCCCAATTTGTATTTGTAAAACAATAAAAGTGTGAAAAATATAATATATCGTGTTATTTGTTCTTAATACTTCTAATTTATGTCATATTAGAAATTTGTAATCATATTTATTAAAGAATAGCTACAAACAATTTAATAATAATTACATTGTTGTTGTTTGATTGTATTAACTGTTTAAACATAACATGATTGCCATAGTAACACATAATTATCTTAACACTTGAATGTGTTAATATGACGACAATATGTTATCTTTCACTCGCGTAAGTGTCAAATAATTCGCGTAAAGAATGTCCACGGTACCATCAAACAGGTGTTAATTTGCTTTGTTTATTGTCAAGCGGCGGATGATCTGGATGCAAACAGTTTAACACTCGTCTATTTGTTTCTTTACCTAAAAAATTAATAAATTTTGAAAACAATTTCTAAGTACATGTAATCGATTTCATCGCAGGATAAGGGTTAAATAGTGTTGTCGCTTTCCATGTAAATATATCTTCTGTTGTTTGTCATATTTTCATGTATGTGCAAGGCACATATCAACAGTTGTGTGTATTTATATACCATGTCATTGCACCGTGATAAGTTTCGTTTTAACGGGAAGGTCATGTAATTATTTTTTAGGAAGCAAACAGTTGCTAAACAGTGGTAAGATTAAAACCTAATTCAAACAGTACAAAACTTATCATAGTACACTGAATTGTAACAAACAGGTTCGAAAATCTTATAATAACAATACGGTAAAACAGTAAGTATTTTGATAAGACGCCGTTTATCCTGCGTCTCATCTGGCTCTTAACTGTTTTCAAATATAAATGTGTTTTAACATTGAAATAAATAAAAACTTTATTACAAATGCGAAAGGTCTGCTCCGGTGGATATCTTTGTTTTCTTCAATACTTGTCAATATATTTATGTCGAACGTTGAAAAGGTAATAAAAAAAAAGGTATCTATTATACGTTTATATATAAATCTCCATGTAAATACTTAGAGTGCCAAAAAAAGTACTACCTTTTTATATGTGTTTCTCGTTAAGTTGCATGATCAGTATCCCGTCTTACAGTACTTGCTAACATCAACTTTCTATCTAAACACCCTTCGATGAAAATAACCAATAAATGTACGTTAATTTTTAACAGAGATATACTGTAGTTACATATTTGATATTGGGTGCGAAACGACCAGGGGCGAAACGACCAGGGTGGAAACGGCTTGGGCGCGAAACATCCAAGGTGCGAAATTGTTTGGGCGCGAAACGTCTTGTCACCAAGGTACGATTAGTAAAATTGCGTCTGAAAAATTGAAAAATTGAAATCTTTAGATTATAATGATCAACTTATGGCAGCCCTGGGTTTCTTATGATTTTACGTCGGTGTAACAGTATTTAAAGACATTACTTGACCTAGCTTGGATGGTTATACCTAGCAGTTAAAATCTTGTCCAACCCATGCTGAGGACGGTGAATTTGTCAGTGCAAAGAATCACTGTCAAAGTGTCTCATGCTAGGTCGGGCACAGTTACTTTCACGCATAGTGAGAACGATGGGTGGGTGATCATTGAATGGACTGGGTTATTTTTTTAACGAAACAAGTTTGTGAATTGTTATTAAACTCGAAAAACCTAAATGAACTGGATTAACCGGGGATAACTTTTCGTACAACGTTTAAACAATCTAAACGCGACCGCAGAGCAATAAAATGAAGACAATAATTTATTTCAACCTGAATGGCATACAACTGGAAGGCGTCCCCATAGAAAAATTCTGAATGCCCAATATCTTGCAAGTTACTTAATTCATGCCACTTAAAGATCAGTTTCACTGATTTCAAAACATTTAGACTTCTTCTTGTTGTATTATGGCTAGTCTATACACTTCACCTGTAGCTGTACTACCTCATACTGGTCCGTACACATTGGGTTAGAATGCTATGTGCACTCTGTTTGTAGCTTCCAACATGTTAACTTAACAAGTTGTAGATCATTAAACTAGTAGACTTAGATATACGTGTCTCTTATTAATAGACCAAATATCACAACACTTCTTTTCCATGAAATATTATGTAAATAACGGTCTAATTTGAGAGTTAAAAATAGTTCTGCTCAGCCGGTGGTCAGGTTCCCTGATGTTGATTATTTAATTCATAATCAGAGATATAGGAGACAGGGAACCAGACTACTCAGCCAGATGCTCTTTTAGAAGCCCATGGGAACCACAGAACAGCCAGTGATTTGTAGGGGCGCTAGAGTGGAACATAGTTTCATCTTATCATCCCATGTAGGCTGGCGGGAGTCCCCACAAGCCAAAAAGTCTGCTTATTTGAATCACGGAATTATACAACTGGTGTTGTATACATAACTACGTGTTTAGAATGGCGATGTCTATCTATCTATCTTCCGTTAATGTGAAACCCCTTGCGAGTACGTACACATGTCGCGCGTCAATCTGTGAAGAGTGTTAATACATGTAAAAGTGAAAGTAAAAGAGAAAAGAATAAAAAACCGTGAAACAAAGTTAGAAGGTTGAATTTAAAGTAAAAGATCTCTTCAGTTTATTGTCTATGGCGAGATGTGCTCAATGCTGCAGATAGCAGCATTGAACTGGTCTATGGTTGATAGAGAGAGACAATATCTGGTGACAGTTTGTTCCAGTGAAAGACAGTTCTGGGGAAGTAGGAATACTTGTAGTAGTCTGTTTTAGTTGAGATTAGTCTGTAAGAGAGGTGGTGAAAAAGTCTTGACTGTCGTTTTAATGAGATTAGAAAATCTTCAATAGGAATGGCTACAAGATTATAGGTGATTTTGAACATTAGAGAGAGTCTGGTGTCAATGGGACGTAGATCTAACCGTCGTAGATTTAGGGAGTGTAGCATGTTTTTGTCCATATAGTCGAATTTAATCCAGCGTGCAGATCTTCGATGTACTGCTTCTAGTTGTTCAATTTGGGACTGTGTATGAGGCAATCATACTTCAGAGGCGTATTCAAGTTGGGGTCTTACCATTGTTTTATAGGCATCTGAACGTATTTTGATATTTCGACGAAGAAACCCTAGTGTTTGATTTGCTTTGGGAACTGGTCATTTCGTACCCTCGCCTTTTCGTACCATATTTTTTTTGGTCATTTCGTACCCACATTTTTGGTCATTTCGTACCCTTTCAAATTCACTAGTCATTTCGTACCCATATTTTTTGTTATTTCGTACCCTCGAAAAAAATTCTTTTTATTACATATATTTCATAATTTTTACGCAAAATTTAATAAGATATTATTATGTTAGATCGGGTAATATGTCTGCTCAGAAATGAAAAAAAAAATCTTATTCTGCTGGTTTCATAATTATTTGAACAGTTATCAAATCCAGTAGTAACTTCGAATCCATATGTACATTTAATACAAGCTATAGTGAAGATACGTACGTTAACTTAAGTGATGTAGTTATCAACAACAATCCTGTTTAAAATACAGTGCCCCATCTCTAAAACAGCCATACGAAGCTCCTGTTCTTTGGTATCAAGACTTATACACATTTGAAAGATTATTAGGATTATTGAACAATGGTAACATCTTAGACGAGTCGTTTGTTAACCAGCTCTGTTATAGTAGTGTCATAAGGTTTGAGGTACCAGCACGGAATGTTGCAGAGTGTGCCAGTTTGTGCACAATGACCTGAGGACTGCAATAGCGTGATTGCAGTACGGAACATAACCAATGCATGATTTGGTCTTACGATCTACAGTGCATGTCTAGGATATGCTTCTTCCCTTCAAGGTGCACAATTCTACGGACAAGAGGAACTAGGGGATACACCAAACAGGAGACACAAATTGTGGGCGTTGTTTGGAGGGAGTCGTTATCGGAGGGAACTTTGCAAACAGATTGATTCCAGATCAGACGCCGCGTATCAAGCTGTTTGTCACTCATTATTAAGTATTTTATGTCAAAATGTCCATTACGTAACTTTGAGAAAAACAGCAGATGACAATTTTAAGCAGACGACAATTTTAAGCAGACGACATTGCATCCAGACAATGGTGTGTGTCAGTCATGAACCAAAACGTAATTCGACAAGCTATATAGCGAACAATGATTCTAACCAACAAAGACTAAACATGTCCTTTATCTGCGTTATTTACCCACAAGTCAATACAATTGGACTTCTTTAAAAAAAACATTAAAAAAAAGGGAAAAAAAGTTTTGATTCGAATGAGACTCGAACCTATGACCTTTTGATTGTTAGTCAACCACACTACCGACTGAGCTATCAGCACTTAGGTAGAATAGTGGTACATGTATGAGCTGGGTGCTGGGATCCTAACACCTTTTATTCATATGCTAATCTAGGACCAGTGGCGATACGGAGTACAAAACGACTGATGTACGTTTTATAATTTTCATTAAAATTAATTCAGATAGCACAGCTAGTATAAGATTGAATGAAGGATTAATTATTATGATATATTTCCACGTAACCATGTGAATTTAAAAGCTTTTTGTATTACTTTCAGAATTTATTTTAACTTGCTGAATGTTAGAAATGTTTTATTTAAGATGTCATAAATTTCCCTTCTGCCAATTTCATTGAAAAGTGCAATACTTGCGTTCTTTGAATAGATTCCCGTAAGGGTAATCACTGACGCCTTTGGTGTCATTTGTATTTGTATGCACCGGTCTTGCACCGACGGGGTGAATTAGACTGTGCGTTTGCTGCTCTTTTACAAGAGCAGCAGTCGAGTGCCTGACTATGTCTGTAAGTCACTCGGCTTCTTTGAGTGCTTGGTTATACCTGTAAGTCACTCAGTTTTTTTCCTTTGCACCATTCCTTTAAGGGGATAGTGCATCAATGGATAGAAGTCTGACATATGGTCGTCGGATTCTTCCACTTCCAACTAGTACATTCCCAAAATGGTCTGCTTTATTTCTGCGTTCGGTTTTCAAAGCTTGCTTAAATCAAACATACATACTTCTTTTAAAGCTTTAGTTTTGAAATACATGTATGTTTGTTCTGAGTAATAATAAAACGTCTCTAATACGACCACTTAATTATGTTAATTATTAGATTTTACAATAGTTTGATTGCTTAAAGCAAGGTGACAGTAAAACGAGGAGCTTTCTTAAACTGTCACCTGTCTTTTAAAGACTCAATTAGCCTTCTTTTAGTGGTCGTAATAGAGAGGTTTTACTATTTATAGCAATAGAGTTGTGTTCGACTGATTACAGTGGAACCTTTGAATCCCGAACACCTATATTATACTTCAATAAACATTAACTGGCGAGATGCTTTCCGTTGGCGCAGAAATTGAGTGTAACCTGTCACGAATTCGCCTATAACATCCAGATGCCCGTTGCGTGTTATCCCCCCCCCCCACCACCACCACCACCTTTCACGAAAACGTAACACAAACACATAGTATTAGTGTTTTCTTCTGACCTGTCGGAGTTATGTTTAGATTGGAACATTCTAAAACTTTAAAAGGGATGAGTTTTCTCTACATCCAGTTAGAGATACGGATAGCTGTACTTTTTGTGCGTAATATCACGGAGTAATTTGGCAATATACAGTAGATGATACATTATTCTTTTTCGTTTAAACGCAATGAACTAAACTGGGCGAAATTACTTTTAGAAAGGTTAACTATGGTTTTAATCTGAGTAGCAAACAGGGGTGCCTGGTTTAAATTTTCATTTTCGTTTTGCTTGATATTGAAATTCCTATAATGCGGCGTCTGATCAGAGTCTACACTCTTTGCCTATTTCCCTGTTGTAGGATGGATTAAATACAAGAATGAGGAGAAGGCGTTATTCTTTCCAAATAAACGCGTTAAAGCTATTATTTCCATCGGAAACAATTCATATCTTGCAGTCAACAATGAGTGGTCGTTAAGTACTTTGTTATTGATTAAAACAAAATTAAGGCTAAAAGATCATTCAAATGTCTTTATTACATATGATAGAAATTCCCACATAGAAGCGACTTTTAGCGTATTTAATTTATTCCTCCGCTGAACAAAATAGTTCCTATTTAAACAGTTAAACATGCGCCATAAGATATAATGTCTACATATTAGCAAATGGTAGCTTAAACCAGGCTGGAAGTAAAGCAGAAGTCGCCTTAAGGCGCTTTCTGCATTACTTTCAACCTGCTTGAAGTGGTACTTTATTTTCAATACTAGAAATAGGCAATTGGGTAAAGGGGTATAGATGCTTAAAGTTGAACCTATACATACCTACACTTTGTTGTATTTGCATATTAAAGGGATACATTGCCAGTAGGTAGTTCTGTAATAGCGGAAACACTTAATATGCCAGTGTATTTGGGACAACTGTATGCATGTATCATAGCCAATAATGCAGACGCAGGTGAAACACACAACATTCTATAAGTGAAATTGGCAGATGCAAAAAGACATTTGCCCTCATCTCTTTTAGACGTTTTCTTCCACTTGAATTACAGAAGCAAACAATGTATATCCAGATCAAACAGCAAGTAACTGATCTGATCAGAATTTAGCCGGCACTCAGCAATCAGAAAACAATAACAAAATATTAACCCATTGTCACTAACAAACAGCGTACTTATGTTTGAATTTGAATTTCTAAATGTACACTTGTCGTATGCTAGCATTAGTCACCTGAACAGGGCATACACTGTTTGCCATTTTGCAATATTGTTAACATCAACCCTAAAAAGTAAAGAATGGACTAGACCTAATTGGAAATTAACATGTCAGTTAACAATTTTATGGTTGAATGAGTTAATGAAACAAAGTGTCATAACTTAACCCTTATCCTGCTGATTTGTCGTCTGCTTCAAATATAATGAATGCGAAATATAATAACTAATTTTGATCTTTTTAAATCTAAAGAAAACTTTTCGAGTGACAAACAGCTTATATCCAGATCAGACGCTATGTAACGCGGCATCTGATCTGATCTGAATCCAGATTGTTTGCAAATATAAGCCAAGTCCCGCTTAGCACGATAATTAAGAGTTAATTAAGGAGCAGTGACTCGCGCCTTTAGTTTTGCCGGGGCCTTTTTACTATCCCGGAGCAGAAACTTGAACTTTGACACGAGTTACCCAGATCAATCCGTGTCAAATAGTTTGGATCATGATCCGACATAGATAGTCTAAATGAATACGACATTGTTTCCTATAGAATTGCATTCAGTTTCAAAGTTTTTCACACAAAACACTCAAATTAAAATTGTTTTCAGAGTAATTTCCGACACATAATTGTTGGGGGTCTGATCTTGATCCAAACTGTTTGCAATATAATAGAAAATATCATTTTTCTGTGTTTTTCTTATTCGAAACATATTTACGCATTTCCATCATATTAATCTTATATGTGTAAATCACTCCTTAAAAAGAAAAATGTATGTTTTAATTTAATTTTAATTTTGTTTTTTACCATTTTTGCTATCAATTAGTTTTGATCCGATTGGTTAACAGTTTGCAAATTGACGTTTAGACAAATTACTTAGTCTGAACATAATTCATACTATCGTGTGTTAAGTGTGGATGTACGAGTAATATACTAGTGAAATATTCGATCGATAATGCTGGTCAGGGTATAATTGGTGTAGAACGCGGAGGCAGCCGAATGATAAGGAAGCATTCGTGATTTCTTATCAAGGCTAAGATGATCAAGCGATTCCCGATAGTCTGCCTAACAAATCGATAATTGATCTCGTGGACCAAGGGAGATAATGGTTTACGTCTGATATACTAAAGTAAGCAAGAACGACAATCCTGTAAATATGGCCTGCATTCTTGGACATGACTGTCAAACAGCTATAAATTGTTACCCGTCTTTAATAAAACCAATTAGCCGTCGTATTTTTGTGGTCGTAAAAGAGAGGTTTTTTTCTGTATTGTGCATGTCTTTATAGCTCTCAAAAGTCTATTAAATATCATGTATTTATAGATTCTTGTTTTGTTAATTCTTTTTTTCATTCATTAAATACGTTTCACATTTGGTAAAAGTTGGGAGAAGTTGTTCTTCAATCGTGCTTTTATGGGGTGGGTACGAAATGACCAAACATATGGATTCGAAGTTACTACTGGATTTGATAACTGTTCAAATAATTATAAAACCAGCAGAATAAGATTTTTTTTTCATTTCTGAGCAAACATATTACCCGATCTAACATATATCTTATTAAATTTTGCGTAAAAATAATGAAATATATGTAATAAAAAAATTTTTTAGAGGGTACGAAATGACCAAAAATATGGGTACGAAATGACTAGTGAATTTGAAAGGGTACGAAATGACCAAAAATATGGGTACGAAATGACCAAATAAATAGGGTACGAAAAGGCGTGGGTACGAAATGACCAAAATTCTGTTTATGTGGTCATTCCAAGATATATCGTGTGAAATGTCAACACAAAGGTACTTTGCTGAGTCTACTGACTGTAGCATTGTGCCATGGAGATAGTAATTTGTGGGGATAAGTTGTTTCCTTTTGGTTACATGGACAACCTGACATTTAGAGGGGTTGAAATGCATATCCCATATTCCTGTTCCCCTTTTTCTAGCGAGAATAGATCATTTTGAGAATAGATGAATGATTTAGTGATGACAGGGCCATGTAAATAGCTGTATCATCAGCAAATAGTTGTACCTTGGATTTAATGTTTATTGGCAGGTCGTTTATAAAAGCTAAAAAGAGGAGAGGACCAAGCACATACCCCTGAGGGACCCCGGGTGATACCGGGCTGGGACAGAATCTGAAGAGGTGCCATTTAATACCACATACGTCATGTGGACATGTAAGCATGCATGTGGTGGCATTAAACTTTAGTTTCCGGATGATTACTTTACGTATAGGTGGTATATACTTTCCTTTTTTCCATAAATAGGGAACTTTTATGAAAATACAGATTGGGATTACTTTCCAGGAGTTTTTGACCTTGACCTTGACCCCTGACCTTGATTATTAGAAAACCTTGATTGGACCATATCTCTTATACTATATCACATAGGATCATCAAATTTCGTCCTTGGATACATCTTAAGATTGTTGAGTGTGACATACAGTTTTCAGGAGTCAATGATCTTGACCTTAATATCTGATCTTGACAAATGGAATATAGCTTTGGATGCATCTTAGAATTGTTGAATGTTGTATGCAGTTTTCAGGAGTATGTTACCTTTACCTTGACCTTATCCTATGACCTTGACCATCGGATACATCTTTGGATACATCCTAGTATTCTTGAGTGCTGCATGCAGTTTTCAGGAGCCTGTTATCTAAAACTTCAGCTTGACCTCTGGCCTTGATCATTGGAATGTATATTTGGATATACAGTTTTGAGTTTTGTATATTTGAAGCATACAGTTTTGAGGAGTCTTTAATCTTGACTTCTGACCTTGACCATCAGAAAACCTTGTCTGGGTCATATCTCTTATACTACATGTGTATCAAATAGGAACACACTGGATGTTATCTTTGGATATATCTTAGAATTGTAGAATGTGACATGCATGTGCATTTTCAGGTGTCTGTGACCTTAACCTTGATCATTGGAAACATTTTAGGACCATATCTCTTATACTTTACATTCCCTTGGAACACCAAATTTTACTACAATTGCAGAATCCTACAATATATACGGTGCTACATGTACCTCCGTGCGTCTAAAAGTCGAATAGTTCTAGCAGAAATAAGGGTTAGTCAAACAAAAATTATGTCTAGATCTAATATAAAGGAGCTTTCAACAAAAGTGCATTGTTCACATAGATCGACGAGAATGGCTACACTTACATTTCAAATGCTCATAGACAAAAAAGAACATTATAACCTATGTTTTTCTTTTTACCATGGTACTAATATATGTTTGAAGAACAACCGCAGAACTATTCATTGAGATCCTACGGAGATTTCATTTGAGCGCATATGTACTTACGATAAATGCAGCAAAGCGTAAACTATGTAGAGTCTTACTTAACGAAAGTTTTGACCAGCAGAGTTACTGAAGTCATGAAGTCAGTAACGCATATCTCTAATATTCAAGTCGAACTTCGAAATCTCGAACTCTCTTACCTCGAACTAGCCGATAGTTCGACATATGAATTACAATACTTAATGCTCGGTTAAGTAAAACACACCCGTGTTTCAACGTTAAAACGTGGCTTAGCCACGTTTTAACTTTGAAGTACGGGTATATTCGACATAATCGAGTTCGAGATATCGAAGTTCAACTGTATCTCTAATACACGTTCCTGTTGGAGTTTTTGCTAAACCATATTTGTTTAATTGTTTTAGAAAGCTTACAGTCTTAAATGCATGATAATTAGTAACAATGTGTAATGACTTAACCCATTATCCCATAAATACGCCTTGTCACGCCTTTAATTTCTTCCTCAACTGAAGAAAGTAGTTTCAATTTATCAAGTCATGAAAGTGCACCATAATTAGAAATAGTTTCGACATTCTAACAGATTAGCTTAAAGCAGACTGAAAGTTAAGCAGAATGCGCCTTTAGGCGCATTATGCTTTACTTTAATCCTGCTTTAAGTGATCAGCTATCTTCAAAACAAGAAACAGGCTATGGGGTAATGGATTAACTTGTTTTACTATTCATAATTAATTGAACTAAAAGAATATGTCTTTTCAAGTAATTAGTGTCGGCAAAAGTCAACAAACTTGGGTATATTTATAGCCTATATGATAGGTGGCATTTTATGCAAGTCAAAAATAACAGTCCACTTTGCAAAAAGTCAGGATCCAAATCAGACGCCGAGAAACTGCTTGTGTGGTCAGGATCCAAACTTTCACAATCGTATCGATATTTCTCGGACCCAAGTGCCTTAAATCTACGTTAGAAATATTAGAGTAATATTAAATTTAATCGATTTTTAAGCCAATTCATATAATATTCTGTGATTGGTTTCTAATAAGACTATTAGATCTTTATACCCTGTGAAATTGAGTAAATAGGCCTACTTGCCATAAGTAAGACGCATTTGGGTTCGGTGTTTATTATTACGGACTCGTTTATACAACCATTTATCCAGTAATTAATTGACAAATTAAAAAGAATGTTAAACATCATGTATTTAAGTCAATTTGCACAGGGAATATGTGACTTTTGTGGCTTGTCATATTATGCATGTATGTGCTATATCTGCTTTTGTGTACTGTTAACCCCTACAGTGCTGGAGACGAGATTTACACCCATGCAAACAATGAAGGAGCCCTCAGATCAGGGACTATGCAGTTTGCTATAAATGTCAGTGCTTCTAGATGAAATTCCTTTACAGACACTTGTTAAATTGTCGTTCTTTTTTTTCTTCCAATACTCCAGCAATATAGGGGTTAATCAAACTGTTTATATTTTGTTTTTGCTTATGAAACTATACTCTCTTAGCTAGATCTTGACTTACAGGCCGGTAATACCATTTTCAAACAAATTTTATTGAAACAACCTTACTGTGATATAAAGTCTTAAATTATTGCTATTGAGTGTTTCAGAACGATGATGCATGACGCAGGTCCGTGATGTGACATCCAACTGCAACACAAATGGTTAATAAACCCTCTTTGTTTTAATAATTTTAAGCGATCTGTGTTTATGTAATTTTTTTAGCTGTGCTGAAATTGCTTTAATGTGATATTTAATAAATGCATCTATCAGAAAAATGCTAATTCTGAATATCCATTCCCATTTTTAATTAAGTTTAATTCACTTACAGATTTTATGTAAAAATAAAACAAATTTAGATTTAAATTTTTTAAACAGTGTATTATAATGACAGGATTGGCAGCTTTCTCATAGGCTATATTGTATCCTACCTATTTTACTTGTAGCTGTACTTTACGTTTGTTTACATACACTTGTTATATAGTCGGTTATAAAAGCTCTTGAGAGCTTATGTTATTTGTATATGTCTTGCCGACTCAAAATAAAGCTTATCTTATCTTATCTTATCTAGGGACATTCAATAACATGTTATTGAATGTTCCTGATTTACAACAACTTGTCTTCCGACCATGAAATTGTTGGTGATTTTTTTTTTTATCAATTAAGTTTGCTTAGCCTTTCGAAAAATTGTAAAAAAGGAGGGGTCTTCGGTTTTATATAACATTAAAAACAGATTTTCTAGAAAAAAGATTTAGTGGAACCAAAAGATTTTCCGTGATAAGATCTTGTTCAATATGTTGATTTGAGAAAATAAAATCCGAAAAATGTCCGTAACGGTTCGGGTCCGTTTTCTGGGTATGTATCATCCCTAACCAGCCGGTGCGGTACTAGTTTTAGGCATAACCGGAAAAAGAATTTGACATAGCAACCACAATAACAACACGGTTTATTTGTATAAATAGTTTAAGTTTAATTTCAAAAGGCATATCGCCAAAGATATTCTCGCAATACAGACTAACAGAAAGAATATAATATGGCATGTCAACAGGAAATACAGGTAATGTAATAACTTAATAAGTCATGTAGGCCGGTCATGTAGATCTAGTTAAAAAAGAAGAAGCAAGATTTATAGTAAGAAAGAAAACACAAACACTGTACAGACATCATACCAATACCAATAATTACTGTGGTAGTGCATTGTATTTAAATACATCCCTCCTTCTCTACAACGACAACCAATGGGAGACTTGGATTCTGTGTGTTGTTCTGAGGGAGTCATTATAGGGAGGGAAAATTAAGACATTGCTTACATTTACAAACAGCTCGAATCCAGACGCCCGTCTGATCTGGATTCAAGCAGTTTGTCACTCATCAGTTTATTTGTTCTATCAAAATATACCCACTTTTATCACATAAAACTGCCTCTCAGGCGGTGTAATAAAGCCATTCAATAAACGATAGTAAAATATCAATATTTGGGGTCTGGCTCAACCTGTTTGTCCATGAGAGCTGCATGACGCTAGACACCAAATGATGACATTTGTTATGACGTTACCGTACACAACACCCAAGTTTTGGCGAAAAAAAACATGGCGGAGGGACTACAAACTACAGCTTCAGTTGACTTAATAAGAGCTTTTATAATGTTTATGACATGATAAATAGAATCTCACATTCATGCTCATTACTTATAAATTTTAATAAACTCGTTGACTGAAATAAATATAACGCTCGCCAAGACTCACGTCATATTGTGACCTACATGTACTCTGTTTCGCATTTATAACTTGAGATTAGCATATTTTTATAGTGTCCATATTCTTCTTATATGCATATAGGACACTGAACAGTTAACCCAGGGCCCAGGGGATATACCACCAGGTGCAAAAACTTCAGATTTTTACAGGACAAAACAGATACCCAACAGATTTGAACACCCAGGTAAGTAATAAGATTTCTAGCACAGTCAATCATCGAAACTTAAGCCATTATTTTTAAAGGACAAACTCAAAGAAGAAATGAGTGGAGGTAACATTGCAAACTCAGCACTGAGGTACCATGCTTAAGCCAGAGCCTAGTTTTTCATGTGTCACATGGCATTGAATGCATGCCCTCTCAGACACAGAAATCATCAAGAATACTACTAAATTTTATAACACTAAAGGAGGTCTAATATTGGTCAAAGCTATAGGCCGATTTTTTCACCTGGCAGGGCAGAGCTAACCTTTGGCAACGATAAACTAATTTGCATTTGATTTTAGGGGTGATATGTTCCGTATTGAATAGTTATTTTCCGAAACTTTTAACATGAGGAAACACATGGGCGTGCAGCCATATCCACATGAAAAAGGTGTGTACAGTGCTCCCTCTCTACAACAACACCAAATGGAAGACTAAAATTGTGTGTGTTGTTCGGAGGGAGTGGTTAGAGGGAGGGAAATTTGCAAACAGCTTGAATCTAGATCAGACGCTGCGTAACGCGGCGTCTGATCTGGATTCAAGCTGTTTGTCACTCGTCGCTAAGATTTTTTCTCTCAAAATGTCCATTATGTAACTTTGAGACAGCAGACAACACTTTTAAGTAGACGACATTGCAGTCGTGAATAGGTTGAACATAAGGAGGGAGTCGTTGTTGACAGACCCAGTCAGCACACCCATATCGGATAGATATCGGCCCGATTTCCATCCGATATGGTCCCATATCGGCCCGATATCTAAAATGACATCGGTCAGATGTCGTTTTGCACATCGTTTTCTTCTTGGATTGATATCGTCATCGGATTGATATCGGCCCAGCATCAAACAGATATCGGACTGATATCAAAATAGATATTAGTCTGATACCAAACGGATATAATGTCAGCTGATGATTGGATTTTCTATCAATCCCGATCATTGGACAGATCATTGGATATAAAAAAAAATTGTCTGCATTTGATCAGGGGGTTTTGATCAGTATTTTTTATGACAAAACTTTGACAATCCAATCATCAGCTGATATATTATATCGGTTTATCAGTTTCAATATCGGTCCGGTATATTTGAGATGGCAGGCCGGTATCAATCCGACAACAGTATCAATCCAACCAGAAAACGATGTGCAAAACGACCTCCGATCGATATCATTTTAGATATCCAACCAATATTGGTGTGCTGACTGGGTTGGGAGGGCAGTTGTAGAGCCTCACTCAGGGAGCACTGTACATGCACATCGTAGCTCATAACTATTTCTTTGAATGACAGATTGGTACCTGAGGGTTATGGAGGAAAACCTCAACATCCCATGTACAAAACTACATCAAATGTTTATGGATCTCAAAACCCCTCATATCCTATATGTACATGCATATTTGTTACTGTCGTGTAGCTCATAACTATTTCTTTGAATGACAGATTGGTACAAGGGTTATGGAGGAAAAGCTCAGCATCCCATGTACAAAACTACATCAAATGTTTATGGATCTCAAAAACCCTCAGTTCACAGTATGCCTACCTCTTTCAACTGTAGATCACAAGGCTTTACAGGGGTAAGCTTTAGTTCTGTTATGTTAGTCTAATAGACTTTATTAAACATTATTATAAACAATATTTAAAGAGTAGAATCATGTTGTGACTGCTTAGTAAAATCTCAGAGTAAATTCACACAGAGAAGAAATGGACAGGTGCATTAATTTCCCCAAAACTCTTGTTGTCTTTTGGTCATGCAATACCTGTACAAGCAACAATGATCAATGGATTGATACTTCAGTGCACTGAAGTGGAGGTGACAGTGTGTAATAGTTACCTACTGATAGTTACATTTGGTTTTCTATCAAGACCATTTTTTTAAAAACTCGGAAGAAAATTAAGGAATTTATTGAAGCTTGTGTAACAGAAGGTTAAGTCTATTTTCGCGCGAGTGTTTAATTGCTCTTGTTTATCAATCATAACCAGTGCAGACTGAATGGCCAACTGGGCAACAAGATAAACTGCTAGCCTGCCGGCTTCTTCTCCATGTGTATTTCAAGATGAGAATTAAATTTCTAACCCACTCCTCCATAGTAAATAGTGTAAATTTTTAACTTAAGTCAGGATACTGCTTAACCCATTACTCCATAGCCTGTTTCTAGTATTGAAGATAGGTGACCACTTAAAGCAGGTTGAAAGTAAAGCAGAATGTGCCTTAAGGCACATTCTGCTTTACTTTCAGCCTGTTTTAAGTTAATTACATCTATTAGAATATAGAAAATATTTCTTATGGGGCATATTCATGACTGTATAAAGTGGAACTATTTTCTTCAGTGAAGGAATACATTAAAGTTGTAAAAAGGCGTATTTATGGGGTAATGGGTTAAAGCAACATGAAAGTAAAGCAGAAAGCTCCTATTACATTTCAGAGCTCTCTGCTTTACTTTTGTGTATTCTCTTTGCTTTATTAAGCTGCCATCTGTTTTGAACACCATCAATGACTATCTGTCTCTGGTGACTGTAAATTGTGGCATACATGGGATTTCTCTCAAATCTGACTAAAGCTCCCAAATGTTTGTGTTTCCTGTATGATCCTCTGATCTGGAGGCAAAATCTCCCAACCACATGTCTTATCTGGGCATTTTGTTTTGGAATTATCATTAACATGCATTTTTGTTGTATGGTTGGTAAGCAAGTAATAAAAGTAAAAACCTCTCTATCCCAACCACTTAATTGTATTTATAATTAGGTGTTTAACACAGGTGACTGCTTAAAGCAAGGTGACAGTTAAACAGAAAGCTCCTTTAGGAGCTTTCTGTTTTACTGCAACCTTGCTTTAAACTGTCACGTGTGTTTTTTGCAATCAGCTTTCATTTTAGTGGTTAGTAATAATAGAGAGGTTTAACTGTACCAGCATTTTGGAACAAAGGAACTTTTTGGGTTTATGGGGTTTGTTTTTCGAAGTTAACCCTTAGCCTGCCACTCACGACTATAGCTCCATATGCAAACAGCTTGGATCCGGATGAGACGCCGAGTAACTCGGCGTCTCATCCGGATCCAAGCTGTTTGACACTCGGACAACATTTTTTAACAATTTTGAGCAACTTTGAAGCACTTTGAAACTTGAAGCAGAAAAGAAATTTAGTAGACGGCAATTTATTTGGCGGGCTAAGGGTTAACACTGTATATTAATTTGATTTTATTTCATTATTTTTTTTTTTATATAATTTCAGCATTTGGGTCAATGTGGCATGTACAGAAATCATTCACTCAATACAAACACTGACCCCAAAGTTGTGTAAACAGCACCAATGACGTATTGCCTGACAGATTATTTGCAGAAAAATGTCAAAACATTTTATACAGTTACTCGAAGACTTTCATTTTGTGTTACCTATTTGTATGGGAAATTTGATTGTGTTAAGAAAAATAAAAAATTGTAAAGAAAGAGAGTAGACGGGTGATATTATTCCTAAAAATATAAGAATTATGAACATTGTCAGAGCTCCAGATAAGGGGAGTATTTCAAGTACTAAAGTTTTTGTTTCTGCATTAAATCCTATACTCATTAGAATCGTATCTTTGAGATGATTCTAATGAGAAGTGACACCGCAGGATTTGGTGCTGATATTAGTGAGAAAATGTTGGATTTGTTCAGTTTTACTCCCTCTTATCTGGAACCCTGATTGTATAATAAAGGAGTTATTTCAATGTTAGAGATGTTTTTGTTGCAAATTAAATTCACCCTCATAAAATCACATGAAGTTTTATATACCAAAACAATGTGTGATTATTAAAGTTTCTATGACAAGTCAAAATCTGAATTCATTGACATTTATTTTAAATCTTTCGGCGCCAAATTAATGAGGATTTTACTCTTTAACTGTCATATTGTCGTCTGCTTCAATAGTATTGTTTGCAAGATCATTTCAAAGTTAGATTTAAGGTAGTATGACTTAAGATATTTCAAAGTTAGATTTAAGGTAGTATGACTTAAGATATTTCAAAGTAAGATTTAAGGTAGTATGACTTAAGATATTTCAAAGTAAGATTTAAGGTAGTATGACTTAAGATATTTCAAAGTTAGATTTAAGGTAGTATGACTTAAGATATTTCAAAGTAAGATTTAAGGTAGTATGACTTAAGATATTTCAAAGTAAGATTTAAGGTAGTATGACTTAAGATATTTCAAAGTTAGATTTAAGGTAGTATGACTTAAGATATTTCAAAGTAAGATTTAAGGTAGTATGACTTAAGATATTTCAAAGTAAGATTTAAGGTAGTATGACTTAAGATATTTCAAAGTAAGATTTAAGGTAGTATGACTTAAGATATTTCAAAGTAAGATTTAAGGTAGTATGACTTAAGATATTTCAAAGTAAGATTTAAGGTAGTATGACTTAAGATATTTCAAAGTAAGATTTAAGGTAGTATGACTTAAGATATTTCAAAGTTAGATTTAAGGTAGTATGACTTAAGATATTTCAAAGTAAGATTTAAGGTAGTATGACTTAATATATTTCAAAGTAAGATTTAAGGTAGTATGACTTAAGATATTTCAAAGTAAGATTTAAGGTAGTATGACTTAAGATATTTCAAAGTAAGATTTAAGGTAGTATGACTTAAGATATTTCAAAGTAAGATTTAAGGTAGTATGACTTAAGATATTTCAAAGTAAGATTTAAGGTAGTATGACTTAATATATTTCAAAGTAAGATTTAAGGTAGTATGACTTAAGATATTTCAAAGTAAGATTTAAGGTAGTATGACTTAAGATATTTCAAAGTAAGATTTAAGGTAGTATGACTTAAGATATTTCAAAGTTAGATTTAAGGTAGTATGACTTAAGATATTTCAAAGTAAGATTTAAGGTAGTATGACTTAAGATATGTCTATACAAGTGTCAAACAGTTTGGATCCTGGTTAGACTCTGCATTACCTAGTGTCTGGTCAGGATCCAAAAGGTTTTCAAAGTCGATTTTATGCGACTTCAGCAGTGAAAGGGTTAACTCATTATCCCCTGAAACTTCCAATGGACAATTCCAGTTTGCATTAAAGGCTGGTCCATTTTCGACTATCTAGGGTTGTTTTTTATAATATTTTACAAAATGACAAACAGTGAAGAGTCTGATCAGGGACTTCACTGTTTGCATAGGTAAAGTGTACTTTTCACAGGTACACTTTTGATAAAGGATGCATATATGTGTCACTAGGACTCAATGAGTTAAGGGGATGTTGTCTCCATATAAGGGTTTATCACATAAACGTGCAAAATATAGAGGGCCGTAAAAATCGTATGGCCCACTGGGCATATATTTTATACTAATTTTCGAATCACCAAAATACTGTATTACTACGCCGACTTTAAATCAGTTCAGAAAATCTTGACAAAATAAGATCACCACTAGGGTTTTAAAACATTTCCAAGTGTCCTAAAACATTATCCCGAGCAGTCCCGCAAACTCAGGCTGCAAATTAGGCTATGTAGAGCTCTGTTATAACAGTGACTCGGACAGTTTTTCAAATTTAGACGTTACAATGATAATGACGTCGTGTTACTATAACGACGTTATTTGAAAACAAAACTTGACTCTAACTGTCGAATGATCAATTTTAGTCAGTTAGAACAGTTTTAAATTAAATATTAATTTAAAATTTGAATATGGTATCGGAGAAGTCTTATCGCAACACATTGATGTTGATTTTCTTTATTTTAGCTTGGTAGGTGTTTTTACCTTCGGATGAATAAACCGAATAACACCTATGGCGAATCGTTTTCCATAGAGCTGTAAATCCTATCTGTACAGTAACAGTGTGTATAGATATACATGTACTGTAAAACAGGTATTTTTCGCGTCATGAATTAATATTTCGCATAATGCAATTAAGTATTAATTCGCTACATCATGCAATATTTCTAGCAGGTGGTAGCTTAAAGCAGGCTGAAAGTAAAGCAGACTATGCCTTAAGGCACATTCTGTTTCTACCTGCTTTAAGAAGTCACCTATTTTCAAAACTAGAGACATTTGCGAATTAACGCGTAAATTATATTCTCGTGAATAAAAACGGTTTTACAGTAGTCATGCATTCAGCTGTAAGAGAGCCACATGGACACAGATTCTCTGCTGTCTGAGCTACGTGTAACCGTTGTTGTTTACACACAATAACCTTCAGCCACCTTTTGCCACTCGCATATCATTAATTTCTGTACGATTTCAGAAAAAGACAAGATGTGTTGGGCAAATTTCCACTTGCAATTGTGCTCTTAACTTGAATGGCATTCAAAAATGCCAGTTTGAAGTTATGTACATGTATATACTTTATGTTGTTTCCACTGGTAAAACTCAATTAAGATGACTACAATGTTTTCAGTACCTTGCACATAACATATGGATTATATTCTAACGGTTTTGATTTGTTGTGTGTGTTTGAATGCAAGCAACCTCATCATGTATGCATACTTGGCAGGTTTATAATCATCAGGCCCAGCGCTTATAAAGCGTTTGAATGGCTCAAATCTGACCAATCTAATGCTTGAGAACAATTTCAGACTCAACTCAAATGCTTTTTAAGCGTGGACCCAGATTTGTGATCAATCATTCTGTTTTCAAGCTCAAGATAAATATGTAAACATTTCCAACATTTTTTCTTTTATCTCGCATACAAACCTATGTTGTGACTACTCGTTAGACTTGTCTCTTGATTCTAATGAGTAGTCACAATGCAGGGTTTGATGAACACATAAGAATTTAGTACTTGAAATACCTGTACATGTACTCCTCTTATGTGGAGCTCTGAAGATTATTGTCCAAACATGATTTAAAACCTCTTGGTTTATCTTGGTATTGTCGCAGGGCTGCCATTTCTCCAGATTTTTCCGAAATATCTTCAGATGTTTATCCTAACTGATGGAAGCTTAAAGTAGGCTGAAAGTTAAAGCAGAATGCACCTTAAGGTGCATTCTGCTTTACTTTCAACCTGCTTTAAGTAATCATGCTTGAAAAATAGGAAAATTGGAAATGTTATGATTTTCATTATCAACTTATTGTTGTTCTAACCAAAGAAAACTTTCTTCCAATATTTAGCTAAAGCTTTTTGTGAATAAAGTGAAGACTCCTATTTAGTCATTTCTGTCAATGAAACATTCTTTATTGCTACATTTATGGTTTGTTATTTGTGAAGGGAGATTATGAATATAAAATGCAAAAAACTTTATTTATTTATTGGTTCCTAATTAAAATATTCTATGATTACAAAAGATATTCTGCTACTGTAAAACAGGTATTTTTCGCGTCATGAATATTTCGCCTAATGCGATTTTGTATTAATTCGCGACACCATGCAATATTTCTAGCAGGTGGTAGCTTAAAGCAGGTTGAAAGTAAAGCAGAATGTGCCTTAAGGCACATTCTGCTTTACTTTCAACTTGCTTTAAGAAGTCACCTATTTTCAAAACTAGAGACGCGTGGCAACACATTCAGGAATAAACGCGTAACTTATATTTTCGCGAATAAAACTGGTTTTACAGCATTCGTATTTTAGCTCGCCTGAGGACAAAGTGCTGAAGGTGAGCTTTTGTGATACCTCTCTGTCCCTGTCCATCTGCAGTTGCATACAACTTCTCTGAAACAAATGGCTTTATTGTAACCGAACTAATGAACATACTGTTGGGTTGAGCTTCAAAATTTGTTCTAAGATGATAGGTGGAGACCTCCTGCACATTTTGAAAAGATAAACAATCTAACCATAATATTTAATATTATGAGGATGCTGTCAAAAAGTCACTGAACCAAATCATATAGGTCAAGGTCAAAGGTAAATGTCACCAAACTGCAATGCATCATGGTCTAATCATTTAGGCGCTTCAGCATATGAAATTTTTTGAACGTAGGTGTGGTCATTTGTCCAGAACATACTATAACGCTAAACCTTAACGTTGACCCTAGAGGTCAAGGTCAAAGTCATCAAACTGTGGTGCACCATGGTCTACATCAGCATATGAAGGTTCATGACAAAGGTAGTCATTTGTCCATTTGAACAATTCACACAAAATCTTAACATTGAACCTAGAGGTCAAGGTCAAAGTCACTAAACTGTAGTGCATCATGATCTATGCATTAAGGCGCATCAGCATATGAAGTTTCATGACCATAGGTGCAGTTGTTTGTAAGGAAAAGACTTTAACGCAAAACCTTAACATTGACCTTAGAATGAATGAATGAATGGTATTTTATGGCCCATCGACACAAAAAGGTCATTTAGAGCCGAAAACATTGACCCTAGAGGTCACGGTCAAATATCAAGGTCTTAAAACTGTGGTGCATCGTGGTCTACTCATTGAAGTGCATCAGCATATGAAGTGTCATGACTGTAGGTGCAGAAGTTAGGCCAGAACAGACTTTAAATCTAGAACAGACTGTAATGCAAAACCTTAACTTTGACCCAAGAGGTCAATGTCAAAGGTCACCAAACTATGTTTTAAAATGCTGTACTCATTAAGGCACACCTATGGTTCAAGTTTCATTGACCCAGCCCTTATAGTTTATGATATCCAGTCCGGACGCCGACGCCTGGGTATAGCATAAGCCCCCCCAATCATTTCGTGGAGCCCAAGGTGTGTTAAAAATCAATCTAATTAATTGGAGGTATTAACAAGTTTACAACCTCAAGTTTTGGACAGGGCTAAATGCTTACCTTACAATACTGAAATAGATAGAGGATAACTGTTTTTTATGCCCCCGCACGACTTAGTCGGGGGCATATTGTTTTTGGTCTGTCTGTCTGTTTGTCTGTACAAAACTTTAACCTTGGCCATAACTTTTGAAATACATACCGGGTAGGATAGAGACTTTATATTTGGTATGTGTACTTACCTAAAGAATCTCATGAGCTTAGTACAATTTGGGTCATGTCTGACAAAGGTCAAGGTCATTTAGAGGTAAATCGGGTGGAAAGGGTGGATAGGGAGATAACTCATCCTATATTATTTCAAGTGAATAGGAAGGGAGATAACTCATCCTAACTGGCCATAACTTTTTGATCATTTGATCATTTCTAAATTTAGAAGTTAGTCCTCAATATGATATTTGACAAACCTTGTTATGACAACGTCATCATGACATCAATGTGACGTCATGATGCTATGGTGATGGTGCATTTGAATAAGCTAGAAAAAGCTTGTTTCTTTGTACATTTTCATCTCAACAACAGCAAGGAGTACAATTATAACCTACTGTATGATTTTACTTGAAAGCCAAATGATTACATTGCAGTGACAAAACACATTGGGGGCATTTGTCACTTTCTGTGACACCATTCTTGTTTCAGTATAAGATAGAAATTTAATCCATTGAGTGAACATCAGACGTTATATTTTCACGAGTGAAAATATAACAGTCTGATGTTCACTCAATGGATTAAATTCGATCTTATACTGAAAAAATACAGTTATTCTATTTATTTATGCTTTTTTAAAAGCCACTTTTTAAACAAAATTGTTCAACAATTGAAAGCGAAAGTACATGATTAACCCCCGTGTTGAGCCCCAAGTTTATATCGAACACATTTTCGAAACAGTTTCCCGTACGATGACGTCACTGATTTATTGATTTGATGTCATTAGAATTACGTCGTTACTTCCGATCTTGGATTCCTATTCTTCCATTGAGTGTTTCATGACAAATCAGGCTGCCAGAACTGAACGGTAAGACACGATTGAGTACGATTCTTGGGGAGCCGTACAGGGAAAATTCATAAGAAGCATGCGCGACGATAATCCCACTGCTTGAAGCAGTGGGATTATCAAGTGATTATCTACTGCTTTTTCCCGGTAATCCACCTAAAAGCATAAATAAACTCTTCCATTCTCTCCATAGTACATGGAAATGACAGTCTCAACCCATTACCCCTTAAATAGGCCTTTTTTCACCTTTAATTTATTTCTCACTTGAGGAAAATAGTTCCAATTTATAGTTATGAATATGTATGATAAAAATTATTTTCTATATTCTAGCAGATTGTAGCTTAAAGCAGGCTGAAAGTAAAGCAGAATGCATCTTAAGGCACATTCTGTTTTACTTACAACATGCTTTAAGTGGTCACCTCCCAATTTTCAAAACTAGAATCAGGCTATATGGGTAATGGGTTAAGAAATGTGTCCCCTAATTACATGTATTACAGGTAGTGTAGGTTCTAATCAGAGGACTCCTTCAGGAGCCTTCTGATTTGGGTCTTAACTGCTTAACCTCTCTATAACAACCATTAAATTGTGTTAATTATTATTTAAGACAGACTCCTTTAGGAGCTTCTTTTTTACTGTCATCTTGCTTTAAGCTGCCACCTGCTTTTTATAGAATCAATTGGACTTCATTTTTGTGGTTGTAATAGAGAAGTTTTACTGTATTTGGTCCCACCAGTAAATGTAAAAGTCATAGTTAAACCATAGAAATGGAATTCATTTAACCCATTACCCCATAAATACACCTTTTTATGCCTCTAATTTATCCCTCCACTGAAGAAAATGGTTCCAATATATACAGTTGTGAATGTTTAACATTAGAAACATTTTCTGTATTCTAGCAGCTGGTGACTTAAAGCAGGCTGAAAGGAAAGCAGAATGCGCCTTAAGGCGCATTCTGCTTTACTATCAACCTGCTTTAAGTGGTTACCTGTCTTCAAAACTAGAAACAAGCTATGGGGTAATGGGTTAAGGAATAATTCGAATATTTATTGTATTCATTGCGGTATGGAAAAAACCCAGGTCACAATGTAAGAATCATACAAAAGTGTGACCAGGTTGTTTTTTCATACCTCCATGAATACAATAAATATTCCGAATTATTTCTTATATATTAATATCACTACTGAATTTAAGAAAGTGGTTGAATAGAGAATCTGACACGAATGTTCATTATTTAACACTTTAAAATGTAGGTTTTGTAGTCCCTCCGCCATATGTATTTTCCGCCAAAACGTGACATTGTTTTGTAGTAACGTCATCGTCAATGAGTTCATTTGGCGTCCTGCTTCATGCAGCGCTCATGGAGAGCAGTAAGAGAAAATAGTCCCGACAAGGCGTGGCCTGAATTTGATTTTTTTCATGGGGTTATGAAACAAAAATTACGGCTAATCACAACTAACCAAAAGTAATGAAAACAAACAATATTAGATTATTCAAGTATAAGTAAAACATTCTTTATTCCCTTGTTGCAATAGTTAAGGTTTTAATACATGTAATTTTATCAAATCGAGTCAATCTTGTATAAAGGGACCATTCATTGAAAACTGAGGACCTGTAACTACAGGTGACTGCCTATAGATATATTTGGTACATCATTGGAAAAAAAATGCATTTAACCCATTACTCTACAGATATGCATTTTAACACATTTAATTTATTCTTCCACCAAAGAAAAGAGTTCCAATTTATTTAAGGAATAATTCGAATATTTATTGTATTCATGGAGGTATGGGAAAAAAACCTGGTCACACTGTATGAAACTGAAGCATGGATAGCACATGCAGAAAAGACTAAACCCTTTATGACCTGCCTGAAGGGAAAACAATTTTCGTCTAATTTGTATACTTGAAACTCAAAACCAAATTTTTTGATAATTTGTATTAGGTTTCTGATTTGTCGGGGGAAACTTTAGAATAACAAAGATTTTCAGAAATGTTCTGTCTTAAAAGGCGGTCAATACATAAGGATTTAATCATAAATGACTTCAATAATAAAACGGTAATTCAGGCTGAATTCTCGCCTGTTCTTAATGTTTTCACACATTCTCTTTGTATATAAATTTAGGTTTTACTTGTTGACAGTGAATTTACACTAAAAATATCTTTAACCCTTTACCCAATAGCCTGTTTCAAATTTTGAAGACAGTTGACCACTTAAAGCAGGTTGAAAGTAAAGTAGAATGCACTTTAAGGTGTATTGTGATATACTTTCAGCCTGCTTTTAAGCTACAATCTGCTAGGATATATTTCTTTTGGTACATGTTTATGACTGTATACATTACATTGGAACTACTTTCTTCAGTGGAAGAATAAATTGAATGCGCTAAAAGGTGCTTCCATGGGGTTAATGCAGAATGAAAATGATAGGAGCTCAGTGCATTGTTTTTTTCCCTGCATCATGCAACCTCTTGTTGTTAACTTTGCCAACAGGTTTTCTGTTGTATGGTCACTTTATACAAATTTGACTGAGTTTGATCTAGATAAGCCACAATGTTTCCAAAGCAGCAACTGATCTGGGTCTACACTGTTGAAAATCTGAAAAGAAAGCATTCCTACGATAAGGCTTAATTCACATCTAACTATAGATGTTACCAGTATGTCTCAACCCAATACTCCATAAATACACCTTTAAACCCATTTCCCCATAGCCTATTTCTAGTTTTGAAGATAGGTGGCCACTTAAAGCAGGTTGAAAGTAAAGCAGAATGCGCCTTAAGGCGCATTCTGCTTTACTTTCAGTCTGCTTTAAGCTACCATCTGCTAGGATTTGTAATTTTTTTTAACTATTTTCTTCAGTGAATGAATAAATTAAATGCGCTAAAAGGCGCTTCTATGGGGTAATGGGTTAAAGCCTCTTATTATTCTTACATTAAGAAAAGTACTCCTTAGCTAGGAAATTCTGAAACATAATCATGGATGGCATTTTAAATATTTTTGCCATACAGAAGTTTAAAGCAGGCTAAAAGTAAAGCAGATTGCTCTGTTAGGAGTATTCTGCTTTACTTTCAACCTGTTTTAAGCAGTAACCTGTTTTTAAAACCATAAACAGGCTATGGGGTAATGGGTTAATTCTTACTTTGCCCCACTCGACTTGATAGGCCTTTGTAAACAATTAGTCATATCAGATAACAAAATAATTTTCATCCAATCAGGATCCAAAATACCTTTCTTGAGGATGACATTCATAATTATGGAAGTATAGAATTAAATTGGCTTGTTTTGCAGATCATCTGTATTTAATTCAGATTTGAATTATATTCCTTTTAATTTACAAACCTACAATATAACATATAAGCTGACAATTTTATAGCAGAATAAAAATGAAAGTTCAATTTATTCTTTGCATGGTCATGATGAACCCCTTTTCATAAAACTTCGTACAACAAAAACGGTCGTAAGTCAGATTATAAAAGTCTCAATTATTAATTGTTTCGCCATCTAATCCTGTCTTGTGACATCTCTTTGGAATTGTCTTGAAAAGACAATTCCAAAGAGATGTCACAAGACAGGATTAGATACAGATATAAGAAATTAAATGTGTTTTAAAGTTTTGACTTACGATCGTTTTTGTCGTAAGAAGTTTTATGAAACAGGCCCCTGATTACCATCTTCAAACAGTTTGGATCCAGATCAGAATGATGTACTGACCCCCTTACTCTATAGATTTCTCATTTTTATGAATTAATTTTGCTTTATTCTTCTCCACTGAAGAAACAGTTCCAACTTATACAGTGGTGAATATGTATCATAAGAACTATTTTATTTACTGTATTCTAGCATATGGTAGCTTAAAGCAGGCTGAAAGCAAAACAGAATGCACCCTAAGGTATATTCTGCTTTACTTACAACCTGCTTTAATTGGTCGTCTGTCTTCAAAAATTGAAACAGGCTATTGGGTAAAAGGGGTAAAGGGTTAAAGATATTTTTGGTCCAATTAATTCACTGTGAACACATCAAACCAAAATGTATATACTTTAACCCATTACCCCATAAATACGCCTTTTTACACCTTTGATTAATTCCTTCACTGAAGAAAATAGAGCAACTTTATACAGTCATGAATAAGCTTCATAAGAAATATTTGCTAGATCCTTGCAGATGATAGCTTAAAGCATGCTGAAAGTAAAGCATAATGTGCCTTAAGGCACATTCTGCTTTACTTTCAACATGCTTTAAGTGGTCACCTGTATTCAAAATTAGAAACTGGCTATGGGGTAATGGGTTAAGGCGCATTCTGCTTTACTTTCAACCTGCTTTAAGAGGCCACATGTCTTCAAAACTAGAAACATGCTCCGGAGTAAATGTTTAATCGTCTCACCTTCTCATCTGGATCTAAACCGTTTGACACTCTGACCCGATTCATAACAGAATTTTTTGAAAATCCTTCTTGAACACATTCAACCCTAGCGACTAGTATACTCGTCATTTATTAACAGTGTACCTGAGAGGATTACACTTATCCCATGCAAACAGTGTAGACCCTGATCAGAGGGCTCCTTAAGGAGCCCTCTGATCAGGGGCTACACTGTTTGTCATTTTGAAATATATTGTTAAAATCAACCCTAAATAGTCAAAATTGGACTAGACTTATTTTGAAATTGGAATTAAATGTTTCAGGGGTGAATGAGTTAAGAACAGTAGCAGACAAAAACCGTTGCCAATGACAATATAACATAGACAAAGACTGTTGCCAATGACAATATTACATAGACAAGAACTGTTGCCAATGACAATATTACATAGACAAGAACTGTTGCCGGTGACAATATTACATAGACAAGAACTGTTGCCGGTGACAATATTACATAGACAAGAACTGTTGCCGATGACAATATTACATAGACAAGAACTGTTGCCGATGACAATATTACATAGACAAGAACTTTTGCCGATGACAATATTACATAGACAAGAACTTTTGCCGATGACAATATTACATAGACAAGAACTTTTGCCAATGACATTATAACATAGACAAGAACTTTTGCCGATGACAATATAACATAGTCAAGAACTGTTGCCGATGATAATATTACATACCGTAGACAAGAACTGTTGCCAATGACAATATTACATAGCCCTAAAATAGTTAAAAGCATCCACATCCCTAACTTTTCTCAAATTAAAATTTCAAATAAAAATGTAACAACTAACATCATCACTACACTTGTATAAATATATATAACAATTTGTATTAACAATTCTATCACATTTTATTGCATTTCGCGTTATGTATATACAAAAAAAAAACATTTTGTGCATATGCAATATTTTTACTTTGAGATACAAAGCACTATCAGTCTCAAACTATATACATTTCTATATAAGTACCAACAACAGGTTCCTGTACAACTACATGTATATACATTACTGATACAAATGACTGATTCCTGTGTAACTATATACATGTACATTACTGGTAAAAATGACTGGTCCCTGTGCATTCTTTGTACAATCATGTACAAAGCTGGCACAAATGATGGGTCCCTATGTAACTGTATACATTACTGGTACAAATAACTGTAAGGCCGAAATGTAGGTGTATAAAAACAGTCAACAAAATACTGCCAGATTGTTTGTTCTACTAATTTGAGGCATTTTATAAAATTTGAAGGAGTACAATACATGCTGTATGATTTTTTACAGCCAAATTAATACATTGCAGTGACAAAACCCTTTGGGGGCATAATTTAAAACATTCTTATTGCAATTTAACACATTACCCCATAGCTTGTTGCTAATTCTGAAGACAGGTGACCACTTAAATCAGGTTCAAAGTAAAGCAGAATGTGCCTTAAGGCACATTCTGCTTTACTTTCAACCTGCTTTAAGTTACTATCTACCAGGATATAGAAAATATTTCTTATGGTATATATAAATGACTTTATAAAGAGGAACTTTTTTCTTCAGTGGAGAAATAAATTAGAAGCGTAAAATGGCGTATTTATGGAGTAATGGGTTAACTGCAGAATTATTGATATCTGATAGCTTACATTGGATGATAGAGAAATAGCAGTGGAGAAGACATTATTCTTTAACATTTAAACAAAACAAAACAAAACACCAATGCAGTGCAATAAAACGTACAAAATGACAGGTTTTGGAAAATGTTGGCGATATGTTTTAATCTGTGTGGCAAACAGTTTGGAGCCTGATCAGACACTGGATTACTGGGCACTTGATCTGGCTCCAATGAATTTGCCATGTAGATGTACAGTGGGGAAAACGTTATTCTCCCATTTTCGCCCATGTGGGATAGAGATATTCCCCATGTGGAATCACTCTATCCTCCATACCACGTGACGTCTTTTATTGTTTTCCCGGCTTTACTACATGCGCTGCATTATGCGTGAAACTAAATGACGTAATTTATTATGACGTTACCATAAACAACGTCATGTTTGGCGGGAAAAAAAATGCACAGAAACTGCAATTATTTCATTATTTATATCATGTTTTAATGATTTAAATGGGAAAAAATATCCATCATTCATTTTGTTTATGTAGGATAGAATTTTTCTCCCCTCTGCATTAATTTTCTGACCCTCGGAGGAGAATATTTCTATCCTACATCAACACTCATGGTGGATTCTTATATTCTTTCCCAATAAACGTGTTTATGCTAAAACTTTTATTTCCATTGCAAACAATTTGGAGCCAGATCAGACGCTGGGTTACCTGGCGTCTGATCAGGATTCAAACTGTTTGCCTCTTAAAGATAAACATAAATTATCAGAATTGTCAAAATACTGTACTTTTATACGTTTTGGTGGTTTGCTTTTGCATTTCGTTTGCATTTAAACGGGAAAGAATAAAGTTTTCTCCACTGTAATTGTTCTAGCATAAACTTGTTTATTTGGCAAAGAATAATGTCATGTCCACTGTATCAGTCAAAATAGCTCATCCTTAATCACAGGTAAAAACAAACACTATCAATCCACCACTTATTGAAGTAGTTCAGATGTTTGTAACCCATAACCCCATAGTCTGTTTCTAGTATTGAAGATAAGTGGTCACATACAGCAGGTTGAAAGTAAAGCAGAATGCGCCCTAAGGCACATTCTGCTTTACTATCAACCTGCTTGAAGCTATCTACTGCTAGAATATAGAAAATATTTCCTATGGTACATATTCATGGCTGTATAAATTGGAACTATTTCCTTCCAGAAAGGGGTAAATTAGAGATATAAATATGTTTATTTATTGGGTTATGGGTTAAAGACAGTTGACTGCTTCGTGCGGGATGAAAATAATGCAGAAATCTCTTATAGGTGTCTTCTGCATTACTTATATCCTGCATTAAGCAAATGTGTAAATATGCCTTGAATGGGTCTTCTGCTCAGTGGTCACAAAATATAATATGAAACTTAATGATGGCCGTAGCTGAAAGCACTTGACCCATTCGCCCATAAATACACCTTTTTAGGCCTATAATTTATTCCTCCACTGAAGAAAATAGTTCCAATTTATACAGTCATGAATAAATATGATAAGAAATAGTTTCTATATCCTAGCAGATGGCAGCTTAAAACAGGCTGAAAGTAAAGCAGAATGCACCTCAAGGGGCATTCTGCTTTACTTTCAACCTGTTTTAAGGGGTCACATGTCTTCAAAACTAGAAACAGGCTATGGAGTAATGGGTTAAGGGTTCAACTTGGGCACAGATTAGCTTAATACATGTAAAACCATTTTCATTAAATAAAAAACTGTTAAAATCAAAAGTTTTTTACAAAGTATATAAAATTTGACAAATGGCAAAGGCAAAACAATAACAAATAAATATCTACCTGACATTAGCACAAGAAAACATCTACCATCAACATAAGTTTTAAACACAATATAGAAACAAGTGGGATGATATTGGAATGTCAATGTAAACAAGAGGACCATTGGCCATACATCGCTCACCTAAGCCACTGTGATACACTTATAATAAACCCTCTCTATTGTCACCACTAAATGGTGTTGGTTATAAGATGTTTAATGCAGGTGGTTGCTCCTTCAGTTTTACTCTCACCTTGCTTTAACCCGTTACCCTATAGCCTGTTTCTAAGTTTGAAGACATGTGAGCACTTAAAGCAGGTTGAAAGTAAAGCAGAATGTGCCTTAAGGCGCATTCTGCTTTACTTTCAACCTGCTTTAAGCTACCATCTTCTAGGATATAGAAAATATTTCTTTTGGTACATTTTCATGACTGTTTAAATTGGAACTATTTTCTTCAGTGGAGCAATAAATTAAAGGTGTAAAAAGGTGTATTAATGGGGGAATGGGTTAATCTGTCACCTGTCTTTTATAAAATCAATTAGCTATCATTTTAGTGGTCGTAATAGAGAGGTTATATGACATCATCCTCCTACCAAGAGGTCACAGAGGTTATATGACGTCATCCTTCTACCAAGAGGTCACAGAGGTTATATGATGTCATCCTCCTACCAAGAGGTCACAGAGGTTATATGATGTCGTCCTCCTACCAAGAGGTCACAGAGGTTATATGACGTCATCCTCCTACCAAGAGGTCACAGAGGTTATATGACGTCATCCTCCTACCAAGAGGTCACAGTCTGAGGATTCAGGTTCACCAACAGTAAACAGAAACTGCCACAAGGTAACACAATTATTGGATATGAATCTTATAGAACTTATAATCATTGAATTCTATATAGAGGATCTTACATGAGTGATTGTTATTTATCATTTTTAATAAACGAGTTGACTAAAATAATATGATGCGAGCCTTGGCGAGCGTCATATTAATTTTAGTCAACGAGTTTATTAAAATGATAAGTAATGAGCACAAATGTGAGATTCTATTGTTCACATAACTCTTTTAAACACCTATTAAATCAATCGAAGTATTGTAGTATTTCTGCTATATAGATTTTCCGCCAAAACTTGACCTTGTTTAGGGTAACGTCATCGCAAATGACATCATTTAGTGTCCCGCTACATGCAGCGCTTGTGGACGAAAAGGTTAGGCTGGAGCCCAAAAAACAATATTCCACTAGTGGATTACGATATTTATATAATCGCTTCATTCAACTCCCAAACCGCAGGTTATGTGATAAGTAAAATTATTCAGAGATGTCATTTGAAAGAAATTTGAATGGACAGACACTGAGCAGTCACAATAGCTCACCTTAAGCTTCTGATCGAGGTGAGCTAAAACTATCATCTTAAAAACATGCAAAAAAACATGAGTGTGGAAAAAATACAATAAAAAAATACAATTTAATCTTAAAAATATGTCAAAATATCTAAATTGAAAACAAAAGGTTGTGGAGAAAACATCATCATAAAACTGTCTCCTGCTATTAGCACTTCTGAAAACAAACCACCAGCAAATTACGGCCACTCAAATTATTGTTGTTTAACTCAATATCCCCTGAAAATGCCAATGGACAATTCCAGTTTGCAATAAAGCCTAGTCAATTTTCAATTATCTAGGCTTGTTTGTTTTTTATAATATAATGTAAAATGACAAACAGTGAAGACCCTGATCAGAGGGCTCCTGCAGGAGCCCTCTGATCAGGGTCTTCACTTATTGCATAGGACAAGTGTACTCTTCACAAGTACACCTTTGGTAAAGGATGCATATATGCGTCACTAGGGCTCAATGAGTTAAAACAGGTGGCAGCTTAAACAATTACTCCATGTGTATCTATGGAGTAAAGGGTTATTCTTTTTATTTTTGGCAACCACATTTTTAAGACAGGTGATCACTTAAAGCTGGTTGAAAGTAAAGCAGAATGCGCCTTAAAGCCCAGTCTGCTTTTTTCAGCCTGCTTTAAGCTACCATATACTAGAGTATAGAAAATACTTCTTATGATTCATATTTATAAATAGATAGTTGCATCACCTGCCTGTCGATGTGGTGAAGAAGGCATGTCCTGTCGAGGTGTAAGATCGAGACATGAACAGGAGAGGGCAGCGATATGGACATCAGAGACCCCACTTCACCAGAAACTGTATGGCGACGTGGAGGACCTGAAGAGGACAATGCAGTTCATCTCTGCAACCGGACTGACCGTGTAAAGTGAACACAAAAAAAGAGAAGATATTCTTAAATTGGAACTATTTTCTTCAGGTTATGATTAAATTAAATGTGTTAAAACTTATTTCTATGGAGTAAAGGGTTAAAGACAGGTGACAGCTTAAGCAGGCACCTGTCTTACACAGGGAAAACTTAACCTTATTCAGTGATCGTAATAGAGATGTTTTACTGCACTTTGTTTTCTATTTTCACTTACACTTTATGTTCTAAGGTTTACATAGAAGCACTTCTTTTATCTTATCTTATCCATAAGCACTAAAAATATATACCATGTATGTTTATGTTCAAACATCTTATTATAGTATTATAGCCAAACCTGTGTTATATATATGTTTATAACATGACAGACGGCGTGAGCGTTGAATAACACTCATTGTTTATTATTCATATATAACTAGTTGAATAACTATGCAAATGAGGTACGCCTCGACGTCGTTTCCTTATGACATCATTAAAATGCCCTCAATGTGTTCAATGCCCAATGTCTTCATTCCTTCATGTAGATTCAATTAATAGATTGTTAGTTTAATTAATCAATATTAGATCTAAATGAAATTGTGTATTAATACATATTATAACATAAACATTATACTAGGGAAAGGTCAGTTAATTTGGAACTTTTTTTTTCCTGTATAGATATACTTATTTCGCGCTTAGCATTCACTTGACTTCAAAGGCTGCGATAAATAAGAGCCAAAAATCATGGAAACAACTTTTCTAGGTTATGTTATAAAAATAATATAACATTTGTGTTAAAAATTTATTGGATTTATCACGCTCGTCGTTTTAGAAATCGATAAAAACTTGGCAGAGCCTCGTTTTTATCGTTTTCTAAAAGACTTGTTTAATAAATCCAATAAATTTTCAACACTCATGTAATATCCTATATATACTATATATGTTCAGATATTTAATACAGTATTATAGCAAAACATGTGTGTTATATATAATATACAGTAAAACCTCTCTATTGCTATCACTAATTTGTGTTAAATTATTAGGTGTTTACGACAGTTAACTGCTTAAAGCAAGGTGACAGTCAAACAGAAAGCTCCTTCAGGAGCTTTCTGTTTGACTGTCACCTTGCTTTAATATGCTGTCACCTGTATTTTATATAATCAATTAACATTCATTTTAGTGGTCATAATAGAGAGGTTTTTACTGAATATGTATACCATATATGTTCAGATAGTTAAAACAGTATTATAGCTGAACCTGCGTTAGTAACAACATAGGGTTTAGAAATTAGGAAGTTAGTATTTGAAATATGCACCTAATCTGGAGCTCTAAACATAGAGCATGTTTTACAGGTGTCTCTGTTACAATTCATCCTGCATTATGCTACAAACTTAAATTTCCTTTGAAATATCCACCCATGCCTCTTCACCCAATGGCAGATTCAACTGATACAACTTATTCCTTTCATCAAACTTTGTGTTAACCCTTAGCCCGCCAAATAAATTGTTGTCTGCTATATTTCTCGTCTGCATCAAGTTTCATAGTGCTTCAAAGTTGCTCAAAATTGCTGAAAATGTTGTCCCAGTGTCAAACAGCTTGGATCCGGATCCAAGCTGTTTGCATATGGAGCTATAGTCGTGAGTGTCAGGCTAAGGATTAAGTGGCCATTTTTTTAAAAACTGAAACCCTTTACAGGAAGGGGACTTCTTAATGTAAAACAGAAGTAAAGCAGAAGCTACTCTATTTTACTTCTATCTTTCATTAAGCTACCATTTTGTATTAAAGACTTCTAAGTCATTGTCATTTAATCCTTTCCTTCTTATAAAAAATATACATGTATTTCCATGCTTCTTCCCTAGCCATAAGAAATCTTTCCTACACCCTTAATCCTTTACTCCATAGATAGCCCTTTTTATGCATTTAATTAAAGATTCCCCTGAAGTTCCATGATAATAGTAATTAATAAAATTATGCAGCGTAAAAAATATTTTCTTTATACTAGCAGATGGCAGCCTAAAGCAGGCTGAAAGTAAAGCAGAATGCACCTTAAGGTGCATTCTGCTTCACTTTCAACCTGTTGCCTAAAGAAGGCTAAGGTAGATTTCAAAATGTTTTAATTTGCCACTAGTGGGAGTGTATGAAAAGATGCCTCTATGTTTTCACCAGTTTAACACAAGTTTAACTTTATATCATAATCTCCATAGCAACTACAGTAAAACCTCTCCATTACGACTGCTACTGTATTAGTTATTAGATGTTTACGACAGGTGACTGCCTAAAGCAAGGTGACAGTAAAACAGAAAGCTCTTTAAGGAGCTTTCTGTTTTACTGTCAACTGCTTTAACCCATTACTCCATAGCCTGTTTCTAGTTTTAAAAGAAGATGAGCACTAAAAACTAGGCACATTCTGCTTTACTTTCAACCTGTTTTAAGCTATAATCTGCTAGGATATAAGAAATATTTCTTATTTTGCACTTTCACAACTGTATAAAATGGAACTATTTTCTTCAGTGGAGGAATAAAACAAAGGCGTAAAAATGTGTATTTATGGGGTAATGGGTTAAGCTGTCATCTGTCTTTTATACACTCAATAAGTGTTCTGTTTAGTGGTTGTAATAGAGACATTTTACTGTAAACATCTTGCACACACCACCACTGCTATATTGAAGTTTCCACATTTTCACATTTTACTTTCCTGTACATCATCTGTAAAATCTAACAAGAGCTGATCTGAAGTCGGTGTTTTACTCCCTTCCTTTCTTTCTTTACTGCTCTCTCTATCTTTGTCTCTTTTCTTTTCTTTTCTCTCATGCTTTCGTTTCCTATCCTTTTTATGCTTTCTACTTGGTGATCCTTCTCCTCTACTTGGTGAGGATTCTGTACTTTTACTGGTTGATTCCTTGCTGGGTGATGCCTGTGGACTTTGTCCTATAATTTCATTCATCCACTGGTCATACATTGCCTTAGAATCTGTACTCTCACGTCTAGTCTCAAGCTGAGTACCAGCTGAGCTTTTAGTATCACATGATGTGTTCCTTGATACATGGCTCACATAGCCTTCATCAGCTTTCACAATAAAATGACTGAAATTATCAACCCTCTCTTTATGCTTTTTATAATTTGTTTTTGGCAAATCTGTATCAGATCTTATTCCAGAGTCTGTAGCTGTATCTACTTTAGTATCTTTACTAGACGTATGACCTAACTCATCTGGTAGGTCTAAATCAGTATCATTAAGTACAGTTTGAAGTTCTGAAAGAGGGTGCGGGGACACACGGTTAGTAGCAAACTGTTTCTGTACTTTGGGACTAGATTTAGGTGTACCATTTGGCTTCTTCACATATTTTCTGATCACTCGAGTTGCATTGCCATTTGGAAGTTGAGAATGCTCCTCCGTCTCTGTAGTGTCAGTTTCTCCTGTTTTGTTGGCTGTGCCACCGTCTGAACCTGGAGGTGACTTGGCCTTCCCATCCTCACCAGAGTTCATAAATACCTGACCTTTTGTCAGGTCAATGTCTTTTTCCCATGCCAGCTGTGCTGTAATGTTGGTGAATTTTGTGTCCTCATCCGAGTCAGACTCCCCAGGTTTGCCTTTCGGTCCCATCTGACTAGTTTTACGTGTAACTTTAGTGAGTCTTAACGGGCCAGTCTTTCCCTTTTTCTTCTGATCTTTCAGCTGACATATAATCTCACGTCCAAGTTTCTAATTTGAAAGAAATAAAAAATAGTCAAATAGGGTATAACACAATACTAGATTATGCAACAGTACTCCCTTCCTACAACGGAATATATTTATATAACTCTGCATGAAAGGCTGAAAACAAACTTTTTCAGTAATTGTAGTAACTGGTTTTAAAAGTACAGTAAAACCTCGCTATTACGACCACTAAAACGAAGGCTAATTGATTATATAATAGACAGGTGACAGCTTAAAACAAGGTGACAGAGAAACAGAAAGCTCCTAAAGGAGCTTTCTGTTTCACTGTCACCTTGCTTTAAGCGGTCACCTATCGTAAATACCCTAATAATTAACATACTTTATTGGTCGTAATAGAGAGGTTTTACTGTATATTAACTGAACATCTACTGCTGAAAACAGTATTTTCTTTATAGATTGAACCTGATGAAGTATTGATTCCCAACAACTATTCCCTCCTTACAACAATGCTTGGCCCCTGTTCCCAAAACAAGAAAAACATTTCTAACCCTTTCACTGCTGCAAAATCAACTGCTTAAAATTGTTGTCTGCTGTTTTTTCTCAAAGTTACATATAAGTGGATATTTTGACAGAAGAAATATAATGACGAGTGACAAACAGCTTCAATTCAGAGCAGACGCTGCATAACGCGGCATCTGATCTGGATTCAAGCTGTTTGCAAATGTAAGTCAAGTCTTAATGTTCCCTCCCTATAATGACTCCCTCCCAACAACATACACCATATTCGTCTCCCATTGGGTGTTGTTGTAGAGATGGAGCACTGTATGAAATACATGTAATACAGGATTGTGGAATGACTGCTGCAGTAATAGCATGAAATATGTATGTATGAATAAGATGTGTTTCTGAAACACTATGTCCCCTGATGTGACCATGACTTCTAAATGACCTTGGCCTTTGTCTTAAATGACTCAACCAGTGCTGAGCTCAACAAGTTTCTTGAGTGGATAGTTCCAAAGTTATGGTCAAGGTTAAATTCAGCCTATTTGACCTCTAAATGACCTTGACCTTTGTCAACAAAGTTGTACTGCACTGAAGGGTTAAATTAAAAAACAATATGCACAACTAAGCTAATTGCACTGTATGCAGGGGCATAAAAATACATAAAATGTTTTCATGCCTAGATCCTGAGTCATAAAGAGTTTGAGTTGAGTCTTGGATCATTCTCAAACATTTAATTGGTCAGATTTGAGCTTTGGCAAGTCCCATCATGATTGGCAGGGCTGATCAAAGCACTGAAAGTGATACATACCTTCCAGTTTCCTACAGCTATCTTTCTCTGTCTTGCCTTAGTCTTGGCTGATGTCTTTATGACAACAAGTGCTCGTATTTCACTAGATTTGTCAGAATCATCTGTAGGTCCTGACAGTTTGATGGAATACTCCCTGTGGTATCTCTGTAGTTGATTCTTAGTAAAGCCTCGCTCCAGAACAACCACAATCTTGGCCCACTACAAGAAAACAAGGTCAAGGTTACCACAAATACAGTAAAACCTCTCTGTAACGACCACTTGATAATGGTAATTAATTTGTGTTTGAGGCATGTGGCTGCTTAAAGCAATGTGAAAGTGAAATAGAAAGCTCCTTAGGAGCTTTCTGTTTCACTTTCACCTTGCTTTAAGCTGACACCTGTCTTTCATAAATAATTTCCCCTTATCTTTAGTGGTCGTAATAGAGAAGTTTTACTGTATTCACCACAACAACGGCTCGGGCAACATGATTTACCTCAGCCGGGAAGAAATCCTCATGTACACTGTGAAGAAACTGTATAACTAATATTGGTCTTGAATAATATTATTTCAAATTAAATTGGCATTCTTGTGTCTTGTACGTAATTTTTATACAGTGAGACATAGTGGGGACATAGTGTTTTTAAAACCTATAAAAGTAAGCTGCTCACATTAAGGTAGAACACCTCTAACAAAATCGGGCAGTAACAGACTTCAATTGACTTCAATGGCTGATTGCTTTATGCAGAGTACCCATATATTACCCTACCTTAACTTGATCTCATTTAAGGGTCATTTTATCTTAAATAGGCTTTAATTTTAAAGAGACTAAAAACAAGATTTGACTGAAATAATTATCTTTGAATACATGTATAGAGTTTATTATTTAAGTTTTTATACAGGACCTCATTTTGTGAATTTTGTATAAATCTAAGGCAAACAACGTCATGTAATACATGCATACAGTTTTACTGTTATACACATGACCGCTTAACCCATTACCCCTTGTTACGCCTTTAATTTATTCCTCCACCCAAGAAAATAGTTCCAATTTATAAAAAATATTTTTATTTTTTTTATTTTCTATATCCTAACAGATGGTAGCTTAAAGCAGACTGAAAGTAAAGCAGAATGCGCCTTTAAGGCGCATTCTGCTTTACTTTCAACCTGCTTTAAGTGGTCACCTATTTTCAAAACTAGAAACAGACTATGGGGAAATGGGTTAAGGGAAGCTGAGAGCCAGAGCTTAGCTGGTACCTGTTTCCTCCACTCCTTTTCTGACTTGATGATCACTGACTGGTAGGTGTTTCCCATCATGGCAATCAACATGTTCAACAGTAGAATGGGAACCAGTATCATAAACACTGCAAACACCAGCTTTGTCAACAGGGCGTATCTCGTCAGGTCAAAATCATGGTACTAGAAATACAAGTCAAAATAATGTATATAATATATACAATGTATAATTATCCATGTGATGTAAAGTTTAGATATAAAACCTCTAAACACATTCCTTGTAATTACCAACCTAGCTTTAGTACAATACACAGGGTTCCAGATAAGGGGAGTATTTCAAAAACTAAAATATTTATTTCTGCTTTAAACCCTATAGTGTCACTACTCATTAGAATCGTCTCGAAGAGACGATTCTAATGAGCAGTAACACCATAGGATTTGGTGCTAAAATCAGTGAGAATGTTTGATTTGTTCAGTTTACTCTCCCTTATCTGGAACCCTGAATACGGGCAACTTTGTGATACCTTAGCAAACAGTTCAAAGCAGGTAAATAATTGTCAAATAATTAGAATACATTTTAGTTATATAGAACTCATGAATGTTGATTTCATAGAGAACCTTCATGCCAAACACAAACATCCTAGATCAAATATTTAATGCATTGCAGTATAATTGAATTTCAACACTTGCATCTAAATGTTTAAACCTTGGGATTATATATATAATGGCAATTTAATTAAACATGTTAAATATAAATCAGGTCAGAATTACTAAGAGAACCTTCATTCCAAATATCGGCTTTCCTATATATAGTACAAATATTTCATATAATAATGATAAATCTCAACACTTGCATCTAAACCTTACGAGGGTTGTTATTTAAGTTTGTAATCTTTTTTTCTCTTAAGCTTTAGTTATAGAAACTGAAAAATAAAACAATCACCATTTGAAAAGCTGGTTTTTTTTTTATCATAAGACATAATGTCATATCAATACATAAAACAGTTATAAAGTTATGAATATTTCAACAGAAACCGTATTGTTTATCGTGTTCAATTGTCATGTTTGTCCTTTTTTTAAACTGTCCATGTCAGTATTAGTTTTCGAATCATATTCAAGGTCTCTGTGGGGATTTCTCTAACTAAACAAAGTAAGGAAACACAAAATTTCATCAAGCAACGTCGCTCTTCTTTCGACTTCGTCGGTTGAGGTCATTTTCAATTAAACAGAATGCCTATTGCGATAGATTAAATTCTTGTCATAACACAATGCATCAAATTTATCAAAATGCTTTTAGGACAAAATAAGCCACGAAAGTGGCATGGGCTGGGAAGCCTTACATGCGTTGCTATGGAGACAATTTATAACCAGTCTTGCATATAATTGTTTTGAAATAAAAATATATCTTCGGAACAAGAATATGTTATATATCAATATTATATCATTAGATACACATAATTGAAATGACCTGACAAAAGTCTAAGTAACTAACTTAAATAACAACCCTTGTATATCCTTTGGATTTCAGTAAAAACCACTCAGACCAAATCCAGTCAAAACATATTATACAATTTAAATTATGTTTCTGTTTTAAACAGCACTACATACTTTTCAACTCATAGGGATGCTGACACCAACACCAAGGGTGCACTATATTATAAGCGCCCCTAATAAACCAATTTTTCTCTGTTCAGAGTTCTAATTCACAAAAAGTGATAAATAAGGAAAACCAAATATAATGCACACAGTGTCAGACAGGTCAGAGTTCACTAAATTCATAGTTCTTCAATTAACCCATTATTCAATCGATACAATTTTTTACGCATTTAGTTCATTACTCCACTGAAGAAATCAGTTCCAATTTATAAATTCATGAATATGTATCATAAAAAATAGTTTCAATATCCAAGCAGAATTGCAGCTTAAAGCAGGTTGAAAGTAAAGCAGAATGTGCCTTAAGGCACATTCTGCTTTACTTTAAACCTGCTTTAAGTGCCACTGCAGTATAAAGCAGATCAAGACTAAAGCAAAACACATCTTTAATTGTATTCTTGCATTGCTTTTGGCATGCAATAAACCGGGGTGTATCAAATGTCATGAATTTAAGAAATTTTCAAAGTATATGAAAACACTTTATGATGGTTTTGTATTGGAGAGCTATTTAAGATGAATGAAAAAATAGAAAAAGTGTACATTTTGGTGAACAACAGTTGGCTCCATGGCCATGTAAAATTTACCCCACCCACTTTCTCTTATTTTGTCCTTTTCAAACAGCCCGCTTCAATAAAATCCATTTTAAATGAAAACAAATATGATAATTTGGTTTTGTGTTGTTTATTTCCTATCTATGGTAGTATTTCTTCTTACAAAAACTAATTTAAAAGAAAACAGGCACCAAATGTGAAACTTATAAAGCTCTAAATATCATCGATATGGTACTTTTTTGTAAATTTTGTAAGGGGAGATAACTCTTTTTACTTTAATAACTCAAATTTTTCAACACTGACCTTTCAATTTCTTTTCATATTTTGAACTGCCTTAGCATTGGCTTTCATTTGGTAGAATATAAGAAAAAGTTTAATACTAGAACTATTTCAATTTCAAACTTTTTTACTTTTTTTTTCATAAAATAAATAATCTAATAAAATCATGCCCTATAAAAAGCATATTTTTGATATTCGAGGATCCATATTGTTCAAACCTAGTGCCTGCTTTGTCTAAATTTGGTTTCTATATCTGAAAATACCACCATCGACATGAAATAAATAATGAAAACCCAAATAACCGATGATGTTTGTTTTGTTTTGAAATAGATTTTACTGAAGCCTGTACTCTGAATGGTTAAAATTTGAGAGAAAAAGTCCAAATTGGACATACCTTTTTCAAATCGCTGTAGCTCAAAAACAAGGACACCACCATATATTTTATTTTCCATTTTTTCATTCATCATTAATAGCTCTTTCAAAATAACAATGATAGAAAAAAAGTTTGATACTTTGAAAAATTGCTCATGGGTTGGATACACCCTTAATGACTGTATTTTGAACATTTCCCCTTATTTAATGACTGTATTTTGAACATTTTCCCTTATTTAATGACATTATTTTTAACATTTTCCCTTATTTAATGACTGTGTATTTTTAACATTTTCCCTTATTTAATGACTGTATTTTTAACATTTTCCCTTATTTAATGACTGTATTTTAACACTTTTACTCACAGAAATATTTGTTTATTTTTCTATCCCATTCTGAATATGAGGTTTAAAAAAATGTTCCTACATTCCGACTGGTTGTAACTGCTTTCAGCAGGCTGAAACATAATATAGAAATTTCCCTTAGGGAGATTTCTATTTTTCTTTCAGCCTGCTGAACCCTTTACTCCATAGATACTCATTTTAAACACTTTCACTTCATTCCTCCACTGAAGAAAATAGTTCCATTTTATACAGTAATGAATATTTAACATATTAATAAATACTCAGATGGTGGCTTAAAACAGGCTGCAAGTAAAGCAGAATGCGCCAGGCGCATTCTGCTTTACTTTCAACCTGCTTTAAGTCAATACCTATCTTCAAAACTAGAAACAGGCTATAGAGTAAACAGTTAAAACAGCCACTTACGGTATCCTTAATACTGAAAACAAGCTATGTAGGAAAAATGAATCTTTAACACACACTTGTTATATATACAGTTATACATCCTTGGTAATAGACAAACTCTGACAAGACAAACAAACACACTACTGTAACTACACACATAGAGAACAAGAGACAAGATGAAGCACAGACAGAAATGTACATAACACAGCTGCAACCAATGTTCTGCTTCAAACCATGCAAGAGAGATCTGTATCCAGTCCATATTTAACAGCCAACCAAGTGAGCTACTCTCTTTTATAATAAATACACATAAAGTCTCTCTATTATAATAAATAAACATATCTCTTGTTTTATAAGAATTTTTTCAATAGGCATACAGTAAATCAGATAGTAAATTTCCAAATTTGATTTTTTTTTCAGGTTTAAAAAAAACTTGGCAGCTCAGAAAACTGGATGAAAGGAGAGCAGCTTCTAAAAACAGCTTTCTGCTTTGAGTCTCATCCTGTTTTAGTCAGCCATCTACTTAAGAAACTGAAAAATATCCTTAGTTTATGTATTTGTCAAAGCATGGAATCATTTAATACAAGAACTTCTGTGATATGAATAACTTGGCTCCTCAAGTTCAAATTTAAACTATAAATCAAAAGTAAAATTAAATGAACAAGAGTAGCTCACTAACTTTCAGTTGATTTACCAATTCTCTTCATAAATAATCTTCTTAAAATTCTAAAAACAAAACAAAGACAAGAAAAGACTGTGAAATGATCAGTGTAAAATAACATGAGCCGCATCAATCTGAGAAATCAGCCTCTGAACATTGAAATCTAGGCGTCACCTGAACATACAGTTGAATTTCCATATCTCAAACTCTCTTAACTTGAACATACAGTCGAACTTCGATATCTCTAATTCGCTTAACTCGAACTATCAGATAGTTCTACATATGAACTGCATTATTTCATGCTCCGTTAAGTCGAACATACCCATATTTCAAAGTTAAAATTAACTTTGAAATACGGGTATGTTTGACAAAACCTACTTCGAGATATCCAAGTTCGACTGTACTGGTATTTCTACCAATGAATTTCAATATTTCAAGTTCGGTTAAGTTGAATATACCTGTATTTCACAGACATGAGACCGATTACTTTGAAATGTAATCGGTTACTTTCGATTAAGATTACAGCAAATGCAATTACGATTACGATTATTTCATAGTTAAAAAGTGGCTTTACCATGTTTTAACTTTGAAATATGGGTATGTTCGTCTTAACAGAGTTCAAGATATCAAAATTTCACTGTATTGTCAATGTGACAGCACATCTGGGCAAAGCTCCAGATAAAGAGAGTATTTCAAATACTAAAATCTTTATTTCTGTATTAAACTCTTTGATATCACTACTCATTAGAACCGTCTCTTTGAGACAATTCTAATAAGTTCTCACACCATAGGGTTTGTGCTGAAACAAGCTAGAAAATGTTGGATTTCTTTCTTCAGTTTACACCCTCTTTTCTGGAGCCCTGATTTGGGTGAAGATTATTTGCAATGCTCAAAGGTCCTCTTTCTCCTGATGAGACTCATATTATTTTCAAACAATTTGATAGATAAATACAGTTGATCTAGTTTACGGCAGCCAATCAGATAAGAGAATCTATGTCATATGACTACCTTGTTACCACCTCCTCGAGTAAGCTTTATTTTGCAATGCAAACATATAACATTAAAACAATTGAACGATGAGAACACATTGGTGAAAACATCAACAAACAGTACTGTTGTTCACAACAAATAAAATCTCCCTGTAATTGTCATGTATACAACAACAATTAAACAACAGTAATTAATCTCCATATAGTTATACTAAATTAACTGACTTAGGGATTATTTCAACCATGAAATGTCTATGAAAAGTCAGATAAACCCATTACCACATAAATACCCCTTTTTACGCATGTCATTTATTCATCCACTAAGGAAGTAGTTCCAATTTATACAGTTATAATTATTTATCATAAGAAATATCTTCTTTATTCTAGCAGATGGTAGCTGAAAGCAGGCTGAAAGTAAAGCAGAATGCGCCTTAAGGCGCATTCTGCTTTACTTTCAACCTGCTTTAAGTGATCATCTTTCTTTAAACTAGAAACAGGCTATGGGGTAATGGGTTAATGACAGTGTACACCCTGATCAAATGTTGCATTTACAATGCGACAGGTGATTTTGATCCACTCAATTAGATTTTTTTCTTGCAAAACAACATAAACATTAGACTACATACTGATCACAATGTCTGAACTCTAACAGTACAAGGATCTTTATTTGCAAACAGTTTAAATTTATATAACATGCTTAACCTATTACCCCATAAATACGCCTTTTTACGCCTTTCATTTATTCTTCCTCTGAAGAAAAGAGATCAGATTTATGCAGCTATGAATATGCACCATAAAAAATATTTTCTATATTCTAGCAGGTGGTAGCTTAAAGCAGGCTGAAAGTAAAACAGAATGCACCTTAAAGCACATTCTGCTTTACTTTTAATCTGCTTTAACCCTTTACCCAATAGCCTATTTCTAGTACTTAAGATAGGTGACTACTTAAAGCAGGTTAAAAGTAAAGCAGAATGCGCCTTAGGGCGCATTCTGCTTTACTTTCAGCCTGCTTTAAGCTATCATGTACTATAATATAGAAAAATATTCCCTAAAATACATATTCATTACAGATTAAATTGGAACTATTTTCTTCAGCGGATGAATAAATCATAGCCGCTAAAAGGCGCTTCTATTGGGGAAAGGGTTAAGAAGTCACATATTTTCAAAACTAGAAATAGGCCATGGGGTAAAAGGTTAATGACAGTGTACACCCTGATCAAATGTTGCATTTAGAATGTGACAGGTTATTTTGATCCACACAATTAGATTTGTTTTCTTGCAACACAACATAATCATACTGATCACAATGTCCGACCTCTAACAGTACAAGGATGATCTTAAATTTATATAACATGCTTAAAAGTAAAGTAACAAAGGGGGATAATGGATGACACAAAAACCTGTTGAGTCCATCCCTCATTACTTCCCTTGCATGATATGATGACAGATGGACACAGCAAGTTTCTCTGTACATGTACATACCTACTATATATACACTCATAAAAACGCAGTGATCAAATAGTTATTGTTCCAGTCTTTGATGCTCTTAAACATTTAATTGCTATTTTAACTTTAAGAAATAATCGATGTTCTTCCGTTGTTAAACGGTATTCTACAACAGTTGGGAGTTGTGATGCGCAGGAATTGACCATGAAGGCCGAAGGTAACTTCTATCAACATTCCTTATACACACACCTGAAATATCATGGATTGCCTGCAAGACTGTAAGAACTACTTTCAATGTATATGCAAAGTGTCTATAGTTTTACAAGAATTTATATCATGCTTCCCTGTAGTTAACTTGATAATCTCACTGTTTCAATCCGTGAAAACATCAGCGAAATTATTTTGATAAACCCACTGCTGCTTCTAATATGAGTTTTCTCCTAGGGATCCCCAAGAATTGTAGTCAATTGTGTGTTATTGTGTAATTCCAACAGCCCAATTTGTCGAGAACCACCAAACGAAAGAAAAAGAAATCTAGATTGGAAGTCACAATGAAACACTGATGATGTCGAATCAATTATTCAGTGACGTCATGGTAGGACAAACTCTCACAAAAAGGTTTTAGTTGAAAACTTGGAGCTCCACACAGGGTGAAATTTGTGCTTTTGCTTTTAATTGACAAACAATTTACATGCAGTTCAAAAAATCATTAAAAAGCATGAAATAAATAGAATACTGTATTTTCCACTGAAAGATAGAAATTTAAATTATTTGTGAACATCAGACTGTTATAATTATACTTGTGGCTTAAATTTTGATCTTACACAAAAAATACAGTTATCCTCTATGTAATAACTACTTTTATTATATATGTCAAGTTTCTACAGACTTGCATGCAATCCTTCAATCATAGATTTTAAAGTTTTACCATATTCAAATACATGCAAATTAAATTTGATGCATGCAGTTAAAATGTGATTTTTTTAGAGTAAAGTATTGCTTTAAATAAGGGATTAATTTAAATTGTGTTTAACAGGTGACTGTCTAAAGCTGGATGAGACTAAAGCAGAAAGTCCTTTAGTTTTCTGCTTTACTTTCATTCTTCTTTAAGCTATTCTTTATAACTTTTACATAATCAAGTTTTCATGGAATCAGGACTTTGTTATACGAGGGGTGTTTCATAATTAATGCAACTAAATCAATAACTTTAATATTATAAGTGCGAAATGCATGTGTGATACATCAACCGAAAGAGTCATTCTTCGCCTACAGAATGGCATAATGCACAGTAAGATCACATGACTAAACAAGTCACACCATGAGCCTAAATGACCCCAAGTCAAGAGCACTGGACCGTTTTTGTGTATTTTTGAGGTAATGTTTCGAACAAATTTTGATACTGTAATAACTATGACGGTTTTATTATTTGAATTTTTTTTATTAAACTTTCCGTCAGATTAATTTAGACAATTATACACAAATTACGCGATTTAAAATGATATTATTTCACAAAAGCACAACAATATAGGTAATATTAAAGTCTTACTGAAAAAATCATAAAAAATGACACTAGTGTTATGTTCAAGAGGTTTTGTTGAAATCTAGAACACATTTTGTTATATCAAACCATGCTATAATTGAAGTAATTGAAGCAGATGTTCATGTTTTAAAATCAAATCATAGATATACGAATCTAGAAAAATTTCATAGCGTTCGAAAAATCATGTCAACTTTTTTCATTAGCAAAATGAGAAATTTCATTTTTTAAAAAAATGAGATTTAAAACAGCTGAGCCTTTTAATTGTAATGAAATCTTATTTATATTAAAATTCAGACATAAACTGATATATTTCAAAAACAAAGTATAGAACTTTTACTTTTAAAAAAGTTATTGGGTCAATAAGTAAAGTCTGAAAAGTGCTATTTTCTAGTGCCCTTGAGGAGGGGTCATTTAGATAAGTATTGTGATTTATCTCGTAATGTGATCTAATAGTGCATTATACCATCGTGTAGGTGAAAAATTGCCCTTTCCAACGATATATCACACATGCATATTACAATTATTATATCGAAGTTATTAATGGAGTTGCATTAATTATGAAACACCCCTCGTACAAAGTCTGTATTATTGTAGAATAAGCTGTTTTCTTTACCTACAGTTATTTCCAGTATATCCTGTAGTTAAACCCTTTACTCCATATCCTGTTTCTAGTTCTGAAAACAGGTGACCACTTAAACCAGAATGAAAGGAAAGCAGAATGCTCCTTAAGGCGCATTCTGCTTTACTTTCAACCTGTTTTAAGCCAGCATTTGCTTGAATATGGCAAATATTTCTTATGGTACAGATTCATGACTGTATAAATTCAAACTTTTTTCTGCAGTGGAGAAATATACTAAATGCATGGAAAGGAGTATCTATGGAGTAAAGGGTTAATGCACTAATATCTCTTGCTATTCTTACCTTAAACTCTCCCAAGGTCATCTGGAACAAGGTCATGATTGTATTGGGTAAAGTATTGAAGCTCTCCTGGTTAATGTCACGGAACAGGAAATAAAAACCTACACAAAAATAAGAATACTCATGTCAGTTAAAAACTAATTGCAATGCATTAAGGGAGCTAATTTGAGAAAGCGCCTTTTCAACGGATGTTTGTACATAAACTGCTCAAGAAAGGTTCTTTAAATTTGCTGTTTTTATTTTGTTTGCTATTTTTCAATATCATTGCTTACTTTAATGAGAAAACATGACTGACATTTCGTTTATGACTAATAAAGCAGTTACAATTAAAGGGGTGTTACCTCCCTTTATACGAATGTTCAACTTAGCATAGTTGAGATCTTATTCTGTTTTGTAACATTTAGTTATCTATGTCATCATGCAACACCAAGTGATAAAATTTATTATAATGCAGACGTGGTTTGCATCCTTAATGTACGACTAAACTTTTCAGTATATATCTCATGCAAACATGTTTACACGTTTCTACCTGGACACATGATAAACAGCATAATAGGAAAAGTTTCTACGTCCTATGAACAGGTGACTGCTGAAAGTGCTATGGGCTATTTCAGTGTACCCTCAACCTGCTTAAATTCTGAAAACAAGCTTTGAAGTAAGGCTAAACTGTAAATAGTGTTAGCTACTTCGACAATTTAACAGGGCTGCCATTTCTCTGGATTTTTCTGAAATCTTCGGATCTTTATCCCAGAAGACGGTAGCTTAAAGCAGGCTGAAAGTAATGCAGAATGCGCCTTAAGGCGCATTCTGCTTTACTTTCAATCTGCTTTAAGTAAACACGCTTGAAAAATAGCAAAAATTAGATGTCTTCAGATTTTTCATGATCAAGTTATGGCAGCCCTGATGTAACATGATCAAGTTATGGCAGACCTGATGTAAAACCTACCTTGTGTGAAGCCTATGAGGAAGATCAGGTAAATGATTCCAAATCTGAGCAAATCTCCAACACACATTTTGTAAATCATTGTTACAAATGGACCAGTTAAAGGAACACTCCTGTTAACAAAACAACACAGGCATTTGAAGGTTAGCAATTAGTGTAACAAATATCAAACAATTGTGTGTATTTATAGGTATCAACACTATTAGTAAGGAGATTTGATGTTAGACAATGCAACCAGGTTTCAATGCAACCAGTTTCATAAAACTTCGTACAACAAAAACGGTCGTAAGTGAAAACTTTAAAATTTAATTTCTGATTTCTCTATCGAATCCTGTTTTGTGACATCTCTTTGGAATCGTCTTGAAAAGACAATTCAAAAGAGATGTCACAAGACAAGGTTAGATGGAGAAATAAATAATAATTGAGACTTTTATAATCTGACTTACGACCGTTCTTGTCGTACGAAGTTTTATGAAACGGGCCCCAGGTGTCAAGTCAGGGTCTACACTGTTTGTCACAGTCAAGTCATCTTAGGCAATTTAAGAATCTCAGTGGACAACTTTTTTCACTAGTTGAGAAAAGGGTTAAGCTCATCCAAGTCAGTGGTATTTATTTTAGATTTGTTTAACGCTTTACCCCATAGAAGTGCCTTTTAGTACAGTAACCTTTTTCCTAAAAGAGATTCATTTTCATGCTTTTACCATAGCATTGTTTTTGCATCCTGACAGGTGAATGCTTCAAGCAAGCTAAAAGTAAAGCAGAATGCCCCTATAGGCACATTTTGATTTACTTTCAACCTGCTTTGAGTGATTACCTGTTGTGTTTTTTTTTAACTAGAAATAGTCTCTGGGGTTATGGGTTATGTCAGTTCTTCACCAAAGGAGTATAACCTATAGTACATTCCAACTGCGAAGTCATTTCTGAACAAGGTTTGTGGTGCAAAGATAACACAGGTAGCTTCTTAACCCTTTCCCCAATAGAAGAGACTTTTAGCGTATTTGATTTTATTCTCCGCTAAAGAAAATAGTTCCAATTCATACCATCATGGACATGTCCCATATAAACATATTTCTATATTATATCAGATGGTATTTTAAAGCAGGCTGAAAGTAAAGCAGAATGCGCCTAAGGCGCATTCTGCTTTACTTTCAATCTGCTTTAAGTGATCACATGTTTTCAAAGTTATGAACAGTTAATTGGGTAAAGGGTTAAAGCAAGATGAAGGTACAGATTTCTCTGGTGCATGTAATAGGCCATTTTAATCCTTTACTCCATAGATACGCATTTTTACTCATTTAATTCGTTCCTCTGCTGAGGAAAATAGCTCTATTTTATACAATAATGAATGTGCTACATTAGAAATATTTCCATTATCCTAGTAGATGGTAGCTTAAAGCCGGCTGAACGTAACGCAGAATGTGCCTAAAGACACAATCTGCTTTACTTTCAACCTGCTTTAAGTGGCTACCTGTCTTCACTTATAGAAACAGAATATGGGGGTAATGGGTAAAAGGCTTCCTGATGCATACCTGTGGAGGAAATAGTTGAAGCAATATTGAAAGCACTGGGTTAGATAAAATACAGAACAAGATGTATGATCAATCTTATTAGAAATGTAATAAACAAAGCAAGATAAATAATGATCAAGTTTCAATTTATTTGAGTTCTGCTTTTCATGGTAGAAATACTTGATACATGTATCTAAATGTACAATAAAGCCCCATATGACATAAACCCACTGATGTTCAACACTTCAATAAAAGCAAATTTATGACATTATTGTGTGCAGGCTGAAAGTAAAGCAGAATGCGCCTTAAGGCGCATTCTGCTTTACTTTCAACCTGCTTTAAAATGGCATTAAAAAGTATGACTGATATAAAAACATTGTCAACATAATAAGGTATGAATCTTAGTTGTTTTTTATATAAAATCCATCTCTTTTTCTACAATGACCTAAGAAGGAGTACATCTGTTTTTTAAACTTTGTTCCATGCAATATTAATAATAAAATAGGGTAATATAGACTGTGAAATAAGAATGTCCCAGTGGTTGAGGGGTAAGAGGAGGTTAAGTTGTGTAGGCCTTCTCCGCATGGGTTTAAATCAACACCAACCTCTTAAGTATGTATATTTGAAATGCTTTTTTAACATAAATCCTTTTCCTAATCTAATATTTATGTGTTCCTTTAACCTTTTACTACCGAGGCTGCTTCAATTTTTGAAGACAGGTCACATGACAATACATATGGCGGAGGGACTACAAAACCTACATTTTAAAGTGTTAAATAATGAACACTCGTGTCGGACTCTCTATTCAACCACTTTCTTAAATTCAGTAGTGATATTAATATATAAGAAATAATTCGGAATATTTATTGTATTCATGGAGGTATGAAAAAACACTTTTGTATGAAACCGCTTCAGGGTTTCATACATTGTGACCTGGGTTTTTTTCATACCTCAATGAATACAATAAATATTCGAATTATTCCTTAACCCATTACCCCATAGCCTGATTCTAGTTTTGAAGACAGGTGACCACTTAAAGCAGGTTGAAAGTAACAATGTTTGATCAAAACCATGCAATAATCATTCCTTTGAAGTTTCAACAAAATCAGTACTGCATAATTTGAGTTTAAGTTAACCTTTTACTCCATAGCCTGTTAAGTTTTGAAGACAGGTGACCACTTAAAGCAGGTTGAAATATAGAAAATATTTCTTATGATATATTTTCATGACTATAAAGTGGAACTATTTTCTTCAGTGGAAGAATGAATTAAAGGCATAAAAATTGTTTCTATGGAGTAATGGGTTAAACATAGATTTGTGATCTGTGTAAAATACTCTCAATAAGTCTTCTGTGGAGTAGTTGTAGTTGTGGATTTTTACTGTGCCTTGAAGACACAATGGAAATAAGGGAAGTATTTCTCTTTTTGTGTCATCCTTGTTATTGATGTGATTGACATGGTTCATAACACATTATTTATTATTATGACTTTTTTATATATATATTGTTAAAACTTTAATGTATGTATGTGTTATTGTACAATTGTGAATTTGTGATGTTGATAAATATTGAAATAAAATTAATCAATCAATCAAAAGTTATGAAATGCAGAGCTCCAGATAAGGGGGGTATTTCAAAACTTAAAATCTTTATTTCTCAATTAAACCCTATGGTGTCACTACTCATTAGAATCGTCTCTTCGAGAGACGATTCTAATGAGTAGTAACACCATATGATTTGGTGGTAAAATGAGTGAAAAAGTGTTGGATTTGTTCAATTTACCCCCTCTTATCTGGAGCCCTGGAAATGGCCCTTGAATTGTTAGAAAGTGCAATACACTCTACACCCCAAAGTCCACATGTGCATATGGTTTGGTGAAAATTGTTACCTAGACCAAAGTCAGCCATGAAAATACCCCAGATGATGGCAAACCTCAGCAAGTCAGTTGATATCATCATGTACATCATAACGATAAAAGGCCCAGTGTCATTTGTAACCCTAAAATAATGTTGTAGCTTGTATGAAATAATAGTTACTAGTATACAGCAGATAACTGGTATGAATTAAGGAGTAGTTGCTGGTATATAGGAGTGGCATCTGGTATCAAGGAGGGTTTGCTGTTATAAAGGAGTGATAGCTGGTTTCAATGAGATTTGCTGGTATAAATGAATGATAGCTGGTAGGAAAGAGTGGTTGCTGGTATATAGAAGTGGTTGCTGTTTTAAGGAGTGGTAGCTGGTATGAAGGAGTGGTTGCTGTTATAAGAAGTAGTAGCTGGTATGAAGGAATGGTTGCTATTTTAAGAAGTGGTTGCTGTTTTAAGGAGTGGTAGCTGATATGAAGGAGTGGTTGCTACTACAAGGAGTGATAGCTGGTATGAAGGAGTGGTTGCTATTTTAAGAAGTGGTTGCTGTGGTAAGGAGTGATAGCTGGTTTGAAGGAGTGGTTGCTATTTTAAGGAGTGGTAGCTGGTATGAAGGAGTGGTTGCTGTTATAAGGAGTGATAGCTGGTATGAAGGAGTGGTTGCTATTTTAAGGAGTGGTAGCTGGTATGAAGGAGTGGTTGCTGTTATAAGGAGTGATAGCTGGTATGAAGGAGTGGTTGCTGTGGTAAGGAGTGATAGCTGGTATGAAGGAGTGGTTGCTGTGGTAAGGAGTGATAGCTGGTATGAAGGAGTGGTTGCTGTGGTAAGGAGTGATAGCTGGTATGAAGGAGTGGTTGCTGTGGTAAGGAGTGATAGCTGGTATGAAGGAGTGGTTGCTGTGGTAAGGAGTGATAGCTGGTATGAAGGAGTGGTTGCTGTGGTAAGGAGTGATAGCTGGTATGAAGGAGTGGTTGCTGTGGTAAGGAGTGATAGCTGGTATGAAGGAGTGGTTGCTACTTTAAGGAGTGGTAGCTGGTATGAAGGAGTGGTTGCTGTTATAAGGAATGATAGCTGGTATGAAGGAATGGTTGCTGTTATAAGAAGTGATAGCTGGTTTGAAGGAGTGGTTGCTATTTTAAGGAGTGGTAGCTGGAATGAAGGAGTGGTTGCTGTTATAAGGAGTGGTAGCTGGTATGAAGGAGTGGTTGCTGTGGTAAGGAGTGATAGCTGGTATGAAGGAGTGGTTGCTGTTATAAGGAATGATAGCTGGTATGAAGGAATGGTTGCTGTTATAAGAAGTGATAGCTGGTTTGAAGGAGTGGTTGCTATTTTAAGGAGTGGTAGCTGGAATGAAGGAGTGGTTGCTGTTATAAGGAGTGGTAGCTGGTATGAAGGAGTGGTTGCTGTGGTAAGGAGTGATAGCTGGTATGAAGGAGTGGTTGCTGTTATAAGGAGTGGTAGCTGGTATGAAGGAGTGGTTGCTATTTTAAGGAGTGGTAGCTGGTATGAAGGAGTGGTTGCTATTTTAAGGAGTGGTAGCTGGTGTGAATGAGTGGTTGCTAATTCTAAGGAGTGGTAGCTGGTATGAAGGAGTGGTTGCTGTTATAATGAATGAGAGCTGGTATGAAGGTGGAGAATATATTATTATCTCCCAATAAACATGTTTAGCTAAAACAATTATTTCCACTGCAAAAAGTTTGAAGTTAGATCAGACGACGGGTGACCATCACTTGATCGTGCCCAAGCTTATTATATTTTTCTTAAATTTTAATTTTGCACCTTTTTAAATGATAAACATCAATGCAAATTCAAAAACAGTTTAGATTCAGATCAGAAGTGACAGATGAACTTAATCTTATCTTAAAACTGACATCCATTCTGGATCTAAATGGTTACAAATTTCTGTCAAGTGATGCATGCTTAACCTAATACTCCATATATACACATTTTATTGCATTTAATTTATTCCTTCACTGAAGAAAATACTTCCATTGTATGCCGTTACAAATATGTATCATAAGAAATATTTTCTATAATCTAGCAAATGGTAGCTTAAAGCAGGCTGAAAGTAAAGCAGAATGCGCCTTAAGGCGCATTCTGCTTTACTTTCAATCTGCCTTAAGTGGTCACCTATCTTCAATACTAGAAACAGGCTATGGAGTAAAGGTTTAACGCTAATTGCGAGTACAAACCTTGCAAAAAAGAGGAGAAAGAACCATGATCCTGGCACTGCTATAATCATCAGTATATCCTCTACCACCTGTACGTCTGTCAGCCGGAATGGTATACATATTAATATCAATAAACTGGAGATCATGAACACTGTGTGAGCTGGAGCATGACTCTGAGGAAGAAACAAAACAAATACACATATATAAACAAAACAAATACACATATAGAAACAAAACAAATATATATAAACAAAACAAATACACATATATAAACAAAACCAATACACATATAGAAACAAAACAAATACACATATACAGTGCTCCCTCTCTACAACGACACCCAGTGGGAGACACAGATTGTGTGTGTTGTTCGGAGGGAGTTGTTATAGAGAGGGAAAATTAAAACTTGGCTTACATATGCAAACAGCTTGAATCCAGATCAGACACCGCGTAACGCGGCGTCTGATCTGGATTCAAGTTGTTTGTTACTCGTCATTATATTTATTCTATCAAAATCTCCACTTATATGTATTGTAACTTTGAGAAAAAACAGCAGATGATCTTGCAGCATTAAAAGTGTTAGACATTATTGTCCTGTTTAGGGAACTGTGACAAGGGTCATTGTAAGGAGGGATTCATTGTTGGGAGGGCTGTTGTAGAGAGGGAATGCTGTACACCATATAAACACTTACACATGTAAACACATTGGCATATTAGTTTCAGAGAAAAGATGTTTGAAGATTTCACTATATAACGCTATGTAAAACTGTGATCCCGGGGTGGGGTCATTTTTTACCCCTGGGATATAATTTGATCAATCTTGATAGAGGACCTGTAGATGATGCTTTGTGCCAAATATCTAAGCTCAGGGTTCTGTGATTTCAGACAAGAAGATTTTTCAAGTTTTCATTGAAAAATTTATTTTTTTTAGCTCCTGTGACCTAGATATGCAATGGACCTGAACTGTTTCAACAATATTGGTGAAGGGCCTCTAGAAGTGTCACCATGCCAAATATCAAAGCTCTATCTAAATTAGCTTCAAAGTAGAAGATGTTTGAAGATTCCACTATATAACTATAAAATTGTGACCCATGAGGCGGGGCCAATTTTGACCCCAGGGCAAAATTTGAACACTCTTGATAGAGGACCTATAGATGATGCCATGTTCCAAATATCTAAGCTCTGCCTTTGGTGATTTTTGACAAGAAGATTTTTCAAGTTTTCATTAAAACGATCAATTTTTAGCTCCTGTGACCTAGATATGCAACGGACCGGATATGTTGGAACAACTATGAAAGAGGACCATATAAGAATCATTCCTGCCAAGTTTGGTAAAAATCCATTAAGCAGTTTCGGAGGAGATGTCGTTTAAAGAAATTGTTGATGATGGACAACGGACACAGGACAATCAAAATAGCTCACCTTGGCACTATGTGCCAGGTGAGCTAAAAATTTACGAAGATGGAAGCAGGATGGACACTGGACAATCAAAACAGTTGACCTTGGCTCCAAGTGCCAGGGTCCAAGGTAATAGAGAGTTTGAATTGAGTCTGAGATCGTTCTCAAGCATTTGATTGGTCAGATTTTAGCTTTTGCTGAGCTAAAGCTCAAATCTGACCAATCAAATGCTTGAGAACGATCTCAGACTCAACTCAAACTCTTTATTACCTTGGGGCTACTAAAATGAGGATGAACACAAGACTTACGCAATTTTTTAGAAATGCTATAACTCCTTGAGATCCTATTTCTACCACCTCTAACACCAGATAACCAATACAAAACAGGCACACTAGAATCTCAGCGGTAAAACGGATCTGAAAAAGAAAACAGTATTATCATATAGTCAGGAAAAACAGAAACAGATCACTATGATAACTTAATATATGTAATCAATATTAAAAATACCATCAGATATTTCTCTCCATTATTTTTCATTGCTTTTTTGTTATGGTTATATTATAATACAGCTGACCTTTTTTAAATTAAACTTTGGGGAAATGACCACTGTATGCTAAGTTTAAGAGATGTTTAAACAAGCGGCCCAAGGGCCTAACCCTTGCATGATTACTTAAGCACCTGAGACCATGTGAGCTACAAAATGTTCCATTTTGGAGATAATTGATCTTTGATATTGTACTATGAAAGTACATGTAACAACTAAATAGGTAGCTTCCAGGCTAAGGATACATGATCCGCCAAAAAAGATCAGATCATAACCATGCAGTGCTGACGAAGGAGGTGCAATACCTCCAAATATTACACAGGTAAAACATGTTGACAAAAATCCGTCAAGTAGAATATGGGTTTCAAAGAGCTCACATTTATATTTACAAGATGGTAACTGCCAGCGTGGCCATGGATTTTGGATCAACATGAAATTGACAAAGCTTGGTCAGGGCAATGTATTTATAATTCCTACCATGTTTCAATAAAATCAGTCCAGAAGATTTTGAATTTATTTTTAAAAGAGATTTTCAAGATGGCCATTTATGGCAGCCGTAATGGATTTTGGATCAAAATGACAGAAACAATGTTGGTCAGGATCATACACTGATCAACAAAGTTGGTTTAATAGAATTTGAGTTTAAGTTTAAAATATATTTTCAAGATGGCCGCCATAGCGACATATTGGATTTCGAGGAAACGTGAAAGTTAAACCATGTTTGGTCAGGACCATGCACCAATCATTTTTATGAAGTTTTAACAAAATCGGTCCAGTGGAAATTGAGTTTAAGTTTAAAAGATTTTCAAGATGGCCTCCATGACAGACATGTTGGATTTTGGATCTACATGAAAGTAACAGCATTTGGTCAAGACCACGCACTGATCATTTCTACTAAGTTTCAACAAAATCAGTCCACTGGAATTTGAGTTTAAGTTTAACCCATTACCACATAGCTTGTTTTTAGTTTTGAAGACATGTAACCACTTAAAGCAGGTTGAAAGTAAAGCAGAATGTGCCTTAAGGCACATTCTGCTTCACTTTCAACCTGCTTCAAGCTACCATCTGCTTGGATACAGAAAATATTTCTTATGCAGCTTATTCATGATTGTATAAAATGGAACTTTTTTCTTCAGTGGAGGAATAAATTAATGGCGTAAAAAGGCTTATTTATGGGGTAATGGGTTAAAAGAGATTTTACACTGTTTGCAAATAGTGTCCCAATCAGTAAGGGCTGTTTCAAGAGAAAAACTCAATTTACAGATATAAAAAATTCTTCTTACCCCATCTTTTGCCCCGTTGTACTCTAGTAATCCCTGGGCTGGCCTCAGATAGACAGCCACACTAATCAGCGATAGATGGATAAACGTTAAAATTAATCTCTCAAAGAATCGCCGCTGAAAGTAGAAACAAGATATATAATTATATTTAAAAAAGGTTTTTGGTGGCATGTCTATTGTCTAATAGAACTACCGTAATCATGTAGATGGGGATATTAAATACCTTTTCTAAAGGTAATGCATAATTGCAATAGAAATTTCCAAAATATTATAATGAGTTACAATTTTTCTAAGTACAGGACAACATTATCCAGTTATCACCGCATCCTATAATTATGACATAGCTAAATAAGCAAATTTTTGTATTAAAACTAGATCTGCAATCCTTCATAACGTACAAACATACTGAGTTTTCAGTTATTATCCTTTGGTATTGTGAATAAAAATGTTGAAAGCTATAAAATTTAAAAACTTTAATGTGTATACAGGGCTCTAGATAAAGGGAGTATTTCAAAAACCAAAATCTTTATTTCTGCATTAAACCCTATGGTGTCACTACTCATTAGAATCGTCTCAAAGAGACGATTCTAATGAGTAGTAACACCATAATGATTTGACGCTTAAATGAGTAAGAAAATATTGATTTTGTTCAGTCAACTCCTTCTTATCTGGAGCCCTGTGTATATGATAGTACAGTCTAGAATTCAAGCTTGACCTGCAACCCCATTCACAGAAACTTATAGATGGATTGGCAGACTTCACTAAGTGCTTATATTTGCAAACTGTTTGGATCCAGATCAACTGGGCTCCAGATAAACTAAAATCTTTATTGTTGCCTTAAACCCTATTGTGTCACTACTCATAAGAATCGTCTCTCTGCAACGATTCTAATGAGTAGTTACACCATAGGATTTGGTGCTAAAATAAGGGAGAAAATATTGGATTTGTTCAGTCTACTATCTCTTATCTGGAGCCATGGATCAAACACAGAGTAACTCTGCACCAGATAATGATCCAAACTCTTTTACACTCATATTAATGCTTATTCATTTAAAATTACATGGAAAACTGAATTTGAAAAGAGTTGCAAATGAATTTTTGAAGCATGTGAGTACTGCTGATCAGGGCTCCAGATAAGAGGGAGTAAACTGAACAAATCCAGCATTTTCTCACTCAATTCAGCACCAAATCCTATGGTGTTACTACTCATTTGAATCGTCTCTTCAAGACGATTCTAATGAGTAGTGACACCATAGGGTTTAAATCAGAAATAAAGATTTAAGTTTTTGAAAAACTACCTTTATCTGGGGGCCCTGCTGATAATTATCTCATTCAACCCTGACAGTTACATTTTCCAATAAAATCTACTCTACTCCATGTTTGACAAATTATGGTTGTTTTTGGTGGGTGTGGTTTTTTTTTTTTTTTAAAAATATTGCAAAATGGTAAACATTGCAGACTGCACCTTTAACCCTTTACCCCAAAGCCAGTTTCTAGTTTTGAAGACAGATGACCACTTTAAGGAGGTTGAAAGTAAAGCAGAATGCGCCTTAAGGCACATTCTGCTTTACTTTCAGCCTGCTTTAAGCTACAGTTTGCTAAGATATAGAAACTATTTTTTACAATACATTATCATGACTATATAAATTGGAACTATATTCTTCTGTGGAGGAGTAAATAAATGGTGTAAAAAGGTGTATTTATGGGGTAAAGGGTTAACTCCTACTATGCTAGCGGTGATACCATGATAAACTTTGCAAACAGTATGGATCCTGATGAGATGCCCCGTAATGCGGCATCTCATCAGGATCCAAACTGTTTGATATCCTGACCCTGTTTTGAAAAAATATTTAGAAAATTCTATTTTAAGAAAAGTAGCAAACGACAATTATTGCAGATGAAAAAATTACATGCAAAGAGTTAAAAGGGAATTGTTCGTAAAGGAGAAGTATATTTGTTAGCTGGGTTCAGCGAGTTAAGCATTATATACAGCGCTCCCTCCCTACAACGGCCTTCCCAACAACGACTCCCTAACAACAACAACTCTTGCTGAAGTTCCCTAAACATGACACTTATATCTAACGCTTTTACTGCTGCAATATCATCTGCTTAAAATTGTCATCTGCTGTTTTTCTCAATGTTACATATAAGTGTACATTTTAACAGAAGAAATATAATGATGAATGACAAACAGCTTGAATCAAGATCAGACGCCACGTTACGCGGCGTCTGATCTGGATTCAAGCTGTTTGTAAATGTAAAAAAAATCTTAATTATCCCTCCCTACCACGACTCCCTCCCAACAACACACACACTATCTGTCTCCCATTGGGTGTCATTGTAAAGAGGGAACGACTGTAATGGTTAATATTTAGAAGTTATCCGAGTATTGGGTTTTACCCGTGCAAAGGTTTTCCATTTGTCATCGAGCAGCTGCCGCATAACTCCACCCTCCAACATCTCAAGATGTTCATCTTCTTCTCCATTGATAACTATCATAAGTGCAGAGTTCCAGTCTAAAAAGTAAATACAGTCGAACTTCAGTATCTCGAACTCGCTTAACTCGAACTATCCGATAGTTCGACACATGAACTGCATTATTTCATGATCGGTTAGGTCAAACATACCCATATTTCAAAGTGAAAACGTGGCTAAGCCACGTTTTCACTTTGAAATACGGGTATGTTCGATTTAACCGAGTCGAGATATCGAAGTTCGACTGTACACAATGTACGATGTGAAAGTCCAAGAACGAGGGTCCAAGGTTATAAAGGGTTTTGAGTCGTGTCTGAGATCATTCTCAAGCATTTGATTGGTCAGATTTTAGCTTTTGCTCAAATCTGACAAATCAAATGCTTGAGAATAATCTCAGAATGAACTCAAATGCTTTATAGTCTTTGGGCAAGGTTTTCCCAACTTACACATGTATCACTATTTATCCTGTCATGTGCCTGTTTTCCTGACGGATAAAGGGGTGACAGATAAACTTTGCTTTATTATGCTATGTGGTCACATGACCGATGTTATTATGTCAAGTGGTCACATGACCTGTAGCCGGAACTACTTTTTTCACCGAGACGCTTATTTTTCCCGCTGTTAGGAAAGGTATTCTAAAACTCTTTCAACAGAATCCCGACGTGTAACGACGTTTATTCGAACTATTCGATGCAATCAAAGCGTTATAGAGTACGCGCCCCATACTTCTATAAGTGTCCACCTTTTAGATTTCCTGAGTGAAAAACACTAGATTTTTAAAGGTTCTTTTATTTCTTTTCAACGTAACTAGGATGTGACGTCACTGACGTCATCTATATAATAGCGCGCTTTCCTAGAATAACATAGTTCTTTAGTGAGAATCTTATCTGGACCAAAAATGACTGTAGCTTTAAAAAAAAGCATTCTCTATTTATTTTACTATTGTGACAAGGATAAATAGAATTTTTGGTTCCTATCTTTGAATGAGAAATGTTATCTGGCTCGGCTTCTGAAAATATCAGGTTCGCCTGCGGCTCACCTGATATATTCATCCGCCTTGCCAGATAACATTTCTCATTCAAAGCTAGTCACCAAATATTCTCTATATAACCTTTTAGCAGGATATGGGAGAAATAGTGTTAACTGTTGTAAACGGTTTGGATCCAGATGAGACATTAAAGAACTATGTGTCCCATATGGTTACTAAAAATGTCTCATTTTTATTTTCTATCTTACCATTACTTGCATTGTTTGCAAGCAAAATTTGTTGCCTAATGCAATGCTCATTTAACTGCCTTTTCTTTTCACAGTATTAAAATACTTGGATCTAGATGAGATGCTGAGTTACTCCAGGGATCCAAATAAGGGGAGTATTTCAAAAACTAAAATCTTTATGTCTGCATTAAACCCTATGATGTGACTTAGCTCATTAGAATCGCCTCTTCGAGGTCATTCTAATGAGTAGTAACACAATAGGATTTGGTGCTGAAATGAGCAAGAAAATGTTTGATTTGTTCAGTTTACTCCCTCTTATCTGGAGCTGTGTTTACTGGACATCTCATCTAGATCAAACTAGTTGCAGTATTTTAAAATGATTTTTCTCACATAACTACCCCTTTTTTCTATAGCGAACAATGATCACGAATATCCTTGTCTCCAACATGGATGACGTCACTATGATGTCACTATTTAAAAAGGCATTTTGACATCATCGGGTTTAAAAAAAAATGCATATTGCTTTAAAAAAAAGCTTAAAATCGTTGGTTATGTGAGAAAAAGAATCTGTCACTTGTCGATGTTTAAGACAAGTTGATTTCAAACTCCTCTAGAATAGTAAAGTTATTAAGCTCGCCAAGCCTCGCTTAATAACATTTCCATTCTAGACTCGTTTGAAATCAGCTTGTCTTAAACATCGACTCATGACAGATCCTATATATCCCATGTTTGTCTATGGCATGAAATCCAAGAGAGAGACAATCTATACTTACTTGGATCACCATTTATGTTGATGGAGTCAATTTCAGTCAGTGGATATGCTGAACACGTGACATTACTGTAACGCCAAAAGTCCTGCAATACACAAAATAAAACAAATAAATAGAGGATCTCACATGAGAAGTGATTATTTATCATTTCTAATAAGCGAGTTGACTAAAATAATATGACGCAAGCCCTAGCGAGACCCGAGATGCTATTCATATAGTGTTTCTGGCACAAATCGGCAACTGGGTAGAAATATCAACCTTCCACAAGCCAGCTGGGAGGCTTCCCCCCAAAAGAAAAATCCAAAGTGCCTTGAATCATCTTTTGAATGGCAACTTAATACAGGTAAAACTGCATTAACATTACTCATTCAATTCAACACTTTGCATACTAGCGGCGGATATGCCCTACAGTGATTACCTATGCAAACAGTGGATCCAGACGAGACGCCGCGTAACGCGGCGTCTCATCAGGATCCAAACTGTTTGACAATCTGACCCTGTTTTGAAAAGAAATTTAGAAAATTCTATTTTTACAACAGCTGCAGACAACAATTATTGTTGCAGACGAAGGAAAAATTACCCAGCATGCAAAGAGTTAAAATAGCATTTTAATCTATGTTTACCTAGAGACTGTGACAATGTCAAAAGCTGCTATTGTTTTCAAAACATTCATTTGTATTACAAAGAGGTAGCCATTATTGCCAGATCAATAGAAAATGCATCAAGACTGGCAAATACAGTGTAACCTCGAAAATCAAACTCCTCTAAATCAGATTTCTCCCGGGAAACCAGACAAATTTCTTGGTCCATGTTCTTTATTCTAACAAATTCTTTAACAAAAAGATATACAGCGCTCAAAATAACATGTGTTTTAAACCACTGACCATTGAAATTATTTTGACCCATTTCCCAATAAATAGGCCTTTTTACGCATTTAATTTACTCCACCATTGAAGAAAATAGTTCCACTTTAAATAGTCATGAATAATTTATGTACCATAAGAAATATTTTCTATACCATAGCAGATGGTAGCATAAAGCAGGCTGAAAGTAAAGCAGAATATGCCTTAAGGCGCATTCTGCTTTACTTTCAATCTGCTTTAAGTGTGATCACTTGTCGTCAAAATTAGAAACTGACTATGGAATAATGGGTTAACCCTTTACCCCATAGCCTTTTTCTAGTTTCAAAAAAAGGTGACAATCCAAAGCAGGTTGAAAGTAAAGCAGAATGTGCCTTAAGGCACATTCTGCTTTACTTTCAGCCTGCTTTAAGCTATTATCTGCTAGAATATAGAAAATATTTCTTATTATTCTTGTTTGTGACAGTATAAATTGGAACTGTTTTCTTCAGTGTAGGAATTAATTAAAAGCGTAAAAAGGGGTATTTATGGGGTAATGGGTTAAATGGCTAGAAAACCTAGGGAAGACCACTGTCAATCAAAGAGTTTTCTCTGTGGGGAATGGTTTTCTACTGTATGCCAATATCTAAGATAAAGAAAGCAGGTATTTCTCCTCCACAGCAAATCAATGCCTCTCCAATTATGTTGTTTACCTACAGGAAACAATATGCAGGATGCATAGCCAATCTGGCTCAATATTGTCAACAAATGGCTTAACGTTCTTAACCAGTACAGACTTTCTAATGTTTGTCTCCATGAATCAAGGAAACATGGATTTACATAGCAACCAATTAATGTACAAATAAATCTCAAACAGGCTGGTTTTACTCATAACAGATGTGACTAAGTTTAAGACAACACTTTCCCTAGGGAAAGATTTCCAAATTTGCATTTTTCAAGTGAGATTTTACGAACCGTACCTTTACCCCATCGCTTGTTTCTAGTTTTTTGACACGTGGCTGCTTAAAGCAGGCTGGAAGTAAAGCAGAATGCGCCTTAAGGCGCTTTCTGCTTTACTTTCATCATGCTTTAAGCTATCATGTAATAGAAAAAAATTCGAAGATTTAGGAAAAATCCGGAGAAATGGCAGCCCTGTTTCCCCTAAACCTTGTTTTAAGTGCTTAACCCTTTCCTGCACATAACAGCTTATCCCTTTAATCCATAGCCTGTTTATAGTTTTGAAGACAGGTGACCACTTAAACCAGGTGGAAAGTAAAGCAGAAATTGTGCCTTAAGGCATATTCTGCTCTTCTTTCAGCCTGCTTTCAGATACCATCTGCTAGTATATAGGAAATCTTTCTTATGTTGCATATTCATTACTGTATAAAATGGAACCATTTTCTTTAGTGGAGAAATGTATAAAATGAGTAAAAATGTGAATCTATGGAGTAAAGGATTTAGGATCGACCTTTACCTATTCCTAAGTGTGTGAAATTTGATGAGGCTATATCAAAGACTTTTGAAGTTATGGTCAATATTAATGTTTCGTACTAATACCCTATTTCAAAAGGACAAAAACTCCTGTAAGAATAGTTGAATCCTTAACCCATAACTCCATAAATACACCTTTTTACGCCTTTTATTTATTTCTCCACTGAAGAAAATAGTTTAGTTTTATACAGTTATGAAAATGTTCTATAAGAAATATTTTCTATAATTTTAAAGCAGGTGGTAGCTTAAAGCAGGATGAAAGTAAAGCAGAATGTGCCTTAAAGGCACATTCTGCTTTATTTTCAACCTGCTTTAAGTGGTCGACTATCTTCAATACTAGAAACAGGCTATGGGGTAATGGGTTAAATGATGGCTGAATCCATCAGAGCTATAACTGAATCATGGCTGAGTATTTCTGAATTGTTTCTGAATATTTTTTATGTGTCTGATATTTCTGATACACTGCTGAATAATTTTCTGAATCTGGTCTGAACATTTCTGAATCTAGTCTGAACATTTCCGAATCTTTAGTTCTTCGCATCCTACCTTTCCTCTTAATGATTTCTAATAATAATCTTGTCTAAAAACTTCTGAACTTTGAGTTTGAAAACAAGCTAGAAATGTCTGAATTGTGGCTAAAAAGTCCAAATTCCAACAAAGATTCAGAAATAAGCTCAATGTAGCAGTTCAGAAGTATTCAGCCATATTCAGCTAAATTTCAGACCTCTGTTCAGCCAAAATTCAGCCGTATCTTTTCATGAGGGAATTTACTCCCGATGACCTTGTCACAAGGATATAAATAATGATGCTGACAAAGTCACTGAACCTTGGAATGTAGGCAATATATAGCATCTGATACTTGGCTGCAGATGTAATACCAAAACATGAATCTATGACTCAAGTTTAGCTCATCCAGCACTTAGAATTTGTTACAAACAATACAAAATTTGGAGCTAAATGAAAAAAACTTAAAGTTGACGGACAAATGGATGGACAACACAGACAATATTCCATAATATGTCCATTGACAGGGACGGACATATAAAAATGTGATACGATGAAGAACCAACATCACTGGAGTGGCTAGACAAGTCTCAGGGCTCCAGATAAGAGGAAGTTAATTGAAGAAATTCAATATTTTCTCACTCATTTCAGCACCAATCCTATGATGTTACTACTCGTTAGAATCGTCTCGAAGAGACGATTCTAACGAGTAGTAACACCATAGGGTTTAATGCAGAAATAAAGATTTTAGTTTTTGAAAAACTACTGTTATCTGGAGCCCTGAAGCCTCATCCAATTCCCTACTCAATCCTCCCACTATTTCCAGTAAAGTAAGACCTCTCCTTAATGACCACTAAATTGCTTTAAATATTAGGTTTTTTACACGACAGGTGACTGCTTCAAGCAAGGTGACAGTAAAACAGAAAGCTCCTTTAGGAGCTTTCTGTTTTACTGCCACCTTGCTTTAAGCTGTCACCTATTTTTAATACAATCAATTAGCCTTCCTATTATTGGTCATAATAGAAAGGTTTTACAGTACATGTATTTCCAGTAATGAAGACAAAATGTCTGTTTACATTGCATCAAATTACCCACCTCTCCATAGAGCGGCCTGCTTCACGGCCTGCTTCACGGCAGTGAGCTATTGAACTAAATTGGACTTTAATTGGTCCTACTTGATTCTCCAGCTTTGTTGCCTTTTATTAACTATGTCGTATTTATCGGGCAGGAGTTTTCCAATGGTTTCACACAGCATATTATTAGCCTTCAGTAACTAAGCAACTACAATCAACCCCGAGTTGAGCCACTATTCAACAAAGTAGGGGATTAGTAAACACCAACTGTTTAATTTCAACATCATGGACCTGTTTCAAATATACTCATTACATTTGCAAACAGTGTAGACCCAGATCAGAGGGCTCCTATAGGAGCCCTCTGATCTGGGTCTACACTGTTTGCTAATCTATATACCAGTATTTATTACACTACCCAGAATTCCAAGTAGATTGGTTCATGTTTTGGTAACTTAAATGATCCACAAGGGAACCTAATAACACACATGAGTTACTTAGTGTTGAAAAGAGTTAATGAAGGACATGTTTCAAAGTAACACAGAAAGCTTCTAAGTTAAATAGACCTCTGCTGATGATATATATACAGATCAAATCAAGACAAGATGCTGACGGAACTATGGCATTTTAACCCTTTCCCTCCATAGAAGTGCCTTGTAGCGATTTTAATATATTCCTCCATTGAAGAAAATAGTTCCAATTTATACAGTCATGAATATGTACCAAAAGAAATGTTTTCTATATACCTAGCAGATGGTAGCTTAAAGCAGGCTTAACCCATTACCCCATAAATATGCCTTTTTACGCCTTTAATTTATTCCATCACTGATGAAAATAGTTTCACTTTATACAGTAAAGAATATGTACCATAAGAAATATTTCTATATTCTAGCAGGTGGTAGCTTAAAGCAGGCTGAAAGTGAAGCAGAATGCGCCTTAAGGCACATTCTGCTTCACTTTCAACCTGCTTTAATGATCACCCGGTATCTTCAAAACTAGAAACAGACTATGGGGTAATATGTCACTGGTTAAAAGATATGTCCATCTATATAGTGAACAGGTTTTAGACTTTCTCTGGATGACACTTTTGAAGAGAACAACCTTTTTTTTTAACTCTTTCAACACTTAAGTAACTCTTGTGGGTTATTAGGTTCCCTTGTGGATCTTTTTAGTTACCAAAATATGAACCAGTCTACTTGGGAATTCTGGGTAGCTTAATAAAAACTGGTATATAAATTAGCAAACAGTGTAGATCCAGATCAGAGGATCCCTATAGGAGCCCTCTGAACTGGGTCTACACTGTGTGCAAAATTATGTAATGGGTATATTTTAAACAGGTCTATGGTGTTGAGAGTTAATCATTTCAACTGTGTACACGTATATCTGTATTTAAGACTTTTGAAAAATTGTCTCAATCCCAATGAGGCCACCCCACATGTGAGATCAGAATTCAAACTGTTTGCCACATTCATCCCTTATAATGAATATTAAATAAAATACAATTTGAAAAATTCAGCAGACGACCAGTTATATTCCGTATTAAAAGAGTCAACTGTTTAACTCTTTGCATGCTGGGAAATTATTTTTGTCTGCAAAAAAATAATTGTCATCTGCTACCGTTTTTAAAAAAATAATTTTCAAAATTTCTTTTTGAAACAGGGTCAGAGTGTCAAAAAGTTTGGATCCAGATGAGATGCCGCATTTCGCGGCATCTCATCTGGATCAAAACTGTTTGCAAAAGTAATCACTGTGGGACATATCCACTGCTAGCATGGTAAGAGTAAAAGAGCTGGCTAAGGGATAAGCCGAGCTATAGAGCTGGCGAACTGCAACAAGCTGTTGAACAGCGGCTATTATAACAAAGGCTGATTGGGAGGACATTTGCGTCATTTGGTTCAGTATTTTGTGACCATCATATTGGATAATTGCTCCATTACCTGCTGGTTTCCATACAGATATTTATCTTGTTTCCCTGAGAGAGAGAGGTAAAATCAATCACTGCATATTGATCACTGAAAGATCTCTGGACACTGATGTAGCTGTGAGCACTGCTAGACAGCCAAACATGCTAGACGACCAACGTGCTAGAAGCATGCTGACAGTAAACCCCCAATATAACTTCATTTCTCAATATATATGCATTTTAACACCTTTAATAATTTATTCCACCACTGAAAACAATTAATAGTTCCAATTTGTACAGTCATAAATGTGCACCATAGGAAATATTTTTTTCTTCTTTGCTTTCAACCTGCTTTAGGCTACCATCTCTTTGGATATAGAAAATATTTCTCATTGTACATAATTATGACTGTGTAATGGGGAACTATTTTCTTCAGTGGAGGAATAAAATAAATGCATAAAAAGGGATATCTATTGAGTAAAGGGTTAAGCTTCAGATATGCTGTCAGTGAAGGAGTTCTTGTTTTTCAGCCAATACTTTCCAAGCCGATGACAATAACAGGGTAAAAAGGGCTCCAGATAAGGGGAGTACAATTTGAATTTCGACATCTCGAACTCGGTTAGGTCGAACATACCCATATTTCAAATTAAAAAGTGGCTAAGCCACGTTTTAACTTTGAAATACGAGTATGTTCAACTTGACCGAGCATGAAATAATGCAATTCATGTGTCGACAAATCGGATAGTTCGAATTAAGCGAGTTTGAGATATCGAAGTTCAACTGTATTTCAAATATTAAAATCTTTATGTCTCTAATAAACCTTATGTTGTCACTACTCATTTGAATCATCTCGAAGAGATGATTCTAATGAGTAGTAACACCATAGGATCTGATGCTGTAATGAGTGAGAAAATGCTTGATTTGTTCAGTTTACCCTCTCTTATCTGGAGTCGTGGGTAAGAGTCTACTTACGATACTATTGATCTCAAGGATTTCTTTGAACAGCTGGTGGCGACCAAGCTTACTGGCAAGGGTGAGTGGCGTTAGGTTGGCTTGATTTCTAATGGAGTTCTTAGCTGGCTTCTTATGGTGCTTCACCATGTACTTATACATCTCCTGCAAGTCAAAGTTAATCAAGTTAGAGACTGTGGTACCCTATTCCTTGGCAATAGCAGCTTAGAGCAAAGCTACCTTAAAATAAACTAGATCTGTTATACACCAATGAACCATGGTACCCGAGCCGCCATCTTTGATGGTTTTGAAAATACTGATTGAATTGTACTCTAAGTTGTGTCAATGAAATTGTGGGCATGCAAAATTTTATCCAGGCAACTTCTCTTTCACAGCCATCAGTGGTCATCATCTATGATATATCCCACTGATAAAGCATTTACAGCAAAACCTCTCTCATCAAATAGCAAACAGTGCAGAGCCTGGTGATACACCGCTTAATGCAGCATGTCATCAGGATCTTCACTGTTTGCCAAAGTATAGTAGATACAAGGTTTAAGTGGGTTATAACTCACAGCCTGATCAGCAATCACAGCCAGGTGTAGAGCGGTGTTCCCAAATGAGTCCTGCAGATTTGGATCCGCCCCGTTGTCAATGAGGTAGTCATAGATGTCCATGTAGCCAAAACATGCTGCAAACGATAGCGCATACTCCCCATAGTATGCAAAACCTGAAAAATAAATTAAGTTGATGTTAGAAAGCATAAATTAAATGCAGTAAAACCTCTCGTTTAAGACCACTAAAAATGAAGCTAATTGATTTTTCAAGACAATACTTAAAGTGTAAAATGAAAAGTGCAGACCCTGATCTATACTGTTTAAAAAGGATACTCATTTTCTCCCCAGAGTTACTAGGCTTACTTCTGTAAATTTACCTCAAATGATGGTCATAATGTTGAACTTGTTACATCATTCTTGCAGTGGCGTAAACCTTTTACCCCAAAGCCTGTTTCTAGTATTGAACATAGATTACCACTTAAAGCAGGTTGAAAGTAAAGCAGAATGTGCCTCAAGGCACATTCTGCTTTACTTCAAGCCAGCTTTAAGCAACCATCTACTGGGATATAGAAAATATTTCTTATGATACATATTCATGACTGTATAAAGTGGAACTACTGGAATTTTCTTCAGTGGTGGAATAAATTAAAGGTGTAAAAATGCACAATGCATTTTTATGAGGAATAGGTGAAAGAGTTAGATGTTTGTATGAGGAAAAGGGTTAATAAAGATTTAATATTACAGACCTTCATAGTTGGTAAAACTAGTTTTTCCATTTTTCTGATCCTCTGGCAGGAAGAAGCGCCCCGTGGCTCTCTGGTTTATATAGGCACCATTAGAAACAAGCAGCTTCACAGATTCAAAGTCCCCATACACTGTAGCTAAGTGTAGGCTGTTCTCACCTAAAAAACAAACAAAATAACAATGGTGAAGTCCCTTTCAACGGCATGTAGCTCAGCTAACCCAATACCCCATAGCATGTTTCTGTTTGAAGACAGGTGACCATTTAAAGCAGGTTGAAAGTAAAGCAGAATGCACCTTAAGGCACATTCTGCTTTACTTTCAGCCTGCTTTAAGCTACCAGCTGCTAACAAATAGGTATTTTTTCTAATGATGAATATTCACAATTGTATAAATTGGAAACATTTTCTTCAGTGGAGGGATAAATTAAAGGTGTAAAAGGACGTATTTATGGGGTAATGGGTTAAGACTTCTCATCTAAAGTACATAATTATATATTACCCATGATTTGGTGGTGTGATACAGGTCAACTGCAATACAGCATGCTGTACTCATCAAGGCTCCAGAAAAGAGGGAGTAAACTGCACAAATCCAACATTTTCTCGATTATTCTAACATCAAATCCTATGGTGTTACTACTCATTAGAATCGTCTCGAAAGAAAACCTGGATAGATGGAGGACAGAAGGAGGGGCGGAAGGATAATACTAATCCGAAGACTGGTATAAAAACAGAATTAAAAAAAAATTCCTTCTTTTACCTTTAGAGGTTCAGTTTTGAAATTGTTTCTCCGTGATAATTGATCAGCTAAAAAGGTTATTAACCCATGACCCCATAGCCTGTTTCTAATTTTGAAAATTTATGACCACTTAAAGCAGGTTGAAAGTACAGCAGAATGCGACTTAAGGTGCATTCTGCTTTACTTTCAGCCTGCTTTAAGCTACAATTTTCAAGATGTAGAAACTTTTCTTATTTTTCATACTCATGACTTTATGTATTGGAACTATATTCTTCTGTGGAGTAATAAATTAGAGGTATAAAAAGGTGTATTTATGGGGTAACGAGTTAACTGGACTATCTTTTCAAAATCATTTGTGTGGGTGGATTTTGACTTATGAAGTGTAGATATGAGCACAGGTGTCTGTCGTGTGCTACCCCCTACCCGCTCATTTGCAGAAAGATATTGGTCAAAATTACCCCAAACATGTCAAAATGTTGTCAAATTACCATAAAACAACTTTTAAAAGTGAAGTGAAAAAAAAAATTTTTTTCGTCAATGTTATATATGACAAAAAAGTTTTAATTCAGTACAAACACCTGCTATCAATCGCTTAAAATTAACCCTTTACCTTATAGAAGTGCCTTTTAGCACATCCATCTTATTCCTCTGCTGAACAAAAAAGTTCCAATGTAAAACATAACGAATATGTGTCATGTTGAATAATTTCCTTAATCTAGAAGATGGTAGCTTAAAGCAGGCTGAAAGTAAAGCAGAATGCGCCATTAGGCGCATTCTGCTTTACTTTCAACCTGCTTTAAGTAGTCATATATTTTCAAAATGCCAATGAGTTTGTCATTGCCAGAAAATACTTGATACCACATGTAAGTTTTATCCATTTTTGACAATTTAGAGTTGATTTTAACAATATATTGCAAAATGACAAACAGTGCAGTCCCTAATTAGAGGGCTCCTGATCAGGATCTTAACTGTTCACATAGGACAAGTGTAACTTTCACAGGTACATTGTTTATTAATAACAAGTATACATAATACTCATCACTAGGGTTGAATGTGTTAAGCATCGACACTGTTTTTCAAGATGATCATTGTGTTTTTAACCTGTTACCGGGCCATAGCTTGTTTCTTAGAAATTTTGAAGACAGCTGACTACTTAAAACAGGTTGTGGTGCGTATACACGACTGTATATACATTGAAACTATTTTCTTCAATGGAGGAATAAATTAAAGGCGTAAAAAGGCATGTTTATGGGGTAATAGGTTAAATAACCAGCTGCTGAACACAGGCTCCATTGTCTGTAGGGGATACTTACCAAAATATTCATCTGCTTCATAAAAATCCAAGGCCAGCTTAGGAAACATGTTGAGTATTATTTTGGCAGTTTCAGCATGCTCTGCACTGTCCATGAGAAACAATAAATGCAGCGGGGTTTCTCCAACACCACCCCGCTTATTAAGGTCCCAGCACGCTTCATGGGGAAACACTTTATTGAAACTATTCTGTTCCTCTGACTCAAACTCAGCTAAAAGTTCCTGGTCTGACTTAGTTTCCCATGCAAACGAACCCTGAAAAAGCAAAGAAAAAATAACATAACTACCAATATTTATCAAGTATATGACTCCTTTGTCTTCCATAATATATGATTTGTTGGCATTTTCAGGGCTCCAGATAAGTGGAGTTTTTCAAAAACTAAAATCTTTATTTCTGCATTAAACCCTATGGTGTTACTATTCAGTAACACAATAGGATTTGGTGCTGAAATGAATGAGAAAATGAATGGTTTGATTCATAAGTAAGTTCCCTGCTAAACGTAATGACCATACAAAAGAAGACTAACTGCTGGTATGTGTTTGAGAAAAACTGTACTCCCTGATCTGCATGTCCATCCATGTCCGTGTTCAGAGTAAAATTCAAACAGTAAAATAAAAGGAGAAAGATACAGACTCTTGCGACTGATCATACAGATACACGACGAAAAGCTCGGTAGATCTATCACAGGAAGGCATATAATAAATATACATGCATTGACATAACCACATATCTGCAATTTTGTCACTTCAAAAGGCTAAGAAAGTCTAGTTTTTTTTTTATATAAAGGGGTGGGGTTCACAATTTATTTATTTAGGAAGTCTCAGATCTGGATCTACACTGTTGGCATAATACAATACATGTACTTAGTATGCCTTCGTATACACATTATTTATAAAGGACTCAATGGAGTAAGTAGCTACTTCCTTCTGTTTAATTGACAATAATATTCAATGCAATTTGTTTCAATTGATACAGTAAAATCAGCTTTTCCTTATATACAGTAAAACCTCTCTATTACAACCACTAAAACGAAGGCTAATTAATTGATTGTATAAGCGACAGGTGACAGTTTAAAGCAAGGGGACAGTAAAACACCTTGCTTTAAGCAGGCACCCGTGGTTAACACCTAATGATTGATATGATTTTGTGGTCATAATAGAGAGGTTTTACCGAAATATACTTTTCTCATTCTGTGATTGAGAATTCTATGAGTCTCTGACTATCATACATGTGATATTTTCTTGGACCCAAATAGGGAGATTTGGAAATTTTAATAGGGAGATTGGGGTGCCAAATAGGGAGCTTTTTTCGCGACAAAACTAGGCGCAGGCGATGAAAATCCAACACATTTATATACATGTATTTTCATAAGTTAATCACTAATTGCTTATTTTTTTTAAAGTCTATATATAGACCACTAAGACAGAGACAATTTTCACCCAGAGATATAGTTCTTATAATACATTAACTGACATGGGCCTATTATTCTAGTATTTTAGTACTGCAGAAGGATGGTTGTGTACAGCAGACTGAAAGTAAAGCAGAACACTCTTCATGAGCATTCTGCTTCATTAAAAAATTAATAAGTACGAAAGAAGACTCAAGCAGGAAACGCAACACAAACAATACACCCATCTCTAAAGCAGAACACACACACACACAGCCATACCATAACAAACACACACACACAGGCCAGTGACTATCCCATTACTCCAAAGATACTGACATTTTGATACATTTAATTTATTCCTACACAGAGGAAAACAGTGCCATTTTATACAGTCATGAATATAATTCATAAGAATTATTTTCAGTTTCCTTGCAGATTATAGCTTAAAGCAGGCTGAAAGGCACATTCTGCTTTACTTTCAACCTGCTTTAAGTAGCCACCTATCTTCAAAACTAGAAACAGGCTATGGGGTAAAGGGTTAAGAAATATTTCCTATATTCTAGCAGAGGGTAGCTTAAAGCAGGCTGAAAGTAAAGCAGAATGCACCTGAATGTGCATTCTGTTTTACTTTCAACCTACTTTAAGTAGTCACCTAATCTTCAATACTATAAACAGGCTATTGGGTAAAGGGCTGTAGAGTGACTTTACAAAGACTTTATTTTCAAAATTGGTCATTGGTGTATCTCGTTGTTACTTTTGCTTATACAACATTTAAATGCCAATTGTAGAAAATTTGTAGGACTATAAATACTGTAATATTTAATGGCCATGAACTGAGGGTAGAAATGTTCATATAATTACTCTTTATACATAAAGTGCTTTTGAAAACAGTTTGGATCTAGATCAGACTTCAGGTAACTGAGTGTCTGATCAGGATCCAAACTGTTGCGTTCATCATGACTCTGCATGTACACTAAAATATAAGTCTATTTCAGAATTTAAGCAGAGGACGTTTTTGAAACAGACAAGATTATAATTATACCAGGGTATTCACTGCTGACAAGGCAGTGCTCAATGACGTTAGTGGGTAGGGCCAATCTCGACATTATGACGTTGCTCAATCCATTAAAGCCTACAATATTAGCAACCCTACTCAAAATAAAGCCGAATTTGCGTACACTGACCAAGTCCCTCATATCAGTGAGTTATTGATGATTACTCAAACATTGATCAAAATATCTCGCCTACTTGACCTATTACAAGCGTGACAATAGCTTAACCCCTTTCCCTCAAATTAGTGTTAGTGTTTAACCCTTTACCCCATAGCCTGTTTCTAGTTTTGAACATAGGTGACTACTTAAAGCAGGTTGAAAGTAAAGCAGAATGCGCCTTAGGGCGCATTCTGCTTTACTTTCAACCTGAAGGTGCATTCTGCTTTACTTTCAACGTGTTTTAAGCTATTATCTGCTAGAATAAAGAAAATATTTCTTATGATACATATTCGTAACTGTATAAATTGGAATCATTGTTCTCAATGGAGGAATAAACGAATGGGGTAAAAAGGCGTATTTGTGGGGTAATGGGTCAAAAGGCAATTATATGATGAACAGGCATACAGAGCATCTTAGCATGTGGGAAAATCTGTATATAAAATGAAACAAAATAGACATGTTAAGTTTATATAATGAATACTGTACCCCCCCAAAAAAAAACTAACACCTGCGACAGAATATCTTTTTTAAAAACCTAACATTATGACTAGTGAAAGATATTATAGTTAAACCTCTATAGAGAAAACTAGGAAGTTTTTATCGGAAGAATTTGTAATCTGTACTTATTCTCTGCAGGGCTGCTTAGGTTGATCATGAAAACTCCTAAGATTTCCAAATTTTCTGTTTTTCAAGCGTGATTACTTTAAGCAGGTTGAAAGTAAAGCAGAATGTGCCTTAAGGCATTAGAGTGCTTCACTTTCAGCCTGCTTTAAGCTACCATTAGCTAGGATAAAAATCGGAAAATTTCGGAAAAACCGGAGAAATGGCAGACTAGAGTTATTTTTCTAAAGACATTATCCGGTAGGTCATCAGTGTTAAACAGTTTAGATCCAGATGAGATTTCCACAGTTATCACAAATTCGCTCATGACATATAAATGCATTACCTCATAGCATGTTTCTAGTTTTGAAAATAGGCGCATTCTGCTTTACTTTCAACCTGCTTAAAGCTACCATCTGCTAGAATATAAAAAATATTTGTTCCACTACATATTCATAAATATATAAATTGGAACGATTGTTTTCAGTGGAGGAATAGATATGAGGCGTAAAAGGCGTATCTATGGAATTAAGGATTAAGGAAAACAATCTGATTAATCATTACAGTGTGGGGACCCAGAAAATCCCTGAAAATTGTGTAGACCCAGATCAGGGCCTCTAATAAGGGTCTGTACTGTTTATATATTTGAGTATTTCTGGGACAAATCTCTTGAAATGCAATGTGAACTGATCATGAAAGAGTTAACTCTTTGCATGCTAGCGGCAGATATATCTGCCACAGTGATTACCTTTGCAAACAGTTTGGATCCAGATGAGACGCCGCGTAACGCGACGTCTCATCAGGATCCAAAATGTTTGACACTCTGACCCTGTTTTGAAAAGAAAATTAGAAAATTCTAATTTTAGAACATCAGCAGACGACAATTGTTGCAGACAAAAAAATTACCCTGCATTCAAAGAGTTAAATTGAAAATTGAGCATAGTAAGGGGTTTGAACAAAGCTCCAAATAAAGGGAGTATTTCAAAAACTAAAATCTTTATTTCTGCATCTTAACCCTTTCCCACATAGAAGCGCCTTTTTGCGCATTTAATTTATTCCTCCACTGAAGAAAATAATTCCAATTATACAATCCTGAAAATGTACCAAAAGAAATATTTTCTTAATCCTAGCAGATGATAGCTTAATTAAAGCAGACTGAAAGTAAAGCAGAATGCACCTTAAGGAGCATTCTGATTTACTTTCAACCTGCTTTAAGTGCTCACCTGTCTTCATAACTAGAAACAGGCTATGTGTTAATGAGTTAAACCCTATGGTGTCAAGTGTAGGCTAGCACCATAGGATTTGGTGTTGAAATTAGTGAAAAAATGTTGGATTTGTTCAGTTTATTCTGGCTTATCTGCATAGAGCCCTGGTTTGAAGTGTTTGGATTAAATGATTAATGAGATGTGTGTTAGTGTCCCAACCTCTCATTTCCTATTCTCTCAGACAACCCACACTCTTTAACTCTTTGCATGCTGGGTAATATTTTCGTCTGCAACAATTGTCGTCTGCTACTGTTCTAATATTAGAATTTTTATAATTTCTATTCAATTCAGGGTCAGAATGGCAAACAGTTTGGATCCTGATAAGACGCTGCGTTTCGCGGCGTCTCATCTGGACCCAAACAGTTTGCATAAGTAATCACTGTGATATCCCTCGCCAGCAGGGTAAGAGTTATTGCCCATTTCTTCATTAGACATAGTGCACAGTCTGGGATTGGTTTGAAACTTTAACTCTTTGCAGGTTAACCCATTACCTCATAGTCTGTTTCTAGTTTTGAAGATATGTGACCACTTAAAGCAGGTTGAAAGTAAAGCAGAATGCGCCTTAAGGCACATTCTGCTTTACTTTCAGCCTGTTTTAAACTATTATCTGCTAGAAAATAGAAAATATTTCTGATGATTTTTATTTGTGACAGCATAAATCGGAACTATTTTCCTCAGTAGAGGAATAAATTAAAGGCATAAAAAGGTGTATTTATGGGGTAATGGGTTAAAGACCAAAATGTAAAATCTTGGCAAACAGTTTTTATCCTGATGAGATGTACTAAGTGTTTTTGCTTTAAAATAAACACAAGATCTCTGTGGACAGCGCTGTCTGTCACATTTTCATGGGATTTTTGTCATTTTCGTTCTTTGCATGCTGGGTAATTTTTTCTTCTGCAACGATTGTCGTCTGCAAATGTTCTAAAATTAGAATTTTTGAAAATTCTTTTAAACTCAGGGTCAGAATGGCAAACAGTTTGGATCCTGATGAGACGCCGCGTCATGCGGCGTCTCATCTGGATCCGAACTGTTTTGCAAAGGTTATGACTGTGACAGCTAGATATCCACCGCTAGCGTGCAAAGAGTTAACTTAGATATTGTATGCATTTCAGAACAATATGTGTATATTTGTGGTTTTTATCTCGTAAATAATGTAAGTTATTCATTCTTTTTTTTAAATTAAGGGCACATATCTCCTGATGTGGCAATCAGATTTTATTCATTTTTAAAAAGAAACCAAGCTTTTATTGAAGAGTACAAATTTTAGTACAAAAGGCACATATTTGTTACTTTTAGCGCATAATCAATGTCAAATATGCATTTTTTTTAAATTCAATGGCACATCAACTTCTGAACTGATGGTCTAATTTTGCTCAATTTAATATCATTATTTGAAATATTTTAATTGAAAACTGAGCATAGTTAGGGGTTTGAACAAAGCTCCAGATAAAGGGAGTAGCCTGTCCCAGGGATTTGCATAGAGGACATGGAGCTTATATTAAGGGAAAGACGGTTTCGTTGGTATGGGCATGTTGAATGCTCCAATGGAGCTGGTTTTTTTTGGTTATGCACTAAAATTTGTGAAAAAAACAATGTCTGAAATGCGTTTTGGTGCGTGCATCTAGAACAAATAAAAAAAAAATTGTTTGGTTACTATTATTGGCAAAATTATTGGTGGGGCTTTACCTAGTATAGAAGAAAGATTATCAATTAAAGCAGGTTGAAAGTAAAGCAGAATGTGCCGTAAGGCACATTCTGTTTTACTTTTACTCTGCTTTAAGCTAGCTACCAACATTTTTTTTTACTGCTAGGATATAGAAAATATTTTTTATGATACATGTACATAGTCATGGAAATATTTTCTTCAGTGGAGGAATAGATAAAATGTGTTAAATTGAGTATCTAATTCTATGGAGAAAAGGGTAAGAGATACTGAAGATTGGTAGTACAATGTAGATGGGTGTAAGCTTAACTGTTTGCACGCTAGCGGAAAAAGGACATTGCTGCTATATCAGCTGCCACAGTCATAACCTTTGCATACAGTTTGGATCTAGATGAGACGCCGCACAACGCGGCATCTCATCAGGATCCAAACTGTTTACCATTCTGAACCTGTATTTAAAAGAAATTTTGAAAAATTCTACTTTTAGAACAAAAGCAGACTACAATTGTTGCAAACGAAAAAATTACCCAGCATGCAAATAGTTAAAGCCGAATCAATTTAGCCCTATCACTGAGAAGCATCCTGTTTTACTTTCAACCTCTTTAATCTATGATCTGCTAGGATAATGTTATAGGAATATTTCTTATAGAGCTTTATGCTATAAAACTATTTCTTGATCCAAAGCACAATGTATTTTCTTCAGAGCTTTTGGTTTTGTTTGTTAACGTCCGTTTCTGCCATCTAGTGGCTTATTGGACGCCCCAGAGAGAGGAATAAAGGCATAAAAAGAATATTTATCTGGTAATGCTGATAAAGGATATTGCTGCTTTATATTGATCCTAATTCAAGCTGCCACCTGTATTTAACCCATTATCCCATAGCTAAAATGTTTCTAGTTTTGAAGATAGGTGACCACTTAAAGCAGGCTGAAAAAAAAGCAGAATGTGCCTTAAGGCACATTCTGCTTTACTTTCAGCCTGCTTTAAGCCAACATCTGCTAGAATACACAAAATATTTGTAACTAACCATATTTATCACTGTATAAATTACAACTGTAGTGGGGGAATAAATTAAAGGCGTAAAAAGGCGTATTTATGAGGTAATGGGTTAAGGTATATTCTGCTTTACTTTCAGCCTGCTTTAAGCTAACATCTGCTAGGATATAGAAAATATTTCTTATGGTATATAGTTATGAAGGTATAATTTGGAACTATTTTTTTCGGAGGAGGAATAAATTAAAAGCATGAAAAGGCATATTTAACACCCACACCAAGCCTTATAAGGAGTTTGACTGTACTTACACCTGCATGTTTCATGCTAGGCCGGGTTTGCACTTATTTCAAGTCAGCCTCACAGACTCAGTGATTGGGCTTCTATTCAATTTTAAGCTTACACCCCGTCTAATACCAATCTGTAGTATCTTTAAAGACCTCCATTGATTTTACACCGGTAAAATCATTAAACCATTGATTTAGTCTTCAAATATACTCGGTTCCAGTGTCTCTTGTTCAATACTAAGCATGTCTGCTATAGGCACAGAATGTGTCTACATAATTGACATTGGTTTACTTAAACACATTCTGGACTAATATTGTAACTCATGGAGTCACTTTTCAGAATCTATTATTCTCAATGCAGTTTACAAGTCTATATCAAAATTTGTTAAAAACATTGAGTGTAGAAAAAGACCAGACTAGTAAACATAATTTGCCAGGTCTGAAGGTTATAAACAGGACTCCAGATATGAAGGAGTAAACTAAACAACTACAACATTTTTTCTCTCATTTCAGCACCAAATTATATGGCGTAACTACTCATTAGAATCATCTCGAAGAGAAACTTCTAACAAGTAGTAACACCATAGGGTTTGATGCATATATAAAGATTTTAGCTTTTGAAATACTCCCCTTATCTGGAGCCCTGTATAAAGCTTTTGAGTTGAGTCTTAGATCATTCTCAAGCATTTGATTGGTCAAATTTGAACGTTTGGTGAGCAAAAGCTCAAATCTGATCAATCAAATGCCTGAGAACGATCTAAGATTCAACTCAAGCAAAAGCTCAAATCTGACCAATCAAAGCTTAAAGCACATTTAAATAAAGGAGAATGTGCAGTAAGGTCCATTCTGCTATACTTTCAATGTGCTCTAAGAGGTCACTTGTATTCAAAACTAGAAACAGGCTATGGGGTAATGGGTTAAGGAGCCATCTGCAAAGGTACCTAATACGAGGAGTTTACAGTACTGACCGTTCGTTTTGCCTGGACTTTTCGCTTCCATCTTATGTAGTCCAATTTGGTGAGCTTCTTGCCTTTGCCTTCATTATATAAATATGGCTGAATCTCCTTCCTTGCAATTTCTTGTACCGCTACAACGCCACCCTTCCTGTAGGCCTCTACAAGTTTGCCACCCTTATTGAGATCAGCAAACTTGTAGATAGGGTTCTGTTCCACCTCCTTGTTCTGTTCCTGCCATGCCGAGTCTGGGTCGATCGCTGGCTCTCGGTGCAACAGGTTCCCCATGATACAACGGCAATCAAGTAGGCACTTTACTCCTTTAAGGAATGGAATTTTGAACACTTTTTAATGATCCCTTTCTCTGAACATTTTACTTACTCCGAACATTTTATCCCAAAAGTTGTCCTAAACAACTGACGATGTGGCAAAATTTTGCTTGTCAAATAAATGTCAATTCCAGTGAACTGAACTTTTTGTAAAAAAGTCATTCTGTAGGTCAGTCCACAACCACTTTAAATATCTATCAACTGCCATATATGGCCAAAAAATGAAAATGCTTGGATTCTAATAAAATAATTCACTGTTTTTGTTTAACATCCAAACGGCTATGCAAGGGTTTTGGTGGACTGCTTGTTAAATGGTTCCTAATGGTACATCAGTCTGAAAAAATAGAAACAGAAACTTATTAACTCATTATCCCCTGAAACTTTTAATGGCTAAATCCAGTTTACAACAAAGACTGGTCCATTTTAGACTATTTAGGTGTTGTTGTTTTTTTATATAAAAGTATATATATTGCAAATGACAAACAGTGAAGTCCCTGATTAGAGGGCTCCTGCAGGAGCCCTCTAATCTGGGACTTCACTGTTTGTATTAGACAAATGTACCCTTCACGGATACACTTTTAGTAAAGGACGCATTGTGTCACTAGGGCTCAATCAGTTAAACTGACAAATAAACCAAGATCCAAGGTTATAAAGAGTTGAGTCTGAGATCGTTCTCAAGTACAGTATTTGATTGGTCAGATTTGACCGTTTGCTGTGCTTGAGAATGATCACAGACTCAACTCGAAAGCTTTACATGTATAACCTTGGATCCAGAGCACCACCAATAGGTGCTGGATGCTCCACTTTCTCGCACTTGATACGGCTATTGTTGCAACTTGTACAACTTTAAAGAGGCTCGCAACCGGATTTAGCATTAAAAATAGTAATTTGTAAATATATGTCAAATGCTTATATAAATGGGTAAGATTTAGTTTAGGATAATAAATTCTGTTAAAAAATGCATTTCAAAAAAAAAAAGAAGAATCTCTGGTGGGATTCGAACCCGTGACCCTCCATGCGGAGACAAACAAGAAAAATGAGGAAACGCCGGGTTCGGGTTTATGTCTGAACCCGTGTAGAGAAGCAACAACAACAACTATAGTGTCAGCTGACGCTATAGAAAAACTATGGAAAATATCTAAAAAAACGAAGATTCGGTGACGATTCTTGAGACTTTTTTTGGACTGATCATATTTTTTTAATGTCAGAAGCCAAATAATGCCACAAATTTGCTTTTATTTGAGTATTTTATTTTATTTTGACAAGTACATCATCCAGTTGCGAGTCCCTTTAAGACTGAGAAATTTCATTTGAACTCTTCCTTTGACTATCAGTGATTTAACCCATTACCCCATAAATAGGCCTTTTAACACCTCTGTTTCATTTCTCTTCCATAGGAAATAGTTCCATTTTTTAGTTATGAAAATGTACCACAAGAAATAGTTTCTCTATATCCTAGTAGATAGTAGCTTAAAGCAGGCTGAAAGTAAAGCAGAACGCGCAATAAGGCGCATTCTACTTTACTTTAAACCTTCTTTAAGGGGTCTTCTGTCTTCAAAACTAGAAACAGGCTATGGGGTACTGGGTTAATCAAAGTCATATTAGTTGAAACAGGATAATAACTGTGGAACAAGATATCACAGCGTTACCAGTCTTACTTATTGCAATAAAATACTCTATTGATAGTGAACAAATATTCAAAGTTTTAAGTTAACCCATTACCCCATAGCCAATTTCTAGTTTTAGAGATAGGTTACCATTTAAAGCTGGTTGAAAGTAAAGCAGAATGCACCATATGGCGCATTCTGCTTTACTTTGAGCCTGCTTTAAAGTGCCATCTACTTGAATATATTTCTTATGAAACATTCATGACTGTATAAATGGGAAGAATTTTCTTCAGTGGAGGAATAAATTAAGAGTTGTAAAAAGGCGTCTTCATTGGGTAATGGGTTAAAACCTTTGATAGTTATTGAGAAAATCAGTTCTAAATCAATAGATCAAAGGTTACAATTCTGCAAAACAACCCATAGTGGTGCCATCCCTTGAAATTAAATACACTTTTGATACAAGTGTATTCCAAGTTTCAAGTTAATATCTTTGACATTTATTGAAAAAAAAAGACATTTTTTTTTGTAGGTCAGATGATACATATAGGATCTTACATGAGTGTTCATAATTTAATGGATTTATAAAAACAAGTCTTTTAGAAAACGATAAAAAAGAGGCTTGCTGAGTTTTAATCATTTTCTAAAAGACGAGTTTTATAAATCCAAGAAATTATGAACACGAATGTTAGATTCTATTTATAACATAACTTGGCAATGCTGTTTTCACCATTCTGATACTTGTTTTAGATTGCTAGCTTCACTAAATAAGTCAATGAAGGACACGTGAATGGACCGCCCAAATGAGTAAAATGCAAAAGGTAGATCCTAGGTTAATTCCGATTTATTCAGAATAAATCAGGGAGCAAACATTCCCTGCCCGCTCCAATCTATTGCTACTCGAAAGCCTACAGAAATGTAATTTGACGTCATATTTGTTTACACATTTCGACAGCATGTAGGAATACACAATTAAGTATGACAACTTTATTTGCATAGTTAAACCACTTGTTATATACGAAAAATAAACAATGAGTGTTATTCAACGCCCACACTGTAGATAATGTTATAAAAACGTGTAAGTGAAGTATCAAATTATTGACTGAGGTAAAGGTGTTAAAGATATAATCAGTCAAAACTTTAACCTGAGAAAGTAGAGTAAAAGCCTTGAGTGGTAAAAAGGGGCATAACTCTTGAAATGTTTAAAAAGGAGTTATGGGACATATCACTGTACATATGTCAGAAACACAAGAGTGAAATTCCAAATGGATTGAGGTATGATGACAGGGGGGTAGCTAGTGTACACACTCTTACTAGTGGGATGGGGGTATTCGTAGATGGTTTCTTAATGAATCCAATTCTGTAATTTTCTACAGTCTAGTGCATTTCTTTTGCATTTCAAAAGGAGAGAATAATGTATTCACTACTGTACATCTGAAATCATCGACCATAATGATCATCCCCCTTTTGGTTTTGGAATGTTCCAATATAAAATTAACCATGTCATAAGAAAACGCTAATAGCTATTGGCGTAGGTGACAAAGACATAGCCATTTAATTGTTGAAGAAAATTTTGCATGGTTTTAAGTGTATAGCTACTGAGTTGGCTGCCTATCCATGTATTCTTGCTGAATTAACGGCTAGATCCAAATTGTACCAAGTTCTTTCACCATGCTGAGGAGCGCACAGAAAAAAACTCCTGAAATTGTCTTTAACCCATTACTCCATAGATATGCCTTTTTATGCCTCTAATTTATTCCTCCACTGAAAAAAATAGTTCCAATTAATACAGTCATGAATACACCCCATAAGAAATATAGTCTATAGCCTAGCAAAAAGTAGCTTAAAGCAGGCTGAAAGTAAAGCAGAAGGTGCCTTAGGGCACATTGTGCTTTACTGTCAATCTGCTTTAAGTGGTCACCTTTCTTTAGAACTAGAAAATTAATAGGCTATGTGGTAACAGCCATGCGTTCAGTAAAGAAATCGATGGATGCCTATGGCAATCAATCGAACATGGAAGATTGGGCTTGCCTAAATGTGTAGCCTCAGTTAATAAAGTCTTTATTATTATTATTATTACTATTATTAATCGTGAGTTGGCTATACCTGGTCTGAATTAGTCTGCACACTGCACAAGGGGCACAAACAGTTTCAACTGAACACGGCCCAGGTAAAAGCGTATAAACGGCTATTACAAAACAGTGCCTGCATGTATTCTCTCACTTATCGGTACACAACATTCTTTAACCCTTTCCTCCATCTAAGCGCATTTTAGCGCTTTTACTTTATTCCTCCGCTGAAGAAAATAATTCCAATTTATACAGTCATATTCATGTACCAAAAGATAATTGTTCTATATCTTAGCAGATGATAGCTTAAAGCAGGCTGAAAGTAAAGCAGAATGCGCCATAGGGCACATTCTGCTTTACTTTCAATCTGCTTTAAGTGCTCACCTATCATTAAAACTAGAAGCAGGCTATGAGGTAAAGGTTAAAGTACAATCTCTAGTTAAACATCTACTAACTAACTAACCCCCAATGTACACTACACTGTTTACAGAAGTCATTATATAAAATCACTGACTGTTCATTAAACAGATTAATGTTACCAGGATAAAACCCTTCACACAACAATCTTGCCTTCTGATAAATATTTGGGTTTGCTAAGTACTCTCTTAATACTTACCATGCTAGCAGCAGATATGTGCCAAAGCGATTAGCTTTACAAACAGTTTGGATAGAGATGCCGTTAAACGTGGCATCTCATCTGGATCCAAACGGTTTGACACTCTGACTCAGTTTTGAAAAGAAATTTAGAAAAATCTGTTTTTAGAACAACAGCAGATGACAATATTGTTGCAGACGAAAAAAATACCAAGCATGCAAAGAGTTAACTCTTAACCTTTTCACTCTCAATTTTTTGGTGAGATTTTTACCCTTTCACCTTTTCATTGTCGTCTGCTTCAATTTTGTTGTCTGCAATGTCGTTTCAAAGTTAAATAATAAGGTAGTATGACTGAAGAAATTTCAAAATGAGTGTCAAACAGTTTGGATCCTGATCAGATGCCGCATTATGCGGCGTCTGATCAGGATTCAAACTGTTTGCAAACACGCTTTTTAGCGTCATCAAGAGCAAAAGGGTTAATAGTGCAAAAACCTAGACTTTACTTTTGCAAACATTTTGGTATTCTGATTAGATGCCAAGTATCTCGGCATCTGATCAGGATCCAAACTTTGTCATTGAGACTCTTACGTGACTTCTGGTATTATAGAGTGGTATGAGATGATTTTAGAATTTCAGCCGACATAATCTTTGAAGCAGAGTACATTTATTTGGCATTTAAAAGGAAAGGCTTAGTGGAGTGTCATTAGTTACAGACAACCTGTCTGCTATTAATTTAACCCATTAACCAATATATACGCCTTTTTACGACTTAAATTTATTTCTCCACTGTGGAACCGAAAATAGTTCCAATTTATACAGTTATGAATATGTATGATAAGAACTGTTTTCTATATTCTAGTAGATGGTAGCTTAAAGCAGGTTGAAAGTAAAGCAGAATGTGCCTTAAGTGGTCACCTATTTTCAAAACTAAAATCAGGCTGTGGGGTAATGGGTTAAAACAATTTTGAAAAAAACGTAACGTAGGAATTACACTAATTTTCTACTTCCAGTAGTTTTGCTGTCACATGAACACTTTCAACACTGTGGACCTGTATTAGACACAAACTGTGCAAACAGTTTCGATTGCTTGACCCATTACCCCATAAATACACCTTTTTACGCCCTTGATTTTTCCTCCACTCTTGAAAAAAGTTCCAATTTATACAGTCATGAATATGTTTCATAAGAAATATTTTCTATAAAGTAGATGGTAGCTTAAAGCAGGCTGAAAGTAAACCTGCTTTAAGTAATTACCTATCTTGAAAACTAGAAACAGGCTATGGGGTAATGGGTTAAAAACTAAAATAGATTTAATTAATATTAAAATATAAGGGCCCTAATTAAATAATAGATCTAATTTCAAGCAATCTGAGCACCTGCCGAGATTTTTTCCGATGTAGCTCACTCATATTTCGTAAAAGACTGAAATCTACTTTATCTTTCAAACAACATTTTCTACGAAATTTATATTACTATAATGGCACTTCAAAGACTATATGAATTCCTCGGAGTTATTCAAGGCTCCAGATAAGAGGGAGTAAACTGAACAAATCCAACATTTTCTCACTCATTTTAGCATCAAATCCTAGTGTGTTACTACTCATTAGAATCGTCTCTTTGAGACGATTCTAATGAGTAGTGACACCATAGGGTTTAAAGCAGAAATAAAGATTTTAATTTTTGAAATACTCCCCTTATCTAAAGCCCTGACAATTGTGAAGGCAAAGTTATGCACCATTTAGATCTACAGTTTTGCCAGGATAATTCCTTGTTCCAATGTGTAAAATTGAGCACATCTTTGCTTACTTTCATTTTTAACCCTTTACTCCATAGATACATATTTTTACGGATTTAATTTATACCTAGCTCCAATGCAAGAAATGCTTCCATTTTATGCAGTAACCAATGTACATCATAAGAAATATTTCCAATATTCTAGCACATGGTAGCTTAAAGCAAGCTGAAAGTAAAGCAGAATACACCTTAAGGTGCATTCTGCTTTACTTTCAACCTGCTTTAATATAGCCTGAACAACTCAGATTTCGCTTGATCAGAAGGACAGCTCTATATGACATTCAAGTGATGTGAATTCCCTTGTTCATGATGACAAGAGGAAAAGTATTACCAATACCCATTACTAAAATTAACTTTGGCCATCTGATCGTTGGAGCAGACAGAAAATTCAACAGTAACTGAGGCATCCCACCATCCCTCCAATTCTCCAAATATTTAAGGTAGCTGCCATCAATGCTATGACCAACCTAAAACAATACCTAGGACTTGTTGTCACTGTTTTGTTAATTGTGCCGAGGCAACCAGGAAAAGGAAAATTTCTACATGAAAGATTAACCAATGACTACATAGCATGTTTCTGGTTTTGAAAATAGGTGATCACTTAAGGTGCATTCTGCTTAACTTTCAGCCCGCTTTAAGCTACAATCTGCTAGATTATAGAACAAAATTCTTATCAAACATGTTCATAACTGTATAAATTTAGCTATTTTCCTCAGTGGAGAAATTAATTAAAGGTGTAAAAAGGTGTATTTACAATGTATGGGGTAATGGGTTTACCCTTTCACCTATATAAATTGTTTCAGAATTGTTACACCAAGTTAACCCGTTACCCTATAACCTGTTCCTAGTTTTGAAGATAGATAACCACTTAAAGCAGGTAGAAAGTAAAGCAAAATGTGCCTCAGGGCACATTCTACTTTACTTTCAGCCTGTTTTAAGCTATCATCTGCTAGGATATAGAAACTATTTATTATGTTAAATGTTCATGACTGTATAAATTAGAACTATTTTCTTCCGTAGAGGAATAAATTGAATGTGCGAATTTAAATGGCGCTTCTATTGGGGGGAAGGGTTAACTGACATGTGAACTGGATCCAGATTATTTATAAAGGGCAGTAGTCATGGTTGATTGTTGACTGTTTACACCATGGTTACTGCCAACTATGACAACATTGACGACTGGATAATATGAGCAACTACAGTCCATACAGACAAGCTTTAAAAACTAATAGGCCAATTTTAGTTGAAAAATTACCAATCAAACACTTAGATATCTTCTTCAAAACAAAACATGAATTTAAAGGTCTTTAATTGTCAGTTTTAAGCACAAATAAACACAAGGTATATAAAAATTGGGAATTATTAACTGCTTGAATGTTATTACTGGAGGGATACACTGTACAGCATTTTAGAACTTCAGTTGATATCAAATTTGAAGCAGACAACAAAATTATACATGTTTTTACTGTTCAAAAGGTTTAAAGTTAACACCTGTCTTTTATAAACTCAATTAGCCTTCTTTTTGTGGTCCTAATTGAGGATTACTGTACATAGTTTGTAGACAGTCATTTTCTCAACCAATGACAAATCTTGATAGTTTTTTTTTAAGTCTTTTTGAGTCTCCTTTTAACACATTGAACCCTAGTGACGAGTATACTTGTCATGATGCAAACAGTGAAGATCCTGATCAGAGGGCTCCTTATACAGTTGAGAATATTTAACATTAGAAATAATTTTTATATTCTAGCAGCTGGTAGCTTAATTAAAGCAGGCTGAAAGGCGCACTCTGCTTTACTTTCAACCTGCTTTAAGTGGTCACCTGTCTTCAAAACTAGAAACATGTTATGGGGTAATGGGTTAAATTGTCACACATCACTGTTTGTTAATCCTTTCCACTATAGAAAAGTTTTAGAATGCCTTTACTTATTCCTCCTCTTAGTTAACCCTTACCCCATAGTCTGTTTTTAGTATTGAATATAGGTGACCACTTAACCCTTAGCCCGCCAAATAAATTGTCGTCTGCTATATTTCTTGTCTGCTTCAAGTTTGAAAGTACTTCAAAGTTGCTCAAAATTGCTGAAAATGTTGTCCGAGTGTCAAACAGCTTGGATCCGGATGAGACGCCGAGTTACTCAGTGTCTCATCCGGATCCAAGCTGTTTGCATATGGAGCTATAGTCGTGAATGACAGGCTAAGGGTTAAAGCAGGTTGAAAGTAAAGCAGAATGCGCCTTAAGACGCTTTCTGCATTATTTTCAGCTACAATCTGATAGGATATAGAAAAAATTTCCTATGGTACATAATTCATGACTATATAAAATGGAACTATATTTTTCAGTGTAAGAGAAATTAAATGCATAAAAATGCTTATGTATGGAGTAATTGGTTAACCCATTACCCCATAGCCTGTTTCTAGATTTGACGACAGATGACTACTTAAAGCAGGTTGAAAGTAAAGCAGAATGTGCCTTAAGGCACATTCTGCTTTACTTTCAGCCTGCTTTAAGCTACCATCTGCTAGAATATATATATATATAAAAAAGTTCTTAATTAGTATATTCATGATTGTAAAAAGTGGAACTATTTTGTTCATTTGAGGAATAGATTATAGACGTAAAAAGGTGTATTTATGGGGTAATGGGTTAAGGAGCCACCTATCATTAATATCAGTTACCAGTTAAATCAGTTGGATATGGGTGATTTGCAAGGGAGAAAGGTTTAAGTAAATAAAATGGTTTGTGAGATTTGAGTGATTAAAGCAATTCATTAAACCAATCATACCATATAAATTTTAGACAAACAATTCAACTTTGAATAGCTGAACTTTATAAGAAACATTTGCCTTTGTAGACCAACAATGAACAAGTTTTTACAAATGATTACCAGGAGAACAACACTTAAACTCTGTATACCAGGGCTGCCATAAGTTGACATGAAAAATCCTAAGATTTCCAAATTTGCATTTTTCAAGTGCGATTTTACAAATTGTACCTTTACCCTTTAGCCTTTTTCTTGTTTTTTTTGACATGCGACTACTTTAAGCAGGCTGTAAGTAAAGCAGAATGCGCCTAATGGCGCATTCTGCTTTACTTTCAGCCTGCTTTAAGAAACCATGTAAAGAAAAAAAATCTGGAGATTTAGGAAAAATCCGGAGAAATGGCAGCCCTGGTATACAGTACAGTGCTCCCTCTCTACAATGACACCCAATGGGAGACACAGATTGTGTGAGTTGTTTGGAGGGAGTTGTTAAAGAGAGGGAAAATTAAGGCCTGGCTTACATTTGCAAACAGCTTGAATCCAGATCAGACGCCGCGTAACGCGGCGTCTGATCCGATTTCAAGCTGTTTGTCACTCGTCATTATATTAATTTTATTCTATCAAAATGTCCACTTATATGTTACTTTGAAAGGTGATAAGTTTAAGCAGAATGGTATTGCAGCCAGGAAAAGGTTGGACATAAATGTCATGTTTGGGGAACTGAGGCAAGGGTCGTTGTAAGGCGGGAGTCGTTGTTGGGAGCACTGTTCAACACTCTATTACGACCACTCCCAGGTTAAGTTTTCTGTGTTAAGGCAGGTGACTACTTAAATAAGATGAAAGTAAAGCAGAAAGCTCCTTTAATTAGTAGCTTTCTGCTTTACTTTCATCTTGCTTTTAAGCTGTCACCTGTCCTGAGAACTATCATATGGATTCTTTTAGTGGCAATAATAGAGGGGTTTTACTATATCATAATATAAAACAATATATAAATGACTGCGTAATTTGTAATGACCAGAAGTACCTGAACGCACATGTATCCCAAAACCAACTCTTCAAACAATATTCATAGAGAGCTCTAAAGGAGAGAATGTTGCGTAACCCATTACTCCATAGATATGCATTTTTATGCCTTTGATTTATTTCTCCATTGAAGAAAATAGTTCCACTTTATACAGTCAAGAATATGGATCATAAGAAATATTTTCTTTATTCTAGCAGATGATAGCTTAAAGCAGGTTAAAAGAAAGGCATAATGTGCCTTAAGGTGCTAAATGAGAACCATGCAAAATGAGAACCATGCTAAATAAGAACCATGCTAAATGAGAACCATGCTAAATGAGAACCATGCTAAGTGAGAACCATGCTAAATGAGAACCATTCTAAATGAGAATCATGCTAAGTCAGAACCATGCTAAATTAGAACCATGCTAAATCACAACCATGCTAAATGAGAACCTGAGAACCATGCTAAATGAGAACCATGCTAAGTGAGAACCATGCTAAATGAGAACCATGCTAAATGAGAACCATGTTAAGTGAGAACCATGCTAAGTGAGAACCATGCTAAGTGAGAACCATGCTAAATGAGAACCAGGCTAAATGAGAACCATGCTATGAATGAGAACCATGCTAAGTGAAATCCATTCTAAATGAAGCCTAATGTATGTGTACCCTAATGTCAGTCAGGGTTTGGTTTGCTCAGATCATTACTGTAATAAACAAAGGCAGAAATCTTCATATTCCAATATTACTTAGTCAGGATGAAATAGGATTTCCAACATTTTATCATATTCAAGAAATCCATACCAAAATCAGAAAAGCTTACTTCCATAAGCCTTTGAGCATAATGATTGTTTGAAGACCACCCAAGCCTTTAATCTTCCATTTAGTGTTTAACTGTAGGTACTTTTTGTTTCTAGAGAAATGTTTAAAGTTCATTTATCTTTCATTTCTGTCAGGAAAAGAAGTTAAAAGTGTATAACAGTTTTGAGACTGATGAGATGCCTAGTTAATTGATGTGTGATCTGGATACAAACTGCTGGTAACCCGAGTGGCACACTTCACACATAGAGTGATACAACTCTTACACCAGGGCAGCCATTTCTCCGGATTTTTATCCTAGTAGATGGTAGCTTAAAGCAGGCTGAAAGTAAAGCAGAATGCGCCTTAAGGCACATTGTGCTTTACTTTCAACCTGCTTTAAGTAATCACGCTTGAAAAGTTGGAAATCTTAGGATTTTTCAAGATCATCTTATGGCAGGCCTGTTACACCACACCACTTATTATATAATATTTCTACACACCTGCAATAAAGTGCATACTGTTTAGATCCACATTAGATGCACAGTAATTAAGCATAATAAACATTATCCAAACTGTTACTTTGATTTGGTAACTTATTCATAGAAGTCAAGTGAAGAATGAATTAACCCATTACCCCACAAATACGCCTTTTAATGCCTTTAATTTATTCCTTCACTGTAGAAAATAGTTCAATTTTATACAGTCATGAATAAATTTCATAAGAAATACTTGCTATATCCTAGAAGATTATAATTTAAAACAGGCTGAAAGTAAAGCAGAATGTGCCTTAAGGCACATTCTGCTTTACTTTCAACCTGCTTAAAGTGATCAACTGTCTTCAAAACTATAAACAGGCTATGTGGTAATAGGTTAAAGCAGATCACATTTGTCAGCATTTCAAGGGTTAAAGTTTAATCAAGGATAAAATGGAAGAAAAGTCAGCTTATCAAAAGTAAACATTCAGTAGAAACCAGACAGAGATTAGCTTGGAACATTTATAACATGCACTCCTTTATCCCATTACCCCATAAATATGCCTTATTACGCATTTAATTTATTCCTCCACTGAGGAAAATAGTTCCAGTTTATGTATCATAAGATGTTTTCCGATATTCAAGTAGATGGTTGCTTAACCCATAACCCCATAGATACACCTTTTAACACCTTCAATATATTCCTCTAGTGAAGAAAATAGCTCCATTTTATACAATCATAAAAACGTAAAATAAGAATAATTTTGTACACCTTTAGCAGTTGGTAGCTAAAACAGGCTGAAAGAAAGCAGAATGCACCTAAAGACGCAATCTGCTTTACTGTCAACCTGCTTTAAGCCGTAATCTATCTTCAATACTAGAAACAGGCTATGGGGTAACACACAGGTACTTGACACATACTTTACTATCTATTAACACCCCCCCCCTTAAAAAAAAAACATTTTTTTTTTTTTACTATACTTCTATTATAGATACAAGGTAAACAGCGCAATTCAACACCTAGTCTTTACTATCCACTTAAACTGATGCTAAAATAGACTCGATCGCCGATATTCTCTTGTGGTATCCTCGGGCAAGGATTAATTTATCAATATCTACTTTTTATTTCATCAAATTCCGTCAAATAACGCCACAGTACGTGAATTATAACGAAAATAAGCATAAAAAAGTTTTCTGTCGTTCTCTTGGTACAGAATTTATTGCCCAAATTAAGGGGTAATCTAGTCGGTTTGCACATTTAACGGCCTTTACGGCTGGAACTTTCACCTAATTTCATTAGAGCAAACGCGTTTGTGTCGGAACATGACCCTCTTCACTATCAGCTATATGAAATATACATGTAATTTGGCATGAAATTGACAAGTGAAAGACTCATTTCATTGTGAATGCCATTTTGAATACCGGAATGAATTGAATGAACGGAGCGATCTCATTGGTCAAAATTAAACAGGTAAAGTTTCTTTTAATTTTGCATTCTATGTAAATTATATAAAACTGATAATATTTCATTTAAAGATGATTTATAATATTTGGTGAAAGTTCCAGTGGCATAGGCCGTTTATTGTGGACAAATAACAGATCACCCCTACATGTACATTCGTTGCTATGTACCAAGAGAACGACAGAAAACTTTTTTATGCTTATTTTCGTTATAATTCACATACTGTGGCGTTATTTGACGGAATTTGATGAAATAAAAAGTAGATATTGATAAATTAATCATTTCCCGAGGGTACCACAAGAGAATATCGGCGATCGAGTCTATTTTAGCATCAGCTTAAGTCGATAGTAAAGACTAGGTGTTGAATTGCGCTGTTTACCTTGTATCTATGATAGAAGTATAATAAAAAAAAAAAAAAAATTATTTTTTTTTAAAAAGGGGGGGGGGGGGGGGGGGGGGTTAATAGATAATAAAGTATGTGTCAAGTACCTGTGGGGTAACAGGTTAAAGGAATGTGCCTTAACCCTTTCCCCCATAAATAAACCTTTTTACGCCTTATATAGATTCCTCCTCTGAAGAAAATACTTCCAACTCATACAGTCATGAATCTGTATCAACCGAAATATTTTCTATATTCTAACAGATAGTAGCTTAAAGCAGGTTGAAAGTAAAGCAGAATGCGTCTTAAGGCTAATTTTGCTTTACTTTCAATTTGCTTTAAACTTCGTCACATATCTTCATTACTAGAAACAAGTTATTAGGAAATGGGTTAAGGCTCATTCTGCTTTGTTTTCAACCTGCTTTAAGTGGTTACCTATCTTCAATAACAGAAAGTTTAGAAACAGCTAGGGTATGGGGTAATGGGTTAAGTTAAAAATCTATTGTAAATTGCTTGAACTCATAAGAATCATCTCTTTTTGACAAATATAGAAAGTAGTTTTTAGATAGGTATTTGGTCGAGACACTGAGGATATTTTTAATTTGAGCTTATAACTCCCAAAATCTGGAATTTCACAGCAGCATAAACTGGTCAGCTTTTAGATTGGAATACCTGAGGCAGGAACTATCCACAACTTCAATAAGAATAGTAGTGTGAGAACACAGGACCTAATACGGTGCTCCCTCCCTACAACAGCCCTCCCAACAATGACTCCCTCCTTACAACGACCATTGTCATAGTTCCCTAAATAGGACAATTATATCTAACGCTTTTACTGCTGTAATATCGTCTGCTTAAAATTGTTGTCAGCTGTTTTTCTCAAAGTTACATATAAGTGGACATTTTGATAAAAAAAATATAATGATGAGTGATAAACAGCTTGAATCCAGATCAGACGCCGCGTTACGCAGCATCTGATGTTGATTCAAGCTGTTTGCAAATGTAAGCCAAGCCTTAATTTTCCTCTCCCTATAAAGAAACCCTCCAAAACAACACACACAATCTGTGTCTCCCATTGGATGACATTGTCGTTGTTGAGAGGGAGCACTGTAAAGCATTTCCAAGTTATTTTCTTTCATGTCTCTGACCAACAAGTCATTAGAATCATGAGACACTTTACTGATTTTTTGGCTAGACAACATTACAGTTATCAGCACAACTTGCACAAGTTTTACCTGACTAAGTATAATCACTGAATCTAGGTCAGGAAATGTCTTTCAGCATCCATACTATAAAATACTAACCGAAAAAGACACAAAATTAAAATCCAATATTAAAACCATTTTGAAGCCACTATTTGCATTTGAACACAGTATATATCGGGGTGGTTACCAAGAAACCAGGAAATGTCTTTCAGCATCCATACTATAAATACTAATCGGAAAAAAACCACAAAATTAAAATCCCAATACTAAAACCATTTTGAAAGCCACTATTTGCATTTGAACACAGTATATATCGGGTAGTTACCAATTCACAGCTAGCGTTACTGATGACAAGTCTTGTGGTAAACTATTGATTGCCCCTCCATCCATGTATTTAGGGACTCTATCTATTGACAAACAATTAGGCGGTCAATACTCATTAGTATGAATAGGTAGAAATAATGCTGGCACAGTTGTGATTTCTGTTTGTTCACTGGTAACTATGGACAATGGAGTTATGACCCTTTAAATGCTTTCAATGAATGAAGTCTGCTTCCCAGCTGCTGTTTATTTAACCCATTACTCCATAGATACACAGTTTTACGGATTGATGTCATGTTTTAATTTCTCCACTGAAGAAAAACAGTTCCTTTTTATTCAGCAATAAATGTGTCACGTCAGAAATATTTCTTACATTCTAGCAGAGGGTAGCTTTATGCGGGCTGAAAGTAAAGCAGAATGTGCCTAAAGGCACATTCTGCTTTACTTTCAACATGCTTTAACCCATTGCCCCATAAATACGCCTTTAATTTATTCCTCCACTAAAGAAAATAGTTCCAACTTATACAGTCAAAAATATGCACCACAGGACAAATTTGTTTCTGTTTCTTAGCAGATAGTAGCTTAAAGCAGGTTGAAAGAACCTTTTGACCTGCTTTAAGTGATGAAAGAGGCCATGGGGGTAAACTATTTTCTTCAGTGGAGGAATAAAATAAAAGGTATAAAAAAGGCGTATTTATGGGGTAAAGGGTTAACACTTTCATTGCAAATGGCAGTACAAGTATACACAATTTGGATCCATGAATTGAAACCTGCTTACAAAAGCCCATAAAAACGCTATGTTACCCTTCAGTTTTATTCCTCCACACATGAAAATAATTTCACTTTACCGGTATACAATCATGAATAAGCACCATAAGAAATATGTCCTATATCCTAGCAGATAGTAGCTTAAGGTGGTAAAATAGTCGTTTTATACTTTTTTACAAATTCTGATAGATAAAGGTATTTTCTACAAGTTACCAAATTCTCTCTTGCTTAAACAAACGCTTTCTCGGTCATTTTACAGGTAAATCACGTGTCAGAATCCCCGTTGGGTGCCTCAATTGCGTAGATTACGTGACTAGATAGGTGGTTTATTCAGAAGCTGTCAGAGGTGATTTAAGACTTTTACCGTATTAAAATCGTTATTTTTATATGATTGGCTTTGTTAATTTTGGTCGGAGTTTAACGAAATGGTTGATGATATGCTGGGTCATATTATTTGTTGAAAAAGAAGGTCTTAGTTGAATACCGGGCAGTCACGAGAGTCTTAGATTGACACATCAGTCAGTTAATTGGAGTTTCCGGCATTACATTATTTGAAGCAAGCGGTATTTTGAACACCTCTAACTTTCGCAGTTGGGGTTCGATTTTCGTGCGGTTTGAAGCAGATGAAAGGGTATTATCTCCTCGAGGGAACCATGTCTCAGAAATTTTAAAAGTAGCTCCAGTGGTCCGTTACAAAGCGTTACATAATAGTGGTCGACTTTAAACCGTAAAAAAAGTTTGATGTTACATAACAAAGGTTTGAAGCGGTATTTTTAAAATCTGAGACACGGATCCCTAGATATGTTTATAAAGAGTATTTTGGGCAATTTTAATCAAGTTACAAATTAAGATGGCTTTGATATCGTTGTTTGAATTCTTTTTTAAATGTTCTTATAAAATCGTAAAAAATTAAAATATTTTTTGTAAATTGGCATATTCTGATGGGATGTGTACCATTTTCACCCGTCAGCTATAAAATTGGGGGGAAAATCATCAATCACGACAATAAATTAGAAAAATCCGCTTGCAGTATCGATCGTAAACCGCTACCTTAACCAAATATCCCATAGCATGTTTCTAGTTTTTAATAAATGTGACAACTTAAAGCAGGTTAAAAGTAAAACCGTTAAAGCACTTTCTGCTTTACTTTTGAATATTTATCGGGTAATGGGTTAAAGTAGGATGAAAGTAAAGCAGAATGAGCCATAAGGCCCATTCTGCTTTACTTTCAACCTGCTTTAAGTAGTCACCTCTCTTCAGAACTAGAAACAGGAGTAATGGGTTGGATCCGAACTGTTTGAAACACGTACAAATCAATATATCTTCAGTAAAAATGACAAAAATGTAAATTTGAAAATCAAATTTTGTAGCAAAATTAATGATTTCATACCCATGAAAATTAAACCTGATTCTTGTAAAAGAAAATTTACCCGGTACATTTTTGTCCCATTCATCTCCATTGAAAAGAATTGATGTTCATTTTGTATGAATGTAGTTGTAAGAGGAGTCGGGCTTATGAATGTCATTCTCAGAAAAGGCAGGGTTTAGCCTAGCCAAGTTTTAACTTTGAAATACATGTATGTTTGACTTAACCCATTACCCCATAGCCTGTTCCTAGTTTTGAAGACAGGTGAGCACTTAATCCATTACCCCATAAATACGCCTTTTTACGTTAATAATTTATTTCTACACTGAAGATAATAGTTCACTTTTATACAGTAATGAATATGTATCATAAGAAATATTTTCTTTATCCTAGCAAATAATAGCTTAAAGCAGGCTGAAAGTAAAGCATACTAAAAAGTTCCAATTTATACAGTAACGAATGTGTATGATGTTAACTAATTTCTACATTCTAGCAGATCGTAGCTTAAAGAAGGCTGAAAGTAAAGCAGAATGCGCCTTAAGGCGCATTCTGCTTTACTTTCAACCTGCTTTAAGTGATCATCTTTCTTTAAAACTAGAAACAGGCTATGGGGTAATGGGTTAAAGCATGTTGAAAGTAAAGCAGAATGCGCCTTAAGGCGCATTCTGCTTTACTTTCAGCCTTCTTTAAGCTACGATCTGCTAGAATGTAGAAATTAGTTAACATCATACACATTCGTTACTGTATAAATTGGAACTTTTTAGTATGGGGAGAAATAAATTAAAGGCATATTTATGGGGTAATTAAATGCATATTTATTGGGTAATGGGTTAAGCGAGATCAATTTTTCGAAATTCAAATTATGAAATAACGGTACGATCAATTTAAGCGAGTTCGAAGTATCAAGTTTCCACTAAATATCCATTCAGAGCCAGGCTTACCGAGGTACAGAGTGGACTGGTCAACAGTCTATTAATAATATATCCATTCAATGTGAGTGCTAACCAATCAATAGAAAGGTACCGGTATATATACCTCTAGAATACATTCTAAACATACGCATTTAAAACATCTTCAATAACAAATATTGGTTGACCAATGTATGCTAACCATATGATCAAAGCAGCATTCAACAGGCATTGATGTAGATCATCTTTTCCTGCAGAACTACTAGTCCATTAACAAAGTAAACACAGACTTTTTCCAGCAACCCTAATTGTTATGCATTTTCTCAAATTGAACAATACTTCCACTCTTGAGGGACAAACACGTAAGAAAGAAGGGAGTCATTACAGGGAGGGAAAATTAAGACTAGGCTTACATTTGCAAACTGCTTGAATCCAGATCAAGATGCCGCGTTATGCAGGGTCTGGCACATTTGGCACTCGTTATTATATCTATTCCATCAAAATATCCACTTTTATATAACTTTGAGAAAAACAGAAGATGACAATTTTAAGCAGACAATATTGCAGCAGTAAAAGTGTTAGACATATTTGTCTTTTTTAGGGAACTGCGGCAAGGGTCGTTGCCAGGAGGGAGTCGTTGTTGGGAGGGCCATTGAAGGGAGGAAACACTGTATAAGCCAACTTAAAAATCAAACAAGTTTATTGTACAAATGATTTTATTATATGCCTTCGAGTGATATCAACATTTCCGCGTGTATTTGCAGAGTAAAATACAAGAGTCTGTATCAGCCACCTTGTATCAGCCACTTTGTATTTTACTCTGACGTCGCTTTCGATTTGACGTGACCTCATTTACGTACATGTACGAGTGCCGCGTTATTCTTTGTGGCATACAAAAAATCTTGTTCTGCTTCAAATAACTAACAAATTTTGGATATAAATGATTTAAACGACTATTTAGTTTTTTCTTGTTTGTATTCAAGGCATATAATAAACACATCACCAGTTGGCAGGGCGCAACAGAGTGTTGCATTTAGCTCTCGACGTTTTTGGCGGAAACAACCGATCAGACTCGCGCCAAGGCGCTCGTCAGATCGGCTATTTCCGCCAAAAACGTCTCGAGCTAAATACATCACTCTGTATCGCACTGTCAACTGGTAATGTGTATTTATGATAAAATTATGCATTTTTGGAGTTGAAAACCAGCTCCATTCATATTTCCCCCTTCATAATCTGTTACAAATTCTCTATCAAAGAAAAAAAAAAGTCATGATTTATCACATAAACATGCAAAATATAGAGGTCCGTAAAAATCGTACGGCCCACTGGGCATATATTTTATACTAATTTTCGAATCATCAAAATACTGTACTACTACGCCGACTGTAAATCAGCCTGTACGAAAAAGTACGCCTGGAACTTAGCAGGAATACGCCCGGAATCTTAAGCGTTTTCCGTCTAAGACTTGCAATAGAGAAAGAACAGCTCTTAGGGAGAATAGGGCTCGAAATATGCAAATTTTTTCCACCTAGTAAGGCGGAATCCTGGTAACTAGCAGGAAAATTGTCCACATAATTTTCCGCCTAAAAAAATCCCACTAAGCATATATGGAGAAAAATCCGCCTAATATTCATGGAAAATATTCCGCCTTAGAGCTCTTAGGGAGAATAGGGCTCGAAATATGCAAATTTTTTCCGCCTAGCTAGGCGGAATCCTGGTAACTAGCAGGAAAACAAAAAACCACCCAATTTTCCTCCTAAAAAATCCCACTAAGCTTACATGGAAAAAAGTCCGCCTAATATTCACGGAAAAAATCCCGCCTTAGAGCTCTTAGGGAGAATAGGGCTCGAAATATGCAAATTCTTTCCACCTAGTAAAGCGGAATCCTGGTAAATAACAGGAAAATTTTCCGCCTTAGAAAATCCATCTAATGTACAAATTTCCTGCCTAGCAAAGCGGAAACCTGCTAAATAACAGGAAAATTTTCCGCCTTAGAAAAAATTCACCTAATGTACAAAAATATCTGTATAGTATCCATTTAAGGAATCAAGTTAATTGTATGAAAAATTTGTGACAATTTGCATAATTTTTTTTTTTAGACAGAAGCGGTCATTTGCAGCAGTATTAGACACTCTTCTCATATACATGAACTGAGTGACCATGTGTAAATGTTCCAGTTTACTATCATACTATGGTATACTTTCCAAGATATAGTTTACATTAAAGTCTAATTATTAGACCATGCAGCCAGGTTGGGAAAAAATTACCTTTAAAATTAAGAATAACATCACTCTATACTTACTTGTTCTAATTTATTTGAAACAAGTTCAATCAATCTTAAACATGATGTCATAATACAACTGAATTATTTGAAATCATTTAAAGTTCAAACTTGACCTTCCTATAATTATGAAATTTTGTCGACGTTTTTGGAATTAACACTTTCCCTACCATTATCAAATAAACAGAGTTACAGATAAGGAGAGTATTTCAAAAACTATAATCTTTGTTTCTGCATTAAACCCTACGGTGCTACTTCTCGTTAGAATCGTCTCTTCCAGACAATGCTAATGAGAAAATGTTGGATTTGTTCAGTTTACTCTCTTATATCTGTAGCCCTGATAAAGTCGACTTTGCAAACAGTTTGGATCCGTAATTGTGGTGTCTGATCAGGATCCAAACTGCTTGGCACTAGTAGCAATATGTATTTGGTCAGAATTCCTGAAATCTGACTTTGAAATGAATTTGCAAGTTATGATAATTTTTTATAAGGTGTGGGTGTAATGTCCAATAAGCTTAATCAGTTCAATCCTTTCATTGGCTGAATTTCAAGTATCACCATCCATAAAATTTTGACAAGAATTTTAGGGTAACTGTCTTTTGAGAACGTAAACACATAGTGAGGCTGCATGCTGGCACCAAACCCATGGAGCTGTTGACTTGTTCATGATGGTTTCAGCATCTCCCTAGCCATGTCCAAATCATCATGTGCCTGCAAAATAAGTGTGTGTAGATAAGACATCTTGCAATGTTAACCCATTACCCAATAGCCTTTTTCTAGTTCTGAAGACAGGTACCAACTTAAAGCAGGTTGAAAGTAAAGCAGAATGTGTATTAAGCCTTAAGGTTCATTCTGCTTTACTTTCAGCCTGCTTTAACTTACCATCTGTTAGAATATAGAAAATATTTATTATGGTATATATTCATGGCTGTATAAATTGGAACTATTTCCTTCATTGGAGGAATATATTTAATTAATAACCCCATTATATATATATATGTAACCCTGTTTCTAGATTGGATGATAAGTGACCACTTAAAGCCAATTTAAAGTAAAGCAGAATTGGCCTTAAGGCACATTCTGCTTTACTTTCAGCCTGCTTTAAGGATATAGAAAATATTTCTTATGATACATATTTATAACTGCATAAATTAGAACTATTTTATCCATTGGAGGCTCTAATTAATGGCATAAAAAGGTGTTTTATGGGGAATGGATTAGCCCTTTCCCCCCATAGAAGCGCCTTCTAGTGCATCAAATTTATTCTTACCCTGAAGAAAATAGTTCCAATTTATACAGTCATGAAACTGTACCATAAGAAATATTTTCTATATGCTAGCAAATGGTAGCTTAAAGCAGGCTGAAAGTAAAGCAGAATGTTCCTTAAGGCACATTTTGCTTTACTTTCAACCTGCTTTAAGTGCATGGTCACCTTAGGCTGTCTTCAAAACTAAACACAGGCTATTTGGGGCAACGGTTAAGGTGTAAAAAGGCGTTTTTACACATGTGATATTTGCTATAAAGTTGCATCCTCATGCTTTACTTTCCACTTTTTGAAAGAAAAGCAGAGTGTGCCTTAAAGGCTTAATCCATTACCCTATAGCATGTTTCTAGATTTGAAGACAGTTGGCCACTTAAAGCTGCTTGAAAGTAGAGCAGAATGCACCTTAAGCCACATTTTGCTTTACTGCCAGCTTGCTTTAAGCTAACAAATTCTGTTAGAATATTGAAAATACTGTTTCTTATTGTTTATATTCATGGCTGTATAAATCGGAGCTATTTTCTTCATTGAGGAATATTTTTAACATATTCAACCCTAGTGATGAGTATACTCATCATTTAAAATCAGTGTACCTGTGAGGATAACACTTGTCCTATGCAAACAGTGTAGACCCTGATCAGAGGGCTCCTGGAGGAGCCCAATGATCAGGAGTCTTCACTGTTTGTCATTTTGAAATGTATTGTTAAAAGCAACCCTTAATAGTCAAAAATGGACTATTACTTTGAAATTGGAATTGCCCATTAAGTTTCAGGGGTTAATGAGTTAAGACTGTGCGTTACTGTGAAAAAAGGTGTACATGTATTTAAGAGGGAATTGGTTTAAAAGTACATCCTGGTTTAATTCTGCCTGTTTGAAGCTATTATCTGGAAGGATATAGGAAATATTTCTTGTATCACACATTCATAACTGTATAAATTGGAACTAGTTTCTTTATTGGAGGAATGAATTAAATGTGTAAAAAGTGCATCAATGGAGGAAAGAGTTAAACATGCATTTACTTCATTTTGACTTAGAGGAGTCAAATTTCTTTGACCTCATAATCATGTCAAACTTTTAGCAAATCTGCTTACACTTTTGTACATTGATACATAATCAATGTGCAAAATTCGAAACTTAGAAACTGCCACCAAGAAACAGTCTGACTCTAAAACTAACTAACTATCTCCTAGATCTAATGCTTCTAGATCTATGAGTATTTTGATGTACCCATTACTTAAAACTATCAGAAGTTTGCTCTAATAAATACAAATGTAGCAAATGTAATTGCTTGTTGCATGTATAATTAGAATTTAGATCTCTGATCTAGGCCATGTGTTTACTCTCCATTAATGAACAAATAAACTTACCATTACATGTTTGGCCCGACAACTCTCTCAGTCATTATGTAATTTCCAGTATCTCTTGGTGGTTGCTGGTATCTGAAAGGTTAAAAGGTTGTTTCCTAAACATGTTGAGTTAAAAGTGAATAATCTTAAAATTTACCAATTATGACAGACATTGTGCCAGACAAAGGAAAATTACTTAATTCTTTAATTAAAATAAAAACACATAACTATATCATTTAATGTTTGCACAATAGCAAGAAAAACACTTCTCAAACATTTTCCAACCACCATAATAATCAAACAATGAAAACTTACCATGGTTTAAACCTTTTTCGTTCAGATGTTTCAAATGTGTTGCTAGTTCGGCCATTTTGTTGTTGTTGTAGTTTTCAAAAAGGGCTTGGACTAAAACAAGAGCAGATGAGCTGAATTGTGGGACCAGGCTGAAATTCCTCCTAACAAAATTATCAAAGATAAAAAGTCCGTCTAGTACAAGAGGCTAAGTTGAAAATCCGTCTAGGAAAATCTCCAGAAATTTTCAAAGACATTTTTTCCTGCTAACATTTAAAGTAAAGTTCTTTTTTCCGCCTTACCTACACGGAAAAAAATCTGGGTAACATTTTCCGTCTAATATGTTATCGTTTCCTGCTAAGATTGAGACGAAAATTCAAATTCCTTAGGCGTATTTTCAAGAAATTCCATGTCCGCCTTATGATAGCAGGAAAATCTGATATTTTGCCATTTTCCGGGCGTATTCCGTCTAAGTTCCAGGCGTATTCCGCTTAATATTTTCGTACGGGTGTTAAGAGAATCTAGACAAACTTAGATCACCACTAGGTATTGAAATATTCTCAAGTGTCCTAGAAACATTTTTCCGAGTAGTCCCGAAAACTCAGGCTGCAAATCAGGCTGCATAGAGCTCTAGTAATAACAGTGACTCAGACTGTTTTTCAAATTTAGACGTTACAATGATAATGACGTCATGTTGCTCTAACGACGTTATTTTGAAAACGAAACTAGATTCTAAATGTCAACTGATCATTTTAGTCAATTGCAACAATTCTTAAATTAAATGTTAATTTAAAATTTGAATATGGTATCAGAGAAGTCTTTTCACAACACATTGATGTTGATTTTCTTTATTTTAGTTTGATAGGTGTTTTTCTCTACGGATGTATAAAACCGAATAACGCCTATGACGAATCGTTTCCTAAGAGCTGAGGGGCAAAAGTGAAAGTAAGACCGTTCGGATTTTCGTGTCATTTGGTGTTTATGTGATAAATAGGATATCAAATTCGTGTGTGTTCAGTTGTGAATTTATTGAACTCGTTGGATAAAATGATATGTTGCTCGCCAAGGCTCGCAACATATGATTTTATCCAACTCGTTCAATAAATTCACGACTGAACACACACTCATTCAATATCCTCTATATATTTTGATTTTGAGGAGTGGAGCCTTCTACTTTGCTTTCAGTCTGCTATCCTGAAGACTGACTGTCCAAAATGTGCTATTTTTCCATTCTACATGACCTCTGCCATCATTCCCCTATTTGTGAACAAAAAACCCCACATTATAAACCTTTTTAATGCACAGACAAACGAATGAAGGATGATCAAATTACCCGACCTTGGTTCTACGTGCCACTGGTGAGCTAAGAGGCAGACAGTCATTTTAAAACAGACGATAGCCTGGCATTGAACAGGTTAACTGTTAAGTAGGCCTTGACTGCATGATCACTGCCCTTCTAAATCATTGCAAAAATTACTTAACCCATTACTCCACAGGTGGTCGCTTATATAGCAGGTTAAAAGTAAAGCAGAATGCACCTTAAGGTGCATTCTGCTTTACTTTCAACCTGCTTTAAGCTACCATCAGCTAGGATATAGAATATATTTTTTATGATGCATATCCATGAGTGTATAAAGTCAGTGAAAGTATTTTCTTCAAAAGGGAAATACATTAAAGGTGTAGTAAGGCGTATTTATGGAGTAATGGGTTAACTCTTTGCACACAACAAAGGTATTAGAATCAGGATTAACCTATCAAACATGTCAGATTACGGTACCAAGATCAAGAAGCTTAAATCATGAGATTAGACTAGTGTGTGCATTTAACAATGTAATAATTGGTTTAACAGATTACCAGATCAACTGATTTAAAAACAACTATAGTTTACAACAAGAAAGCCCGATTCAACCCTTTCCCCCATAGACGCCTTTTAGCGCATTTAATTTATTGCTCCACTGAAGAAGATAGTTTCATTTATACTGGCATGTACCATAAGAAATATGTCCTATAACATAGCCGATGATTATAAGCTTAAAGCAGGCTGAAAGTAAGCGTCTTAAAGCGTGTTCTGCTTTACTTTCAGCTTGCTTTAAGTGGTCACCTGTCTTCAAAACTAGAAGCAGGCTATGGGGTAATGGGTTAAAAACAACTTAAGTTTACAATTTAATTTTCAACAAGAGAACAATATCCTAAATAGATATGATCTTTCAAATGATTTGTCTGCTCTTAGTCTACACTGTTTTCTATGTTTGACAGTGTTTGACAATGTTTGACAGTGTTTTCATTCTTACAATGCTCATGCTATGTGTTTCCCTTACTTCTGTTATTTAACACTTTTTCTCATTGTACTTAATTGCTAATTCTAACATGACACGTGAATTCGTCTCTATAAACAAAGAACAGGTCTATCATGGTATACCTGAGACGGTATACCACGCTCTTCCCTACCCCGCTCCTCCCGCGGTTATATGACATGACGTGACCTCGTGCGTTCAAACGTTATGTTTTTTTTAAATTTCTTTCGTTATTCATATAGCCCGTAAAGACCATATACTTTTAACCAGTAACGTTACAGTAATTTTTTTATTCTTCTGTCTTGTTTGGTGTAATGTTTGTTCTATGCCAGATTGTGGATCGGTAAATGTAAATTTGCTTATGGGTGTTAGATTCTTGTAATGCCGCGGGAAAAGTTATTCGGTCGAAAAGCTTCATCCGCTGAGGAAATAAGTATGGGACATTTGATTTCCTTTCTAATGAATTTCTTTAAATCTGGTCATGTTAGAATCGAAATAATCTATGTTCTACCGTTGTGAAACTGTATTTTACAACGGTCGGTCGTTGTGGTGCGCAGGAATTGACCACTCAGGACTTCGGCCTTCGTGCTCAATTCCTGCGCACCACAACTCCCGACCGTTGTAAAATACCGTTTCACAACGGTAGAACATAGCTTATTTCTTAAATAACCCATAACCCCATAAATATGCATTTTACGCCTTTGAAATATTCCTCCATTGAAGCAAAATAAATCCAAGTGAAGCAGTCATTAATAAGAACCATAGAAAATAGGTATTATGTCCTAGTACCGGTAGATGGTAGCCTAAAGCAGGCTGAAAGTAAAGCAGAATGTGCCTAAAGGCTCATTCTACTTTACTTTCAACCTGCTTTAAGTGGTCACCTAGCTATTTTCAATACTAGAAACAAGCTACCGGGTAATAGGTTAAAACAGCTGGCAGTTTAACGCAGGCTAAAAAATAAAGCAGGAATTTTCCTATAGAAGATTTCTGATTTACTTTCAGCTTACTTTATGCATCCAACTTGCTTTAACCCATTAGCCCATAGCCTGTTTCTAGTTTTAACGACAGGTGACCACATAAAACAGGCTGAAAGTAAAGCAGAATGCGCCTGAAGGTGCATTCTGCTTTACTTTCAGCCTGCTTTAAGCTACAATTTGCTAAGATATAGAAAATATTTCTCATGGTACATATTCATAACTTCATAAAAAGAGGAACTATTTTCATTATTGGAGGAATAAATTCATCATTATCATCATCATCCAGTTTTGATTAACCAAGCCATTGATTAATCCTTCTTATAAGGGTGAGCATGAAAAGGTTTATATATGGGGAAAAGGGTTAAGCAGCTATCTGCCAGGATCTATGTAAGAGTTATCCATAGCTCTTCATCATCGCTGGGTATAATCATGAAAAGACATTATATAGAAAAATAAGGTAAAGTCATGAAAAGGAGTTCTTTATAAGGGAAGGTATAAATCATGAATATTTGCCATCATGAAGAATATCTGCTGGTCAATACACTGGCCAGACCCTTTATTGGATATTTCAACTCTTTGCATGCTGGGTAATTTTTCCATCTGCAACAATTGTCGTCTGCTACTGTTCTTTAAATTGAATTTTTCTAAATTTCTTTTCAAAACATGTGTCAAGCAGTTTGGATCCAGATGAGACGCCGCGTTACGCGGCGTCTCATCTGGATCCAAACTGTTTGCAAAGGTTATCACTGTGGGACATACCAGCCGCTTAAGCATGTAGAGTTGACCATTACATTGCTAGCAGTTTATATACCCGGTACTGGCATTAATCAACAGTCTGGATCAAGATCAGTAAAAAAAGTAACTGGATGTCTAATCAGGATCTAAACTATTTGTGACTTAGGTATTATTTCTATAAAATGTACAAACCAGCAAGCTGAAGGAGAGGAAACATTTTAAGCAGCCATTTATTCGCTATTCAAAGGGTTGAACTATGGCCCGAATTCTAAAACAAACATGAAGTTGAGATTTCATAATGATCCACTTGTCAACATGGCGTGGAACAGGTTCACGGACGAGAATCAATAAGAGAAGGCATAAAATTGTTGCAAAAAGCCAATCCATTGTTCAGTCAATAAAGAAACTCACAGGTTCTTATAATATACAGATGGTGGCGTTTTGCAATAACCCTTTCCCTTTCAGCGTTTAAGCCAAGAGGCTGCTTTAACCCATTATCCCATGGCCTGTTTCATAGTTTTGAAGACAGGTGACCACTTTCTGCTTTACTTTCAGCCTGCTTTAACCCATTACCCCCATAAATACACCTTTTTACGCCTTTAATTAATTCCCATACTGAAGAAAATAGTTCCAATGTATACTGTCACAAATAAACATCATAAGAAATACATGTATTTGCTATATTCTAGCAGATAATAGCTTAAAGCAGGCTGAAGGTAAAGCAGAATGGGCATTAAGGCGCATTCTGTTTTACTTTAAACCTGCTTCAAGTAGTCACATATCTTCAACTAGAAACAGGCTATGGGGTAATGGATTAAGCAACCATCAGCTAGAAAACAGAAAATATATCTTATGATACATATTCATGACTGTATAAATTGAAACTATTCTCTTCAGTGGAGGAATAAATTAAAGGTGTAAAAAGGTGTTTTTATTTAAGAAATGAACAGATTTTTCGGCATTTAAGCAAAATAAACGACAGAAATTGATCGGCTAGCAATTCATGGTTAATTTGTCGATCATTTTCTGTCATTTATTTCGCTTTAAACGCCCAAAAAATCAGTACATTTCTTATATTAACATTATATTTGCTGTCATTTCTTAAATTACTTAACAGTGTACTAGTATACATGTACAATGTATGTGTAATCCATATTAGATGTTGATAAAACTAATATTGTGTTTCTTGAAAGGAACAGCCATGACTGCATTACTGAAGTTGTTTGCTATTCGAACGCAACAAAATAAGTTCCACTGTTAACATTAACCCTTAGCCCGCCAAATAAATTGTCGTCTGCTATATTTCTTGTCTGCTTCAAGTTTCAAAGTGCTTCAAAGTTGCTCAAAATTGCTGAAAATGTTGTCCGAGTGTCAAACAGCTTGGATCCGGATGAGACGCCGAGTTACTCGGCGTCTCATCCGGATCCAAGCTGTTTGAATATGGAGCCATAGTCGTGAGTGGCAGGCTAAGGGTTAAAAGTCATCAATTTGACAGTTTGACTCGAAAATGCCGATTCGACGTCATTTTGAAATAACATAATTTTTAAACTTAGATAAATATATTGATTATTTTTGTTATATAGATATGCAGACAGATGCTGTTTATAAAGTATTTCAATTTTCTTGAAATGTGTCTACTGTCTAATTAATTAAGAAGAATATTAATGGATAATCATGGTTTCCGCTAATAAAAAGAAATATATTTGTTAGGAAGCATATTTGAAAAATCCGCAAAATGTCTGCTGTCAGAGTTCCAAAAATTATTTCGCGGAGAAAATATCCAAAAGCCCCGCCTCCTCTGCAAAAGATATCCACCAGTACCTGAACTATGACGTCATAGTTATGAAGTAATAGGAAAACACGGCCGCTGCATTTACAGCACATGTTCATATGTTGAGTTGTTTGATTACTTTAAGTTTTATTTTCATTAATTATCTCAAAATTCCTTCTAGGTAGCTCCAAAATGCTTTGAAATTGATTATCATTATTTCGCTGAAAGGGCAATGAAAATACAGGACATGGGGATAATTATGTTCTTGATTGTTATCTTTTTCATACCGGTATTTCGTGAAACAAGTTTTGCCAAATAAAGGAATAAAAGTAAATGACCGATGTAACTACATGTTCTTCCCTTAGAGTCCAGCAATGATATTAAAGGTAACTTTAAGGTACATTATGACTACAATTTAATACTGAAATATGAATCATATTTGCGAATATGAATGTAAGTACAGAATATGACTAAATTTTACTAAAACAAAGAAATTAATACAAATATATAGCTTAACTCAATTGAGGGTGTTTTAGAATGAAAATAAACTGCATCTTATTGATTTAGCATAAATGCAATAACAGAATAACCCAAAGCTCATTCACCCCTGAAACTTTCAATGGTCAATTCCAATTTCAAAATGAGTCTAGTCCATTTTTGACTATTTAGGGTTGATTTTAACAATATATTTCAAAATGACAAACAGTGTAGACCCTGAACAGAGGGCTCCTTACACTGTTTGCATGGGACAAGTGTAATCCTCACAAGCACACTGTTTGAAAATGAAGAGTAAACTCGTCGCTAGGGTTGAATGTGTTAGAGCAAAATTCCGCAAGTAATGCGCAAATAATACAGACCTTGGATTACTCAGCATCATTTTTTCCTCATTTAGCTTGGAATAAATGCGAATCATTTGGATGAGAATGTCGACCGAAAATTATTCTGGAAAACTCTAATAAATTACTTTTTGTAAACCCTTAACCAATTGCTCCATAGCCTGTTTTTAGTTTTGAAGATAGGTGACCACTTAAAGCAAGTTGAAAGTAAAGCAGAATGTGCCTTAAGGCACATTCTGCTTTACTTTCAGCCTGCTTTAAGCTATCACCTGCTAGAGAATAAAAGTATTTCTGATGATACACATTAATAACTGTATAAATTGGAACTATTTTCTTCAGTGGAGGAATAAATTAAAGGTGTAAAAAGGTGTATTTATGGGGTAATGGGTTTATAAAATCAGATAAATATAAATCATGTCTGCGAATATGAATGTAAATACCGTATATGAACATTAATTTTATCAAAATAAAGAAATTGATACACATACATATAGCTTTAATCAATTGAGTATGTTTCAGAATGAAAATAAACTGTATCTTATTGATATCTAAGACAGAAATGCAATTAACACATTACCCCATAAATACGTCTTTTTACGCCTCTAATTTATTCCTCCAATGAAGAAAATAGTTCTATATTAAAAAATTATGAATATTTATCATAAGAAATATTTTCTTTTTTCTAGTAGATGGCAGCTTAAAACAGACTGAAAGTAAAGCTGAATGAGCCTTAATGCACATTCTGCTTTACTTTTAATCTTCTTTAAGTGGTCCACTATCTTCAATATTAGAAATAGGCTATGTCTGAACGGGTAATGGGTTAAAGCATAAGTTATTTCACAGATAATGATCTGCCATTAACATGAATTAAAAAACAAACAGTAATTGGGCTTATAACTAATACATACTCAAAAACTTAGTGTTGTTCCAGTTGTTAACTTAAAGGTTAAATGCCAGTGTGATTTATGATTATTTTGCATTTATAATAAAAAAAGCAAAAATCATTTTAAAACATAAAATGTTGTTGTGACAATACCAGACATATTAGGTACTTACATTGATATTCGCAGATATCATTCATATTGGGTATTTAGTCATACCTTGATAATAAGAAGAGAAAATACGGCAAGATTTTATGCACTCTAATTATTTGGACGAGGGTTAACCCTTTATCCCATAGCCTGTTTCAAATTTTGAAAATATGTTACCAGTTAAAGAAGGTTGAAAGTAGAGCAGAATGTGCCTTAAGCTTTACTTTCAGCCTGTTTTAAGCTAGAATGGAGAAATAGTTCTTATAATACATTATGTATAACTGTATATACTTTAACTATTTTCTTCGGTGGAGAAATAAATTAAAGGCGTAAAAAGGCATATTTATGGGGTAATGGGTTAACTCTTTGAACCCTAGTCACTCTTATATGCGTGATTTTCAAACAGTGTGTACATGTGAGGAGTACACAATCATGTCCTATGCAAACATTGTAGACCCTGATCTTCTTCTTCTTCTTCTTCTTCCTTTTTCTGGCCACCCTCGTCATGCCGAGTATTATGCCAGTTTCTTAGATCTGCGCTTACCCCCCCACCCTTCCTAATCCCCTTTTAGAAAAGCAAGTCAGATTTGCTCAGTCACGAGAGATTTGAATGTCTCTAGTGACGGGGCATCTGCTGTGCTAGGTGGTAGAGCGTTCCAGTCTTTAGTGGTTTGTATAAAGAATGACCATTTCCTGGAGTCTATTGTGGAAGTTTGTACTGTGTATGTATGTGACTGGGCATATCTAGTGCTACGTGTGGGTTTGTTAAGGTAATTTTCTGGTATGATGTTAACTTGATTATGGACTATTTTATAGAACATGTTGAGTCTGGCTTCTTTTCTTCTTGTTTGTAGGTCTTTCCAATTTAGTTGTGCCAACATGTCTCCAACACTTGATCGATTTCTGTACTTTCCGAGGACATACCTGGCTCCTCTTCTTTGTACTTTTTCGATTTTGTTGATTTGCGTTTTTCGATAAGGGTCCCAAACAGTGCTTGCGTATTCCAGTTGCGGTCTAACAAGTGTTAGATATGCTTTTTCTTTTATTTCTTTGGAAGGTATATGTAAATTGCGTTGAAGAAAACCCAACGTTCTGTTAGCTTTGTTTGCTACATTATTTATATGATTGGCCCAGTCTAAATCGTCAGAGATAGTGCATCCTAGGTATTTTGTCATTTTGTCATGTTGTAGTGTATGTCCGTGCAGGGTATAACTAAACTGTAAGGGCGTTTTTTTCTTTGAGATTGAAAGGACTGAACATTTGTTGGGGTGGAACTCCATCCTCCACTTTTCTTCCCACTTTGCTAATTTGTCCAGATCTTCTTGTAGGGTTTGGCAATCTTTTGTGGTTTTAACAGTTAGATATACGACTGTATCATCGGCAAACAGACCTCTGATCAGGGTCTACACTGTTTGTCTTTTTGACATATATTGTAAAAATCAACCCTGAAGTCAAAAATAGACTGGATTAAATTGAAAACTAGAATTGTCCATTTGAGGTTTCAGGGAGGAAAGAGTTAAAACAATAAAAGAGACCCGCATGCAGTGAACTGAACAAGCTAGTGTAAGCGTGGGTAAATATGTTCAATGATTTTACACCATCAATTTCTACTATCTTGTTTCCCTAATTTAGATAGAAAGCATTTTCCCGACAACGACCATCAGTTTAGACGATGCCGGGGAAACGTTACCATGACATTTATGTACACAACCAAAATATATGCAACAGTCGGATTACCTCAACAGTCTCCGGTAATGATCGCCGCTACAGGTACGCGACACATGTAAATCCCTTTCACAGCTCTCGTAGAAATTCTCGAATCAGAAAATAACAATGAACTTTGGACAACTTAAGATTAATGAATCAGTGTAAATTGTTCTATCCATAAAGGCCTAAATTGGTGTGAAATTTCTTTTCTTTCCTTATCACGTGATATAAACACTTATCGTAGTTCATTCGGATTCCTTTGCTTTCATCATTAGTGGGCTCTAATTTGCCGGAAGTCGGTCAGTGTGTATATCGAACTGAGCAATTAGGAATATTTGGCAGCTGTATTTGGCAGCTGTATTGATATCAATTTATATAAAAAATATGATCTAAATAACACAAGATCGTATTATGTGTGAAGAAAGTAATCATTGCGCTTAGTCCCTAATTTACATTGTAAAACAAGGGAAGTAATTCAAATACTTTTAACATAGTAGAAAACATGGTGCAGTTATCCCCCTTGTTTAATTGTTCCGATGTATGAACAATTAAACAAGGGGGATAACTGCATCATGTATAGCTTTCAATTCAATAAATAAATGATCCATTTCTGCTGAAACTTCTTGTATATAAATCTCTCAATTAACCAATTTTCCCATAAATACACTTTTTCTTATTCCAACAAAGTTATCCGCATTAGGGATTATATATATGTATATAATTTTAAAGAAGATTCGTCAACGATCTAGATTGGGTCTTAACGAGCTGTGACTCAATGCAACGGCCAACAGGAAAAGGTAACTAAGAAAATAGTTCCAATTCATGCAGCATATGAAATATTGATATACATGTATTCTATATCCTTGCACTGGTAGCTTAAAGCAGGCTGAAAGAAAAGAATGCGCCTTAATGCACCATCTGCTGTACTTTCAACCTGCTTTAAGCAGTTACCTGAGCTGTTTTTCAAAACTGGAAACAGGCTATAGGGTAAGATACCACTGAATTGTAGTGCCTAAGTAATCTCTTCTCAGGGCTCCAGATAAGAGGAAGTGAACTGAACAAATTCAACATTTTCTCACTAATTTCAGCACCAAACCCTATGGTGTTACAACTCATTAAAATTGCCTCGAAGCTACGATTCAAATGAGTAGTAATACCATAGGGTTTAATGCAGTAATACAGATTTTAGTTTTTGAAATACTCCCCTTATCTGGAGCCCTGTCTTCTAATGGATGACTGCTTAACCCTTTACCTGATAGCCTATTTTTAGAATTGAAAATAGGTGACTACTTAAAGCAGGTTGAAAGTAAAGCAGAATGCGCCCTAAGGCGCATTCTGCTTTACTTTCAGCCTGCTTTAAGTTACCACCAACTAGAATTAAGAAAATATTTTTTCCGATACATTTTCAGGACTGTATATACTGGAATTGTTTTCTTCCGCGGAGGATAAACGGAATGCGCTATAAGCCGCTTCTATAAGGCAAAGGGTTAATGCAGGATAAAATAATACAGCAAGCTCCTAGTGCGACGTATCTGCACTATTTTTATCCTGTATTTGAAATGACAAATAACCCATTGATTGAAGGGTCGTTTAACCCATTACCCCATGAATACAAATTTTCATGCATTTAACCTTTTACTAAATAGGTATGCAGGAATTTAGTTCCTGCCTTCAATGACAAAAATGTTCCAATTTATTATATACAGTCATAAATATGCATCATAAGAAATATATTTTAGAGCAGCTTTGTCTATTATCTGATATCATGCTGTATCGGACAGTGATAAAACAGTCCATTAACCTATTACTTCATAAATATGCCTTTTTACGCCTCTAAATTATTCTTGCATTGTTGAAAATAGATCAAATTTAAACAGTCTTGAATATGCATCATAAGAAATATCTTCTATATTATAGAAGATGGTAACTTAAAGCAGTCTGAAAGTAAAGCAGAATGCGCCTTAACTCTTTTAACCCTAGTACCGCATATAGGCGTCCTTTTCAAACAGTGTACATGTGAATAGTACACTTGTCCTGTGCAAACAGTGAAGACCCAGATCAGAGGGCTCCGAAAGGAGCCCTCTGATCAGGGTCTTCAATGTTTGTCATAATGCCAAACATTGACAAAAACAACCCTTAAAAGTCAGAAATTGACTATACTAAAATGGAAAATGGAATTGTTCACTTAAAGTTTCAGGGAGGAAAGAGTTAAGGCGCATTCTGCTTTACTTTCAACCTGCTTTAAGTTGTCCCATATTTTAACAATATGTCAAAATGACAAACATTGTAGACCCTGATCAGAGGACTCCTCTGATCAGGCTATACACTGTTTGCATAGGATAAGTGTACTCCTCAAAGGTACACTGTTTGCAAAGGATGCTTATATTCCGTGACTAGGATTCAAAGAGTTAATGATTAAGTATGCAATTACATCATCAGTCTTGCACAACTACAACTCCTGATTAAGTGCATGCCAACTATCATGTCTGAAATCAAGCTGAAGGAGGAGTTTGCCAAAAAAGATTTTAACAAATTTTGAAGGTCAGAGGTGAAGGTCACTGGAACCTGAAACTCTTAATTATTACATGTATATATTCCAAGTATCAAATGTCTGATGTTGAAACTGAAGGAGGAGTACACCGGACAAGATACTTTGCTGACCCTTGCACAAACCCATTATCAAGGCCAGAGGTCAAGGTCATAGAGATCTGAAATTTGTGGCCTGCACATTTTCAACTCCTGAATAACATGTATGCCAAGTATCAAGTGTCTGAGAATAAAATTGAAGGAGTTGTTCGCCAGACAAGATTTGGTCAAGATTTTCCCAATTTCAAGGTCAAAGGTAAAGGTTACAGGGACCTGAAATTTGCATCTTGCACATCCACAATTCATGTTAAACATATAGGCCAAGTATCAAGTACATGTATCTCAGATTAAGCCAGACAAGAACACTGACCGGGCAACCAACTGATTCTAGTATACATGTATTCCCACTCAACTTTGTGTAAAGGGGTACAATGTTCCCTCCCTATAACCCTTTACCTGATAGCCTATTTCTAGTATTGCAGAAAGGTGACCACTTAAAGCAGGTTGAAAGTAAAGCAGAATGTGCCTTAAGGCACATTCTGCTTTACTTTCTGCCTGCTTTAAGCTAAAATCTGCTAGGCTATATAAAATATTTGTAATGGTAATTATTCATGAGTGTATAAACTGGAACTATTTTCTTCAGCGAAGGAATAAATAAAATACGCTAAAAGTCGCTTCTATGGGGGAAAGGGATAATGGCCCTCGCCGCTGTTCCCCGAACAAGACATTTATGTCCAACCTTTTCATGGCTGCAATACAGTCTTCTTAAATTTGTCGTCTGCTGTTTTTCTCAAAGTTTCATATATGTGGACATTTTGATAGAATAAAGTGACAAACAGCTTGAATTCATATAAGACGCCACGTTACGCGGCGTCTGATCTGGATTCAAGCTGTTTGCAAATGTAAGCCAAGTCTTAAATTTCCCTCCCTATAATGACTGCCTCGGAACAACACACACAATCTCCGTCTCCCATTGGGAGTAGTTGTAGAGAGGGAGCACTGTATAATTATTTATACAGTGCTCCCTTTCTACAGATGTAAAATGTGTGTGTTGTTCGGAGGGAGTTGCTATAGGGAGGGAAAATTAAGACTGCTTACCTTTGACGCGGTGTCTGATCTGGATGCAAGCTGTTTGTCAATCTGCAGACTATAATTGCAGCAGTAATAGCGTCAGACATAACTGTCCTGTTTAGGGAACTGTGGCAGGGGTCGTTGTTAGGAGGGCAGTAAAAAGTTGTAGGGAGGGAACACTGTAGGAAAATGTAAATAACACAAACAATATTAGTTATTATCATTGGTTTTTATTCATTTTTTTATTATTATTATTTTTTAAAACATTTATTCAATTCTTTCTTCACCAATAAATTTATTTCAATTTACAAATGTGTAAAGCAAGTTTACAAAGTAAAGACAATTGCACCTTGAAGTATTGTAAGCAAGCAGCCACTGATGCTACACAGTAGTCTTTTAGAATTCACCCTTTTATCACTGTAAGACCTGTATTAACTATTTGAATCCTAGTCACGCATATATGCGTCATAGGAAAACAATGTACCTGTGAGGAGTACACTTGTCCTATGCAAACAGTGTAGACCCTGATCAGAGGGCTCCTTAAGGAGCCCTCTGATCAGGGTCTACACTGTTTGTCATCTTGACATATATTGTAAAAATCAACCCTTAAAGGTCAAAAATGGACTGGACTAAATTGAAAACTAGAATTGTCCATTTGAGGTTTCAGGGAGGAAAGGGTTTAAAGTCCTTTGCAAATACAAATGTAGTTTGGATCCAGATCAGGCCCAACATTGAAATCTGAATCCAAACTGTTTGTTACTTGGATCCTGTTTTTGTAAGTACAAAGTAGACTAAAGCAAATTCAGATTTTTAGCAGACAGTTTGACCAGAAGACAGTTAGCCAGTGTTGAAAGAGGTTGCGGCTTCATGCAGGGCACAGAAAGATCCTACAAAATGTGAGACCTGATCAGGAACAACAGTTTTGTCCCTAGGATCTGCAAATATTGATTAACCCTTTCCTTCATAGAAACACCTTATAGCACATTCAATTTATTCCTTCACCTGAAGAAAACAGTTCCAGTTTATAGTCATGAACATGTGCCATAAGAAAAAAATTCTATATCCTAATAGGTGGTAGCTTAAAACAGGCTGAAAATAAAGCAAAATGTGCCTTAACCCTTTCCTCCCTGAAAGCTCTAATGGACAATTCTAGTTTTCAATTTAGTCTAGTCCATTTTTGAAATTTTAGGGTTGATTTTCACATATTTCAAACTGACAAACAGTGTAGACCCTGATCAGAGGGCTCCTTAAGGAAACCTCTGATCAGGATCTACACTGTTTGCATAGAACAAATGTACTCCTCACAGGTACACTGTTTGCAAATGATGCATATATGCGTGACTAGGGTTCAAATAGTTAAGGCGCATTCTGCTTTATTAGCTCACCTGAGCACAAAGTGCTCAAGGTGAGCTATTGTGATCGGTTGCCGTCCGTCGTTGTAGTCTGTTTCACAATTTGTTTCAAATAATTTCTTCTCTGAAACCAATGGCCCAATTTTAACCAAACTTGGTCAGATACATACTGTAGTTGTGAGCTTCAAAAATGTTCAAAAAAGTGGGTGGGGCAATCGGTCTTGTTGCCATGGCAACCATGCACGATATCTAAAAAAATTTTCTTCTCAAAAACTACTGGTCAGATTTCCATTTGGTTTTCACCAAAATGTTTCTCAATTAATATACTTTCAAAATTGTCCAAAGAATTTTGATCCGTCAAAAAACATGGCCGCCAGAGGGCGTGGTCATTTTCCGTATTTACGTAATATTGACAACTAGAGTCAAAACTTTATAAACATCTTCTTGTCAATAACTATAAGTCCTAGGACAACCAAATTTCACATGTAGCCACATGTTGTGAACCTTTAGCAAGATTGTTCAAATAATGACCTCCGGGTCAAAAATGGCCCCGCCCGGGGCTTATCAGTTTTTCATAGGAAAACCTTTAAAAATCTTCTTCTCTAAAACTGTATGGCCTAGACCTTTTATATTTGGCATGTAGCTTTGCCTTATGGACCTCTACTAAGAGTGTTCAAATCATGACCCCAGGGTCAAAAATGGCCCCGCCCCGGGGCTTATCAGTTTTGTTTTACATAGACTTATATAGGAAAACCTTTAAAAATCTTCTTCTATGAAACTGTAAGGCCCAGACCTTTTATATTTGGCATCTAGCTTTGCCTTATGGTCCTCTACCATACTTTCAACCTGCTTTATGTTGCCATCTGTATTCAAAACTAAGACCATGCTTGGGTAAAGGGTTGAGATAAGAAAATTATTTTCAGAGATCTGGTAGAGGGCCTCCCATGAATTATTTTACTCTATTACAAAAAAAATGGTAATGTTTTTTCAATTGGTTGCCATAGTAACTTCAATTTTACATGAGAAATTAGCTCCAAGGAACAATTCTGTGAAGCATGTGGGCATTGTATGCCTCACTTTGCAGCTGTATAAAAAGTAATATTTAAGGTAGAAGCTGTTTAAAGCAAAATTACAGTCAAACCTGTCATAGCGACCGTCCCTATCTAACGACTATTTGTCTTAGCCGACCTTAAAAGTTCCTCCCAACACATTTTCCTTTATGTTAAGACTGTGTATACCGACAAACCTGCGTTACACGACTAACGACCGTAATATGCCGCTCCCAAAGTCCCATGTCCCTATTTAACGCACCTGTTTGCAGCGACTCGATAATTGCCGGTCATTATCGATTTTTCAGTTTTCATTTCCGGGAGGCGAATATTCCTTTGTTTGTATGTTAGATCAAAATATCTAGTGTTTATTTAGTTATCCTAAAAAGTGATATACAACATCTTTGTTTAATATTCTTTTAAATTATATTTGATAATATTTCATTCTGAAAAAAAGATTTCCGAAATTTTGTTTTATAAACAAGTAATTCACGTTCCAAAACTGCATGTTATAGTTTGTGAATAGACAAGTTGTGGTAAATAGTTCAACGGCGATCTTGATTTGGGAATGAATTTGGAGAATTGAGCTACCGAAAAGCAATTAAATATAAAAATAACTATTAGAACTCGACAAAAAATGCTTTTCTTACCCCGAAAATAACTATTCCGGGGATGATTTACGATTTAAAGGGTTAAAAGTCGTTCCCAATCCAACACTCCATAACGAAAGAACGGATGGGGGAAATGTCGTATAAACGCCGGCGTATCATAATCGTAAATTTTGCGAAAATACCCGTGTAATTAACATTTTATATGCATGTAAACCGACAGTTAGCTTTCGTACGATACATTATGAAAAATCACATTAGAAAACAAAACAATATTCCGAAATTGCGTAGCAGAATTACTATGCACATCCCTATATGCAGTTGCGAAACACTTGGATTTCAGCATATGTGTATTAGTGTGTTACAAGTAAAAAGATGGTTCTTAGGCGTCTTTTCTTCCGTCGGTTTTACAAAGAATTTTTTTTCTATTGTGTTTTTAATAGGAGATATTGACAAATAAAACGACGTTAAAAATAGCGCTGTCATATTTTGAAATTGACTTGAACAAAATGGCGGCGCGATAACATTATAGACGCGACACTAAACGTGGACATTTCGGGAAAGATTTACCTGTGAGAGAGACAACAGAGACAAAAAACAACTAACACACTCTGGGATCGAATTCTTACTCCATAAGACGCGATTCTGAATATGAATTATACAGTAAATAGACTGAGAAAGCGATCCTAAATTGGACAGATGTTTATCAGATACAACGGAATTGAAGGACAAATTTAAACTTTTTCGTCGAACCTGTTACGGAATAAATCTCTAAACGAATATCTCGACGAATATTTCAGGTGATTGATTGGATCATGTATAGTATTTGATCAACTGGGGATGAATAGTCGACACGTTAAATAAGTAGATCTATTTGTCATAATAGCAATGCAACTTTGTTTGAAAATATAGAAAATGATCTTAATTATTGCTTTTGGTAGAAAGGGTTAATATATAATTTTATTCACAGAAACATCCATATGGTGTTCATTTGTATACTAATTTACCCCTGAAAACTGATAACCTGACTTATGCGACTACCTGTCTTATGTGACCTTATTGTGTCTCTCCCCTTGAAGGTCACATAAGACAGGTTTGACTGTATAGGAAAACAGAAAGCTCCTTTCACTCATTATCCCCATAGTCTTTTTCTAGTTTTGAAAATATATGTGATCACTTAAAGCAGGTTGAATGTAAAGCAAAATGCCCGTTAGGGTAAAGGGTTAAGGGTTTTCTGTTCAACTTTCAACCATGCCTTAAGCTACCACGTGACATTTATACCCCAAGTGATTGTATTTGTCTAGCAAACAGTAATTCACTGGCCATAAAATGTAAACATCAACTATTGATGATTAATATTCAAATTTTCAGGGCTCCATACAAGAGGGAGTAAACGTTTTCTCACTTATTTTAGCCCAAATCCTATGGTGTAACTACTCATTAGAATTGTCTCGAAGAGACGATTCTAATGAGTAGTAACACCATAGGGTTTAATTCAGAAATAAAGATTTCAGTTGTTGAAATACCCCCCTTATCTGGAGCTCGCAGAAACCAACAAGTGTTTGTGTATCAATACTGTAGCGTGTACAGCTACCACTGTTTGCTGTTTAGATAAGCAGTTTGTTCCCCATGTGCAGTGGGCAGAGTACAGTAGAGAATACGTTTTCTTTCCAAAAAACGCGATTACACTTAAACTATTATTTTCATTGCAAACAGTTTAGAGCCAGATCAGACTCCAAACTGTTTGCCACTCAGAATAAAACTGGTAGTCAGAACTGTCAGAAAGCTGTCATTTTCTATATTTCATTGCATGGAAGAATTACGTTTTCTCCACTGTTTTTCAGACTGGTAGCCAACTCGCAATCCATGGCCATCGATTTCTTTACTGAACGCATGGCAGTTGTCCGTTTCTGTTGTCATCACTGAATGCTATGTGACACAGGCGCCATATTCTCCAGGAAATAACCATTGACAGCCAACAAGATCATTCAAAGTTCTGGTCTGCAAAATTTCTCTCAAACATTTTCTTCAGTATTGTCACACTTTCGTTGTATTTCATTTCATTAATTCTTGATGTATCAACCCAGCTGAAATAGAAACAGGAGTGGTTAGAAGACAACACAGCTCGCTTGCGGCACTTTTATAAATTTAAAAACAAGAGTCTCACTTTTTAAGTGACTTTACATCTATTTCTGCCAATTTTGGACTAATGGGAATTCCCAGAGAGAGAGGAAACTACAGACATGGGCCTTATAAATCATTTAAGAAGAATTAGAGATCGCTCTCAAAATTTTGATTGGTCAGATTTGAGCATTCTGCATTTGATCCAAACTAGAATCAAACTGAACAGTCCAGATTCATGTAAAAAGAGCTTTGGATCAAGACTAGATGACAAACTGAGCTGAATCCAACACACAAATTGTATATCTAGCTTTCTCTTGAGCTTTTGCTAATATACCTGTAAAGAAGTAAAAGCCAGTTTCACTAAACTACAGCGCTCCCTCTCTACAATGACACACAATGGGAGACAAAGATTGTGTGCAATATTCGGAGGGAGTCGTTATAGGGAGGGAGATTGGCTTATACATGTATTAGCAAACAGTTTGAATCTAGATCAGACGCCGCGTTAGGCGGCGTCTGATCTGGATTCAAGCTGTTTGCCACTCTTAATTATGTTTCTTCTATCAAATTGTCCAATATGTAACTGAGAAAAAACAGCAGACAGCAATTTAAAGCAAATGATTTCGCAGCAGTTAAAGCGTTAGACATAATTGTCTTGTTTGGGGAACAGGGGCAAGGGTTGCTGTGTGGAGGGAGTTGTTGTTGGGAGAGCGGTTGTAGGGAGGAAACACTGTAAATCAAATAGTGTTTCTTGTTGAAGTCTGAACATATAATGGAGATAAGTAATGCAGAAAGTTATACCTGTTTCTGATCTCTTTCCACCTTGCCATGTGTCGCAACAAAAGCTCCTCTGGGGGTGGGCCGATGTCTGGATCCTGAAAATTCATTGTAGCACTTTTTACATACTCATATGATTATAAACTCTTAAACATATATGCTTATAAAGTATAAAGGCCTTTTTATTCAGCTTTGCATGTTCCATGAAATTTACTTTAACCCATTACCCAATAAACACTCCTTTTTATGCCTTCATTCTCTTCCTTCACAGAAGAAAATAGGTTCAATTTATTCAGTCATGAACATGTATCATAATAAATATTTTATATATTCCAGCAGATGATAGCTTAAAGCAGACTGAAAGTAAAGCAGAATGCGCCTTAAGGCGCATTCTGCTTTACTATCAACCTGCTTTAAGTGGTCACCTGTCTTCAAAACTAGAAACAGGCTATGGGGTAAAGGGTTAAATTGTGAAAACAAGCTTTTAGAAATAATTGCAGTACACGAGTCTTTAGACGGAGCCAATAGAGTCAATCTTAATATCTTATTTCGAAAGCATCATTATCATTGAAAATCAGAAGCAGCTACACAAAAAATTATACAGAAAGGTCTCAAAGGAGCTTTCCTCTTTAATTTTGTTCTTAACCCTTTGAACCCTGGTCCCGCATATAGGCGTCCTTTTCAAACAGTGTACATGTGAATAGTACACTTGTCATATGCAAACAGTGAAGACCCAGATCAGAGGGCTCCGAAAGGAGCCCTCTGATCAAGGTCTTCACTGTTTGTCATAATGCCAAACATTAACAAAAACAACCCTTAAAAGTCAGAAATGGACTAGACTTAAATGGAAACTGGAATTGTCCATTTAAAGTTTCAGGGAGGAAAGAGTTAATATGCTGCTTTCTTTCTTCATCCTTTCTTTCATAGTAACATCTTTTCACACTTTTAACTTCCCTTCATAGTATCAACCTTTAACAATGAAATACATACTGCATGTATATCTAGAGGTGCCTCTGTGCATGGTATTGTATGTGGTATTCTTGAATCACCATGGTCACCATATTCCCTCTTCAATTTTATTGGTGAAGGAAGATCATGCACATTGGGGTACACAGAGTCATCCTGTTAAAGAGTAACAGAACAATAGAAACAGAATACAAGCAAGATTTTACCTGTAGGCAGATTTGGAAATCTAAACACAGGCCCTAAGTTCAAGGTCAAGGTCACAGGGGTAAAAATTTTTGTGTGCACGGAAAGGTATTGTCCATATACATGTACACACATACCAAATATGAAAGCAATACCTCAAGGGACATAGAAGTTATAAGCATTTTGAGAGACCTTAACACAGATTTTGAAACCCAAACATGCCCTAACTTCATGGTCAAGGTCACTGGGATAAAAATAGTTGGTGCATGGTAAGGTCTTGTTCATATACACATGCATACCAGATATTAAAGCAATGTCTCAAGGAACATAGGAGTTATAATCATCTTTCTAAATCTAAACGCAGATTTCGAAACCTAAACGAAAGCCCTAAGTTCAAGGTCAAGGGGCTGATTTTTTTTGTATGCATGGAAAGGTATCCTCCATATACATATGCATGCCAAATTGAAAGGAATATCTCAATGAACATAGGAGTTATAGGATTTTTTCAAAACACAAACACAGATTTTGAAACCTAAACGTGGGCCCTAAGTTCAAGGTCACAGGGGTCAAACTTTTTGTGTGCATGGAAAGGTCTTGTCCATATACACACACATACCAAATATGAAAGCAATATCTCAAGGGACATAGGAGTTATAATCATTTTCTTGAAACTGCTAACGCGAATGCGGAATGGCAAACGGCAACGCTGACGACCGGGGGACAACATAAGCTCTTGGACACAGTCCAACGTGCTAAAAACTCAAGTTACTGTGCATAAAACGATAGCAGATCATTATTACAAGGTTCTTACCTCTTCTGTTTCTTGTGTATCAGTTGTAGAAGGATCATTGTTGGGGTTGGACTGGCTGTTGATCCAGGCACGGGCTATAGGGTACAGTGGACTGTCTTCATCAAACTTGGCTAGATCTACACTTCTGTCAAACAGTTTCATCATATATGTTGTGTCTGAAAAATTCAAAAGACAAGAATACAATTAGAGCCACATATATAATGACCACTGAAAGGAAAATTGATGTAAATCCCATTACCCCATAGCTAGTTTCTAGTTTTGAAGACTACCATAATTTCTGCCTATAAGCCCGCGGACTATCTCATTTTTCAACGGTCAAGAAGTTGCCTGCATATTATCTTACAGGGCAGGCTATATGACGAATCTTACCAATCCGGATTGCAGAAGAAATTCAAATGATAGAGCTAGTGTAATGAGGGGCTAAATGTGTGTGTACGTCTGCTAAATTAGAAAAAATCCTTACTTTTTAACATTTAGCAAATTACATCAATACAAATGTGATATGGTTTGGATCCTGTTGAGACGCTGATGTACGCGGTGTTTTTAATTTTTATACAAGTCGTGATTAACAGGCAATGGTTTAAATTTAGTGCATTAAAAAACAAGAGGGCCTTGAAGGCCCTTATATCGCTCACCTGTTGTAATGAATCCTGATAGCTTTACATTTGAGTTTCACCGGTTTTAATCTAAATCCATTCAAATTTGTAGTATAGCATGTAAACAATATTGGAATACAACGGTGAACCTATTCTAGTATAGTAGAGTACATCAAGGGCAGATAACTAGAGCCTCTACAATACTGAAATGAAGCCTTTTCTAGCCTTTCAAAGTATATCAAGGGCAGATAACTCTTGCCACAATAATCAGATTTCAACAATAATTGCACTCCCTCGAGAACTTATAGCTATATACATTGTGTGCAAGTATAATCAAAATCCATTGAAAACTGTAGTTGCAAGAGTGTAAACACTGTTATATGTATGACATTCAACACATCAAGGGCAGATAACTCTTGACCAATTAGTCCGATTTCAACCATTTGTAATCTTATCCTAGACCTTATAGCCATATACAATCTGAGCAAGTTTGAGAAAGATTGGATAAAATTGTGGTCTCTAGAGTGTAAACTTAAATATGGCATTTTCAGCAATTCAAGGCAGAAAACTCTTGACCTATTTGTCCGATTGCAACCATAATCTAACTCATCTGAACTCTTATAGTCATAAACGTTCTGAGCAAGTTTGAGAAAAATTGGATAAAAATTCTGTAAACACCATTAAACATGGCATTTTCAGCAATTCAAAGGTAGATAATTCTTGACCTATTGGTCCGATTGTGGTTTCTGATAAGAAGATTTTTTAAAAAATCCTTTTTTTTCACTTCATTTGCCATGTTGTTCTGCAATGATTTTAATTCTTTGAACAAACATCCCCCTATAACCTGTTCCCTCATAGAATTGCCTTATAACACATTTAATTTATTCTTCCACGGAAGAAAATAGTTCTGCTTTACTTTCAACCTTCTTTAAGTGGTCACCTGTCTTCAAAACTAGAAACAGGCTACGGGTAACATGACACACAACTTACGATGGTAGGATGATCCTGAATCAGTAGTACTCGCACCACTTCTGTCATCCTTCCTCTTTCTTTTCTTGCTCTTGTGTTGAGCATGTCGTTTACTAGGGGAGGTAACTGGCCCACCACTGCTGCGAACCACTTCTACAGATAATGGCAGTGGCAATTCAGAATCTTCATCACTCTCCTGCGTACTGTAAACAGTTTTAAAAATCATGGATTTTATAACCAACTACCAAATCCAGGGCTCCAGATAAGAGGGGGTAAACTGAACAAATCCAACATTTTCTCACTTATTTCAGCACCAACTCCTATGGTGGGACTACTCATTAGAATCGCCTCGAAGAGACGATTCTAAAGTAATGAGTAGTAACACCATAGTGTTTAATCCAGAAACGAAAGTTTTAGTTATTGAAATACTCCCCTTATCTGGAGCTCTGCAAATCTATTTTTACATTTCCATAAAAAACATGGGGCCCTAAGGCCATGAAGGTCCTGATATTGCTCATCTGTTGTAATTAAATTCGATAGTTTTAACTTTTGAGTTTCACCCGTAATAAAAACAAGTTTAATCTAAATCCATTCAAATTTGTAGACAATACTAGACACTAAAGTGCTAACCAGCTACTCGCCAAGATAAATGCATGTACAAAGTTTGATGTCAATTGGTAAAGAAATGTAGAAATAGTTTCCATAAAAAATTCTGTTGTGCAACGAATGGATGGACGATCAGACATCATCAACCGACCAACACACTGACTCCAGGAGTCCTAAATAGTAAATACCCACTATCAAACTTTGTTAAATATGGCATGTTCAGCCACCATGGACAGATAACTCTTGACTTATTAGCCAGATTTCAAACATAATCAAGCTCATTCAAGAACTTATAGCCATATATAGTTTAACAAAGTCTTATCTAAATCAATTAAAATTTATAGACACTAGAGTGTAACAATATTTAAAACAAGGGTCACCATGGCCCTAAATCGCTCACCTGGTACACCACCTTAAACTTGACATAAAGTGACCTAGATTATAACTGGATATTGACCCACAATCAACCTCTAGAGTGTTAACAAGATTTTTCTATGGTTTTACCTAGCTTTTGACCAGACACAAGCCACATTTGATTTGGACCTAGATTAATTTTGATGTAGGCAAACATTCTGACAATATTTCATTCAGATCTCTTTTTTGTGTTATCCTTGGCATATAGTGTTGAGTGACATGGCTGTATTAAATCATACATATTGTTGCTTATTGTTTACTGTGTACCGGTATGTTTTAATAACAGATTCCCATGTTATTGTACATTTTATGTTGAAATAAATCTATCTATCTAATGAGATGTGTAGCCTCTAGAGGGTTAACACTGCTTTTCTTTTCTTTGACCTGGTTTTTGACCCTAAACTACCCATATTCAACCTTGGCCTAGAAATCAATTAGGCAAACATTCTGGCCAAGTTGCATTAAATTCCAATGAAATTTGTAGCCTCTAGAGTGTTAACAAGTTTTTTTGTATGATTTGACCTAGTGACCTAGTTTTTGACCAGACACGACCCACATTAAACTTGACCTGGATATCAATGTGGCAAACATTTTGACAAAGTTTCATTAAGATCCAATGAGATTTAATAGCCTCTAGAGTGACAACAAAGTTTTCCTATGAGTTGACCTAGTGACCTAGTTTTTGAGCCGACATGACTCATAATATCATATTCAAACTTGACCTAAATTTCTTCAAGACAACCATTGTCATTTCCCAAAAAGAAGCTTATCTGTAGCTCTCTGTAAATACTAAATCCTATTGGATGTATGGACCTTTGTATTTTTATTTCTACGGCCTATAACAAGATTGAATCTATTGTATTTCATTTACCTGTCATAGCTGTCATCTTTTTTTTCAACCAATGACTGTAAAGTAGCATCAAGACGAGTTCTAGCATTGCTCACATCTGAAATAGATATGTCATCTAGTGATGGGAATAAAAGTGAGAACAAGACCTGTTTAACCCTTTCCCACATATCATATCTCTAAATATTCAATGTAGGTGTCCACTTAAAACAGGTTGAAAGTAAAGCAGAATGCGCTTTAAGCGCATTCTGCTTTACTTTCAGCCTGCTTTAAGCTATCATCTGCTAGAATATAGAAAATATTTTGTATTATACATATGTATGAATGTATAAATTGGAACTATTTTCTTCAGGGCAAGAATAAACTGAATGCGCTAAAAGGCGCTTCTATGGGGGAAAGGGTTAAGAACAGCAAAGCTTGCCTACTGCAAACATTTTTAAATAAGTGCCTATCAACTGAACCAGAAATGGGCCAGGGGCACCAAAGCCTGCCTGTTTAAAAGGTTAGTCTAGAAACATGTCTTAATCTCAAAGATTCAATGCAAAGAAAGGTATGGCCAGTGTAAAATTCAGTCTACATGTATTTGATCTTTCAATGACCTTGACCAACATGTATTTCTGACATGACCCAATGTGTCCAAGGCAGTGTCTAGAGTTACGGACCCGTAACTCTAATCTGCCCTCATAGGACTCGTTAGAGTTACAGACGTAATGGACCTTGTACTTGTTAATAATGTTATTTTGGGTAAAATAAAAAACATCTTATTAGATCTACTGATTATTACATAAGCCCCCCTTGTCGGACAGATACTTAACTAATGTTTTGTTACTATTTTTAGCAAATAATGAAGTTTTGCTTCGGCTAATAATTCGCTAATTATTAATTGTTTCATTTAAATCATGACACCTTGTAGGATCATGTCCTCTTACCGATAATTAGCATTTTAAATATCCTATTTAAAAAGTAGGCTGAAATACACTAAATACTTTATTATCAATGGTAAATCCATGGCACCGGAATTAAAAAGAATTAGTGTAAAACCGCGGCAACTTCTATAGAACGGGTCGGTACAACTATTGGTACTAATAATTGCTCACTCACATGTCGCCATGTAATAATATTATAATCTGTACACGTCCAGTATTATTGAACGTCTGTAACTCTAGCGAATCCTGTGAGGGTGAGCTAGAGTTACGGGTCCGTAACTCTAGACTGAAGTATACTCTTCGCAGAGAGAGGCGATTACTGAAGATGATGATGATGATGACTCTCAGTCTAGAGGTACGGGTCCGTAACTGACTAACTCTAGCCACGGCCTTTGTCCAAAGGCAGTGGCCAGAGTTACGGACCGGTAACTCTAGACTGGGAGTCTAGAGTTACGGACCCGTAACTCTAGCTTGCCCTCACAGGATTCACTAGAGTTACAGACGTTAATTAATAATGATTTTATACAGATTATTCTCCATTAATTGAAATATAAACAGCTTAAAATTGTTCACTTCTGTATTTTTATTCATTTGGCCCATAATTCCTGCAGTTACGGACGTGGGTCAGAATTAAAAATGTTGCTGCCGCGGTCTCATATTGTTAGTGTTATGGACGATGCTGTGTTCATTTATAAAGGTGTTATAAATGTGCTGCTAGTCATCCGATGTTTTGATTATAGATCTATTTATTCGTAGATCTACTGGTAATTATCTGTCATTTCTGAATCTGCCCATTTGTACATGTATGTCGTGATATATAAATGACTTGTAATCTGCCGATATTGTTTTGCAGGTTTGGGTCAACCGGAAATAAACAGCTAATGAATACGGCACGGCGACACAAAATAGGATATTTATGACTCTACCAAAAATACGTTACTAACAAGTACAAAGGCCATTACGTCCGTAACTCTGGCGAGTCCTATTAGGGCGGGCTAGAGATACTGGTCCGTAACTCTAGTACATGCGAGTCCTGTGAGACCAGGCTAGAGTTACGGGAACTCTAACCACTGCCTTGTCCAAATTGTATTGATCCCGATCAAAATAAAATTTCAGTGGCTCCTGTATTAGCCCTCTGATCAGAGTCTGCTCTGTTTTCAAAGGCGTGAAAAGGTATATTCATGACGTCATGGTCAAGGATTAACTCTTTATCATGCTAAGTGTAAAACTTAATAGATTTTATGAAGACTTTTGCAAACATTCTGATTCAGATACGTATCTAATAAGATATAATAAGACCGGCTGCGTGGCTTAGTGGTTACATATAGAGCATCAGCTTGCAGTGCGGAAGGTTGTGGGTTCAATCCCCGGATGGATCAATCCAAAGACCAAAGACTTCAAAATTGGTAGTAATGGCTTCCCTCCTTGGCGCTCAGGATTTCGGGTTAGCATTACAACTGATTCGTCTGTGTCAGGACAATGTGACCGGCCGGGTACAGTCCAAATGGTGCACCTAAAACAGGCGGGGGATATAATATATACATGTACATGTACATGCTGGGGATATTCCGGTATTTTGCCCACCTAAAAAGTGCCCCTGCTCGTAATACACAAACGGGGTGTGTAGTAGTATATATAGAAAGAAAGACACTAGGTAACATGGTGTATCGACCGAGCGCTGCACGGGCCACCAGGATCCAGAACCATGGTACGCACAAGGTAAAAGGGGGATTGCATTTGGACGCCTGGATGGTCGAATCTGAGCAAGGCTCAGGAATAGCCTGACAGGTTTCCGGTTGGAGCCCCGAATCAAATAAGGTGCATCATGGATCTGTTAACAGCCAACCACTGGGAAACAGATACAACAACACCTCCAGGACAAGAGTCAAGACAGCATTTCCTATTTCCCAACGACCAGGGGCAACAAAAGGCCCTTATCAGGGCCACCAAAGCAAAGTCCACTCAATAATAGGCATGATGGTGACCATTGTACAAACCTGAGACAATGGGATGACGCATCTGATAAAGCTTATGCGGGACTATAAACCTTAGCAGAAACAACAACATGGTGTATCCTAGCGTTGGCCGTTACCAGTTTCGACGCCATTAAGTGATAAAACTCGCCAAAGCATTTAATTCTTGTTAATGGAAGTATGATACTTGATCACAAATGCAATTATTATTGATTAGAAAAAGCTTACCATGTTTTAGTTTCGAGGACATTGTGTTTTTTAACAGAATTTAATAGAACAAAAAAGCCGCTCGAAGTTTTTATTTTGTGCACAGAATATTTACATTTTCGTGAGAGTCACTGTATTGCCTGGCGTGGGGGCAGTACACACAATAAAGGAACAAAAAAAAAATCGGTCCAAATGAGGTGTGGCGGCACAGTGTCTGTCTGTCTGTTATTTACATATTTTTTGTTTAGCCACCAATCTGAAACAAAAAGTCCACTAACTCCATGAAAACTATAAAAGTTACAATAAATCACTCAAAACTGACCTAAACACACATTCATGCCAGTTTACCTCGGTATAAAGGACGAAAATGTTTTGAAAAAAAAGGCTAAAATCCTGTCATCATTTTTAACAGCACTTTTGCGCAAGCAGTTTGTGTGCTCCAAGCACTCCATGCAAACCTAGAGGTTTGTTTGGTCACAAAAACGGATATCTCCCCGATTCATGCCATTTCCAATACAGAACAGAACAGAACATAATTTTATTGATTTGTACATCAGTACATCATCATATAACACATTTACATACATTTATTACACAAAGAAAAAAAAAAATTTACATATACATTTGTATTTTTTTTACTATTTTAATATCGCGTCACACGTTTCCTATTGATAAACTTATTTAAACTAATATCAGAAAATTTACACCACTGAAGAGAGGCACACGATTATGATATAGTCAAACAACTAGGTCTGACGTGTCAAAGGTCAGCTGAGTCCATTTTTTAGGAAAACACAAGTGCAATGTCTGTATGAGCCACGGAGAACTGACAGGTTACCTAAGTCTTAAATTGAGTTTCTTCTTATTAAATGTTTAGTACTGTAAGTGGGACAGTTTTTCGAGGAATTGTCGGCCATTTTGGAAAATATGTCCTATACCCCTTTATGAATCCTATAGTAAGACGTCCATATATGGAAGGTGTAGTATAATAGCTGAGCATCAAAAATGGCGCGAAAATCTCTGATACACGAATTTTCAGCATTATACTTATTTCTTAGCAATAAAATTGATGTTCTAGTTTACGCAGGAAAAAATAATCCTCAAATTTAACATTATTTCCACATTACAGTAAGTTTTCCAATTATGAATGAAAGCCTTATGTTAACCAGAAGTCATATTAAGCATGCCCGGGTTCTGTCTTTGCTTCGAAAATCAAAACAGAAAGTGGGTAAATTGACAAAGGCAAAGGCAAGCTTTATAATATTATTTAACGTCGCATAATTGACACCAAATATTTTTCTTATGGTCTTCGGGTGGGTTAGTACTTTACTCAAAAGTTACTGTATAAGTTGAAGATAAATTATCAACTATTCGAAAATATTAAATCTATGCACAACTGCTTCAGAATTTCGCGGTGCCATTGAAGAGATGCTATTAGCGTGTCATACTCGTAGCTCTATTAAACTTTAGTGTGTGCTTTTCCTGATGACCAATTATAGCTCTATTAGACTTTGGTCTAGAGTTAGAAATACATTAGGTTGAGTACCCGGGTACCCACGGTAAAGCATGGTCAGGTACCCGGGTCCAAATTTACTACTCGTCCAGGCCCTTGTTGCAGAGAATTCCAGTCTACTACAGTTCAAGGAAAAAATGTGTATTCAAACACCCTATACACATATATTTAAGGGTGTATCAATGTCATAAGCCAATTTTTCAAAGTATTTAACTTTTTTTCTAACATTGTTTTTTTGGAAGAGCTGTTTAAGATGAATGAAAAAATGAAAAAAAAAATATATGGTGGTGTCCTTGTTTTTGAGCTACAGCGATTTGAAAAAGGTATGTCAAATTTGGACTTTTTTTTCTCAAATTTTACCCATTCAAGGTACAAGCTTCAGTAAAATTTATTTCGAAACAAAACAAACATGATAATTTGGGTTTCCATTATTTATTTCATGTCTATGGTGGTATTTTCACATATAGAAACCAAATTTAGACAAAGCAGACACCAGGTTTGAACAATATCGATCCTTGAATATCAAAAATATGCTTTGTATAGGGCATGCTTTTATTAGATTTTTTATTTTATGAAAAAAAAGTAAAAAAGTTTGAAAATGAAATAGTTCTAGTATTTAACTTTTTCTTATATTCTATCAGATGAAAGCCCATGCTAAGGCAGTTCAAAATATGAAAAGAAATTGAAAGGTCAGTGTTGAAAATTTTGAGTTATTAAAGTAAAAAGAGTTATCTCCCCTTACAAAATTTACAAAAAAGTACCATATCGATGCTATTTAGAGCTTTATAAATTTCACATTTAGTGCCTTTTTTTTCTTAAATTAGTTTTTGTATGAAGAAATACCACCATAGATAGGAAATAAATAACACAAACCCAAATTATCATATTTGTTTTTATTTAAAATGGGTTTTATTGAAGCGGGCTGTTTGAAAAGGACAAAATAAGAGGAAGTGGGTGGGGTAAATTTTACATGGCCGTAGAGCCAACTGTTGTTCACCAAAATGTACACTTTTTCTATTTTTTCATTCTTCTTAAATAGCTCTTTAATACAAAACCATCATAGAGTGTTTTCATATACTTTGAAAAGTTCCCAAAGTCATGACATTGATACACCCTTAAATCATGTCAAAAGTTAAAGTATCGTGGTACAGTAGAATTCATCCAATATCTAACTTCATGACAAAGTCGAATATTTTCGTATCTTTTTGTGTACTGCCGCCGTCGTAATCGGATTATATCGGATTTATTCGACGTGTCTAGTATTTACGGTGACAGGGTAAACTTAAATCGTGTAAACATCCATACATGACAGCCACCAAACGTGGCAAAGGAAACTTTCATGATGCGGTCTACAGCCAAGAAGTAGAATAAATCAACAGTTATTTCCGATCGCTTTATCGGGAGTTGCATATGATTTCGTAGAACTGTGACAATCTGAATGGTTGCGAAATAAAGTGCACCTGGAGAGAAGTTTGATGGAGCCCGAGGTTGAAAAACAATTCTGAGACAAACAATTCTGGTTCGTGTAAATCTTGGTAACATCTGTAGAAAAAGGGTGTGGGGGGGGGGGGGGGGGTCGAGAAGTTGTTGTAACAGGAATGTGGAAAAATTGGGTCCCTAATGGGATTCGTACCCAGCAATCTAATCACTGACACCAGCCCTATCTAAAAAAGTTATGCCATTTTTGGACCCAAGCACACGAGTAAAATATACCCCCTCCCCTTTTTCACCACATAATTCCCCTGTCTAAAGGCCAGGCCGGCCCACTTTCCCTTAAAACCACGGAAAAAGGACTGGGCACTGACTTACTGAGATGCACGATTTGGGACTTTTTGATTTCCCACCAAGTATACTTGCCTATAGCCTATACCGGACCACACTCAATCCCGCTACACTACTCCCCTGTTCACCCTGAGGTTCACCCTGAATCTCACAATTAATCAATCACCCCATTAAAATACGGCTGTAATTTATTCCTCCATTTAGGCCAATTGTTCAAATTTATATCGTCATGAATGTGTACACAGGATTTCAGGACGTTTCGGTACCTGGATTTTTGCTACCCTAGCATGTTCGCTACCTTGTGGCTTTCGCGGCTAGTCTTTTCACTACCTTGACTTTTTCGCTACCCAGTTTTATTAGTCACACCTCTTATTTACTAATATGCAGGAGTGGTGCCCCCACAGAATTACGTCTTCCCTATATAGGGGGGAGACATATTGATGTTGTGGTTTCTGTCCGTCGGTCTGTCTGTTTGTCTGTAGGTTATTTTGTGCGACTAACTCCTCCTACACTACTGGAAGGATTTGCTCCAAACTTTCACAGGTGAACAACTTATACAGGAAGATGTTCATGTGGTTCGGGATTTGAGCTGTGACCTTTTTGACAAAAGTTATGATCTTTTGAATTTTTTCCCTAAAATTTGTGCAGCTAACTCCACCTACACTACTGGAAGGATTTGCTCCAAACTTTCACAGATTAACAACTTATATGGGAAGATGTTCATGTGGTTTGAAATTTCAGCTGCAACTTTTTTGAAAAAAGTAATGGCCCTTTGATTCTTTTAAAGACCAGTAGTATAGGGGTCACTTGTAGTGCAAACAAAGATGATTTGTAGTATAGCCTGTTTACCTGTGTTTTCGCCACCCTTAGCTATATTTTTCGCGCATGCGCTTTCTGATGTAACATTTCTTACATGTTCACGGATCTAATTCTGAACTGAACCTTCAATAACACGAATATATACAAATAAAACTTGTGAAATAAATACAAATGTAAATAACTGTACCGTTTTCGAACGAGGTCATTCCTCTGGATAACCGGGATGCTTTCTTGTCAATTCGCCAATTGAATACCTCATGGACAGTCACACCATCATATATACAAGAAATTAATCAATGAAATTTTATTTATTTATCTTTAAAAAAAAACAGGGCCGTAACTTTTGTATTCAATTGGGATCATGATGCAACCATTCTGACAGAAAATTTGTCACTTTGAATTTATTTTGTATGAAGGGAAAACTTGTGTAGTTAAACTAGTTTGCTCCAAACTTTCACATATTAACAACTTGTATGTGAAAATTTTCATGCTGTTTGAAATTTTAGCTTCACTATCTAATTTTTTCGGGATAAGGGTATGTGGGGGGAGACATAGGTTTTTCTCAAAAACACATTCTAATAGAATTTGATTTACTGGTCTGGATCCAACCTAACATCACAAAGTACTTAAATAACGTTATTACTTTGTGCTAACATAAAGAAATGAAAGCGGTTTTAGGCCTTTTTACTAATCTGGATCCATACTAATGGACAGAAATAAAACAAAATTTGAAAAACTATTTTCATACTCCACGCGTATTATTACGTACTATCTATCCAGATTATAACTATCAGACCAGATTATTACATGCTATCAATCCATATTATAACTATCAGACCAGATTATTACGTACTATCAATCCAGATTATAACTATAAATGCAGATTATTACATACTATCAATCCAGATTAAAACTATCAATCCAGATTATAACTATCAATCCAGATTATTACATACTATCAATCCAGATTATAACTATCAATCCTGATTATTACTTACTGTCAATACAGATTATAATTAGAATCATCAGTCCAGATTATTACTTCATGTCAATCCAGATTATAACTATCACCCCAGATTATGATGTACTATAATTCCAGATTATAACTATCAATCCAGATTATAACTATCACTCCAGATTATTACTTGAAGACTAATGGCAGACAGGAATGACAAGGCTAGCAGACAGCTGCTTGTTGGGGCTGCCAGGGCAGCGTCCTACAACATGGTTCTCCAGGTAAGTCTACTAACCAGTTACTGTGGAGGACTTCTAACGAGATCGGATCAATGTCGGTCAATATCAAAACTCTACTGAGAACGGTCAACCATTTTTGTCAACTGTCGACCTGTACCAAACCATGCTTAACCTATTACCCCATAAATATGCCTTTTTAGGCCTTTCATTGATTCCTCCACTGAAGAAAATGGTTCTAATTTATACAGCTATGAATATATATAATAATAAATATTTGCTATATACTAGCAGATGGAAGCTTAAAGCAGGCTGAAAGTAAAGCAGAATGTGCCTTAAGGCACATATTGCTTTATTTTCAACTTGCTTTAAGTGGTCACCTATTTTCTAAACTGAAATCAGGCTAAGGGGTAATGCGTTAAGCATGATTCGTAACAAACCTGCAGTTGACAAGAATGTCCAATGACTGTACGCCCAGTACCGATTTCAGTTCGATCTCATTAGGGGTCCTCAACCTTTAAGGTCAATCATACATGCAAATCATCTACATATATTATTGTTTTTAACCAATTGCCCCTAAATATGCCTTTTAACACCTTTAATTTATACCTCCACTGAAGAAAACAATCCACTTTATACAATCATGGATATGTGCCATAAGAAATACAGGTGACCACTTAAAGCAGGTTGAAAGCCTTATGGCGCATTCTGCTTTACTTTCAACCTGCATTAAGCTACCATATTTTCTATATTCTAGCAGATATCTGCAAAAATATAGAAACTATTTATGATACATATTCATTACTGTATAAATCGGAAATATTTTCTTCACTGGAGGAATAAATTAAATGCGTAAAAATGGGTATATGGAGTAATGGGTTAAGTTGTAAACATAACTGAGATTGAATAATAGATGCATGCTTCTGTGTTGTAGGTAATGATCACTGTTTTGTTATAAATGATTTCTTTTTCCAACAAAATTCCTTTAGCCCATTACCCCATAGCCTGTTTCTAGTTTTGAAGAAAAGGCAATCACTTTAAGCAGGTTAAAAGTAAAGTAGATTGTGCCATAAGGCACATTCTGCTTTACTTTCTGGTTGCTTTAAGCTACCATCTGCAAGTATATAGAATATATTTTGCATGGTGTATACATGTATTCATAGTTGTATGAATTGGAACTATTTTCCTCAGTGGATGAATAATTCAAATGAGTAAAAGGGTATATCTATTGAGTAATGGGTTAATCTTCTTACAGGTATTTACAGTAAAACCTCTCTATTACGACCACTAAAACGAAGGCTTACTGACTGCATAAAAGTGACAGCTTAAAGCAAGATGAAAGTAAAACACAAAGCTCCTGATGGAGCTTTCTGTTTTACTGCCACCTTGCTTTAAACAGTCACCTGTAGTAAACACATAATGATTAACCAAATTTAGTGGTCGTAATAGAGAGGTTTTACTGTAGTATGACAGTGTGTGGGGGAGATTTGTTTCTGTTGTTATGCCTTGTTTTTATTTTGCAGCTGATGTTGAGGGTTATGACATTTTGTCTCAATGCCTTTGTGCTTCGCTACATTTCTAAAGAGATGCTTGGAGTGGTGAATGTTAGGCTAACTCTTCTGTTCTCAACAACCATGTTCCTAGCCACTGAGGCCTTTACAAAAGCATGCCTCAGCAAACTCGAGAGAGAAAACTGGAGACAAATAATAAACCTTACCTGGCTATGGTGAGTTCACAAACAACTAGAGTCAAACTGGTGTAAAACCCTTTACCCCATTGTCTGTTTCTAGTTTTGAAGACAGGTGATCATTTAAAGCAGGTTGAATGTAAAACAGAATGTGCCTTAAGGCACATTCTGCTTTAATTTCAGCCTGCTTTAAGCTACCATCTGCTAAAACATAGAAAATATTTAATGTCGCTATAACAGTATTTCAGTCATATCGCAAGGTCTAGCTAATTACAGGTGGAGGAAGACCCAAGAAGTCCTTTTTGCACTGTTTTAGGCACAAATTCGCAACTGGGTAGAACCACCGACCTTCCACAAGCCAGCTGTAAGGCTTCCCCACATGAAAAATACAAATTGAGGAGCTTAGTGATGCAAGTCACAGTGACTATACCACTAGTCCATGGAGGCCCCCAGTAACCTATAGTTTATGCTCCACTTACTGACTTTGGTTTGACTGTTTGTTTATATATATCTAAGTTACATTTATCTTGCTCCATTTCTCAAAAAGTAGTCCCACTGCCATTAAACTTTTGTGGTTACATCCAAGATGATGATGATTTCTGAGGTGGGTTTTTGTCCACTCATAGTGGTATTGTGGATACATCTATAGGAGTTCTTGGTCAATACATGTATATGTCATATAATATTGACTGATGATTGAGCTATATTTTATCCTTCACTGACTTTGGTTTGACTTTGCGTTTAGCTACATTTATCACATAACCTGCGGTCTGGGATTTGCATAAAGCCATTATGTAAATATCGTAATCCACTAGTGGAATATCGTTTGTTTGGCTCCGGCTCAGCCTGTTCGTCCACAAGCGCTGAATGTAGCAGGACACCAAATGACGTCATTTGCAATGACGTTAACGTATCCAATGTGACGTTTTGGTGGAAAATCTATATAGCAGAGGGTCTACAAACTACGGCTTTAATTAGTTTTATAGGTCCTTAAAATTGTTATGTGATAAATAGAATCTCATATTCGTGCTCATTATTTATCATTCTTAATAAACTCGTTGACTAAAATGAATAATTATTATTATGTCGCTCTCCAAGGCTCGCTTCATATTATTTTAGTCAACTCGTTTATTAAAAATGATAAATAATGAGCACTAATTCAAGATCCTCTATTTCTCTAGTTGACTTTGTATTTAGAAGGAACATGCTGAGCTCCAGATAAGGGGTGTATTTCAGAAACATAAATCTTTATTTCTGCATTAAACCCTATGGTGTTACTACTCATTAGAATCGTCTCTTTGAGACGATTCTAATGAGTAGTGACACCATAGGATTTGATGCTGAAACCAGTGAGAAAATATAGATTTGTTCAGTTTACTTCCTGTTATCGGGAGCCCAGGGGATATGTATATGTTTTACAAACATGTTCTAGTTGTTAATCATTAAAAAGAAAGGTAGGATGTGAATAACTACAGGCACCTATCTATTAGACAAACATTTATTGATCTACCAATTTCGACCTTATTTCAGTGTTCCGGCCACTGTGTTTGTAACTGGTGTGTTAGGCTGGATTTGGCTGTATCTCCTAGAGCCCCCGGACCCAGCCTCAGTCGCCTACTATGGAACAGGAGTTGCTGGCTTTGCCTTGTCAGTTGTAATCATCAACTTTATTCAACCCCTCTATGTTATTGGACAGAAGCGTCTGTTTGTTAAATTAAACGTAAGCATGTTTAGTTTTTGCCCTTCCGTTATTCATAATTTGAGTGTTTTTGTATTCCTTTCCTGCATGGTCAAAATCACCTGAGTCAAACTGTGTCTTAGCAAGTGATTGCTTAACCCTTTCCTCCCTGAAACCTCAAATGGACAATTCTAATTTTCAATTTAGTCTAGTCCATTTTTTACTTTTTAGGGTTGATTTTTACAATATACATGTATGTCAAAATGACAAACAGTGAAGACCCTAATCAGAGGGCTCCTTAAGGAGCCCTCTGATTAGTGTCTACACGGTTTGCATATGACAAGTGTACTCTTCACATGTACGCTGTTTGCAAATGATGCATATATGCGTGGATAGGGTTCAAAGAGTTAAGCAAGATGGAAGTAAAGAAGTAGACTCCTCTATTCATTTGTGGAACTTATGTTGAAGAGTAGGTATAGGCTTCCTACTTCTATGGAGAAAAAGGTTAACCCATTCCCACATATAAGCACTTTTCAGTATCTAGTGTTCTATTATGTTATTATCCCCTGCCGAAAGGCAGAGGGATACTGTTTTAGGTCTGTCCGTCCGGCTGTCTGTGCGTGCGTGCGTGCGTCCGTCACGTTTTCCGTCCGCAACTGTATCTCCCAAACCTATAAACAGATTTGGATTAAACTTGGTATACTTATTTGTCATCATAGGAGCACCGTGGGAAATCAAAAAATTTTCAGAAAATTTTAGGAATTTATGAGTTATCTGCCCTTTTTGTGTTAAAAATGCCGTCCGTGCGTCCGTCACGTTTTCCGTCCGCAACTGTATCTCCCAAACCTATAAACAGATTTGGATTAAACTTGGTATACTTATTTGTCATCATAGGAGCACCGTGGGAAATCAAATTTTTTCAGAAAATTTTAGGAATTTATGAGTTATCTGCCCTTTTTGTGTTAAAAATGCCATATTTAACAGTTTTTACACTCTAGCAACTACAGTATTCAACATATTTTGTTTATACTTGCACACATTGTCTATAAGTACAAGTTCTTGCAGGTGTGCAATTATTGTAAAAAAAAGGATACTTGTGACAAGAGTTATCTGCCCTTGATGTACTTAGAAATGCTAGAAAATGCTTTATTTTGGTATTGTTTACATACTAGAGCCTATAAATATGCATGGATTTTTGAAAAAACTTTCTTGAATTATGTATGGCTATTAGTTTTCAAATGAATTTGATTATTGTTGAAAACGGAGAAATTAGTCATGAGTTATCTGCCCTTGATAAGTAAAAAAAGCCATATTTAACTGTTTTTACTCTCTGGCAACTACAATTATGAATGGATTTAAATGATACTTGCACACGATGTCTATAAGTAAAAGTTCTTGAAGGTGTGCAATTATTGTCAAAAAAGGATACTTGTGGCAATAGTTATCTGCCCTTGATGTACTTTGAAATGATAGAAAATGCTTTATTTTAAAATTGTTTACATCCTAGTATCTATAAATATGCATGAATTTTGATAAAACAAATTCTTAAACTATGTATGGCTATTAGTTTTCAAATAATTGTTATCATTTTTGAAAACGGAGAAACTAGTCAACAGTTATCTGCCCTTGATGAGTAAAAAAAACCCATATTTAACAGTTTTTACCATCTAGAAACTACAGTCTTTAATGGATTTTGATTTAACTTACACATGATGTATATAAATATAAGGGTAGCAATTATTGTCAAAATAGGATACTTTGTGGCAAGAGTTATCTGCCCTTTATGTACTTCGTAATGCTCAACATGGCTTTATTGTTTACATGCTATTGTGTACATTTACATGCTATTGTGTACAAATGTGAATGGATTTTGAAAAAAAAATTAAATCATATATGGCTATTATTTATAGAATGAGTTCAATTATTATCGAAAATGTGCAAATTAGTCAAGAATACTCTGCCCTTGATGAGTTGAAAATGTGTTTACACAATTATAAGTTCTTGAAAGTGTTTAATTACTGTTGAATTTGAATCAAGAGTTACCTGCCCCTGTCATACTTAAGATTTATAATGCTACAAACGGCTTTATTTTTTGTATTGTTTAGGCTTTAAAATGTACAAAATTGAATGGATTTTATAAAACTTTGTAAAAAGCTTTTGAATGTTGATCTTTAAAGACAGGTGATCACCATTTGCCCCTTCCTCCCACAATAAAGTTTGCCACTTTCTTCTGGACAATCGCTGCGGCAGGGGATATCAGCTCTAAGGTGCTTGTTTTATCTGGTGTTTTTCCAAATATCATTAACATTCAAAATACTGAAATACTGTTGGTGGGATGTTAACCCATTACCCATAGCCTGTTTCTAGTTTTGAAGACAGGTTACCACTTAAAGCAGGTTGAAAGTAAAGCAGAATGTGCCCTAAGGCGCATTCTGCTTTACTTTTAGCCTGCTTTAAGCTTCCTTACTCAGTATATAGTTTTTTTTTGATACAGTAATCATGACTTGGAACTATTATTTAAGTGGAGGAATAAATTAAATGGGCTAAAAGGCACTTCTATGGGGGGAGAAACCCAACAATTGAAAGTCCATAGAGAATTGATACTGATTTTACAAGAATTGTTTTTACAGTATACTGTTTAAAGCAGGATGAAGTAATATATTAAAGGAGCTTTCTGTTTCACTTTCATTCTGCTTTAAGTCACCACCTGACTTTATATTAGTCTTCCTTCACCCTTTACTCCTTAATATATTCTTAGTATTGAAGATAGGTGACAACTTAAAGCAGGTTGAAAGTAAAGCAGAATGCACCTTAGGGAATAGTATATAGAAGGTAGTTCTTTTGGTGCATATTCGTGATTATTACCTTATGCTCTATATAACTTGTAATTCCTTATTTTTGACTGTTTTGCTGTGTTGTTCTGACATTGCCTAATTCGGGGGCAATAATTTTAACTATTGACCGCGAGGACGAACTGTTTCCCCTGCGCGAAGAAGATGCGTAGAAGTTTTAAAATCAGGGTCATTGAGAAGTTTTCCGAAACCCGAGATTGTCGCATTGTAAGGAAACAATATTGAATAAGTATCATTTATTATTGTCTGGTGAATGTTTAATACTTTATTTCATGCTTTATTATTATTTATAATCATACTATAATCATTGAGACGAGTTTGTAATACACATCAACATTATCCTTTATACCGAAAAACAACACGGACACAAACATTACAATAATGTGCAGATGTAAACATGCAAGCGCTTACAAGAAGACGCTGATCATTCATCAGAAGTCTGGCAAAAGCCACGAATGAATAACAAACACTGTGTTATTCATTCGTGCAAAAACTCAAAATGACTACTACAATTTTATTTCATTTGTATTTTGGCTCAGATTAGTTCTTTTTGAAATTTTAGTTATATAGAGTATTAGGTAATAAAACAGTTATTTCATGTGTGTTAGGGGAACAGTCAAAACTATTGGCCCTCGTTATCAGGGAAGACATTTCGAACTGTTGCCCTCGGCCTCCTTCAAAAGTCTTCCCTGATACCCCGGGCCAATAGTTTTGACTGTTCCCCAAACACACATGAAATAACTGTATACTATAAAATGGGAAGCTTATTTCTTCAGTGGAGAAATAATTTAAATGCATATAAATGTGTATATATGGAGTAAAGTGTTAAGAGGTTATCATTGTGTCAGTGACTTTAATAATGTGAACATTAACTCTTTCAACACTAAGTAACTCTTGTGGGTTATTATGTTCCCTTCTGGATACTTTTAGTAACCAAAACATGAACCAGTCTACTTGGAATTCTGGGTAGTTTAATAAATACTGGTCTAAATTAGCAAACATTAGGGAACCAGATTAGAGAGCTCTTATAGCAGCCCTCTGACCTGGGTCTATACTGTTTGCAAAGGTAATGAGTATATTTTAAACAGGTCCATGGTGTTGAAAGAGTTAACTAGTGATTATTAGGATTATCTATTGACATACATTTGTAGATGTTCCATTATTGATAGTTATTATGTGGTTTGATTCATATCACCATGGAGATGTATATTACAGGTTCTGGCTCTAGGTGTAGGTGAGCTGACCAAATGTGTGTTGACTGTTATACTGGTTATCTGGGTGCCAAGCTTTGGTCTCATCAATTTTGCAGTAGCTCAGGTATAGTGTATATTATATACAGGTGTGAGTACAGTATTCTTTCTAAATGTTTGTCCTAAAACAATCGTCAATTAAAAATAATTTCGAACCAGATCAGGCCTCAAGTTACTAGATGCTTGATAAAAATCCGAACTGTACGTCTCTCTGATAAAAATTAAATGTATACATTATCGAAACAAGTATGGTTCTCTATATATTATTTCGTTGCATTTTATGATCCTATTGTTAGTGATAAGTCATAGGTAAAGGCATAGATCAAGGTCATTTAGAGGTCAAATTGGCTGAATTTAATCTTGGCCATAACTCTGAAACTGCATGGAATAGAGGCCTGTTGTGCCTAATAGCAGCTAAGCCCCTGGTCAAGGTCATTTAGGTCTAATAGTCTATATCTTACCTTGGTTATAACTCTAGAATTACATAATATACATCATATTATGAGTTTTCAGATTTGGCATTTGTACTCCACTCAAGAAGCCTTTGAGATCAGTACAATTTTGGTCATGTCAGACGGGCATAGCCATTTGTGTCATATTCTTAGCGGTGACTTTCAACCTATATGTGACAACACTTCAGATTTAGCATGCCGTGTATGCCACTCAAGAAATCAATGAGCTCAGTACAACTTGTCCCCTGTCAGGCAAAGTTTAACCCATTACTCCATAAATATGCCTTTAATTTATTCCTCTACTAAAGATAATAGTTTCAATTTATACTGTTACAAATAGGAATCATAAAAAATATTTTCTATATTCTAGCAGATAATAGCTTAAAGCAGGTTGAAAGTAAAGCAGAATGCGCCTTAAGGCACATTCTGCTTTACTTTCAACCTGCTTTAAGTAGTCACCTGTCTTCAAAACTAGAAACAGGCTATTGATTAATGGGTTAAATGTCATATAGAGGTCAAATAGGCTGAATTAATCTTAGTCATAACTTCAAAACTACATGTGACAGAGACTTCATATTTGGCATGTGTACTCATCTTAAGATTTTTTTGTTTTGTTTTGTTTTGATTTTATGTCGCTTTCAACAGTATTTCAGTCATATCGCGACGTCCAGCTCATTACAGGTGGAGGAAGACCCCAGAAGTTCTTTATGCACTGTTTCAGGCACAAATTGGCAACTGGGTAGAACCACCGACCTTCCGCAAGCCAGCTGGAAGGCTTCCCCACATGAAAAATCCGAACGACCCTACTGGGATTCGAACTCACAGCTGTGAGGAGCTTAGTGATGTAAGTCACAGTGACTATACCACTAGGCCACGGAGGCCCCTCTCTCATCTTAAGAAGCGCTTGAACTCGGTACTACTTGATTATGTCAGTCTAAGGACAAGATCAGGTAGAGGTCAAATCAGCTGAATTTAACCTTGGCTATATTTTATTATGATAGACACTTCATATTAGGCATGTGTATTCCACTGAAGGAGCTCTGGAGGGCAGTACAGTTTGGGTCATGTCAAGACCATTTTGAGGTCTTGGCCACATCAGGGTGTGTATTTTTTCACTAATGCATCTTTATAATTGAGCTTTTTACACTGAGTCACCTAACCCATTACCCCATAGCATGTTTCTAGATTTGAAAATATGTGACCACTTATAGCAGGTTGAAAGTAAAGCAGAATGCGCCTTTAGGTGCATTCTGCTTTACTTTCACCCTACTTTAAGCTACTAACTGCTGGAATAAAGAAATTATTTCTAATGTTAGATATTCACAACTACAAGTATATGTATATAAATTGGAGCTATTTACTTCAGTGGAGGGATAAATTAGAGGCGTATTGATGGGGTAATTGGTTAAGATAATTATGTTGATTAAACTTTTAAACTGTATTTTTTGTTTTTTTCCATGTCAATTTCAGATTGTGTATGGGTTGGTAGTTGTGGTTGTATATTATGGGTACTTTGCCTACTATATCAGAACACACGGCAAGAAAGATGAACAGTTCCCCTTGAAATCAATGGCACAGATATTACCATCAAAACCTCCTGGAAAGGTGAGGGCTTCTTTACAGTGAAGAATTCACGTCTTTCTTTCCAATAAACCCTTTGGAGACAGGTGACCACTTAAAGCAGACGGAAAGTAAAGCAGAATGCAACTTAAGGTGCATTCTGCTTTTATTCCAGCCTGCTTTAAGCTACCTGCTAGAATAAGAAAACATTTCACATTGGGCTTTAGGAAAACTTTTGAAATTTTCTTCTGAAACCGTTAGGCCCAGCAGGTCAAATCGTAGAAAAAGCTTTTAGAACCACATTTTCTGCCCTAGTTTCATGATATTTTATTTCTCTGGTTTTTGATAGCTATATCATAATGTTGTCTTGCCCAGTAGGCTTAGGTACAACATACTCAGGTGAGCGAATTGTGGGCCTATGGGCCTCTTGTTTAAACTGCTGATTATCTTCAACATGGTAGACTTTTTAGCTCACCTGGTCTCAAATGACCTTGTAATCCTGTGAGCATTAAGGCCTTTTTAGCTCACCTGAGCTAGCTCAGGGTGAGCTATTGCAATCCTTGATTGTCCGTCGTGCGGCGTCAACAATTTTAGTGTTTACACTCTAGAGACCACAATTTTTATCCAATCTTTCTCAAACTTGCTCAGATGGTATATTGCCATAAGAGTTCGGATGAGTTTGATTATGGTTTAAATCGGACAAATAGGTCATGAGTTATCTACCTTTGAACTGCTGAAAATGCCATATTTAACAGTGTTTACACTCTAGAGGCCACAGTATTTATCCAATCTTTCTAAAAACCTGCCCAGATTGTATATGACCATAAGAGTTCGGAAGAATTTGATTTTGGTTGAAATCGGACAAATAGATCAAGAGTTATCTACCTTTGAATTGCTGAAAATGCCATATTTAACGGTGTTTACACTCTAGAGGCCACAGTATCTATCCAATCTTTCTAAAACCTGCCCAGATTGTATATGACCACAAGAGTTTGGATGAGTTTGATTTTGGTTGAAATCGGACAAATCAATCAAGAGTAATCTACCTTTGAATTGCTGAAAATGCTATTTTTAACGGTGTTTACACTCTAGAGTTCACAATTTTTATCAAATCTTTCTTAAACTTGCTCAGATTGTATATAACTATAAGAGTTCAGATGAGTTTGATTATGGTTGAAAGCAGATTTATAGGTCGAGAGTTATATACCTTTGAATTGCTGAAAATGCCATATTTAACGATGTTTACACTCTAGAGGCCACAAATTTTATCCAATCTTTCTCAAACTTACTCAGATTGTATATTACCATAAGACTTCGGATGAGTTTAATTTTGGTTGTAATCGGATCAATAGGTCAAGAGTTACCTACCTTTGAATTGCTGAAAATGATATATTTAACAGTGTTTACGCTCTAGAGGCCACAATATTTATCCAAGCTCTCTCAAACTTGCCCATATTATATATGACCATAAGAGTTGGAAAAAGGGTGATTATGGTTGGAATCAGACAAATAGATCAAGAGATATCTACCTTTGAATTGCTGAAAATGCCATATTTTACAGCGTTTACCCTCTTGCAACTACAGTTTTCAACGGATTTTGATTATACTTGTACACAAAGGATGTAGCTATACGTTCTCGAAGGAGTGCAATTATTGTTGAAATGTAATCATTGTGGCAATAGTTACCTGCCCTTGATATACTTTGAAATGCTAGAAAAAGGCTTAATTTCAGTATTGTTTAGGCTCTAGTTATCTGTCTTTGATGTACTCTACTATACTACAGTAGGTCGACAAACTTGAATGGATTTAGAATAAAACGGGTGAAATTCAAAGGTAAAGCTATCAGGCTTCATTACAAATGGTGAGCGATATCAGGGCCTTCAGGCCCTCTTGTTTTTTTACTGATTTTGATGATTTTTTCCCCCACATGATATCATAACACAATCTTGTGTCTTTCCAAACGCGATTTTGTTTCATAAATTTTTACGAAAGTTACGGCCCTTGATGTTAATGATATTGATTGATATTTTGAATACATATCAGGGCTCCAGATGAGATGGAGTAAACTGAGCAAATCCAAAATTTTCTCACTCGTTTCACCACCAAATCCTATGATGTTACTACTCATTAGAATTGTCTCGAAGAGACGATTCTAATGAATAGTGACACCCTAGGGTTTAATGCTGAAATAAAGATTTTAGTTTTTGAAACTGGAGCTCTGCATATAGGGTATTTTAGGCATTTATCAAAGCCACATGAACTTCTGATAAAGTATTGAGGTCACAGATGTATTACAGTACGTAGTCCCTACAGGAGCAGTTAGCAGTTGGAAATAAATGGGAGGTGTTAGCTAGCCTCTAAGGAACAATTCTAGTTTGTTTCGGTATATATAATACCAAGTATTTATGGTCTATTATTTTCACTTTTTCAGCCCTTTTTAGATGAACATCAAGTTTGGTTAACCGTGAGTGTATTCAAACAGAGTTTTCTAAAACAGCTTTTGACTGAAGGTAAATACTGTATAACCCTATCAGCACTTAAAAAATATTATGTTCAATGAAACCTTTCTATTATGTCCACTAAAAAGAAGGCTAATTGATTATACTCTGAATAAGCCATGCTAGGTCACATTGTTTATGTTCTTCTTGTTTATATGCTATACCTCATGCTACATGTAACCATGCCTGAGATGAAATAAAGTTCTGTTCTATAAAAAGACAGGTTACAGCTTAAAGCAATGTGAAAGTAAAACAGAAAGCTCCTAAAGGAGCTTTCTGTTTTACTTTCACCTTACTTTTAGCAGTCACCTGTCTTAAACACCTAATAATAAACACATTTTAGTGGTTATAATAGAGACATTTTACTGTACGAAAAACCTTAGACATAAATCTACTATGATTTTTATGTTCCCATGATGATCAGTTTGGGGGCATGCTGTTTTCGTCTGTCCACATGTATGTTGCATACATTGTTCATCTCACTTCTTCTATAGTTTTCAAGCTACAACCTTAAGTTGTAATTTTATTTAGTCACAACAGGTTGCTTGGGATTGCTTTTGAGGATTTTAGGATAGTAGCTCAAAGGTCACTTGAGCAGTTACTCAAAATAGAATTTAGGTTTCCTGACAACAACGTTGGTTCTAATGTGACGATCTTAAGCACACAGAGGTACTCGTAAGATGGATAGTAGAATATCATGTTACTAAAAAATGCTTTATACTCTCAATACAATACATGTAATTATGAGTAGGGAGAAATATTTCTGTTTTAGGTTTGTAGCAGGCAGTCACAATGTATAGTTTGATATTGCAGGTGAGAAGTATGTGATGACAATATTTGGAGTACTAAGCTTTGCTGACCAAGGTAAGCATGTATATTTTACGCTTTTCTTTCTATTAACCCATTACCCCATAAATACACCTTTTTATGACTTTAATCTATTCCTACGTTAAAGAAAGTAGTTCCGATTTTAACAGTTATGAATATGTATCATACGTAATTTTTTTAATATTCTAGCAGATGATAGCTTAAAGCAGTCTGAAAGTAAAGCAGAATGCGCCATAAGGCGCATTCTGCTTTACTTTCAGACTGCTTTAAAGGGTCATCTATCTTCAATACTAGAAACATGCCGTTGGTAATGGGTTAAACAAATTGACATCTATTGTAAATAAGTTTGACGTAGCTGAGTAATGATGTCTGATTACAAAAACAACATTTTCTACATTTTGTTTCATTGTGTTTGAATTCAATTTCGTTTAACTTTTTACTCGATAGATATGCATTTTAACACCATTAATTTATTCCTCCACTAAAGAAAATAGTTCCAATTTAAACTATCATGAATGTGCATTATAAGAGATATTTTCTTTATCCTAGCAGATGGTAGCTTAAAGTAGACTGAAAGCAAAGCAGAATGCGCCTTAAGGTGCATTCTGCTTTGCTTTCAACCTGCTTTAAATGGTCACCTATACAGGCTATGGGGCAATTGGTTAAACAGGTAAGAATAGCTTCGTAACCTAGTACCCCATAGCCTGTTTCTAGTTTTGAAGATATATGACCACTTAAAGCAGGTTGAAAGTAAAGCAGAATGCGCCTTATCATCTGCTAGAATGTACAAATATTTCATATGATACATAATAATTATTCATGAATGAATAAATTGGAAGTAGTTTCTTTAGTAGAGGAATAAAATATAGGCGTAAAAAGGTATATTTATGGGGTAATGGGTTAACTATTATATTAACTGTTTTAACCCTTCTCATGCTTAACCTATAACGATGATGTTTTGAAAATAGTGTAGATGGTAAATGGTTCCTGATTCTGATAGCCCTTTGCCTCATAGAAACACCTTTCAGGGCATTTAATTTATTCCTCCGCCAAAGAAATTAGTTCCAATTTATACAGTCATGAGCATGAAATAATATGTATGTGCTAGCAGATAGTAGCTTAAAGCAGGCTGAAAGTAAAGCAGAATGCGCCTTAAGGCACATTCTGCTTTACTTTCAACCTGCTTTAAGTGGTCACCTATTTTCAAAACTAGAATCAGGCTATGGGGTAATGGGTTAAGATGATAGACATTCATAGTGGACAGTGTTACAGTGCTTCCTCCCCACAACTGCCCTCTGAACAACGATTCCCTCCTTACAACAATGCTTGCTGCTGTTCACAAATTAGGGCAATTTTAAAACATTTAGTCATAAATAAGAATGATAGAAAATATTTTCTATATCCTAGCAGAATGTGGCTCCACAGGCTAAAAGTAAAGCAGAATGCGCCTTAAGGCGCATTCTGCTTTACTTTCAACCTGTTTTAAATGGTAATATGTCTCCAAAACTAGAAACAGGCTATAGGGTAATGGGTTAAGAATACACAAAAAGGGGAATAAGTAGAGGGGTTAAGGAGACTTTTTTCGCGGAAAAGATAAAGGCACAGAAAAGGGTATTTCTATGAGGGAAAAAGACCTGGCTTCAAGTTATAAAAAATCTGACCAATCAAATGCTTGAGAACAATCTCAGACTCAACTCAAACTCTTTATAATCTTAGGAGCTGGTTTCACTTTGGTTTGACTTTATTTCAGGTGTGTTTGATGTGGTCAATAATTTGGGGTCAATGGCAGCCAGGTTTATATTTAAACCCATAGAGGACGGTGGTTATTTGTTTTTTTCCCAGCTTCTTGTCAGAGGGGAACCAGAGCACAGACAGAAACAAGTGAGAGTTTTATTGTGATTGTAATGACTAGGTGTGTTTGTTTAGTACACTTAAAGTTTCCAGGGCCATATTAAGAGTGAGGTTTTTACCCTTTTACCATCATATAATGGTCTGCTTCAATATCTGTCTTATGGTGCATATTCATGACTGTATAAAACGGAACTGCAGTTTATTTTCTTTATGGATGAATAATTTAAAATTGTAAAAAGACTTTTATATAAACCGGTAGTAATATGTAGTTAATCCTTTATTCCATAGCCTGTTTCTAGTTTTAAAGACAAATGACCACTTAAAGCAGGTTGAAACTTAAAGCACATTCTGCTTACTTTCAGCCTGCTGTAAGGTACCATCTGCAAGAAAATATTTCTTGCAATACATATTCATGACTGTATAAATTGGAACTACTTTTCTTCAGTGAAAGAATATATTAAATGAGTATCTACGGAGTAATAGGTTAACCCTTTCATCCCCAAATTATCTCTTGTGGGTATTTATTATCCTTTTGGACTCTTCTAGTACAGGCATTTTGAACCAGTCTACTGTTGCATTTTTGATATGACAACGAAAACCTATGAAAATATCAAACAGTGCAGACCCTGATCAGAGGGCTCTAGGAGCCCTCTGATCAGGGTCTACACAGTTTGCATATGTAATCAGTAATATCTACAGAGAGCTGTAGGGTTGAAAGGGTTAACACTAGTTGTAATGAATGAGGATTATGTATAATGGGATGGCCCCATGTTTTGTATTTTCAGGAGTCTATTAAACTAGCCACTGAAGTTCTGAGCGTGCTGTTAAAACTTGTGATACTTATTGGTGCAATTATTCTTGTGTTTGGCTATTCCTATTCATACCTTGCCTTGGATCTTTATGGTGGACAAATTCTAACCAGTGATTCCGGTGAGTAGTATAGAGGATAATCAATTCCTTCCGATTGATAGGAAAAATATATCACTCGAATGGGTTGTTATCTGGTTAAAAAAAAAGTCTGCCAAGATAAAGAAAATATTTTTTTTGGTACATATTCATTACTGTATAAAGTGTAACTATATTCTTCAAGGCAATAATCAATTTAAGGCGTATTCTGCTTTACTTTCAACCTGTGGTATCTTCAATACTAGAAATAGGCTATGGAGTAAAGGATCAAATTTTATTAATCACTGATTTAACTGTACCCATTGTGTATTTCAGGGCCACTGTTATTACGCTGGTACTGCCTATATGTTCTAGTCATTGCTATAAATGGCACTACAGAATGTTTTGTCTTTGCTACAATGAGCAAACTTCAAGTTGACAGGTAAAACCATTTTAACATGCCCCTAGTATCTACTGATGTGGGAGGGATATTGTGATTGTCCTATCCATCAACATGAGATTTATCAGAATTTAAGAATTCCTCTAGCATCAAGACAGCCTACTAGAAGTTTTGTAAATTTATGTGGCTGACGCTAGTCATCTAGGAAAAAATTATTGTAAGAGCATATACTGCTTAGTATGTAAGTCAGTGCCTGTATATGAATGCATTTAAATTTTTAAAACTATATATTTCTTTTATTTTAATATACGTCCGTTACTGTAAACTTTGGATTGATTTGAGTCTCAGAGAGAGGGAAGTGGATACAGAGGAACCTGGCATACAATGCCCTACTTCAATACAGCCCTCTGGTTCTTTTACATGCCCAGTGTATAGCACTCAGTTTAAAGCCTCATCTAAAAGACTTGGTCCTGTGGGGGATCCAACTTATATGACTCCTGGATTTACAACCTTAGTGCATTGCCACTAGACCATGCTCTGACAGTAAAGCATTAATGATATTGAGTAATTCACACAAACCACAATCTCTAGCAAGATGGTTAAACTTATGCCCTTTGGATAAAAAATGACCCCACCCCAGAATCAAACATTAATAGAGCAATCTGTAAAGATGCATAATGGACTGCATAACCCATTACCCCATAGGCTGATAATAAATTTCAATACAAGAAACAGGCTAATCTGATTAGCCTGTTTCTTGTATTGAATATAGTTGACCATTTAAAGCAGGTTGAAAGAAAAGCAGAATGCGCAGTAAGGCGCATTCTGCTTCACTTTCAGCCTGCTTTAAGCTTTTATCTGCTAGAATATAGAAAATATTTATTCTGATTTTTATTTGTAACAGTATAAATTGGAACTATTTTCTTCTGCGGATGAATAAACTAAAGGCTCCAAAAAGTGGTATTATGGGGTAATGGGTTAACCCATAGCCTGTTTCTAGTTTTGAAGATAAGTGACCACTTAAAGCAGGTTGAAAGTAAAGCAGAATGCACCTTAAGGTGCATTCTGCTTTACTTTCAGCCTGCTTTAAGCTTCCATCTGTTAGAATATAGAAAATATTTCTGATGAAACTTGTTAATAACTGTATAAATTGGAACTATATTGTTCATTGGAGGAATAAATTATAGGCTTAAAAGGCGTATTTATTGGGTAATGGGTTAATAGAGCAATCTGTAAAGAATCATAATGGACTGCTTAAACCATTACGGTCTATTTAATGCGGGATAAAAGTTTAAACATGTTACTCAATGGCCTGATTCTTTGTTTAGCAGATAGGTGACCACTTAACCCTTTACTCCGTAGATACACACTTTAGGCATCTAATTTCCTCTACTATAATAGTTACACTCCTAGCAGAATTGCAGCTTAAAGCAGGCTGAGAGTAAAGCACAATGTACCTTAAGGCGTATACTGCTTTACTTTCAACGTGTAAGTGGTCACCTATATGTTAAACACTTTCACTTCTGCCATTGCATTTCTTATATTTGAGTGTGTATCTTTGTTTTTCAGTTATAACCACAAAATGCTGGTATTTTCTGCAGTTTTTTTACTGTCATCACTTTGGCTTACCCAGCAGTTTGGAAGTGTTGGATTTATACTGGCCAACTGTCTCAATATGATGTTGAGGATCATTCACAGGTATTAACACTTATATTATTTGTGTATACAGTAAAACCTCTCTAGTTTGACCAATACATAGTGTTAATTATCTGACAGGTGTTTGAGACTGCTTAAAGCAAGGTGAATGTAAAACAGAAAGCTCCTAAAAATAGAGCATAATGTATTTCCAGTATATTTACAGATAGTAGTTTTAAGTAGTTTTGATGAAGATTTAACTGTGTGGTGTTATTCATATCATTTAAAGTCTAACTTTTCTAATTCACACACAAAATGTAGAAAGCTTTACCTGGTAGCTTTCATCCTCGGACGAATGCTACCAGGTAAAGCTTTCTACATTTTGTGTGTGAATTTGAAAAGTTTAGACTTTAAATGATAGTTTAAAGTAGGTTGAAAATAAAGCAAAATGTTCCTAAAAGAGCATTCTGCCATATTTTCATCCTGCTTTAAGTGATCACTTGTCTTCAAAACTAAAACCAGGCTATGGGGGTAAAGTAGACAATAGTAAAGCCGAGATTTCTGAACTAGAACATTTACTTTTTCACAGAAGGCCCAGCAGATGAACTTATGCTGGAGGTAATAGTTCTTATTGACTGCCCGACTCTAATGCAATAGCATTGGAAAACAGTTCCTGCATCTTATGCTACAAGTGTCAAAATAGTTTATAATTTCTAAGTCAACTTGTTACAAATACCAGTGTACTCTGGGTGAGATTGAGGCAAAGGTTTGAAATGAAAAGAGGCAGTCAGGGCTCCAGATAAGAGGGAGTAAAGTAAACAAATCCAACATTTTCTCACCAATTTCAGCACCAAATCCTATGGTGTCACTACTCATTAGAATCGTCTCGAAGAGACGATTCTAATGAGTAGTGACACCATAGGCTTTAATGCAGAAATAAAGATTTTAAATTTTGAAATACTCCCCTTATCTGGGTAGTTTTTGTGGAAGGTTGCAAATTTTGTATATTTTGTATGTCAAATGAATAGAAGTATTCTAATATTCCAACTTTTCCAAACAGACCTTTACTAGTGGGTGTTTTCTGTATTTCAGTGTTTACTATATACAGCAGTACTTTAAGGACAGCAAACTGAGGCCATTGCAGAGTATCGTGCCATCAGTGACAGTCCTAGCTGTGCTGGCTATATCATTTATTACTACAATCATGTCAGAGGTAAGCCACTCACTTCTCTACCAATTCTTATAACAATCAGTGAATAGAGAAGTTCGCTTGTAAAAGGTTAACAGTATTTTATAAGCAAATATCAGAAAGTTCACCAAATATTATCTTGTGACGAACTAATCCATATACAATTTTAACCTGTTTCCCCGATACATGGTGTTCAATGTTTCAAACAGGTGATGCTGAAAGTAAAGCAGTAAGCTCCAGCAGATGGTTGCTTAAGCAGGCTGAAAGTAAAGCAGAAAGCTCCTGTAGGTAACTTTCAGCCTGCTTTAAGCAACCACCTGTCAGGATTTAAGTTTCCAATAGCTTTCTGACAGAGCATGGTAGAAGCATGAAACAGCACCTGTATGTGGAAAAGTAAATAAGTTAAAAGGTCGTTCATTGAGGGGAATGGGTTAACTCTTTCCTCCCTGAAACTTTAAATGGACAATTCCAGTTTCCATTTAAGTCTAGTCCATTTCTGACTTTTGAGGGTTGTTTTTGTCAATGTTTGGCATTATGACGAACAGTGAAGACCCTGATCAGAGGGCTCCTTTCGGAGCCCTCTGATCTGGGTCTTCACTGTTTGCACAGGACAAGTGTACTATTCACATGAACATTGTTTCAAAAGAACGCCTATATGCGGGACTAGAGTTCAAAGAGTTAAACACTGGAAAGTGGCCACCATTATAGCTGTACTTTACTGTACAATATACAATGTTTACATTCGCCTCATTCAAATCCATTGAAAAACATGCCGTTCAATTCGTATAAACACCATTTCTCGAGAGAGCAGGACTTGTGGATAAGTTTCGAAGAGGAGGCAAAGCATAAGCATTTTTTATTCGCGAATTAATCTTTGGAACTTGGACAGCAAACATTTGGCTGATTTTTCAAAAATTTGTTCTTAACCGATCTATGCCTTCCTATTAGCGGAAACCATGATTCCCGACTAAAATTATTCTTTATTAATGAGATAAATTGCAAGAAAATTGATATACCTTAAACAGCAAATGTCTGCATTTCTTTATGACAAAAAATTTGATTTATCTATCCTACTTTAAAAATAACGTCACTTCCAAATGACGTCAAATTGGCATTTTCACATCAAACTGTCAAGTTGTTGACCTTAGAATGTAAACAATGGATTTTTTTGGGGCTTGCAAATGTACACAGCTTCAGTAATTCGGTCATAGTTGTTCCTTATAGGATACACATTATTCGTGTTTTCAACCTCTAATATGGATTAAACATACATGCGCTCTAGCGATTCATGGTATTTGCCGATAATTTTCTGTCGTTTATTTTGCGTGAATGGCGAAAAAATTCAGTTCATTTCTTAAGTAACTCCTCTCTGTTACAACCACTAAATTGTGTTATTGGGTGTTTACCACAGGTGACTGCTTAAAGCAAGGTGATAGTAAAACAGAAAGCTCCTTCATACTCAATATGCAGTTCATCAAAACAAAGACATATACCAAATTTCAGCTTCATATGTCAAAGCATGTATGAGCAAAGAGCAGAAAACCTGGACAGATGGAATGAGGGACATCTCCGTACCATTATATATAATATTAATACATCTCGTCTGAAGTTAGGGGTATGAAACCAGACTATTGGGGGAAAGGATTAACACAGCTTATTTTGTGTCTTTTAGCTTTAATACAAATTAATCCATTACTCCATAAATATGCCCTTTTACACCATTTTGCTTTACTTTCAACCTGCTTTAAGCTACCATCTACAAAGATAGAGAACATATTTTTGTGGTACATGTTCATGGTTGTATAACGTTGACCTATTTTCTTCAGTGGAGGAATAAGTTAAAGGCGTAAAAATGTGTATCCATGGAGTAAATGATGTAATTTTATTTCTCTTGCAGAGATATTTTTGCTGTGACCAGGGAACTCTATACCAGTTTGTTCACGTATGTGTTGGTGGTGTGTGCGGACTACTCGTGCTAGGCAGTATATACTTGAAAGAGACACAAGTTATAACATTCATCCAGGACCAATATCTTTCCAGCCGTAAAGGATCTTAGCATTGAGTGTTGACAACTTCATTATGCAAACAGTCTAGAACCAAATTAATTCTCAATTATTTATTTCTCCATCTAATCCTGTATTGTGACATCTCTTTATAAATATCTTGAAAAGATCATTCCAAAGAGATGTCACAGGACAGCATTAGATAGAGAAATCAGAAATTAGATGTATTTTAAAGTTTTGACTTATGACTGTTTTTGTCGTGCTAGGTTTTGTTATTGTTATTATTATTATACCAGATTTATATCACGCCTTTTCACATGTCAAATATTTAAAAGATTAATCACATTATTAAAATAGTGATTTAAAAGTCATTGTTTTTGTTAAACATTCCACCCTTCTTGTAATGGTCACTCGGGAACTACATTTAGCATGAGATTTCAGTTTTATCCTCCTTAATAAAAATATTAAAAGAAATGTCTTTTCAGACGTTTTTTTGAAGGCAGCCACAGAGCTTGCATCTCGTTTGTCTGATGGTAAATGAAAAACAAGACAGAGACAACTGATTACTGAAGCAGTGTTTCATTTCTTTTTAAGAATCCATATCTTTGTAGAATGTTTAAAATGAAGAAATGGAAATGTATTGATGTCAAGGTTAATCCCGTCAAATGCTTGAACCGTGTCCATAACATCATGAGTGACCTTGTAGTATTGCACTTTATCAGGCTCTCCAACTATAATGTGAGTGTACAGCATCATCTCTGTACCAGCAACGGGTAAATCTTCAGTTTTACTGTACCTGAAATATAATGGTTCACAGTTGCACAATATGAGAGACAGTTTACCCGACACTATATGAGAGACAGTTTACCCAACAATATATGAGAGACAGTTTACCCAACAATATGTGAGAGACAGTTTACCCAATATGAGACAGTTTACTTGACAATATATGAGAGACAGTTTACACAACAATATGTGAGAGAAAGTTTACCCAACAATATGTGAGAGACAGTTTACACAACAATATGTGAGAGACAGTTTACCCAACAATATGAGACAGTTTACTTGACAATATATGAGAGACAGTTTACACAACAATATGTGAGAGAAAGTTTACCCAACAATATATGAGAGACAATTTACACAACAATATGTTGGAGAAAGTAAACACAGCAACATGTGAGAGACAGTTTACACAGCAATATATGAGAGACAGTTTACACAACTGTGAGAGACAGTTTACACAGCAATATATGTGAGAGAGACAGTTTGCACAGCAATATATGAGAGAAAGTTTACACAACAATATGAGAGACAGTTAACCGACAATATATTAGAGACAGTTTACACAACTATGTGAGAGATAGTTTACACAACTATATATGTGAGAGACAGTTTACACAGTGGTATGTGAGAGACAGTTTACACACTATATGAGAGACAGTTTACACATCAATATGTGAGCGAGACAGTTTACACAATTATGAGAGACAGTTTACACAACACTATATGAGAGACAGTTTACATATCAATATATATGAGAGAGGCAGTTTACACAACACTATATGAGAGACAGTTTACAAAACACTATGAGAGACAGTTTACACAATATATGAGAGAAACTTTATAATTTTACACAACAATATGTGAGAGACAGTTTCCACAAAAGTGAATGTCAAAGACTCCAGATAAGAGTGAGTGAACTCTTTCAACACTAAGTAACTTGTAGGTTATTAGGTTCCCTTGTGGATATTTTTAATTACCAAATCCTGAACCAGTCTCCTTGTTAGTCTGTGTATTTTAATAAATACTGGTCTAAATAAGCAAACAGTGTAGACCCAGATCAGAGGGCTCCTATAGGAGCTCTCTGATCTGGGTCTACACTATTTGCAAATGTAATGAGTATAATTATTTTAAACAGGTTCCTGGTATTGACAAAATTAACCGAAACATTATCAGAACATTTTCATCTTTATGTCTCCAAAAGACCTTCAATATAATTCTACTGAGTGGTCAGAACATAGAGTTTGGTGCAGAAATAAGGAAGTAAGAATTTGAAATGGCCATAATATATAGAGCTAAATGTCAAGTTTAAAATTGGATCCAATTCAACATTAATATACAATCTTTCACACAGGGCTTCAGATAAAAGGGAGGAAACTACAGATTCCAAATGCTGCTTTTATATTTCAATCGAAATCTATGATCTGAATTGACATCACGAAGTGCCATCAATCTCATATTATTCGATGAAGTCTTAAGACAACAAAGCTTGCTAGTGGCACATTTGAAAACTTAAATACAGAGGTCAAGGTCCCAAGGGGCTAATTTTCACACCAATGGAAAGGTCTTGCCTGACAGCATATTTGCTGCAAGTCATGGTACATAGTAAGCGGACACATTTAAAAACTTAATGCACATTTTCGAAACTTAAATGCAGAGGGTGAGGTCCAGGTCAAGAAGTCAACATTTCCACAGTGCAAGCAACAGGTTAACTCTTTCCTCCCTGAAACTTTAAATGGACAATGCCAGTTTCCATTTTAAACTAGTCCATTTCTGACTTTTAAGGGTTGTTTTTGTCAATGTTTGGCATTGTGAAATACAGTGAAGACCCTGATCAGAGGGCTCCTTTCGGAGCCCTCTGATCTGGGTCTTCACTGTTTGCATAGGACAAGTGTACTACTCACATGTACACTGTTTGAAAAGCACGCCTATAAGCGGGACTAGGGTTCAAAGAGTTAAGGTGTTATTTGCCTTTAACACCATCAGTACCCAGTGGTAAGTAATGGTGTAATTAGGTGCTTATGCAGAGCTCCAGATAAGTGGAGTATTTCAAAAACTAAAATCTTTATTTCTGGATTAAACCCTATGGTGTGACTACTCATTAGAATCGTCTCAGTAGTTACACCATAGGATTTGGTGGTGGTATGACAGAGAAAATACTGGATTTCTTCAGTTTACTCCCTTTTATATGGAGCCCTGGCTTATGTAGAGAAATATGTATCGTTATGTACTTCTGAGGAAAATATTAACCCTTTTCTCCATAGCCTGTTTCTAGTTTTGATGTTAGGTGACCACTTAAAGCAGGCTGAAAGTGAAGCAGAATACACCTTAAGGCGCATTCTGCTTTACTTTCAACCTGTTAAAGCTACCATCTGCTAAAGAAAATTCCTTGACTATAAACCGGAACTATTTTTTCTGTGGAGGATTGAATTAAATGCATATAAATGAGTATATATGGAGTAATGGGTTAAAAGCATGTTATAAAACACCACTTACTTCCAGTATGGACTCATCTGGCCAAATCTAGTGACACCAGTCTGAGCTGTAGGGACATCTATATGAACATGGACAGCTGAAACAGAACAGTAACATCTTAGCAATCACTTCCATATGCCATATAACAAACAGTAAAACCTCAGAGTCTCTATTACAACCACTAAAACGAAGGCCAATTGATTGTTTGAAAGACAGGTAACAGCTTAAAGCAAGGTGACAGTAAAACAAAGCCGTAAGCAGTCATCTGCTGTAAACACCTAATAATCAATTAAGTGGTCAAAATAGAGCTGTTTTACTGTACAGTCAATCTTGTACTTTGCCATCACTAATTAAAATACAGCGTTCCCTCCCTACAACGGCCCTCCCAACAATGACTCCCTCCTTACAACGACCATTGTTGCAGTTCCCTAAACAGAACAATTATGTCTAATTCTTTTACTGTTGCAATACCGTATGTTTAAAATTGTCGTCTGATGTCATTTCCTCAAAGTTAAATAATGGACATTTTGACATAAAAACCTTAATGACGAGTGACAAACAGCTTACGCGGCGTCTGATCTGGATTTAAGTTGTTTGCAAACAAGCCAATTTCCCTCCCTATAACGACTCCCTCCGAACAACGCACTCAATTTCTGTCTCCCAATGGGTGTTGTTGAAGAGAGGGAGCGCTGTAGCATGGAGATCTCTGAACACAAGTGACTTAAGGGTGTATCAATGTCATGAGCCATTTTTTTCAAAGTATTAAACTTTTTTTCTATCATTGTTTTTTTGGAAGAGCTATTTATGATGAATGAAAAAATGAAAAAAAATATATATGGTGGTGTCCTTTTTTTTTAGCTACAGCGATTTGAAAAAGGTATGTCAAATTTATATTTTTTTCTTCAAATGTTACCCATTCAGAGTACAAGCTTCAGTAAAATCTATTTCAAAACAAAACAAACATGGTAATTTAGGTTTTCTTTATTTATTTCATGTCTATGGTGGTATGTTCACATATATAAACCAAATTTGGACAAAGCAGGCACCAGGTTTGAACAATATGGATCCTTGAATATCAAAAATATGCTTTATTTAGGGCATGATTTTATTAGATTTTTTATTTTATGAAAAAAAGTAAAAAAGTTTGAAAATGAAATAGTTCTAGTATTTAACTTTTTCTTATATTCTACCAGATCAAAGCCCATACTAAGGCAGTTCAAAATATGAAAAGAAATTGAAAGGTCAGTGTTGAAAATTTTGAGTTATTAAAGGAAAAAGAGTTATCGCCCCTTACAAAATTTACAAAAAAGTACCATATCGATGGTATTTAGAGCTTTATAAATTTCACATTGGGTGCCTTTTTTTCTTAAATTAGTTTTTGTATGAATAAATACTACCATAGATAGGAGATAAATAACACAAAACCAAATTATCATATTTTTTTTCATTTAAAATGGGTTTTATTGAAGCGGGCTGTTTGAAAAGGACAAACTAAGAGGAAGTGGGTGGGGTAAATTTTACATGGCCGTAGAGCTAACTGTTGTTCACCAAAATGTACACTTTTTCTATTTTTTTTATTCATCTTAAATAGCTCTTCAATACAAAACTATCATAGAGTGTTTTCATATACTTTGAAAAGTTCCCAAATTCATGACATTGATACACCCTTAATACAGGAAAAAAACAACGGTAACATTATATACCCGCACCATGATGGTAACACTACATGTATTATGCTCTGCACTTTATTCTGTATTAAGCAACAACTTGTATTTGAGATTTCCTTTATGGTCTTCTTTTGCCAGATGACTGCAACTCAAACTAGAATTAGTGACTGCGGGCAAGTCATATCGATGTCACCCCCACTATTACTCATTATTACAAAAAATAGAATTTTAGAAACATGTTGATATGTGACTCGTATTTTGCACTGCATTCTTTGCAAACAATATCAAAATATGTCCTAATACAATATAAGCAAGCTGTGTCCTAATTCATAAGGGACCTACGAACCATCGTGATTTAATTACTATGCCTTTCAATTCCTACCGGTATTCTATTGCAGGATAATACACTGGTATGAATTTATTATTTCTTAAGTAAATGTTAGAGAAATTTTCAGTTTACAGGCTCTTATGTGGAACCTTGGTAATGTATCGGTTAGATATACCTGATGTTAGTATAAAGCATAAATACAATGCTCCCTCCCTATAACGATTCCCTCCTTACAATGACACTTGCCGCTGTTCCCCAAACAATAAATTATGTCAAACCTTTTTACCTCTGCAATATCTTCTGCTTAAAATTGTCGTCTGCTGTTTTAACTCAGTCTAACATTGGCGTAGCTTCCTATTAGGCAAGTAGGCACGTGCCTACACATTTTTTTTTCAGAAGTCCGAAAAATCAATAAAATTGACATCTAAGGGGGGTTAGGGGTGAACCCCAATTATTTTTACATAGATTCATGTTAGTATTTTGCCATTATCAAACGCGGGAAAAGACCTCAGAACGCATCTAGAGACTATCTAGGAATAAAAATTTCCCGGGGGCACATACACCCGAACCCCCTAGTAAGAAAGTGTACACTTATTAATTGGTCTAGTCACCCGGTTGGCACGCATGTGCATTTGTACATGTGGCTGCCTTTATGCAAAACACACGCTACTGCGTACACCCTGTCCTCATACTGGCGACAATTTAAAAAGTAAAAAATGCAATAAAATAGGAATAGGATGGTGTTAGAGTCTAACTTAGAGATTAATGGAAGACAACCTGTCAACAATTACATTATATTAACCTGGAACAGACAATTTAATGTTACTTTCAGCCGACTTTTTACATAGATTTATGGCAGAATTTTACCTGTCTTGGACGCACAAAACGTCCCCAGAACAAGCCAAATGCTATCTAGGAATCAACCCCCATCCCCTCCTAGTAAGAGTGCGTTCCATAAATTGGTATAGTTACTAAAAGGACTTCCCACGGGCCTTTAGTGTGTTCGATCAACTTGTCCCGAAAAGAAAGTTACGTCCAAATAATTTCAATTAAGTAGCGAGTATGTTAATGAAAAAATTACGGTATCAGACCCTATGATATACTAATTGACGTCGGGTTGTTGTTTGGGTTTGGGTTTTTTTCAAGAAAAATATGCAAACATAAATTCTTTTGCAAAACATTAAAATGGTCTGGTTTTTGAAGCTTTTCATTTCATTAATTATTCATATAAATGTCTCCCCAGACCCTCCTTAAATGCGTCTCCAGTGTTGTAGAACTCAAAAAAAATTCGGGAGGCATGCCCCCTGACCACACCCCCCCCCTTAAAAAATGTAGCGAGTAGCGAGTATGTTAATGAAAATATTACGGTATCAGACTGATTGACGTGGGGTTGTTGTTGTGTTCGTGCTGGGGTTTGTTTTTTTCAAGAAAATATATGCAGACATATTCTTTTGCAAAAAAATAAATTTGTCTGGTTTTTGAAGCTTTTCATCTCATTAATTCTTTGTATAAATGTCTCCCCAGACCCTCCTTAAATGCGTCTCCAGTGTTGTAGAACTCAAAATTTTCCCGGGGAGCATGCCCCCGGACCCCCCTAGAAAAGATATGCCTACACTTTCATTTTGACCAAGCTACGCCCCTGTCTAATATTGGACATTTTGACAGGAAAAAAACAACATAATGAAGAGTAATAAAAAAATTTGAATCCAGATCAGACGCCGCATTACACGGCGTCTGATCAGGATTCAAACTGTTTGCAAATGTAAGTCAATTTCCCTCCCTATAACGACTCCCTCCAAACAACTCACACATTTGTTGTTTCCCATTGGATGTTGTAGAGAGGGAGGGCTGTACATACCTGATGTAGGTGGTTCCAGTTGGTGAAGTCTGTAGATTGCCTCCCCACCTGGGTAATTGTGATGAGAGGTATACAGGAATACTGAAGTACTTAGTAGATTGCCACAGACATGCAGGGCTGCTATATACGCCAACAGCTTCCCAAACATCCATTTGTTCCTGTTTATCCATCTTAGAAAAACAACAAAAGGTTTTATTATTTCATAGCAGAGCTCCAGATAAGGGGAGTATTTCAAAAACTAAAACCTTGAATTTGGTGCTCAAATAAGGGAGAAAATGTTGGATTTATTATTATCTTGCATATATGCGTGGGGTAGGAAACACTTAACCCATTACCCAATAGCCTGTTGCTAGTTTTGAAAACAGACTAAAGCAAGTTGAAAGTAAAGCAGAATGTGCCTTGAGGCGCATTCTGCTTTAGTTTCAGCCTGCTCTATTAGCTACTATCTGATATAATATAGAAAATACTTCTTATGGTACATATTTATGACTGTATAAATTCGAATTATTTTCCTCAGTGGAGGAATAAATTAAAGGTATAAAAAGGCGTATTCATAGGGTAATGGGTTAATTATTCCATGGGATTTGATTTTGTGGACCAAAGAAACCACGAAAACCACAAAAATTAAACCCCAACAAACATTAATGATTTCACAGTAATTCAAATGTTTAATGAAAAAAAAAAATTATGAAATCTATTTGAAATGACCTTTCAAAATTTCTAGATTCTCATCTTGTTGATATTTTGAGGTCCGCTGAATTTCATAACTTTCATATACGTGTAGTTCATATACAAGAGGGCCCTGAGGTCCTGAAGTGCTCACATGAGAAAATAAAACTCATAATACATGTGGTTGTCTCTAGAAGCTTTTTCTGCCATTTGACCAACTGACCTCCCTTATTACCCAACCTGACTAATATTGATTTGATTTGATTTGATATGATTTTACGTCGCTTTTAACAGTATTTCAGTCATATCGCGACGTCCAGCATATTTCAGGTGGAGGAAGACCCCAGAAGCCCTTTATGCACTGTTTCAGGCATAAATCGGCAACTGGGTAGAACCACCGACCTGCAAGCCAGCTGGAAGGCTTCCCCACATGAAAAATCCAAACGACCCGACTGGGATTCGAACTCACAGCGGTGAGGAGCTTAGTGGTGTAAGTCACAGTGACTATACCACTAGGCCACCCGACTAATATTGATCCAACATGACTACTATATTTTGCAGAGGTAATACAGCCCTGATACTCCAAACAAGTTTGACTAATAAACTTACAATTTATTCAAAGCTTCAGCGGCTGCCACATTGCAAACTGGAATGACATAGATGATGAAGCGCAGTTCCTTGTGGGGCAGGAAGGAGAACAGGAGCACAAAGACCAGGGCAGGCAGGACCAGTTGGCGTAGAACAGGGGACAGGTACAGCCCCACAGGCACCAGGAATACACTACACGAAAGGGCCCTTGGCAAGGCCGAGTAGAAGTACCATAAGAATGGAGATGTCTTAATATGGTTAAGGATAACATCTATATTCAGGGTTCCAGATAAGAGGGAGTAAACTGAACAAATCCAATATTTTTTCAATCGTTTCACCACCAAACCCTATGGTGTTACTACTCATTAGAATTGTCTCTTCGAGACAATTCTAATGAGTAGTGACACCATAGGGTTAAAATCAGAAATAAAGATTTTAGTTTTTCTTTTCTTATCTGGAGCCCTATATATCATAATACAGAACATGTGTACATCACTTATCACCTGAAAGTGAGAGGATTATGACTACATATGCCACACGAACACTGACTATTCAACGTATTACATATTGTTCCTGTTCTCGTTTTAGATGACCGTTCATCGTTGTCATTGTTGATCATTAAAGACATTAAACTAGTGAGACACAAAGAGACCTTGTTCTTATTTATGACAACAGTCATCTACTGTCATTGTAAAATCCAGTGAGTACCTTCAAGACGATATAAACAATGCCTGCTGTTGCCTGCCCGATCCCGGTCTTATTTAAAAGTATGAAAGAGGGAGTCAGTTATGCAAAAAAAAAGAAGATCAAAGATAATAGCCACAAAAGACAAAGGTTATGAGGGCAGACTGATGGACAGCACAACAAGAGTTGTCAGACAACAAAGCTCGCCAGCGGCACAAATGGAAACTTAAAAGCACAGTCTGAGGTCAAGGTCACATGGGTCCAACTTTTTGCGAGCATGGAAAAGGTCTTGTTCATATACACATGCATATCAATTATGAAAGCAATAACTCTAGTGACATAGGCGTTATAAGCAGTTTTTGAAACTTAAACGCAGATTTCATATCCTTAGAACTTGGGCTCTAAGCTCAAGGTCACAGGGGTCAAACTTGTTGCGTGTATGGAAAGGTATTGTCCAAATACACATGCATATTGAATATGAAAGCAATACCTCAAGGAAAATAGGAGTTGTCAGCATTTTGTGAAACCTCATCCCAGATTTTGAGATCCTAAACACTGGTCCTAAGTTCAAGTTAAAGGTCATTAGGTCAACCTTTTGTGTGCATGGAAAGGTCTTGTCAAAAAACATAATTATAGGAGTTATAATTATTTTTCGAAAAATTAAACACAGATTTCAAAACCTAACCATAGGCTCTAAGCTCAAGCTCAAGGTCACAGGTGTCATACTGTTTAGGCAAATGGAAAGATCTTGTCTATATACACATCCATAAAAAGAAAGGAATATCCCACAGGACATAGAAGTTAAAAGCATTTTCTTTTGTTTAAGCCGTTCACGAAGACGACTGCCGGGGGTATAACATAAGCTGTACTATGTACAGATGAGCTAAAAACAATACCGTATGTCTTTCCGCTAAAGTTGGGGAGACCTAATTACCCAGCATTCAAGGAATTAAAGGATACACCCCAGTCTGAGCTTTTATTCAAGATGGTGTTGTACCAAAGAACTTCTCCCTCAGGCCATAGGTACCGACGCCAGAAAAATGAGTCCACAGTCAGGCTTATAGCTGAAACATGAAATACAGTCTAATTGTGTTAAGCGGCCAACCTTTAAAGAAGCGTTGATGTCTGTAAAGACATACAGGAGCATTCTGCTTTACATTTGTTATGCATTAACTCAATATCCCCTGAGAATTCCAATGGACAAATCCAGTTAACAACAAAGGCTGGTCCATTTTAGACTATTTAGGGTTGTTTTTTATAATGTATTGCAAAATGACAAACAATGAAGTCCCTGATTAGAGGGCTCCTGCGGGAGCCCTCTAATCAGGGACTTCACTGTTTGCATTAGACAACTGTACCCTTCAAAGGTACACTTTTGGTAAAGAATGCATATATGCGTCACTAGGGCACAATGAGTTAAGCTGCCAATTGCATTATTAAATTATATTCAGTGGTCACTTAACATAGGTTTGACTGTAGAAAGATGTTGATTTCATGATTAAACACTATTACAGCTGTAAGTACATATATTTATAACAGAGAAAAACTCCAAAAATTGAACATATGTTTATTTTATTTCTAATATGTTTCGGCCTGTGGCCTTCTTCAAAGATAAAAAGTAAACAAATAATGCTTATGACGTCATATGTCATATGTAAGTACCAAACCTATCTCCTATTAGAAAGTTAGTGTCTCATTTGCCCCTGTATCTTTAATGGATAATTCCAGTTTCCAATTTTTGAGGAGCCCTCTGATCAGGGTCTACACTGTTTGCATAGGGCAAGCATATTCTTGACAGGTATACTGTTTACAAATAAGGAGTATAATCGCCGCTAGGGTTGAATGAGTTAATATACCATTTGTGTGCCGATAGTAGGATCAAATGCACAAAGGGACAAACACGTGGCACGAATGAAAGAATGGACGGCCAAACAAACTGACAGATGGATGGGGCTAAAACAGTATGCGCTATACTACTCATCATAAGGGCATAAAATTCTGATTTTAGAACATTAGCAAGCAGATTACCATATCACTTGGTGTTTAACCCTTTACCCCATAGACTGTTTCTAGTTTCGAAAATAGGTGACTTCTTAAAGCAGGTTGAAAGTTGAGCAGAATGCGCCTTAAACGGCGCATTCTGCTTTACTTTCAGCCTGCTTTAAGCTACAACCTGCTAGAATAGAGAAAATATTCCTTATGATACATGTTTATGACTGTATAAATTGGAACTATTTTTTCAGTTGAGGAATAAATTGAATGCGTTAAAAGGCGCTTCTATGGGGGAAAAGGATTAAATAGTAAAGCCATTGAAAGAATATTTATGTACAAACCCAGTAGAAATAAGCCTGTTGGTATTATGATTTTGAGCACTGTTTCTATGGAAACCCTTCTGGTAGCCAAATCCATCAGCAGCAGGAGACCTAGATAAAGACACAGCTCAAACCTGAACAGCAACATGGCCGCCCCGGACATCCATAGAAACACATTGTGTTGTTGCTGTATCCAAGCGGTTAAAGCAAGCAAACCTGAAATTAACAACACAATGTTTTCAATAAACATACACACACATATACGTGGGGTGATCAGAAAGTTTGTGGAAAAGTATTACCATTTCTTTTATTTCACATGCGATACTAATGAAATTTCAGATAAACATAGCTTAATTCAGTTCGAGTAAAGTGACAAATTTCTATCCGAAACGCATTAATAATATATATACATGTATATCAGAGTCTCTATGTTGACGTCACTTCACGGTATCTGGCCCAAAACGTGTCGACGTCATGTTTCACGGCCGTTCAATGTAAAATTGAGATTGGGAATGATCCAAGGCAACAACTGTATAAGTATCTAAGCAGTATTGATGCTAGACAAAACATGAGATTCTGAATCCAAGCTGTTTGCAAAGGTACATGTAATTACTGTGGGACATATCTGCTGCTAGCATGCAAAGTGTTATCACATTCAACTCTAGCGACGAGTGTATTCGTCATTTACAAACAGTGTACCTGTGAGGATTACACTTGTCCCATGCAAACATTGTAAACCCTGATCAGAGGGCTCCTTAAGGAGCCCTCTGATCAGGGTCTACACTGTTTGCCTTTTGAAATATTTTTTTAAAATCAGCCCTAAGTAGTCAAAAATGGACTAGACTTATTTTGAAATTGGAATTGTCCATTAAAAGTTTCAGGAGTGAATGAGTTAATAGAACTAAGCAATCTTGCCATTCACATTAATGACTAAATGTTTTTATGCATTTATATTATCTATTTCCATTAGGGAGAAGACAAACAAAACTTTAAGAATAAAAGGATTCAATGCGGACAGTCAAACAGACAGAGAGACATACAGAAGATTGGACAAATAGATTGATGGACAGATGGACAGACGGATGCAGACCAAGAGATGGACAGACACAGACCAAGAGATGGACAGACACATCAAATAATATACAGTAAAACCTTCCTATTAAGACAACTAAAAGGAAGGCTAATTGGTTGTATAAAAGTCAGGTGACAGCTTAAAGCAAGGTGACAGTAAAACTGAAAGCTCCTCAAGGAGCTTTCTATTTTACTGTCACCTTGCTTTAAGCAGCCACTTACCTTATAACACCTAATAACTAACACAAATAAGTGGTTGTAATAGAGAGGTTTTACTACATATATGTAAAGCAATGGCTCAGATAGGACTATTTAAAGGCAAAGGTAGAGTTCTGGAGGGACACAGACAAACAGACAGACAGACAAATCAAATACTACAGTGCTCCCTCTCTACAAAGACATCCAATGGGATACACATATTGTGTGTGTTGTTCGGAGGGAGTCGTTATATAGAGCCTAGAGGGACAATTAAGACTTGGCTTACATTTGCAAACAGCTTGAATCCAGATCAGACGCCGCGTAAGGCGGCGTCTGATCAGGATTCAAGCTGTTTGTCACTGGTCAATATATGTATTCTATCAAAATGTAACTGTGAGAGAAAACAGCAGACAACAATCTTAAGCAGACGATATTGCAGCAGTAAAAGAGTTAGACTTAATTATCCCGTTTAGGGAATTACGGTGAGTGTTGTTGTAAGGGGGGAGTCGTTGTTGGGAGGGCTGTTGTAGAGAGGGAGCGCTGTAGATGTAAAGCAATGGCTCACATAGGATTAAAGCAAATATATTTGGTAGAGTTCTGGACATGTAGAACATGAAGTGGAACTGGGACATAGTGATGAGCAGCAGTAACTGGGCTGTTCTGTCTCCACACCGGTCTCCTATAGCCCTACTGAAGGAAAACAGGCTCATCAGCAACATCAAGCCCAGGATAGCTCGTACTGAAATACAACAACATATCAACACCAATTTAAGGAGAGAAACTCAATAAGTTTATTCTTTCGTTTCAATCCTTTTCCTAAGTATTGTTAATTTACGTTAGCATGTATAAATGTAATCATATGTACTCCTGGAAATAAATATGTTTAAACTAACACCAATGATATCTCACACTGAAATACAATCTCTTTAAGGGGCCCTCTGATCAGGGTCTGCACTGTTTGTCATTTTATGATAATATTGTTAAAACACCCTAAATAGTTGAAATTGGACAGGACTTAATTGGAAACTGGAATTGTCCATTAAAAGCTACAGGGGCGAATGAGTTAACATACCTATATACTGGGACCATATTTTTTCCAGATTCAGCAGTTTGACTACTGCTACATATGGTGATGATGCCAAAGCCACCATGCCCGGGCCAATAAATGTCCTCGGCACAACACCAGGAAATTCAAGATGGTCATACTGAAATAAACCCATGTACTAACATAAACAAACCAATTTATGAGGGCATGACTTTTGAGGGCATGGTATTATGGAATGTTAATACAGTGATATCTTGTGATGCTTGTATTAACCCATTTCTCCATTGATATTTTTACACATTAAATTTAATTTATTCCTCCAATGACGAAAATAGTTCAAAGTCATACAGTCATGAATATGTATCATAAGAAATATTTTCTATATTCTAGCAGATGGAAGCTTAAAGCAGGCTGAACGTAAAGCAGAATGTGCCTTAACTCTTTCCTCCCTGAAACTTTAAATGGAAAATTCCAGTTTCCATTTTAGTCTGGTCCATTTCTGACTTTTAAGGGCTGTTTTTGTCAATGTTTTGAATTATGACAAACAGAGAAGACCCTGATCAGAGGGCTCCTTTCGGAGCCCTCTGATCTGGGTCTTCACTGTTTGCACAGGACAAGTGTACTTTTCACATGTACACTGTTTGAAAACAAAGTCAATATGCGGGACTAGGGTTCAAAGGGTTAAGGTAACATGCGTCGTCTGATCTGGATTCAAGCAGTTTGTCATTCTTCATTCTACATGTATTCCTTCTGTCAAAATGTCCACTGACATGCAATCCTGGGAAAAATGGCAGACCACAACAGTAAATTCTAATTATAAAAGAGCCTGCTGCTGCCCCCAAAGTTGAAATGCAAAGGTCCGCATTGAAACTCCGCTCTGCAAGGTCAATAAAATCAATATAAAATCCTATATACACCGGTACCTGTGATATATTAGTGGTGTGATATAACAAGTCATGGATGGCCTGCATGTTGAATGATTCCTCCACCTTTGTATACGGACAGACAACAATGTGTCCAATCATTACACCAATAGCCAGACATTCCGCCCATAGTATACTCATGGTCTAAAATAAAAGGAATTGCAAAACTATTTAAAAGAACAGAGAGCCTTGAAGGCCCTGATATCCCTCACCTGATATCGCTTACTTGATGTTATTGGACCTTATAGTTTACCTTTGAGTTTCACCCATAATCAAAACAAGTTTAAGCTAAATCCATTCAAATTTGTAGACACTACAGAGTAAACAATATGACAAATTCTAGTATAGCTGAGTACATCAAGTTGATGTACTCAGCTATACTAGAATTTGTCATATTGTTTACTCTCTAGACAAGGGCATATATAATTATGAACACAATGGTAATATTAAACTCAATTTTTAGCATATCTAAGAACTTATATTGACATGTATATACATTGTGTGCATTAAACTGGTTGCCATGGTTACAAATGGAACAAATAACTAGAATTGAAGAACGTTTTGGTTTAAAAACATATTGTCCCACACAATAGTGTGCTTTCAAAAGGAAACTTAAGAAAGTTACAGAAATTGTTAATGTTCACCTTTACTGACACACGATAAATGCTAAAATTAACATGGGAATTTTATAACTGTGTGACTTAACATGAAAAAAAAAAGCTTTAGACTGGCATTTTCTTATTTTACTTTTAATCGCATATGTAAAGTGTTCATTAAATTCATATAGATTTACATAACATTCATCAATTGTTACCATGGCAAGTATATAATGTGAACACTGTTCAAATTTTGCATGTACGTCTCTAAAATTACCTAGCAACAAGAGTTCGCAGGGTGACGAATAATTATGTCTCAATGACTGTAGTAAATGCAGTCAACATGTGCATTCCATGACAAGCTGCCCGAGATATCGACACCCAGATAACGAGCACTACTGATGGTCTCCAGAGTACAAATGTATGTCCATTCTATGTAGTTTGTAGTGTACTGGGTGGGAATTGGAACTCTAGCCTTTGTGGTTTTGACACTTGGAAGGGTTGAAGTTCATATTCCACCTGAGAGACCACTCCAGTAAATGTTAGTTGTTTAGATCATTTTGAAGAGTAGGCATAGTACCTACCGCCTGTCTCCTTTTCATCAATTGTAAGATAGATACTGCAGTGTCATTACCATAGGATCAGGATTCGTAAGAAATTTACAGGTCGTTGATGTTCTGTCTTCTTAAATACTGCAGGTCTGACAGTTTGGTAGAAATTAAGGTAAAGGTAAGCTTTATTTTAGACCTACTAAAACCTGTGACGCCCGTGACGGTTCTGTCACGGGTTTTCTTCTTTCTGTCACTGGTTTTCTCCTTAAATTACAGTCACGGGTTTTTCTGCAATCATCACGGGTTTTGTTCAGAGCATCACGGCTTTTGTATTGTTGTCAAGTAACATCAGAGACAGGTAAACAACGTCATACATGTCAGGATATCATAGTGACGACGTCAAAGTCATTGTTTCTTCTTAACAACATCGTTGCTACAATAATACTTAACAAAACAGATTATTTTGCAAACAAAATCATGTAGATCTGCGATGTCTTTCTCTGTAGCGGCAATCCTAGAAGTTTTGCGAGACACGACTGCAGAGTCAGTGTCAGCTCTTCCCTCTCAACCAAAGGGTGGACAACTCTTCTGTATCAACAAACTGTATGTTGTTAAATTGTTCCCGGAAATACGTTCCTGCCAGTCAAAAGACTGCTACCATACCCTTGGTACCGTTTTACTAACATTGCGTACGTTTGTACGTAGTAATTTGCATATTTTTACTCTTGCGAAAATATTTAAGCAAATTCTTAAACCATTTTACTAAAACTTCACGGGTTTTATAGGTAATGACCAATTTTTAAACTGTCACGGGATGAGATGGACCATACATGAAAAAGCAATGACGAAAACTGACTGTCACGGGTTTTAGGTAATGACCAAGTTTTAAACCATCACGGATTTTGTAATCGTCACCGGTTTTAGTAGATCCCGCTTTATTTAACGTCGCATATTGCAAACAATCTTAAGCTCTGTAGAGCTTTAATTGGACAAACAAGATATCCGATTCCATTAACCCATTCCGCCATAAATAAGCCTACAGTTTTTTCCTCCACTGAAGAAAAATAGTTCACTTTTATACAGTCATGAATATGTATCATATGAAATGTTTTCTTTAAAACTAGAAACAGACAACGGGGTAATGGGTTAACCAGCATGTTTACCTGGTCATTACAGTTACCTTCCTAGCACTACCCGTATAATGCCGAGCGCCAGTACCATTTTCATAATTAATGGACTTTGGTACATGACCCGGCCGGGGATCGAACCCACGACCTCCCGCCTCGAAAGTGGACGCTCTACCAACTGAGCTATCGAGGCTTTATTATTTATATACATGAAAAGAAAAAAAGAAAAGACAAATTCGTGCTTACATTAATCGGAGTTTGTGATTCGATGCAGTTACAGCTTGTGTTGAAGGGATCGGTGTTGAAGCCACATAATAAAATTGAATCGAAGGGAAGTAACTCATTCATAACTCAACGCAAAGAAAACTATATCTTCTTATCTCTACATCTTAATCAAAGCCCTGGAAGACTGTCGGCGTTAATTGTCGTAATAAGAGAAAGCACCTGTTAAATGTACCTTTCACTCTATAGCCTGTGTCTAGTTTTGAAGACAGGTGACCATTAAAGCAGTGCTTTACTTTCAGCCTGCTTTAAGCTACTTTTCTGTAAGGATATAGAAAATATTTCTTACGGTGCATTTATTTTTTTTTTATTTTTATTATTTTTAATTATTTATTTTTATGCATTTATTCATGACTGAAAACATTGGAACTACTTTCTTCAAAGGAGTAATAAATTAGAGGCGTTTGATGAGTTTCTATGGAGTTATGTGTTAAACTTCACATGATCTTCCTTTACAAAATATTCCCATTGACGAAATGTGGCATTCTGCAATTAGACTTGGCAATGTCTCCAAAGAAGATTATACAACTGCTTTGAAACCATTTTCAGGACTGCCATAAGTTGACATGAAAAATCCTAAGATTTCCAAATTTGCATTTTTCAAGTTTGATTTTATGAATCGTACCTTTACCCCATTGTCTGTTTCTAGTGTTGTTGACACACGACTACTTAAAGCAAGCTGGAAGTAAAGCAGAATGTGCCTTAAGGCGCATTCTGCTTTACTTTCAGTCTGCTTTAAGCTACCATACACTAGAAAAAAATCCAGAGATTTAGGAAAAATCTGGAGAAATGCCAGCCCTGCAATTTAGCCATATAAATTAAAGTTGTTGTTTATTCTCTTCATTTATAATGTAAAATTATTTAGGTTACTGGACGTTTCGCTACTTTATGTATGCCTGTTGTTCTGTCTGTTAAAAATCTTGTGCAGCTAACGCTTATGCCATTGGAGGGAGTTGTCCCCATCTTTCACGAATTTACTACTTTTTGCGAAGGTGTTCATGTGGTTTGGAATTTAGCATACTTACGTGCCTCTAGTGGGATGGGGGAGGATAGACTATATACACCCACTGCCCGAGCTGGCAGAATGGTAAGACTCCACCAACCAAGAGGGCCAAAATGACCCTTAATCGCTCACCTGACCATGGTGACATTAAAATTGGTTAAGTGATTTCAGAAAAGATGATTTGTAAATTTTCAATGATGTTATAAGGAAAATCAGCCTCATCCACTGGCAGCCATCTTTTTAAGCTAAGAAAACTTGTTTAGAGAAATCTGGTTACATGTAGAGTGTCACCTTTTGATGAATCATAATGTGTAGTAATATTTTCATATGGTGAAAGTAGTTCAAGACAAGAAGATTATTCAAGTTTTCATTGATAAAATCTACATTTAGCTCTGGTGACTTAGAAATGCAATGGACCGGAACAATTTCAATAACATTGCAATGGTAATAAAGGACTTCCAGAAATTACACCATACCAAATATCAAAGCTCTGGCTCTATTAGTTTCAGAGAAGTTGTTGAAGATTTCACTATATAACTCTTTGGGTGAATAAAAAACAGTCAACACAATACTGCATGATCGTGTCTTCTACTCCTTCGGTGTTTTATTATATAACTCTTTGTAAAAACTGTGACCCCTGGGGCAGGATCATATTTTATCCCAGGGACATAATTAAAAAAAACTCTTGATAGAGGATCTGTAGATGATGCTATGTGCCAAATATCTAAGCTCGGTCCCTTCTGGTTTTTGATAAGAAGATGTTTGAAGATTTCATTATACATGTATATAACACTCTGTAAAACTGAGACCCCCAGGGGCGGGACATTTTTGACTCCAGGGTAAACATTGAACAATCTTGATAGACGACCTGCAGATGATACTATGTGCCAAATATCTAAGCTTATGGTTTTTGAGGAGATAATTGAAGATGTCACTATATAACTCTATGTAAAACTATGATCTCCAGCGCGGGACCATTTTTGACCCCAGAGACATAATTTTAACAACTTTGATAGAGGACCTGTAGACGATGCTATGTGCAAAATATCAAAATATCTAAGCACAGTATACTATGGTTTCAGAAAAGAAGATGTTTTCAGTTTTTAATGGTGACCCCGGGGCTGGCCAATTTTGACCCCAGGGACAAAATTTGAACAATCTTGATAGAAGACCTATATAGATGATGCTATGTGCCAAATACCTAAGCTCTGGCTCTTGTGGCTTTTGACAAGAAGATCTTTTAAGATGTCCTAATATTTTTACTTCGGTTGCCATGGCAACCAGAGTTCTGCATTGTTTTTAATTCTTTGAAATTTTTTTAAAGAGCTTGACCTAAGGAGCATTCCTGTAAAGTTTGGTTGAAATCTGTCAAGCTGTTTTGGAGATGTCATTTGAAGCAATTGTTAAGGACAATGGACAACAGACACAGGACCATCACAATAGCTCACCTTGAGCTTTTGGCTCAGGTAAGCTAAAAATGTGGTCTCTGAGTGTTAATAAGGTTTTTCTGTGATTTGACCTAGTTTTTGACTAGACATGAGTCACATGACCCACAATTGATCTTGATCTAGATTTCAATAAGGGAAACATTTTGACCAAGATTCATTAGGAAATAGTCAAGATTTGTAGCCTCTTAAGTGTTACGTTTTACTATAATTTGACCTAATGACCTAGTTTTTGACACTACATGACCCACATTCAAATTTGACCTAGATTTCAATGAGGCAAATGTTTTGTTCAAGTTTCATGAAGAAGATCCAATGAAATTAGTAGCCTCTAGAGTGTTAACAAGGTTTTTCAATGATTTGACCTTGCAACCTAATTTTTGATCAGGCATAACCCACATTTCAACTTGACCTAGATTTCAATAAGGCAAATGTTTTGACAAAGTTTCATTAAGATCCAATGCAATTTGTAGCCTCTAGAATGTTAACGTTTCTCCATGATTCATCCTAGTGACATAGCTTTTAACTGGACATGACCCATATTCAAACTTGACCTAGATTTCAATGAGGCAACATATTGATTAAGTTTGTAGAGATTTGTAGCCTCTTGAGTGTTAACAAGCTTTTTCTATGATTTGACCTAGTGACCTAATTTTTGACTCAACATGACCTACATTCGAACTTGACCTGGATTTTCTTCCAAGACAAACATTGTCATCAAGTTTAGTGAAGATAGATGAAGTTTGCAGCCACTAGAGTGTTAACAAACCAGTTGTGGAGCACGGACATCCAGCAATCCTAATAGCTCAGCTTTGTGCTTAGGTGAACTAAAAACCGAAGTAAATTTAACGAGATGTTTTTTAAAAGCCAAGTATACAACAGGTCATAACTGCAATGAAAATCATCAGACCGATCCAGATTCAATAAACATCTTACCTGTATGATGAGATAGCTAAATATGAAATTATTGTTTGGAAATGAGGTTTTTTAGTGTAAAATTCTAAGGTCATGTATGTAAAGGGGCATAACTGCAATAAAAATCATCAAACTAAAAATGTTTTCAATTAACTGTCAAACAGTTTAAACAGAAACACATCTTTTTTAAGTGGAGGCAACATTTCCTTAGTGGGAAAGGGGGCAGGGTTATTTTCTAGTATTTTAAGGGGTGGGGTGTGAGGTGTTATTTTTCCTGTTATACCGATTGGGATTTGTATCTGTACAGATGTCAATTGTAAGTTTAAGATCATACCAAATTCTCATCTGCATCATGACATATATTAAAAGTTTGACACACCTTAAAGACCATGACCAGAGTGCTCCTGAAGGATCCCCCTGATCTGGGTCTACACTGTCTGCACATACATAGTCCCTGCACTGCAAAAATGAACTCTTTGCATGCATGCATAGTAATTTTTTCTTTTCCAAATATGGCCTTCTGTAACTGTTTTAAAAACAGAATTTCTAAATTTCTTATCAAAACAGGGTCAGCATGTCAAACAGTTTTGATTCTGATGAGATGTAGCGTTATGCATCGTCTCATCAGGATCAAAACTGTTTGCTTATAGGTAATCACTGTGGCATATATATTGGCTGCTAGCATAGTAGGAGTAAAATGACACCCAGGAAATAAAGGAAAACAGGGCAGCTTGTTTCTTTTTCATTTTTTCAAGTTTATTCACTTTTCTTCCTTGCAAAGTCAAAACCTGACAATCCAAATATCACAATATTCCATACATTAAGAATAAAAAATAATAAACAAGGCATGTGACACATAACAAATACACAAACAAATGTCTACATTGTGATAGCAGGGCTGCCATTTCTCCGGATTTTTCATAAATCTTCAGATTTTTTTTTCTAGTTCATGGTAGCTTAAAACAGGCTGAAAGTAAAGCAGAATGCGCCTAAGGGCGCACTCTGCTTTACTTACAGCATGCTTTAAGTAGTCGCATGTCAACAAATCTAGAAACAGGTTATGGGGTAAAGGTACGATTCGTAAAATTGCACTTGAAAAAATGCAAATTTCGGAAATCTTAGGATTGTTTATATCAACTTATGGCAGCCCTGTCATAGTTATCTTTGTTGTTACTCTGTTGTGAAATTCAATGGAGTATTTACTACAGGTACAAATTTCCCAGTACTTTCAGTACAGTCAAATCATTATTTATTTTCAAACTGGTCCATCGGTTTCAGACAAAGATTTTTTATTTTTTTCACTATAGATATATAGAAAATCTTATCCCTCACTTGAAGCCATGTTTTTTTTAAGCTAGAAAAAATATTTTTAAAAATTGTAGAGGATTAGCCATTGATCATTTGTGTGAAATTATTTTCAATTTGGACCTGTATTTTCTTACATATTTTAAATACATTGCCATGGCAACCACAATTCCAATTGGATGACCTGTATTTGAAATAAATCTGACAGAGTGTTTACCCTCCAAGGAACAATCCTGTCAAGTTTTAATGAAACTGGCCCATTAATTTCAAAGAAGCTCTTTAAAGAACAAGAGGTGTGAAACACTATACTCCCATGTGATCATGACCTCTAAATGACATTGACCTTTTTCTGACAATACCAAAATTGCACTGAACTCAATGGGCTTCTTGAGTGGAGTACACATGCCCAATAGGAAGTCTCTGTCACATGTACTTTCATAGTTATGGCCAGTGTGAAATTCAGCCTATTTGACCTCAAATTTACCTTGACCTTTGTCATACACAACGCCAGTTGTACTGAGCTCAAGGGCTTTTTGAGTACACATGCCAAACATGAAGTCTCTATCACATGCTGTTCCAAAGTTATGGCCAAGGTTAAAGTTGTGGACAGGCATACAGACAGATGGACAAATCTGACAGAGTACCCTCCAAAGAACAATCTTGCAAAACTTGAATGAAATTGGCCCAGTCGTTTACAAGGAGAAGTTCTTATAAGACAAAGTTGATGATATACAACCCACAATGATGACGGACACAAGGCAAACACAATAGCTCACTTTACCGCTTCATGCCATCCGAGCAAAAACTTAACACTGTCTCACCTTCAATTACAATATACATGTTTAAAATATCACAGGGTTTGCTTTAAAGTACAAATATGTTAATTCAAAGTTCTAAGCATATCTTTTTCAAAGAAAAAGATACAATTGAATTGATCAACATTTTAGCCTTAACATATATTTTCAGTTTAATATGATTTCATATTTATAAATACTATCAACATCTTTGAAAGAAATGAGGTCAGTTTAGACAAATCTATATGGCAAACTATGGAAACGCTCCACAAAAAACAGCTTTAAATAATGAGCTGTAAACTTACACTGTAGTGACCAAGTACATGTATATACATACTTTACAAACAGTGTAGATCCTGAACAGAGTGCTCCTTAAGGAGCCCTCTTATCAAGGTATTCCATGTGTGTCATACGGGTACAATAAAACATTCCCGGGACAAACCCCCTAGAGAGTCAATTTAAACTGATCACTTAACAGAAAATTGAAGTGTCCATTTGTAAATTCAGCATTATCCTCAAATGCATTCAACCTTTTCCTCTGCATAAGCACTATGTCACCTTTACCTAAAATCTCCTGTACATAAGCACAAAAGGTTGTTATACATTGGTGGTGCTGAAGTTTTCCATATTCTAGCAGATGGTAGCTTAAAGCAGGTTGAAAGTAAAACAGAATGTGCCTGAAGATGCTTCTGCTTTACTTTCAGCTACTTTAATCTACCATCTGCTAGGATATAGGAAAAAGGTGTATCTACAGAGTAAAGGGTTAGACTAAAACTCAGTGCGAAAGGGTTCAGTTTTCATAGGTAATACAATTATTTTGAGGGTTTGGTGCAAAACTATTGTAACTCCTTCACAATTGTGAAGGAGTAACAATAGTTTTGCACCAAGCCCACACACTGCTGTGTACATAGTGGGACATCAATTTGGCAGACAATAATAGAGCAGTTGAAACAAACACTTATAACAAACACTTACAGCTGGGGATGGCAACAGTATTCCAGCATTCAAATATTCAATAACCTAGCAAATATTCAAATAAAATTTATCTTTTCAAATATTCTATCATTATTCCAGCATTCAAATATTCAATAACCCAATAAATATTCGAATATAATTTATCTTTTCAAATATTCTATCATTATTCCAGCATTCAAATATTCAATAACCCAATAAATATTCGAATATAATTTATCTTTTCAAATATTCTATCATTATTCAAGCATTCAAATATTCAATAACCCAGCAAATATTCGAATATAATTTATCTTTTCAAATATTCTATCATTATTCCAGCATTCAAATATTCAATAACCAAGCAAATATTCGAATAGAATTTATCTTTCCAAATATTCTATCATCTTTTTTTTAATAATCATATTTTTCAAAAATATTTTCATAACTCCAACAGACAACAGTATTTGACAGAGATGAAAAACTATTCTGAATCAGGGCTGCCATAAATCGATCTTGAAAAATCCTAAGATTTCCAAATTTTCTATTTTGCAAGTGCGATTACTTAAAGCAGGTTGAAAGTTAAGCAGAATGCACCTTAAGGTGCATTCTGCTTTACTTACAGCCTGCTTTAAGCAACCATCTGCTAGGATAAAGCAGATTTCGGAAAAATCTGGAGAAATGGCAGCCCTGCTGAACAATGTTAGAAATTGATTGTCACATTATGATTGAATATTTGAGTAGTGAAAATGGTTATTGTTGCCATACATACTTATAACAAACAGTTACATCAAATAGTTATAACAATACTGTTGTAGTAAACTTATCACAGAAGTAATAATCTATCACATACCTATATAATGTATTAACTCTGTTCACACCAATACCTGTTCCTGTCCCTCATTGAAATGCCCTAACACATTCAACCCTAGCGACAAGTATACTCGTCATTTACAAACAATGTACCTGTGAGGATTACACTTGTCCTATACAAACAATGTAGACCCTGATCAGAGAGCTCCTACAGGAGCCCTCTGATCAGGGTCTGCACTGTTTGCCATTTTGATATAAATTGTTAAAATCAACCCGAAATAGTTAAAAATGGATTAGACATATTTTGATATTGGAATTGTCCATTAAAAGTTTCAGGGGTGAATGAGTTAAATTTCCTTCCTTGTTAACCCTTTAATCCCCCAATAGAAGCGCCATTTAGCACATTTAATTTATTCCTCCATTGAAGAAAATAGCTCCAATTTATACAGTCATAAGCATGTACCAAAAGAAATGTTTTCTATATCCCACAGATGGTTAATTTAAAGCAGGCTGAAAGAAAAGCAGAATGCGCCTTAAGGCGCATTCTTCTGCTCTACTTTCAACCTGCTTTAAGTGCTCACCTGTCTTCAAAACTAGAGAAAGGCTATGGAGTAAAGTGTTTACCCTGCAGTACATTTCTGACAGTCCTTCATGCAACTGCTACGGCCCTGAGCTCCAGATAAGTTGAGTATTTGCTATACAAACTATCTTATGTCTCCACTGTATTAGGGCTGAAACGGGTACCCAGGTTCCCCCTGGTAGAGTAGAAAAAAGTGTAAGTACCCTGTAACACTTCAATTAGATCTACAATGGATGAATACCATTTATATCTTTGGGTACCCACTACGAGTGGAGTAATTAATGCCCTGTGGGATACCCATATGTTGTGACAACTACTAATTAGAATAATCTCTTCAACATAGGGTTTGGAGGTGACGTACAGAAGACTAGAGATGTGTCTGTGTCTGTAAGACACACATGATGCCCCCTCAAATATGAATGTAGCCTAATCAGTTCACATACCCGTAAATCTTTGAAAAATTGAAACATAATAGTAAAACCTCTATTACGACCACTGTAGATATGGCTGAAATGACTGTAGGAAAGGAGCTTTTTGTTTTACTTTCACCTTGCTTTAAGGGGCCACTTTCCTTACAGAAAAACTAATTTAACTTATTTAGAGGTCGTTATAGAGAGGTTTACTGTAGTGTAGGTACTATAGGAGGAGTTAGATAACAAAGTATGTACGGTATACTATTATATTATGTGGATGGACGAACAGACGGACGGACAGACAGGGGTAAAACTGACCCCAACTAATCATTGTGGAGAAATAAAACTGTTGGAAATGTTCAGAATACCCACTCTTATCTGGAGCCGTGTGCAAGCCACTTTTATAGTGTAAGTGTCTTTTCTATAAGCATTTATCACACACAGCTATCTCTGATATACAAAGGGGCTGTACTCTAGACTGTAAGACTTTTTAACTCTTGGAGTTGCAGGACCTGGTATTGTAGTAACCACCTTTGCCCCCATTCTTGGAAATCTCTCTATTAATAACTGTTCTTCTAAAGGCGATGGTACTGGGGTTGTCATTTTTTCCTTTGGCTTGTTCACGAGAACATATCGACTGGAAAAATACAAACATTTAAAACTAAACAAATTAAAACATAAGATACTATATCTCATTTGAAACACTCTGAACTCCTATGGGAATACTGGTATACAGGGCTCCAGATAAGAGGTAGTTTTTTCAACAAATCCAACATTTTCTCACTCTTTTTAACACCAAATCCTATGGTGTTACTACTCATTAGAATCGTCTCGAAGAGACGATTCTAATGAGTAGTGACACATTAGGGTTTAATTCAGAAATAAAGATTTTAGTTTTTGAAAAACTACCCTTATCTGGTGCTTATCTTATGTACATTATAGATGGTACATAATGTTTTTTCTTGGGTCAGAATATTTTGCATTATATAAAAAAAACATGGTAAATATATAGGATCTGTCATGAGCTGATAATAAAATTATGTTTAAGACAAGCTGATCTCAAATGAGTCCAGAATTGAAATGTTAATAACATCAACGAGTGACAGATTCTTTTTCTCCCATAGCCAACGATTTCAAGCTATTTTTTAAGGCAATAGGCATTTTTATAAAATCCCGATGACTTCAAAACGCCTTTATAAATAGTGACGTTATAGTGACGTCATCAAATTGATCTCACACATGTTGGAGACAAGATCATATTCATGATCGTTGTTCGCTATAGAAAACAGGGGTAGTTATGTGAGAATATAATATTCTTGTTTTAATTTCTGAGGTTCTTTGAAAGCATAGTAATAACATTCTGTGGCCATACCCTCACTGAACTTTTTACAAGGTGTACAGAAGTCCACCGGACATTTTTATAGAACTTAGAACATACATAATGAACAGGTATTTTATATTATTTGTTTTTTATCCAAAGTGGGGAGAAAAAACCCTGCCCTTCTCATTGTACAAGGTAAAATAATTCATGTTTAATCTCAGATTACCCCATAAATACGCCTTTTTGTGCCTCTAATTTATTCCTGCTCTGAAGAAATAGTTCCAAATTATACAGTCATGACTATGCACCATAAGATATGTTTTCTATATTCTAGCATATGATAGCTTAAAGCATGATGAAAGTAAAGCAGAATGCGCCTTAAGGCGCATTCTGCTTTACGTTCAACCTGCTTTAAATTTTCACCTGTCTTTAAAACTTGAAACAGGCTATTGGGAAATGGGTTATAGGTTACATTGTGGAAAATGATGATTGACTAGAAGAATAAATAGCTAAATTGATAAATTCATGTAAATTAAAATAATAATTTAAATACATGTATCTCAATATTTTAGACATGCTTGCAAACAAACTTTAGATAAAACATTCTTTAGCTTAGAATAAATATTGTCCTCAACTCACTTGCACTTGCTAGGTATAGATCGACTGGACTTTGGTCTCCATGCGTCTGGGTTACGTGGATCAATCCAATGTGGACTGAAGTCTGCAACTGTTGACATTGACCGTGAACTTGTTGGTCGTGATGGCGTGGGCACATTCTGATTAAGCCTGAATCTGTAAAATAAAGTAACATCTGTATAGATTAAGTATAGCAAAACCTCTTTATTACCGACACTAAAATGTCTTAATTATCAGATAGTTAACCCATTATCTAATAGCTTGTTTCTGGTATTGAAGATAGGTGACCACATATAGTAGGTTGAAAGTAAAGCAGAATGTGCCTTAAGGCACATTCTGCTATACTTTCAGCCTGCTTTAAGCTTCAATCTGCAAGAATAAAGAACATATAGTATTTCATACGGTACATATGCATAACTGTAAATATTTCTATGGAGGAATAAATTAAAAGCATAAAAAGGCGTATTTATGGGGTAATGGGTTAAGACAGTTCCAGGTATGCTTTCTACATGTTGTGTTTGTGTTCAAAAAGTTTAAACATAATTCTGTAAGATCTGTAGTAAACTATTGTATATGCAAACAACCTGTAAGGTTATATGGTTGTAGCTTGAAAACTGTAGGAAGAGTTGGATGGACAGTAAAACCTCTCTAATACAACCACTAAATTGTGTAAATTATTAGGTGTTTTATCCCATTACCCCATAGCCTGTTTCTAGCTTTGAAAATAGGTAACCACTTAAAGCAGGTTGAAAGTAAAGCAGAATGCGCCCTGCGCATTCTGCTTTACTTTCAGCCTGCTTTAAGCTATTATCTGCTAGAATATAGAAAATATTTCTTATGATTCTTAATGGTAACAGTATAAATTGGAACTATTTTCTTCAGTGGAGGAATAAATTATAGGCACAAAAATGTGTTTTTATGGGGTAATGGGTTAATGTACCATACAAGTGGATGAATGAATGGATGGAGAAATGGGTGGACGGACATGCGTAAAACAGAAAGCCCCCTGCTGTGTATGAGGTTGACCTTTAATCTGAGAGGACATTACAAAATTCACCACAAAATGCATAAGAAAATAACACAACACAGAGTTTTATTCATTCCATTACCCCATAAATACACCTTTTTACGCCTTTAATTAATTCCTCTACTGAAGAAAATATTTCAAATTTATACTGTCACAACTAAAAATCATAAGAAACATTTTATATATTCTAGCAGATAATAGCCTTAAAGCAGGCTGAAAGTAAAGCAGAATGCGCCTGTGGGCGCATTCTGCTTTACCTTCAACCTGCTTTAAGTGGTCACATATCTTCAAAACTAGAAACAGGCTATGGGGTAAGGGGTGAACCCATTAAGCCATACTGACTCATATTGACTCATTGTGCAATAGCCTAATACTGACTCATTTTGACACACTTTAATCCACTAGCCTGTATTGAGATAAGCATTGATAATTGTTTATCGCTTATGAGTTAACAGGAAAAGTTATGAGTTTTACCCGCTGTAAGAGTTTTGACTGCAGAATAACTGACCTGAATGGTTTTTCATGGCTGAGTTCACTCTTTGACATCTGTTGTTTCTCCAGCACAGGGGCAGCAGTCTTGGGCCTGGGTTTGGTCTTGGCTGTTGAGGGGACAGAGTGCCCATAACTGTAGCTAATTGGCACGGACATCGATGTGTTTGCTCGCTGAATTGTAGGTGCACTGGACCCCGTCTGAGAAAATCCACCAACTGAAACGATATGAAACTGATTGTTCTAGGGGTGATGCCTACAATTTAACATGTCATGACTGAATCACATGAAAATTATCAATATATCTTTTTGGAAAATAGCACAATCATTCTGCTGCCAATTAACCCATTACCCCATAAATACGCCTTTTTACGCCTTTAATTTGTTCCTCAACTGAAGAAAATAGTTTGAGTTGATACAGTCATGAATATGACATTGTATCATAAGAAATAATTTCTATATTCTAGAAGATTGTAGCTTAAAGCAGGTTGTAAGTAAAGCAGAATGCGCTTAAGGTGCATTCTGCTTTACTTTCAACCTGCTTTAAGTGGTCACCACTCTTCAATACTGAAAATAGGTTATGGGGTAATGGGTTAAATGTCTTGCTTATCTCCACTCTGTCCGTCAATCCACACATTTAGCCTTGATACACTTGAATTCCTAGTTTAGTTAGTCTAGCACTTGTACTTAACTAAACAGAAACTTCATTGTTGCAGCAAAACAAGAGGTCAAGGTCACCAAACTGCAATGCAACATACTGTACTCATTAATGCCCATCAGCATATTTATGTTGTGTGACCCTAGCTGAAGTATTAAGTCCATAAATGACCTAAACATAAAAACTAAATCTAGGTCATAGAGGTCAAGGACAAAGGTCAAGGTCATCAATGAATAACGATTTGAATAACGATTCCCTTCTTACAACAATGCTTTCCGCTGTTTCCCAAAGAAACAAGACGAGACAACTATGTCTAATGCTTACACTGCTGCAATATCATCAGCTTAAAATTGTTGTTTGCTGTTTTTTGCCTAAGTTACTTGTTGGATATTTTGAGAAGAAAAAACATAAAGACGAGTGAAAAAACAGTTTGAACCCAGATCAGATACCATGTCATGCTGCATTTGATCTGGGTTCAAACTGTTTGCAAATGTAACCAAAGTCATGCTCAACACTCTAAGAGTCTAAGTGTATTTTCCCCTCCCTATAACAACTTTCTCCCAACAACACACATAATCTTTGTCTCCCATTGGGTGTTGTAATACAGGAAGCACTGTAACAGCATTCTAAAATTGAAATTTCAAAAGTGCAAAGTTACATAGACTCACTCCTGTGTCATACACTTCTAGTGGCAAACAGTATGGCTCCTGATCAAAATGATCACTTACTAAGAGTTTCATTCAGCTTAAAATTATTGAAAATGCTACCAATTGAAGTAGCAATTTGTGCTTTTATATTTAACACTTTCGACTTTTAACTCTTCACATGCTAGCAGCAGAATCTTGATGATCTTTGCAAACAGTTTGGATCCTGATGAGACGCCGCGTAATGGGACGTCTCATCAGGATTCAACCTGTTTGACACTCTGACTGTTTTGTAAAGAAATTTTGAAAAATCTATTTTAAAACAGTAACAGACAACAACTGTTGCAGACGAAAAAATTACCCAGCATGCAAAGAGTTAAAACCAGTATTGTAGACCTGTGCAAACAGTTTATATCCAGATCAGACTCAACAACATGTGCAGTGCTCCAGATAAGGGGAGTATTTCAAAAACTAAAATCTTAATTTCTGCATTAAACCCTATGGTGTCACTACTCAGTAAAATCGTCTCAAAGAGACGATTTTAATGAGTAGTAACACCATAGGTTTTGGTGCTGAAATGAGTGAGACAATAGAGGATTTGTTCAGTTTACTCTCTCTTATCTGGAGACCTGCATGTGGGGGTCTGCCTGATCAGTAGCCAAACTGTTGTCATTTGGATCTTCTTTCTGTAAAACTAAATAAGACCAAAACTAATTTCAGAATTTTAGCTGACAACATTTTAAGCAGATGACGTTTATATTCAGTGTAGAAAGAGTTCAGTAATTATACATACCCTGGTACTCTTTTGAGTGAAATTGATTCTGCATATCAATATGAGAAGGTTTTGTATATACAATTGGTTTTACAAGGCTAAAGTCATACTGACAGACAAAGCATTGTGGCTTGAATAGCGTGACTTAAGTAAATATAAATACAGTAAAACCTCTCTATTACAACCACCAAAAAGAATGCTAAATGATTGTATAAAAGATAATAATAATAATAAAAGATAGGTGACAGCTTAAAGCAAGATGACAGTAAAACAGAAAGCTCCTAAAGGAACTTTCTGTTTTACTGTCACCTGGCTTTTAAACAGTCACCTGTCCTACGCACCAGATAATGTACACAGTTTAGTGTTATAGAAAGGTTGTACTGTATAGAAAGCTATGCAGTATACTCTATAAGAGAACATTCAGGCAGTTTTAAGACAACAATAATTAATGCAAAACAAAAGTATGCAGGTAATTTTGGGGAGCTTTCTGCATTACTTTTGTCCTTCATAAAACAGTTAAGTACCTATCTTTGGATACCTAACTGGATATTGAATAGCTAGTTTAACTGTAAATACATGTATTGAACTAATGAGTAAATAATTATACAGTAATACCTTTCTTAAAAGACACTCAAATTAAACCTTATTGTAGTCCTTCAAGAGAGATGACAGCTACATGCACAACAAAAGGAATACAGAGAGTTCCTTCATGAATTCTCTCCATTAATTTGTACTGCATTGAATACCCCTATTCCTATTAACTGGTATATGGAAGAAGGGGAGCCTTCATTCACTGGTCTTTCTGAAAATTGTCGTCTGTTGTTTATTCTAAAGTTATATAATGAACATTTTGACTTAAAAAACTTAATGACGAGTGACAGACAGCCTGAATCCAGATCAGACGATGCATTGCGCGGCGTCTGATCTGGATATAAGCTGTTTGCAAATGTAGCCAATTTCCCTTTCTATAACGACTCTCTCCAAACAACGCACACAATGTTTGTCTCCCATTGGATGTAGTTGTAGAGAGGGAGGGCTGTATAACAATGTCAGGAAAAGTGTACCAGTACTATATGGTACTTATGTTTCTCACATAACTATCCTTGTTTTCTATGGTGAACAACAACCACGAATAACGTCACTATTTATAAAGGCGTTTTGATGTCACCGGGGTTCCAAAAATTCATGTTGCTTTAAAAAATAGCTTTAAATCGTTGGTTATGTGAGAAAAAGAATCTGTCACTCGTTCATGTTTAAGACAAGTTGATCTCAAACTCGTCTAGAATAGAAAAGTTATTACGCTCGCCAAGGCTCGCTTAATAACATTTCAATTCTAGACTCGTTTGAGATCAGCTTGTCTTAAACATCGACTCATGACAGATCCTATATTGAGGAAATGGTTAAAGGTGTCATCTTACTTGCAGAATCGCATCTAGATGTGAAAAGCTTGGTGCTCTGTTTATCTTGCTTGATCACCTCAAAAGCCTGTCTTCTCTGGGCAGCTGACTGTGCCCGAATCTCTTTCTGTAGCCGCAGTAGAGTATGTCTACAACAATATAACACTCAATCTTGTATAGGTCGAACAAAGATCTAGTTTGGACCCTGATTAAGCGGATGTCCCTTCATATATGTGATGAGGATTTGACTTTAAGATCAGGTTGGTGTCAGGCTATTTGCTTATTAATTTAAGTTTTACAAATTAACAAATCAATAGCCTAACATCACTAATCCAAGTAGTGTTGAGACATCTTAACACAGGTCACTGCTAAATCCAGAATAAAACAAATGCTCCTATAGGAGCTTTCTGCATTATCTTTATCCAGCATAAAGCAACCACCTGTATTAAAGGTCTTCTATTGAGTGGTCACTTAACCCTGGTGACTACCCCATAAATATGCCTTTTAAGGCCTTTAATATATTCCTCCATTGAAGAAAATAGTTCCAATTTATACAGTCATGAATCTGCACCATAAGAAATATTTTCTTTACTCTAGCAGATTGTTGCTTAAAGCAGGCTGAAAATAAAGCAGAATGCGCCTTAAGGCGCATTCTGCTTTACTTCCAACCTACTTTAAGTGGTCATCTGTTTTCAATACTCGAAACAGGCTATGGGGTAATGGGTTAATACAAGATTGACTGTACAAGATATATTCATTGCACCATCATAGAATTTGAGCTAAAGCTAGATATTAGCTTTTTACACATTATCTTTTCCATATTGAAAATGCATTTTCAAGAACTTTTACCTCATAGAAAGCATTCTGATGTCATTATAAATTTCCTCATAGAAATTTGTTTCCATGCTTCAATACTATCCTGATATATAAGATAATTATGGGAAACACACACAGTTCCTACATCCTGACAGGGGACTACTTAACCCATTACCCCATAAACCCGGCTGTAGAATGTCCATGGTCAAATTTCTATATCCATGGATATCCATGGTTGGGCCATGGATATCCATGGTCAAAGCAAGGAAATTGAGGGGAAAATTATGACCATGGACATCTGTCCATGGACGAAGGATGGATTATCATGGACATTTGTCCATGTTGCATGGACATTCGTCCATGGTGCATGGACATTCGTCCATGGTCCACGCAGAATTCACACTTAGAAATTTTCTGCCCAATTATCCATTGAAAACAGACAGAAAAACTCTAAGTCCAAAAACATGGAAAATATTAATAAAATTCATTTATTAAGTAAGTTTTATTTTTTTATAAGCATATAGGTATTCAAATTGATGGGGATTTAACAAGCAATACAGTTGTCTTAAGAAATAATTTTTTATTTTTTTTTTAATATATTTAGATCTAGATCTACGTAACATAATAATAATTCTTATATAACATAATGTTAAGTCCAAAAAGTATATGATTTTTGCTCAGAACAATTAGGTCTGAGTTCAATTTTCAATAGATAACATTAAATTAACCCTGTCCTCCCTGAAACCTCAAATTGACAATTCTAAGTTTCATTTTAGTCTAGTCCATTTTTGAATTTTTAGGGTTGATTTTTACAAAATATGTCAAAAAGACAAACAGTGTAGACCCAGATCAGAGGGCTCCTAAAGGATCCCTCTGATCAGGGTATACACTGTTTGCATAAGACAAGTGTACTCCTCACAGGTACACTGTTTTCAAATTACATATATGCTTGACTAGGGCTCAAAGAGTTAACATGGGTGCAGAAATCTATAAGGTTTGAATATTGAGAGTGCTTAATCCTGCATGACGTATGGTGTAAACATTTGCCTTATTGTTTGCTGGTACAACAGAGATGATTGGTTATAGTAACTGGGCTAGCCAATGAAATTTGAGTTTACTGTTCCACAAACTGCCTGGCGCCTAACTTGAATTCCGGCTGTCTATAAACAAAATAAACCTCAATGATGGTTGATGCAAAGAAGATCAAAGAAGACCAGTATTGGCAGTAATGTGGGAAACTTTCTAATGTACCAGGTTCTCGGAATTTGTCAGTGTAGGAACGTTTAACTTGTCTGAGGTAGGTCACTAGTTCACTGTAGCCAGTTTAGCCAGCCCCACCCACCATTTTGTAAACATAAATATTTCTCACTGAAGAATGTCTGTTTAAAGTGTTGATGCCAAAAGAAAAACAATAATCAATCTGATATATCAGATTCACAAGAGTGTGTTAGATCTATGCCCATGCAGCTTGCTAGCCAAAGGTACAATGAGATTTACAACTAACTCACTGATAACATGTACTTAAGGCTTAAAGCTGTGTTTGATTGCCAGTCATACAATGATACTTCGTGTCTGTGTATGCTCTGAGTTTCTGTTAGGCTTTACCTAATTTACTTGATCAAGAATTGATGATTGATTGTTGCCATAAAAACCTAAAATGGTTACACCTTTTTCATGCTTTTTTCAGGTAAAAAGGATCGAACTGAAACATTGGCTTTGTGAATTTCATGCAACTGCCATGAAGATGTTGCTCAGATGGGTTTTTGCACTGAGACAGGTACAATAATTACTCATATTTCAACATCTATCCTTCCTTTCTTTCTTTCTTTCTTATTGTTACTACTCTCCATCAAGAAAGTCGATCGAAATGTTAACTCAGCACCAAGGAGGGAAGCCATTACTACCAATTTTTAACCCTTTGCCTGCTGGTCGCGACTTTGCTGTTTTGGCAAACAGTTTGGATCCAGATCAGACGCAGCGTAACGCGGCATCTGATCTTGATCAAACTGTTTGACACTCGTCTTTACGTTTCTTTACTAAAAAAAGTATAAATCTAGATTTTACAAATTTTGCAGGCGACAATTTCGAAGCAGACTATTTTCACCGCAGGATAAGGGTTAAATCTTTGGTTTGACCTGACCGGAATGAACCCGCACTGTAAGTGGATGCTCTACCACTGAGCTTTACAGGTGGTTATCAATCTCATCATCCTATCCAAAATGCATCCACTCTGGGGCATTTATAATAATCATACCAGGGTTACTATAGTCTCACCAAAATGAAACCTGTGACAACAAGCTTGCTTCTTACAATTTCTGACCTCAAATAAAGCTTCAGGATGCTATTCATCTAATTTTAAACTTTTCAAAATACTCCAGCAGAGGTTGTTTATATGTTGTTTACATGGCTGTTAGTACAGGCTGTACACAGAGATGATACACACTGGATTTAAGGTGGTTCGACAGCGGGCGGCCCGCATCCCGAGTTCCGGAAATGCTGATGACTTTCACCTGATCTTTGCGGCACGTGCTTATAGTAGAAAATTTAGATAAAGAAAAGTTTGATCTGCTTCAGTGTCTTCTCTGTTAGCTCAGTTGGTACGGTGATTGACTAGGTTCGATTCCCACTCGCTTCAAACTTTTTTTTTTAACAAATTGTCCGATTTTAGTGACTAGTCAATTCATAACGCAGTGATCAAAGGACAGGCTATGTTTAGTCACGTAATAATGAATAATATCAGATGCAAGTATAGTCAAGTGACAGCTTAATTTGTGAGGATTTATAGCCTATATGACAGATAGCAGCTTAACACAGGACAAAAGTAATGCTAAAAGATAGATCCTAAAGGAGCTTTTATGCATTACTTTTGTTATGCATTAAGCAGTCACTTGCCTTTAAAGAGCTACAGGCTACCGTTTTCAACGGTCCCTTATTACAGGTTTGACTTATGGTATTTTTTAGAGCTGACGGCATGTTAAAGTTGAACTCAAGGGAGGTTACTCGTTTTGTGTTAACATTTTGTCAGAATTTCAGGAAATCATTCATAAAATGTAAATTCTACTGTAGATTTTCATTAAATTTTTGTGACTAGTAGATTTAAGTTATATCTATCTAATAAGATTAAAATTAGTGTATGTTAAACAGCTAGATTTTTTGTAATTTGAGATTTTCAGAATTTGACTTTTTTAAAATATTGATATTGCCAGAAAAATATGATATGAAATACTTTTGTTTGCCCAATACCTTATAGTCTATGTACAGTTTACTTGAATGTACAGAAATTATTGAGTTATATCATTTTATAAAGAAAATATTCCTGTTTATTAAAAAAGGAGCTTTTCTAGACAAAAGGTCCTGTCAGAAAAAAACGGCACTGTCACTTTTTTTTATTTTAACGATTTTTCACTCTCCATATGGTATATTTCAATTCAATCAAGGTTTCAAAGAATTCTGACACAGAATAAGCTGACCCGCGAACCACCTTAAACCAGATTTAAATCTTTGGATTAAAAGTCAAATTAAGTGTTTAAAAGATTTTTTGGGGGTACCAAGTTGGTGTATTTTTGCATTCTGAATCTATTGGTAGTCTTACTTTTAAAAATAATGACTTACTTTTTGAGAAATTTGGTGCCCAACAAAATCCGTTGGGGTTTAATTAAATGCCGGTGTACTGTGAGGACAGCGCCTGAAGTCTAAAAATAGCTCGTTGTCTCTAACTTTACACAGTGGACTAATACCAGGGCACTTATGAGGTGCACAAAGTACTGAATCCCGGCGTTCACTTTATCCTGATGCTTATAAAACTAGCATTAATGCTAAACTAAAAATCATGACCGCCCAGAACGAAGCCATTTCTACATATTTGATATGGGGTGTATTTAAATTTTATCTAACATTTTTAGACAATACTTTCGTTTGTATATTTCTACAACAAACCCTGCCTATTTCTAGTATTGAATATAGGTGATCACTTAAAGCAGGTTGAAAGTATAAAGCAAAATGTGCATTAAGGCACATTCTCCTTCACTTTCAGCCTGCTTTAACTCATTCACCCCTGAAACTTAAAATGGACAATTAAAATTTCAAAATAAGTCTAGTACATTTTTGACTATTTAGAGTAATTGATTTTAACAATATATTTCAAAATAACAAACAGTGTAGACCCTGATCAGAGGGCTCCTTAAGGAGCCCTATGATCAGGGTCTACACTGTTTGCATAGGGCAAGTGCAATCCTCACAGATACACTGTTTCTAAATGATGATTATACTCGTTGCTAGGGTTGAATGTGTTTAGCTACCATTTGCTAGAATATAGAAAATATTTCTTATGATACACATACATGATTGTATAAAACTATTTTCTTCAGTAGAGGAATAAATAAAATGTGCTTCTACAGTGTAAAGGGTTAAAGCAGAATGCGCCTTAAGGCACATTTTTACTTTTAACCTCCTTTAATTAATCACCTCTCTTAAAAACTAGGAAAAGGATGTGAGGTAAAGGGTGAGAAATGGAGGTTCTTTATTTTATTTTATTTGCAGTTGATCTTGTGTATTTTCAGATAGATCAACAACCAACCAAACGGAAACGGACCAAGATGCTGAGAGTTGCTCTCCTTCAAGAAAGTCTGATAACTGGAGGACGCACCGTATATATCTGACTTGTCTTAGGTCGTTAAAGTGTGTCCAAACTGCTGTAAACCTTTCACTAAATGTTACTCTCAAACTTTTGCTCATAAATATTATGTGAAACTCAAGATCTACCAAGTATGAGTAACAGAAACACTATTTTGCCGAACTTCACCTTTAGTTATAGTTTTAATTGAATCTACAAGGATAATGAATGAGTTGAGTTTTACAGCACTGCAACACTGAATAGGTCATATATAGTGCCGATGTCTCAGTCTTGCTGCTCTTTCAGGGATAAACTTGAACTACCAACATAACTCTCAATACCATTTAGGCATTTACATAATGTAAATAGTTATTGTTGTAACAGAACTGTTTTGTTACTTAGCTTTATTGTTGATAATTATACACATTATTAACTTTTAACACATTACCCTATAAATACGCCTTTAAATTTATTTCTCCATAGAAAACATGTTTCCAATTTATACAGTCATGAATATGTAACATAAGAAATAGTTTCAATATCTTAGCAAATTGTAGCTTAAAGCAGGCTGAAAGTAAAGAAGAATGAGCCTTAAGACACACTCTGCTTTACTTTCAATCTGCTTTAATTAAGTGGCCATCCGTCTTCAAAACTGGAAACTGGCTATGGGGTAATGGGTTAAGTATTTTTCTCTTAAATATGTATTATATCATGTATACAGGACATTAATATTACTTAAGAATGAACACTCACATGCTCACTGATTTTGACTGCCCATTTCGGAATGAAAATGATGTAGAAAGCTCCTACAAAATCTTTCTGCATTAATTTCGTCCTGCATTGAGCAACTACCCATATGATTTTTATGGGGTGGTTGTGTAACGATACACTATTTGTTAATGTTCATTTATAATCGAAATTGTCTTACTCAGGATGAAAGTAATTATGGAATTATATTTTAACTTTAGGACCTTATTTCTATTCTGCTTCGAGATCTAAAGAAAAAATCATATGCTACACTATAGATCATTGAATAAGCCTGCTCAGTTTGGATCGACATGACTTGACAATGATGTAGAAAGCTCCCAAAGCATCTTTCTGTATTAATTTCATTCTAAATTGATTAGCTACATCATTTTACAAGCAAAATAAAAGCCAGTCTGCTTAAAGTTTTATGGCAATTATCATTTCGTGTTTTCACGATTTGATAACAATTCTTATCTTTGTTGTGAATGAAATCAATGTTATTGTTTCCATTAAAAATGTATGCGTGTCCTAGGCATATGTCTTGCATTTCGTTTTGGTATGGTTGTGCCCCGGACACACATACAAGAATTTATACAATAACTGAATCTGTCATGTCATCTTTCATTAGGAAAGAGACTGGCTGTTGGGGTACAGTTGGCTGATATTATAGTTTCCTAGGCTGCTAATCTATTGCAAAAACTGAATAAATATAGCTCTAATCTGCCATTGACAACAGAAAGGCAATTTACACATAAAAATGTTGGTGTATTAATTTTAGAAGTTATTATATCACTGTTGGACAATTTTGGTCCGGGTCAAATGCTAAGTAAGTGTGCGTCTCATCTGGGCACAAATTGTCTCTTCACTTTATTACAAAAGTGTAAAATAATAATTTATAATCATTATCAATAAATTTATAATTATTTTCTGTTTAAAATTTACTAGAACTACCACCATTGCTGTGAATGGCTGCTAATTTAGTGGATATTCAATTATAGCTCTCCCACCTGAGCCTGTAGATAATGTCTTAATGCTACTTTAGGTATTAATGTTGTCTAATTATATTACTTACATTATAATGTATTATACCTACAATTCATGGGAAACATATGTACTGAGTGTATTAAAGAATTTAAATTTAACATAAAAAAATTAGAGAGCATGAAGCAATCAGTTTTAATCTGAATGAAATATCTTCAAAGAGTATTCACTAAATAATACTTCAATGTTTTAGGCTCTTTCGCTCAATTTTCATTTTACACTATCTAGATGTATTTAGGAGCTTTTTGTGCTAGTATATACAGATCAGGAAACTTAAGTTTAGAGTTTGGTCTCTGACCAATATTTTGTATTTATTTATTTAATTAACTGGTTATCGTGATTAAATCTTGTTTTTTTCGATATGCTGTATTTGTTGATTGTGAAGGACCAAAAGTTTTTTTTCAGAGCTAAAGCCTTATACATTATAACAGAAAGCGTGAAGAGACCGCAATTTATATGCAATGTTGCAGTGTTATCAATCTGGAAATGATATGCATGTTCATCTTGACAAGTCCTATCTAGAGATCAAAAGTTTTACCCCTAGGGCCCTTGACCTTTGACATAGTTTTTCTGATCTTCAAAAACAGACAAGCGTTTGTAGCCATGCCTCTTTGTTTGGTCATAAATCAACCAAAGTCTGATATTGAAATAAAATATTGTTTTCTTGCACTAGTTCTGTATTGTGGAGAAAAAAAATCAACCCAGGGGCAAGAATAGCATTGAATTTAGGGCTCCTGAATCAAGGAAATGTCTGTATACCTGGACAGGATGGCCCCAGAGACATTTCAACCTTGTCTTGGTTCTGGGGCTTAATTGTCATGGGGAGTGTTTATTTGACCGAGATTTTTTCCTCTGCCAAGATCTAAAAGGAAAGCAGCTCAGTGGTGTTGATCCCATTCGCTGCTTTGAAATGAAAGCAAAATCATCTTGGCAATGGACTGGAGGGACAATCGTCCATGGACAGCATGGACAATCGTCCATGGACAGCATGGACAATCGTCCATGGACAGCATGGACAATCGTCCATGGAAAGGAGGGACAATCGTCCATGGACAGCATGGACAATTGTCCATGGACATCAGGGACACTCGTCCATGGACAGCATGGACAATTGGCCATGGACAGCATGGACAAGAGGGACAATCGTCCATGGACAGGAGGGACAATTGTCCATGGACAGCATGGACAATTGTCCATGGACAGCATGGACAATCGTCCATGGACGAGCGTTTCAATACTCCATGGACATTTGACCATGCTAAATCCATGGATATCCATGGACATTCTACAGCCGGGAATGCACCTTTTTATGCCTTTATTGTTATTCTTCACTGAAGAAAATATTTTCTATATCATAGTAGTTGGTAGCTTTAAGCAGGCTGAAAGTAGGCACATTCTGCTTTACTTTCAACCTACTTTAAGTGGTCACCTTTCTCAAATACTAGAAATAGACCATGGGGTAAAGGGTTAATCCGTCTGAAATAAATCAGAACATTCTTTCAGGAACTTTCTGCTTAACCCATTACCCCATGAATACGCCTTTTTACGCCTGTAATTTATTCATCCACCAAAGAAAATAGCTCCAACTTATACAGTCATGAATAATTATCATAAGAAATATTTTCTACATTCTAGCAGATGATAGCTTAAAGCAGGCTGAAAGTAAAGCAGAATGCGCCTTATGGCGCATTCTGCTTTACTTTTATTCTGCTTTAACTGGTTACCTGTTTTCAATTAAACCTGTCTAAGATCATCAGTAAAGTATTGGATTGAGCAATTATCGCAAGACTTTACAGTCTGTTCCTACCTTTCTATAACTCTAGTTTGCCAATTATCTTCAAACGTTGTCCCGTCATTTTTGTACAAATTTTCTGCTGAGACAATTGCTGGAGTTCTGGAATAAACAGAAAGTAAAACATCTCAGAAATAAGAGGCTCAAAGGCTTCAACCCTGTACTCCATATAATACTCATTTTAACGTATTTAATTTATTCCTCCACAGAAGAAAATAGTCCCAATTTATACAATCATCAATATTATGTTCTATCATAAGAAATATTTTTTATATTCTAGCAGATGGTAGCTTAAAGCAGGCTGAAAGTAAAGCAGAATGCACCTTAAAAAACATTCCGCTTTACTTTCAACCTGTTTTAAGTGGTCACCTGTTTTCAAAACTAGAAACAGGCTATGGAAAGGGTTACACCCCTGTTACACAGACGGCCGCCTCCGATTGGCCACCGATTGGCGACTCATGAACTCCAATGGGACACCGATTAAAAGCGCCCAACAACAGTTCAATAATCGATGAATACCGATAAAACACCGATGAAATGCTGGCGGCAACCGATTGATCACCAATTGATCACCGATTTAACTGCCATTAACAACCGATGAAAACCGACGAGATCCCGCATTTTAATTCTCATCTTTTTTCATTGTTGGTAAGCATCAATTCATCGGTGGTGTATCGGTGGTTTATCGGTGATATCGGTAGTAGACAGGTTGTCAATCGGTTATTTGTAAAATATTTTCACCGATCGAGAATTTTAAACACGTTTAAAATTTCCAATCTGTGATTTTTCACCGACGAAACTCATCTTTACCTAATAGCTATTGATAGGTGGAAAACAGGTGGCCAATAGGTGATGTCGGTAGTAAATAGGTTTTCATCGGTCCCCTCCCTAGTTTGGCGAAAAAAACAACCGATCTATCACGGATGGCTCTGTGTAACCGGGGTGTTAAAGCTCACATGATTATATGGACAAGTGAAACATCCAAGACACAAGAGATTCAATGGCCTAAGCTCACATGATTATATGGACAAGCCAAACATCCAAGACACAAAAGACTCAAGGGCCTTAAAGCTCACATGATTATATTGACAAGCAAAACATCTCAGAAACAAGAGACCCAAGGGCCTTAATTTGCTTAAAGCTCACATGAGTTTATGGACAGGTGAGATCACAACATTTAGTTTTGGAGATAATCAAATCGCATAAATATTTAATTAAAGAATTGTTACATAGTGCTGACATGGTGTTTTTCCATTTAAATATGTTTGAGACCGACAGCAGACAGACAGAGAGACAGCCATTCAGAGATAGAGAGACATAGAGAGTCTTAGCAGGAGCAGTAATTAATCTTACCCTGGTAAAGTCTGATATCGATGTAAAGCTTCCTCAAAGGCTTCTTGAAGGTCCTGCAATAAAACAAATAAAACATTCTTTACACATTCACACAGTTGACAGCCTCTATATACTACAGAATTCCCTCTCTACAACAACCCTCCCAACAATAACTCCCTCCTTACAACAACCCTTACCACAGTTCCCTTAACACAACAATTTTGTCTAACGCTTTTACTGCTGTAATATCGTCTGCTTAAAGTTGTTGTCTGCTGTTTTTCTCAAAATTACATATTGGAGATTTTGACGGAATATAAATTAATGACAAGTGACAAACAGCTTGAATCCAGATCAGACGCCGCGTTATGCAGCTTCTGATCTGGATTCAAGCTGTTTGCAAATGTAAGTCGATTTCCCTCCCTATAACGACTCCATGCAAACAACGCACACAATCTTTGTCTCCCATTGGGTGTCGTTTTGGGAGAGGGAAGGCTGTACACACTATAAACTGTGGTACAGATCTCAGTCATTCATCACATATAGAAAATCAGTCATTCATCAGATATAGAAATTTTTTAGTAAATGCATCAAAAAGTCCTTGTCAAGCTGGTTCTACAGAATAAACCTCTTACGCAAAATAAAAATAAATGCCATAGTCGGTTTTTCAGAAAACGGCAGTTTAATGAAGAATGAAATAAATGTAGAAAGCTTCTAAAGTAACACCATTAACCCTTTCCTCCCTGAAACCTCAAATGGACAATTCTAGATTTCAATTTAGTCTAGTCCATTTTTGACTTTTTAGGGTAGATTTTTACAATATATGTATATCAAAATGACAAACAGTGTATACCCTGGTCAGAGGGCTCCTTAAGGAGCCCTCTGATCAGGGTCTACACTGTTTGCATAGGACACATGTACTCCTCACAGGTGCGCTGTTTGCAAATGACGCATATATGCGTGTCTAAGGTTCAAAGAGTTAAGTGGTCATCTACTTGTAGAGATCATCACTATTCAAAAATAGCTGATCACTCAAAAGAGATTGTACTGTAACTCAAATATTCTTTGTCTGATCTAGATCCAAACTGTTTACAAAATATTCAGATCTTACAACATGATTTGAATTTGAAAGCAGTGTAGATCCAGATCAGATATATTAATTCAGTACCTGAAATGGATCAAAGTTGTTTGACACTTGTATTGGTGTACAGTATTTTTGATCATTAATACAAACTTTCAATACTTGAAATCTGCAACAATTCTTGTCTGATGCTGTTCTAAAAGTAAAATTTTCTGAAATTTCTTTTTAAACCATTACCCCATAAATATGCCTTTTTACGCTTTTGAAATTATTCCTCCGTTAAAGAAAAGAGCTCCAATTTACACAGTCACGAATATATATCATAAGAAATATTTTCTATATTCTAGCAGATGCTAGCTTAATTAAAGCAGGCTTACAGTAAAGCAGAATGCGCCTTAAGGCGCATTCTGCTTTACTTTCAACCTGCTGTAAGTGGTCACCTAACTTTACAACTTAAGAAACAGGCCATGGGGTAATGGGTTAACTAGGGTACTTGTCAAGCAGTTTGGATCCTCATGAGACGTCACTGCTGCATCTCACATGTATCCAAACTGATTGCAAAGAGTTAAATGGTCACTGAAAAACCAGGTTTTACTAACTTCAGAAATACAACAAAACTTACCTATTAATTAAAATTTTAAAGTTCGTAAGATTGTCACACACATCACAATTTATAAATCCTTACACTAAAATCATGGCGCACCAACACACAGACTAGAGTTTAGCAACACCAGCACACAGACTAGAGTTTAGCAACACCAGCTCACAGACTAGAGTTTAATAGCAAAAACTGAAATCCCATCTACTGGGAAAACTCTGCATGTCAGTAGTTATAATAAGTTTTGTCAGGTAAACAATCACACTGATTTAGTCCTGTACACACTATATCGTCCTATATTGTCCTCAGAACAATAACACAAGACAATACAACAAATAAATTAGGTGTCTGCCATTTCCGTGATCTATGACGCGATTTGAAAATGATCAGATATCCATAATGCATGTTCATTCAACCAAAGATTAACCCTTTCCCCCATTGAAGTGCCTTTTAGCACACTTATTTATTCCTCCTCTGAAGAAAATAGTTCCATATTATAGTCACAAGTATAATGAACATTAAAATATATTTTATATCCTAGCAGATGGTAGCTTAAAGCAGGCTGAAAGTAAAGCAGAATGCACCTTAAGGCACATTCTGCTTTACTTTCAACTTGCTTTCAGTGGTCACCAGAAACAGGCTATAGAGTAAAGGGTTATTCTTTCACTCATAAAAAAACCCATTTTTTTACTTGATTTTCTCCTTTCCTTTTAAAGTACAATTTACACCTGACAGGTAGCTACTTAACCCTTTACCCCATAAATACACCTTTTTACACCATTAGTTTATTCCTCAGCTGAAGAAAATAGGTCCATTTTATTCAATCATGAATATTCACTGTAATGTGCAAATGGTTTAAAACAGACTGAATGTAAAGCATATTTCTGATTTAGGTTTAGCCTGCTTTAAGCAATCACCCATCAGAAGCACTAAAAAAAAGTATAGCTATGTGCGAAAGGTTAATTTGAACTGTCCAAGCAAATGATATACTTACTAGATTGAATGTTAATGTAAACTGGCCATATGAAGTGATAATGGGCACAAAAACTGGCAGGAACTATCAATGGGCCAATATTTATCTTTAATCTTTGATTGAACGAATTCTATAGAAAGACATGCCTACTTTCCTTTGCTCAAAACAAATATGAGTGTATACAGGACAAATACCACCCCGTATGTTTGCCACACTGATCAGCAGTGCATTCAGTTACGGAAAGCATTATCAACCGTTGGTGAACAAGAGCAAGTTGGCAACCTAGTCTAAAATACTCTGTATGCTGCACACAGGGCACAAACCACAAACAAGTTGCAACTGAACGCAGCCTAAAATGTACAGTTCGATAAACGTTCCTCATGTTTTAATAAGATGGACACATACCAGTCTTGTTCCTTGTCACAATTGAAAAGTATTTTAGGCAAAGCATAATAATGCCCCCATCAGTCAATTCATGGAATTATACAGATAATAATCAAAACCAAAAATAACTTCCTGCTATTATACATCCAGGAGTTATCATCCAGACAAAATGGAGATAGATTTATGGAAATCCTGCATGACAACCATACTCCCACCCCCCTCTTCCTATCTTTTTTAAGGGTGGGGGATAAAAATAAGCCAGCTAGGTGGTAAACACCTGGGGAGGTGTTTGTCCGTACCCCAACAAATATAGATATAGAGTCATACAGTCAAACTAATGTAATCAACCATTCTTTGCAGAAGATTGATTCTCAAGACAGGTAAGTGCTTAATCCAGGACAAAAGTAAAACCAAAAGGCTCCTAAAGGAGCTTTCAGCTTCATCATTGTCCAGCATTAAGCTGCCACTTGTATTATCACTAATAATTAATTTTCCTGTGGGGTGGCTGTTTAACACATATTTGACTGTATACAGTAATTACCCAATAATGTCTGTCATTATACAGTAAAACCTCGCTATTACGACCACTAAAACGAAGGCTAATTGAGTGTATAATAGACAGGTGACAGCTTAAAGCAAGGTGACAGTGAAAAAGAAAGCTCCTATAGGATCTTTCTGTTTCACTGTCACCTTGCTTTAAGAGGTCACCTATCGTAAACACCCTAATAATTAACATAATTTAGTGGTCGTAATAGAGAGGTTTCACTGTATATACATGTACAACCATTTGTCATACCAAACCCAAGTTATGCAAAATTGATCATTAGTCTTAATGTTCAACTCATTGAATGATTTACCCTTGTGACAAGAATAATTATCCTTTACAAACAGTGTACATGTGATGAGAACACTTGTCCTAGGCAAACAGTGTAGACCCTGATCAGGGGGCTCCTATAAGAGCTCTTGCCCTCTGATCAGTGTCTGTACTGTTTGTCATTTTGCAATGTATTGCAAAATACCTTAAATAGTCAGAAATGGGCTTATCTTAACCCTTTGAACCCTAGTCCCGCATATAGGTGTCCTGTTCAAACAATGTACATGTGAAAAGTACACTTGTCCTATGCAAACAGTGAAGACCCAGATCAGAGGGCTCCAATAGGAGCCCTCTGATCAGGGTCTTCACTGTTTGTCATAATGCCAAACATTGACAAAAACAACCATTAAGAGTCAGAAATGGACTAAACAAAAATGGAAACTGGAATTGTCCATTTAAAGTTTCAGGGAGGAAAGAGTTAATTGGAGACTTTGTCTTTTTGAAGTTTCAAATGTGAAAACACATTAGAGAGCCTCTGCCTTCTCTGGTACATAAGTGCCACAAATGAATATTTGTAGAGCTAATACTGTACTTGTTGCAGCATTCTCAAATATTTGCATACAAATAACTTTTAATAAGAGTTGTCTGAGAGGCAACAAAGCTCGCCAGTGGCACAATTTGAAACTGAGGTCAAGGTCACTGGGGTCAACCTTTTTGCGTGCATGGAAATGTTTTGCATATGTATACCAAATATGAAAGCAATACCTCAAGGGACATAAGATTTATAAGCATTTTTCAAAACCGAAATGCATATTTTAAAACTTAAACTCAGGCCCTAATTCCAAGGTCACTAGGGTCAAACTTCCATGTGTGTACATGGAAAGGTATTGTCCATATACACATAAATATCAAGTATGAAAATAAAACCTCAAGGGACATAGGAGTTATCAGCATTTTTTGAAACCTAAACACTGATTTTGAAACCTAAACGTTGACCCTAAGTTCAAGGTCACTGGGTTCAAACTTCTTGCATACATGGAGAGGTCTTGTCTATATATACATGCATATCAAATATGAAAACAATACCTCAAGGGAAATAGGAATCAAAACCTAAATGCAGATTTCAAAACCTTATCATGGGTCCTTTGTTCAAGTTCACTGGGGTCAAACTTTTGTGTGCATTGAGAGGGGTTGTCCAGTATACATGCATATTAAATATGAAAGAAATACCTCAAGGGACATAGTAGTTATAAGCACTTTTAGAATTCTAAATGAAGATTTCAAAATCTAAACACAGGTCCTATAAGTTCAAGGCCACTGCCATGGGGTCAAACTTTTTGAGTGCATGGAAAGGTTTTGTCCATATACACATGCATAGAAATATAAAAGCAACATAAGTTATAAGAAATTTTGGAAACACAGATGTCAAAACCTAAAAGTTCAAGGTCAAGGTCACTGAGGACAAATATTTTTAGTGCATGGAGTTTTGTCGATATACACATGCATACCAACTATGAAGTACTTCACTGCATTATTTGTCATCTGCAATTTGTTTTCAAATTTCCTTTTTTGACTGGTAAACATTGGTGCCAAATGGCATCTACTCTGGTACCAGTGAAATCATCTTTGGAAGGGAAAGATCAGTTCAATCAGAAGATTCTATTCTGGTTTGTTTATTTGTTGACTATAAGTATGCCATAGGTCTGGACTTGTAGATTTCAAAATGATTTTGGGTGATTCAAGAAACATCTTAACGCTTACTGTGCTTAAAACCAGTATTTTGTAGTTTGAAAACAGTATGGACCTTGATCAGATGGATCATTAAGGAGCCTTCTGATAAGGGTATGCACTGTTAGTTTTACTTTTATTATTCTGGTGTATAGTTTGTATTTTCTTAAAACAGCCCTAAAAATCAACAAGAACCGGTCATTGTTCAAAAGTTGTAAAAGCTATAAATTACGAAACATCCAGCATAATCCATAGTTGTTTTCAAGTCTTACTGGAGTCACAATGACTTTATTATGTCATAAAAAATCTGTGACGGATTAACCTGTATCTAGATTAACTCTTACCATGCTAGCAGCGGACATGTGCAACAGTGATTACCTTTGCAAACAGTTTGGATCCAGATGAGATGCAGCATAATGCGGCATCTCATCAGGATCTAAACTGTTTGACACTGACCCTGTTTTGAATTTTTTAAAAGAAATTTCTATGTTTAGAACAGCAGCAGATGACAATTATTGCAGACGAAAAAATAAATAAAAAAATTACCCAGCATGCAAAAGTTAGTACTGTAAGAGTTAAAGTCTTAACAAGCAAATAAATTCTTTGTTAGCTGAATAAAAGTTGCCTGCTTAAAATTTGCTGTCTACTTCAATAATGATGACTGTTTTAATGATGTTCACCACAATAATTGGACCTTTCACAAGTTTGTAATAATGTTTACACAGATTAAGTGCAAACAATTTGGATCCAGTTTAGATGCCAGGTTACTGCATCCAAACTGTAATTGCAAAATTAATGTAACTCAAGTCACCATTTACTCCAAGGGTTAAGAAAAACTAATAGTTTGACTGATGTTATACAGTGTTCCCTCCCTACAATGGCCCTCCAAACAACGACTCCCTCCCTTCAACAACACTTGCAGCAGTTCCTTAAATTATGTCTAACGCTTTTACTGCTGCAATGATTGTCTGCTTAAAACTGTTGCCTGCTGTTTTTCTCAAAAATACATAATGGTCGTTTTGACAGAAAAAAAACTTAATGACGAGTGACAAACAGCTTGAATCCAGATCAGACGCCGCATGTAGCGGCGTCTTATCTGGATTCAAGCTGTTTGCAATCCTAAGCCAATTTCCCTCCCTATAACGACTCCCTCTGAACAAAACACACAATTTTTGACTCCCATTGGGTGTGGTTGTAGAGAGGGAGCGCTGTATAACATTATATTTATATTTTAACCCTTTCTATGCTATAATACCAAGTATAGTAATAATACTTTGCAAACAATGTAGGCCCTGGGGCCCGTTTTACTAAACTACTTACGCAAAATTTGTGCGTAAGTCAAAATCGTTTTACTCTTATTTTCGATCATAAACGTTTGCAAACAGCAAATAGCCAGATCAGAGGACGCGCTAAAAGCGCGTCCTCTGATCTGGCTATTTGTAGCAAGTGATAATAAAAAATATAAATTAAAATTTAAAACTTTGACTTACGCAAAAATTTTGCGTAAGTAGTTTAGTAAAACGGGCCCCTGATCCACCAGGAGCCCTGCCATCCATTTCACTTTACTGTTTTACTTTTATTATTCTGAAATGTATTTTTAGAAACAGCCCAAACTAAAAATCAACATAAACTGGACATTTTTTAGAAATGGAATAATCCAAATGAAGAAATCAGCCTAGAAAGGGTAAATAAGAGCACGTGTTTAGCTGTTTAAGTTAACCTTGTTCAAGATGATCTTAAAGTTCACATATTAGTATGTTGAAGTTGAGGCTAAAGCTGTATTCTACCTCGTGCACACCCCCATATAAAACAAAAAAAGGAACGCATTTATGTTTAAATTCTCTATAAAATATGCACATGCTGTAACAGCTTAATGTGACGTAATATTGCTTTGATAATTTGTGCACCAAGAAATGTAGCGCCTTTGCGGCAGTGATCTAGATCCAAATAATTAGTAATTCAACTATATTTCCTGATAGCAAGGAAAGGCTGAAGTTTCAAGCGGACAACATTCTGAGTTTGTAACTGTTATTTTAGCATTCAAACAAGGCTCGAATCAGATAAAAGAGAGAGTAAACTAAACCAATCCAATATTTTCTCACTCATTTCAGAACTGAATCCTATGGTGTTGCTACTCATTAGAATCGTCTCAAAGAGACAATTCTAATGAGTAGTAACACCTCAGGATTTAATGCAGAAATAAGGATTTTAGTTTTTGAAATTAAAATTCCCCTTATCTAGAGCTCTGTCAAATCATTAAAGCCATACCATTCAATACAGCATTGAAAACCTGGCCACATCAAATCCATGAATCAGTTATATTAGTTAACTTCACAACAACAACTGTTTTTCTAGCAAGTGTTATATATCTACCGTTTTTCATCTTTAGTAAATTTTAATGGAAATATCCTCTTAGTCTGATTTGTTAACCATTTCCCCAATAGAAGCGCCTTTTCGCGCATTCAGTTTATTCCTCCACAGAAGGAAATAGTTCCAATTTATACAGTTATGAATATGTATCATAAGGAATATTTTCTTTATTCAAGTAGGTTGTAGCTTAAAGCAGGCTGAAAGTAAAGCAGAATGTACCTTCAGGTGCATTCTGCTTTACTTTCAACCTGCTTTAAATAGTCACCTATTTAAAACTAGAAACAGGCTATTGCGGGTAAAGAGTTAACAATGCAGATTCTGCTCTTTTCCACATACATAGTTGCAACTTGATCTAAATCTGCACCTTTCAACTTTTCAAATAACATTGCTAGTTTTAAACTGAAATAAGTACATACATACATAATTACAAACATAACTTACAGGTTTTACAACAAATGGCATAACGTCATGCAAAACAAGCCAATATATTATATACATGTATACATTCAAAAGCATCTCACTTCACATAAATGCAGCTGCAAACATGCTTAGACCTCAGATATTTTTTCTAACAATTTTCTAATCCAGTTGTGTAGATGACCAGTCCTTGACCATAGTTTATTAGCCCATTACCCCATAGCATATTTCTAGTATTGAAAAAAGGTGATCACTTAAAGCAGGTTGAAAGTAAAGCTGAATGCACCTGAAGGTGCATTCTGCTTTACTTTCAGCCTGCTTAAGCTACTATCTGCCAGAATATAGAAAATATTTCTTAAAATGTACATTTATGATTGTATAAATTTCAACTATTTTCTTCAATGGAGGAATAGATCAGAGGCATAAAAAGGCATATTTATGGGGTAATAGGTTAAGTTGCACGCTGAATATGAAATTTAGTATAGATTCCCACTCATTTTGTTTCTTGATTCAATTTCAACGGAACATATTATAATAATATTTTTATCATAATTATAATTAATACGTTTCAACTAAAATTTCCCAATTTCAGCCTTGTTTGCAAGTTTAACTTTACCCTGTAACACCATCACCTGTTTCTTGTTTTGAAGATAGTTAACCTCTTAAAGCAGGAGCAATTTCTGCTTTACTTTCAACCTGATTTAAGCTACCATATAAAAAGATACAGCTTAAAGCAGGCTGAAAGAAAAGCCTGTTTTCAAAACTAGAAACAGGATTAAAACATAAGAAAGTAATGTGGACAGCTCCTTTAGCCTTTAACCCTTTACCCCATAGCCTATTTCTAGTTTTGAAGATAGGTGGCCACTTAAAGCAGGCTGAAAGTAAAGCAAAATGCGCCTTCAGGCGCATTCTGCTTTACTTTTAGCCTGCTTTAAGCTATCATCTGCTAGGATTTACAAAATATTTCTTATTATTCATTTTCATGGCTGTAAAAATTGGAACTATATTCTTCAGTGGATGAATAAATTCAATGCGCTAAAAGGCGCTTCCATGGGGGAAAGGGTTAATTGGGAGCTTTCTGCATTACTTTTTATCATGCTCTAAGCAGAAAGCCTATGCAATTGCTGTTAATACATTTTGTTTAGAAATATCACTGAACAAGGTTGGTATTGTTCAGTAAAACCTCTCTTTTATGACCACTAAAAAGAAAGCTAATTGTCTGAATAAAAGACTGGTGACAGTTTAAAGCAAGGTGAATGTAAAACAGAAAGCTCCTTCAGTAGCTTCCTGTTTTACTTCACCTTGCTTGAAGCAATCATCCACTTAAACACCTGGGGCCCGTTTCATAAAACTTCTTAGGACAAAAACAGTCGTAAGTCAGATTCTAAAAGTCTAAATAATTATTTTTTTCTCCATATAATCATGTCTTGTGACATCGCTTTGGAATCTTCTTCAAAAGACGATTCCAAGGAGATGTCACAAAACAGGATTAGATGGAGAAAACAGAAATTAAATGTATTTTAAAGTTTTGACTTATGACCGTTTTTGTCTTACAAAGTTTTATGAAACGGGCCCCAGATAATTAACACAATTTAGTGGTCATAATAGAGAGATTTCACTGTATCAGTGAACACGGTTTACATTGTACATAGCAATACAACCACTGCCAGACCACAACAGTACAGGGTGACTTACTTCTAGCTGGTCAGGAAGTTCTACAATAAACTCCAGCTGTGGATGTTATAGAAAAACATTCATCACTAGCAATTAACAACATACACACAGGACATTGTACTGATCAAACTATTAATACTGAAACCAGAGCTCCAGAGATGAGGAAGTAAACTGAATAAATCAAAAAAAAAATTCCCTTATTTCAGCACCAAATCCTATGGTGTCACTACTCATTAGAATCGTCTCAAAGAGACGATTCTAATGAGTAGTGACACCATAGGGTTTAATGTAGAAATAATGATTTCAGTTTTCAAAATACTCACCTTATTTGGAGCTCTGGAAACTGTTTTGTTTAAATGTTCTACCAGCTGTATCTAGTATTTTAACTCTGCTAATTTTGTAGAATTCATTAGTATACCGTTATGGAATTTCATTCTATTAATTAAATGCAAATTAGTGTGAAGTAGGCATTTTATGAATGAAAGAATGTACTCTCTAAAAGACAGATGACTTCTTTATTTAAAGCAATTAAAGTAATGCACAAAGTTCTTACACTACAAGAGCTTCCCGCAATGCCGTTTCTGCATTAAGTTGCCATCTGTCTTTGTAGATCTTCTTAAAAATGACAACTAAACACAAGCCTGTCATATATATATATATAGCATAATTACATGCCATTTACATTTGTTTCAATGTACAGTAAAACCTCCATATTACAATCACTAAAATGAATGCTAATTGATTATATGAAAGACAGGCGGCAGCTTAAAGCTGAAGGTGTAGGTAAGACAGAAAGCTCCTACAGGAGCTTTCTGTCTTACTTTCATCTTGCTTTAAGCAGTTACCTGTCTTAAAGACCTAACAATAAGCACAATTTAGTGGCGGTAATAGAGATATTTCACTGTACTTTTCTTCATAGAATGGTTGTCAAATATTTCACTCTATAACTATACTTGCCTCCAGATGTTCTATCTGTAAACAGGAAATCATTGTGACACTAGGAATTGAACTATACTCCATAGCACAATCAAATGTAATATTGGCTTGTTTCATCATATGTCTATCCAAATTCATATCACAAACTTCCAAACACACATATAATTATTTTGTTTTTTTTCCAATGAACACTAAAATAGTTTCACACCAAAACCAGCATCTCTGGTCACTATACCTTCAACTGTTAAGTTACTGTTTTACAGCTCCAAAAATCCCATACAGTCAATCTGCTTAACCCAATACCCCATAAATATGCCTTTAATTTATTCCTTCACTGTAGAAAATAGCTCCAATTTATACAGTTATGAATATGTATAATAAGAAATACTTGCTATATACCAGCAGATGGAAACTTAAGCAAGCTGAAAGTAAAGCAGAATGTGCCCTTAGGTGCATTATGCTTAACTTTCAACCTGCTTTAAGTAGTCACCTATTTTCAAAATGAGAAACAGGCTATGGGGTAATGGGTTAATTATGCAGGATAACAATAATGTAGAAAGCTTCCACACAATCTAACAGATACCGTATCTATGCCATTTGAATAATTGGTTGCTTAACCCCTTATCCCATGGTCTGTTTTTAGTTCTGAAGTCAGGTGATCACTTATATTAAAGCAGGTTGAAAGTAAAGCAGAATGTGCCTTAAGGCACATTCTGCTTTTCTTTAACCTTCCGTAAGCTCTCATCAGCTAGAATTTGGAAAAGACAGCATTTTACCAAAAAGACAATTTGTTTACGCAAAATATATGTTTAACACTTTACACCATAGATATGCCTTTTTTACGCATTTAATTATTTTTTCCACTAAAGAAAAAGTTCCAATTTACACATTCATGAATATTCGATGGTAGCTTAAATCAGGCTGAAAATAAAGCATTCTGCTTTACTTCAAACTGCTTTTAGTGGTCACCAGGTGTTTTCAAAACTGGAAACTGGCTTTTATAGAGTAAAGGGTTAAAAACATATCCTTTGGCATGAGAAGGGTTTTGAGGGTGTGCATAATGATTTCCAATATTTGTAAGTGAATCAGTGTGAAAGCAGCTTCATTTGTTTGCTTACCATTGAATCAGTATTGGTTGCCTCGATGAATTGTTACATTAACTCTTTGAACCCTAATCCCGCATATAGGCGTCCTTTTCAAACATTGTACATGTGAATAGTACACATGTCCTATGCAAACAGTGAAGACCCAGATCAGAGGGCTCCGAAAGGAGCCCTCTGATCAGGGTCTTCACTGTTTGTCACAATGCTAAACATTGACAAAAACAACCCTTAAAAGTCAGAAATGGACTAGACTAAAATGGAAACTGGAATTGTCCATTAAAAGTTTCAGGGAGGAAAGAGTTAAAACATTGTGTTAACCCTAGCTTTCCTCCACAGCTTCAAGTGCTATTCACTTAACCCATACCAAATAAATACGCCTTTTTATGCCTTAAATCTATTTCTCCACTGAAGAAAATAGTTCCAATTTATGCAGTGATAAATAAGTATCATAAGGACTACTTTCTATATTCTAGCAGATGGAAGCTTAAAGCAGGCAGAAAGTAAAGCAGAATGCGCCTTAAGGCGCATTCTGCCTTATTTTCATCCTGCTTTTAGTAGTCACCTATCTTCAAAACTAGAAATAGTCTATGGGGTAATGGGTTCAGTCACCATCTGTGTCTTAGACTGGTGACTGCTTAAAGCAAGATAAAAATAAAGCAGAAAGCTCCTACAGGAGCTTTCCCCTTTCCTTTCTTCTTGATTTAAGCTGGCACGTACCTGTCTGCTTACCAAAGAAACCATATTGGTTACTTCAATGAATTGCTGTATAAGAGCTGATAATAATAATAACCTCAAAATTTCATTACGCTCATAACCTCATTAATTTCATTTAATAACCTCATTTATTTCATTACAATGATCTGAAGATGTACAAGATGTGTTTGTAAAACAAAGTTTAATTTTCTTTGCAGATAACAATTTGAAAGCAGAAGTTATGTATATAGCATTTTAATATATCCATGTATCACCATTCACTGATTTTAATTTTGTTAAAAACTGGTTGGTAATTATTTTCAGGAGAAACACTCAAAGATTCACTTTATAAACCTACACTTTAGTACATAATTTATTATCCTTTTACGTTGTTAACTTCTGTGCTAATTCACTTGATCCACACATTATATCCACAAATTATTATATACTTGAGAATAGTTTGCGGTCTTTGTTGATAAATGAAAAGCGTTATTGATACATTAGGTCAGAGTATTTTCCCTACATAATGCCCAATGATCCCCTAGCCCTGTACAGACATGATACACATCTCAATACTTAACTATTAAAAGTTTTCATTAGAAGTTAACTCTAACCATGCTAAAGCGGCAGATATATCTGCCACAGTGATTACCTTTGCAAACAGTTTGGATCCTGATGAGACGCCGCGTAGCGCGGCGTCTCATCAGGATCCAAGCTGTTAGACACTCTGACCCTGTTTTGAAAAGAATTGTAGAAAAATTCTATTTTTAGAAGAATAGCAGATAACAATTATTGCAGATGAAAGAAACAGTTACCCAGCATGTAAAGGGTTTAAAGCTTATACAGTAGAGCTTGCAATTAACCTGCCATTGTTAATGTATCATTAAGGTTTTGAAAGACAGGTGACTGCTTAATGTACAGCAGAAAGCTCATTAAAGACCTTTCTGCATTACTTTATCCTGCATTAAGCTATTGTATGTCTGAAAGACAGTCCAAGTCTTATGCTGAATGTATTCTTAACACATGTTTGAATGTATTCAATGGATATTATCAAATGATTTAAATAGATTTGTTTGAAATGGCTATCAGATGTCATGCAGACCTTGAGACAGACTTTCTTATTATACTGCAAAGTAAATTCCTTACTTCTGATTGGGTACCGAGCCGTAAATGTGATCTCAAGTACCCTGTGAACTGACAGGGTACATAGAAATGCAGATATTTTCATTGGAAAATAAGATGGCCGACTGCTCGACAAGATTGAGCGCATTCAATCGTGCATCCTCCGTTTTAAGTTAATTTCGGCTAAGAACCAATCGGGGGTTGGATCGTTCAACAGTCACATTTTTTTATGTTTGATGCCGACGTCTACGAGCGTGCCCATCTTTCTTATGAATAACAACCGTCAGAAACATTATGTCATTTATGCTCAACGTCATCTGTTTTGGCGCGATTTTGTTACTGTTTACTATGAGCGCTTTACACTATAATTCCGAAATATTTCGTTTGAACAGTGAAAACTTTGCAGTATAATAAATTTGTTATACAGTTTCTTCGCAGTGAACATGAGGATTTATTCCCAGCTGGTAAAATCATGTAACCCTCGCCTCATGGCTCTGGCAACATGATTTACCTCAGCCGGGAATAAATCCTCATGTACACTGTGAGGAAACTGTATAACTAATAATGTGCACAATACTAGTGCTTATTGTAACCACTAGCTTTCAATCACTCATATTCCTAAACTGATATTTAGGATTGTAAAGTAGGAAACAAGAGCAGCATGAAGGTCCAACATTGCTCACCAGGGGCCCGTCTTATCAAACATTATACGACAAATATTGTCATAAGTCAGATTCTAAAACTCTCAATTATTATTTATTTCTCCATCTAATCCTTTCATGTGACATCTCTTTGAAATGGTCTCTTCAAGACAATTCCAAAAAGATGTAACAAGACAGGATTAGATGGAGAAATAAGAAATTATACTATTTTAAAGTTTAGACTTACGACCGTTTTTTTATACGACGTTTCGTAAGACGGGCCTTTGGTCTGACAATAAATGATGTAAAATTTGTTTCAAACTGGATGATATTGAAAAGCTTTCACTATGCCCACTAGTGACCATGTATTTTAAACTTGATAAATTATTTTTAATAAATCTGGTAGAAACCCAAATATCATTTCCCACCAAATTGTGTAAAATTCTTTTCAAATAGGTCCAAAAGTTTCAGATGAGAAAAAGGTGAAGGTTTTCATTAATAATGCATACATTGAGAATGTGCCCCATCAACTTATGGCCATTTAATTACCTCAATAGCCTGTTTCTAGTTTTGAAGATATATGGCCACTTATATTAAGCAGGTTGAAAGTAAAATAGAATGCGCCTTAAGGCACATTCTGCTTTACTTTCAGCCTACCATCTGTTAAGATATAAAAAAAAGAAAATATGTCTGAAGGTACATAATAAATTTTGTATAAACTATTTTCTTCAGCGAAAGGAACTAGTCAAAGGCGTAAAAAGGCATATTTATGGGCTATGGGTTAAAGTTTGAAAATTATCTGACATTTGTCTGTTTTCATACTTCTTACAAATGACATATCCTCTGACCTTAGTGGATGGAAGTCTCTAAAGTGTTAACCCATTTCTCCATAAATACACCTTTTTATGCCTTAAATATATTTCTCCAATGAAGAAAATAATTCTAATTTTTACAGTCATGAGTATGTATTATAAGAAATAATTTCTATATTCTAGAAGATTGTAGCTTAAAGCAGGTTGAAAGTAAAGCAGAATGCGCCTTATGGCGCAGTCTGCTTTACTTTCAACCTGCTTTAAGTGGTCACCTATCTTCAGTACTGTAGAAACAGGCTATGGGGTAATGGGTTAACAGAGATTTTTCTATGAATTCACCCAGTGTCACCTTAAGTTTTGGACCCAACATAATCCACATTCAATTTTGACCTAGATTTCAATGAGGAAACTATTTTGACCAAGTTTCATTACGGTCAAACAAAACTTGTAGCCTCCAAAGTGTTAATAAAGTTTTCCTTGATTTGACCTTGTGACCTAGTTTTTGATCCAACATAAACCACATTCAAACTTGACCTTGTTTTTATGTAGACAATCATTCTGACTAAGTGTTATTCAGATCTAATGAGATTTGTAGCCTCTAGAGTGTTAACAAGGTTTTTCTGTGATATGACCTTAGGTGACCTATATACGGTAGTTTTTAACCAGACATGACCCATAGTCAACCTTGACCTAGATTTCAATAAGGCAAATAACAGTGGTAAGGAGCAAGAGATTGTCAGTCACAGTGACTATATAACTACTCAGCCAGGGAGACCGCTAATGTTGGATGAAAGTAATGCTTCAGGAATTTTCTGCTTTACTTTCATCTTGCTTTTCAACTTGCTTGAAGCATTCACCTGCCTATGATACAGCAAAGAAGCCATTTGAGTGCTACTAGTGGCCAGTTTAACCCTTTAATCCATAGCATGTTTCTAGTTTTGAAAACATGTGACCACTTAAAGCAGGTTGAAAGTAAAGCAGAATGTGCCTTAAGGCACATTCTGCTTTACTTTCAACCTGCTTTAAGCTACCATCTACTGGAATAAAAAAAATATTTCTTAAGATACTTATTTATGGCTGTATAAATTGGAACTATTTTCTTCAGTGGAGGAATAAATTAAAGGCATATTTATGGGGTAAAGAGTTAACTGTTCTAGTTTTGTCAACATATCTCTACAGGCCTCCTGATCTATATCCAAACTATTTGCTTGGCAAGTAAAAGGTTAACTCATTACCCAATAAATAAGCCTTTTTATGCCTTTTATTCATTCTTCCACAGAAGAAAATAGTTACACTTTATACAGTCATGAATATGTACCATAAGAAATACTTTCTATTTCCTAAAAGATGACAGCTTAAAGCCTTTAGTAAGGCGTATTCTGCTTTACTTTCAACTTGTTTTAAGTGGTGGCCTGTATTCAAAACTAGAAACAGGCTATGTGGTTAATGGGTTAAGACTAAATAAGTAAAATTTTCAGCTTGTATAGTAACTACGGTATCTTTAGGGTATAAGCATTATAATCCTCCTTCAAGGATAAACCCAACAAATCCATTTCCATTTTAATACAATCAGATTTAAATTTGTATTCAATCACACAGACCAACAATACCGGGGATTATTGAGTGTGTGGGCCTTGGGATATATCACTTCAACAAATAAACTTTGACTTGAAAAGTGCCTCAACAAAGTCAAACTAGTATTAACCCATTACCCCATAAATACACCTTTTTTACGCCTCTTACTTATTCCTCCACTGAAGAAGATAGTTCTACTTTATACAGTTATGAAAATTTACCATAAGATCTATTTTCTATATCCTGGTAGATTGAAGCTTAAAGCAGGCTGAAAGTAAAGCAGAATGGACCTTAAGGCGCATTCTGCTTTACTTTCAACCTTCTTTAAGTGATCAACTATCTTCCATACTAAAAACAGGCTATTGGGTAATGGGTTAAGCCTGTCCCCATGCATTGCTCAACTGTGCTTACCTTTGCAAACAGTTTGGATCCAGATGATATGCCAATTATCTCAGTGCCTTATTTTGATCCAATTTCAATGACATTGACCCTATTTCAAACAAGAGCACCGCAAATGGGTGCTGGACACTCAACTTTCTCATACCTGGGTCCAAGGTTATAAAGCTTTGCAGTTGAGTCTAAAGTCATTCTCAAGCATTTTGATTGGTCAGATTTGAGCCTATAGGCTCAAATCTGACCAATCAAATACTTGAGAACACACTCAGACTCAGTTCAAACGCTTTATAACCTTGGACCCTGAGATGGCTACATCTTCCAAATTATAAGAATGTGTGTGGATGCTTTCTTGATCATAGAAATTTGTAAGCAACAACAACTCATACATACTTGAACATACATGTGTTTACTATGGTCATATAAAAGGAAATAATATCATGCAAGCTTTTATTAATCTATTTTTTAATTCCTGTATCTGCATTCCATTAAAAGTAAATTCTAAGCCAAACAAGGGTACTAAATCTGCATAAACAATCACAGGGTTAATTGCCTTCTTGTAACATATTACTCTTGATAGTGAACGAGTATTCCACCTTTCCAGTTAATATACCTTTGACAGTCATTAAGAATTTCTATTTAAAGTAAAGAGTAAGTCAAAACGAGGACAATAACTCTGGAATGACAAATGCTCTAGGTTACCAGCCTTCTTGTAATGAAGTATCAAGATTCAAGTTAATAACTTTGACAGTTATTCAGAAATTTCATTTACGAATTCTAATTCAAAACATGGACAATAACTTGGGTTATCTGTCTTGTTGTAATATGTGATGTCCTTTTGATACTGAACAAGTATTCAAAGTGTCTACAGATGACAGATATTGAAAAATTTAACTAACACAATCTAAGTCAAAACAAGGGAAATAACTATGGAATGACAAATCCTAGAGTTACCTGCCTTGTTGTATATATAAATGAGTTTCCAAGTTTTTAATTAATACCTTTGATAGTTATGGAAAATATTCAAATTACAAATTTTAAGTAAAAAACAAGGACAGAAACATTGAAAGACAACTGCCAGGGTTACCTGCCTTGTTGCAATGTGTGGCCATTTTGATACAAAACAAGTATACAGAGTTTCAAGGTAAAACCTTTGATAGTTAATGAGAAATTTCATTTACAAATTCTAATACAAGTGACAGATTAATAGAAAACAAAAGTAATGCAGAAATCTCCAGACACAGTTTTCTAAATTACTTTTGTTCCTGCGTTAAACTGCAATCTGTCAGAGATATCCATGCACATTTAACCCATTACCCCATAAATACTCCTTTTTTACGCTATTAACTAATTCCCAAACTGAAGAAAACAGTTTCAATCTATACATTGTTTCTATATTCTAACAGATAAAAGCTTAAATCAGGCTGAAAGTAAAGCAGAGTGCATTCTGCTTTACTTTCAACTTGCTTTAAGTGGTCACATATCTTCGAAACTAGAAACATGCTATGGGGTAATAGGTTAATATATGTATTATCTTCATCATTGATAAGTCAGCATGTTATGATTGATTATTGCTTTATATGTCAAATGAGCTTTATTGTGAAATTTTAGTTTATAGAACTACCATTATAATTATTATGTTATTTGTTAATATTTCATGATAAGTTTTATTTATTGTGATATTTAAGTCTATTGAACTATCATTATAATTATTACGTTGTTTGTTAATATTTCATGATAAATCATTGTACCACAGTTAAACCCTCTACTTCAACCACTAAATAAACTTAATATTTTAGGGTTTAAGGCAGGTGGCTGCTTAAAGCAAAATGAAAATAATTCACACTTAAAACAATAATAATCAAAAAAGGGAATTTAGATGATATGAAATTATTGAATTTGCTCAAATCTAATAGTTCCATTCTGCTGGGCCTTTATCAAAGTTAATCATGACCAAATACACATCACATTTTTGCTACATGCATTCACCTTTGCTTCATGCACTCCGCCATATAAAAAGAATTCATTTTCCAATATGAACTTTTTGCTCTACTTTCATCCTGCTTTAAACTGTCTCATTCATGCCTTAAAATTAACCCTTTATACTTTGAATTTTCCACTTGTGAAAATAACTAGTTTGTGTTAATGTTTTACGGCAAAGATTGCAGACCTTGATCAGGGGCCCCATTAAGCAGTCCTGTAATGATCAAGGTCTAAACTGTTTGCAAAATACAAATATACTAGTTTCTAGTACAGAATGGTTTAATACTGTCAGTTAGTCTCCAGTTTTCAGTGGTTGTAACAGAGGGGTATTACTGTAACCATTCAACATGCTTCTTTGTAATTTTTAGTTTACCTTTGGCTGGTTCACATGAACAGTCAACTCCTTGTCTAAACTGTATCATGAAAAATACCATTTTCATATACAAACTGGAATTTTAACCCAATACCCCATAATTATGCCCTTTTACGTCTTTATTTTATTCCTTCACTGAAGAATACAGTTCCAATTTATACTGTCACAAATAAAAATCATAAGAAATATTTTCTATATCTAGCAGATAATAGCTTAAAGCAGGCTGAAAGTAAAGCAGAATGCGCCTTAAGGCGCATTCTGCTTTACTTTCAACCTGCTTTATGTGGTCACATATCTTCAAAACTAGAAACAGGGTATGGGGTAATGGGTTAATGGACTGTCAAACAGCACATCATCAATTTTTCTTCCCCTCTATATAGGGGGAAACATTATAGCCAAAATAGAATAATATTAAACATGATTAATCAATTTAGCATAAGAATTGGCTTTAGATAATAACATTGCAAACTGATATTTCAAAATTAACAACAGACTAGAAGAATAACAACAAGAGCCCCATGGGGCATATGTCGCTCACCTGAGAATAGCTGTACATCACAATGGAGATAATGATTTATGTCCAGGACGGGGTCATTTTTTACCCGAGGGGCATAATTTGAACAATCTTAATAGAGGACCTGTAGATGATGCTATGTTCCAAATATCTAAGATCAGGGTACTAGGGTTCTAGACATGAAGATTTTTTTTAAGTTTCCATTGAAAAAATCTATTTTTAGCTCCTGTGACCTACATATGCAACAGACTGGAACCATTTGAACAAAATAGATAAAGGACATCTAGAAGTAACACCATGCCGAATATCAAAGCTCTGGCTATATTAGCTTCAGAAAAGAAGACGTTTGAAAACTGTGACCCCCGGGTGGGGCTAATTTTGACCCCAGGGGCATAATTTGTACAAACTTGATAGAGGACCTGTAGATGATATGCAATCGACCAGAACCATTTGAACCTTATTGGTATAGGACATCTAAAAGTGTCACCATGCCAGATATCAAAGCTCTGGCCATATTATTTTCAGAGGAGAAGACGTTGGAAAATTTCACTATATAACTCTATGTAAAACTGTGACCCCCGGGGCGGGGCCAATTTTGACCCCAGGGGCATAGTTTGTACAAACTTGATAGAGGACCTGTAGATGATGCTATGTGACAAATGTCTAAGATCTGGTCCTTGTAGTTTCAGACAAGAAGATTTTTTAAGATTTCCTTATTTTTTCACTTGGTTGCCATGGCAACCAGAGTTCTACATTGTTTTTAATTCTTTGAACAATTTTGAAACAACTTGACCCAAGGAACATGGTTGAAATCTTTTCAGCAATATATGAGGAGATGTCATTTGAAGCAATTGTTAAAGACAACAATGACTGTATAAAGTGAAATTATTTTCTTCTGTGGAAGAATAAATTAAAGACATAAAAAGGAATATGTATGCGTTAATAGGTTAATAAATATCATTATTTACATTTTCTAAATATAGGAAACTATATGTAAATGAGTGGCAAATTTGGATCCAGATTAGATGCAGCATTATGTGGCATCTGACCTGGATCCATACTGTTTATGGCCAAGAATTAATTGTGGACTGATAGACAGAAAGATAAACAAACAAACAAACAGACAGACCAAAAGTAATATGCCTTGAACTAAGTTGTGCTTGAGCATAAAATAGCAGACATCATAATTTCTGCTATGTATCTCAGTGACCTGAGTTCAGAGCTAGCTTTGGGTCAGTTATGCAATAAGAGACCGTCTCAGGGAGAACTGACTATTATCATGCTGAACTGTTGTCTGCTCCAAATGTTTGTATGTGAAATATGTAAAAAATAATAACTTATATTTTCTAAATATAAGAAAATATGTAAATGAGTGGCAAATAGTTTAGATCCAGATTAGATGCTGCATTATGTGGCATCTGACCTGGATCCAAACTGTTTGCAAATATAGGTGATTTAGTATAAGGGTGCTTGAAACCCTGCTTAAACCTTCAGTAAAACAGTATAACCTGAATAAAGCGGCAATGAATCCTGCATAAAGCGGCAATGAAAAAATCCCTATGGTGAATCCCTATGGTCAGTTTTAGTTTTGATATTAACAATTTTGAGAGAGAATCACCAGGAGATACTAAAAAACAAATATCAAAGCTGTGGGCCTAGCAGTTTTTTACAAGAAGATTGTTTAAAGTTTTTCACTTTTTTAAATAAATTACAATAAGTAGTCCACTTGAAAGTTTCATTTTAACAAAATCTGTAGAGAAGCATCCAAGGAACATCATGAGCAGTTTGAATCCGCCCTACAATCTCCGGGTTCAGAGGAGATGTCGTTTGAAGTAAAAGTGAACGGACAGACGGACAGACGGACAGACGGACGGACGGACAGACGGACAGACGGACAGACGGACAGACGTACTACGGACAATGAGCGGTCACAATAGCTCACCTTGAGCCTTCGGCTCAGGTGAGCTAACAAAATCAAACCAAACTATAAGAACAATTCCTATGCAACATTTGAACAAGAGTTTTACCAAATGGTCTCCTTTTTGCTTATGGTTTTGTATAGTCTCGGCTCTCTATGAAAGTCAAACAAGAGTCAAGTAAACATGTTGGGAAATCATAATAATACTCAACAAAAAAGTTGAGGAATTCTCAGAAAATCAAACAAAAGTACACCGAAACAAACCATTATCCAATATTTATATATAAATTCATTAGATATATGTACTGTATTTTTCACTTATGTGTTTTGCATATAAAGAAGTCATTAATTTTGTGAAAATGACTTTGACCCCTAGGTTACTTGACACATATAGTGTTACAGCAAGGATATAAGTGATATCAAACTAAAGGAAACATTTTTTTCAAGTGATGAAATGTATCTAATAAAAAAAAGGATAATGGTTTGTTTCTGTGTTCTTTTGTTTGATCATTTTCTGAGAATTTCTTAACTTTGTTTATATTGTAAATGTCACTATGACCCGTCTGTGATGTAATAGCTCTAGCATACTACTGGTCATATGATCCGTCTTATAAATAATACAATCAAACTATATATAGTAAAACCTCTCTAATATGACCACTAAATTAGGTGTTTAAGACAGGTGACTGCTAAAAGCAACGTGACAGTAAAACAGAAAGCTCCTTTCGGAGCTTTCTGTTTTACTGTCACCTTGCTTTAAGCTGTCACCTGTCTATTAAACAACCCATTAGACTTCTTTTTAGTGGTTGTTATAAAGAGATCTTACCCTAATGTGACAATTCATTAGAATCATCTTGAAATGATGATTCAGTAGGTAGCCATAATACAGGTTTATTGTATAGATGAAATGAAACACTCCTTATGTAATACAGATTTACTGTATAGGTGATATGAAACACTCCTTATGTAATACAGGTTTACTGTATAGGTGAAATGAAACATTCCTTATGTAATACAGGTTTATTGTATAGGTGATATGAAACACTCCTTATGTAATACAGGTTTACTGTATAGGTGATATGAAACACTCCTTATGTAATACAGGTTTACTGTATAGGTGAAATGAAACATTCCTTATGTAATACAGGTTTACTGTATAGGTGAAATGAAACACTCCTTATGTAATACAGGTTTACTGTATAGGTGATATGAAACAGTCCTTATGTAATACAGGTTTACTGTATAGGTGATATGAAACACTCCTTATGTAATACAGGTTTACTGTATAGGTGATATGAAACACTCCTTATGTAATACAGGTTTACTGTATAGGTGAAATGAAACACTCCTTATGTAATACAGGTTTACTGTATAGGTGATATGAAACACTCCTTATGTAATACAGGTTTACTGTATAGGTGATATGAAACATTCCTTATGTAATACAGGTTTACTGTATAGGTGAAATGAAACACTCCTTATGTAATACAGGTTTACTGTATAGGTGAAATGAAACACTCCTTATGTAATACAGGTTTATTGTATAGGTGATATGAAACATTCCTTATGTAATACAGGTTTACTGTATAGGTGAAATGAAACACTCCTTATGTAATACAGGTTTACTGTATAGGTGAAATGAAACACTCCTTATGTAATACAGGTTTATTGTATAGGTGATATGAAACAGTCCTTATGTAATACAGGTTTACTGTATAGGTGATATGAAACACTCCTTATGTAATACAGGTTTACTGTATAGGTGATATGAAACACTCCTTATGTAATACAGGTTTACTGTATAGGTGATATGAAACACTCCTTATATATCTAGAGTTGTGTGTAACCATGAAGTCACACTAAAAGGTGAAAACAGGCTGAATAGTAACTTTAACCCATTACTCCATAGATATACATTTTTACGCATTTAATTAATTCCTCCACTGAAGACAATAGTTCAAATTTATACTGTCATGGATATATAGCATTAGAAATATTTTCTATATATTCTAGCAGATGATAGCTTAAAGCAGGCTGAAAATAAAGCAGAATGCACCTTAAGGCACATTCTGCTTTACTTTCAACCTGCTTTAAGTGGTCACTTATCTTCAATGCTAGAAATAAGCCATGGAGTAAAGGGTTATTGATGTACAATCCTTAATTACATAAGGCAACAGTGCAGACCATTCCCTAGTGTACTGGCACATACCTTTAGTATGATCTATTGTAAGAAATAACATCAACATTCACATTCAAATTTATACAACCTGTTTTAAATAACCAACCAAAAGAAGTTGGTTAAATAAATACAAACACAATAAAATACAGTATGTAGAACAAGAGATGTTTCTGTGTCTGTAGGACACATATGAAGCCCTCTAGATGAATGAACCATACATATGGATGAATGGACAAATGGATGGACAGACTGGGTAAAACAGTATGCTCTCATAATCAAATAATTGAAAAGACGCTGTATAACCTTGGACCCTAAATTTGAAATATATAAGACATTTGCAGCACCTTTCAAGAAAGCAGGTTGAAAGTAAAACACAATGCTCCTAAAGGAGCATTCTGCATTGCTTGCATCCTGCTTTACAAGTGGTAACCTATTTTCAAAACTGAAACAGACTATGGGGTAACGAGTTAACTCATTCACCCCTGAAACTTTAAATGGACAATTCCAATTTCAAAATAAGTCTAGTCCATTTTTGACTATTTAGGGTTGATTTTAACAATATATTTCAAAATGACAAACAGTGTAGACCCTGATCAGAGGGCTCCTTAAGGAGCCCTCTGATCAAGGTCTACACTGTTTGTTTAGGACAAGTGTAATCCTCACAGGTACATTAATGACGAGTATACTTGTCGCTAGGGTTGAATGTGTTAAAGAAATCAGTAAAAGGGATATGTCTAGACTGTGGAAAAAAAGTGCTACACAAACAGTTCAAATGTACTGTTACGATGTCCCAAAAAGTAATAATTTAATATAACTTCACTTTCACAGTATTTCCAGTTCAGACTTACCTCAGCCTTAAATCGGACATGGGCTGTGTGGGGTCTCTCTGCTCGAAGTCGCTCACCTGGTATAGAATGGAAATCAACCATAAGTTATAACATGGCTAATTGGCTATACACTTTGGTATAAAGCTAAACCTTTGTCCTGCTCTGCATTTAAATGGACTATTTTTCTTATTTCTTGTACATTACCAGTATACATTGACTTGTAACAGGGTTTATTTTAAAGGGGGTTAATCCAGTCAGGTTTGTTGGGTTTTTTCTTATTTCATGTGCTGAATTCTCTCCCTTTAGTTGTCTCTTAAATTTCAAATGTTTGAGTCTAAATGTATCATTGGTAAAACTCATGCGAAAGCAAGAGGCAGGGACCACAGCCAGTTTAGGCATGGTTATTCGGTTGTAGTCAGTCTATGAAGAAGGACATCTGGTTTTGGATGGAAATTATGTAAGTTAGGTACCTTTCTGGTCTTTAGTTTGTTAATATGGTTTTAATGTTAAGCAGTGTCATTTTGGTTCAACTCATTTATAAGTTTAAGAGTAATTACTGTCTAAATTGTACTTTATTAATTTCCTAAGGTTAATGGTCCGTTTCCATTGTTTAATGTTTCTTTTCATGATTTAGGGACTAAGCCTTGTAATGCTGTCACTCATTAGCATCTTTCCTCATTTTCATTATCGCTCATCTTATTTGCAGCTAACACCATAACAGTCACGGGTGTAAAGTCAGTTAGAGAGAGAGAGAGAGAGGCGGAGAACTTTATAAGTAGTCACCAGCTCTATTCCCATAGAATTGGTGAGTGGAGTGACATGGTATTCTGATAGTATATGTACAGTAAAACCTCTCTATTACAACCACTAAAACAAATGCTAATTAATATTTAACAGACAGGTGACAGCTTAAAACAAGCGGGCCTGTAGGCCCTGATATCGCTCACCATTTGTAATGAAGCCTGATAGCTTTACCTTTGAATTTCCCCTGTTTTATTCTAAATCCATTCAAATTTGTAGTATAGCATGTAAACAAAATTGGAATACGACCTACTCGATCAAGTATAGTAGAATACATCGAACTCATCACAACTCTTATGGTAATACACAATCTAAGCAAGTTTGAGAAAGATTTGATTAAAATTGTGGCCTCTAGAGTGTAAACATTGTTAAATATGGCATTTTCAGCAAATCTAAGGTAGATAACTCTTGGCTTATAAGTCCAATTTCAACCATAATCAAACTCATCTGAACACCCAAATCATATACAATCTGAGCAAGTTTGAGGAAGATTGGATAAAAAGTGTGACCTCTAGAGTGTAAATACCGTTAAATATGGCATTTTCAGCAATTCAAAGGTAGATAACTCTTAACCTGTTCCTTCGATTTCAACCATAATCAACCTCATCTGAACTCTTATGGTAATATACAATCTGAGCAAGTTTGAGAAAGATTGGATAAAATCTGTGGCCTCTAGAGTGTAAACACTGTTATATATGGCATTTTCAGCGATTCAAAGATAGATAACTCTTCACCTATTAGTCCGATTTCAACCATAATCCAACTAATTGGAACTCTTATGGTAATAAACAATCTTAGCAAGTTTGAGAAAGATTGGATTAAAATTGTGGCCTCTAGAGTATAAACACTAAAATTATAGAAGACGGAAGACCAACGCCGGACATTCAAGGATTGCAAAAAGCTCAACCTGGTATAATGTATTGCTTGGCATGTTTATGTACCATTGTACTTATATACGTCTTTGTATTTATTACAGAGCTGAATTACGTTGGATGTAAAGAATTGGCTATTATATAAAGTATGAACTGTAACAACGGTCTTCCATAACCCTGCATCCTGTCCCTATGACCTGAAACCCCACTAGTTACACAAGATATCTATCCCCCAAAACATAACTAACATTTTCTCCTTTTTACATGTGAAGCCATACTAATGTTGTGACAATGTGACTACGCCAAAGAGATGTTTCTTTTACACTATTCTGATTAGTATACACCACCGAATTTTTGTTTCTTCAACACTATTATTATGAGTAACAGGGCTGCCATAACTTGACCTGAAAAATCCTAAGATTTCCAAATTTGCATTTTTCAAGTGCTATTTTACAAATCGTACCTTTATCCCCATCACCTGTTTCTAGTTTTGTTGACACTTAGCTTCTTAAAGCAGACTGGAAGTAAAGCAGAATGCGCCTGAAGGTGCATTCTGCTTTACTTTCAGCCTGCTATAAGCTACCATGTACTAAAATTAAAATCCGAAGATTTAGGAAAAATCCGGAGAAATGGCAGCCCTGGAGTAATCACAACATAGAGTTTGGTAGAGACATAAAAATTAACCAATTACCCAATAGATATGCTTTTTATGCCTTTAATTTACTCCTGCACAAAAGTAAATAGTTTCACATTATACAGTCATGAAAACTTGCACCATAAGAAATATTTTCTATATCCAACAGATGATACTTGGTAGCTTCATGCTGGCATTCTGCTGTACTTTCAACCTACTTTAACCCTTTACCCCATATCATGTTTCTAGTTTTGAAGACAGGTGACCACTTAAAGCAGGTTGAAATTAAAGCAGAATGCACCTTAAGGCGCATTCTGCTTTACTTTCAACCTGCATTAAGCTACAATCTGCTAGAATATAGAAAATAGTTCTTATCATTCATATTCCTAACTGTATAAATTGGGACTTAGTGATTTTCCTCAGTGGAGAAATAAATTAAAGGCGTAAAAAGGCGTATTTATGGAGCAATGGGTTAAGCAATTATTTGCCTTCAATACTGAACACATGTAATGGGAGAAATAGAGGATAACGAAGCCACGAGTGAAAATATAACAGTCTGATGTTCACGAAATGGATTAAATTATACTGAAAAAATACAATTATTCTATTTATTTATGCTTTTAAGCCACTTTTTAAACGAAATTGTTCGACAATTGAGAAAGCGAAAGTAAATGATTTACCCCGTGTTGAGCCCCAACTTTATATCGACCACATTTTCGAAACAGTTTCCCGTACGATGACGTCACTTATTTATTGATTTGACGTCATCCCAATTACTTCGTTGCTCCCGAGTTTGGATTCGTGCTCTTCCGGTGAGTAGTTCGCGACAGATCGGACTGTCGGAATTTAACGATAAGACACGATTGACTACGATCCTTAGGGAGCCCTACGGGGAAAATTCATAATAAAAGCGATTGGTGATACTATCCACTGCAGTGGATTACCAAGTGATAATCCACTGCTATTTCGTGGTAATCCACCGAAAAGCATAAATAAAGGTTAATAGTTTTAACCCTTTCCCCAAAAGAAGCGCCTTATAGACTATTATAGTGAATTCAAGTTATTCCTCCACTAAAGAAAAACATTAAACAGCATTAAACAGCCATGAACATGCACCATTAGCAATATTTTCTATAACCTAGCAGATGGTAACATAAAGCAGTCTGAAAGTAAAGCAGAATGTGTCTTAAGGTGCATTCTGCTTTACTTTCAACCTGCTTTAAGTGGTCAACTGCCTTCGAAGCTAGAAACCAGTTAAAGGGTAATGGGTTAACATGTTGGATTTCATGTACAAGTTATACCTTCAAGTTGTCCCCTACGTAGTCCTGTGAACGATGAAGCTGGCCGTCTGATGGCATTGGCCCTGTCTGTATCTGTAAGAAACTGAACATTGGTGTCCTCTTCTAACTTAGTCTCAACCTTGCTGGTACCACTCTCTTCTGGTTCCTTTATTGCCACATGAGGAGTCTGTATGCTGGGAACCGAGATGATGTCATCAATGCCAGAATCTGGAGTACCTCTGTCTGTAAGAAGGACCATAAAGTGTCAGTTTCTTTTTCTTATTTGTCATTAACCCATTAACTCATAAGGGATAAACAATTATCAATGCTTATCTCAATACAAGCTAGTGGATAAAAATGTCAAAATGAGTCAGTATGAGGCTATTGTGAAAAGAGTCAATATGAGTCAGTATGACTAAATGGGTTAAAGAAGTGTAACAGCATTTTGCAGTGTCTTGCCTCATCTTGATCTACAAGTGTAAATGCAAACAATGACCAAATGAAGTGACTGATAACTGAATCTTAAAATAACAGGCTAAACAAGTATGAAATATGCATTCTAAATATGACTGAGTTACAGATGGAAGCATGATGCAGCAGAAAAATAAAGTGGAAAGCTCCTAAAGGAACTTTCTGCTTTACTTAATTTGTTCTGCATTAAGCTGTCAACTATCTTTTAAGTGATCTCTGTCCTTCTTATAAACATCTCACAGGTTAAACTGTATAGTAGTGGAAGAGTATTGGTCGTGAACTTGCTAACTTAATTCCAGACCAAGATATAGGCCGATTGTTTTCACCTGGCAGGGCGGAGCTAAGCTTTGGCAAAGATAAACTAATTTGCATTTGATTTTCGGGGTGATATAGGTAAAGTTCCGTATTAAATTGTTATTGTTCGATACTTTCAACATGGAGAAACACAACTAATGTGTGCATCCATATCCACGTGGTAAAGGTATATACAGTGCTCCCTCTCTACATCAACACCCAGTGAGAGACAAATATTGCATGTGTTGTTCGGAGGGAGTTGTTATAGGGAGGGAACATTAAGACTGGTCTTACATTTGCAAACAGCTTGATTCCAGATCAGATGTCGTGCTATCACACGGTATCTGATCTGGATTCAAGCTGTTTATCACTCGTCATCATATTTCTTCAGTCAAAATGTCCACTAACATGTAATGTTGAGAAAAATGGCACACAACAACGGTAAATTAGGATAATAAACAAATGTGCTGCCACCCCCAAAGTTGAAATGCAATGGTCCTCATCGAAACTGCGCACTGCCAGGTCAATAAAATCAGCATATAACAGAGCTACAAATGACGTGGCTATTTCATCCAAACCAAATCCTATGTTGTGACTATTCACAAGACTGCTCTCGGACATGATTCATAAAAATAAGCATGGTGGAGACATAAATTTTGAGGAGAAAATTATGGAAAAGTTTAATTTATCAACTCTTATCTAGAGCTCTGGTTTTGGAATTAATAGAAATTTCTTTACCCATTACCCCATAAACACGCCTTTTTACGCTTTTAATTTATTCCTCATTGAAGAAAATAGTTCCAAACTATACCTTCATAAATATATACCATAAGAAATATTTTCTATACCCTACAGATGTTAGCTTAAAGCAGGCTGAAAGTAAAGCAGAATGTGCCTTTAGGCATATTCTGCTTTACTTTCAGCCTGCTTTAAGTGGTCATCTATCTTCAAAACTAGAAACAGGCTATGGGGTAATGGGTTTAGCATTAACATTAGTAAAATTGATACCATCATGAAGATTTTTATTTTACCCTTTCTATGCCATGACCCTTACTGCTTTAAACAACTGATGCCTGCTTGTACTTAAATTTAAAGTCTAGGTAAAAGTAGCATCATAATGAGTTCCATTATGCTGCATCTGCTCTGGATCCAAACTGTTTGCAAATAACTATTGTTCTTAGGGTTACAGGCAGTGAAGGGGTTAATTATGATGCTCGAATCATTTTCTATTCAATGAAATTTCGTTCTACCCTTATTTCATCTATACTGAGAGTAACTATAACAGTCAACATGGTAGCATTACTCTACCATTTTGCACTAAGTCTTGTGAAGAACAGTAAACAATTCCATATACAGTCGAACTTCGATATCTTGATCTCGCTTAACTTGAACTATCCGATATGTCCGCACATGAACATCATTATTTCATGCTCGGTTATGTCGAACATACCTGTATTTCAAAGTTAAAACGTGGCTAAGCCACGTTTTAACTTTGAAATACTGGTATGTTCGACTAACCGAGTTTGAGATATCGAAGTTCGACTGTAGATCTAATCACCACTAAAATGAAAGATTCTTTCAGTGCTAAAGATCAGTCATGAGCCTTTTTAAAAGCAGCTACTGCTACATTCTGTAATCTACCTATAACTCAATAAAAAAACCTGCAATATAGTATATTTTGTCAAGCTCTTACACTATTATATGAATAGATAAAAATAAGAAAAAGGATAATCAATTTTAACATTTGAATTTAATTTTAGATATGCACATCAAATCTTTAAGAATTTTTACGTATGGTATATTCTGTTAGTATAAAACCACACATCAGACTTTGTTCATATAGCTCAACACAATCACATCAAATATTCATACATAGAGGATATTGAACAAGTGTGTTGTCAGTATTGAATCTATTGAACTAGTTGGATAAAATGATATGTTGCGCAACATATCATTTTATCCAACGAGTTCAATAAATTCAATACTGAAAACACAAGAATTGAATACTCTTTTTATCACATTAACAACAAATAACACAAAATTCTGAACATTCTTACTTTCAGTTTTACCTCAGCTATTAGGAATACGAGTTTCATCATATCATATCTGTATTTCAATTTTATTCACCCATGATTTATTTGAAACCAAATTTGTTTTCGGAATTTGAAACGTCCTTATGATGACATGATGTCATTATGATGTAACGTAAAAAACTGAAAAATCAGGTTTGTTCATGTTCCAAGCTGCATCATCAGTTGTTTGTTCTGAGTCACTGTTGTGTTACTAGGGAGACAAAAAAAAACATAACTGAAAATGTTTCGTTGACTCTAAACTCTTGTTACAGTCGGCGAGTAATACAGTATTTCAGTGATTCCTAAGTTAGTATTTTATACGCGAACTGTGCCATGCAATTTATATTGCACCAGAGACCTACAGAGAGGGATTCCCAGGTACGGTGAATCTCGCTAACGAGACCGTTGAGCGAGATTTGACCGGGTAAACGCGAGAACAGATGCTCAAGATAAGCGTCAGTGGATACGACGCAGCGATTACCAAAAATCGATATCCAAGCGTCTGGACCGACCTCGATTACCTGGATGAATCGCATGTCAAGCGTCTAGGGAAATCATTTATCCGAGTGACAGACGATAGAGATTTCGGGTTGGATACAAAAAGTAATAACTGCCTATGATTTCCATATGCAATTAGTACAGTGATTTTTCATACCTTTATATGATTCCTCGACTACAGACAATTCTTCCACTTTATAGTCTTGAAAAGTACCATAAGAAATTGTGTCTTAATCTTAGTAGATCTAAATTGTAGATTAAAGCAGATTTTTTTTTGAATTCGGTTGCTTCTCAATATCGCATTTGGATCCAAACTGTTGCTGAACTCTTAGCACGGTCAGCTTTGATTCCGATCTGGGTTCTAACTGTTTGTCAGTCACTCTTATGAGTCAATGTTTCTTTTCAAAAGAACTTTTCAATACATTAAAATATATCGTTTGGATCTTAATCAATCACAGAGTTTCTCAATATCTCATTTGGATCCAAACTGTTGCTGACCTTTAAGTACAGTCAGTTTTGATTCCGATCTGGGTCCTAACTGTAAATGCCAGTCTCTCGTATGGATCAAAGTTTCTTCAATGAGCTTTTCAATACATTTAAACCCTAGTTTGGATCTTTCAATCACAGAGTTTCTCAATATCTCAGTTGGATCCAAACTGTTGCTGAACTTTTTGAACAGTCATTGACATGACAAATGTGGATTATCAATTTATCATCTAGCATTTAGACTCGCAATGTCTGATTAAGATCCAAACTGTTTTATTGTCTGCTGAACAAAGTATTTAATATTCTGATCTGGGTCAAAACTGGACACTCTAGATAACGTGACCCGAGTGTTCATTTATTGTATTAATGTCGTTTTTTATTTATCGTTTTATATCTTGAGCTAATATAAAGATCTATAAAAATCATAATCGAAACTGATTCAGAATATATTTCGGCAGGCAGCTTTGATCTAGATCTAATTTCATGCTGACATTCATCATCAACCACTAATCAATTAAGCTGCCACGCAACTTGTACACTATGAACCGGAAATGTTTAAACACAACCCTTTTCTGCCTAAGACCCCCTCTGTGAAGAAGCTTGAGGCCTGCAGGGCATAAAGATCCATATTACATAATCTAATTAGCCGCACTTGTCAAACAGGGTTGTGATTTCAAACACAGGCTAGCTACTTAAATATGCCATTACACGCCATGAGCCTTTAACCCTTTACCCCCTAGCCTGTTTCTACTTCTGAAAAAATGTGACCACTTAAGACAGGTTGAAAGTACTTTCAGCCTGCTTTAAGCTTTTATCTGCTAAAATACAGAAAGTATTTCATATGATTTTTATTTGTGACAGTATAATATTGAAACTAATTTCTTCAGTATATGAAGGAATTAAGTAAAGGCGTTAAAAGGCGTATTTATGGGGGAAAGGGTTAAATCGAAACAAAAAGCCAAGATCTAAAAATAAAAAAAGAAGAAGATTAGACACTTCTAGCTCTTAGTGGTTTTGTATAGATCTAGATCTACGCTACGTGTACGCTGCTTAAAGTCTAGAGTCTACCATAAAACTCGAATTTAAATCTTAAATTAAAATTCATTTAGGCCTATCTAAAAGTTGTTTTAATTTTATTTTTTCGACAGAAATGACAAGTGTAAAGCTACACCTAGAAATTAAACGATAAAACTAGATCCAACTAAAATCGGTTTTGGACTAAAGTAAGATCGCTCTATCAGATCGGGATCTAGAGAATCGCGATGATTAAATTAAGAAAGAAAAATGATATAGATCTATCCGTACAATATGTAGATCTAGTGATGTTTAATTTTTTTTTTCATTTAGAATTTCTGTAACGTTGAATTCTTAAACCGAGACGAACCAGGTAGAAAATGCTGATTTGTAAACGAGTTGGTAGATCTAAGCCAGTTCAATATTTAGGTCTAGATCAGCACAATATCGCTCTGATTATCAGATTATTTTTATCGTAGATCTAGATCTAATAATTATATATATATATAATCATCATACCCGATGATTAAATCAAGGTATTATGGATGTCGCCATAACAAACTTATGTATAGAATTTGGAAATAATTATCACTGCTTCTTTATTATTTTCCGCAGTTATTAAACACTACCACAGTTCTTAAAAGACGCGTCATTTTCGAGTTTTGACAGTTAGAAGTAAGAATAATCTGAACAAAGTCCAATCATCACTTAACTGGGTACGACGTACACTCGTTAATTATTGTTTGGTAAATGCCGACTAAATAAAAGAAACAGTTTGCACGAAGGTGTAAATGGACCCATCTCTTTATTTTCGGCGCTCCAGTGGGTGGTCTCATTAAAATTAAAATTTGTAGCAGAATGCTTAGGCCACAACTTGAAATAAGTCCGAGCTACATTGAAAATGATTTCTTATCAAATTTTAAAAGCTCAAATTGAAGTTTTAAGCATTTACGGCAGGGCGCCTGTTCAATCTTTTTATATCCAGCTACATCAGATGGTCTCATTAATATTCAATTTCTAGCAAAATGCATTGACATATGAACATGGAAATTTAACTAACACTAAAACTAAGTCTGGGCTACGTGAAAAACAACTTTTTTGGTAATATTTGAAAGTGCAAACCAAAGTTTTAAGCGTAGCAAGGCTAAGTTTCATCTCTTTTTATTCGGCGCTCCAGTGGGTGGTCTCTTAAAAATTAAAAATTGTAACAGAATGCATCGACATATGGACATGAAAATTAGGCAACAACTTGAAATAAGTCCAAGCTACATTGAAAACTCATTTTTTATGAAATTTTAAAAGCTCAAACTGTAGTTTAAAGCCTTTACGGCAAGGCGTCTGTTTCATCTTTTTATATCCATCTTCAGCAGATGGTCTCATTAAAAGTGAAATTTGTAGCAGAATGCATTGACATATGATCATGAAAATTTAACCAACAATAAAACTAAGCCTGGGCTACGTGAAAAACAACTTTTTTGTAATATTTGAAAGTGCAAACCAATGTTTTAAGCGTAGCAAGGCTCAGTTTCATCTCTTTATATTCGGCACTCCTGTGGGTGGTCTTTTTAAAATTAAATTTTGTAGCAGAATGCATCAACATATGAACAAGAAAATAAGGCCACGACTTAACTAAGACTCAGCTACATGGAAATTTAATTCTTATTAACATTTGAAACCTGACTCTGAAGATCCAAGCATTTACGGCTAGCCATTTTGGCTTATACCGCTGGTACGCGAGTCGCCATTTTCCACATCATTTTTTTCTGCTCATTTATTCATCATTTTTTCACTTTAATGACGCAACACATTGTCAATTACATAAAATAATTATATAAAAGATTTCAGATAATCGTGAATGAAGAAAATGCCGCGTTCACGCTGTGGAGAAGCAAGTTTTTCATAAACAAGTTAAAAAAAATAAATAAAAAGCAACACCGAGTAGTCATCGATTTAACAGCAAAAACACGGGAAATAGCTTCTGTTTAATCCACAACTCATATTTATTGAGTTTAATATGAATACAATCACAAAATATCGTATTAAAACGTTATAAAGAGAAAATCTGAAACACAACTGATCACTATGCGGTTGTTTTTTCAATATGGCGGCGTAGTTAAATAAGCGCGGGTGAAGGCAAAAGTCACGTGACTGCCTCAAACCACGTCACTTCCTTTCAACGGACACCTGTTACAAAGAGAAAGAAGGAAAAATCCCGACCTGGGAATCCCTCTCTGTAGGTCTCTGATTGCACTGTATATTTTGCATGCTTAAGTGATAAATTGCTATATAAGATAAGTCACTGAAGCTATTCAAACCTGTGTTAAATGACAACATTGTATATATATACAATACTAATGCAAAAAGATTTCTTTATTAATAGTCTTGTTTTTTAATAATGTAACATATACAATCTGTAAAATTCCAAATTCATATGTTTTGAGTGGTCATTTACACATGGCTGATTGTTTTACAAGTTTTTGCAGTCTCATACACCAAAGTATAGTAATGGAATAACAAGGGAAACAACTGCAGTGAAAGAGTATAGAAAATGCTTATTTTGAGTTACTTCCCTTGCTGAAAAAAATGTATGGTATATTCAGTGTCACTGCACTGCAATGTAAAATAGGTATTGTTTGGTTTTATTGACCTGTCAAAATTTGAATATTCTTACGTCACTGAAAGAATATATTTAGCTTCGGTATAAAGTCGATACTTTCCGTTTGATTTACAGATAGGTATTTAAGAATATTGTGCTTTCTGTGTCGAATCTAAATCAATAATTGAGTTCCAGTAATTGGAAAGAATCCTTGGAATTTGGGCTGCGGCTATTTTGACCTGATTTTCTTTGTTTTGTTTTTTCTCAAAAACAAATTCTAATAAGGATTTACATCCCTCTGTGTCATTTCATATCTTGATGCAATGGTCAGGCACAACCTACTTTGTTTGGGAGGTATTAATCTTGCTTTACAATTAAGTAAGCAGTAAAACCTGCCTTGAAAACAGTTGGATATCATAAAGATGACTTTAATAGAGTACTGACATTAATACCTCCCAGTCTCTTAAAGCAGGATTGATACCTTCCAGTCTCATTAGATGTGTACTACCTTAATTTGAGTATCATCTTTCACCTTACTGAGTTAACTTTTTACTTAGCATCAGTCGGATGTTGTTTTTTTTTCAATATAACATGTATATGTAGACATGTGTTCTCAATCTTCTTCACCGAGTGTATTCATTTGGTCCTCAACATACATCTCTGTCACAGGCTTAGTACAGCTCCAAATGTCAGGATTCTTGACAAAACTTTTCTTAACAGTTTGTAAGCAATAAAACACTCCAAATAAAATCAGAGGTAATTCTATAAGCAATAAAAAGTGGATGCCTAATAAAATCAGAGGTAATTCTATATGTAAATTATGTCAAATATTATAGTTTTCAGATGAAACTAAATAAAATGTTAGAGCCAAATCTTATAACTATAACTACTGTAGGCCATTAGTTTGGGTTTTTAAATGTGTTTTTGGTATGTTTTCTTTCAACCCATTACCCCATAAAAACACCTTTTTATGCCTCTAAATTATTCCTCAATGGAAGAAAATAGTTCCAATTTATACAATCATGAATATGTATCATTAGAAATATTTTCTATATTCTAGAAGATAAGATGGTAACTTAAAGCAGGCTGAAAGTAAAGCAGAATGTGCCTTAAAGCATTCTGCTGTACTTTCAACCTGCTTTAAGTGGTCACATGTCTTCAAAACTAGAAACAGGCTATGGGGTAATTGGTTAAAAGAGACTGAAACGGCATCTTGTCTTAAGAATATTACACTAAACGAGGTATTATACCTAGCCTACGACAGAGGTGAATGTGTGAGCCAGAAGTGAAAGAGATCGATCGATCGAGTGATGTGTTCAAAGGGACAAACAGTTTGAATCTTGATCACATGCCAACAAATATTCTGATCTTCTGTCAATCAAAACAGTTTGAAAATGTCTGGAAAGATTATTTCAATTATCAAAAGCATTTAAACGTTCAAAAAATCATTTTTGAATAATTAAATATTGTTTATCAAGAGAAAACCTGAAACAATGATTGTCACATCATTATACAGTCAAACCTGTGTTAACCTATTACCCAATAAATATGCCTTTTTACGCTTTCAATGTATTCCTCCACTGAAGAAAAAGAGTTCCATTATATATCGTTATGAATATGCACCATAAGAAATATTTTCTATATTCTAGCAGATAGTAGCTTAACGCAGTCTGAAAGTAAAGCAGAATGTGCCTTAAGGTGCATTCTGCTTAATTTACTTTCAACCTGCTTTAAGTAATTACCTATCTTCAATACTAGAATCAGGCAATGGAGCAGGGCTCGATCCAGAGAAGAGAAAGTAAACGGAACAAATCCAACATTTTGTCACTCATTTCAGCACCAAACCCTATGGTGTTACTATTCATTTGAATCGTCTCGAAGAGACGATTCAAATGAGTAGTGACATCATAGGGTTTAATGCAGAAATAAAGATTTTTAGTTTTGAAATACGCCCTTTTCTGGAGCCCAGAATGGAGTAAAAGGCTTAAATACATACTTTACAGCAGCTTAGTGTTTATGTGGAGGAAAGGGGTAACACAGGTTTGATGTAAACTATAATTATCAACTCTTTATACATACTGGATGTTAGTTCACTGGATTGTCGCCAACGACACACTACATATAACAACAAATTAATAAGGATTAGGCAATCAATATATGACAAAATAAAAATCACGACTCCATTATTACATGATGTGCTTGCACTTGGACTCTGGTCTCTCTCAGCTTGCGGGATGTAAACATTAAGTTTCGAACGTCGAACCAAAACTCTTGGCACCGCATTACCCTTCTCAGATTTCTCATTTTCAAACACTTTTTCAGCGTCAACTTTGAGGCCGAGCCTCTTGGCTCTCTGCATCTGTGTCTCAGGAACATTAGAATCCAAGTTTGTCACCGTATCCAGATGTGTGCCCTCTGAATAACCATTAAAACCAAATTGACGAATAGCGTAACACTTCATTTAGGCTTATTCACACACTGCCTATATATCCATGGAACAAAATGGCAAACTAGTTATGTAAGGTAATTTCAGAGGTGAATTGAGATTTGTGTTGACTAAGTACAAAGTGATATGAGCTTAAGACTCTCGGTTATCCAGTAATTTATCTTTCTCTGAACCAACAACATTCAGTTGAAAATGTTCACAACATGTAAAAACACCTACATCTACACAACTTAAACAGGGCTCCAGATAAGAGGAAGTTTTCCAAACAAATCCAACATTTTCTCACTTATTTCAGCATCAAATCCTATGGTGTTACTCTCATTAGAATCGTCTCGAAGAGACGATTCTAATGAGTAGTGACACAATAGGGTTTAATGCAGAAATAAAGATTTTCGTTTTTAAAAAATCTCTACTTATCTGGAGCCTTGCAACTACCGGTATCAAGACTTTCCCTTGATCTCCTTTCATTCTTAAAGTTTCCTAAATGATAAAGAAATTTCAAATTCACAAACTTTCGGGTAAGTTTTCCTCTCATAAGAGTAAAGTGAAACTTGTGATTATATCCATGTTGAAGATAAGTGGATAGTTTAGAGAGAACTAAAGTTCAAACCCATTACCCAATAAATACACCTTTTTACGCCTCTAATTTATTATTCCGAGGAAGAAAATAGTTCCAATATATACGGTCTATGAACATGTATCATAAGAAATATTTTCTGTATCCTTGCAGATGTTAGCTTAAAGTAGGCTGAAAGTAAAGCAGAATGCGTCTTAAGGCACATTCTGCTTTACTTTCAACCTGCTTTAAGTGGTCACCTATCTTCAAAACTAGAAATAGGCTAATACAGAAAGTCTTTTAACACATTAAACTCTAGCAACGAGTATACTCATCATTTACAAACGGTGTACATGTGAAGATTACACTTGTCCGATGCAAACAGTGTAGACCCTGATCAGAGGGCTCCTTAGGGAGCCCTCTGATCAGGGTCTACACTGTTTGTCATTTTGAAATATATTCCTAAAATCAACCCTAAATAGTCAAAATGGACTAGACTTATTTTGAAATTGGAATTGTCCATTATAAGTTTCAGGGGTGAATGAGTTTATTAAAAAGTTTTTTTCACATTTTTGTTCCGAAAGAAGTAGCAACCTACAGGGCTCCAGATAAAAGGGAGTGAATTTAAAATTTAAAGGACTTTATCATTAATGTCTTTATCAAACCCTATGTCGTGACTTCATCTTAGAATCATCTCTTTCAAATGATTCTAACGAGTAGTCACAACCAAGGGTTTGATCATGGCATCAGAATTGTAGTATTTGAAACACTATCCACATGTGGAGCTATGCACAGAGCTCCAGATAAGGGGAGCATAGCAAAAACTAAAATCTTTATTTCTGCATTAAACCCTTTGGTGTTTCTACTCATTAGAATCATCTCAAAGAGATGATTCTAATGAGTCGTAACACCGTAGGATTTGGTGCTGTATTATGCAGGTATCTGTAGAATTATGCATCCTTCACTGTTTACAAAGACGACACAGGTTGAACTGTTCTCTCCATACAATATGTCTCATGTCACTACAAACTACGAAACCAATGAATAATGGTCCACTTTGTTTTGTTGAATTTCGGGTCAAAAAGAAAACTTATCTGATAATATTATGGATGGATGTCTACTTGTGTCAATGCTCTATGGCCACTATTATTGATGTCCATCAGGCATATCTCAAACCACTTGATGTTCTATGATAAAAAGTAATCCGCCATCCAATGGACTCAAGCAGGCTCAGATAAATTGATGGATACAAGTTAAAACCACTTCTACCTACAGTAAACCCTATCCTCAACAACCACTATATCAATAAGCAGGGCTCCAGATAAGAGGGAGTTAAAATTGAACAAATCCAACATTTTCAGCATCAAATCCTATGGTGTTACCACTCATTAGAATCGTCTCAAAGAGACGATTCTAACGAGTAGTAACAAAATAGGGTTTAATGCAGAAATAAAGATTTTAGTTTTTGAAATAAGAACTCCCCTTATCTGAAGCCCTGTTATAAGTATGACAACCATTCAACATGATGGACAACTCTTAAGACAAGTAACTGTTTAACTCTTTCCTCCCTGAAACTTTAAATGGACAATTCCAGTTTCTATTTAAGTCTATAGTCCATTTCTGACTTTTGAGGGTTGTTTTTGTCAATGTTTGGCATTATGACAAACAGTGAAGACCCTGATCAGAGGGCTCCTAGGAGCCCTCTGATCTGGGTCTTCACTGTTTGCATAGGACAAGTGTACTATTCACGTGTACACTGTTTGGAAAGGACGCCAATATGCGGGACTAGGGTGCAAAGAGTTAATGCGGAAGGAAAATTCAAAGCAATGCTGAAAGCTTCTATCAGGAGCTTTATGTATAAGTTTTGTACTGCATTAAATTGCCGCCTTCCTATACAACTTCCTAAAAGTTTATCCCGCATAAAATGGGTTAATGCAAAAAGAAGTCCATGTAATACAGAAAGCTCTTTTACTTTTGCCTTGCATTATGCAGCCAGCTATCCCTAGAGAAATTCATGCTGACCATTTGTAAAGCAACAAGAACTAGGAAAATGCACACTATCCCCTGGAGCGAATGTAAGGATACACCTCAAAGAATAGATCGTAAAACAACACCACTGACAGCCAAAATCTGTTTTGTTAAAATACAAAGGATTCTCAATTTTTGATATTCAAAGCACATGTCATCCAAAGAAATTTTCATTGCAACTTCTCAGCTTTCATCCTTATCAAGTCTTGATACCCAATACCCAAAGACCTTAACTCTTTGCATGGTGGGTAATTTCGTCTGCAACATTTGTCATCTGCTGATGTTCTAAAATTAGAATTTTTAAAATTTCTTTTAAATCTAAGGTCAGAATGTCAAACAGTTTGGATCCAGTTGAGACGCCGCATTACGCGGCATCTCATCTGGATCCAAACGGTTTGCAAAGGTAATCACTGTGGCAGATGTATCCGCCGCTAGCATGCAAAGTGTTAAGAACTTAATACCATGAGACAATTCTCCTACTGTTCAAAAGTAATGAATCTGTTTATGGCATTCCATATTCACTTATGATGTATTGTTATGTCAAACATTCAGATATCATTTCTCCATAATGAACATTTCTTAACCCATTTCTCCATAGCCTGTTCCTAGTATTGAAGATAAGTAACCTGCACTTAAAATAAGTTGAAAGTAATTCAAAATGGGCCTTAAGGTGTTTTCTGCTTTACTTTCAGCATGCTTTAAGCTATAATCTGTTAGGATATAGAAAATATTTCTAATGAAACATATTTAATGACTGTATAAAGTAGAACTATTTTCTTCAGTGGAAGAATAGATCAAATGCATTAAAATGAGTATCTATGGAGTTAAAGGTTAAAGTATCTAAATTGAATCGACTTCTATTTGCAATCACTTTGGATCCAAATCAATTGCTGAGTAACTCTCGATCTGCTTCTGATTATTGGAATTCAAAATGCTTTGTAAACTACATTGTATTTAATGTTTCTTCAATTGAAAGATAAATAGAACTATAGAATTATATATAAAATTAAAAACGTCAAGAGGACAATATTAAAGCCAACAATAATGTAAAACTCTAAATATTAACCGTTTCACTGCTAAGTAATTTAGGGTTCTAATTAAAACTAAAAAAAAAATTGAAATAAGTTTCACACAATTTGGATCAAGACGAAAATCTGAGATATACTTGATGTTTCATCTAGATTTTAACTGTTTGCAAAGTTAATGCCAGTTCAGACGTTAGCAGCTAGGTATAATCAGTTATGTCATATAATTATTATTCTCTGCACATGATCAACACAATCTCTACTGCAATAACACTTAATGTCCATACTGTGTGAATTCCGTATTTTATCACTATACATTCACCCTAATGTTAAAAATTAAATAGACAAACCAAGTAAAAAGAGTTTGTTAGATTTTCAAATACAGTCAAACTTCGATATCTCGGACTCGCTTAACTCGAACTATCCGATATGTCGACACATGAACTTCATTATTTCATGCTCGGTTATGTCGAACATATCCTTATTTCAAAGTTAAAACGTGGCTAAGCCACGTTTTAACATTATAATACGGGTATGTTCGACTTAACCGAGTTTGAGATATCGAAGTTCGACTGTACCAGTATAAATACAGTTAATGCTTTCAAAACTAAATAAATGTCTCCTAAACTTCTTATTTTTATCTACAGAAACAAGACTTAAGTGACAAACAGCTTGGATACTGATCAGGTCTTACTAAATGTTGGGCCTGATTTTGATCCAAACTTCATGCAATGGGATCAATAAAAGTTTTCAGCGTTGAAATGGTTAATATTTATTTTATTCACATCTGCCACCATACACTGAGTGTATTGTTATAATGACTGGTCCCTGCCACTTTCAAAATCCATTATTTATTGTGTAAACATGATAATGTTTGCTCCCATTACACATCTTATTACTCAACAAACTCAACTTCTCCTTGGCTGAATATATCATTTCAATTATCACATGTCACTTTTTCTTTCCCATCAGTTCAGGCCTGCCATAAGTTAATACAAAAAATCCTAAGATTTCAAATTTTTCAATTTTTCAAGCCGGATTTTCCTGATTATACCTTTAACCCATAGTCTGTTTCTAGTTTTTAAGACATGTGATGCTTAAAGCAGGTTGAAAGTAAAGCAGAATGCGCCTTAAGGCGCATTCTGCTTTACTTTCAGCCTGTTCTAAGCTTCCATCTGTTGGAATAAAAATCTGAAGATTTCGGAAAAATCGGGAGAAATGGCAGTCCTGTCAGTTTGAAAAATGATTTCTTCACGTCATTAACGTCTTAGATTAGGGTTCCTCAAAAGGACAAATGCTTTCTTTAACCATTATCCTGCTTCGTACAACATAAAATGCATTTGCTAACAGTCTGGATCTAGATTAGATGCTGAGTAACTCTGGACCCAGTCTGTCTGATAATCTAATTAATATTTCTTCAGTTGTAACAACATGATAAAAATAACTTTGATACGTTTTGCAAGCATTTTATTTAAAGCAGAGCATATCATGGGATACTTAAGGTTAATATTTTAATCCCTATTCAGACAAAATCAATTGTTATTTCAATAGCCTTACTTCTTTAACATGTAGGTACATTAAAATCTCTCTATTACGACCACTAATATGTATTACGACCACTAATATGTAGGGTATTTGACTGTATAAAAGACAACTGACAGCTTAAAGCAAGGTAACAGTAAAACAGAAAGCTCCTAAAGGAGTTTTCTGTTTTACTTTCACCTTGCTTTCAGCAGCCAGCTACCCTTAAACACAAAATAATTATTTTAATGAAGTTGTCGTTATGAAGAGGTTTTACTGTATATATCAGATTGTGGGCTATGTCTAAATGCACTTAATGCAGCACCTAAATAGCGCACTCAAATTCTTAGGGTAATTACACCTTACATGAAAACTATTCATGTTTTTTTTCATACTCATTAAAAACATCCATTTACAAGCACTATATAGTTTTTGGCCTGGGCATTAAGCCCACAGCCATAAAATTTACTATCCTACCCCATTATCCCATAAATACACCTTTTTACGCCTTTTATGTATTCCTCCACTCAAGAAAATAGTTCCAATTTATACAGTTATACATATGTATTATAAGAAATATTTTCTCTATTCTAGCAGATGGTAGCTTAAAGCAGGCTGAAAGTAAAGCAGAATGAGCCTTAAGGCACATTCTGCTTTACTTTCAACCTGCTTTAAGTAGTAACATATTTTCAAAATTAGAAACATGCTATGGGGTAATGGGTTAACCCATTACATCATAGCCACTTTCTAGTATTGAAGACAGTTGACCACTTAAAGTAGGTTGAATCCAGGCATATTCTGCTTTACTTTCAGCCTGCTTTTAAACTAAAATCTGCTAGAATATAGAAAATATTCTTTTGGTACATGGTTATGACTGCATAAATTGGTACTAATTTTTTCAATGGCGGAATCAATAAAATGTGTTTAAATGCGTATCTATGGAGTAAAGCCTTATGGCATGCAATATTTTTTGTGCAAAAAATCTTTATTTCTATCAAGCTTGTGGCCATTTTTTGGCATCATCACTCATTCTCCCTTAACCAGGACAATTGATGTCTCCACTATTCAATAAGTTATATTTGACACGTATCTGTTTTGATACATGTCATTCATATCTAGCCATGAAAAGAGATATGAATGAAAACAATAAAAACAGGTTTTAACGTACAATTTGCTCCCTGTTGTTCACCTTAGCCCTCCAAAGATGACAGGGTAGTCACATTTTGCATGTCTCCATGCACGTTATATCTAGAAGTGTGATGCAAATACTAACGAATAAATGCTATTCTATCATTAAAATTCATTACTTTTTTAGTTCTGGGTGATATCAAGTGCAACGCAACTTAATTTGAGACTTACTTCAAGAAGAACGATAATTGGCTAAATTTGTGCATGTGTCTCAAATTCTGTGAAATGAACGGGACAATTAACTAATAATTTACTTAGACGCTGAATACATCTGCAATATATGATAATTATTGCCTACAATACACCAGGAGTCGTATTAGTTTTAGACATGCTTCAACTTAATGTGTACTGTAAACATACAGAATTTCATTTGTGACCAAAAGTCCACGACAAATGCGTAATTTTACAAAAGTAATGAACGAGTCCGTTACAATATCTGTATTAGAAATGATACGTGTACCCAAGCTAAAGAGTGAGTCATGCGGAGTTCTTTCCCTTTATCTACCTGTAAGTGCTGAGTCGTTCAAAGAGTTTGCAATTTGATATTTTAGTCAAAATAAACGGTTTGCTGACATAAATCCAAGTGAAAATAATAAACGGGACGTAATAAACGGGACCAATGCATTTCCATTAAATTGGCAAAATATCTTATTGAATGACAAATTTGGTAATGATTTAGAATCTATAACTAATTGAAACTAGAGTAGATCTAATATCTTGCTTAATTATGCACGTAAAAGATATACCGGGAGTCTTAAAATGTCAAAACATAGATGTCCCGTTGATTACGGGTTTATTGACCCGTTGATTATTCCATAGGATATGAACGTTTCACTTTTACACAAATGTTCTTATGATTTATTAGCAACCCGCTTATATTTAAATAAAAGAATATGAACTAACGTCATGACGTAAGTGTTTCTTTTCGCGACACATTGTGACGTCACATACAATATGTGACATCATGATCTCTGAACAAGGTGAGAACGAAATATTACGTCATATACGTATGTGACGTAATAGCACACTGTACTGGTCACGTGAATACTACATGCACATACTTTGTACAGGGCTGCCATTCCTCCATATTTTCCTAAATATTATTATTTTATCCTAGCATATGGTAGCTTAAAGCAAGCAGAAAGTAAATCAGAATGCACCTAAAAGAACATTCTGTTTAACTTTCAACCTGCTTAAAATAAATGCGTTTGAAAAATAGAAAGTTTATAAATAATCTTAGGGTTTTGCAAGATCAACTTATGGCAGCCCTATTTGTGCAAGTTCTAATTTATAAATATATTTGTAGATAAGCCGCCTTAATAAGTGAGATTCATAGAACCTTTGATAAATAAAATCGTTCATTCATTCAAACGGTTTGGATCCAGATTAGATACCGCATTACGCGGCATATGATATGGATCCAAACTGTTTGCAAGTGCAAGTCAAGTCGCGATCAGCAGCTTAAGCCATTACCCCATAGCCTGATTCTAGTTTTCAAAATAAGTGGCCACTTAAAGCAGGTTGAAATTAAAACAGAATGTGCCTTAAAGCGCATTCTGTTTTACTGAAATTTCAGCCTGCATTAAGCTACCATCTGCTAGAATATAGACTGTAAATTTAGTTTTTATGATACATGTTGTTAAGGTTATACCAGACCCAAAGGCAACGGGTAAAAGTGGTAGAATGTTCGTTTTTGACGAAGATGTACTAAATTAAAGTGTTTAAAAAAGACTAAAGGTTAAATGTGTCTTACTGTTACAGTGAGGTCTTCAGTATATAACAATATTAGTGGCCCTCGGTTAAACTGGTATCGATAAGATACCAATAATGAACGGGACAGAACCAACATTATTATCAACAGTTGCATAATCAGGAAAAGTCCTGATACCAAAAGCTAGATCTACTTTTTTTAGTATGTTATATTTGAAAAACAAATCAAAAACACTCTGAATTTTGAAAAAAGCTGTTAATTTGCGAAATAGTATCTCAATGAAATACGTTAATGTTGAACTTGATGACTACAGTTAATGTGCGTCAAACTTGTTAAAGACCGACGCGTTTAAGCTTGCGTTATTTTTGGTCAGAGGTTATCGAATCCACACATTTTTAAAAGTTAAATTTAGACGTGGAATTCCTTGAAACATTTCCATTGGAAAGCAATGTTTATGTAATTTACGAGACAGTGACTTAGTAATGAACGGGACAATTGTGAATTGTTAAACATCCATCTGTAGAGTAATAATTTCTGGCAAATGTTTGGGGTTTTATCAAAAGCACATTCGCGTGTACAATTGATGTATATTTGATTCAATATGTTGTTTTTTGTTACTATTTCATCAAAACTTTAAAGTGTTCCATTTACAATTAAAATGTAATTTCATCTTATATTTTATAAATAACCCCAAGATATAACACATTTTCAAGTTCAAAATCTGAAGGAACCCATATCGAGGTAAAAGTTATATACTGTGTTGAACATCTAAACATTTCTTGACTTATCTAGTACCCCTACTTTTAATTTTACTATATATGTCTATAAAACCTTTATTTTCAAAATCCTGCTCTAAAAGATGTAATGTGCCAATACGCGTATGTATATATTTCGAAAACCACTAATGCTGAGTTGATGATTTTTTTCATAACAACTCACGATGATTGTTACTTTGCAACTAGGACATACGCATGCAGATTCCGTGACATGTAAAAATCAGTTTTCTCTACGGCTAATTGTCCTGGCTATCAGAGAATGAGTGCATATACACGTCATGTATTAAAAAGTTTTTATTTGACTACAACGTATCTAAACATCTCCTCAACTTGAAACCTTTTGTATTACCTTAATTCACATGACCAAAAAATGTCTATGATCAAACTCCTCAAAGTAAATTCTAAATTGCCAAATCTATAAATAAATGCCCATGTCCTCAGGGACTCCACACTCTGGACATAATTCAATATCACCAGACCTTCCAAAAATGATTATGGTTATATAATAAAAAAAATATATAACGGCCAGATAAGTGTTTGAGCATTTAAAGCTTTATTTTCGCCCAATTAAACTTTTATACTGTATGTTTGTACTTAATCTCTTAATTTACACAAACACTTATAATAATAAAACACATTTTTAGTTCAGTTGTGGGTGCTAATGACTTTCCTCAAGCCATCTGTTTTTAGTCAGAAAAATCTGTAAAGAAAATATTATTGAAATATTTGGCTGGTTTGTTTACTGTAGGTTTATCCATATTATACATACTAAAAACCTGTGAAATTCTTCATAGTTTTTATTATGGTAAACTCTTTTGAAGTCTTTTCTCCTTAGCCACAACTTAGAAATCTCCACCATTATGTGAAACCTCTTGAAAAAACCCAGACTCACTCTCTTGAAAAAAAAACAGACTCACTCCCTTAACCCATAGCCTTTTTCTAGTTTTGAAGACAGGTGATCATTTAAAGGATGTTGAAAGTGAAGCAAAATGTGCCTGCTTTAAGCTACCATCTACTAGGATACAGAAAATATTTCATATGATCAATGTTCATAACTGTATCAAGTGTAACTATTTTCTTTAGTTGAGGAATATATTAAAGGCATAAAAAGGGGTATCTATGGGGTAATGGGTTTACTGTAACTGTCTATGAAAATCAAACAAATTTCTTGGTCCAAAGACATTTCTTCTACTTCCTTACAAAGCATTTACCGGAGACACATAATTATAGACTTTCCAAGACAGGCCTTACAGCTGAATTTTCAAATAGAATTTTTGAAGTTTTTTAAAGGACTAGTTATTTTTTATTTTGAAAGGAAATTTTAACAGTGATGAACCTGATCAGAGGGCTCCTAAAGGAGCCCTCTGATCTTGGTCTTCATGTTTGCAAAGTATGTATCTGCATAGTTAAGGCTTAACCCACATTACCCCATAGCCTGTTTCTAGTTTTGAAGATATGTTACCACTTAAAGCAGGTTGAAAGTACAGCAGAATGCGCCTTAAGGCGCATTCTGCTTTACTTTCAGCCTGTTTTAAGCTAATGTCTGCTAAAATATAGAAAATATTTCTTACTATACATTATTCAAATTTGTATATATTGGAACTATTTTCTTCAGTTTGGGAATAAATTAAAGGCATAAAAAGGAGTATTTATGGGGTAATGGGTTAACAATCAATACAAGCCTTCTTTTCAAATGCATTCAAAACAAAAATACTGGTGGGATATTTTCACACTGAGAATAATAAACAAATAGTTAAAAATGTCTTTGAATGGACCAAAAACTCTTAATAGTTATTTCAACAGATCAATAGTAATATAATAACATATTTCAGCGTGTTAAGAGGTTTTATTTGCTCTCTTGTTTTCATTAGAATTAGCTACACAATGCCTGAGTAAATTGTATGGTCAGAATGTCAATTACCCCTTTACCCCATCGCCTGTTTCTAGTTTTTGAAAACAGATGACTACTTAAAGCAGGTTGAAAGTAAAGCAGAATGTACCTTAACACTCATTCTGCTTTACTTTCAGCCTAATTTAAAGCTTCCATCAGCTAGAATATGTAAACTATTTCTTATTAAACGTATTCATTACTGAACAAATTGGAACTATTTCTTTCAGTGGAGGAATATATTCAATGTGCTAAAAGATGCTTTTATGGGGAAAGGGTTATAAGCTAGTACAAGTAAGCAATAATTCACAGAGATATTTACATACAAACACTAGCTTTAAAGTTAATCATTATCCTGTCCAAATATTGTCACCTTCAAATCTGTTGGCATTTTTCTTCAACCCTTTCCCCCCCCATATAGAAGCGCCTTTTAGCGCATTCAATTTAATCATCCACTGAAGAGTATATTAAAGCAGGCTGAAAGTAAAGCAGAATGTGCCTTAATGCACATTCTGCTTTACTTTCAACCTGCTTTAAGTAGACAGCTATTTTCAAAACTAGAAACAGGCTATGGGGTAAAGGGTTAAAATTTACCCTTTATTTCGATGAACTGATAAAAAACCATTCATACCAGTGTCAAACAGAATGGATTCTGATAAGACACTGATTAACTTCAGTGTCTGATCTGGATCCAAACTGTATGTAAATGCTGGTTATATTCAGGATATAATCTGTTTTAACCCTTTCCCCCATCCTAGTAGATGGTAGCTTACAGCAGGCTGAAAGTAAAGCAGAATGTGCCTTAAGGTGCATTCTGCTTTATGTAACTTTCAACATGCTTTAAGTGCTCACCTGTCCACACCCTGTTGACTTATCAGGCAGCTCTTTGTGAGCAACTACGAATTAGGTGCGAGGCCATTTCCGGGCATTGATCGAGACCACAAAACAAATGGCAGAAAGGTGGGTCAAGTTTCGTTTTTTGCTTCAAATTAGGAGTTTTCTGCTTTTTTCTAGAAATCGGGTAATGTAGTTCCACCTAAAAATGTCCAGTTGATGAATTAGTTATCATCATATGCTCCATTATTGCGATATGCGACCCAATTTTCATTCGGCGCAAACACTACACGATCACTTTCAAACCGAAAGTGGGTCAAAACACCAACACTTATGTGCATAAAAGTGCAATGCACGAATTTATCATGCATCTAACGCAGATTTAAGATGCACACAAACACCATTGACTGTTTGGTATACTTTATGTGCATCGGAACATGCAACTTTGGATATTATGTGCCAATTTTCTAAAAGAGGTGCCTTGGAGGCTATGAGGTGCCTAATAAGAGGCGAGCAACCTACTAAGAGGAGGTTTTCTGTTGAACAGATTTAAGGCTGATATTGTCAAAAAATGCTGTATTTCATCGAAACAATGACCTGTCATGATTCCAAGTGAGGTTCCAAGGAATAATACGGTTTTATATAATCTTAATTCAAACTTTAAATGCAATGAAACGGATATAAAGAGGTCTGATTGTTAGCAAATTGGAATATGAACAATTTTCTGATTTGCAAAAAAAACCTTTTATATAAAAGAATGGAGACATCAACTCTTCCACGGCTCTAAAAGTAAGCACTTAAAATATTGTGTACAGTAGGCTTGACCGCATGTTCAATAACCGAGATTTCTGGCAGAGTTACTCCAAATAGTCACGCTGAATGTTCTTTTTTGACTTACATATTATGGGAAAATTATATATGGCACCTTTACATTGCATTTTTAAGATGAGCACTGCTTTTTGAGCCGTGGAAGAGTTTAATTGTATTTGACCTCTAAATGACCTTGACTTTTGTTGGACATGACCCAAGTTGTACCAAGCTCAAAAGCTTCTTGAGTTGATTGCACATACCAAATGTAAAGTATTTCTATCACATGCAGTTCATAACGTTAAATTCACCCGATTTTACCTCTTAATGACCTTGACCTTTGTCAGAAATGAGTTCAAGAGCTCCTTGAGGAGAGTACACATACCAAATATAAAGTCTCTATTCTATGTAGTTGCAAACTTAAATTTGTGTACAGACAGACAGACAGACCAAAAAAAATATGCCCTGACTAAGTCGTGTGGGGGCATAAAAATGTGGGGCCTAGAGTACTCTGAAGCTTTTCCTATGATTTGACCTACTGACTTACTTTTTTACCCTAAGTAATCCATATTACATCATTTTGTTTAGGTGATTACTTTGAACATGTTTCATGAATGCGGGGCAAAAAAATAGCGACTAAAGTGTTCAGAAGCCTTTTTTAGCTCACCTGAGCCAAAGGCTCAAGGTGAGCTATTGGGATGGCCCTGTGTCCGGCGTCCGTCGTTGGTCGTTAGTCGTGCGTCGTCGTTAACAATTGCTTCAAATGACATCTCCTCCTATACGGCTTGACAGAATTCAACCAAACTTTACAGAAATGTTCCTTGGGTCAAGCTCTTTCAAATTTGTTCAAAGAATTAAAAACAATGCAGAACTCTGGTTGCCATGGCAACCAAAGTGAAAAAATAAGGAAATCTTAAAAAATCTTCTTGTCAAAAACTGGAAGGGCCAGAGCTTACATATTTGGCATATAGCATCATCTACAGGTCCTCTATCAAGTTTGTTCAAATTATGCCCCTGGGATCAAAATTGGCCCCGCCCCGGGGGTCACAGATTTACATAGAGTTATATAGTGAAATTTTCAAACGTCTTCTTCTCTGAAACTAATGTGGCCAGAGCATTGATATTTGGCATGGTGACACTTCTAGATGCCCTATACGAAAATTGTTCAAATGGTTCTGGTCAGTTGCATAACTAGGTCACAGGAGCTAAAAATAGATTTTTTTCATTGAAAACTTAAAAAATCTTCTTGTCTGAAACTACAAGGGCCAGAGCTTAGATATTTGGCACATATATAACTAAGCATCGCCTACAGGTCCTCTATCTAGTTTTTTCAAATTATGCCCCTGGGGTCGAAATTTGCCCCGCCCGGGGGGTCACAGTTTTACATAGAGTTATATTATTGAATTTTCAAACGTCTTCTTCTCTGGAACTAATATGGCCAAAGCTTTGATATTTGGTATGGTGACACTTCTAGATGTCCTATACCAAAATTGTTCAAATGGTTCTGGTCGGTTGCATAACTAGGTCACAGGAGCTAAAAATAGATTTTTTTCAATGAAAACTTAAAAAATCTTCTTTTCTGAAACTACAAGGGCCAGAGCTTAGATATTTTGCACATACCATCGCCTACAGGTCCTCTATCAAGTTTGTTCAAATTATGCACCTGGGGTCAAAATTAGCACGCCCCTGGGGTCACAGTTTTACATAGAGTTATATAGAGAAAATTTCAAACGTCTTCTTCTCTGACAATAATATGGCCAGAGCTTTTATATTCGGTATGGTGACACTTTTAAATATACTTTACATAATTTGTTCAAATTGTTCGGGTCTGTTGCATATCTAGGTCAGTCCTGGACCTAAATTATTATCACCATTTTTTCAGCTATTTTCTCAGGTGAGCGAAATATGCCCCATGGGGCTCTTGTTATGTTTTGACCTATATGCTGACCTATACTTTTAAGTTCGACATAACCCATATTCTTAATTGACCTAGATTTAGTCAAGGTGGTCATCCTCAGCAAGTTTTATGAATTTGCAGATAAAAATATGGGGCCTATAGTGTTTAGAAGCTTTTTCTATGTTTTGATTTTATTTTTTGGCAATAGTGGCATAACATGGCAATACATTGACCTACTGACCAACTTTTTAACCTTATGTAACCATATTCACACTTTGCCTAGCTTTTATCAAGATGATCAACCTAATCAAGTTTCAAAAAGGTTGGACTTAAAATAATTATGGCCCGAGGAGGGGCCAAAACTTTATTTCTGCAATTTGACCTACTGGCCTACTTTATGACCCAGCATGACCTAAATTTTATCAAGAAAGGGTTAAGCAGGTGATTCTGGTAAAAGATATCAATAAATTTTGGTGTTCTGTGCCCTTAAGAATGGTAGCCGCACATTAGTTTGATTGTACAGTGCTCCCTCCCTCAACGGCCCTCCCAACAGCAACTCCCTCCTTACAATGACCCTTGCCGCAATTCCCTTAACAAAACAATTATGTCCACCCTATTCATGGCTGCAATGTCGTCTGCTTAAAACTGTCGTCTGCTGTTTTTCTCAAAGTTACATAATGGACAATTTGACAGAAAAAACTGAATGACAAGTGACAAACAGCTTGAATCCAGATCAGACGCCACGTTACGCGGCGTCCGATCTGGATTCAAACTGTTGCAAATGTAGCCAATTTCCCTCCTTATAACTACTCCCTCCGAACAACACACATAATGTTCGTCTCCCACTGGGTGTCATTGTAAAGAGGGAGCGCTATACAAGCAAATGTGTCAGGTGTTCAATCAATAGACAGAATGAACAAGTGGTCACTTGTTGACCTTGGCTCCAATGGAAGTCTACTTTAAAACAAGCACTTCAAAGCTGCTAGCAATCAATAACACAGAAAATCCTTTTCCACTGTGTGTTTTTGTTTTGTTTGTTTCAATGTTTGGAATAACATATATTGCAAATTACAAGGAACAAATACTACACTTCTCTTGGGGTGACTCCTGTCCCATTCTCAATCTGCAGTGTGCTATAAGATTCCGCCTATTTTAACCCTTTACCCCATTCTAGTTTTGAAAACAGGTGAGTACTTAAAGCAGGTTGAAAATGAAACTGCTTTACTTTCAATCTGCTTGAAGCTACCATCTGCTAGGATATAATTATGATGTACTTCTTATATGGTACATTTTCATGACTGTATAAATTGGAAATATTTTCTATGGTGAAAAAATAAATTAAAGGCGTAAAAAGGTTTATTTATGGGGTAATGTAATGGGTTAACCTTTTCTTTACCGCAAATGAATAATATGTACAACTTTGCAAACAGAGTCGACCCAGACCAGAGGGTTTCTTAAAGAATCCTCTGCTCAAGATCTGCAGCTTGTTTTACTTTATTTTTCTGACATATTTTCTATAGATAAAATTCTTATAATTATTAAAATTCCTTTTAGTTACGAAATACTTACCTGCTTTAACTAGATCTTTTCTTTTTCCTTAACCCATTACCCCATAAATACACCTTCCTTTTTATGCCTCTTATTTATCCCTCCACTGAAGAAAAAAGTTCCAATTTATAAAGTTGTGAATACAAATGTATTTGACATTAGAAATTATTTCTATATTGTAGTAGCTGGTAGCTTAAAGCAGGCTGAAAGTAAAGCAGAATGTGCCTTAAGGCACATTCTGCTTTACTTTCAACCTGCTTTAAGTGGTCATCTGTCTTCAAAACTAGAAACAGGCTATGTTTAATGGGTTAACAGAATTTTTAGATTTTTTGAGAAAGGTCTATGTTTTTTTTGAGTAATTCGCAATAAAGCTGTATAATTTGTGATTGACTACTCACTGATTTGAGTCTTTAGTTTGCTTTATTATACTAACCGTTTACCCAATAGCCTGTTTGAATGTTTAGGATCAGTGCATTTTGCTGTTGATACTTATTAATGCCTACTTATATTGGATCAGTACATTTTGTTGTTGATAATGATTATAATGCGTACTTACATTCAATCAGTTAAGGCTTATAGCCTTTCTCCTGTTATATCAGGACTCCAGATAATTAAGAAGGAGTATACTGAGAATATTCAACATTTTCTCACTCATTTTAGCACCAAGTCCTATGATATTACTACTCATTAGAATCGTCTCTTTGAGACGATTCTAATGAGTAATGACACCATAGGGTTTAAAGCAGAAAAAAAGATTTTAGTTTTTGAAATACTCCCCTTATCTGGAGCCCTGGTTATATAGTATATTAAGTCCTTCAACATTGCTATTTATACATACAGTAAAACCTTTCTATTAAGACTAAATTGTGCTAAATATCATGTATGAAAGGCAGGTGACTGCTTAAAGCAAGATAACAGTGAAACAGTTTTACTGTCACCTTGCTTTAAGCTGTCACCTGTCTTTATAAATCAATTAGCCTTCGTTTTAGCGGTCGTAATAGAGAGGTTCTACTGTACATGTACATGAAGATTAGGTAGCTAGCCAGCGCATTGCACCACTGTCAACATGTCAATCTTGGCCACGGTATTAATTCTTTAATAGCTTATTTTAAGTGTTAAAGACCGGTGACAACTTAAACCATGCTCAAAGTAAAGCAGCAAGCTCCTTATGAAGCTTTACCTTCAGACTTTCCCATTACCCCATAGCCTGTTTCTTGTTTTAAAGACAAGTGACCACTTAAAGCTGGTTGAAAGTAAAACAGCATTCTATTTCACTCTCAGCCTGCTGTATAGAGGCTACCCTCTGGCATGATTTGAATGTGCTAAAAGGCGCTTCTTTGGGGTAAAGGGTTATGGCACATTATGCTTACTGCACATCCTGAACATGCATTTTGCTTTACTTTTAACCTGCTTTAAGTGAGTCTTCAAAATTAGAAACAGGCTATTAAATAAAGGGTTAAACAAGTGTTACAGCTCTCTAAAGACAGGTGAATGTTTGATGCAGAAATGTAATGCATTAAGCTAACATAAATGTACTTTCTGCACTAAACTTGAACCTGTCTCAAAGACTGCTCATACATTGTCTCATGTAGGGTCACAGGGTTCGACATTAACTTTTTTTTTCACTAGACATTCGGTCTTGTAGCCTGCAAACATTACTAGACCAGACCAAAAAGTTGGTAGACCATACAGAAACAACTGAATCTTTGGTTAACTTCAATAATTTCGCAAAACTTTCTCTGTCTTATTTGCTTTTCATAGCGTGTCTTTGACTCCGCCGTAGCTGTACTCGCCCTTTTCTCTTCCTTTTTCTTACCATTAAAACCGACATGATTTGACGTTTCGATGTACACAAACTAAAAAGCGTTCGCTGAATGTCGTACTTATACTTGGCAGAAAAATGGATATTTTCGTTAACAAAACAAATAATATATCAGAATTGGGATTGATTTAGGTTTCGCACGTAAAAATTGATACAAAATTGTGTTTTAGGTGAAATAATTGCATTGAAGATACTTACGACAATCATGGTAGTGAAAAGCGGGGGAAAGTGTAATGCACAAATAAAGATTTTAAGTTTTGAAACAATTCCCTTATCTGGAGCCCTGGCTACTATCCAATCAGACTATTCAGTTTCAACAGGTGCTCTTAATTCTAAATTTTTGATCAAATATTATTGGTTGAAATGTGTGGCCAAATATTAAAGTGTGTCTAAATAGAAAACAGTCAGCTCCGCCGAAAAAATCATCCTCAGATTTTAACTAGACCATTCGGGTTAGTAACTGCGAGAGATCACTAGACCGAACATCGCCGTTACTAGTGAATGTCTATCGGACGTAGGCCAATGTCGAACCCTGGGTCACTTGATAAACATTTTACTGTGGTATGTTGGACAGGGTGCCAGTAATCTGAAATCCGTGCCATAAACCAGCTTATGTCGATTTAAATCATTATTAACCCATTACCTCATAAATACACCTTTTTACACCTTTAATTTATTCCTCCACTGAAAAAAACCCCCACTTTAAACAGTTGGGAATAGTGTTACATCAAAAATATTTTCTATATTCTAGCAGATTATAGCTTAAAGCAGGCTGAAAGTAAAGCAGAATGCGCCTTAAGGCACATTCTGCTTTACTTTCAACCTGCTTTAAGTGGTCACCTGTCTTCAAAACTGGAAACAGGCTATAGGGGTAATGGGTTAAGATACATTAAAATTCAAATATTTCAACCATGCAAAAACATCTCATTGATGATGTTAAATACAGGTGGCAGTTTCAAGCAGGATGAAAGTAATTAAAGTGCTCAGAAGACTCCTACTGGAACTTTAATTCTGCTTATCTTCATCTTGCTTTCAAGCAGTCACTTGCTTATAATGCCCCTTTGTTTATTATGTTTGAGTCATTAAGATGTGCATGCACTCATGCAAATACAAAATACCCTAAAGCTGGTTATACTCTGAAAACCTCCTACTCAATATTCACCCGTGTTATGAAATAAGGTCAGTTTCACTCCTGCCTCAGCTTACCTTTTAACCCATTACCCAATAAATATGCCTTTCTACGCCTTTTATTTATTCCTCTACAGAAGAAAATAATTCTAATTTATACAGTCCAGAATATGTACCATGAGCAAAAAGTTTTGTATTCAAGCAGATGGTAGCTTAAAGCAGGGTTTCAACCTGCTTTAAGTAGTCAACTTTCTTCAATACTAGAAACGTGCTATGGGGTAATGGATTAATCATCTTACAGTGTTCCCTCCTTACAATGGTCCTCCCAACAAGGACTCCCTCCTTACAACGACCCTTGCTACAGTTCCCTTAACAAGGCAATTATGGCTAATGCTTTTAATGCTACAATATCATCTGCTTAAAATTGTCTGCTGTTTTTTCTCAAAATTACATATAAGTGGAGATTTTGATAGAATAAAATATAATGAGGAGTGACAAACAGCTTGAATCCAGATCAGACGCCGCGTAACGCGGCGTCTGATCTGGATTCAAGCTGTTTGCAAATGTAAGCAAAGTCTTAATTTTCCCTATCTATAACGACTCCCTCCGAACAACACAAACATTATGTGTCTCCCATTGGGTGTCATTGTAGAGAGGGAGCACTGTACCTCAATCGAATTGCCGGACTAATTTTGTCTGATATCCACGTTGAAATAAAACTCCCTTCTCTTCATCTCATTCAAATATGGTACTGCTTTTCACTCTGTTTCATGCACAGTAAAACCTTTCTAATACCAGGGTTCCAGATAAGAGGGAGTACACTGAACAAATCCAACAGTTTCTCATTTCAGCACCTAATCCTATGGTGTTACTACTCATTAGAACCGTCTCAAAGAGACGATTCTAATGAGTAGTAACACCATAGGGTTTAATGCAGAAATTAAGATTATAGTTTTTGAAATACTCCCCTTATCTGGAGCCCTGTATTACAACCACAAAATTGTGTTAATTATTACGTGTTTATGACAGGTGACTACTTAAAGCAAGGTGACAGTAATACAGAAAAATCCTTTAGAAGCTTTTTGTTTTAATGTCACCTTACTTTAAGCTGTTACCTGTCATTTATACAATCAATTAGCCTTCATTTTAGTGGTCGTAATAGAGAGGTTTTACTCATTTGGTGCTAGAGTAAAGCTATGATCTTATACACAATTTTGTTCAGAATTGAAGAATGGTTCCAATAATTTTTGAACTCTTTCTTCATTTTGAAATTTTGAAAAAATGAGTAAAAATAAAAGTATATATTATGAGGTCAGACGTCAAAGAAATTGGACAGCAAGAAGTAGCCAAAATTGAAACTATGGTGACTCAAAAATGCTTTGTTTTTCGTGTCTAAAGAATAAGTCAAACCTCGGGTAACTCATACATGTACTAACTTACTTGTATTATCTAACTTTCTCATATTTCTTCAACACTGATATTTCTGCAATTGAATTTAGATTATGTAACCTTCAACTCTCTTAACCCTTTCCTCCCTGAAACCTCAAATGGACAATTCTAATTTATAATTTAGTCTAGTCCATTTTTGACTTTTTAGGGTTGATTTTTACAATATATGTCAAAATGACAAACAGTGTACACCCTGATCAGAGGGCTCCTTAAGGAGCCCTCTGATCAGGGTCTACACTGTTTGCATAGGACAAGTGTACTCCTCACAAATACACTGTTTGCAAATGACGCATATATGAGTGCCTTAGTGTTCAAAGAGTTAAGTCATCTTATTGGTGCTATATGATCTATTCAGTGCCGCAGTGCCATAAAACCATATTCATTAATTCATTCTTTAATAGAACTTACTATTTTTTCAAAGTTAACCCTTTACCCCATAGCCTATTTCTAGTTTTGAAGATAGGTGGCCACTTAAAGCAGACCGAAAGTAAAGCAGAATGTGCCTTAAGGCACATTCTGCTTTACTTTCAGCCTACTTTAAGCTATCATCTGCTAGGATTTACAAAATATTTCTAATAATTCATTTTCATGGCTGTAAAAATTGGAACTATTTTCTTGGATGAATAAATTCACTGCGCTTAAAGGCAGTATGTAAGCCAACATCGCGCATTTCTTAAAGCTGAACATTCAGGCACATACGTAATCTAAACATATAAAAAGAAGTACCGGTAATCAGCTATGTATATGGAGGCAACATTGCTTACAAACCCATGAATTTGGTGGAAAGAAGTCGATTTTTAAATCGGTTTGTTGACATCCGATCAACGACGGAGATTTTCCGAGTTCGTTCGGCTTGCGCCCGGTAAAAATGTTTTCTTCTGACTTGGCAGAGTTATTTTTAGATTGGAACATTCTAAAACTTTAAAAGGGATGAGTATTCCCTACATTCAGACATTGATAGCTGTATTTATTGTGCACAATATACAGTAGAGAATACATTTTTCTTTCCGGTTTAAACGCAAACGCAATTCACTACACTGTGGAAATTTACTTTTAGAAATTTTAACTATTTTGTTTAATCTGAGTAGCAAACAGGTTGGAGCCTGATCAGACGCCGGGTTACGCGGTGTCTGATCTGCCTCCAACCTGTTTGCAATGGTAATAATAGTTTTGTTTATAAAAGCGTTTAATTTGAAAGAATAAAATATCAGTAAAGTTAGCGCAGCGTTATCGTGCTCATACTTATCTCAAGTAGGAATGTGTACGACTATGTATTCGATGTTACCTTCCTTACAGTGGAGAAAATGTTATTCTTTCCCAATAAACGCGCTTACGCTAAAACTATGATTTCAATTGCAAACAGTTTGGAACAGATCAGAGGCCGGGTAACCCGGCGTCTAATCAGGCACCAAACTGTTTGCAACTCAGACTAACATGAATGGTCATAATTGTCTAAAGGTTGTGTTTTTATGCGTTTTATTGTGATGCGTTGCGTTTCGTTTGCGTTTAAACGTGAAAGACTAACGTTTTCTCCACTATTACCTATTTACCATTATTAACTATTCTGTTCTAAAGTAACAGAGACAAGTCAGAAAAATCGGATCGATCACGTGACTCTTCGGAAGCCGACACGAAGATTTGTTATGTAAACAAAGAGCTTATTTTTCCAACCATCTCGATAAGAAATCGGCACATTTAGGTATGGTTCTTAAAGAAAGGGGGGCATGTTTCAGGCACCTGACAACGGATTTCGGTTAGTTTTAATACATAGAAAATGTTCTTATATAAGAAATTGCGCGTTTTAAACATACATTTGGGTGACATTCTGGCTTTAAAGGCACTTCTAAGGGGGAAAGGGTTAAAACATGGCACAGCCACGTTTTAACTTTGTAATAATGGTAAGTACAACTAAAACGTGTTTGAGTAATCGAGGTTTGACTGTATTAATGATTATCCCCTGAAACTTCCAATGGACAATTCCAGTTTGCCATTAAGGCTAGTCCATTTTAGACTATTTAGGGTTGTTTTTTTGTAAAAAAATTGCCAAATGACAAACAGTGAGGTCCCTGATCAGAGGGTTCCTACAGGAGCCCTCTGATCAGGGACTTCACTGTTTGCATAGGACAAGTGTTCTCTTCACAGGTACACATTTAGTAAAGGATGCATATATGCGTCACTAGGGCTCAATGAGTTAAATGATTTACGTTACCTTTTTCACCTTCTTTCTGTTCCACTTCTTCAGGTTTCTGTAAATTAATTGATTAAAGAATATGGTAAGACATTTACAACAGACAAACCATATGTTGACAGATGAACAAAGCTCAGAACAGACAGATGGGGTGATGCCAACATACACAGGGCTCCAGATAAGAGAGAGTAAACTACACAAATACCACATTTTCTCACTTATTTTAGCATCAAATCCTATGGTGTTACTACTCATTAGAATTGTCTCTTCGAGACGATTCTAATGAGTAGAGACACCATAGGGTTTAAAGCAGAAATAAATATTTTAGTTTTTGAAATCCCCCCCATATCTGGAGCTCTGCATACACCCACCTTTTTAGGTGGACATGTAAAAACAGTATGTCTATAGCAAACAGTTTGGAGCCAGATTTTATGCTGGGAAACCACACATCTGATCAGGCTCCAAACAGTTTGCCACTAAGATGAAAATGAATCATCAGAATTTTCAAAAAGTTTTAATTTTCTACTTTTTCTTCCATTCTGATCTGGCTCCAAACCGTTTGCCACTCAGATGAGAATAAAACGACAAAATTTTCAACAGGTTGCCAATCCCTACATTTTATTACATTGCGCTTGTGTTCAGTTCATTTAAACAGAAAAACCTTGATATTCTGTTTTCAAAAAGTTACCAGCTGTTAAAAATCTCCTTAAATGAAAATACCTTAACTTTTACTTTTAAATTCGGAATAAAATTTTTTGCTGTTTTCAATTGATAATGACTCCAGTAAATTTGAGAGAAGTTTTTAATTTCTCCTGAATGAATGAATGAATGATGTTTTACGGCCCATCGACACAAAAAGGTCATTTAGAGCCGAATAATTTCTCCTGAAAAACCGACGTCTATCATGTCTGTGATTCTTCTAGTACATGTATTCATAAATCATGATTTGTTTTTATACAGTAAAACCTCTCTATTACAACCACTAAAATGACGGCTAATTCATTGTATAACAGACAGATGACAGCTAAAGCAAGGTGACAGTAAAACAGAAAGCTCCTAAAGGAGCTTTCTGTTTTACTGTCATCTTACTTTAAGCAGCAACCTGCCTAAAACTTGGAAAACTTTGTCTCATGTAGTGGTCGTAATAGAGAGGTTTTACTGTGTACCTCATGTTTCTGTACAATTTACTACATCTACTAAAGCAAAGAAAATGCAAACAATAATCTAGCATTCTAGCTCTAGCTACAGAATTTTTCATAAGCCTGTTCAATTGTTATCAATAAAACCAAAATACAAGCTAATATATATATGGAAAGCACTAACATGAGAAACAAACCTGGAAATTTTGAAAGGGCAAGTAGATCAAATTCAGTTTAAAACTCTTTCCACACAATGAACCTGTTTACAATATACTCATTACATTTGAAAACAGTGTAGATCCAGATCAGAGGGCTTTTATAGGAGCCCTCTGATCAGGGTCTACACTGTTTGCTGATTTAGAGCAGTAGTTATTAAACTACCCAGAATTCCAAGTAGACTGGTTCATGTTTTGGTAACTAAAAAGATCCACAAAGGAATCTAATATGAGATTCTTCAATACTGAATTTTAATTTCGAATTGTGATTTTCATATGTTCGTTAATATGCTGTTGTCCTTAAATGCGAATAATTGATTAATTAAATAAATAAAACAAGGGCCACTATGGCCCTTAATCGCTCACCTGGTACACCATGGCAAACTTGACCTATAGTGACCTAGATTATGACTGGACATGTATACCCACAATCAACCTCTAGAGTGTAAACAAGATTTTCCAATGATTTGACCTAGTGACCTAGTTTTTGAACGGACATGACCCATATTCAAAATTGACCTAGATATCAATGCGACAAACATTCTGACCAAATTTCACCAAGATCCAATGAGATTTGTAGCCTCTAGAGTGTTAACAAGGTTTTTCTATGATTTGACCTAGTGACCTAGTTTTTGACCTGACATGACCCACATTCGAACTTGACCTAGATATCAATAAAACAAACATTCTGACTAAGTTTCATCAAGATCCAATGAGATTTGTAGCCTCAAGAGTGTTCACAAGGTTTTTCTATAATTTGACCTAGTGACCTAGTTTTTGACCAGACATGACCCATATTAAAACTTGACCTAGATATCAATAAAACAAACATTCTGACCAAGTTTCATTAAGATCCATTGAGATTTGTAGCCTCTAGAGTGTTAACAAGGTTTTTCTATGATTTGACCTAGTGACCTAGTTTTTGACCGGACATGACCCACATTCGAACTTGACCTAGATATCAATTAGGCAAACATTCTGACTAAGTTTCATTAAGATCCATAGAGATTTGTAGCCTCTAGAGTGTTAACAAGTTTTTTCTATGATTTGACCTGGTGACCTAGTTTTTGACCTGACATGACCCACATTCGAACTTGACCTAGATATCAATAAAACAAACATTCTGACTAAGTTTCATCAAGATCCAATAAGATGTGTAGCCTCAAGAGTGGTCACAAGGTTTTTCTATAATTTGACCTGGTGACCTCGTTTTTGACCAGACATGACCCATATTAAAACTTGACCTAGATATCAATAAAACAAACATTCTGACCAAGTTTCATCAAGATCCAATGAGATTTGTAGCCTCTAGAGTGATCACAAGGTTTTTCTATGATTTGACCTAGTGACCTAGTTTTTGATCGGACATGACCCACATTCGAACTTGACCTAGATATCAATAAGGCAAACATTCTGACCAAGTTTCATTAAGATCCATTGAGATTTGTAGCCTCTAGAGTGTTAACAAGGTTTTTCTATGATTTGACCTAGTGACCTAGTTTTTGACCGGACATGACCCACATTCGAGCTTGACCTAGATATCAATGAGGCAAACATTCTGACCAAGTTTCATTAAGATCCATTGAGATTTGTAGCCTCTAGAGTGTTAACAAGATTTTTCTATGATTTGACCTAGTGACCTAGTTTTTGACCTGACATGACCCACATTCGAACTTGACCTAGATATCAATGAGGCAAACATTCTGACCAAGTTTCATTAAGATCCATTGAGATTTGTAGCCTCTAGAGTGTTAACAAGATTTTTCTATGATTTGACCTAATGACCTAGTTTTTGACCAGACATGACCCACATTCAAACATGACCTAGATATCAATGAGGCAAACATTCTGACCAAGTTTCATAAAGATCCATTGAGATTTGTAGTCTCTAGAGTGTTAACAAGGTTTTTCTATGATTTGACCTAGTGACCTAGTTTTTAACCGGACATGACCCACTTTCGAACTTGACCTAGATTTCATCAAGACAAACATTGTCATGAAGTTTCATGAAGATAAGATGAAATTTGTAGGCGCTAGAGTGTCAACGAACAATTGTGGACGGACGGACAGACGACGGACGACGGATGACGGACGACGGACATTCAGCGATCCTAAAAGCTCACCTTGGCACTTCGTGCCAGGTGAGCTTAAAAGGACTGAATACAGTAGAAGATATTAAAAAGTTGAATCATGCAAGAAAGACTACCTCAGATGACTTTATCTGTTCAGTGGGTTGAGTCTGCACAGTTACTTCCCTTTTCCCAGTGCCTTCCTCCTCGTTATTGTCCATATCTTCAAGTTCAGCTGTAGGTGAGGATCCTAGCCCAGGCCTTTTCAACTCTACCGGCTCTTTCTCACCGAGCATGAGCTTCCTGTCCCTGATACGTTGACGGCGAGGGTCGATGACTCTAGCGTCTTGATTGGTGATGCGTGCATGATGCTTGTCTTTCTGTGGGGGTATGGTAAGGGTCTGGCCGTGGACTGCCGCCTCCATTGCCCACTGTTCCTCCTGTATTTGTTCAAAGTCCTCCTCCTCGTGTTGCCCATGACCACCACTTAGATCAGTCATAATAGAGTCCCGCCGCTAAATTGGCATTTAACAAGTTAATTGGTATACAGTAAAACCCCTCTAAACCGCAAACATTTCCTGAGCTCATTCTAAAGCATTTGATTGGTCAGATTTGAGCTTTTGTTCAGCAAAAATCTAAAATCTGACCGATCATTAAATGCTTGAGAATGATCTCAGATTCAACTCAAAAGCTTCTTAGTTTGGCCCAAGAAATATCAAATGTATTGACGTTAGGTAACCATTATGAGAGTCATCTACACATTAACCAATCATTCATGATGCAGATGAAGTTTCAATGCTGCATGGTGATGTAAAGCTATAGCATAAATTCAAAAGCTTAGCTTAGCCAACAGTATAATGTTCAGTGTTACCGCTGAATACCCAACCCTATAGGACCAAGCCAAAACATTTGGTTAAGGGATGTTTTCAGAAAAGGGAGGTATCTTATCAACCATTCAAAGATGTTTACATAAAAGGGAGGTAACTTATCAACCATTCAAAAGAAGTTTAATGTGCACACAGTTTAGAACTCTTTACTTCATAGATACACATTTTAACACATTTAATCTATTCCTTAGTTCTTCCATTGAAGAAAATAGTTATAAATAGTAATAAAACTTTATTCAGTCATAAATATGTATCATAAGAAATATTTTCTATATTCTAGCAGATGATAACTTAAAGCAGGTTGTAAGTAAAGCAGAATGTACCTTAGGGCCCATACTGCTTTACTTTCAACCTGCTTTAAGAAGTCACTTAATTGTCTTCAAACTTAGAAACAGGCTATGGGTAAAGGGTTCCAATTTTTAGAGGCTACACTGTAATAAATGAGTTTTCAAACCAAAATAAACAGACAGTAGCCACTAATCAAAAACTTTCAAACACCAGCTAAATTGTTTTATGAAAACAACAATTTTAAAATAGTGTGACAAACTAATTTAATACAAAATATACCAATTCTTAGAAACTGTATTCCTTATCAATTTGCACATACAGTCAAACTTCGATATCTCGATAGCTTAATTCGAACTATCCGTTTGTCGACACATGAATTACACTATTTCATGCTCAGTTAAGTCGAACATACCCGTATTTCAAAGTTAAAACGTGGCTTGGCCACGTTTTAAGTTTGAAATACGGGTATGTTCGATCTAACCGAGTTCGAGATATCGAAGTTCAACTGTACATGTATTTAAAATATGTTAAGTATATGATATTTTAAGAATCTATAATAGGAGTGTGAAATATACACTACATGTATAAAAATAAAATGCTACACAAGCAATAAAAAAATCAAATTAATTTACGACTACAAAAGAAATAATAAAAGACTTGTATATTATAGTATTAAAAAATATATGCAGGAAAATTATGTTATAAAATATAGTCAATAATGTATTAAGCAACCACTTTATAAATTAGACCATAGGTAGTTTTAAATACACATGGTGGCTTTCTGCATTATTTTATCCTGCAAATACAGTGAAACCCTTCTAAACTGGATATGTGTGGGGACAACATAAATTTCCACTTTAGAGGGCTTTCCAGTTTAGTGGGGTTTAAAATTAAGAAGGGTTGGAAAATTAATGGGACCAGTTTTTGTCCAGTTTAGAGAGAATTCCAGTATTTATAGGTTCTGGTTTGAAGGGGTTCCACCCGTTGAAATATATTTCAATTAGTGATTGCTTAACACATTCTACTTGTTATATATACACATGTATGGAAAAGAAATAGTATATTAACCCATTACCCCATATATACATCTTTTTATGCCTTTAATTTATTCCTCCATGGAAGAAAATAGTTCCACTTTATATAGTCATGAACATGTACCATAAGAAATATTTTTTTATATTCTAGCAGATTTTTGCTTAAAGCAGGCTGAAAGTAAAGCAGAATGTGCCTTAAGGCACATTCTGCTTTACTTTCAACCTGCTTTAAGTAGTAACTTGTTTTCAAAACTAGAAACAGGCTATGGGGTAATGGGGTAATACATTCTACTTTTTATATATACACATGTATGGAAAAGAAATAGTATATCAATCTAAAATGAACGTACAAAATCTATAATAAAGAAACAAAACCTATTGCATTAAACTACAACTTTATACGCTGGATGTATAATTTAGCTAGCAGCAACAATAGCCACACTTACATGCTCCGACTGGTGCAACAAATTGAGCTCAAAGCTTTTCCTTGCCTCAGAGAGACTCCGTTTCCGTGACAACATACTGGGGGGATTAGGGGGCAGGTTGATCAGTTTACTCATGTCCATCCTCGCGGCTCGGTTCCGTTCATCCATCATCTGTTTCTTCTTTATCTCCTTCTTTGTTCTTTTATCATCCTGAAAATCCAATGTGCCTGCTGTTTTGAGTCTACACTGTTTGGAATGTCTGAATGCATGTTTTCTTATTACCAGGCTTTTTAACCCATTACCCAAATAGCCTGTTTTTAATTTTGAAAAGTAGATGACCACTTAAAGCAGGTTGAAAGTAAAGTAGAGTGTGCCTTAAGACACATTCTGCTTTACTTTCAGCCTGCTTTAAGCTAACATCTCCTTGGATATAGAAAATAATTCTTATGGTATATAATATTATTTACAAAGGTATAATTTGGAACTATTTTCTTCAGTGGAGGAATGAATAAAAAGCCTTAAAAGGCGTATTTATGGGATAATGAGTCAAAACCAATCTACATGTATGCAGGAAATCAGTATGAACTAAAACTTATATTACAACCACTAAATTGCTTTAATAATTATTAGGTGTTTGAGACAGATGACTGCTTAATGCAAGGTGACAAAATAAAAATAGTTCTCCTGTAGGAGCTTTCTGTTTTACTGTCACCTTACTTTAAGCTGTCACCTGTCTTTTATACAACCATTTAGTCTTCTTTTTTATGGTTGTAATCGAGAGGATTTACTTTATTTATATCTTGCAAACAGTGTAGACCTTGATCAGAGGGCTCATCCAAGAACCCTGTGATCAGGGTCTGCACTGTTACACCTGTTTTAGTTTTCTGAAATATTTTCTAAAAACAGCTATAAAATCAACATAAACCAGTCATTTTTTCAAAATTGAATACAGTAAAACCTCTCCATTACGACCACTAACATGAAGGTTAATTGCTTGTATAAAAGGTAGGTGACAGCTTAAAGCAAGGTGACAGTAAAACAGAAAGCTCCTAAAGGAGCTTTCTGTTTCACTGTCACATTGCTTTAAGCAGTCACCTGCATTAAACACCTAATAATTATAAAAAATTTAGTGGTCGTAATAGAGAGGTTTTACTGTATTTTATAATTATGACTATTCAACCTTGTAAGAGTTAACGACTTACATGACCATGGTCATGGTCGTGATCATGCTCGTCATGTGCATGGTCAGCTGATGCCCTGCGAGTGAGAGATGGTGCCCGACCTGAGGTTACTCGTCTTTTCTTCTTCATGATTCCTCTCATGTCTACAACGTTTCCTTTCCCCTCCTTCTCTCCATCTTCATCCTCATCTTCCTCGTAGTCCTGTCCCTTTCTCTCTTTCTTTACAGAGATCCCTTTAAAATAACACTCAAAACTTTGTTCACAAAATCTTCATGTATGCAAGGGCTATAGTTGAAGGGGAGGGCCGTAATTAATGTTGGTAGAACTTGTGGCCCAACCCTTTTGCTCTTATATTTGTAGTATGTAAATTTGATTATGACCTTGTGCTATATGGTTGTATTGTACAAATATATATGGCAATAAAATATGTTTAAACTAAGGGCTTTTTAAAAGACATTGAGACCTTTCTTCATTACTTATATCCTTTATTAACCATTTACTCCATAGCCTGTTTCTAGCATTGAAGACAGGTAACCACTTAAAGCAGGTTGAAAGTAAAGCAGAATGTGCCTTAAGGCACATTCTGCTTTACTTTCAGCCTGCTTTAAGCTATCATCACTAGAATATAGAAAATTATTCTTACACCACATGTTCATGGCTGTATAATTTATTTTCTTTAGTGAGGAAATAAATTAAATGTGTTACTTAAGTATCTATGGAGTAAAGGGTTAAACAGTCATATGTCACAGAACTTTATGTGATTTTAATGCTCATTCAATGAAAGGTTCATCTCAGCAAGTTTGTAGTCAACATCTAAGGTATTTTAAGTGAATGAGGGAATGATTTTACAGCCTACCAATTCTGGAAAGTAATACATGTACTTTTCAACCTAGAGTGAGGCAATGAAACATGTGATTAATTCATATTCAAAATATTGACTTAAAATTCCAAGACTGAAAGACATTACAATAATTGACGACTCTAGATAAGGAGAGTATTTCAACAACTTAAAACTTCATTTCTGCATTAAACCCTATAGTGTTACTACTCATTAGAATTGTCTCTTCGAGACAATTCTAATGAGCAGTAACACCATAGGATTTGGTGCTGTAATGAGTGAGAGAATGTTGAATTTGTTCAGTTTACTCCCTCATATCTGGAGCCCTGAATGCAATGACAACTTCATACACAGGATAAACTGTCATTACTAACAGAATATTTGGAAATCATAATGCCAGTTAATAATTGTATTCAATTTCATAGATATCTCATAATATAATATTTAAAAGTGTGATTTTAAAATAAGTTTTCAAGAAACTGGCATCTAAGCTTAAACTGTTTTCTGAATTAATTCCGTAATTCAAAATATTGGCAGAAAATACGATCCCAGTTACAAACAGTTGGGATCCTGATCAGTTACAGAGCTACGCAGCATCAGATATGGATCCCAACTGTTAACACAATTGTTTGCAAACTTGAGCCCCCCCTAGCCAATTTGCACAGATAGACAGGAGATCCTGCCTCTCTTGTGCGGGCGGACTAGAGCCCTCAGTCCGGATGGGGCTTAAGTCTGTAAATCCTAGAAAAATATTTCCTGCACTGAAAGGGAAACAAGAATTTTAGTGACCAAGTACCTTTAAGATAGAGATAGTATAAGAATTGCATCAACACTATAATTCTCTAACTCATTTTAACTATCTACAATCTATCTGGGGCATTATAGACACAGTACGTAGTGTTAAATCACTCAATGAATAACCATAACAATCTTCAAGAGACAGGTAAATTGCTTAACCCATTACCCCATAGCCTGATTTAAGTTTAGAAAATAGGTGACCTCTTAAAGCAGGTTGAAAGTAAAGCAGAATGTGCGTTAAGGCACATTCTGCTTTACTTTCAGCCTGCTTTAAGCTTCAATCTGCTAGTATATAGCAAATGTTTCAAATTATACATATTCATAACTGTATAAATTGGAACCATTTTCTTCAGTGGAGGAATAAAATAAAGGCATAAAAAAGCGTATTTATGGGGTAATGGGTTAATGCAGGTCAATGATAATGCAGACAGCTCCTGTATGACTGTAGGAGCTTTCTCAATTATACATTTGCATTAAGCTTTAACTCTTTGCATGCTAGCGGCGGATATATCTGCCACAGTGTTTACCTTTGCAAACAGTTTGGATCAAGATGAGACGACGCGTAACGCGGCGTCTCATCAGGATCCAAACTGTTTGCCATTCTGACCCTGAATTTAAAAGAAAATTTGAAAATTCTTATTTTGGAAAAGTTGCAGACGACAAATGTTGCAGATGAAAAAATTACCCAGCATGCAAAGAGTTAAAGTGTCATAATAGGACTACTGGTATCAATGTCTATTCATTTCAAGTGTCAACCAATACCGACTGTATAGGATTACTGTTACATCCCATTTCTTCTGCTATATAAATTCCCATTTCATCTAAAGGTGGTTTTACTATTTCTTAAATTAATTATTAAAATTGGTAATAATGTATCAGAAAATGTAAATATGATTTTAACCAGTTCCGCCATAAACAAAAAGCACAAATCTTCATTCTCTTTAAGACAGTATACAAAATAAAAGTATTAAGTATTTTTCAACCTTTTATTCCATGAATTTTTATGAAACAATTCATGAATATGGTACATGTAGTTAAATTTTTATTATTGAGTATGTTTCATAATATAGCATTTTAATCTTTTTAGACCAAACTGGAATTTGATTTTAAGACAAAATGTGACGTAAATAATCAATTTAATGAATGTATACGAAATGGGAATTTTAGAAGAAATGGGATGTCCCCAGTGTAACATGTAAGTATGGGCCGTAATACTTCTACAAAACTAAAAGTTAAAACCAGGATTTACCAAAACTAACCCAAAACCCTTCAGTAGCTAAAACAGTTAATAATCATAAGAGAAAGAGTTATAGTTTCTTCTCTTGTTGGCCAGCATATTATCATCATTAATCATATCAAATAGTACCCAATGAGTGCTAAATAAATACTAGTTTAATCCATTTACTCCATAGATATGCATTTAATTTATTCTTCCACTGAAGAAAATAGTATCAATTTATACTGTCATTAATATGTATCATAAGAAGTATTTTCTCTACTCTATTAGATGGTCACTACTAAGCTTAAAGCAGGCTGAACGTAAAGCAGAATGTGCCTTAATGTGCATTCTGCTTTACTTTCAACCTGCTATAAGTGGCCACCTATCTTCAATACTAGAAACAGGTGATGAAGTAAAGGGTTAACTAGTGGTCTAATAAGAATATTTAATTAACCAGATATAATTGCTAAATTTTCTAATGTTAAAAATAAAAATAAATGTTGATTTTATTTCTTAGAGAAGCTAACAAGAGGACCATGTGCCTTACATCGCTTACCTGATAAACCCCAGGCAGGAGTAATCTTTTACAAGGGACATGATTTGTTCAATCTTCATAGAGGAGCTGTAGATCAAGATTTGTAGCAAATATCTAAGCTCAGGGTAATTATGATTTCAGACAAGAAGATTTTTAAGGTTTTTGGTGAAAAAAATCTACTTTTAGCTCCTGTGACCTAGATATACGTGCAATGGATTGGAACTATTTGAACAAGTTTGAAAGATGATCATCATTCCTGCCAAGTTCGGTAAAAATCCAACCATCAATCTAGGCCGTAGATTTGGTGTAAAGAAATTGTTGACGATGGAGGGACGGACACAGGACGATCAAAATAGCTCACTTTGGCACTTGCCAGGTGAGCTAAAAAGTGTAGAACATGACAAAGCCCGTGTAAAATCAAACAGAAACTGAAAATAAAAGAAAAACTCAGAAGCTGAATCTATAAATTAATAAGAAAGTCAGTTTTATGAAAGTAACCTGAAAGTTAAGTTGTTTGTTTTTGTTTTACAAGAATGTAAGTCTCAGAGTACAGTAAAACCCCACTAATAACAGGTAAAACAAAGACTCAATGAGGGTATTAACCCATTACCCCACAAATAAGCCTTTTTAGGCCTTCAATTTATTTCTCCACTGAAGAAAATAGTTCCAATTTATACAGTTATGAATATGTATTATAAGAAATATTGTCTATATTCTAGCAGATGGTAGCTTAAAGCAGGCTGAAAGTAAAGCAGAATGCGCCTTCAGGCGCATTCTACTTTACTTTCAACCTGCTTTAAGTGGTCACCTATTTTCAATACTAGAATCGTGCTATGGGGTAATGGGTTAATTGGTGACAGCTTAAAGCAGGATGGGAGTGATTATATGGTTCCTAAAGGAGCTTTCTGCCCTACTTTAATCCTGTTTTAAGAAGCAATGTGTCTGAAACATACTTTAAAGAGCAAACTCATTGATGGTGTTAATTTATGGTTGCTTTAAGCAGGATGAAAGTAAAGCAGAAAGCTCCTATAGGAGCTATATAATTTACTCTCATCCGACTAGCAGCTATTATACAACACAAGAGACAAGGATTGTTTCGTGCGGTTATTTTGTGAGGTTTTACTGTTTTAAGTATTTACCCACAATATCCACTTTACAATGAACTATAATACTAACTTACACATGTCCTAGGATTGACGCAAAAAGAAGAAAGAATACAATATATAATTATTACACCTGTAATTGACATAATAATAGAATACAGAAAAAAACTCTCTAATATCACCACATAAAAGTAGGCTTATTGATAGCATTTAAGACAGGTGGCAGCTGAAAGCATATAGGAACTTTCTGCTTTACTGTCATCTTGCTTTAAGCAGCCACCTGCCTAAAACTTGGACAATTTATCTCATGCAGTGGTTTCTACTGTAACTGACTCGTGACTGGTGAACCAATGAATATCAAATATTCTGGCGTCAACAACTTTAAGAATCTTTACTCAATCAGTGTAGGGACTAAAATACATGTTCAAAAATATCACAAACAGTGCAAGCCCTGACCATTGCAGGTAGGGGTTTCCTGGTCTAGAGGTAATGTGCTGGACTAATAACAAGGATCAATGATTCAAACCTCTAATGCACCACCAACATTACTAATGTTCCTTAAACCCAGTTCCCAGGTATTGGTAATATACATCTGACATGTAAGAGAACCATGCCAAGCGCTTATAAAGCATTTGAGTTGAGTCTGAGTGCATTCTCAAGCATGTGATTGGTCAGAAATGAGCCTATGCTCAAATCTGACTCAATTAAATGCTTGAGAACGATTTCAGACTCAACTCAAATGCTTTATAAGCATGGATCCAGGGGATTCTCCAGCAGTTGGATTCTATCTGTATCCATATTTGTACCTCCCCATAAAACTCTAAAATAACTGTCTGCTGACCAGGCTAATCAATTTGTTGAGCCTGGCCCCAAGGTTACAAAGAGTTTGAGTTGAGTCTTAGATCACTTTCAAGCATTTAAATTGGTAATATTCGAGTTTTTTCTTTGAGTTGAGTCAGAGATTGTTCTCAAGTATTTGATTGGTCATATTTGAGCTTTTGCTAGCAAAAGCTCAAATCTGACCAATCAAATGCTTTGGGAACAATCTCAGACTCAACTCAAAGCAAAAGTTCAAATCTTAACAATCAAATGCTTGGCCATATTAGTTTCAGAGACGAAGATGTTTGAAGATTTCACTACATAACTCTATGTAAATTTGTGACCCCTGGGGCGGGGTCATTCAACTCACTCCTTATAACATTGAACCCTAGCTGATCTGAACCTGAACTACAGGCAGATTATCTGTCATTCCAAGTCCCTTTGTTGAAAGGTTTAAATTATACTGGTTTTCAGAAATAATGAATACGAGCCATCTAACATACATGTATTTATAAATGAAGTACATATTATTATATAGCTATTTCTCTCCCAGGTACAAATGTAGGATAGAACCACTAGGGAGCATAGGAATTTACATGGAATGCCATTATGTGCACAGAACTATACTGTCAAACCTTTATTGAGAAACTATTAATCCATTACCCCAAAGCCTGTTTCTAGTATTGAAGATAATTGACCAATTAAAGCAGGCTAAAAGTAAAGCAGAATGCCCCTTAAGGCACATTCTGCTTTACTTTCAGCCTGCTTTAAGCTACCATCTGCTAGAACATAGAAAATATTTCTTATGATACATGTTCTTGACTGTATAAATTGGAACTATTTCCTTCAGTGGAGAAATAATTTGAAGGTTAAAAAGGTGTATTTATGGGGTAATGGGTTAAGTGAAGATGTTTGAAGATAATTGTGCAAAGATCTTACAGCAGGACAAAAGTAATGCAGAAATTCCAGAACATGTCTAACTGGCAACCCTCATCCTTGCTGTAAAGAAATGTGGATATCACTCTGGTAAGAGATCTGGGTCCATGCTTACAAAGCCTTTGAGTTGAGTCTGTGTGATGGTTCTCAAGCACTTGATTTAATTGTCAGGTTTTAGCTCGCCAAAAGTTCAAATCTGACCAATCAAATGCTTGAAAATGCTCAGCAAAATCTCATATCTGGAGCCATGCTTAAAAGCTTTTACGTTGAGTCTGAAATCGTTCTCAAGCATTTGATTGATCAGATTTGAGCCTAAGCTTGAGAATGCACTCAGACTCAACTCAAATGCTTTATAAGTGCTGGGCCAGACCTTTCAATTGCTTGAGAAGTACAATATCAGACTCAAGTCAAATTAAGGCTTTAAAGCCTTGGGGCCTGTCTTGACTGCCTATGCATCTTCTTATAATAATTCCTCAACATAAGTTTGACTGTGTTCATGTTTTAAGTGTTCCATTTTACCAAATTATAAGCAGTTGTGTAAGGGTAAACATGTACATGATGTATCATATCGTATATGTGTAGGAGATGTAAGCAGGGTTCCAGATAAGGGGGAGTAAACCGAACAAATCAAACAATTTATCACTTATATTAACACCAAATCCTATGGTGTTACTACTGATTAGAATCGTCTCCTCGAGACGATTCTAATGAGTAGTGACACCATAGGGTTTAAAGCAGAAATAAAGATTTGAGTTTTTTGAAATACTCCCCTTATCTGCAACCCTGTGTAAGGTGCCTATGCCTGTGTGCAATAGTTCCCATTACCAAGGTGCTGTAATGCTATGGTTACCTTCATTAGTCTCTGGTCCACTTTCAACATGTATATGAGATATGTGTGATTCTGTGTCAGACTCTTGTTTAATGTCCTCTACGATTGGATCCTCAGTTCTGACAATGTGTGTAACCGAGGAGAGTGACCTGGTATTGTGTGTAGGAGATTCGGAGAAAACGGATGAACCCACACCCGAGTCAACATTAGACTCAGTTTCAAGTTCAACATTAGAATATGCATTTATATCTGGCTCATTAGGTTGGGAAGCCTCAAGGCCTTCAAACAGAGCTTTAATGTTTTCTAGTTCTTCCTTTGCTTGCTGTTCCTTTTTTAATTTTTCTTCCATTTCAATTTCCTTTTTCAAATCCTGAAGCACCAGCGCATACTCTGATGACTGTTTAGTACTTACTGAGCTTGGTTGGTTTAAATTCATTGACTGCTCATTATTTTGACAAGTGCCTGTATCTTTTTGGGAAAGTGCTGTTTTTTCATTTTGTTCCTTTACCCTAGAGTTTTCTGATAGCTTCACTACATTTGCTGGTTTCACTACATTTGCTGGTTTCAGCGGTACAGGTTTTGATACTCTAAGCCCCTTGACAATGGACTGGGTGTCATGTGTTTGAGGTCCAGGCACAACACTGACTGGTTTCTGCGGAGGCTTAGGTTTCACTACAGTAGCATGGGATTTAGTCTGGATACTTGCTGGAGGGCTAGACTGTGATAAGGGCTTACTAGTTGTAGTGGAATCCTTTGTTGGACTGATACCATGTGTTTTATTCTGAATAACAGATTTTGGTATAGACTGGTTTTGTGGCATGTGGTCGGTGTTTGAATCTAACGAGGTATTGTTAACTAATGTGATGCTTATGTTGGCTCTTTTCTTCTTAACATGTGTGATTGCAAGCTTAGTGTCCTTCTTTGAGTAGCCAGCTGTCTGGTCCTGAGGTGAAATGTTAAGGTTTTGGGCACTAGATGATGTGGATGATACTGAATTTTGTGGTATCTTATTCTTTGACTGCCGTGGGGTACGTTTAGGCGTTAACTGAACTGGTGATTGGGAAGGTTTTGTATAAACATTTTGTTGCTTGTGTGTGACTGGAGTGGTTTGTTTAGATGATGGTGAGGTGGTATGTTTATGAGTGTCTGGTGTGACAGTTCTTGTTGAAGCAGAACTTTGTCCTGACACTCCTAAAAAGAAAGTTTCATATACAGTCGAACTTCAATATCTCGAACTCGCTTAACTCGAACTAACTGATATTTCAACACATGAATAACACTATTTCATGTTTGGTTTAGTCGAACATTCCCGTAGTTCAAAGCTAAAACGTGGCTAAGCCAAGTTTTAACTTTGAGCTACGGGTATGTTCGACATAACCGAGTTCGAGATATCGAAGTTCGATTGTAACACATTTGCTACATGGTTTTGAATATCATACTCATGAATTGACACACATTATCTAATCAGGGCTCTAGATAAGAGACAGTAAACTGAACACACAACAATTTCTCCTTTATATCAGCACCAAATCCTATGGTGAAACTACTCATTAGAATCGTCTGGAAGAGATTATTCTAATGAGTAGCCATATTATAGGGTTTAATGCAGAAATAAAGATTGTGGTTTTTGAAATACTCTCTTTATCTGGAGCCCTCCCGTACGAAAATATTAAGCGGAATACGCCTGGAACTTAGACGGAATACGCCCGGAAAATGGCAAAATATCAGATTTTCCTGCTATCGTAAGGCGGACATGGAATTTCTTTAAAATACGCCTAAGAAATTTGAATTTTCGTCTTAATCTTAGCAGGAAACGATAACATATTAGACGGAAAATGTTACCCAGATTTTTTTCGGTGTAGGTAAGGCGGAAAAAAGAACTTTACTTTAAATGTTAGCAGGAAAAAATGTCTTTGAAAATTTCTGGAGATTTTCCTAGACGGAATTTCAACTTAGCCTCTTGTACTAGACGGACTTTTTATCTTTGATAATTTTGTTAGCAGGAATTTCAGCCTGGTCCCACAATTCAGCTCATCTGCTCTTGTTTTAGTCCAAGCCCATTTTGAAAACTACAACAACGACAAAATGGCTGAACTTGAGCAACACATTTGAAACATCTTAAAGAAAAAGGTTTAAACCATGGTAAGTTTTCATTGTTTGATTATTATGGGGGTTGGAAAATGTTTGAGAAGTGTTTTTCTTGCTATTGTGAAAACATTAAATGATATAGTTATGTGTTTTTATTTTAATTAAAGACTTAAGTATTTTCCTTTGTCTGGCACAATGTCAGTCATAATTGGTAAATTTTAAGATTATTCACTTTTAACTCAACCTGTTCAGGAAAAAACCTTTTAACCTTTCAGATACCAGCAACCACCAAGATATATTGGGTTACATACTGACTGAGAGAGGGCCAAACGTGTAATGGTAAGTTTATTTGTTCATTAATGGCAGGAACGTATATTTAATCTATGTCTCTGTTAATGGAGAGTAAACACACTGCCTAGATCAGAAGATCTAAGTTTTAAGTAATGGGTACATCAAAATACTCATGGATCTAGAAGCATATAGATCTAGCAGACACTTAGTTAGTTTTAGAGTCAGACTGTCTCTAGGTGGCAGTTTCTAAGTTTCGAATTTTGCACATTGATTATGTATCACTGTACAATTTGCTAAAAGTTTGACATGATTATATGAGGTTACAGAAAATTAATTTGACTCCTCTAAGTCAAAATGAAGTAAATGCATGTTTAACCCTTCACTCCATTGATGCACTTTTTACACATTTAATTCATTCCTCCCATAAAGAAACTAGTTCCAATTTATACAGTTATGAATGTGTGATACAAGAAATATTTCCTATATCCTTCCAGATAATAGCTTCAAGCAGGCAGAAGTATGAACCAGGATGTACTTTTAAACCAATTTCCTCATAAATACACCTTTTTTTCACAGTAACACACAGTCTTAACTCATTAACCCCTGAAACTTTTAATGGACATTTCCAATTTCAAATTAAGTCTAGTCCATTTTTGACTATTAAGGGTTGCTTTTAACAATATATTTCAAAATGACAAACAGCGAAGACCCTGATCAGGGTCTACACTGTTTGCATAGGACAAGTGTTATCCTCGCAGGTACACTGCTTTTAAATGATGAGTATACTTGTCACTAGGGTTGAATATGTTAAAAATATTCCTCAATGAAGAAAATAGCTCCGATTTATACAGCCATGAATATAAACAATAAGAAACATATTTTCAATATTCTAACAGAATTGTAGCTTAAAGCAAGCTGGCAGTAAAGCAAAATGTGGCTTAAGGTGCATTCTGCTCTACTTTCAAGCAGCTTTAAGTGGACACCTGTCTTCAAATATAGAAACAGGCTATGGGGTAATGGGTTAAGCCTTTAAGGCACACTCTGCTTTACTTTCAAAAGTGGAAAGTAAAGCATGAGGATGCAACTTTATACCAAATATCACATGTGTAAAAACACTTTTTACACCTTAATCTTTGCCCCAAATAGCCTGTTTTTGGTTTTGAAGACAGCCTAAGGTGACCACTTAAAGCAGGTTGAAAGTAAAGCAAAATGTGCCTAAAGGAACATTCTGCTTTACTTTCAGCCTGCTTTATGCTACCATTTGCTAGCATGTAGAAAATATTTCTTATGGTACCGTTTCATGACTATATAAATTGGAACTATTTTCTTCAGGGTAGGAATAAATTTGATGCACTATAAGGCGCTTCTATGGGGGAAAGGGTTAACCCATTCCCCATAAAACACCTTTTTACGCCATTAGTTAGAGCCTCCCATGGATAAAATAGTTCTAATTTATGCAGTAATAAGTATGTATCATAAGAAATATTTTCTATATCCTAGCAGATGACAGCTTTAAGCAGGCTGAAAGTAAAGCAGAATGTGCCTTAAGGCCAATTCTGCTTTACTTTCAATTGGCTTTAAGTGGTCACTTATCTTCAAATCTAGAAACAGGGTATGTGGTTATTGATTAAATATAATCCTCCAATGAAGGAAATAGTTCCAATTTATACAGCCATGAATATATATCATAAGAAATGTTTTCTATATTCTTACAGATTGTAAGTTAAAGCAGACTGAAAGTAAAGCAGAATGAACCTTAAGGATTAAGGCACATTCTGCTTTACTTTCAACCTGCTTTAAGTTGGTACCTGTCTTCAGAACTAGAAATAGGCTATTGGGTAATGGGGTTAACATTGCAAGATGCCTTATCTACACACACTTATTTTGCAGGCACATGATGATTTGGACATGGCTAGGGAGATGCTGAAACCATCATGAACAAGTCAACAGCTCCATGGGTTTGGTGCCAGCAGCCTTACTATGTGTTTACGATCTCAAAAGACAGTTACCCTAAAATTCTTGTCAAGATTTTATGGATGGTGATACTTGAAATTGTAAATGCACATGAAAGGATTGAACTGATTAAGCTTATTGGACATTTATTTATTATACACCCTCACCTTATAAAAAATTATCATAACTTGCAAATTCATTTCAAAGTCAGATTTCAGGAATTCTGACCAAATACATATTGCTACTAGTGCCAAGCAGTTAGGATCCTGATCAGACACCACAATTACGGATCCAAACTGTTTGCAAAGTTGACTTTATCAGGGCTCCAGATATTAGAGAGTAAACTGAACAAATCCAACATTTTCTCATTAGAATTGGCTGGAAGAGACGATTCTAACGAGAAGCATGCAGCACTGTAGGGTTTAATGCAGAAACAAAGATTATAGGTTTTGAAATACTCTCTTTATCTGGAACTCTGTTTATTTGATAATGGTAGGGAAAGTGTTAATTCCAAAAATGTCGACAAAATTTCATAATTATAGGAAGGTCAAGTTTGAACTTTAGATGATTTCAAATTATTCAGTTGTATTATGACATCATGTTTAAGATTGATTGAACTTGTTTCAAATAAATTAGAACAAGTAAGTACAGAGTGATGTTATTCTTGATTTTAAAGGTAATTTTTTCCCAACCTGGCTGCATGGTCTAATAATTAGACTTGTTTTACTTAGGCCATAAATGTCCCAAGGTTTTCCAGCCAAATATTCTGGGCTTTGACATTTAATGTAAACTATACCTTGGAAAGTATATCATAGTAAACTGGAACATTTACATGCAGGCACTCAGTTCATGTATAAGAGAAGAGTGTCTAATACTGCTGCAAATGACCACTTCTGTCTATAAAAAAAAAAAATTATGCAAATTGTCACAAATTTTTCATACAATTAACTTGATTCCTTAACCCTTTCCCTTATAGAAGCGCCTTATAGCATGTTTAGTATATTCTTCCGGTGAAGAAAATAGTTCCAATTTATAAAACCATGAGTACAAATCATTAGAAATATATTCAATATTCTAGCAGATGGTAGCTTAAAGCAGGCTGAAAGTGAAGCAGAATGCGCCTTATGGCGCATTCTGCTTTACTTTCAACCTGCTTTAAGACGTCACCTATCTTCAAAAGTAGAAACATGCTATGGGGTAAAGGGTTAAATGGATACTATTACTATACAGATATTTTTGTACATTATGTGAATTTTTTCTAAGGCGGAAAATTTTCCTGTTATTTAGCAGGTTTCCACTTTGCTAGGCAGGAAATTTGTACATTAGATGGATTTTCTAAGGCGGAAAATTTTCCTGTTATTTACCAGGTTTCCGCTTTACTAGGTGGAAAGAATTGGCATATTTCGAGCCCTATTCTCCCTAAGAGCTCTAAGGCGGGATTTTTTCCGTGAATATTAGGCGGATTTTTTTCCATGTAAGCTTAGTGGGATTTTTTAGGAGGAAAATTGGGTGGATTTTTGTTTTCCTCCTAGTTACCAGGATTCCGCCTTACTAGGTGGAAAAAATTTGCATATTTCGAGCCCTATTCTCCCTAAGAGCTCTAAGGCGGAATATTTTCCGTGAATATTAGGCGGATTTTTCTCCATATATGCTTAGTGGGGTTTTTTAGGCGGAAAATTATGTGGACAATTTTCCTCCTAGTTACCAGGATTCCGCCTTACTAGGTGGAAAAAATTTGCATATTTCGAGCCCTATTCTCCCTAAGAGCTGTTCTTTCTCTATTGCAAGTCATAGACGGAAAACGCTTAAGATTCCGGGCGTATTCCTGCTAAGTTCCAGGCGTACTTTTTCGTACAGGCTGTCATCGTCATTGAACAAGGTTCCCATTTAAACATAAAACTGCTTGCATTGCTTCATAAGCTTAAATTTTAATACATTCATAACTGTACATCAAGTTTAGAATCAGAGTCAAACAGTTTAGATCCTCATGCAGACAGATGCTATATCTTATTCTGCATTTGATCTTCACCCAAACTATTTGATAGTTCTATAAATAGCTAATCAATACTTGCAAGTTACTATGGATGAAAGGATTAACCCATTACCCCATAGCCTGTTTCTAATTTTGAAAAAAGGTTACCACTTAAAGCAGGTTGAAAGTAAAGCAGAATGCATCTTAAGGTGCATCAGAATGCACCTTAAGGTGCATTCTGCTTTACTTTCAACCTGTTTTAAGCTATTTTCTGCTAGGATATGGAATACATTTCTTATGGTGCATATTCATGACTGAATAAATTTGAACTTTTTCCTCAGTGGAGGAATAAATTAGAGGCGTAAAAAGGTGTATCTATGGGGTAATGGGTTAAAGCGAGATGAATAAAACAGTGATAGACTAGTTACTGAAATATGCAATCATCTGTAAGTGTAATAAGCATGCATATATATACATAATGTAAACCCTTATCATGTAAAAATAATGTATTTTACAAAATCATTGTCAGCTAAACTCTGCAAAATTAGCTTCTAGAACTGAAGAAATTTAGCAACACATCTAAAACAGTTTGCATCCGGTTCTGACAGAGATTTTCTCTGTGTCTGATCTATATCCAAACTGTCCCTTTTAGCTGGATAAGGATTAACCCATTACCCCATAAATATGCCTTTTTACGCCTTTTATATATTACTCCACTAAACAAAATAGTTCCAATTTAAACAGTCAAGAATATGCAATATAAGAAATATTTTCTATATGCTAAAATGTGATAGCTTAAAGCAGGCTGAAAGTAAAGCAGAATGCGCCCTAAGGAGTATTCTGTTTAACTTTCAACCTGCTTTAAGTAACCACTTGTCTTCAAAACTGCAAACAGGCTATGGGGTAATGGGTTAAGCCATATCTTAGTCAAACTGAAACAACTGATGTATAATATTTTTAACTAATTAAGCTACAATTAATCACACAGCAAAACAGGTTAAAATGAGCAAATCTATATACACTTGTAGTTATTGTATATGTTTTTGGGAACAGTCAAAACTTAGCCCTAGCTAGGTTATAATCAAGGAAGACGTTTGAACTTTTATCTGAGGATGGTAGGCAGGGGGAAATGATCGGTGTCGATTGTGGCAATAGAAGATAAAAAAATAACTGTTGAAATAATTTTAAACTGTTCACTTCCTATATAGCAGCTGATCTGCTTCTATACTGATTGCACAGTCCAAGGTCTTCCCCATATCTAATGAAGCGACTCAAAAATATGTGTAAGCCTATAAAAGTGTATACAATGAAACCTCTCCATTAAGACCACTAAAACGGTGCTAATTGATTTTATAAAATACAAGTGACAGCTTAAAGCGAGGTGAATGTAAAACAGAAAGCTCCTAAAGGAGCTTTCTGTTTTACGTTCAACTTGCTTAAAGCAGTCACCTGCCTTAAATACCTGCTAATTAACACAATTTAGTGGTTGTAATAGAGAGGATTTATTGTACTAACGAAGCTAGCATACCTTTGTCGGGCTCAATGGGCACAAACCCAGTGGCCTCCTTGTAGATAGCCTCCTCTCTAGTCTCTCCTATGTCCTCATAATCATCCTGAAAGAGCCAGAGAAACAATTGAGAAGAGACATGTGATATCTTTAACCCTTTCCTCCCTGAAACTTCAAATAGACAATTCCAGCTTCCGATTTAGTCTAGTTTATTTTTACTAATTTAGAATTGTTTTTGTCAATGTTTTACAATATCACAAACAGTGTAGACCCTGATCAGAGGGCTCCTTAAGGAGCCCTCTGATCAGGGTCTACACTGTTTGCGTAGGTTTAGTATACTCTTCACAGGTACACCGTTTGCGAAGGACATATATATATATACGTGACTAGGGTTCAAAGAATTAAGCTACTGTCACTTCCACAACATTTTGGTACACTGAAGTATAATGACCAGAAGTTTATCAGATTCTGTAAAATCATACTTAACCAGCCGCTGAAAGAAATGATAGATAGTGTTAAATTCAGGTAGAAGGTCAATGCTGAATAAAAAGTATAAAGCAGAAAGCTCTGTTACAACCATGTTTGCAATAAGACCCAGGTTTGCAATCAAATTATTGCACACCTTGTTGGGATGTAAAAATGGTCCAGTTTTGTACTGCAATTACTTGCCTACCACTTTTGCAATAAAAACCAGAATTGCAACAAATTTTGCCAGATGGAAGAAATAAGTTATTGGTACATTGGAGCCAGTTGCTTGAATTTGTAAACATCTCAATTAGACACACTCAAATCAAAACAAAGCTGCAAACCTTATAATCAACCTCATATCCTATTTCTATGAACATTGGCTGGAATGAGAGACTCATTACTCACAAGTATGTTTGTTGGTAAGGTAAGTGAGTGAGTTGTAGATAAACCCATTAACCCGTAGCCTGTTTCTACTTTTGAAGACAGGTGATCACTTAAAACAGGTTGAAAGTAAAGCAGAATGCCCCTTCAGGCACATTCTGCTTTACTTTAAGCCTGCTTTAAGCTACCATCTGATAGAATAAAGAAAATATTTCTTATGATTATTATTTTTAACAGTATAAATTGGAACTATTTTCTTCAGTAAAGGAATAAACAAAAGGAGTAAAAAGGTGTATTTAAGGGGTAATGGGTAAAATATTTATACTTTACCTCATCCTGTTTGTGGCGTGTCCATTTGGGTGTGCCTTTCCCTGAAGGGGGTGTGATACTAGGTGAGCCCCCAGGGGATTCCCCAAAGGCTGGCAGCATAAACTTCTCCAGTTCTAGTTCCTGCTCCTTCTCCTCAATGTCAGAGTAGCCCGGAGTCTCTATTGTAACATGTTTATGAGGCTTCTTTCCTGCAATAACACATATACTGCATGAACAAATAAAAATATGGAAATTATTAACTTAATTATAGCCTGAATTCATAAAATGAAGGAATTAATCCTTAACATATGTTAACATATATGAATTTCTACATAAATTTCCATTACATAGGTCTTTTTAAATGTTAAACCAATTTTTATATAAAAGATATTTACTAGTATTCTGTTTCATAGCTATATATATAATGTAACATAATATGAATCAAAAACAGCAATAAACAAGAAGGTCATGAACCTTAGAGATTGACTGAGTTAAATGCAGGGTTCTAGATAAGTAAAGTACATGTATCCCAAATCTTAAATTCTGACATGTCACTGAGTCTGCACTAGGGGCCCTTTTCATGAAACTTCGTACGACAAAAACGGTCGTTAGTCAAAACTTTAAAATACATTAAATTTTTTATTTCTCAATCTAATCCTGTCTTGTGACATCTATTTGGGATCGTCTTTTCAAGATGATTCCAGAGAGATGTCACAAGACAGGATTAGATGGAGAAATAAATAATAATTGAGATTTTTGTAATCTGACTTACGACAATTTTTGTCGTACAAAGTTTTATGAAACGGGCCCCTGAACTTAAGGTGTGACTATTCATTAGAATTGTTCCTTTCAGACTGTTCTAATGAGTAGTCACATCATAGTGATTTTTAGTTTCCTTCTGTACCTGGAACCCTGATCATGTAACATTTATTTGATAGATATGAGAGCTAGAGCTGTCTTAACCCATTACCCCATAAATACAACTTTTTATGCCTCTAATTTATTGCTCCACTGTAGAAATCAGTTCTACTTTATACAGTTATGAATATCTTCCATAGTAAATGTATTCTATATCCTAACAGATGGTAGCTTAAAGCAGGCTGAAAGTAAAGCAGAATGTGCCTTAAGGCACATTCTGCTTTACTTTCAACCTGCGTTTGCTTTAAGTGGTCACCTGTCTTAAAAAATTACAAACAGGCTATGGGATAAAGGGTTAAAAGGGCTAAAATTAAGGCCTCAACATAAATCCATTGGTTCATAAACTACAATATTTTTGACTTTTTTACTTTCATTGTAAAAAATGCAAGAGAAATACATCAATGAAAACGTCTGCATCTGTCTGATAAAATCTTACGATACATGTTACTGAGCTCAACCCATAAAACATCTGATATACAGCTGTATATGAGAGTAGGCAAACATGGCTATATTACAGTGACGCTCACTTACAATAAAGTCCTCTATGCCTGCAGATTTCTTTTGCTATATCCAGATTTTGTTAAATCAAGTTTTTCAATCGAGTCTACGGTCATTCTCAAGCAATTGATAGGTCAGATTTGAGCTGTTGCTCAAATCAGACCAATCAAATGCTTGAGAAAAAGTTCAGACTCAACTCAACTCAAACACTTTATAATCTTCAACCTTAGATCCATTATACTATAGTGAACTATAGATGGGGAATAACTTTTTTTTTGTTATATATCAAATATTTCATTATATCCAATTTCGTAATAAGTAAAATTCACTGTAATCTGGTGACACTAGCTTATACAAAAGTGGAAAAAAGTATTCCAGTAAAATTCTGCTCTAACTACTACTCAAAAGTTTTCCAGTAAAACTTTTCCCAAATACCATAGGTAGCAACCAAAAATGAAGTTAAAAGTTGAGCAGAAGCTCCTATAGGAGCTTTTTGCTTTTCTTTCATATATACATGTACCTGTGTTTTACACAGTGAAAGAGGCTGCTAGTTGCTTTATGAGCTTTCTGCTACTTTCAACTTGCTTTAATTAACTCATTATCCCCTGAATTTTCCAATGGACAATTCCAGTTTGCAATAAAGGCCAATTTCGACTATTTAGGGTTGATTTTTATAATATATTACAAAATGACAAACAGTGAAGACCCTGACCAGAGGGCTACCAGAGGAGCCCTCTGATCAGGGACTTCACTGTTTGCATAGGACAAGTGTACTTTCACAGGTACACTTTTGGTAAAGGATGCATAAATGTGTCACTATAGGGTTCAATGAGTTAAGCAGCCACATTATTCAAACACAAAACACAATCCTGCTTTAGAGTGGTGAAAGAGCATGATTTTACTGTACAGTTTTAACAAACATTCAAAGGATTATCATGGAGAGTTGTTACGACACCCTGAAACTGTATATATAATAAGAGTAAAACAAATAGTGGAATACAGAGTCTTGTAAGCCCAGTATCACAGGAACGCATATAATAAAGAAAATTCCCAAGAGGATTTCTGCTTTCGTTTGTTCTGCTTTGAAGTGTCTAGCTTTCTAGAAGGTTGTCAAGAGTATTGTTTTTTTCAAATCATTAACACAGCTTTGTACAATTATTTGTAAGCTTTCAGATGTTTTTCAACAATATTGTGAAATTTAAATTTTTTTTGTTGAGGCATGACAGAATAAGGATTAAGAAAAAATTTAATTTGTTAAAATTACAAAAGGGGAGATATATAGGATCTGTCACTCATCGATGTTTAAGACAATCTGATCTCAAACTCGTCTAGAATTGAAATGTTATTAAGCGAGCCTTGGCGAGCTTAATAACTTTTCTATTCTAGACGAGTTTGAGATCAACTTGTCTTAAACATCGACGAGTGACAGATTCTTTTTCTCACATTACCAGCGATTTAAGCTATTTATAAAGCAATATGCATTTTTAGGAACCCCGGCGAGGTCAAAACGCCGTTATAAAAAGTGATCTTACACATGTTGGAGATAAGGATATTCGTCATCGTTGTTCGCTATAGAAAACAGGGGTAGTTATGTGAGAAACCGTAATTCTCCACTGTACATTTCAACAATGTTTTAGTGTTCTTCAGGGTAGATTATATTAGTAACAGGGACTTTGAAACACCATCACTAAATGTAGGCATGATAACTGTCAGTTTTGGGATTGGAGGGAAGGATTGAAAAAGCCACACCTATAGTTGTTTTAGTTCTAAACAAGTTACAGCTAAACCATTTTCATATTGGAAATTAGTATTGAAAACTTTATGCAAACGACTTTGATAAGAATCAGTCCCTACAATGTGTGGGGTCTGATCAGGATCCAAACTATTTGTCACAGGATAGTATTTGTACACATTTACAAAATGAAGCTTTAACTCTTTCAACACCATTGACCTGTTTAAATTATACTCATTTACATTTGCAAACAGTGAAGACCCCGATCAGAGGGCTCCTATAGGAGCCCTCTGATCAGGCCCCGGTCTACATTGTTTGCTAATTCAGACCAGTATTTATTAAACTATCCATAATTCAAAGTAGACTGGCTCGTGTTTTGGTAATTAAAAAGATCCACAAGGGAACATAATGATCCGCAAGAATTACTTAGTGTTGACAGAGTTAATAAATTAAGATTTTTCAAAAAGCAACACTATATAGTTGTCAAAGAGCTTGAGGTTGCATAGAAGTGAACATTTTTCTAAATTAATTTTATTCTGTCGACACTGGAAACGAGTACATGTATATTTTACAACAAGTGTAGACCCTGATCAGAGGGTTCCTTGAGGAACTGTTTATTTTACTTCCAGTTTTCTATAATAGTTTCTTAACCCATTACACCATAAATATACATTTCTATGCTTTGAATTTATTCCTCCACTGGAGAAAATAGTTTGATTTTATACAGACAGGAATATTCAGCATAAAGAAATATTTCCTATATTCTAGCAGATGGCAGCTTAAAGCAGGCTGAAAGTAAAGCAGAATGTGCCTTAACCCATTACCTCATAAATACGCCTTTTTATGCCTTGAATATATTCATCCACTGAAGAAAATAGCCCCAATTTATACAGTCATGAACATGTACCATAAGAAAATTTTTCTATATTCTAGCTGATGTTTCCTCAAAGCAGGATGAAAGTAAAGCAGAATGTGCCTTAACCCTTTGAACTCTAGTCCCGCATTTAGGCGTCCTTTTCAAACAGTGTAAATGTGAATAGTACACTTGTTCTGTGCAAACAGTGAAGACCCAGATCAGAGGGCTCCGAAAGGAGCCCTCTGATCAGGGTCTTCACTGTTTGTCATAATGTCAAACATTGACAAAAACAACCCTTGAAAGTCAGAAATGGACTAGACTAAAATGGAAACTGGAATTGTCCATTTAAAGTTTCAGGGAGGAAAGAGTTAAGGCACATTCTGCTTTACTTTCAACCTGCTTTAAGTGGTCACCTGTCTTCAAAACTAGAAACAGGCAATGGGGTAATGGGTTATGGAACCACCTGTCTTCCAAAGTAGAAACAATTAAGCTATGTTACGAGGGGCATGGGTTAAATCAGCCCTAAGAATCAACATCAATTGAAAAGTTTTTTAAAAGTGATGAAGTCCATATGAAAAGTTCATCATAAACAGTGTTAGTGTGTGAAACCTGAGATAGGGAGGAAAGTGATATAGGATTGAGCAAGCTGTGAAGCCTGAGATAGGGAGGAAAGTGATTGAGGATTGAGCAAGCTGAGTGAGAGTCTGGAGTATTTACTGCTCCTACCTATAGACACTTCTCTACATCAAAATCAACCTCCAAACTATAACATACTAATAAATCAACAACATCACTGATATTGGGAGAATAGGTACCTACTAATGGAAAACAGTTATAAAGTAATTAACACATTACTCCATATGTACACATTTTTACGCATTTAATTTACTCCTCCAATAAAGAATAGTTCAACTTAATACAGTCATGAACATGAACCACATGAAATAGTTTCTATATCCCAACAGAGGGTAGCTTAAAACAGGCTGAAAGTTAAGCAGAATATAGCTTAACGCAGGTTGAAAGTAAAGCAGAATGTGCCTTAAGGCACATTCTGCTTTACTTTCAACCTGATTTAAGTGGTAACCTGTATTCGATTCTAGAAATAGGCTATGGTTTAATGGGTTAAATATAAATGCTAGGGATCAAACTAATGTGTGTTTAGTATAGTCTTTAGTCTTTGACAGTGATGCAGCCCATGGTATTATTGTTTTCGATGTTTGTAGGTTCTTGATGTAGAGAAGACGTAGAATGGTAATGCCACATATGTATCAATAATACAATTCTATATAATTTTAACTATCAAAATGCACAACTTGAGTAACATTTGAAAACAATCTGAATCAAGATATAAAGTAACTCAACATCTCGTCTTGATCCAAACAGTTTGACACATGTAGAACTGTTGTTTCTTTGGTACAAAACACATTAACCCATTTTATGCGTGATGCACTTTTAGGTGTATCTCTAGGCAAACAGTTTTGATCTCAGATCAAAACTGTTTGCAGCTAGTTCAGTATTCTATCAGAAACTGCTAAAATCTTTTGCAAATATTTGAGTTATACCTGCTGCAGACGACATTTTAAAATGGCCGTCAAATATACCCAGCATACAATGGGTTAAATCAACATGAAATACAAACAATAATTTTGAAGAACACTTTGACGCTTCAACAAAATAGAAATTAACTGCAAATTAAAATGTATTTGCAGCCACTCTGTATGGTTTTAAAGACAAGTGACAGCTTAAAGAAGGATGAAAGGACCAACAAACAAGTTGGTTTCTATTTTACTTTCACTTTGCTTTAAGCTGTCATGCTCTCTTTAACCTTTTGCATGCTAGCCGTGGATATGTCCCACTGTGATTACCTTTGCAAACAGTTTGGATCCAGATGGGACGCCTCTTAATGCGGCGTCTCATCAGGATCCAAACTGTTTGACACACTGATCCTGTTTTAAAAAGAAATTTAGAAATTTCTATTTTTAGAACAATAGCAGATGACAATAATTGTTGCAGATGAAAAAAACACCAGGCATGCAAAGAGTTAACACTGATAAATGAACTTTCCTTAGAATGGTTCACAGTTTAGGATTATTTGTAAAAGTGATGAATTAATCTATGTGACATTTACCATGCCTAGTCAAGCCTGTGTTGAGTGACCAAGCAAATGAAGAGACATGGTGATCTTAAAAGACAGGCAACTACTGAATACAGGGCAAAAATAATGCAGAAAGCCCCTCAAGAGGGTCTTTATGCTATTCTTTAATTCTGTATTAAGCTACCTCAAGTCCAGCTTTTACTAAATGTCTCAAACTTGAGCAAACCTTCAACTTATATTTTGTCTTGAATTCCTGAGAAATTTTCTCACTGGAGATTTTGCACAGCTTGGCTTTTACTAATGGTTTTGATAGTTTGCTGAACCCATTACCCCATAAATACGCCTTTTTACGCCTTTAAAAAATTCATACAGTCATAAATATGTCTGATAAATTCTTCTATATTTCAGCAAATGTTACCTTAAAACAGGCTGAAAGTAAAGCAGAATGTGCCTTAAGGCACATTCTGTTTTACTTTCAACCTGCTTTAAGTGGTTATCTATATTCAAAACTAAAAACAGGCTATGGGTTAATGGGTTAAATGAAATTGCGATTTATAAGCGCACAAGCCATCTATTGTTTATGCTTCTATTGTTTAATGAGCAGCGTGTCATTTCTGTTTACATCAATTTCCTGCAATCTGTCAGTCATCTGAAGAACTTATTCCACAATGGAAACTGAAACAAGAGGGCCATGTATCTCAAAACATCCACATTTTTAATCGAATCACAAAAAACAGAAGTAACATTAACAGTAAAATAGAACATAGGGGCATAACTCTTGAAATATTAATAAAGAGTTATGGGACTTGTCGCTGTCCATAGCCATATGGGTCATAGTTCATAAAATTGTTAAGTTGTGACAGAATTATGGGCCTTGCGTCATCTCATGTGAGTAGATATGAGGAAAAGTAATTATGTTTTAATCAAATTCATTAAAAAATAAAGCAGACTTATATAATATTATTTCCCGTAAAGCCTCTGGCTTTCGCATGTATACTTAGCATGTCGTCCCGACGATAGCAATGGCCCGCGATTTAACCTAACCGGATCTTACTTACACTATACCGCCGTACATAAGCACGTGTGAACCCCCATTTCATCATTATTCGACTTGGCGTGGCATTGGTAAAACCGCTCGCGTATGTTTAAATAAACTTACAGTTCGGTAAGTTCGTAATAGTTTTGAGTTTATTGAAGTTATACTGCCAACCAAGGACGTAGTCCTGGTTTTTATTTCATCTTTACGATGGATTCTGACGAAATACAGGATGAAATTAGTTTGGACTCTGGGTCCGAGTTTTTGGGGTTTGATGTCGAAGACTTCGAATCTCCGAGTACTCCACCCACTCCTAAACTGTTACGAGTAAGAAAGGCAGTTGTTGGCACGGAGTGTCAAGACAAAAATAATAATAAGAAAAATGTGAAAAGCTCTAGAGAAGCTGAAAATAAAGTTACAAAGAACTCTGAAAGCCTAGGCGTGGTTCCTGGCACTAGTAAATCAAAGAACTCTGAAAGCCTAGGCGTGGTTCCTGGCACTAGTAAAATGGACAAATCTGCAAAAAAGGCAGGGAAAAGTGTGCCCGGGAAGGGTAAGATAAACAAGTCAGCAGTCAAAAGTTTGGTAACAAAAGTAAATACAAACACTAGTAGAAAAGAGACTCCCATATTTGACATTTCAGCCATGTCTGAAACTGATTTACAGAAATTGAAAGAAGCCCTTGGTCTTAGTCTTGAGCAGGAAGAATTTCAATATACAGTAAAACCTGTCCTAGCGGTCACCTGGTATAAGCGGTCAACTGGCTTTAACGGCCAGTTCGATCTCCCCCCGATTGAATTCATTCTATATTGCCCCTTGACTAAGCGGTCACCTGTATAACGCAGCCAGCGGCCAGAAAAATTCATCACAAACACTGTTTCCACACTGTATTAAACGGCCAAGTGGCCGCCCGCTGAAGTGTGATATGCCTGAATACCTGTGTCATTCACCAAATCCACGCGTCGATCCGTCTGTAACCTCAACTTGTCAAATTACGTGCTCGGCGGGGCGTGTTATTATCAACAAGTTTGTCTGGGAGATTAGCAATTACGTAATCAACATTTTCCATATCAAACCCACTGTAATGAACGGTCAGGCAACTTGAATACACGTGTTATGATTTCTGTCGAACGTGTCACTCTTAATAACCGCCTAAATAACACAGCATATGCTACTGGTATCAAACTCTTTAATTAATCGTCAATTACACGGCCCGCGTCGTTCTTATGTGTAATGTACATCACTAAAATTAGATTTAGTGACTTCGGAGAAAATCTCGCGTTATTATGCAAATGAATACTATCCACCAATCAAAACTTGCGTAATTCGAGGATGCTGGGGTGTTCCCCCAGTGTAAAAATAGCCGGTGTTAAATTTCCCATCCTGCAATTAATTCCTCGACAACAATCAGAACTGAACAAAATGGTCGACCGATTTTAGACTTTTAATCTCTAATGCTGACTTGAAAGTACGTTTGACAATATTTGTAAAGTTTAACTGAGCTCCGGAAAATCCGTAGACACGCGCACATGGATTCTGCCTCCGTGGCACAGAAAAATACGTGTACAAACGTAAGTGTAATGAAACAACATATAGATTCTACTGTATTCCATTTTCTGAAAATGAACATTATGTTACCAGCACATGTTGATATGGAGATCAGACGCCGAGTAACTGATGCCCGTGTCAATGTTTCTATAATCAAAAAGTGTACTGGTCATACACTTCTGTATGAGTTTGAGGACTTTTAATATGTTGTTGACTTTTGAAATAGGAATGAATAGCGAAACGAAACCGTGACCGTTTTCAAAATAACTTAGTCATTTTTCTTGCCCCTGGATTAAGCGGTCACCTGTCTTAAGCAGCCAATTTGGCTGCTTCCCTTCACTGGCCGCTTAAGACAGGTTTTACTGTACTGCTATACCTGCAGAAGAAACTTTAAGGCAACCATTGAGGGAGATGCCAAATATTCATGTTTCTGTGGACAGACAAGATTTGGATGATGATAGTGAGGTTGAATTAGACTATAATAACAATAATTGTGGTAAAGACCTTGGTGTAGATTTTGGGTCTGCTCTTTTTGGAGAAACACATGAGCCAGAGACTGATGAGTATGACACATGGAAAATACCTAAATTGAAGGTTCCAGAAAAGGGTGCACCAGTTGCCCCAACTTTGGCAAACTTAATAAACACTGCCTGTACTGTGCAATGTGACACTGAACCTATTGTGAATAAATACAAAATTCCACAGAACTGTACAGCGCTTGGGGCTCCTTTAGTGAATGCTCAGGTCTTTAAGCATCTTAATCCCAGAGCACGTTCTCAGGACATTATTATTGCAGAAGTGCAGAACTTATTGTCAGTTGGTATGGTTCCGGTGATAAAGCTGGCAGACTTGCTGAAGTCTCAAATCCAGGATAATAAGGAAGCTAAAGTTCTGTTATCAGATATAATGACAATCATTGGACAAACTCAGCATATGCTGTCCATACGTAGAAGGTACATGATTAGACCCTTTCTGAACAGGAAATACTCAAATCTGTGTAACAAAACCATTCCCATAACAGATCAGCTTTTTGGTGATGACATTAGCAGAGAAATTAAGAGTTGTGACAGTGAATTCAATCTTGGGAGAGGCTTTCCCCCTCGTGGAAGAGGCTACTATGGTTCTCAATATGGATCAAGACCTATGAGGGGAAGGAGAAGGTTCTTTGGTGCTAGTGGAGGCTATTATGATCAGACCTATATATGGCCAGCTCCATATCAAAGAGGTAGAGGGCAGATGAGAGGCCAGTATACCCGTTTTGCTGGGCGAAGTAGAAGGGCACCCTCTGCAACTTTTGGTTCCACTTCAGAGTACCCAAAAAACTAAAGGTAGGTAATGTTGGTGGTTTGAGACATTGTATAAGTGTATGGCAACAATATACACAAGATCCTTGGATCCTAGAAACAGTGTATGGTCACAAAATTGAATTTGAGTCTATTCCATTTCAATATAAAGTTCCAAATGAGATACCATTTGATGGTAAAAATAGGAATATTGTAAGAGCAGAGGTTGATACACTTTTGGAAAAAGGAGCAATTGTAGAATCAAAACATGAGGCAGGCGAGTATATCTCGACAATATTTATTGTACCTAAACCAAATAATAAATTCAGGCCAGTTATACAGTATAACCTCTGTCGATCGACACCTCTCTTGACCGGAAACCTCTGTTAACCGACCCTGCTGTTTGGTCCCGGCAGTTTCCCTATTTGTTTTATGTAACCAAACTCTCTCTTGATCGGATCCTCTGTTAACCGTTATCCGACATACATTGACGGTCCGATGAAGGCAACTTAGAGGTTTTTCACACCTTGTTATCCGACAGTATTCTCACCTGTGATCATTGACAGCGACTATTCATGCGCAGGTGATAACAAAACAAAACAAATTAGGGTTAATAAGATAACTTAACCAACAAATGTAAGCAACCCATTCAGTGTTGCAGTGCCGAAAACCCAACTCATCCATCCTTTCCAACAATGGCTAACCATGATTTCGTGTTTAAATTGCACAGGTGTGTACCAATCGTCCTCACTGTCAACATGAGAATGTACGAAATATATATCTAATTTGCCCTCCGCATAATTCGAGTCTATTTCAATAGTCGCAGGCGTAAAAATATATGCTAAAGTTATATTGAGAAAAAATAAATACATTTACGCGTTTTGAAGTTTTTGTTAATTCCCGGCGAGTTCGACATAACGACAATGGACTATACTTGTACATAACATGTAAATACGAAATATGCCGATGTTGAGCCCTTGATATGTACATGTATGTTTTCTTCCGACTGTACAATACACACGGTTTATTCCTAATGTAGTTTAAAAGAATAATGGGAAAAACAGTGTAGATCCGGACCAGGTGACTCTTAGTTTAACCTGGAACGATCTGATCAGGATATATGCTGTATGCTGCAGTCATACATATTTAATATGTCAGTTGGCATCTAGAAATTCCCCTCGCAGCGAAAAAATGGACTGAATCTTTGGGTATGTAAACTTGTGAACTAAGGCATAATTCCGTTAACCGACACCCTCTCTTAACCGACTTACAAACGTGGAACCATGGGGTGTCGGATAACAGAGGTTATACTGTAAATCTAAAATATTTGAATGAATTTGTGAGATATGAGCATTTTAAGCAAGAAACTTTTCAGGTTGTTTTAGATTTAATTCAGGAACGAGATTTTTTCACAAGTATAGATTTACAAGATGCATACTTTTCTGTACCCATTGATGAGAATGATCGCAAATATCTAAAGTTTAGTTTTGATGGTATGTTGTATAAGTTTGTTTGCTTGCCATTTGGGCTATCTTCAGCTCCAAAAATATTCACTAAGATTCTAAAACCTATATACGCCTGGTTTAGATTTCATAGTATCAGATGCTCTTATTACATCGACGATTCTCTCAATTTGAATCAGTCTGAGGAAATTTGTAAAACCAACTCCAACACCATAATGGAGGTTCTCAGTTCTTTAGGATTTCCAATAAATAGAAAGAAGTCTGTACTCATTCCTACTCAAAGAATTATCTTTTTTGGTTTTGTTCTAGACTCGGTAATGTTTATGGTATTCTTAACAGAGGAAAAAGTGGAAAAGATTTTGAAGAATGCTAAAGAGTTGTTGTTGAAAAAGATAGTTACTGTTAGAAGTGTTGCTTCTTTCATTGGTCGCATTGTTAATGTTTTTTTCGCTGTGTTGGAGGCTCCTTTACATTACAGAGACTTGGAAAGGGATAAAATAAAAGGTTTAGGCAAAAGTTTCAATTTTGATAATTTGATGGAATTGAGTCAAGACAGTAGGAGAGAATTGACATGGTGGGTAGACAATATTGCCAACAAAAATGGCAAAAGAATCCGACCCCAGAGGGTTTTGTTTCATGTTTATACAGATGCGTCGGACCTGGGCTGGGGTTGCTTTGTCTCTGAAACACAGGCACATACAAATGGTAGATGGTCTGTAGAAGAAAACAGTAATCATATAAATTTTTTGGAATTGTTGGCTGTTTTCCATACTCTTGAGGCTGTTTTCAGAGATTATCAGAATATTCACATTGAGATACACTCTGACAATGTGGTGTGTGTGTCGTACATTCGTGATATGGGAGGTATGACTTCAATATCAATGGATATGTTGGCAAGGAAAATTTGGGAATGGTGTGTATTTAGAAATATTTTTTTGTCTGCAGTGCATGTTCCGGGAAAAATGAATGTTCAGGCAGATTTCCATTCTAGGAATTTCTCGGACTCCACTGAATGGATGCTAAAAAAGGATGTTTTTAATAGGTTATGCAGACATTTTTTCATGCCAGAAATAAATCTGTTTGCATCTAGGCTGAACAAACAGTTGGTTAGGTTCGTGTCCTGGTTTCCATAGCCAGGCTGTATTTGCAGTGATGCATTTTCGTTTTTCTGGAAAGAATATAGGCCGTATGTTTTCCCTCCATTTTCTTTGATAGGGAAAGTAATAAACAAGGTGATTGAAGATGAGGTTGATCTTGCTTTGTTGATATTTCCTTTTTGGAAGTCTCAATCTTGGTATCCCTTGGTTCTATCTAATATGGTTTCATTTCCTGTCAGATTACCAAGACACAGAGACCTGTTGGTCTTACCTCACAACTCACAGTGTCATCCATTGGCAAAGAAGCTGAACATGGTCGCTGTAACTATATCAGGCAAAGTCTCCAGAGTCGAGGGGTTTCAGCAGGGGCTTCAGAAGTCATCCTTTCTTCATGGAAGCAGGGAACAAGAAAGCAATACAGTCTGGCATGGAGGAAGTGGTGTTTTTGGTGCGGTAGGAAACAAATTAGTCCAATTCAACCAACTCAAGGTATAGTGATTTCCTATCTCCATTGGTTATATAGTGACAGAAAGTCTTATTCAGTTTTGAATACCCACAAATCAATGTTACTTCAAACATTACCTTTCTTTGGGAATTTGTGGTGTTCAGATCCCTTTTTGATAAGTAAGTTTATGAAAGGTGTTTTTAATCTTAAACCCCCAGTTCCTAAGTATTGTTTTACCTGGGACGTTTCAGTAGTGCTTAAATATTTAAAGACTTTGTTTCCACTGAAGAAGTTGACTCTGAAGATGCTTACATTCAAAACAGTGGCTCTGGTAGCTTTGGCTTGTGCTCCTAGAGCACAGACTTTAGTGTCCCTGAATGTGGATTATATGAATGTCAGAAAGAAGGATATTATATGTTGGTTTCCCAACCTTTTGAAGACATCTAAGGTCGGGAAAAGTTTTCAGTTATGCCTGGAACATTTTCCAGAGGAGAACCTTTGTGTAATGCATACTGTATTGTTTTATATGAAAGTGACAGATCAAGTTAGGAAGTGTAGAAATCTTTTTATTTCTTATGTAACTTTAGATACTGTAAGTACCAGTACTATTGCCAGATGGCTGAGATGTGTTCTGGATTTGTCTGGAATTGATACTAACCTGTTTAAGGCACATTCTTTTAGGTCTGCATCCACATCTGCTGCTGTTGATGCAGGTTGCTCATTGAATAAAGTTCTAAAGACTGCAGATTGGGGTAGTAGTAAGAACTTTTACAAGTTTTATTATCGGTCTAAGACTGTAGACAGTGATAAATCTTTTGTGGAAGCAGTTTTTGGATGTTCATAAGCTTATGAATATGTAACATGAAGTGTTCGTAGTGACTCGTTATATTGCAGAATTAGGTAGAAGTTTGATGCTTATATGGATTCAAGCTACATTTATTGATTAGAATTATTGTGATTTATTATTATGTACATGTATATGATCTAAGTAGTTCATAATACAAGAATGGTGGGTAGAAATGCTAGTTAATTTTGTTTAGTTACCTTTTCTGGTTTTGTAGCTTGATCTTTAAAGATGCTAAGTATACATGCGAAAGTCAGAGGCTTTACGGGAAATAATGTGCCCTCATCCAAGCATTTTGTGAAGGATGAGGGGCATTATTGGAGTAAAGCCGGAGGCTGAGCATGTATGCACCCACCTCTCTGTCAGATTGTTTCATTGATCATATAGTTGATATCCTTTTTGACCCTCCCATATTGTTTTATGAGATTCAAGCTACAAAAGCTGAGTTTAGTTTAAATAATGATGAAATGGGGGTTCACACGTGCTTATGTACGGCGGTATAGTGTAAGTAAGATCCGGTTAGGTTAAATCGCGGGCCATTGCTATAGTCGGGACGACATGCTAAGTATACATGCTCAGCCTCCGGCTTTACTCCAATAATGCCCCTCATCCTTCACAAAATGCTTGGATGAGGGCACATTTTTTGAAAAAGGGACATAACATTGAAATATTAAATATAGAGTTATCACCTTATAGGTCAGATGATACTGAACACCTGAGTGAAGTTCCAACTGATTGAGGCATACATGTAGGTGACAAATATATAGAGAGTTGAAGTTTGTTGCCAAAAAATAAACCTGATAGCAACGTCATTGCGGATGCCAGGATGTGCACAATAGCCCTCCTGATTCATTGATTTTTTTTTTTATTGAAAGCCATCTTGAGACAATTCTCATCTCATGAGTAGGATATTGAGCAAAATTGTATTCTTTGAGCTTCAGTAAGAGTTTGAGACACTTAAGATAAAAGTTGGGCCTGTCCTTAACCCATTACCCCATAAATACGCCTTTTAACACCTTTAATTTATTCCTGCACTGGAGAAAATAGTTCCAATTTATACAGTTATGATTATATATGATAAGAACTATTTTATATATTCTAGCAGATGGTAGCTTAAAGCAGGCTGAAAGTAAAGCAGAATGCATGTTAGGGTGTATTCTGCTTTACTTTCAACCTGCTTTAAGTGGTCACCTGTCTTCAAATTTAGAAACGGGCTATGGGGTAAAGGGTTAATACAACATATATCATCTTCTTTTCAGTGGACACTCAATGCAAGTTTGTTTATTATAGAGTGAGCAGAAAATAGACAGTGGATGGATTCCAACCTTTCTTTTTTCTATGAACATATTTAGATACTTTGGCGTTAGCAATCTGTAATTTGCGTAACTTAATATACAATCGTGCAGGGGTAAGTCCTTTCCATTTCTCTTCTTCTTTCGCTATATAGAAAGAATTTAATAACATGAAAATGTTAGCACAACATTGCTGAAACAGTCATGTATTATAGAAACTGAGCTGAAAATGAGACATACAAAGAATAACAGATATTATTGGCATTACGGTAAAACCTCTCTAATACGACCCAAAATTATGTTAAATATTAGGGGTTTAAGACCGATGACTGCTTAAAGCATCATTATTTCATCATTTTAAGCAACAAACTTGTGTTATTTACTGAAACTTAGGCCGTTTTATGAGTCGTTAAAGTGAGGTTTTATTGTATAGCTTGTTTGATATGGGATCATATCATTTATAGGTATGCTTTTATTATAGATATGCTATACATGGGTTATAACTTTTAATTATGACAACAACAACAACCACATAGTTTGTAAGTACTCAAAAGTTAACTTCTTATGGTGTTAAAAAAACAGATGGAAGTTTAAAGCAAAATGAACATGATTTATTTTCATCTTGCTTCGGCTTGTTTCTTTAAATTTACATCATTAAACTCAACATCAATGGAATTATCAGTTCTTTTGTTAGACATAAGTTAAAAAGAATTTGAGTAAAATACATTCCAAATAAAAATTACAGTAGCCAGTATTAATACATTTTTTCCATATTAATATTTATATGCATGAAATAGTAGATCAAAGTGTGTCTCTACAGGTGGTTATATTAAAATAAAGATAAGTGTAATAGCAAGCATGTTTTATGCATTTATTTTACATTTTAACCCTTTAACCAATAAGCTGTTTATGACATTAAAGTAAGGTGATCACTAAACCCTTTGAACCCTAGTCCCGCATATAGGCGTCCTTTGCAAACCGGGACCATGTCAATAGTACACTTGTCCTATGCAAACAGTGAAGACCCAGATCAGAGGGCTCCGAAGGGAGCCCTCTGATCAGGGTCTTCACTGTTTGTCATAATGCCAAACATTGACAAAAACAATCCTTAAAAGTCAGAAATGGACTAGACTAAAATGGAAACTGGAATTGTCCATTTAAAGTTTTAGGGAGGAAAGAGTTAAAGCAGGTTGAAAGTAAAGCAGAATGTGCCTTAGGGCACATTCTGCTTTTCTTTCAGCCTGCTTTAAACTACCATATGCTAGGCTATATAAAATATTTGTGATGGTATTTAATTGTTCATAAGGGTATAAACTGGAACTATTTTCTTCAGTGGAGTTATAAATAAAACACGTTAAAAGTCGCTTCTATGGGGGAAAGGGTTAATAATACCTTATTAAATATTACACTTATCTTTATATGCATGTAAATTCAATGTACCTTTTGACTCCATCTGATTCATTGTGGCTTTCATCTGTGCATTAAGGTCGTATTTAGAGTAGTCTGCCCCTAGGGTGAGGTCTATCATGGACAAGGACTCAATGCTCTCAGCAGGGGACATGTAAATAGACGAAGGGGCCAAGGAAACGTCTGTCTCTGTTTCTGATTCCTGCAAAACAAACCACTAGTAACCCATTTGCACCCAGTGGATTCTTCCATACTTATATATTGGATTAGTCTATTTTTTATCTAAGGGATGCCTGGTCTAAATTTTCAAGTTCAATTTGTTTTATATTGAAATTCCTATCAGCAAACAGTGTAGACTCTGATCAGATGCCCCCATTATGCGGCGTCTGATGAGAGTCTACACTGTTTGCCTACGTCCCTTTTATGGGACGCTAGGCACAAATGAGTTAAAATTAATACAGTTACATGTTTTAAACAACACCAAAGTAACATTACAGAAAGACATATTTGTAAGAAACTCTTAAATCAACCAGTCCTGAACAAACAATACACTGTTTTTTCTTTAATAACAGTGTGACATTTTTCATTTTGATGAGAAAGAATTCAATGAAGATGTATTTGAGATAGAAGTACAGTGTTCCCTCCCTACAATGGCCCTCCCAACAACAACTCCCTCCATACAATGACACTTGCCGCAGTTCCCTAACAGGACAATTTATATATGTCTAACAATGTCGCTGCTGCAATATAGTCTGCTTAACATTGTCGTCTGCTGTTTTCCTTCAAAGTTACATATCAGTGGACATTTTGATAGAATAAATATAATGATGAGTGACAAACAGCTTGAATCCAGTTCAGACGCCGCATTACGCGGCGTCTGATCTGGATTCAAGCTGTTTGCAAAGGTAGGGCAAGTCTTAATGTTCCTCCCTATAACGACTCCCTCCGAACAGCACACACAATCTGTGTCTCCCATAGGGTGTCGTTGTAGAGAGGGAGCACTGTATTCTTATAAACAGTAGCTGAAGGTACATACACTCTCCTCTAGGACTTCAGCCACAGTCTTTGGCTGTTCTATCTTTGTCTTCCCCTCCAAGAAGTCCTCATCAAACTCAAGATGGTCATACGGTACCTGAAAATGTAAAAACAGGATATACATGTATGTATCTAAACATAGCAAAAGACTCAGTAGAAAATGTAGTTTTCCTACAATACCTTATTATTATAAGCCAGCAGAAGCATGTGGTTAACATAGAGATGTGTCTAATTATATACAGTAGAATCTCTCTATTACTACCACTAAAAGTAAGGCTAAATGACTGTATGAAAGACATGTGGCCACCTAGCTGCCTTAAACACGAAATGATTAACCTAATTTAGTGGTCCTTATATAGAAGTTTTACTGTTAAATCAAGTTTTTAACACAATTCAAATGCATTGCACTTGTTATCAATATGATCTATCTGTATTAGAAGTTTGACATCCATAGCTTTGATGCTTTGGAAGTTATGCTCCTGACTTGAGCCAAAATATTAACAAAAGAAATAGTGAATGTAAAGTTTCAGCAAACATGATGGAAAAAATTTAGAATAAGATGTGCGGACAAACTTGTTTAACTCTTTGTGCCCTAGTCCCGCATATAGGCGTCCTTTTCAAACAGTGTACATGTGAATAGTACACTTGTCCTGTGCAAACAGTGAAGACCCAGATCAGAGGGCTCCGAAAGGAGCCCTCTGATCAGGGTCTTCACTGTTTGTCATAATGCCAAACATTGACAAAAACAACCCTCAAAAGTCAGAAATGGACTAGACTTAAATGGAAACTGGAATTGTCCATTTAAAGTTTCAGGGAGGAAAGAGTTAAGTAAATACACTAATAAAAGTCATAAAAAGGGCCATAACTCCCCTCAAAACAAAACTTGTATGTGCATCAAGGTTTGAATAGCAGGAAGAATGGCTGTAATGTTTCAACAAAATAACCAAAAAATGTAGAAGGAGAAGCTTGGACACATTTGTATCAACACGAGAACAGAGAGATGGGCAGGCAACCAAATTCATTCACGCAACATCTCAGTCTTTTTAGTTCTTTGGCTATAAATTTAGAAGTACACCAAATGTATCTGCAGGCTTGTCTACACAAAATTTGCCACAACAAACTGGAAGCATGGTGTTTAATAGAGTATGACGTGCTGATTAGAAACAAACTTTGTTATGATGGGTAAAACAAGTTATTTCTTTTCGTTGATCAATAAGAAACTCAAATTTTAAATACTGACAACAAGCTATGATGGAAAGTGTTAACCCAATAGCCTGTTTCTATTTTTAAAGACAGGAGATCACTTGAAGCAGGTTGAAAGTATTAAAACAGAATGCACTATAAATTAAGGTGCATTCTGATTTACTTTCAGTCTGTTTTAAGTTACGATCTGCTATAGGATATATTTTTTATGTTGCACAGTCCCTTCTGTATCAAATGGAACTATTTTCTTCATTGGGGGAAAAATTAAAGACATATAAATGCGTATCTATAGAGTAAAGTGTTAACCCATTACCCCATAGCCTGTGTCTAGTTTTAAAGAAAGATGGTCAATTAAAGCAGGTTGAAAGTAAAGCAGAATGCACCTTTCAGCCTGTTTTAATCTATTATCTGCTAGGATATAGAAATATTTCTTATGATACATATTCATGACTGTATGAAAAGGAACTATTTTCTTCAGTGGAGAAATTAAATATAGGCGTAAAAAGGCGTATTATGGGGGAATGGGTTAAGCTACCGTTGCCCTTATTAAGCTAGAATTCTCTAAGTTCATACCAGATAGTTTTCTAATGTCACTGGTTCGTCATCCTCTCTTAAAATCTCATACAGAACTCTCGGGTCTTCATATACATCAGACTCTGTAAAACAAAACATTTACTACACTATTATCAGGGCTCCAGATAAGAGGGAGTAAACTGCATAAATACAGTGTCTTACTTATTTTAGCATCAAATCCTATGGTGTTACTACTCATTAGAATCGTCTCAAAGAGTAGTGACACCATAGGGTTTAAATCAGAAATACAGATTTTAGTTTTTGAAATACTCCCCTTATCTGGAGCTCTGTATTATGTGATGATGTATTTTGATAATGTTTATAATTTGCATGGTGTTCAGTGTTTGCTATATGTAATTTCAGTAAAACATGAGGCTCCAGGCCCCAAGGTTATTCTGAGTTGAGTCTTAGATTGTTCTCAAGCATTTGATTGGTCAAAATTGAGCTTTTGCTGACAAATGATTTACAACCTTGGGGCCTGTACTTGATTATGAGCCAATTGAATATGATAGTCAGAGATTGACAGGGCTGCCATAAGTTGATCATAAAAATCCTAAGATTTCAATTTTTCAATTTTTCTGACGCATTCTGTTTCTAGTTTTGTTGACATGCGACTACTTAAGCAGGCTGTAAGTAAAGCAGAATGTGCCTTAAGGCGCATTCTGCTTTACTTACAGCCTGCTTTAAGCTACCATGTACTGAACAAAAATCCAAAGATTAGGAAAATCCGGAGAAATGGCAGCCCTGTAATGTTAGTTGAAAGAAGGCTCTAAAAACTAATGTTTTTTATTTCTGCAATAGTTTCTGCTCTGTTCTAAATCTAATCATCATTTTTAAACTAAACAGGCATGCGTGTGCATATTATTAGTTTAGAAATGCAGAAAAGAAATCTAGACTAATTGGGAAGCGTATGATCAAATGAAAGGTCCATTTCCCACTTACAAATATTAGAAATCTGAAGGTTATGTTGCATACATCTATAATGTAATTGCTCAAACACCATAAAAGTTATATAAACTTCATTCTGTCATCAAATTTTACTACTGGCTGACGTAGTTGAGGGGTAAAGCGCCCGATTTCGAAGTCAGGGGTCGTGAGTTCGATTCCCCGCCGGACCAAGTCCTTCGGATGAGACTTTATAAACCGAGGTCTGATGTATCAGTGCTTTACAATGGGCATCTAAAAGAACCAGAAAACTCTTTCGATAATAAGAGTAGGGTATCACACCCGGGTTCTCTGTATCCGCTCCCCTCTCTCTGGGGCATCCAATTAGCCCATAGATGACAGAAACGGATGTTAACAAACAAAACAAACATCAAAAAAAATTTTTTAACTAACCTTGATCAGATGTTTCCATTTCAATCTCTGGAGGTTTGAAAACAGGACATACTGCAAAAACAACATTTCATTTCAACTCTCATACAACTTTGCAAAATTTAATTTACAGTATATTTAACCCTATAATAAATAAATACTCATGTAAGATCCCATATAAATACATGTACTCATGTAATATCCTAAATTTATATTAAGCCCAATTCACTTGTTCTATCAGGGTCTGCATTGCAAATACCTGACCAAACAAGGTAAACATAAATATTTCATCTCATTCCAACATGTTTTAAAAGAGCTTTCTGCTTTACATTCTATCCAGAAATATAAAAGACTGCAATTTATATACATGTATTTTAATGGCTGGTCTATGCAAGTTTAATTCCATATACAATGTACAGTCGAACTTTGATATCTCGAAGTCGGTTTTGTTGAACATACCTGTATTTCAAAGTTAAAACGTGGCTAAGCCACGTTTTAACTTTGAAATTTGTGTATGTTCAACTTAACTGAGCAAGAAAAAATGCAGTTCATATGTAGAACGATCGGATAAGTTCGAGATATCGAAGTTCAACTGTACATGTATTTTAATGGCTAGTCAGTGCAAGTTTAATTGCATATACAATGTATGCTGTGATGCTTTAGTCAAACTATTGTTTGAGTTTGGCAGCTATTTACAGTAAACCCTAATTATTAGGACCACTGAAACCAAGACTAATTGGTAGTATAAAGACAGGTGGCAGCTTAAAGCTAGGTGATAGTAAAACAGAAAGCTCCATGGAGCTTTCTGTCTTACTTTCACCTTGCTTTAAGCAGCCACCTGCTTTAACATGAAAAAATTCATGTAATTTAATGGTCATAATAGAGAGGTTTTACTGTATATTTATCCTATTATCCCATAGCCTGTTTCTTGTATTGAAGATAGGTGACCACTTAAACCAGGTTGAAAGTAAAGCAGAATGTGCCTTAAGGCACATTCTGCTTTACTTTCAGCCTGCTTTAAGCTACAACCTGCTAGGATATAAAAAATATTTCTTGTGGTAAATATTTATGTACATGTATGTATAAATTGGAAATATTTTCTTCAGTGGAGGAATAAATTAAATGAGCTAAACGGCGTTTCTATTGGGGAAAGGGTAAAAGCAAGGGAGCTTTCTGTCTTACTTTCACCTTGCTTTAAGCAGCCACCTGCTTTAACATGAAATAATTTATGTTATTTAATGGTTGAAAATGAGAGGTTTTTACTGTATCATTTAACCAATTATCCCATAGCCTGTTTCTTGTATTGAAGATAGGTGACCACTTAAAGCAGGTTGAAAGTAAAGCAGAATGTGCCTTAAGGCACATTCTGCTTTACTTTCAGCCTGCTTTAAGCTACAACCTGCTAGGATATAAAAAATATTTTTTGTGGTAAATATTTATGTATGTATAAATTGGAAATTTTTTATTCAGTGTAGTAATAAATTAAAGGCGTAAAAAGGCGTATTTATGGATTAATGGGTTAAGTTATCTTACATCTAGTATGGTCAATGTAGAAGAGGTGGTTCTTGAAGCCAACAAGCAGGTCCCCGGCCTCGTTGAGGAAGCAGGCAGAACTGAGTGAATCTTCCAGCATTACCTCGGTCATCAACACTTTACTCTCATCCCATACTTTGATGGCACCGTCAGAGCTTAAGAAACAAAATGTGTTTGTGAACCACTATGCCTCCAGATAACAGAGAGTAAACTGAACAAATCCAACATTTTCTCACTTATTTCAGCACCAAATCCCATGGTGTTACTACTCATTAGAAGCGTCTCTTCGAGACACTTCTAATGAGTAGTGACACCATAGGGTTTAATGGAGAAATAAAGATTTTAGTTTTTGAAATACTCCCCTTATCTGGAACCTTGCACCATGCCTCCAGATGTTACCAACTTACTATGACCTCTAAATGACCTTGACATTTGTCTGACATGACCTAACTTGTACTGAGCAAAGGAGCAGTTTGAGTTGAGTACACATGCCAAATATGAAGTTTCTGTCACATGAAGTGCCAAAGTTATGGTCATTGTAAAGTTAAGCCTATTTGACCTTTAAAAGACATCTAAATGACCTTGACCTTTGTCTGACATGACCAAACTTGTACCGAGCAAAGGAGCAGTTTGAGTTGAGTACATAGGCCAAATATGAAGTTTCTGTCACATATGTAGTGCCAAAGTTATGGCCATTGTAAAATTAAGCCTATTTGACCTTTAAAAGACCTCTAAATGACCTTGACCTTTGTCTGACATGGTCCAACTTGTAAGTAGAGCTCAAGAGCTACTTAATTTAAGTATGCATGCCAAAAATAAAGTCTCTATCACATGTAATTCCTACGTTATGGCCAAGGTTAAAGTTGTATACAGACAGACAAACAAATAGACCGACAAAAAACAATATTTAATATATTAATAATGGGTTAACGTGCATAAGAAAATTCTGCAAAATGTCTGCTGTCCAAGTTCAAATAATGAATTCAAAGAGAAAAGACCTGTATGCCCCGCCTCTTCTGCGAACTTTATTAATACGAAATAAACAAAATTACTTTCAATGGATTTGATTTGATTTGTTTTGATTTTACGTCGCTTCAACAGTATTTCAGTCATATCGCGACGTCCAGCTAATTACAGATGGAGGAAGACCCCAGAAGTCCTTTATGCACTGTTTCAGGCACAAATCGGCAACTGGGTAGAACCACCGACCTTCCGCAAGCCAGCTGGAAGGCTTCCCCACATGAAAAATCCGAACGACCCTACTGGGATTCGAACTCACAGCGGTGAGGAGCTTAGTGATGTAAGTCACAGTGACTATACCACTAGGCCACGGAGGCCCCTACTTTCAATGGAAAAGAATGGTGGGAATGTGAATATTTAGTCTTAACGAATAACTTTCAGAGGGTAAATCAAGAGCTCCAGATAAGAGGAAGTAAACTAAATAATTTTGTCAATTTCTCTTTTATGTTTAAATCAAACCCTACGGTGTGACTACTCATTAGAATTGTCTTTTCGAGTACTCACACCATAGAGTTTTGAGCATACATTAAGATTTCAGATTTCAACATTATTCCCTTATCTAGAGACCTGTAAATTTTCTTGGCATTCTGCAAGAATTTCTAGAAAGACAATAAGATTTTACCTGCATGTGACGTATATGGACATAGAAGCTAGTGCGTCCATGGCAACCACTCCCGCCAGGTGTTCTGGTCTCTTGCTGTCATCAACTACACTCTCATATGGTGGCTCCTCTGCAAAGGTGATAAAGGTGAGTGCTAAATGATTATTTATTCTAACACACTTCGCACACGCCCCTATATAAACAAAGAAGGGACTTGTCTGTCTTTGAATTCTCAATAAAACATGCACCGCTGTAACGTCTTAACGTGACGTCATATGGCTTCGAAAATGCGTACACCAAGAAATGTAGAGCTGATAATTTGGTGCAAATTGTGGTTAAATTGAACTGTTAGAATCGAAATAATAAATTAATACCACTGTTTTATCGTGCAATAAAATATGGGTAATTGTTGAGATGCTGGTAATTAAACCACTCGGTCTTCGGACTCGTGATTTAATTACTACGCATCTCAACTCCTACCCATGTTTAATGGTCACAATAAAACACTGGTATGAATTTATTATTTCTTAAATATTAGTTTTCAGTAAAACTTGTGTAAAGCAATGATTCAAAAGAAGATACATCATGTGCAGTCTTTAACACACCTAGTGACAACTAATAACTCTATCCCATATCTCTTGCTTTCAGTGTTTAAAACAGGAGACGGCTTCAAGCAAAGTAAAGCAGAAATCTCTCTTAGAATATTTAAGCAGTCACCTAACTTGATGTAGCATTATTTTCTATGGCTCTTTATTCAGACTTAGCAGAAGCTGCGATCCCGATAACGGAGTACATAATTATATTTCAAAAACTAAAATCTTTATTTCTGCATTAAACCTTATGGTGTTACTCCCTAGGACACCATAGGAATTGTTGCTGAAATGAGTGAGAAAATGTTGGGTTTGTTCAGTTAACCGTTTACCCCATAGCCTGTTTCTAGTTTTGAAAATATGGCCACTTAAAGCAGGTTGAAAGTAAAGAAGAATGCATCTTAAGGCGCATTCTGCTTTACTTTCGACCTGCTTTAGGCTATTATCTGCTAGAATATAGAAAATATTTCTTATGATTTTCATTTGTGACAGTAGAAATTGGAACTATTTTCTTCAGTGGAGGAATTAATTTGAGGCATAAAAAGGCGTATTTGTGGGGTAATGGGTTAACTCCCTCTTATCTGGAGCCCTGCTGAGAAGTATGGAATGGCATTTCTTTGACGAAAATATGTAGACATAAATTGGTTAGACACAACTGAAGATGCCAATGTTTCCATGTCAAACTGTGTTGGTGTAGCTACTTACGGGTAGATTTGAGGAAGCCTGTGTCTTCCATGGGTTCTAGCAAGTGGTAGTTGACCTGACCAGAAGAGTGACCTGTCAGAAGTGATAAGCCCTGAAATAGAGATAAACAAGAACCATGTCATAGATGCCTTTTTCTTCATGATTTTGGGGAGGTGTGGTGGGGCCATCTGACAGGGGGATTTCTCATTGAAAATGCGCCTTTTTTTGGGAAATATTTACTCATCAACTTCAATGTTTCTTAGGCAAAATCAAGGATTATTTTAGCGCTGGGAAATTTTGACCAACTTTTGGAGTAAACAGTGTAGCTTTTGCTTGGAAAATGGGGTCAAATATTGGCCCCAAAAATGGCATTAAGAAGGGCTGGACAGATGACTCCAAAGTGTTTATCGACTCTGAAATGCATTTTGTTGTTGTTTGCAAACCAGTAAATATATTTTTCACAACCATCTGTCAAGATATAGGAAACATTTTTAGGGCCCCAGATAAGGGGAGTATTTCAAAATTTAAAATCATTATTTCTGCATTAAACCCTATGGTGTCACTACTCATTAGAATCGTCTCTTCAAGACGATTCTAATGTGTAGTAACACAATATAATTTTGTGCTGAATTAAGTGAGAAAATGCTGGATTTGTTCAGTTAACTCCCTCTTATCTGGAGCCCTGCATTTTATCTCTTTATCAGGACAAAAAAGAAAGGCATCTCTGTAAGGAATTTACTGAAGGTAAAATGTTTAAAATGGGCATTACAGACAATCTTTTGAACACTGACTAAAGACCTTTGTAAACAATCTTGATAATCAGGGCAAACAAAATATGGAGCCTGATCAGGATCCTAAACTGTTTGTCAGTGATATCCTGTTTCAGTAAATATTACAAAGACCATGGCAATTTGAGAGTTTTAGAAGACAACATTATCATGTGACAACAATTACAAGATACATGTACAAGATACAAGAAACTTTATTTATAGTCGGGTGTTTACAAACATAGATTTAACATTATAGCTAGAAGCTATTTACCGACTAAAACAAATATTTCTTAACAAAATACATTTAACCAACAAATAACCTGTAAGATAAATTACCTGTGAGATACATTTTAAATTTTAAAAACAGCAATTAAATGTTGAAGAGCATCACAGACTGGAACAATAACTACATGTATTTTCATTAGTGGGTATGTACAGAGAGCCTGCTGTGTCCATGCATCATATCATGCAAGGGGAGTAATGAGGGATGGACCCAACAGGTTTCTATGTCATTCATTATCCCCCTTTGGTACTTTTATTTACAAAGGCATGCATTCTTTCTATATCTAATCATATTTTATCTTAGAGCTTTCTGAAAGTAAAGCAGATGTCCCTTAATGCACATTCCGCCTAACTTTCGGACCGCTATAAGTGGTTACCTGTATTCAATGCCGGAGCTTGTTATTGATAGAATTCAACTCAACCTAGGTTCTAGTATAGTATTTGAGTTGATTTTTGACATGTAGAGCCATGATGTGGACTGATGAAGGACTCTGTTGTCCTGTCAGGTAAATATAAACTCTATATGGAGCAGAACTCAGTGTTGACAGAGTTAACCCTTTCCTCCAAAAATACTCATTTTTACGCATTTAATTCATTTCTCTACTAAAGAAAATAGTTCCAATTTATACATTATTGAGTATGTATCATAAGAAAAAGTCTCTATATCCTTGCAGATGATAGCTTAAGGTGCATTCTGCTTTACTTTCAGCCTGCTTTAAATGGTCACGTCTTTAAAACTAGAAACAGGCTATGGAGTAAAGGGTTAAGGAAATGGATAACGCAGACTTATACTTACCAATCTGGCAAAGCATGTGATATCGGGGCCACAGTAGAGCTCATACATGGCGTCTAACTGAGGCAATCCCCACACCTGTATCATGATGAGTGTCTTCAGCCGACACAAACTGATCAGACAGCTGTGGTCTACATCATGCTTCATGCTATGAATCTGTATGTAACACAACATCAAACAATCTATGTGAGCAGTTTGGAAACAAAATGATGTGCATTATAGGGAATTGTCCTAATGATGATTCTGTTAGAAACAGAGCTTCTAAAGTCAAATGTATGTTCGACAATCATTAACAAGACTTGCAAACGACCTTAAACCATTTGTTGCTCTATAAATAACATTATAACTTAATCTCAAAAGTTCTCTATATATTTACAGGTCATATTGAGCCACCTGAAATAATAGCCGCTTCAGTGGATTCTTCCATGCTTATATTTTGAATTAGTCCATTTTTTATATAAGGGGTGCCTGATCTAAATGTTCTTTTCCTTTTTGTTTGAAATTCCTATCAGCAAACAGTGTAGACTTTGATCAGATGCCGTTTTCTTTTTGTCTGATATTGAAATGCCTATCAGCAAACAGTGTAGACTTTGATCAGATGCCGCATAATGAGGCAGCTGATCAGAGTCTGCACTGTTTTCCTATGTCCCTTATATAGAACCCTAGCTAGGCACAAATGGATTAAAGGGGATACTCACTGCATCTTTGGATGCCTTCAGCTCCATATACTTCTGGCCCTTTATAACTGGGTCCATAAATAAAATACGACCATCCTCCATCCCTAGCAAAAGGTATGTGTGTCTGAAATATCCATATTAATCATGCATAAAAGTATGTGAATATGTTGTTTTTAAATATCAATATCAACCAGAACTATCACCAAAGGTTAATAATACCCCCAGCACAACAATTGATACGGAGAGGTGATTATACAAATAAAAATAAATGGGTTCCTTGGAACTCGTGTGTCACCTGCCAGCAAGCATCAGTATAACATTCTCTTTCCATAAAAGAAATTTCATTTCAAAATCTTCAGTAAAACAGAAGAAATCTGCATGAAAAGAAAATTTTGGAAAGGGGAATAACTCTCACAATATTGATACAAGAGTTATGACCCTTGTGCAATACACTTCCACTTGTCAAGCTCTTTCCATAAATGAAGTTTCATCTTAAAAGCTTCAGTAGAACAGGAGTTGTGGCTTATGACAGGCGTGACACAAAAAGCGTGACGGACAGACAGATGGACGGACAGACGGAAAAGTGACCCCTTAAGGATGTCGGCCTGTCTTTTTGAGCATTATGAAATTTCCGAAAAAATTTACGAACTCATTTTCAAAAAAATGTTAAGAACTCATTTTCGGTGAATGCATACAGTAATAAAATATTATTTTCCTGGGAAAAAATTGGATTTTCGTTCCGGAAGGGACTTTTTAAGTTTTATGTCCTATTCGTAGTTTACAGCATACACTGTTTTCATAGGTAGGTTGCATTTTGTTACATCCGATTTCATTTCAATTTCTCAGAATAAAATAATGAAATTTTCATGGTAGTACAGTTTTAGTATAAATTATAGATAACTCAATAGATAAAATGAAATTTTTTTGAAAAAAATTATTTTTGGTAAAAATACACCAAAAAGTGAAAAAATGAGAAAAAATAGATTTTTTAGATAAAATGATCTATATCTTTTTTAAAAGATCCGGGACCCTGTGTTTTTATTTGCTATTTCACTAAAACTTTATGTTTGCAAGGCTAAAAACAACAAATAAAAAATTTGGTAATTAGTTTGCTACAATTTGTAGGGCAATTTTCACTGTGCATTATTCTCCCATTATAAAAAAGTGGGTGGGGTAAATTTTACTCCTTTCCGGTGAAATCAAACATTTTTATTTTGGATCTTGAAAAAACATTATTTTCAGGGTTTATTCTTACTATGGTAATATAAATTAGGATACTTTTTGTACAAATAGATTGTTTAAATAAAGATTGAAAAACAGTAGTACAAAAAAGTAGGAGTTTTTATGAAGCTTCAATTTTAGGGGGGTAGCCTTGAAATATCTCAAATTGTGAAAAAGAAAGGTCCGGTACCCCCACTTTTTTCACCAGTTTTGTCATAGAAACTAATTTTACTGTCTGTATGCAAAGTTTGAAGAATTTGGTAATTACTTTCCAAAGGTGCACCTACCCCCTTAAGTGTAACCTCTGCCTACAGCAGGTGACACAAAAATTATCTTTAATTTTTGTGACCTAGATATGTACATTTGTAATAGACCTGAACCATTTGAACAATATTGTTACAGAGCCTCTACATCGGACGGCCCGACATGGGTGAGTGAGAAGTTACACTATGCCCAATATACAAGTTATGGCAAAAGTTTTATATCTACCTGATAGGACAACAGAGCCCTTCATCAGTCCACATCATGGCTGTTGAATTCAGTATACACACACTACAACAATTAGAGATAATCTCATTGCCATGGCCATTCTCTGTTGCCCTGTGTGTTGACATGGTCTGACTTGGAGGTTGGATGATGACTCTGCAAGAGACAGTACTACATATAGTACATCAAAGCCTTAGCCAGGGCTCCAGATAAGGGGAGTATTTCAAAAACTGAAATCTTTATTTCTGAATAAAACCCTATGGTGTCACTACTCATTAGAATTGTCTCTTTGAGACAATTCTAATGAGTAGTCACACCAAAGGATTTGGAGCTGAAATGAGTGAGAAAATGTTGGATTTGTTCAATTTACTCCCTCTTATCTAGAGCCCTGCTTAGCAACACAACAGATTCCTATAAAGCAGTTTGGTTCACCAATACAGTGTTCCCTCCTTACAACGGCTCTCTCAGCAAAGACTCCCTCCTTACAACAACCCTTGCTGCAGTTCCAGAAACAGGACCATTATGTCTAATGCTTTTACTGCTGCAATATCGTCTACTTAAGATTGTCGTCTGTTGTTTTTCTCAAAGAAACATAATAAACATTTTCACAGAAACAACTTCCTGATGAGTGACAAACAGATTGAATCCAGATCAGACACCGCATTAGGCGGTGTCTGATCTGGATCCAAGCTGTTTGCAAATGTAAGCCACTTTCCCTCTCTGTAACGACTCCCTCCGAACAACACACATAATTGTTGTCTCCCATTGTGTGTCGTTGTAGAGAGGGAGCGCTGTAGTATGCCTTTCAAACTGAAAGGGAAATCTCTTACAATCAAACTTGTGTTTAGTCAACACAGGATGAAGAAGCAAAGCAATTTTCAATTTTTAAGCCAGATCAAGGACAAAAGTAAGTCAGAACGCCCCTGTCATTTCTTAACCCATTACTCCATATGTACACATTTTTACACATTTAAATTATTCCTCTACTGAAGAAAAATAGTTCCAATTTATGCAGTCAAGAATATGTATTACAGAATATTCATACGAAATAATTTCCCATATTCTAGCAAATGGAAGCTTAGAGCAAGCTTAAAGCAAAGCAGAATATGACTTAAGGCATATTCTGTTTTACTTTCAACATGCTTTAAGAGGTCACCTATCTTCAATACTAGAAACAGGCTTAAATCATGGTTTTAAAGGCTAACAGACTTTAAATACATTTTTTAGAGTGGTCACTTAATACAATTTTGGTCAATAAACCTGCTGAACTTAGAATCCCTGGCATTCTGATTAGTATAAGCATCATGTTTTAATGCAGTAGAACCTCACTTTTATGACCGCTAAAATGAAGGCTAATTGATTGTATAAAGACAGGTGACAACTTAAAAAAAGGTGACACTGTTACCTTGCTATAAGAAGTCACCTGCCTTAAACACATGATATTTAGCATAATTTAGTGATTGTAATAGAGAGGTTTGACTGTATTATGAATTGGATAGATAGGACTTTTTGTCCAGAATATCTTAGCTACGTGCAGATCACTCACCCTGGTGGAAGATTGCTGGTGTCTCCACTGATATAAGGAATCTGAAGGTCATGGACATCCCATATAGCAATACGAGAAGACGGGTCAGTCCTGATAAAACATGAGACAAATATGTACAAGATATCAATAAAAACACTGAGTTTTATTCATCTAAATGCTTGTATGATCTGCATCCTTTGCAGCTATCTTTTGAAAACAGATAAGCACAAAATACAGTTGTAAAATGTTGACTATCATGTGACTATGTGACTTTCTTTAGGAATCTGCACCAACAGAGTCAGTACCTATTTGTGTATATAGAATAGCAGAATCCATACACGATTATGTATACAGAATATCAGAAGCCATAGATAGTTGTGTATACAGAGTAACAGAAGCCATGTATTTTGTGTATACAGAGGAACAGAGTTGTGTTTACAGAGTAACATAATCCATATATAGTTGTGTATAGGGAGTAACAGAAGCCATATATTTTGTGTGTACAGAGTAACAGAATCCATACATAGTTGTGTGTTTAATACAGAGTAATAGAATTCATACATAGTTGTAAATAGAGAGTAACAGAAGCCATACATTGTTGTGTATAGGGAGTAACAGAAGCCATATATTTTATGTATACAGAGTAACAGAGTTGTGTTATACAGAGTAACAGAATCCGTACATAGTTGTGTTTATACAGAGTAACAGAATTCATACATAGTTGTAAATAGAGAGTAACAGAAGCCATAAATTGTTGTGTATCCAGGGGGAACAGGTGTGTATACAGAGTAACCAGTCCATACATAGTTGTGTATAAGGAGTAACAGAGGCCATATATTTTATGTGTACAGAGTAACATAGTTGTGTAAACAGGGTAACAGAATCCATACATAGTTTGTGTTTATACAGACTAACAGAATTCATACATAGTTGTAAAATAGAGAGCAACAGAAGCCATACATTGTTGTGTATACAGAGGAACAGAGTTCTGTATACAGAGAAGCAGAATCTATATAGTTGTGTAAAGAGAGTAACAGAAGCTTAACATTTTTGTGTATAGAGAGTAACAGAGTTGTGTATACAGAGTAGCAGAATCCATATATAGTTGTGTATAGAGAGTAATACTAGAAGCCAAACATGGTTGTGTATACAGAGTAACAGAAGTCATACATGGTTATGTACATACAAAGTAACAAGAGCCATACCTTGTTGTGTATACCCATATCTCCCTGTTGGTTATGAGCAGGAAAGCTACATTCTTTTCTCTACTGTAGCTCACACTAAGTACCTTCTGCAAGGGTGATATATCAGGAGGAGGTAATACTGTTGTGATGTTCTTACGATTCGACCGGGTAAATATACGCACGCTAAAAAAGATACAATGACTTGTGGCAAGAGCAAAACATAAGGATATTTCATAAAAACCAAAAGTAATGCAAAATATTTTTAAACTAAGTTGAAATCATAGAAACAAAAGTATTGAAACATAATTCTAAACTAAGTTGAAATCATAGACAGAAATCATATCAATTACAAGCTTAAAAAAAATTCACTCAGCTGACTATATACCCTAGGTAATCAAATCTATATTGATGACCATTTACATAAAGATGCAAGAGCAAGAACCATTTAGACATGTGGCAATTTATTATACGAGCTCGTAAGTGATGCAGAAAGCTTATTTGGAAGATTTCTAAATCACTTTATAGTCCAGCATTAAGCTGCCCCCTTTCTTTAGAGATTATCATACTTTTTAGCTGAATTGTTCCTTAACTCTTTGCATGCTGGATAATTTTTTTCGTCTGCAACCTTTGTCGTCTGCTTTTGTTCTACAAATATATTTTTCTAAATTTCTTTTCAAAACATGACCAGAATGTCAAACAGTTTGGATCCTGATGAGACGCCACGTTATGCTGTGTCTCATCTGGATCCAAACTGTTTGCAATGGCAATCTCTGTGGCAGATATATCCGCCGCTAGCATGCAATGAGTTAAAATAGAATGTTTACAACATTTGTAGAAAGCCCTACTGACCTGCTATCATCGCCTACAGCCAGTACCCTGGTAGTTTTCTCCTCACAGCTGGCTAGGCACAGGCTGGATACCTGGTTACGGGCAAGAGCCCAGAAACTGAAGAAGTTGTTCAGATGCCACAGAGTTATGTTCCTGCAGGTACTGATATACAGGAGCTTGTCATCTGTCAAACCCATCCACATAACACCATCAGCTGACACAACAATCCTGAAACAGTTATATGGAGATGGAGCTATAACTCACATATGGTGTTCCCTAGTTGCCAATAATGTATAGCGTTCCCTCTCTACAACGACATCCAATGGGAGACAAAATATATGTGCGTTGTTCGGAGGGGGTCGTTGTAGGGAGGGAAATTGACTTACATTTGCAAACAGCTTGAATCAAGATCAGACGCCGCGTAACACGGCCTCTGATCTCGATTCAAGCTGTTTGCCACTCTTCATTATGTTTTTTTTTCTGTCAAAATGTCTAATATGTAAATTTGAGAAAAACAGCAGACCACAATTTTAAGTAGACTTTATTGCAGCCGTTAAAAGGTTAGACATGATTATAAAGTTTTGGGAACAGCGGTAATAGTCGTTGTAATGAGGGAACCGTTGTTCGGAGGGCCGTTGTAGAGAGGGAGTACTGTATAAGCAAAAAGATAGTAGTTCAACCAGCCGTAGATCTTTGAAGAATCAAAGCATATCAAAATCATGAGATATAACATCTGTGGTATACTGAAAACATCTTGTAAAATTTCTTTTCACTTAAGCATCAGCAGAATTGTAAATATTTTTCAGACAAAAAAATATAACAAAGGGGACTAACTCAACAAATATTGATGCCAGATTTATGACCCTTGCAAATGACACTTTCTCTCACCAAGCTCTTTCCATATATGAAATTTCATTTCACTAGGGTCAGTACCGCCCTCGGTGTTTCATTGGGCATTGTTCGGTGTTCAGTTGCTTCACACTAATGCAATAAGTAAGAAATGAAACAAATGGGGCCAACAGAAAAAAGTTGTTATCCTTTTGAGCAGAGAGGACCAATCTCAAATCATCTTTAGGGATTATGCCAGATCAAGTACCCTTAAAGTTTTTCTTTGGCAGAATGGAGTTGTATATGGGTAGCTATGTTCAGCTCAGTTACTGGCCGGGTTTAGTGGAGTGCCCCAAAATGTTTCATCTCATTCAATAGCAGCTCTATACCCTTTATTGTGTATTTAAAATCTTCTGAAGACGGAGCATGGCTGCCTATATGGCGAGGTAATTGAGCTGTGCACGTAAACCTCAAGCTTGACAGGCTATTCTGTCTGTACCAAGCTGTCCTGTGAGTGTTAAGCACAGGTACTCCAAAAACAACAACAACAACTAGCGTCAATACAACTGGAGTTATTTTCGAGACAAAAAATTTGACAAATGGGAATAACTCCAAAAATACTGATGCCAGAGTTACATGTATGTCCCTTGTAATTGCAACTTCTTCTCATTAAGCACTTTCCACAGATCAAATTTCAAATATATGACAGATTCTGAGAACGGACGGGGACGACAACTCTGACAAAAATATGTCTCACCAATATAAATATGGGTGGAGACATAATAATTATGAGCAAGTGTAAAAATCTTGAAATGTTCCTCCTCTCATACTTACATGAATAACAAGTCCATGGTATCCAGTGACCACATTCTGACAGAACCATCTAGAGATGCTGTAATAATCACTGATGATGTTTCAGGATGTAACAGTAAACCAGTCACTGCCCTAGAATGGCCCCGGAATGTGTGAACCAGTCCTCCTGTCAAACTCCATACTTTAACTGAAATACAGTCAAACTTCGATATCCCGAACTCCCTTAACTTGAACTATCCGATATTTCGATACATGAACTGCATTGTTTCATGCTCGGTTAGGTCGAACATACCCATATTTTAAAGTTAAAACGTGGCTAAGCCACCTTTTAACTTTGAAATACAGGTATGTTCGATTTAACCGAGTTCGAGATATCGATGTTCAACTGTAATAAGATAGATGTACAGCAGCGAATATCACACAAATAATGCATATTTACGATCCACAATCTGACATAGAACTTACATAACACAAAACCAGACAGAACAATGGGAGAGTGACTGCTGACAAAAAAGACTGCGCATTCAATAAACGCTTATGCCCCCGGTGGCATCCTTGACAATATATTCTGAATCTTTTCTAAGTCCAAATTAGGTCAAGGTCAAACTGAGCTTGAGTATTATTGGTGAGTTGGTAATGGTCCAAGGCAATGAACTGTATATGTATCGAAGCATTGTAGTAAACAGTGTTGATGCTAGACGAAACAGTAAAATCTAGTTAACCGAGAAAGAGTCCATTTAAGTTATTCTAAGTTCAAATTAGATCAAGGTCAAGGTCAAAATCAAAGTTTGGTGATATTGGTGGGTAGTGAATGGTCAAAGGCAACAACTGTATAAGTATCAAAGCATTGTAGTCCGTTGTGTTGATGCTAGACGAAACGGTAAAATCTAGTTAACCAAGAAATAGCCTATTGAAAATATTGAGTCCAAATTAGGTCAAAGTCAAGGTCAAAATCAAAGTTTGGTGATAATGGTGGATAGGGAATTGTCCAAGGCACTAACTGTATAAGTATCCAAGCATTGGAGTAAGCGGTGTTGATGCCAAACAAAACGGTAAAATCTACTTAACCTTGTTACGGACGGACGGACAGGACAATAACTTTATGCCTCCGCATCTGTCGATGCCGAGGGCATAAAAAGAATATGGTCTTTACAGGCTATAAAAATAATGTTAGAAACTAAGCGTACCTGATTGGTAGAAATAGTAGTGAAATTGACATACAGTAACTATAAATAGCAGTATGGCTAAAAAGAGATGTCAAGCTACTTGAATCAACAGTTACTGTTTGCAACAGTTATCACAAATAGCACAAAGAAAGCTACAGCGTTCCCTCTCTATAACGACATCCAATGGGAGACAAAAAATGTGTGCGTTGTTCGGGGGGGAACCATTATTGGGAGGGAAATTGGCTTACACTTGCAAACAGCTTGAATTCAATCTGTTTGTCACTCTTCTGTCAAAATGTCCACTATGTGACTTTGAGAAAAACAGCAGACGACAATTTTAAGCAGAAGATATTGCAGACGTAAAAAGGTTGGACATAATTTCTTGTTTGGGGAACAGTGGCAAGCGTCATTTAGAGGAGTGAATCGATGTTCGGAGGGCCATTGTAAGGAGGGAGCACTGTAAATATTAAATAAATGAAACTATCATGATCATGATAGGTTTGCTAAGTTCATTAGTAAAGCACTGTTATTTCAACACAAGTATACATTACCATCTGAATCCACTGATGAAGTTATCAGCACTTTAGCTGATGGTGAAAAGCAGCAACCTGTGATGGACATTGTGTGAGCTCTACAATGGAAGTAAGCTCATTTGAAATCATTATCAAATAACAGTAACAACAACTAAAAATAAGGCTAACTAATAGAATAAAAGACAGGTGACAGCTTAAAGCAAGGTGACAGTAAAAAAGGAGCTTTCTGTTTAACTGCCATCTTGCTTTAAGCCATCACCTGTCTTAAACACGTGAGAATAAACACTTAAGTTAGTAGTTGAAATTGAGAGGTTTTACTGTAATTGCATTTCAAGAATAGTTAAACAATTCAAACAAGATATTGTGATTGACACAAAGAACCTATTTTAAATAAGAGATTCAGGTGACCCTTTACCTACTGACCTCCGGTGCTATTGCACACATTCTCTTTGGCAACCTGTACACTAAATATGAACTAAATATAAATATGATCCCCATAATTATCAAAACAGAAGTATCTGTTGTTGTCTGAAACTAAAATAAATAAATTCTAATTTTAGTAACATATGTTTTTTGCTTTTGTGCATGCAGACGGAATAAAGCCCCCCCCCCCCCCCCCCCCCAATCAGATTAATAAGTTTAAATAGGAGCCCCTCCCCTTTCCTATTTCCTTCAAAGCATTTGTTTCAGTGCTTAAAACAAGTGGTTGCTTATCACAGCATGCTAAAAGTAAGTAAGCAGTCATCTGTCAAGATATAGAAAACATTTTCTATTTCCCATTAATTTTATCAGGCCTGAAGCATGAAAAGGCATCTTAATGAATGAAAGGGTTAAGGCATATTTAAGAACCTCTTCTCTTCTTACCTTTCAAATTTGAAGAGGAGTTTTCCTGAGAGGTCATATACATGTAGATCAGTGTCAGAGCAGCAGTAGAGGTGCTGGAGGTAGTAATCTAGGTCTACACGCTTCACCCAACTACCACCAACATTAGGAAGTGTGTCCCTGTAACAAAAATTAACCAATTTTCCCATAAATACGCCTTTTTACGACTTTAATATATTCCTCCACTGAAGGAAATAGTTCCAATTTATACAGTCAGGAATATGTAGCAAAAGATTTGATTTGATTTGTTTTGTTTTGATTTTAAGTAGCTTTCAACAGTATTTCAGTCATATCGCGACGTCCAGCTAATTACAGGTGGAGGAAGACCCCAGAAGCCCTTTATGCACTGTTTCAGACACGAATCGGCAACTGGGTAGAACCACCGACCTTCTGCAAGCCAGCTGGAAGGCTTCCCCACATGAAAAATCCGAACGACCCTACTGGGATTCAAACTCACAGCAGTGAGGAGCTTAATGATGTAAGTCACAGTGACTCTACCACTAGGCCACAGAGGCCCCTATGTAGCAAAAGAAATATTTTCTATATTCTATAAGATGATAGCTTAAAGCAGGCTGAAAGTAAAGCAGAATGCGCCCTAAGGCGCATTCTGCTTTACTTTCAACCTGCTTTAAGTAGTCATCTGTTTTCAAAACTAGAAACATGGTATGAGATAATGGGTCAAACATAAAACATAATAAATGGTGCTCTGCACTTGGTCTTCACATGTACTTAGATTTTAATCAGGAAAAGATAAATAACATTCTGTAATTGGGCTTCCCCATAAATGTGTGGAGTTGTTGTTTTTTCCTCTCATTTACATTCTTTTAATCCATTACCCCATAAATACGCCTTTTGACTCCTTTTATTTATTCTTCCATTCAAGAAAATAGCTCCAATTAAAACAGTCATGAATATGTATCACAAGAAATATTTTCTATATTCTATCAGATGGTAGCTTAAAGCTGGCTGAAAGTAAAGCAGAATGTGCTTTACTTTCAACCTGCTTTAAGTTGTCACCTATATTCAATATTATAAACAGGCTATGGGGTAATGGGTTAACCCATTACCCTATAAATACACATTTTTACGACTTTAATTTATTCCCCCAGTTAAGAAAATAGTTCAAATTTATACAGTCATGAATATGTATCATAAGAAATATTTATATATTTATTCTAGCAAATGATAGCTTTACTTTCAACCTGCTTTAATGTTCACCTGTCTTCAAGGCTATAAGAAACAGGCTATGTGGTAAAGGGTTATTAACAATAACAAGTGATACACATCCCCTCATATTCCCTCAGTATTCAGTATGACCGATGACATGCAACATTGGCATTCTGAAGATGACCACAGCATTGGTCGAAACTGTCATAGGTAAGTGATAACTTTATTTATTACACCTTGCTTTGAGTTATAATGTTAAATTCCCATAGACAAAAATGAAACATTTTGCATGTCTTTTACATCTATCCAAAAATACTGTCACTCTGATGATGATGATGATGATGACTCTATATGATATTATTTTTGTCACTTGATCTATATGATATTATTTTCCCTATTCTTCTTTCTTTTTTGTAATGATATGAACAATGTGACGTAGTAGACGTTGACGTTGTTTCCCGTGTTACGTGCACAGCGGCTTTAAATTGGTATTCACAACATATTTTATAAAATACGAAAGAGACGATTCTACAGCCAGGGTTGATAAGCTCGGTGTAATAAAATAAATATTAGAAGGCAGTTTGCGTGACATTCAAATTGTCAACCCTCAAAAACAAGAATGTCACCCTCAGCTTCACCTCGGGTGACATTCTGTTTCTCGGGTTGACAATTTGAATGTCACGCAAACTGCCATCTAATATTTATATAGTGTTGTGAATAGAGTAGAGAACATGACTTTAATTTCCTTCTGTACTAAGCTGAATCTATTCTGTAAGTACCAATTAATATTTCATTGAGTTACCAATTAGCACAGGTTTAATGTATTCAAGAGACATTGACCTACAAAACTAACTTACTTTATCCTCAGCTCATAGTTTGCTAAAGGTTTCAGCTCAGTAAATGCTCTTCCTGCCACTTGTTGAAACTGCCAAATCTGTAACAGAAATCACAATGCTTAACCCATTACCCCATAAATACACCTTTTTATGACTTTAATTTATTCCTCAGCTGAAAGAAATAGTTCTAATTTATACAGTCAGGAATATGTACCAAAAGAAATATTATCTATATTCTATCAGATGATAGCTTAAAGCAGGCTGAACGTAAAGCAGAATGCGCCCTAAGGTGATTCTGCTTTACGTTCAACCTGCTTTAAGTAGTCATCTGTTTTCAAAACTAGAAACTTGCTATGGGGTAATGGGTTAAAACTGATGATTAGTTCAGATTTGAGCAATACAATGCTTGAGAAAGATCTAAGACTCAATTCAAATGTTTTATAACCTTGACCCCTGGGCAGTTAACCCATTACCCCATAGCCTGATTTAAGTTTTGAAAATAGGTGACAACTTAAAGCAGGTTGAAAGTAAAGCAGAATGTGCCCTAAGGCACATTCTGCTTTACTTTCTGCCTGCTTTAAGCTTTCATCTGCTAGAATGTAGAAAATATTTCTTATGATATACATTCATGACTTTGTAAAGTGGAACTATTTTCTTCAGTGGAAGAATAAATTAGAGGCATAAAAAGGTGTATTTATGGGGTAATGGGTAATTCTGGCTATACTGCAAGTTTCTCTTAAGTACAATGGTTTGGAACAGAAATGAATTTCACACAGCTTGTCTCTTCACCTTTATACCACCCACTCCACCCGTTATTAGCTCATCCCTGACTGGGTTAAACAGGATATACAGAACAGATCTCATATCAGTGTTCACAGAACATGTCTCTTCAAAGTCACGATTTAGAACCTGAAATAATAAAGACAACATTAAAACAACTACAAGAATATGGTTAAACAGCTATAGCATTTTCAGTTTTGCTTTCATGTTTCAATTTGTATAAGCAGAGACATGTAGGTAAACATAAAATATAAAAATATTTATATATATATTTAAAATAATGCTAAGTCAAAATTGTGTCAAGGTCAAAATCAAGGTTTGGTAATATGGGTTGATTGGTAGTGGTCAGGGCAACAACTGTATAAGTATCAAAGGATTGAAGATAGTGGTGTTGATGCTAGATGAAACCTTAAAATCTAGTTAACTAAGACATAGCCAATTTACAATATTCAAAAATATGTCAAGGTCAACTTTGGTTGGGTGAAATTGGTTGATTTGGAATGAAAGTCCAAGGCAACAACTGTATAAATATCCTAGTATTTGAGTGAGCAGTGTTGATGCTAGACAAGACAGTAAAATCTAGTTAACCTTGTTACAGATGGACACACGGATGGTCCAAGGAAGGACGGACGGACAGGACAATCCCTATATGCCTCTGGATCTATAGATGCCGGGGGCATGAAAAAGCAGAAAAGAAACAATAGTAGATTTTACTTATATATGTCTCTGAAACTATTAATCACATGCAGAACTGGAAGAACTCAGCAGCCCTAAAAAGGCAGTATCAACATTCATCTTAGATTGGAGAAAATCTGAATGCTGCACAACAAAATGAAGAAACCTCCCAAAGATCGGCGGTCTTTCGAACACAGTTATAAACAGAAATAATATAAGGGAACTGCTGTAGAAAGAAATATGCCCATACAAAAATCAATGATCTTAACCAAAGTTGAACAAACACTTGTTTTACGATTCTGTCATTTCAAAAGATATTTCAGTCCATATCTCTTTCAGTTAAATTTCACCCGCCATATACTGTAGTCTAGTGATAATACATGTATGTCTAGACCATATTAGAAATGTTGTTCAGTGCATCACTTTCTATGGGGGGTTGAACAAAAGTACTAATAATGACCACTAAATTAAGTTAATAATTTTGTGTTTAAGGCAGGTGACTGCTTTAAGCAAGTTGAAAGTAAAACAGAATTTTCTGTTTTACTTTCATCTTGCTTTAACCCTTTGAACCCTAGTCCCGCATATATGCGTGCTTCTCAAACAGTGTACATGTGAATAGTACACTTGTCCTATGCAAACAGTGAAGACCCTGATCAGAGGGCTCCGAAAGGAGCCCTCTGATCAGGTTCTTCACTGTTTGTCACAATGCCAAACATTAACAAAAACAACCCTTAAAAGTCAGAAATGGACTAGACTTAGATGGAAACTGGAATTGTCCATTTAAAGTTTCAGGGAGGAAAGAGTTAAGCTGTCACCTGTCTGTTATACAACAAATTAGCCTTACTTTAGTGGTTGTTATAGAGGTCAACTGTAAATGCTTTTGAGTGTCATTCTTAGAACCAACAGGAAGCTAAGGGAACAAACCTTCACTGAGAAGTCCTTTCCAAGTGCGAAGTAGCAGTTGTATTTTGGTGCATATACAATATTCATTATCAGACGGTACTCATACTTGGGATACTGGAGCGCTCTGCGAACTGGAAATATAGACATAACTATGTAACAGTGACCAAAACAAATGCCAATTAATAGAATATCAGATAAGCTTATTTACTTACAAGGGCTGTTTACAAATACTGAGACAACTGTAAAAAACAAAAGAACTAATTAGATTAAAGCGTTACAGTTTGCATAAAATATTATATAGGCATGTGTTTTATTATGCATTGAAAAATAAATTATCATAATGTATTCGTTAAAAAGTTTAATGTATTCGTTAAAAAGTTATGGTAACTATGGTAACCAGTGCTTATCTAAGACGACCAAACTCCTTTTTTGCTCATAATTTAATGCATCATAACTTATTAGCAGAACCCTTATTATAGATCTGTACCAAATACAGTCGAACTTCGATGTCTCCAACTCGGTTAAATCGAACATACCCTTATTTCAAAGTTAAAACGTGGCTTAGCCAGGTTTTAACTTTGAAATATCACCAGGGTATATTCGACCTAACCAAGCATGTAATAATGCAGTTCATGTGTCGACTATCTGATAGTTCAAGTTAAGCGAGTTGGAGATATCGAAGTTTGGCTGTATGTGAATTCCAGCAAAGTTTCTTCAGATGCTCAATAAAACATTACTGGCAGCAAAATAAGTGCACAATTCTTTTTTATTGAACAAAAGAAATATAATTCATACAATAACAAAATGTTCCAACGAATTAATACACCACGATAGCCTAAAGTAATGTAAAACATATTATGCACAAGTGACACTAAAACAGTGATATCAATAATGTGAAATACATGTATAAAGGTATGCTGTGATTTCTTGTGGTACAAACAGAGCTCCTGAAAAGAGGAAGTAAACTGAACAAATCTAACATTTTTTCATTCATTTCAGCCAAATCCTATGGTGTGACTACTCATTAGAATCGTCTCGTTGAATATAGTTTCAGCACCAAATCCTATGGTGTGACTACTCATTAGAATTGTCTTTTCGAGATGATTCTAATGAGTAGTCACACCATAGGGTTTGATGCAGAAATAAAGATTTTAGTTTTTGAAATATTCTCCCCTTATCTGGAGCTCTGTACAAATAATTATCTAAAATTACACTTTGTGACATTTTTGATGTGATTTATGACTCTACATACAATTTATACTACAATATCAATGAATATGATTATTATAAGCTTTCTCATGTAAACTGATGACAACTGCCAACATGGTGGACCCAGGATGAGTAGCAAGAAAACGTTTTCTCTAATGTACTCTGCACGCGGGGCACACACTGCTAACCTAAACAGTAAACAGTGGCAACTGAACACGCTACAGGAAGGGATTATTGAACATGTTAAATTAGTAAGATAACAAATACAGCAAAAACTCTCAATTACTAGTACTACCACTAAAATATGGCTAATTGAGGTGACAGTATAAATAAAGCAAGGTGAAAGTAAAACAGAAAGCTCCTAGTTTAACTTTCACCTTGCTTTAAGCGATGGGCTGTCTTAAACACCTAATAATGAAGACAATTTAGTGGTCATAATAGAGAGGTTTTACTGTATTTCAACTGACTGAAAGGAAATTTGTTACAGAATATGGGGACAAATAGAATTTTAGAGAGGGGATTTAAGGGCCACATTTAGTCCCTGTTGATTGATTGATTGACTTCGGCAAACAGAAAACATATGGGTCACATACATGTATCAAATAAAAATAAAAATAGAAACAATGTATTTCAAAATTATGTACAGGGAAACCATGACATGCTTTCTAGTTTCTACACCAAGCCTTGAGGGATAACACAAATGAGAGTACCCCGGAACATTGATGCTACGCCCACCTCTAAAACTCTGTAATGACAGACTGAATGTCAACCTCAAAATCAACTCTGCTTTAGATCTTGATACATAAAACATTTTTGTGAAGTTTCCTTACAATAGCTTTCCAAGAGAACAATCATTTCAAATATTGATTGACCAACAAACCAATGAATTAAATGGACAAACAAACAGACGGGTGGACTGGGCCACACCAATATATACCATTCTTTTCTAAGTGGGCGTATAAAGAAGCACATTCTTATTTTCATTGTGACCCTTAGTCACAGCTGAAAAACAACAACACTGTCACCCTTCTGGAAAGTCAATCTAATTTGTTAATTAACCCTTAGCCCGCCAAATAAATTGTCGTCTGCTATATTTCTCGTCTGCTTCAAGTTTCAAAGTGCTTCAAAGTTGCTCAAAATTGCTGAAAATGTTATCCGAGTGTCAAACAGCTTGGATCCGGATGAGACGCCGAGTTACTCGGCGTCTCATCCGGATCCAAGCTGTTTGCATATGGAGCTATAGTCGTGACTGGCAGGCTAAGGGTTAAGGTTGTTACAGGGTTAAAATTGGAAGGATAAACATTTTTCACAGACTATACAAACTGTATAGCAAGGAAAGGCTGTTGCAAACAGTGTACATAAAGATCAGCATGAATTTTGTACAGTCACCATGGAAATGCAGGGTGTGTGTTGTTTGCAGTGTAAAAAAAACCCAACCAAATAAATTGACAACATACAGCAAGGCTGGGTTCTTCAAATAGTGCAAACAAGAGGAAACACAGTCATGGACTCATGGTGCAATTTTTAAATATACAGCGCTCCCTCTCTACAAGGACATCCAATGGAAGACAAAGATTGTGTGCGTTGTTCGGAGGGATTCGTTATAGAGAGGGAAATTGGTTTGCGTTTGCAAATAACTTGAATCCAGATCAGACGCCGCATAACGCGACGTCTGATCTGGATTCAAGCTGTTTGTCACTCGTCATTATATTTATTCTATCAAAACGTCCACTTACATGTACATTTGAGAAAAAAAAGCATACGACAAATTTAAGTACACATTGCAGCCATGAAAAGATCGGATATAAATGTCTTGTTTGGGGAACTGCAAAAAGGGTCGTTTTTAGGAGGGAGTTGTTGTAGTGAGGGCCGTTGTAGGGAGGGAACACTTTAATACTATTTCAATGACGTGTCAGTGGCAACAGTGTAGAGCCTTTTTACACCTTTAATTTATTCCTCTACTGAAGAAAATAGTTCCAATTTATACCGTCACAAATAAAATTCATAAGAAATATTTTCTATACTCTAGCAGATAATAGCTTAAAGCAGGCTGAAATTAAAGTAGAATGCACATTAAGGTGTATTCTGCTTTACTTTCAACATGCTTTAACCCTTTGAACCCTAGTCCCGCCTATAGGCGTCATTTCAAACAGTGTACATGTGAATAATACACTTGTCCTGTGCAAATAGTGAAGGCCCAGATCAGAGGGCTCTGAAAGGAGCCCTCTGATCAGGGTCTTCACTGTTTGTCAGTAATGCCAAAATTGACAAAAACAACTCTTAAAAGCCAGAAATGGACTAGACAAAAATCGAAACTGGAATTGTCCATTTAAAGTTTCAGGGAGGAAAGAGTTAAGCACTCACATATCTTCAAAAACTAGAAATTGGCTATGGGGAAATGGGTTAATTTAGTTACTTGAGGTCTGATTTGGCTCCAAACTGTTATCACACCCTGCTAACATGCTGCATTTCCAGTTCTGCACATCATCTGGGTCTTTCTTGTTTGCAATATTTGAAGTTATTTTGTTAACCCTTTACTCTATAGATACACATTTTTACACATTTAACTAATGCCTCCACTAAATAATAATTGTTCCCTTTTATACAGCCATAAATATATATATATAAGCCTTGAGAAAAAAAATCCATAACCTATTAGATGTTAACAGCTTAAAGCATGCTGAAATTAAAGCAGATTGTGCCTTAAGTTGCAGTCTGCTTTACTTTCAACCTGATATAAGTGGCAACCTATTTTCAAACCTAGGCTATGGAGTAAAGGGTTTTGCAAAAAATGATATCACTGGTTCATACAATTATGATGATACAATGAGTAACAGATATATTGGTACAAAGGTGATAAAACAACATCTATGAACTGTAAAACCTTACAGGCTGCTAACATAAAACCCTTAGTGCATCCGTCACCAAGCCATACTGAGGCATGTCTGAAATACAATGTGCATCACATCATATTGTTTCCATAGAAACAAAACAATTATCTTATTAATTATTTGAAGTTCCTACCCATGTGTGATGAACTGAAATACAATGTGCATCACATCATATTGTTTCCATAGAAACAAACAATTATCTTATTAGTTATTTGAAGTTCCTACCCATGTGTGATGTACTGAAATACAATGTGCATCACATCATATTGTTTCCATAGAAACAAACAATTATCTTATTAGTTATTTGAAGTTCCTACCCATGTGTGATGAACTGAAATACAATGTGCATCACATCATATTGTTTCCATAGAAACAAAAAAATTATCTTATTAATTATTTGAAGTTCCTACCCATGTGTGATGAACTGAAATACAATGTGCATCACATCATAATATATTATTGTTTCCATAGAAACAAACAATTATCTTATTAATTATTTGAAGTTCCTACCCATGTGTGATGAACTGAAATATATGAGTGAAGATTACATTTCCTTATAACCCTTGCAACTGTATCCCTATACAGAACAAAACCTCCACTCAGCAGTCACTCAATGGATAAGCATGGGAATTTTTAATGCCAGATCAAGGCTCCAGATAAAAGGGAGTAAACTGAACAAAACCAACATTTTCTCATGCATTTAAGCACCAAATCCTATGGTGTTCTACTCATTAGAATCGTCTCAAAGAGACGATTCTAATGAGTAGTGACACTATAGGGTTAATTGCAGAAATAAAGATTTTAGTTTTTGAAATACCCCTCTATTCTGGAGCTCTGCCAGATTGATGCTTAATAGAAAGTTCCTATCTTTCTGCATTACTTTTGATATGCATTTGTGCCACCCTAGTACAGTAAAACCTCTCTATAATTACCCCACAATTAATTAATTATCAGGCGTTTACCACAAATTAAAGCAAGGTGACAGTAAAACAGGAAGCTCCTTGCTGTCAATTAGCTTTCCTTTTAGTGGTCGTAATAGACAGGTTTTACTGTATATCACTTATTATTCATACAGTCAAACTTCGATATACCGAACTCAGTTAAATCGAACATACCCATATTTCAAAGTTAAAACTTGGCTTAGCCACATTTTAACTTTGAAATATGGCTATGTTCGACTTAACCGAGCATGAAATAATGTAGTTCATGTGGCGAACAATAGGATAGTTTGAGATATTTATATCAAAAGTTTGACTGTATTTTCTTGAGTGGCAATGTAATACAGGTTTAGGACACATTTAGATGGTTGTGTAATGCAGTATAAAAGTAATACAGAAAGCTCCTGAGAAGCTTTCTGCATTACTTTCATGCAGCTGCCATTTATCTTTGTGAAAGACAATTAGAGTGTATTTTGAGTGTTGCTGAAGAAAGGTTCACCAGGACAAACTGAAGAGTTACCAAAGTAACGATGTCTTAGTGTCAGTTTGGACGACTTCTTTATCATCTTCTGATTTGAGATGGCTGCAACTAAATTCATATATCCATAAGCGTTATAGAAACAAAGAGACATGCACATGTATGTTTTCAATGATGATGCTCATTTTACACTTAATAGTTTGTTTATAAATTACTTTAAATAGCACTATCAGCCCTAAGGGCATAATGTTAAGAAATCTCTACAGTCCAATTTGCTTTTAGCAACCATTGAATGAATGAGCAAGTCTGTCTTAACCCATTACCCCCATAGCCTGTTTCTTGTTTTGAAGATATGTGACCACTTAAATTAGGTAGAAAGAAAAGCAGAATGTGCCTTTAGGGGCATTCTGTAAAGGTGCATTCTGCTTTAACTTTAACCTGATTTAAGCTACCATCTGCTAGAATATAACAAATATATCTTATGAAACAAATTCATGACTGTATAAATTGGAACTTTTTTCTTCAGTGAAAGAATAAATTTAATGCGTAAAAAGGCATATTTATGGGGTAATGGGTTAAAAGACATTTGATTGCTTGATGAACAGAGCTCCAGATAAGAGGGAGTAAATTGAACAAATCCAACTTATTCTCACTCATTTCAGCACCAATTTCTATAGTGTTACTACTCATCAGAATGGTCTCGAAAAGACCATTCTAATGAGGAGTGACACCATAGGGTTTAATGCAGAAATACAGCTTTTAGTTTTTAAAATACTCCCCTCATCTGGAGCCCTGGATGAAGAACAAGAGTAATGCAGAAAGCTTCTACAGGAATTACTGCATTGCTTATATCCTTCATTAACCCTTTCCCCCATAGAAGCGACTTTAAGCATATTTAATTTATTCCTCGGCTGAAGAAAATAGTTCCAGTTTATATCCTCATGAACAGTTACCATTACAATTATTTTATATAGCCTAGCAGATTTTAGCTTAAAGCACAGGCTGAAAGTGAAGCAGAATGTGCCTAAAGGCACATTCTGCTTTACTTTCAACCTGCTTTAAGTGGTCACCTGTCTTCAAAACTAGAAACAGGCTATGGGGTAAAGGGTTAAGCTGTGACAATGTCCTACAACTTTTACTACTGTCTATTACTATCTCCGTTTAAGTGGCTGCTTAATACAAATTTGACTGAAAATGATACATATATGTCTTATAATAATATATATATTTGGGAATTTATTTAAAATGCAAGAAACCGTTAAAGCATTAAGTATGATTTCAGATCCAATGACTAGAAGAACTTGTTTCAATTACATTGGGCAATAGACTGTCATAATTATGAGATAAATATATGAGAAACAGGTGTTATCAAAGCAACAATATACTAGGAAAATGAAACGCTACAAAACTTTATCCATGCAGTCATAATATAACATAACCTTTATTTGAAATAAAGTTGCATAAAGCACATAACTATATACATGTAATGGGCTATATATATATGCTTTATGGAATTTTAGGCCGAATAAAGGTTATGTTATTCCTTCAAGGCTCATCTTTCAGCATAAATAGGCTGCAATGCGTTTCATGCGCACATCCTGAAAACGGCAGAACAATCAACTATTTGATGGAGGCCGTATTATGGTAGAAGTAGAAGTACAAACACACATTTGTGTATTGTGATATATAGTTAACACTGTAATATAAATCATTATTTCCAGTCATCATAAATTCTTGGACTCTGATAGGCTGAAACTGCACACGTGACCACTGTGTACCAGACCGTACACATTGATTTTGCCGGGTAGTACAAGTCACGTGACTAGTTAGATGTTGTTCCCTCGCTCGATTCGCGTAAACAATCTCTCTTTTGCGGTTAATTAAGCAGTTGTTTTCCAAGCAATCAAAAGAAATCTTAATTAAAAACTGTCTTGAATCGGTCATTATGTGTAAATGTAATGCAGATATCGATAATATGCTAGTTTCTTGCTTTGCTTTCCCTGATTACCCCACCCACGTCGTCACTATGATAAACAAACGACGGGACGTGAAATGAACAATGTAATGTACAACGGCGCTTGTCACTGGTCTATAATGAAATTGACATTGGATTCAATTTTATTTAGATCAATATGTTTATCGAAATCAACCAAAACAGGCAGAACTCGATATGCCTATTGTACATTCCTGATTATTTCCGTTCGGCAATTGTTATAATTAATCGTTACAGTGTTTCATAAATCGTAAATATCCTCCGAGAACTCTCCGTTCAAAATACCCTGGAAATGAACATTTTAAGGATGTTCACATTCCAATGTGATGACGTAACCATGTTAGATACAGTCGATCTTCGATAGGGTCTATCTTGATTTCATTTCAATCGAACATATCTTTAATTCAAAGTTAAATGGTGGCTTTACCCCCTTTTGAACTTGAAATACGCAATATGTTAGACATAATGCGGTTAAGAAATTATTGCATTCAACTGTAGGAATGCAGATAAATTCTACTTATGCGAGTTCCTGATATAACTGTATAACTATTGTACTAAACCAGCGAGTATCGCGTGAGTTTGACATGTACTGATGTCAATTTCAAGTGTCAATTTTAGGGTCAAGACAGTAAAACCTTGTCAGATTATGCATGTTTTCTTTCTTATATTGGATCTAGACTGGAAATAAATTCGTTACACAGCATTTCGGCAGGGTGTACGGGCTTGTATGAGGGTTTTTGATTCCATATTTCCTTCGCGCTTCGCGCTCAGGAAATACGGAATCCAAAACCGTCATACAAGCCCGTACACCCTGCCGAAATACCGTGTAACTAATAATATTCATTAAATACAAATCACTTTTTCACCATATAAGAATATTAGTACAGCCTGGCATGAGGGCCTTCTTGCAATATAGTGCCCTACCATGCAGTCAGCTCCAAAATACCGTTTAAAGTTATTTTTATGAAAATGCCAAATTTCTTGTGTTCAGCTCTAAACAAACAATTTAAGTGCTATGTTTTAGGCAAGTTTTTAAAGTGTTTAAAATGGGTGGTTACTTAAGGAAGACTGAAAGTAAATGCTTTAACCCATTTTCGCATATCCTGTTTCTAGTTTTGATGACAGGTGACCACTTCAAGAGCAGGTTGAAAGTGAAGCTGAATGTGCTTTAAGGCACATTTTGCTTTACTTTAAACTGCTTTATGCTACACTCTGCTATCATAGTGCTATGCTAAAGAAAAAAATTCTTATACAACATATTAAAGACTATATAAAGCGGAGTTATTTTCTTTAGGCGTAAAAAGGCGTATTTATGGAGTAATGGGTTAAGTAGTCACCTGTCTTTAATACCACAAGAGTGTATAAATGCATCATAAGGTGTATCTATGGGGGGAAAGACGAGGTCATCCTTATGTGTTCCTGTCTAAGGAAAAAAGGGTTACAAAAAGACTTTGTATTTCTTTAACCCTTTACCCCATAAATACATCTTTTTATCCCTTTAATTTATTCCTCCGCTGAAGAAAATAGTTCCAATTTTAACTGCTACAAATAAGAATCATAAGAAATATTTTCTATATTCTAGCAGATAATAGCTTAAAGCAGGCTGAAAGTAAAGCAGAATGCGCCTTAAGGCGCATTCTGCTTTGCTTTCAACCTGCTTTAAGTGGTCATTAAATATCTGCAAAACTAGAAACTGGCTATTGGGTAATGGGTTAATACTTTTCTGTTGGTAATATTCTACAACTCTTCAATGAGACCAATCATACTGCACTATACCAAGGTAGACGGCATTGATCAAAATTTAAAATCTAATGCAAATATTATACAGATAAGCTCCATAAAAACCATGTGTTTATAGACACTAAGATAAAAGTAGCTCTATCAATATTGGCACTATTACCGGTGCTGTTTAAACCAAACTGCCTTTAATAGCTTTTGAAAATAGGATTACAATTGATAAACCTCACTAAATGGTAATTGTTTATTTCAACACAGAGGTTACAGCCATTATCAGATTCTATTGAAACTTCACAAACATTTGCTAACTTTGCTAACATGGGTGTACATTAAGAAACATAAAGTGTATTGGGTAGCGTTTGAGGACAAGTGACCACTTAAAGTAGGTTAAAAGTAAAGCAGAATGCACCTTTAGGTGCATTCTGCTTTAATTTCAGCGTGCTTTAAGCTACTATCTGCTAGGATATAGAAACAATTTCTTATGCAGCCTATAATCAAGACAATATACAGTGGAAATTTTTCTTTAGGCATAAACAGATTAACCAAGAGTATCATGAGAAGCCCCTGACTATAGCACAAAACCTGTGCTTGATTATTTTTATCACTTAAAAAGAGCAAATTAACGGGACTGTAGAGTACGTACTACTTTTTATTGCGTAGTACGCGTTCCAAATCCAAGCTGTATTAAGGTTGTATGTTTTAAACTAATTCTAGACAAGGCTTGCTATATAGCACTCCTATAGTTAGTAACAAAGCTTATCTGGAACACCTGAAAAGCAACAAATGATCAGTTTGCTAAAAGGCAAAAATTTGCTCTATCAAAATTCGTAATAAACATAATATGTAGAGAGCTGATAAATGAATGGTGAACACAGTTGAGTTCGCAGTAGGAATAAATTCGCCATATCAGAGTTACGGTAGTTATACAGTTTTACTGTATAAAAAGAGTTGAAATTTTACAGAGGTTATATAATTATTTTTACTAATAGCTAAAGATATTAGGAGTGTGTTTCAAGTAATAAAACCCACATGTTGTGACTACCTGTACAATTGTCTCAAAGAAATGATTCTTATGCCAGTTCTCACAGCCTTACAGTGCTGTAACCAGATACAGTGAAACCTCTCTTAACCGGACATGTGTGGGGACAACAAACGTTTCCTGTTTAGAAGGGTTTCCGGTTTAGAGGGGTTTTAAACCATAGCTTGTTTCTAGTATGGAAGAAAGCTGATCACTTAAAGCAGGTTGAAAGTAAAGCAGAATGCGCCTTAAGGCGCATTCTGCTTTACTTTCAACCAGCTTTAAGCTATCATCTGCTAGAATATAGAAAATATTTCTGATGATACAAATTCATGAATGTATTTTCTTCAGTGAAAGAATAAATCAAAGGCATAAAAAGGCATATTTATGGTGTAATGGGTTAAAATAAAGAAGGGTTGGAAACGGGACCAACGTTTTTGTCCGGTTTAGAGAGAATTCCGGTATTTAGAGGTTCTGGTTTAGAGGGGTTTTACTGTATATACAATTATACATCCTTTGCAAACAGTGTAGACCCTTTTCAGAGGGCTCCGGAAGGAGCCTCTGAAATGGATCTGCACAGTTTGTCATAATTTTAAATAGTTTGGGGATTATATACACCCCTTAACCCATTAAGCCATACTGACTCAAATTGACTCATTGCGCAATAGCTTTATACTGACTCATTTTGACACTTAAGTGTAAAGTGGAGGCATAAAAGGGAAAATTTGGAGTATACTCCAAACTATCTGGAGCCATGGAACTGAAATACAATAATAAATCAATGAATTACATGTACAGGTACATATGAAAGGCATGATAAGCTGAAAAGAAACTAGCATTAAACTAGGACTATCACTAATGGTGTTTTATACCCCACGGCAGCAGAAATGAGGTTACTACAGTAGAGAATGTGTTATTCTTTCCCAATAAACGCGTTTACGCTAAAACATTTATTTCCACTGCAAACAATTTGGAGCCAGATCAGACGCCGGGTTACCCGGCGTCTGATCAGGCTCCAAACTGTTTGCCACCAAGATAAACATGAATTATCAGAATTGTCAAAAAGTTGTACTTTTCTACGTTTTAGTGTTTTGCGTTTGCCTACGTTTGCGTTTAAACGGGAAAGAATAACAGATTCTCCACTGTAGTACAGTCGAGCATCAATATCTCGAACTCGGTTAAGTCGAACAGAACCGTATTTGAAAGTTAAAACGTGGCTTAGCCACGTACGTTTTAACTTTGAAATACCGGTATGTTCGACATAACCGAGCATGATTTAATCATAAACAATTTTAATGCCATTCATGCATCGATATATCGGATAGTTCAAGTTAAACGAGTTCGAGATATCGACGTTTGACTATATACAAATGAGCAGTATTTCAATCAATTGAAGGACAGAGTGATTCCAGTTACCCCTACCCCAACCCCGCCTTAGTGGTGGAGGGCTATAGAACTAGTAACCTAATGGGCAACAATCCGTCAGATGAGTCTGTGATGTTACCATCAGACACATGGTCCTTATCCCAAACTAAGATACAAGAACAACTGAGTGGCAGGTTATAATTTTTGTAAGCTTGACAATCAAATAAACAAATAGCTTTATAGCTAAAAGTTAATAGATATCCAGTGGTCAGTTTGGACCCCGGCAGGGCCATGATAAAGTATTAAATATTTGAAACAGTAGTAACCTTTGACCCTCAAGTGATAGGGACTTCATCTTTGGTATTATATATGTACATATTACTTTGATTAAGAGGAATTTGGATATGCATATTTCAGAAATGTCAAGTCAACGATCAAGGTCACAGAGGTCAGAAGGTCAAATTTATTTGCAACTTTATTGCAGGCCATACTTTTAAACTATAACCAATACAAAGCAAATACACTGTATACAGTAAAACCTCTCTTTTATGACCACTCAAAAGAAGGCTAATTGATTGTATAAAGACAGGTGACAGCTTAAAGCAAGGTGACAGTAAAACAGGAAGCTCCTAAAGGAGCTTTCTGTTTTCCTGTCACCTTATAACTTTAAGCAGGCACCTGTCTTAAACACATAAAAATTAACACAACTAAGTAGTCATAATAAAGACATTTTACTGTATGTTGCACATATAAAGAGGAATATGAATATATACATGTACATGTTTAGGTTTAGGAATGTCTGGTCAAAGGTCAAGGTCACAAAGGTCAAAATGTCAAATCTTTCAAATGACCATGACACCTGGGGTGTGGTCACCTCTCACTCCTCAACATCTGATAATGCTGCTCATTAAATTTTGACAAAAATAGACCTTTTGATATTTGAGATGTTCATGTTTGAAAATGTGTAAGGACAAGGTCTGATGACATCAGGGGCCCGTTTCATAAAACTTCGTACGACAAAAAGGTTGTAAGTCAAAACTACATGTAATTTCTGATTTCTCTATCTAATCCTGTCTAGTGACATCTCTTTGGAATCGTCTTGAAAAGACGGTTCCAATGAGATGTCACAAGACAGGATTAGATAGAGAAATAAATAATAATTGAGACTTTTATATTAAAATCTGACTTACGACAACATAATAATAAATTTTCGTACGAAGTTTTATAAAACGGGCCCCAGATGACAGAATCTCCCTTAGTAATACTGTAAGTTCTCCTTGTGAGCCTACTGCCTAGGTGAGCTAAAAACTGCAAGTAAAACAATGCATTCTGGCATTATATAGAGGTGAAAGAAAGTTCAAGACAGATAAGGTGTTTGGAGCTGGATGTGTGAATATTGGAATCAAGATTGTTGCATTATCTAATATCTATTTGCAAAACAATACATCACTCAGTGCATAATATTTACCCTCGTTCAGATGGAATGTCTTGGGTGTGAGATCTTTGTTTGTCAAAAATTTAAGGTCTGTAAAAATAACATTTTATAAGCCACAATTTTGTTGAAATATATCATACACTTTCAAGACCATTAAATCTTTTGAATTAATTTTACACACAAAAGAGTTGTGTTGTTTGTATCCTCAAATTATTATCATCTACAGTAGCCTGAATATGTTAAACCCATTACCCCCATAGCCTGTTTCTAGTTTTGAAGATATGTGACCACTTAAAGCAGGTTGAAAGTAAAGCAGAATGCGCCTTAAGGCGCATTCTGCTTTCCTTTCAGCCTACTTTAAGCTATTATCTGTTAGAATATAGCAAATATTTCTTATGATTTTTATTTGTGACAGTATTAAATGGAACTATTTTCTTCAGTAGAGGTATTAATTAAAGGCGTAAAAAGTACTTATGGGGTAATGGGTTAACCCTTTCAACACTGAAGAACTGATGACTGCTAAAGATGTCATCTACTGAAAAGTTAGAAATTGGCTAGGCCTTCTTTATATTCAGGAATTTTATTATTTATTATTATTATTATACCAGATTTATATAGCACTCTTTTCACACAGGGGCTGTGCGTTCAAAAGCGCTTCACATAAAATTACATAAATGTACCTACAAAGCGAGAAAAGACAAATAACTACAATTAGATCTAAAATAAACATGAATAAACATACAAAAGATACAAAAGACAGCCCCCAAAAAGGCAAACACAATACCTCCATCAATCAGCAATAAACCAACCAGCTGGATTGTCTGACCGATAGAAATAATAATAGAGCGCCCAATGCAGGCCGCCTAATGCAATACCGGTAGAACAAATAATTAAAAGAATAGGATCCCAGTGACAACAGTTTGGATTCAGTATGATTAATCATACACTTGATGTAAGACAAATGCAAGGCATCAAAAGGTTTAATATAATATAGTTTTATGCCTTACTGTACATTCTTTTCAGCCACAAACTGTGGTAAGATTTATCTGCATCTCTTAAAGATAGTCACAGTTTAACCCTTTCCCCAATAGAAGCGACTTTTAGCGCATTTGATTTTTTTTCCTCCGCTGAAGAAAATAGTTCCAATTTGTACAGTCATGAACATGTACCATAAGAAATATTTGATAAATCCTAGCAGAGTGTAGCTTAAAGCAGACTGAAAGTAAAGCAGAATGCACCTTAATGCGCATTCTGCTTTACTTTCAACCTGCTTTAAGTGGTAACATGTCTTCAAAACTAGAAACAGGCAATGGGGTAAAAGGTTAAAACACTAAACAAAGCTTTGACTATGTTTGGATAGGGACTTTCATCTATATTTAAATAAGATATTTACCTTAAGGACTAAGGAGCCCTCTGATCCGGGTCAACACTGTTTGCATAGGACAAGTGTACTCTTCGCAGGTACTCTGTTTGCAAATGATGCATATGTATGCATGAGTTCAAAGAGTTAAAGCAGATGACATTTTAAGCAGTTAAAACTTAACCACAGTTCAGAGGATTAAAATCATGAAACATATCTGATATGAAGTTTGTGTGTTATATATACATAAAACAATACTTTGTTCACCCTTATGGTGCTAATTTTATCTAAATTTAAAAAAAAAAATTTTTATGGATTCTAGCTTACGCTGACACTCAAGAAGTCCCCCCCCCCCCCCAAAAAAAAAGACAAACAGTGCAGACCCTTATCTTGGTCTTCACTATTTGAGAAAGATTGATAAAACTAGTTCCAGCCCTATAATAATGTATAACCCTTTTGCAGGTGTAATTTGCTTTAAAATTGTTATCTGAAAAATTGATCTAATTAAGATTTATGCATATTAACATTAAAGAAACTTACAGACTATGATAAGTGTTAAACATTTGGATCCAGATCAGATACTGCATTACACAGTGTATCTGGAAACATACTGTCAATTTGACAGGGCTCCAGATAAGAGAGATTAAACTATACACATCCAACCTTTTCTCACTCATTGCAGCACCAAATCCTATGGTGCCACTACTCATAATCGTCTCAAAGGGACAATTCTAATGAGTAGAACACCATAGGGTTTAACCCATTACCCCATAGCTTGTTTCTAGTTTTGAAAACAGGTGACTACTAAAAGCAGGTTGAAAGTAAAGCAGAATGTGCCTTAAGGCGCATTCTGCTTTACTTTCAGTCTGCTTTAAGCTATTATCTGCTAGGAAATAGATAATATTTCTTATAATACATATTCAGGACTGTTTAAAATGGTAAAAAGGCATATTTATTGGGTAATGGGTTAATACAGAAATAAAGATTTTAGTTTTTGAAATACTCCCCTTATCTGGAGCTCTGATCTGACATAGGCAGGCAAAGGGTTAAAATGACAATACTCATTGAACAAAGACGTTTTATATTTCTCAAACCATACAGAATATCTCAACCCTAACCATGCTAAGTGCGACTTTCCTAACATTTGCAAACAGTTTGGATCCAGATCACACACTGAGTAATGTGGTGTCTGAACTGTGTCCAAACGGTTTCTAACTCGTATTCAACTCTTCTTCTGTTTTAAAAGCATGAAAACTAGTTTTTTGTTTTTTAGTAGACAATATATTTGAAGCAGACAACAATTCAGCATGAAAGGAGTTAACCCTTACAATGTTGTCTTTTCCAAGATCACTCTTCTATCTTTAAAAAACATGACCAGTTTACGTCGACTCTCGAGGAATACATCGCCAAAAGGTTCTGACAATATGACAAACGGTGTAGATCAAGATCACAAAATTCAATCAGGAGCACTTTGATCTGGGCTTACACTGTTTGCAAATGATGGATATATCTATACATGTAGTTCCAGTGCTATGAGGGTTAAGATTGTTGTCAAAAACTACCTGCTAGCTATATCTGTAGTTTTCGATCTTTTTATGTTGTGGCAGAGGAAGCTTTATACTTGTATATACATGTATATAAATGAGCCATGCCATGACAAAACCTGCCTTATTGCATTGCAAACAGTGTAGATCAAGGCCAGCCGCTGCATAAATGAGCCATGCCATATGAAAAACTGCCTTATTGCATTGCAAACAGTGTAGATCAAGGCCAGCCGCTGCATAAATGAGCCATGCCATATGAAAAACTGCCTTATTGCATTTCAAACAGTGTAGATCAAGGCCAGCCGCCGCATCATAGATGAGGTGGCTGGTCTTGATCTACACTGTTTGAAACACACATGCATCTAAAGCATTTTATGTAACTGTATTATAAACGGCTTTTGATAGTCTAGACCAAACTCAGATGCAAAGCCTGGGGTGACAACGATGCTTGGTCTGTACAATGTTGCAATGAAATAAGACATGTTTTGTCATGGAATGGACCAAATATAATCAAACATGTTTTAAGTAAACATTAGAAAAAATATTCTCATGGAGTCTTAAGTCAGGGGACACTTATTACAGAACACATGTAATGCATAAAGTTCTTATGCATGTAGCTTTCTGCAGTACTGTTGTCATGTATTTAGCAGAACCTGTCTTAACTCTTTCCTCCCTGAAACTTTAAATGGACAATTCCAGTTTCCATTTTAGTCAAGTCCATTTCTGACTTTTAAGGGTTGTTTTGTCAATGTTTGGCATTATGACAAACAGTGAAGACCCTGATCAGAGGGCTCCTTTCGGAGCCCTCTGATCTGGGTCTTCACTGTTTGCACAGGGCAGTTTAATATTCACATGTACTTTGTTTGAAAATGACGCCTATATGCGGGACTAGGGTTCAAAGGGTTAAAATATGGACACTCTTCTTCACTCGTGTGTCTAGTAAGAAACAGGGCACAACAGTTATGCAGATTACTACTATATATGAGAGTTTTCTCATATATACAGCGCTCTCTCTCTACAACGACACCCAAACGGGAAAAAATATACTCTGGGAGTCTAATATTAAAGTCAGGGAACAGATTATTACAGAACAAATGTAATGCAGAAAGTTCTTATGCATGTAGCTTTCTGCAGTGGTGTTGTCTTGCATTTAGAACAACCTGTCTTAAAATATGGACACTCTTCTTCACTCGTGTGTCTAGTAAGAAACAGGGCACAACAGTTATGCAGATTGCTACTATATATGAGAGTTTTCTCATATATACAGCGCTCTCTCTCTACAATGACACCCAAAGGGAGACAAAAATTGTGTGTGTTGTTCAGATGGAGTCGTTATAGGGAGGGAAAATGGCTTACATTTGAAAACAGCTTGAATCCAAATCAGACGCCGCGTAACGCGGTGTCTGATCTGGATTCAAGCTGTTTGTCACTTGTCATTATGTTTTTTTTCTGTCAAAATGTCCAATATGTGACTTTGAGAAAAACAGAAGATGACAATTTTAAGCAGACGACATTGCAGCCGTGAAAAGGTTGGACATAATTGACTTGTTTGGGGAACAGCGGCAAGTGTTGTTGTGGGGAGGGGATCATTGTTGGGAGGGCTGTTGAAGGGAGGAAGCACTGTAGTAGCAATCTGATCTCATTTGTAAATGAGCATAATATACTATTTCTTATGCTGTAATTACACACAAATTGATACAAATTAACACATTAAAGTGGTATTTCTAAACTACATTTTTCAATATACATGTAATAATATATTGCTTAACCCTTTACCCCATAGCCTGATTCTAGTCTTGAAAATAGGTGACCACTTAAAGCAGGTTGAAAGTAAAGCAGAATGTGCCTTAAGGCGCATTCTGCTTTACTTTCAGCCTGCTTTTAGCTAACATCTGCTAAATAAATATAGAAAATATTTTTTGTCAAACATATTTATGACTGTATAAATTTCTTCAATTGAGGAATAAATCAAAGGCGTAAAAAGGCGTGTTCATGGGGTAATAGGTTAAAAAGCTCTTCTATGGGGGGGGGGGGGGGGGGGGGGGGGGGGGGGGGGGGGGGGGGGAATGGGATAATTTGAACAATATTTAACTTCAACAAATTCTATAGTACTCTGGGTAAAAACACAACAATGTATCAAATTCTGGTTAATAATAAATTAAGACATAAAAATGTATATTTAAACAGGGCTCCAGATAAGAGGGGGTAAACTGAACTAATCCAACAATTTCTCACTCATTTTAGCACCAAATCCTATGGTGTTACTACTCATTAGAATTGTCTCAAAGAGACGATTCTAATGAGAAGTGACGCCATAGGGGTTAAAGAGAAAATAAAGATGTTAGTTTTTGAAATACTCCCCTTATCTGGAGCCCTTTTTAAAGAAACACTTACCTCTTGGATCTACCAGGTCCCTTTTCCATGTTGTTATACCCTTTGAGTCTAAAATAACAAACTGCCTCATTCTGCCGTTATAAGCCACTGCAACAGATGAAATGACATTTACACTCATGTTGAACATTATACTAAAGCTAGAAGACATATATAGTATTTTAAACACTGTCTTAACCCCGTTCCCCCATAGCCTCTTTCTAGTTTTGAAGACATGTGACAACTTAAAGCAGGTTGAAAGTAAAGCAGAATGCGCCTTAGGATGCATTCTGCTTTACTTTCAGTCTGCTTTAATAAACTACCATCTGCTAGGATACACATGTATAGAAATATTTCTTTTGGTACATGTTTATGACTGTATAAATTGAAACTATTTTCCTCAGTGGAGGTATATATTAAATGTGCTATAAGAAGCTTCTATGGGGGAAAGGGTTAATTCTAGATCAGGCAAATATGTTGTATCTTATTTTTACATTTACTAATGATTCTAAAATAAGCTTTAACTTAAAATTCTTTTATTTGATTTATCATAAAAAAAAACCAGTTAATTGTTTTCTGAAGTAGTTACAGTGTATTAAGTTATTAACCCATTACCCCATATATATGCCATTTTACACGTTAAATTCAGTCCATTGTGGTCCCCAAACGAAATCAGTTTCACGATATGCATTGATGAATATGTACGTTAGCGTAAGAAATGTTTTCGACTGTATACATACCTCCCATTATGTCAGCTTGCAGGCTACTGTGCTCATATGTTGCCCTTGCTTGTATTCCATATGGTATAGATGTATACTGGCTGGAGATTTGAACATGGGGTCCATCACTACTGCCACTGAGACTGCTAACCCCTGACATAGCAGACTCTGACCGCTGAGTCCTTGATAAGCTCTCCTTAATCTTTTCAAATACAGGATCTTTGCCTTGAAATGATTTCCCTTCATCACTGTCGTCTTCTTCCTCTTCTTCAATATTACTGAGCATATCACCATAAACTGACTCCGAGTCAAATGAAGCATCCCCTTCAACCTCGGAGTCTCCCTCTTCAACAGGCTCCAAGTTACCTGGTGGAAGCCTAAGAGGACCAGGGCTTTCATACCCTGGTAATGTATGGGTAGAGCCTGTCATATTTTCATCAGCTGATTTCAATCAACAAGGGGAATGATTTGAAATAAACCTGAAATAGATAAGGTAATGAAATGTAACTTCTATTGTTTTGATAAATTTCAGACAAAGATTCCAAGCTTTTTCACCTTTATCAACCGATATTAAAGATAATTAAGTTTTCATTGAATTTGAAAGGTACAAGAAATGATGAGGTTAACCCATTACCCCATAGCCTGTTTCAAGTTTTGAAAATAGGTGACTACTTAAAGCATTCTGCTTTACGTTCAGCCTGCTTTAAGCTATCATCTGCTAGAATAAAGAACATTTTTCTTATAATACATATTCATAGCTGTATAAATCTGATCTCTTTTCTTCAGAGGAAGAATAAATGAAAGGGGTAAAAAGGTGTATTTATGGGGTAATGGGTTAATGGCACAAGAGATAGCCAAGTCTTAATGTTTTTCACACAATTATGTAGCTAATTATTTTGGCCACACAACTACTGATTTATGCACCCAGATGGACAGATCAATGACAGTTTCACCACAGGGGTCCAGCAAAAAAAACAAGAGGGCCATGGCCCACAAGTCGCTCACCTGAGAACATTGTATCTAAGCTGACTGGGCAAGACAATATTGTGATATATATTAAGCTATAAAAAGGATTTTTAAAGGTTTTCCTATATAAGTATATATGAAACTGATAAGCCCCGGAGCAGGGCCAAATTTGATCAAGGGGTTATAATTTGAACAATCTTGGTAGAGGACCATAAAGCAAAGCTACATGTCAAATATAAATGATCTGGGCCTTACGGTTTCAGAGAAGAAGATTTTTTAAAGGTTTTCCTATGAAAAACTAATAAGCCAGAGGACGGGCCATTTTTGGCCCAGGGGTCATAATTTGAACAATCTTGGTAGAGGACCATAAGGCAAAGCTATATGTCAAATATTAAAGATCTGGGCCTTATTGTTTCAGAGAAGAAGATTTTTAAAGGTTTTCCTATATAAGTCTATGTAAAACTGATAAGCCCGAGGGCGGGGCCAATTTTGACCCAGGGGTCATAATTTGAACAATCTTGTTATAGGACTATAACGCAAAGCTATATGTCAAATATAAATGAGCTGGGCCTTACAGTTTCAGAGAAGAAGATTTTTAAACGTTTTCCTAAGAAAAACTGATAAGCCCTGGCAGGCCCCAGGGTCAAAATTTGAACAATCTTGGTAGAAGATCATTAGGTTATGATACATACCAAATATCAAAGGTCTGGGCCTTTTGGTTTCTGAGAAGAAGATTTTTAAAGATTTTCTTATGCATTAAAAGTTGTCTATATGGTCATGTTAGAAAATCTAGTCCCACAGGAAGGGGAATAACTCTAGCCAAAATCTTTGAACCAGATTTCGTTCCCCCTTGTCACTGATGCTTCTGATAAAGTTTGGTTGAAATCGGGTCAGTGGTTTCAGAGGAGATGTTGTTTGAAAATGTAAACGGACGACGGACGGAATGGGATCACAATAGCTCACCCTGAGCCGAAGGCTCAGGTGAGCTAAAAAAAAAAAGCTTGGATAATTATATATCCTCTACATTTGTATCAGTGGAACCTTTAGCGAAAATCGATTATAAAAAATCAATTTAAATTGAACTGGGAGATACATTGAAGGAATATGGAGAAACAATAGTTTTCTAACTGAAAATAACACTGAAAGTAACCGAACAACGGATGAAAATAAAAAGGGACTCTGTAAAGTTGACATGGGACCCCTCTTTTTGAATGTCACTGAGTCCCTGGGACTCGGTAGAATTTAGGGCTAGCGCGAAGCCTGTAAAACCTTCGATGGTTTCAAGTAGACGGATTTTACAATAAACTCACCTTTACTTTTTCCCAGAGGATCTTATTCTAGATAAACAATTGTGATCTGAAGACACTGCAGTGCTTGTCTAGAGAGCAGATCATTTCACGAACAAGAGGGCCATGGCCCTCATTTCGCTCACCACAGAACATTGTACACCTAAGCTGACTGGGCAAGACAACAATTTTATATAGCCATAAAATAACAAGGTGATCAAACTAAGTCAGAATAATGAGGTAGGTGGATATGTTATGATTTGTGTAATTTGTACAGCGTCCGAAACCATCTATCCGAAACTGACGGGCTGTCCGAAACGGCCAGACCTGTATGCATCTCTCTGTTACGAGTTGAATCAATTGCGAAAGACATAAGTAGGATCACTTCGAAATCAGACAATCACTTTTATTCCAGCAAGTGACACGCTTACCGTTGTCATAATTAGAAAGCCCCCACTTTCATTCCGTAAAAATGCATCGATCTAACGGACGTCCTCCATATTTGTTTACAGTTAGCAACACAAGTCAAGTCAATCGGTGTCATGAGAATTACACAAATGTGAAAATCGCTCGCTCCGCCAACTTCTTACTGGACATTTTTTTGAGAAAAGTTCCATTTTTAATAAACATGAATATCTTTTTTTTTTATAAAATAATATAACTAAAAAAAATCTATATATTCAAGTAAACTGTACAGACAAAATATAAGATATTGTCCAAATAAGAATAGTTCATTAATTTTAAATATGGCGCAACCATATGGAATCCTTACCTCAAGGGGGACATAGACAAACTAAAGAAAATTCAAAACCGGGCTGTCAGATTCATTAAAAATAACTACAAGGACAGAGAGACAGGAGCTGTCACAAAAATGAGAGAACAACTGGAACTGGAGACCCTTGAAGACCGGAGACTATATGTCTAAATAATCTCCAAATATGCCTGGAATAATATTCAAGTGTTAAAATCATTTACACAAAAAGGGTTTAGGCAAAACCCGGTCTTAGGCTCATTACAGTATCATTCAATGTTAGAAGTTCTCTGAATATATAAGCAGGTACAAATCCTACTATCAAAGACATTAAAAAAGAAACATTGTTTTCAGATTTGTTCAGTATTAATCGAGTCCTGGTTTTCTTTTCATTTTATTTCAGTCTGAAACCATTATGAGTATTCTCAAGTACTTTGATTATACTTTGTATTTCAATTATTTACGACACACTATTAAAGTTTGTTTATTTGGGTTTCAGCACTGCGACACAATATTGGTCATATAGCACCGATGTGTGTATGTTTGTTTAAACGATTAAACGACAGCGCAATAAGCTATTTATCTGCAGGAGCCCTCTGATTTGAGACTTCACTGTTTGCACAGGACAAGTGTACTCTTCGCAGGTACATATTTGGTAAAGGACGCACATATGCGTCAATAGGACTGCAATGAGTTAAAACAGAACGGTCTGACTGGTCTTTGCACTTTTACAACTTTACAGGGTATTATTTTTTGTGCTAAATTAAGAGACACCGACTGTTACAGAATGTTAACTATGTAGCGGATCTGGTATTAAGTACGACCCAGCGCTATGTACAGCTAGTGACTTATAGTTTCAGAAGTTTTTCCTGTAGTTGTGCAACGTTTAACAATATCATTCAGTGAGAGCCCCTATGCACTTTTTGCTCTGCTCTCATTCGGCCTCAGGTTTTGAGCTCTGTATGAATCTAAGTAAATATGTAAATTATTACTATTAAATGGTAAATATTGAGCAGGTCTCCACTTGGGATGAGTTGGGGATAAAGCAGAATGCTCCTTAAGGGGCAAACTAGTCAATATCAACAAAGGTTTTGCTACGACAACTCATATAAGTATTATAATAGATTTGTATTCCTACGAAGGCAAGGCTGCCATAAGTTGACATGAAAAATCCTAAGATTTCCAAATTTGCATTTTTCAAGTGCGATTTTACGAATCGTACCTTTACCCCATAGCCTTTTTCATGTTTTGTTGACATGCGACTACTTAAAGCAGGCTGTAAGTAAAGCAGAATGCGCCTTAGGGCGCATTCTGCTTTACTTTCAGCCTGCTTTAAGCTACAATGTACTGGGGAAAAATCCGGAGATTTAGGAAAAATCCGGAGAAATGGCAGCCCTGGAAGGCAACTTTGTCTTTGTAGCAAACCATTTCCCAGTATATAGATCTACACCCGTGGTAATAACCCCGTGATATGCACTGACTTCGTAGGAATACAAATATATTATAATACCCATATAAGTTGTCGCAGCAAAACATTTTGATGATAATGCGTAGTTGGCCCCCAGCGGACATAGGGCAGTAGATGTCCCGTTCTTATTTACCATTCTAACACGTTTCGCGCAGCCCCTATACAAACAAAGAAGGGACGTATCTGTGTTAGAACTCACAATAAAACACTCGCGCGCTGTACATAACGTTCTAACGTGACGTCATATGGCTTCGAAAATGCGTACGCCAAGAAATGTAGTTCCGTTGCTTCGGTGCAAGTTAAGGTTAAATTATGTGTTAGAATCGAAATAATAGATTAATAACAGTGTTTTATCTTGCAATCGAACACGGGTAGTTGTTGAGATGCTTGTAATTAAACCACTCGGCATAAAGGACTGGTGATTAAGTCACTACGCATCTCCACTCATACCAGTGTCCGATTGCACGATTAAACACTGGTATGAATTTATGATTTCTTAACTTGTACAAATGTACATTCCTAGTAGAATAATAAATGGCCTCCTGTGAGTCAAACACAAGTGTGTTGTATCATCATTTATTTACAAGAACGACGTGTTAGAGAATCTACAGCAGACTGCTATATAACATACCAGTAGTTGTATCAGCATGTGCAGTAGTTACTTAAAATATAGTTTGTTTCAAGAATGTGTCAAGAATGAAGTTTGATAGAACACCGCTACAGTTGTTTAATGCGAGGATCTGCGATCAGCATTATTGTTTTGCATTTCTGTAGATGATAGTACATTTTGTAGATATACTACAGTTTACATAAAATTTACTATTTCCATTTTACTTGTATTTTAGCTTTTCAATTCAAGATATTACAATTCTTTGTAAACCTCATTTCATAAAAGTTTACACAACCATCTACAGCATTAATCCCAATACGCCCTCCGCTCAATATCTTGTCCCCGTCGCATACGGGTCCGTTTTCTCTATTCAATAGACCTAGTTTCTCTTAACGATTTAACCTATCAGAAATGATCAGAAATCTAGGTCAATGCGCTTGAAACACAATTAAATACTCTCATCGGGTAATAGGCCGAAATGGCCTAGGCTGATGTTCTGGTTTCTTTCACATTTATCTTGGACTGAAACCCTTGCGAAGTAAATTATTGCTGTTACAGGGCTGCCATAAGTTGACATAAAAATCCTAAGATTTCCAAAATTGCATTTTTCAAGTGCTATTTTACGAATCGTACCTTTACCCCATCGCCTGTGTCTAGTTTTGTTGACACGTGGCTGCTTACAGCAGGCTGGAAGTAAAGCAGAATGCGCCTCAAGGCGCATTCTGCTTTACTTTCAGTCTACTTTAAGCTACCATGTACTAGAGAAAAATCCTAAGATTTAGGAAAAATCCGGAGAAATGGCAGCATTGCTGTTACTATGCCATCATTTCTAAATTTAGCGTGGATACTTTTCTAAATTTATCGTTTTGGAAATTCTGTTTATAAAATGAAATGATATAGACACGTACTGTACCCACAAACAAATTTAAACAGCGAGGGTATATCATTTTTTGCTTGTGGGGACTCCGACCAGCCTACATGGGATGATAAGATAAAACTATGTTCCTGTCTAGCGCCCCTACAAATCACTGACTGTTCTGGGGTTTCCCTAGGCGTCTAAAAGAGCATCTGGCTGAGTAGTTTGGTTCCCTGTCTCCTATATCTCCGATTATGAAAGAATCAACATCCAGGAACCTGACCACCGGCTGAGCAGAACTATTTATAACTCTCAAATTAGACCGTTATTTACATAATTTTTCATGGAGACAGGAAAAGAAGTGTTGTGATATTTGGTCTATTAATAAGAGACACGTATATCTAAGTATACTAGTTTAATGATCTACACGTTAACATGTTGGAAGCTACGTAATAGTTAGAGTTTATTTCAATGATTCTTAATGATTAAGAAGCCAACAAATGAGGGAGCCTGCGACCGAATTTGGCTTCTTAATTATTAAGAAGCGTTGAAATAAACTCTAACCATTTTAGTGTTTGGCCTACCTTTTCAGCCAATCAGCAAGCCACAAAATTCAAATTTTCGCTCGGTTTAATTATTAAGTCAACGGGATTTAACGAGATTTGGCAATTTAATTATGAAGTGTTCGAGACTTGGATTTAGACGTTAGCAAGCATTGCGCATGTGTTAATATTTCGGTCAGCTCCGCCCATGGCGTGACTTTTAAGCTTTACGGGAAATCCATTACACAGCAAAGTGCATATAGATATATCTACATGTACAATTCAATTTCGAGGAAAATAATGACATTTTGTAGCTCGCTAGTCGGAAGAAAATTGTGAAAATCATTCAAATTTTATTTAATCTTTAGGAGGGGCGAATGAGAAAAAGAAAACACAATATAATTAAAACAGAATTCTTACCGTAATTAACAAAACCAACATCTACAAACCATTGTCAATCGCGGCGAAAACACTAAAGACAGGCGTCTGCATAATGCAAGATCAAAATAATGCAGAGAGCTCATTTATGAGTTTTGTGCATTATTTCAGGGCTCCAGATAAGAGGGAGTAAACTTCACAAATCCAACATTTTCTCACTTATTTTAGCATCAAATCCGATGTTGTTACTACTCATTAGAATCGTCTCTCCGGTAGTAGTGACACCGTAGGGTTTTAAGCAGAAATAAATATTTTAGTTTTTGAAATATCCCCCTTATCTGGAGCCCTGTATTTTGTGCTGCATTAAGCATTTAGACGTCAATAACTATTCTTTTTCCATCGTTTTTTAAGATTGCCATTTTCTTAACGCATCTTGGAACACGAATTGTCAAAGTGTCATTGCCATGCGCCATGTTGCTGCGTAATAAAACACACACTATATATAACAGGCTGTGTAAACATCTGTCGGCGGAGAAAAATATGTAAATGAAGTGAAGTGACGTCATATGTGGGCGGGTCAAACACTAAAAACAGAATGCACAGAGTATGCTAACTCAATGTGTATTCTACGGACCAGTATGAGGTAGTACAGCTACAGGTGAAGTGTATAGACTAGCCATAATACAACAAGAAGAAGTCTAAATGTTGGGAAATCAATTAAACTGATCTTCAAATGGCATAAAGTAACTAGCAAGATATTGGGGATTCGGAATTTACCTGTGGGGAAGTCTTCCAGTTGTATGCCACTCGGGTTGAAATAAATTAGTGTCTTCATTTTATTGCTCTGTGGTTGCGTTTAATTTAAACTAGTTCAATTAGGTTTTAGAGTATAATAACAATTCACCAACTTGTTTCGTTAAAGAAATTACCCCAGTCCATTCAATGACCCCACCTATCGTTCTCACTAGGCGTGCAAGTAATTGTAAAGCATGAGGAAAGTGTGCACATCCATCTGGCGTTGTCCAGAGAGGCCCCGAAATACTCACATTCAATGGGGGTTTCAATGTGATTGACTAACCAAACTATCAAATATAAGGTAAACGGACCTGGCATGATCGAGCCGCTTCAGTGATTCTTTGCTCTGACAAAACCACCGTTCTGAGCATGGGTTGCACAGTATTTTAACATCTAGGTATAACCACCTAAGCTAGGTCAAGTTATGTCTTTAAATACCGTTAAACCGACATAAAATCCTAAGAAACCCAAATCCAAACTCAGCCTGCATAAAACTGAAACCACAAGCATGCAGATCTTCAGTACTTTGATTAAATCTGTACCCCTTACACCGTTTAATAGTGTCGACCCGCTCTAAGTTCGCCCTATATAAGCCATAGTTTCAGAGCCAACAGTTCACTTCAAAACAGGATCCAGGCTATAACAGACGTTTTTATAACTTTATATATGGACGTTTCGCTGTTGATTGAGGCCAATAAACCCATAAAATAGTATCACCGCTTACATTTCTTGCTATCAATAGCAAGGTCACTGTAATAAACTTTCGGTTTCATCCCATTCACTGTGTTTCCATATGCATCCGCTTGGGGGAAAAGTATTGAAATGAGATCCTTAAACATTGCCATTTTGTGTAAACGACCACAAATAATCATTTTCATACATAAAACTATTCAAATTCACACACAGACAAAACAAAACATTGCAACTAATTGTATTTTTTCAAGGGAATACTTCGACCCGGAAGTGATTCCTGACCAGGCCGAGACAATACCTATTTTAAGTAACATTGGAAATACCGTATCGATGTAGTACTGGATATTTGTGTTTAACATAAAATAGATCTATATGTTAACTGCCTGGATAGGTAAGTTATTTAGAAACAAAAAGTATTTAAGAAGCGATAAACAAGTTTAAATGTGACATTATAGCAGAAAATTAAACGTTGATAATAGTTCAATTGACCAATGTTCTGTGTCTTATCACCAGTTTTATATATATAGCGACAAGTAATGATTAAAAAATTGATTTACAGATTTAATTTTCAGAGATATTTACACATTTTTGAAATGAGAAATATTCTAATTGAAGATACGCTGGATAGGTGTGTATCACCATCAGATCAACCCTGTTAACAAAACATAAATTGACCCACTTAGAATGATACATCGAAAATGAAACTATTTCAGCATTTAGCTCGCTATGCCCTTCTTAACCATTAAGATTTCACTTAATATGTTTTAACTATAACTTATTTCTCCATCTAATCCTGTCTTGTGACATATCTTTGGAATCGTCTTTTCAAGACGATTCCAAAGAGATGTCACAAGACAGGATTAGATAGAGAAATCAGAAATTAAATGTTTTTGAAAGATTTGACTTACAACAACATTTTGTCGTAAGAAGTTTTATGAAACAGGCCCCAGATGTGCAGAGAGTTTGTATTTCAGTTTGATCATAGGGAGAAATAGACACCATTGCTTTACATAGCTTAATAACAGTGTACTATGACTACCAATTTAATTAGAGACTTCTAATTTAAACCGTACTAGTAGGAAGATGGTAAATGGTTATTGGTACACGCCACGGCGTTTCCGTCCTAGTACAGCGTCCCCTCTCTTCAACGGTCCCTCTAATCTCCCTCCTAACAACGACTGTCACTCCCTCCTTACAACGACCCTTGCTACAGTTCCCTAAACAGGACAGTTATGTCTAATGCTCTAACTGCTGCAATATCAACTGCTTAAGAGTGTCGTCTAGCTGCTGTTTTTCTGAAAGTGACATAATGGACATTTTGGTAGAAAATAAATTAATGATGAGTGACTAACAGCTTGAATCCAGATCAGACGCTGCGTTACGCGGCGTCTGATGTGGATTCAAGCTGTTTGCAAATGTAAGCCAATTTCCTCCCTATAACGACTCCCTCCGAACAACGTACACACTCTTTGTCTCCCATTTGGTGTCGTTGCTGAAAGGGAGCGCTTTAGTACTAGATCTTGTATATTTTTTACATTTAACTGACATGTTCCAGGCGTTTTGCTACTCAGTTACGGTTTTACTTCTCATTTTACTTCAATATTTAGTGTTATTTAGTTAATGGACTACAAGACACGTGCACATAATTATATATGTTTCAAAATTGAGGGACGTAGGGTTTTTAGCTAGAGCACAGTTAACCCGCTGAAGGTAAGAAGGGCTCCAGATAAGAGGGAGTAAACTGAAGAAATCCAACATTTTCTCATTCATTTCAACACATTCATTTGGTGTTACTGTCACTACTCATTAGAATCGTCTCGAAGGGATAATTCTAATGAGTAGTGACACCATTGGGTTTAATGCAAAAATAAAGATTTTAGTTTTTGAAATACATGTAGTTTGTCAGTAGGGGAATGTGCTGATTGCTAAACATGCTGTTACATGAGGTGTTTCCTTTTTGGGAGCATCTATCGTTTCCAACGATTTTCTGTTTTCTTCAGAAATGCAAGTCGTAGGGTATGTCAAACAGTTTTAATTCTAACCAGGACACAGACTGTTTTTCCCAATGCTTGCGAATGTATCACTAGTTACTATAATTATACATCTTTATTATATACATGTCGATGATTTATAGAGATTTCTCAGTTAGATAAATTTGATATCGTCACTGTTGATATCATCACTACATATAGTGACGATATCACTTTTTTGACGTCACGTCATAATTAGTTTTGTGACGTCGCGGTAATCAATTTTGTGTGTTTTTTCTGTAAAAACGTCATTTAAATATATATAATAAATAGAATAATCAATTCCTTTGAATAGATATGAAAAATATATCACTCGAATGGGTTGTTATCTGGTTAAAAAACTCGTCCTGCGGACTCGTTTTTCAACCAGATAACAACCCATTCTCGTGATATATTTTTCATATCTATCCAAAGAAATTGATTATCCTCTATTTATTATATATCTATCAATAATTTATAGAGATTTCTCAGTTAGATAAATTTGATATCGTCACTGTTGATATCATCACTACATGTAGTGATGCTATCACTTTTTGTGACGTCACGTCATAATTAGTTTAGTGACGTCGCGGTAATCAATTTTGTGTGTTTATAATAAATAGAATAATCAATTCCTTTGCATAGATATGGAAAATATATCACTCGGATGGGTAGTTATCTGGTTAAAAAACTCGCCCTGTGGGCTCGTTTTTTAACAAGATAACAACCCATTCTCGTGATATATTTTTCATACCAATCCAAAGAAATTGATTATCCTCTATTTAACCAGGAAGCAATGATATTTTTGTATTTTAGGCTTGTTATCTTGATATATACATTTAGCTGTATGTGTTTTATCTTCAGAAAATAGATGGACATGATTGTCAGATTTTTCAGCTTCATGGTCATTTTAGCTAACCCAACTGAGCCTGGGGATCTCGAGGGTAAGTATTGCAGCAGTAACCCATTAACACATTCATGTCTAGTGGAGTCTTCCATGCTTGTATATTGGATCAATCCAATTTCCATTCAAGGAGTCCCTGGTCTATTTATCTAGTTCCATTTTATTTTTGATAGAAATTCATGTTAGTAAACAGTGCAGACTCAGACCAAACACCGCAATATGCGGCGTCTGATCTGAGTCTACACTGTTTGTCTATGTCCTATTAAAGGGACGCTATATATAGGGAGCGCTGTATAAACATGTGTATTGACGATTCACTGTAGTTCAGTACGGAAACCACAATTATTTTCCCGTTTAACAAACTAAACTTAAGGTAATCCAACACTGAAGGTGGGGTATAGTAAATGTAAAATTGGTATTTTAAATGGATACAACATGTAATTCCCCTACTATAGGTAAAATATGAAAGCTTTTCACCATCTCTTAATGCCGAGATAAGGTAAAAATACCGACCTTCAGTGTAGCAATACCTTAATCACAATAAGAATTCAATATGGTGACTTTTTTTTTTTTTTTTATCTCAGGGGCATGAAGATAAGAGCTTAATCAAAAGCTTGATAACAGCGCTTTACACTTTACAGTCGACATAAATGTAGTTAAATATGAATGGACATGGGATACAAATGCAATATTTGTCGGCAAACGTATGGAACTTTACAGTAACTACATATACAATGTTATTACACAATTCATATTGGAAGGTTATGTAAGTCATATTTCAGCTACAGTACCCAAATTAACACTCATTGATAGTGCTAAAATACATACATTGTATATTGTGATGATTTAAAGTAGGATAAAATAACAGCAGAATAATTCCCTATATGAATTCCCAATTGCTTTTTAAAAGCAGTTACCTACATTAAAAGTTGCAAAAGAGCTTTCTTTTAATAGGTCGAAATATCAGTATTTTTACAATATGCCTGTTTGTATTAGGAAGGAAATTTGTTTGTATGAACATTTAACCCATTACCCCATAGCCTGTTTCTAGTTTTGAAAATATGTGACCACTTAAATCAGGTTGAAAGTAAAGCAGAATGCGCCTTAAGGCGCAGTCTGCTTCACTTTCAGCCTGCTTTAAGCTGTTATCTGCTAGGATATAGAAAATATTTCTTATGATATATATTCATAAATGTATAAATTGGAACTATTTTCTTTAGTGGAGGAATAAATTATAGGGGTAAAAAGACGTATTTATGGGGTACATGTAATTGGTTTGATATATTTCAGATTCTGCTACAGATGCCACGAGCAGTAGTGATGTTGATACAGACAGTGGCGACTCATCGCCTACAGTAAATCCACAACAAAAGGTAAAAATCGAAAAGAACATAGGGCGACACGAACATGAGCAGTATGCTGTACCTGAACCAAGACAATGGGACGGATATGAAATGCCTGTATCTGTAAAACCAAGGGTGCCTCAGCGTGCACATGTTCCAGATCCAAACAGTCATTTACGTACTTATTTGACAGACCAGTCTGTGTTTTCAGTCGACGGCTATGCTTCTTCAGTACGTCCCCCAATCTCACACTTCCCCAATTCTCACTCACAGTCTTCCAACTACATATCTTTACCAATTGATCCAAACACTTTATCTAGCAAGAATGTTTCAACAGACGCGTTTGCATGCCTCCCACCATACAGTAGACGTACTTCAAAAAGTAAAAATGTCGACGAAGACAAGAAAACAAAGGGAGTTCGAACACCTATAAAGGAACTTTCTTCATCACTAGAAGAAACGGCACTACCCAGAAAAGAAAACTTGGTACAGAAAAATGATGATATTGAAGATTTTATACGCGAATTTATCAAAAACACATCCACAACTTCAAATGTTAAGCATATCAAATTTTTTGACGCTGCTGTAGTGTATGACAAAACAGATTTTGAAGCTGTTCAGCAGTTTATTTTTGAAGTAAAGACTATTGTCAAAGTCAGATTACAAGAAGATGTACGAATTGAATTGTTTGACAGTTTAGAGTTTGCTCAATCCAAAGTGATGGTGGTTGAAGATGTTGTAGAACGATGCAGTATTGTATTTGTGTATCTCACTGAACATTGCAATGAAGATACCTTTAGACTGTTCTGTGATGAGGGCATTGGTCTCACTCGTCTTGGAATATCTGGTTCGCATAAATTATGGGACCATGAGCGTCAGTGGGTGTTAAAACCGGTTCACACACAACCAACACATACACGACGATATAAAACACCAGTTGGCCTAGTCTCCTTGCAAGGCTTAGACTGGTATGATAAAGATTCTTTACATACCAAGGAAAGATTAGTCGCACTCCTGGAGCATGCCGTTAGGCAAAGAAAAAGGAAAGAAGGTGAAACAAACGTAAAACTAGACAGTAATAGACACAAAGAAGAGACAGGCGGTTTCAAAAATGCAAAACCAAGTCGAGAAAAGGTGGTAAAGGTTATTGAAAAGAGAAATATGCAAATTGGGAAGCAGTCGCTCAGTGAAGATGCATTGTCACTTCCAAGCCAAGAAAATCATACATTGAATCCAATGCGAGGTGGCCAGGAACCCATAAATAGGTTTGTTAATGGGAATGGTCCAGTAGCTAGTTACACGATGAGTTACCCAGTACAACATCCAAATGTTCCCCAGCCACCTCCTTACACAAGTCTGCCACAGCAGCAATATCAACCAGCTTACATTGACCAGTATGGACAACACGCGAGTTTTAATCAGAATGTTCCTAGCCAAGGTAATGTGCCTATCCAGTATTCTGCCTACACTAGTCAGCAGCAATATCCTGGTTACAGCATTCCGAACCAGAATCCTTTACAACCCCATATTCCTGGATATAACAGAATGCAGCAGTACACACATTCTCAACCGTCCCTCCAGAACTTGCAGAACGATCAACATTATCAAATGCAAGGCCACATGGCTCAGTATCCGCCACATCCCTCAAACCCCATCCAGCAAATACCTACTGGCCAGAATGTTATAATACAGTCTGCAGGCTTATGCCCTCCAGAGCACATTCAACACGTCTCGCGTGCTCCTGGTGTTACGCCTCCATCCATGCAATATCAATATGTGCAAAATAATTCACATTATGAGCCGAGTCAACTCTCTCGTAGACAACCATCTCCGAGACCGGAACAGCAGAGTGGCATGTCTGAACCTGGTAATTACATGAGAGACACTCTAAATGACGCCCCACCGCACTCTAACCTCTCGGTAGTGTCCCGCGTGACCGGTAAACTAATTACCAATCCGAACTTGAGCACTGATGACATTGAAGTTGACGATCCTAGTGGGCGAGACGATTCCTTCTATATGCCACATACACCGAAAAAACACCAAAGAGCACCCGTATCAGGTAGATAAGGATTAAAAATCTTCATTGTTTAATTAAATTTCTATTTGGCGATATGGCTAATATTTGCAAACAGTTTGGATCCAGATCAGACGCCGCGTAATGCGGCGTCTGATCTGGATTCAAACTGTTTGCCACTCACATTCATAGTTTCTTCAATATAAAATTATAAATGTGATTGTTTATATTTTTCGTAGATGATATATATTTTAAGCAGACCACAATTCAGCATGCTAAGGGTAATATTTTTTTAATTAATGAACCTTAAAGGGACTCGCAACCAAATTTTAATGTTGTTTGTGCAAAATTAAAAGAAAATACTCAATTAAAAGCAAATGTTTAAGAAGTAAGATAAGTTGCACCCTGAACATGCACCGATTCATGTACCTTCTAAGCAAATGGTTCAAAGTCAAAGTAATTTCACAGAAATGTTCGTTTTATGATTCTCTTATAAAGTAGTATAACTTTTCCGCCTCAGCTAAGCCAATTTTTCATGCATTTTTTACACACAATGTATATTACTGTAAGTTCTTCCATTAAATAAAGTTTGAGTGAAACGGAACTATTAGGCAAAGAGTTCATTCTTAAAATAATTAAGCCTCTGTTTTCAGCGATTTCAGCTAATCGCAATGCTATAAAATGTAAGAAATTGGCAAACAGTTTGGATCCTGATCAGACGTCGAGTTAACCGAGGTCTGATCAGCATCCGAATCGTTTGTTATGCACATATACTCTTATAGTTCTCAGCGAAATGATTAAAGCAGTTTGTATTACAGTAAAACCTCTCTATTACGGCCACTAAGAAGAAGGCTTATTGACTGCATAAAAAAAAATAGCATGACTATTTTCAATTGTTATATCTTTACATATGTGAATATACTGTATGATATAACTGATACTATATGTTGTGTATGATGATGTACTATGTACAAGTCAATAAAATATATGTTCTGTTCTGTTCTGTTCATAAAAGACAGGTGACAGCTTAAAGCAAGGTGAACGTTTAACGTTCACCTTGCTTTAAGTAGTCACCTGCCTCAAACGCATATTAATTAACAAAATTTAGTGGTCGTAATAGAGAGGTTTAACTGTACATGTACATTTATAATACAGGACATTCCAATGCTCATCAATTGCTGAGTGGCAGACCAATGAGTTCCGGTCGCACGGACTCTTCTTCGAGTGATGATAGTGATTTTGATCTTCCAATGCCTAAAGGAAAATTAAAATCTTCTAAAGGAAAACGGTTGAACATATATGGATGCAAGAACATCCAACTAGGCAGTGGCAACCAAGTGGTTGAAAACAAGAGTACCAAACGTAGAAAACGCAGCACGAGAAAACATTCATCCGCGGCAGACTCCAAACAGTTAGATGAACCTAGTATGAATAAGTAAGTACATGTACATGTATTATTAACCCATTTGCGCCCAGTGGATTCTTCCATGTTTATGTACTGGATTAGTCCATTTTTAGCTCACCTGAGCCAAAGGCTCAGGATGAGCTATTGTGATCGCTCTTCGTCCGTCGTCCACCGTCCGGCGTCCGTCGTCCGTCTGCCGTCGTCCGTCCACATTTTCAAACAACATCTCCTCAGAAACCACAAACCCGATTTCAACCAAACTTTGTCAGAAGCATCAGTGACAAGGGGGAACGAAATCTTGTTCAAAGATTTTGGCTAGAGTTATTCCCCTTGCTGTGGGACTAGGTTTTCTAACATGACCGTATAGACAACTTTTAATGCATAAGAAAATCTTAAAAAATCTTCTTCTCAGTAACCCAAAAGCCCAGACCTTTGATATTTGGTATGTATCATAACCTTATGATCTTCTAACAGGATTGTTCAAATTTTGACCCTGGGGCCAAAAATGGCCCCACCCTGGGGCTTATCAGTTTTTCTTAGGAATACCTTTACAAATCTTTTTCTCAGAAACCGTATGGCCTAAATCATTGATATTTGACATGTAGCTTTGCCTTACGGTCCTCTACTAAGATTGTTCAAATTATGACCCCCGGGTCAAAATTGGCCCCGCCCCGGGGCTTATCAGTTTTACATAGACTTATATAGGAAAACCTTTAAAAATCTTCTTCTCTGAAACTGTAAGGCCCAGATCTTTAATATTTGACATATAGCTTTTCCTTGTGGTCCTCTACCAAGATTGTTCAAATTTTGACCCCGGGCCAAAAATGGCCCCGCCCTGGGGCTTATCAGTTTTTCTTAGGAATACCTTTAAAAATTCTTCTTCTCAGAAACCGTATGGCCTAGATCATTTATATTTGAAATGTAGCTTTGCCTTATGGTCCTCTACCAAGATTGTTCAAATTATGACCCCCGGGTCAAAATTGGCCCCGCCCCGGGGCTTATCAGTTTTACATAGACTTATATAGGAAAACCTTTAAACATCTTCTTCTCTGAAACTATAAGGCCCAGGTTTTAATATTTGACATGTAGCTTTGCCTTGTGGTCCTCTACCAAGATTGTTCAAATTATGACCCCGGGCCAAAAAAGGCCCCGCCCTCGGGCTAATCAGTTTTTCATAGGAAAACCTTTAAAAATCTTCTACTCTGAAACCGTAAGGCCCAGATCATTTATATTTGACTTATAGCTTTGCCTTATAGTCCTCTACTAAAGTTGTTCAAATTATGACCCCCGGGTCAAAATTGGCCCCGCCCCGGGGCTTATCAGTTTTACATGGACTTATATAGGAAAACCTTTACAAATCTTCTTCTCTGAAACTGTAAGGCCCAGATCTTTAATATTTGACATATAGCTTTGCCTTGTGGTCCTCTACCAAGATTGTTCAAATTATGATCCCCAGGCCAAAAATGGCCCCGCCCTGGGGCTTATCAGTTTTTCATAGGAAAAATCTTGTTCTCTGAAACCGTAAGGCCCAGATCATTTATATTTGACATGTAGCTTTGCCCTATGGTCCTCTACCAAGATTGTTCAAATTATGACCCCTGGATCAAATTTGGCCCCGCCCCGGGGCTTATCAGTTATATCAGCTATATCAAAATGTTGTCTTGCCCAGTCAGCTTCTATGGTATAATGTCTCAGGTGAGCGAATTGTGGCCCTCTGGGCCTCTTGTTTATCAAAGGGATAACTGGTTAAAATACTCATCTTAATTATGTTTTATATTGAAATTCCTATCAGCTTACAGTGTAGACTCTGATCAGACGCCGCATAATGACTCATAGACTTCAATAGAAAACTATTTCAAAATATTGATGTAAATAACCAGAAGGCCAAATGCTTTGTTATTTGGTGTATAGCATCACCTAGTAGACATCTACCTAGTTTGTTAACTTGGGTCACTTATTTTACATATCTGACTAACAGACACAGTCAGGTTTCTAGGTTTTAAGCTCACCTAATAGTTCAGCTACATGTATTAGGATCGCCTTTTGACAGGTGTCCGGCCACACTTTCTTGTGAACACATAAGAGGCCACAGTTTGGGATCAAACTTCATACAAACGTTGTCCATGACAAGATGTATGTCTAGGTTGAATAGTCAGAACATAGGTCACAGTGACAAATCATAAAAAGACCTAGTGGAATATCGTTTTTTGGGCTCCGGCCCAACCTGTTCGTCCACAAGCGCTGCATGTAGCGGGACGCCAAATGACGTCATTTACGTCGACCTTAACGTAAACAACGTAACTTTTTGGCGGAAAATCTATATAGCGGAGGGTCTACAAACTACGGTTTCAATTAATTTAATAGGTGCTTAAACTTGTAATGTGATAAATAGAACCTCACATTCATGCTCATTAATTATCATTTTTAATAAACTCGTTGACTAAAATGAATATGACGCTCGCCAAGGCTCGCGTCATATTATTTTAGTCAACTCGTTTATTAAAAATGATAAATAATGAGCACTCATACAAGATCCTCTATATATACTATGCTCAAATAAAGATGGCTGTTCTAGATAATTTAAATGACCGAAGTGACCGGAATGACATATCACGTGATTAAAAAGGTAGCATGCAAAAAGTGGTCAGTTCCCTTTGACTGTTAAAGTTAGAACATAATAATTTGGACTAGGGATTTTATGAGAATTAAAGGGAATGAAAAAACAACAAACACACCCAATTTAATTATCAAATGTAATTAACTCCAGAAATAATGAATATCACCCTATGAAACAGATTTTAAAATAAAATTTCTTTTATAGAAAGAGAATGTTTGACTGATGCTTGCTGGCAGGTGGCACACGTGTTCCTAGGAACATCGGTTTATTTTATCGAACTTGATCCAAATGTTGCTGTTGATCAAATCTAGGCCATGTTCGAAAATGGGTAATGTCAGATCAAAAAGTAGGTCATAAGGTCAAATTCTTGATATTGTACCACCCACAAAACAACTATCAAGTTCAATATAATCAGGTGAACGAAATCAGGACCATCATGGCCGTGTTGTTTTCTTTTTTCAGTTTAAAACTTTCAATCAACCAAGAAACAGATATGTCAATAGCCAGATGTGAAAGAAGTAGTGTCAGTTCTAGGACTACCATGGCTGAAGATGGCTTAGATATCTCCTCATCCACTGACGGTAGAACTGGCATCTTACCAAGCAGCAGTTCTACAGATGATGTAACAACACAGCACGCCGACTATATTGGTGAAATCACGTCCGACATATACAAGAGACGTGCGCAGAAACGGTATCAGTCTTCAGGAAATACCACAGGCACAATGGCAGGACGTCTGGAAATAAACTGTTTTGATAAACCTGAACTACAAAATGGTGTAACCAAAGAATGGGAAGGACTAGAGTACAATGTCCTTGATGGAGAATGTTCAAATATTGAAAACGTGTTGGATAGCGAGCGATATGAAGAAGGTGATATAGATGAAGAGGTCATACCTGATATGAACCGTCACCTCGGAGATAGTAAAGCAACGTCGGGGAAGCAAGAAGAAGAGGTGAAGGCATATAACAAAGAAGCATGTTTTGCTTTCAGCTATTTTAAAGAAAAGCAACAAAAATTATTAATGAACCCGCTGCAATCCATAAGGAATTCACTCTGGTTCGATAATTACAGTGATGATTTGGACTAAAGAAACTAAGTGATATCTGTATATGATATCACTAAAATATTAGGTTGAAAATGTGAAACCTTTTTCTGTTATCAAATTCTAGAACAAATCTTATTGCAAATAGTTCAAAATATATTGGTTAACATAAATATTGTGGGTTAATGATAGACAGAAGTAACGTTACCATATGAGATAGGAATAGCCCGCTACATGCCTGCATATGTCAATGCAAGGCACTTTGCTATTCTATGATATACACTGGCCAAGTTTGGTGAACATATGGAGATCATATGGAGAGAAGTTGAAGATATGCTTAAGACATCTATCTTTTTTTTTCAAGGCCAATGGGTCAAGTTATTCCAAATTGGTATGCAACTTGTTCATTGTTCATACATACATCAAGTTGGATGAAGATCTGTATCTTAAAGAGATATGCTCTTGACAAAACCAAATTACCGAAAATAAATGGTCATGATTTAGAATCAAGGTCTTTATATAACAAATTGGTATACGACACTCTGTTATTGCAAGATGCATACGCATACCGAGTTTGGTGAAGTTTGGGATGTGCCCCTTACAAAAACTGATGGACGAACAATAATTTAAATGTCTGGGGTCCGTCGTCAGTCGCCAGCAATTTTAGTCTCTACACTCTAAAGGCCACACTGTTTATTCAATCTTTCTCAAATTTGCTCAGATTGTATACGACCATACGTACTCGGCTGAGTTCGATTATGGTTGAAATTGGACTAATGAGAGTTATCTGCCCTTGGTGTGTTTAAAATGCCATATGTAACAGTGTTTACACTCTAGCGATAACAGTTCTCAATGCATTTTGATTATACTTGCGCACAAAGTTCTTGTAGGAGTGCACTTTTGTTTAAATCGGACCAGTATGGCAAGAGTTATCTGCCCTTGATGTACTTAGAGTTGCTCGAAAGGGATTTATTTCAGTATTGTTTACGCTCTAGTGTCTACAAATCTACATAGATTTCAATAAACTTTACTAAAACTATATATGGCTATAAGAGCTGGAATTGGTTTGATTATGTGCTTTTAATGTATTAAAATGCCATACATGTATTTAAATGTTTTTACACGCTAGAAACTGCAGTTTTCAATGAATTTTGATTATATCTTCACATAATTTATTTCAGTATAAGTTCTTGAAGGACTAGAATGATTCTTGGATGGTTCCCTTCTTAGATTGTACTAATAAAGTGGAACAATGCAGAACTCTGGTTGCTATTGCAGCAAAACTTAAAAAGGGGAACTTTTGAAAAATCACAAGGCCCACATCTAATTCCTAAAGTTTTCTGCCTTACTATGCCCTGCATCAAGTTGCCACATATCATTAAAAATAGTATCGATGTAACCTATGTCCAGTTCAACTGAACATATCTGGCAACTGGTGAACTCTTTGAACACTGACCAACTGCCTTCTGCTAAAAATATTTTCTGCTAAAATTGTTTTTCAGTTTGTTCCATATACAATGTATACAAAAACAGGAAACATATACAGTGATCCACAACCACTTTTTTGTCAGAAATGTCTGTCCGTCTGTCACATTTTGTCCGAAGGCCTGCAAATGCTCGTAACTGAAATTATATATATATGGAAAGAGCTTGATGAGAGAAAGTGCAATTCACATGGGCCAGAACTTTTTGGCATCACTATTTCTGGAGTTAAACCCCTTTGTCAAATTTTCTTCAGGAAGACAACTCTAGTTCTACTGATGTTAATGAAATGAAATTTCATATATGGAAACAGTTTGATAAGAGGAAATGTCCTTAATATGTGGACATATCCGTAAGGGCTAGGATTTCTGGAGTTATTCCCATTCGTCATATTCAATGAAAACAAATCTCTTGTTCCAACATGCATATTCTGCAGTGCAGTGCATATTTATGTTATATAAACACACCGGATTTTCATTCTTTTGTTTTAAAGGACACCGTGGTGCCAGTGGAGTATGTACATTATGTCATAAACTAGCTGCTAGTATGATAGAAATATTTGTTATGTATTCTAGTTACAGCAGTTAGTCACTGTATAAGAAACAGATAAAACAAATAAACATGTCTTAATAACAGAGCTCCAGATAAGGGAGTATTTCAAAAACTAAAATCTTTATTTCTACGTAAAACCCTATGGTGTGACTACTCATTAGAATCGTCTCGATGGGACGATTCTAATGAGTAGTAACACCATAGGATTTGATGCTGAAATGAGTGAAAAAAGTAGGATTTGTTTGCTTTACTCCCTCTTATTAGCTCACATGGCACGAAGTGCCAATGTGAGCTATTGTGATCGCCCTGTGTCCGTCGTCGTCGTCCGTCCGTCGTGTGTCGTCAACTTTTTTCTTTAAAGATCTTGGAAACTACTGTGTCAATTTCATTTAAACTTAATAGGATTGTTCCTTGTAAGGTACTCTCTCAGATTTTTTGAAATATAGGTCATCCAATTGAAATTGTGGTTGTCATGGCAACCAATTGAAAAGACTTTAAAACTCTTCTTGTCAAAAACTACGGGTCTGAATTGAAAATAATTTTACCCAAATGTGCCATTGGTAACCCTCTGTAAGATTTCTTAAAATAATGTTCCTATCTTAAAAAACATGGCCGATAGTGGGTGGGGCAGATTTCCCTTATATGGCTAATATAGTGAAACCTTTAAAAATCTTCTTGTCTGAAACCGCTGATCCAATTTAAAAATAATTTCACACAAATGATCCATAGGTGACCTTTAACCAGATTTCTTAAAGTAATTTTGATATCTTAAAAAACATGGCCACAAGTGGGTGGGGCACGTTTTCTTTATGATATACTGTATACATGTAGTTAAAACTTTATAAATCTTCTTTTGTGAAACTGCTGATCCAAATTGAAAATAAGTGTACACAAATGACCCCTTGGCGACTCTATACTAGATTTCTTAAAATAATTTTGATATCTTAATAAAAATGGCCGCCAGTGGGTGGGACACGTTTTCCCTATGAAATACTGTATACATGTAGTTAAAACTTAAAAAATCTTCTTCTGTGAAACTGCGGGTCCAAATTGAAAATAATTTTACACAAATGATCCATGGGTGACCCTCTACCAGATTCTAAAATTATTTTGATATCTTAAAATTATTGCCGCCAGTGGGTGGGGCAAGTTTTCCTTATATTTCTGTATAGAAATTTGTCAAAAATCTTTTTCTCTGAAACTTGGTCTGCTTTAAGAATATTTTATTAAAAAAGTAATGATGGGTGACCCTTTGTCAGTTTTCTTCAAAGAATCTTCCTAGTTCAAACAACATGGCTGCCTGCGGGTGGGGGTTAATTTACCGGTGATTGCTTATAGTTGAATTTTATCATTACTGTTCCATTGCCATGACCGTAAACTTGGGTACCAGGAGAGCGAGTTAGGGCCGCATGCGGCTCTTGTCTGGAGTCCTGTAATAAGCCTTATTGTCAATATTATCACTATTACTCAGATGAGCGATACAGGGCCAATGACCCCCTTGTCAATCTAATATGAGTTCCATATATATTAGGATATATTAACATCGTTACTCATATTTTATGTGCTTGACTGTATCATCCTGAAATTGAATAGTTGATTTTGCTTTAGCTTTTATCTCTTACTATGTGGGAAAAAATAAATTAATCATTAATCAGGTGATTTACTCATTTTGTTTAATAGACATTGATAGAATAGGCGTGCCAATAAAGAAGTAACACTAAAACCTCTTCATTACTTTATATACCTATACATGTGTCACACACAGTATGTATATTCTGCCATATAATACTGTATTTGCAAACCTCACATGTGATTAAGGACAAACGCGCCCAATTCTTGCGACAGCTGGTGGCTTTAAACGTACGACCCTCTTTTCGCCAATCTATGGAAGATTGGCAGAGAGTCCCGAGGTTCAAAGCCGCGAGTGAGAAGTCGTCACGTCGCCAGTAGCTTTGAGGATGTCAACAGTAGTGGACGAAACAGTCAGCAATAAGAAAATAGTAAGTGTTGTGACTTGATGAAAAAGATATTCTAACACTTCAAATGTTTTTCCAACCATACAAAACTTTTTGACCATGTGACCTTGACATTTGACCTACTTTTGCTAAAATCTTTAAATGGCTATAACATTTGCACCAGTAGGTCTACGGCTTTCATATTTTATTTATATATTTCTTGTGTCAAGACCTTTCCAACCGTACCAAGGTCTTTGACTATGTGACCTTGACCTATTTAATCTAACTTTAACAAAAACATTAACCTTGGCTATAACTAAAAAAATTGCATTTTTAGGGCCCCACCGAGAGGTGGGTGCCCTATAGTAATCGCCTTGTCCGTCAGTCTGTCACACATTTCCTTGTCCGCTCTCTAAGTCGGGTAATTTTTATCCAATCTTCACCAAACTTGCTGAAAATATGTATTAGTATAAAATCTAGGCCAAGTTCGATAATTACCCAAATCGCATAAAGCATGTTGGAGTTATTGCCCTTGAATTATTAAAAAATGGCTGTTTCAGCCTTGTCCGCTCTCTAACTCAAGTAATTTTTATCCAATCTTCACCAAACTTGCTGAAAATGTGTATTAGTATAAAATCTAGGCAAAGTTTGATAATTACCCAAATCGCATAAAGCATGTTGGAGTTATTGCCCTTGAATTATTAAACAAGAGCCCCATGGGGCATATGTCGCTCACCTGAGAATAGCTGTACATCAAAATGGAGATAATGATTTATGTCCAGGACGGGGTCATTTTTTACCCGAGGGGCATAATTTGAACAATCTTAATAGAGGACCTGTAGATGATGCTATGTTCCAAATATCTAAGATCAGGGTACTAGGGTTCTAGACAAGAAGATTTTTTTTAAGTTTCCATTGAAAAAATCTATTTCTAGCTCCTGTGACCTACATATGCAACAGACTCAGGAACCATTTGAACAAAATAGATAAAGGACATCTAGAAGTAACACCATGCCGAATATCAAAGCTCTGGCTATATTAGCTTCAGAAAAGCTCGAAGATGTTTGAAAACTGTGATCCCCGGGGTGGGGCTAATTTTGACCCCAGGGGCATAATTTGTACAAACTTGATAGAGGACCTGTAGATGATATGCAATCGACCAGAACCATTTGAACCTTATTGGTATAGGATACCTTAAAGTGACACCATGCCAGATATCAAAGCTCTGGCCATATTAGTTTCAGAGGAGAAGACGTTTGAAAATTTCACTATATAACTCTATGTTAAACTGTGAACACCCCCCCCCCCCCCAAACTTGATAGAGGACATGTAGATGATGCTATGTGACAAATGTCTAAGATCTGGCCCTTGTAGTTTCAGACAAGAAGATTTTTTAAGATTTCCTTATTTGTTCACCTGGTTGCCATGGCAACCAGAGTTCTACATTGTTTTTAATTCTTTGAACAATTTTGAAACAACTTGACCCAAGGAACATTCGTGTAAAGTTTGGTTGAAATCTTTTCAGCGGTATATGAGGAGATGTCATTTGAAGCAATTGTTAAAGACAACAATGACTGTATAAAGTGAAATTATTTTCTTCTGTGGAAGAATAAATTAAAGACATAAAAAGGAATATGTATGGGTTAATAGGTTAATAAATATCATTATTTACATTTTCTAAATATAAGAAACTATATGTAAATGAGTGGCAAATAGTTTGGATCCAGATTAGATGCAGCATTATGTGGCATCTGACCTGGATCCATACTGTTTATGGCCAAGAATTAATTGTGGACTGATAGACAGAAAGATAAACAAACAAAGAAACAGACAGACCAAAAGTAATATGCCTCGAACTAAGTTGTGCTTGAGCATAAAATAGCAGACATCATAATTTCTGTTATGTATCTCAGTGACCTGAGTTCAGAGCTAGCTATTGGTCAGTTATGCAATAGGAGACGGTCTCAGGGAGAAATGACTATTATTATGCTGAACTGTTGTCTGCTCCAAATGTTTGTATGTGAAATATGTAAAAAATAATAACTTATATTTTCTAAATATAAGAAAATATGTAAATGAGTGGCAAATAGTTTAGATCCAGATTAGATGCTGCATTATGTGGCATCTGACCTGGATCCAAACTGTTTGCAAAAATGTTGCATTTAGTATAAGGGTAGCTTCTTAGCCTGGAAGATACAATGGGTCTGTATAAAAACGGATCATTAGAGAGTTTTTACTGTCAGACCTGCATAAAAAAGCACTGATACGGCCAGGGTTGAGTCAAATTTGACCCTAGGGTTTTGATTTTTTACAATTTTGAAAGTGATTTAGTAGAAGATACTATTCATGCAATATCTAAGGTGTGGGAACAGTGGTTTTTTACAAAAAAAACTTGTTTAAGGTTTTTCACTTTTTTTAATAAATTTCAATAAGTAGTCAACATTTGAATTTTATTTTAACGATTTCTGTAGAGAAGCATCCAAGGAACACCATCAGCAATTTAGTTTTTCCCTCAAACTCGCGGTTTCAGAGGAGATGTCGCTTGAAGTAAATTTGAACGGACGGACAGACGGACGACGGACGGCGGGCGATCACAGCAGCTCACCTTGAGCCTTCGGCTCAGGTGAGCTAAAAATGGCTGTTTCAGCCTTGTCCGCTCTCCAACTCAGGTAATTTTTATCCAATCTTCACCAAACTTGCTGAAAATATGTATTAGTATAAAATCTAGGCCAATTTCGATAATTACCCAAATGGCATAAAGCATGTTGGAGTTATTGCCCTTGAATTATTAAAAAATGGCTGTTTCAGCCTTGTCCGCTCTCTAACTCAAGTAGCTTTTATCCAATCTTCACCAAACTTTATGAAAATGTGTATTAGTATAAAATCTAGGCCAAGTTCGATAATTACCCAAATCGCATAAGGCAATTCAGAGTTATTGCCCATGAATTATTAAAAAATGACTGTTTCAGCCTTGTTCGCTCTCTTAACTCAAACATTTTATTTTGGATCTTTACAAAACTTGCTGAAAATGTTTATTAGTATAAAATCTGCAGTTTTATCTTGTGCCTTTCTCCTCCAGACTCCTTTTGTGGGGCCCTTTCTGACTGGTCAGTATTCTAGTTGCACCTGGGCCTTTTATACTTGGCAGGTGTCTTCCCTGTGGCAAAACCTTTCAAACCATACAACACTTTTTGACATTGTGACCTTGATATTTGATCTACTTTTGTTAAAATCTTTAAATGGCTATAACATTTGCCCCAGTAGGCCTACGGCTTTCATATTTTGTTTATATATTTCTTGTGTCAAGACCTTTCTAACCATACCTACGCTTTTGCCCTTGTGACCTTGACCTTTGACCGGCTTTTGTATAAATCTTTATACGCCTATAACATTTGAACCAGTAGGTCTAGAGCTTCCATACTTTGTATGTACATGTACATTGTATGTTTCTTGTGTTAAGACTTCTTCAACCATGCCAATGTTTCATTTACCATGACTTTTGACCTACTTTTGCAATTAAGCATTACATTACAGAACATGACGCTGGCTGGGGGCATTTGTGTTTCACAAACACATTGCTTTTCATCTGATCTTCACCAAACTTTCTGAAAATGTTTGTTGACATAAAATGGAGACCAAGTTGGATAACCAGCGGCGCCAATTTATGCTAGGCTCTATGGAGTAATGGCCCATGAATTCCTCAAAATGGCGCTTTTATGACGCTCCACGACAGTTTCTGCTCTCTAACTCGTACATTTTACATTTGATAGTCCGGATTCCCCTCCCTGTATCATCGGGGGCATTCGTGTAACTGGGACACGCTCTTGTTTTGTTTGTTTTTTAAATCTTTTCAGAAAGATAAAATAATGCAAGCTACATTATACATTTCAAATGCCCATATACTAAACCTATGGAGTTTTTTTTACCATGGTACTAAGATATATTTGAAAACCCTATGCTGAATTTTTCATAGTGAATTTTGATAGAGACCCTACGGAGATTGCATTTGGGCGCGTATGTCCTTAAGGCGCATTTTATTTTCAACCTGCTTTAAGTGGACATATATCTTCAAAACTAGACACAGGCTAATCTGTAATATATAAATGGGTTGATGAAGGCTGAAGTCAATCAGAATGCGCTTTAATGTGCTTTACTTTCAACCGGCTGTATGCGGTCATCTGCCTTCAAAACTAGAAACAGAGTTAAGAAAACCTATAAATGCAAACTATATGCATTAGATTTATTAACCCTTTCCCTTATAGAAGCGACTTTTAGCGCATTCATTTTATTCATCCGCCAAAGAAAATAGTTCCATTTTATACTGTCATGAAATGATTATAAGAAATATTTTCTATATACTAGCAGATATTAACTTAAAGTAGGCTGAAAGTAAAGCAGAATGTGCCCTAGGGCACATTCTGCTTTACTTTCAGCCTGCTTTAATAGGTCACATATCTTAAGTACTAGAAATAGGCTATCAGGTAAAGGGTTAAGAGACAAAGAGGTTAGGGCCAGAACAGATACCTTTGAATTTCCATAGCCTGTTTATAGTACTGTACAATGAACTATAAACAGGCTAACTTAAATAGGTTGAAAGTAGAGCAGAATGTGCCTTAATGCACGTTCTGCTTTACTTTCAGCCTATTTTAAGCTACTATTTGCATGAAAATAGCATTTATTTCTTATGTTTCATAGCCATAACTGTATGGGTTTTCCTATAAAAGTTTTTTAAAGGGTTTCCTATATAACTATATACATAATAATTATAAGTACAGTAGAACCTGGTAGAACAAGGATAAGTGTCTGTATAAAAGACAGGTGATATCTTAAAGCAATGTGAAAGTGAAACAGAAAGCTCCTACAGGATCTTTCTGTTTCACTTTCACATTGCTTAAGCCTTTAAAGCAGTCACCTGTCATAATGTATTTGATACAACTTAGTGGTCGTAATAAAGAGGTTCTACTGTATATGTAAAGTGATAAGACCGGGGGCGGGTCATTATTTGAACAACATTGATGAAGGTTCACATATGCCAACATGTTGCGTTATAAGGGTTTATGTGTTCTTAACTTGTGTAGACTTTTATGAATACTGTTTGTTTTCAGTATTTCAAATGGATTGGTATTTGTTATACACCGAACAGGAGGAACTTCTCGGAAATGGCCAGAATAACCCAGTACCCAATAGCCTGTTTATAGTTTTGAAGGTGGGTACTTAAAGCAGGTTGAAAGCATGAAAGTAAAGCAGAATTTTGCTTTAGCCTACGCGTGGTCACCTGACAAAATAGTAACTAGGAAGCGGGTGTGGAGATCTACTTTGTTTAATGTTTATAAGATATGATCGGTCTTGAGTATTTATTTCACCTATGAAGTTCTACAATGGGCACACAGTTTCGATCCAAATCTTTTTTAGCTCCGATTTATTTCCAAACAACGCTAAACAATATTGGATTAAAATGTCATCAACAGTTTCTGGATGCACTTTATTTCTTCCGATTGACAAGCAATTTGGAGCCAGATCGTATTTGGATCCAAACTATTTGGTAAAATTGCCCATATAAATTGGGATCCAAACAAAATGTAAGTGTCAATTAGAGTAAACGTTAAAAAGGTGCCATATCCTTTCCACGCCCATAACGTATTAAAACGTTTTGACGTTTATGGCACATTTTGGCTTCCGTAGAATGAAAAGTTATGATTCGCACATCGCGTTGGAAGACTTTTCTGAAAGGCCAGGTTCGGCACTGCCTATTTCTAGAATATCAATGGTCTCCTGCAAAATGTGACACTTTCAGGCAGCATCCAAAATGGATCCAGACACAAATTTGCAAGATTGGAAAAAGGCGAATGCCAGAGGGGCCGAAACGGTCCATCTTTCTACTTTCGGTTTAAAATGTACTCGACCTTTTTGTCAAAACCCGCTATAATAGCACTCATGCTGGAATTCAGTAACACTGACATGTCAACACAAAGCTCACAAAGCTCAAACTGAGCTCAGGATCCACTTTTTTTCTTTTTTTTTTTAATTCGCGCATTGCGTGAACGCGACTTAAATATAGCGCCTCTAAAAATAGAATGTCACTTTCAGTTTCGTTTTGACACGTCAGAGTAGTTTTGAGATGTCGGAGTGTAGTGTTTATTCAGAAAATGAGCTCCAAACTAGTCCAGTAGTGTCTGTGTTATGTGTACAAAATCGGCCGGGCTTGCTAAGGATATGGCTGCTCATTTAATATGATTATGTCTTGGTCCGTTTATTCGACATCGATAGAATCTTGACCTGACAGAGACATTCAGTTTCATATACAAGCGATTTAGATCTACTTCGTGTTTATCATCTAAGTAAGATCTACATCGATTTCGCTCGCCTGACGATGTTTGGTGTAACCTATGGGTTTCACTTATAAATAATCTACACTGTTTGAGAACTTATAGCCACATATCAGTAGCGTGTAAACATTGTTAAAAGCCTCTAACACCCCCCCCCCCCCCCCGACTAATTAAATGAAATAATCCACAAAGCTCAAAGTCAATATTTACGGTAACCTCCACGAAATAAAATAGTTCCAATTCATAAGCATATTCCAACAAAAATTTTCTATATCCTGAGAGATGGTAGGTCAAAGCAGGCTGAAAGTAAAGCAGAATGCATTCTCAGGCACATTCTACTTTACTTTCAACCTGCTTTCAGTGGTCAACTTTTTTCAAAACTAAAAACAGGTTATTGGGTAAAGGGTTAAAGTTGTCCGCTGTTTTTCTCAGTTACATATTGGATATTTTGACAGAATAAACGTCTTATTTTCGAGTGACAAACGTCTTGAATCAAGATCAGACGCCCATTATGCGACGTCTGATCAGGATTCAAGCTGTTTGCAAATGTTAACCTATTTTCCTCCCTATAACGTGTCCATCCGAACGCACGCTATTTTTGTCTCCCATTGGGTGTCGTTGTAGAGAGGGAGCGCTGTAGTAGATCTAGTTTTACTGTTCTTGAAATTCGGTGTGTTTTTCTGTTGCTTTGTCTGCTTTGAAATCATCTGCAATTCTTTTTAAGATCAGATCTTATCTAGATCCAAACTTTGGGCATATATATAGGGGAAACCCGAGACTATCATCAACATGTGAAATTTCACCCAAATTTTCAAATGTAGATTGAATTCTACATTTTAATGTACTTGTAGACATTACAATGGGTAAAATTGAACATTAAAAAGCAAAACATTGTTTTACCAACAGACAGCATCTCTAAGAACATTAAAATGTAGAATTCAACCCGTTTTAAGTGGTCACCTGTTTCATCATTGAAAACAGGCTATAGGGTAAAGTGTGAACCGCTTAAGGACATTACTGTCTGCATTGTTTACATCCTTTATTATATGCCTTCGTATGATATATACACATTACCAGTTGACAGCGCGATACAGAGTGATGTATTTAGCTCGAGACGTTTTTGGCGGAAATAGCCGATCTGACGAGCGCCTTGGTGCGAGTCTGATCGGTTGTTTCCGCCAAAAACGTCGAGAGCTAAATGCAACACTCTGTTGCGCACTGCCAACTGGTGATGTGTTTATTATATGCCTTGAATACAAACCAGAAATAACTAAATAGTTGTTTAAATCATTTTATATCCAAAATTTATTAGTTATTTGAAGCAGAACAAGATTTTTTGTATGTCACAAAGAATAACGCGGCACTCGTACATGTACGTAAATGACGTCACGTCAAATCGAAAGCGAGGTCAGAGTAAAATACAAAGTGGCTGATACAAGGTGGCTGATACAGACTCTTGTATTTTACTCTGCAAATACACGCGGAAACGCTCGATATCACTCGAAGGCATATAATAACGAGCGTTTCCGCGTGTATTTGCACAGGCGTATCACATTCCGGTCGAATAAGGCATGTTTGACCATGCAGTCTAGGTAAATGAAAAGTCTAAAATAAACACACATGCTTTATGGCATAGCAATATCACAGTACAATACATCACAGTTATCAGGCATAGGCAATGCCTGTCTCAAGCCGCCTCCCTTACGAAGAAGCACATTAGATGTTAACAAGAGCACCGCAGTGCGGCAAAATACGCCCGTCATGGCCAGCGGCTGTCAAAGTCGTCCGGACTCAGGCTGACTGGAAAAAGTCGCCCGGAGTGTAGGCCCGACTATTGATCTCAAAAAGACAATGCTGTAGTATTGCGATAGCTCAAGTACTATCCCGATAGTATTGCGATAGTCAAGAAACTATTGCAATACTATCACGATAGTTTTTCTACCAAATGTTTTCTCATAAACAAATGCTCTCTGGGCGTATTTACATACTTTGGATATATCACGGAATTTTGACAATAAAGGGGGCATAACTCTGCTAAAAATAGTTGCCAACATCTGAAATTTAACAGGAACCAAAATATTCACAGGTGCCTTCCCTGTATGATGAGAAAGCTAAATATGAAATTTGGTAACAATAGACAAAATGTAAGTAAAATTATTATCAGGAAACAATATATTGTTAAAAAAATTGTGTGTAGGGGCATAACTCTGAAAATACGGAGTCAAACCAAAAACCCGTAATATATATTAAGTCACTTCATTCATTGTATCACCGTATCAAATTTGAAATCAATTGAATAAAAGATAAAAAAGTTCTGTTTTTTTTTTTTTTTAAATGCCCATTTTTGACAATAAAGGGGCATAACTCTGCTTAAAATAGTCGCCAACGTCTGAAACGGGATCTCGTCGGAGCGATTGTGGTATGGAATATTTGTAGGAAGTTTAATCAAAATCGGTAAATAAATGAAGGTGAGAGAGCGCTAAGAAGAAAAGTTAACGGCATAAGTGTGACTTATTTTAAATTTTAAGTATGTAAAGGGGCATAACTCATAGAAAAATAATTTAACAGGAACCAAAATTCTCAGGTGCCTTCCCTGCATAATGAGAAAGCTAAATATGAAATTTGGTTACAATAGACAAAATGTAAGTAAAATTATGATCAGGAAACAATATATTAATATTGTTAAAAAAATTGTGTGAAGGGGCATAACTCTGAAAATACGGAGTCAAACCAAAAACCCGTAATATATGTTAAGTAACTATATTCAGTGTATCACCATATCTAATTTGAAATCAATTGAATAAAAAATAAAAAAGTTCTGGTTTTTTTTTTAAATGCCCATTTTTGACAATAAAGGGGCATAACTCTGCTAAAAATAGCCGCCAACGTCTGAAACGCGAACTCGTCCGAGCTATTGTGGTATGGAATATTTGTAGGAAGTTTAATCAAAATCGGTAAATAAATGAAGGTGAGAGAGCGCTAACAAGAAAAGTTAACGGACGGACGTACGGACGGACGTACGGACAGCGCTTGGTATACCATAATACGACCGTCGATGACGGGCGTATAAAAAGAGGTGGTCACCTTGTGCAGGACATAAAGCAATGCTGAGGGCACCCTTTACCCCTCATCATTACTATGTTCCTCACCAACTGCCCTGGTTATAAGCATTATAAGTAGGGATGTCAACGAATACCAAAACGCTATCCGAATATTCGAAAGTTCTATCCGAATAGTATTCGGATATTCGGTTTTGAAAACCATACAAATCATGGTTTGTTCGTAAGTTGCTTGAATAGTATAGAGGTAGTTTAGATGATATCCCGTAAAGCTTCTCTCGCGGCATAATAGTGTTAAAGCATTCAGTCAAAGCAGACTTGAATCGATTAAAATTTTGATTTAGTTCCAACCAAGAAGAGGGATATGATCTATTTGGCGTTGATTTTTGCAATGAGACCATTTTTGTTTCGAGTTACAGAGTACATGTTTACCTGCGTGTAAGCGTCACGGTGCCATGATCTGAGCCTTTTTGTAAAATTCACTCTTTGTCTTTTTCAGCAATTCACATAACAGGAATGGATCAGTTTATCAAGATTCGAGAGATTTTGAATGATTATTAAAAGCAAAGAAATGTACGACTTTGTTATCACTTATTAAAGTTATTGTACTCAACCGTTCCTGAACCAAATTTTTGATCCATTTGTAATTTTAAAATGAATAGATACAGCGCTGAAAATGTTATCTGCGCTCATCGTTTCTTTCGTCTTTGAAATGTATATCTTCTGTTGAACAATTACCAAACTATATAATTACTTTTAGCCAATGAAACGGTATTTCTTTTGGCTATCTATTCTGCTTGGTTAATCGTCAAGCTGATAATTATACATGTCGTGCTTTACTGCTCTTGATTGACAGTTTCTGTATGAATAACCAATCATAAGCAAATGATTTTCACGCCGTAACAAACTGTCTATCAGTATGATACAAGGATTGGATAATGAAAATATCATTGTTTCATGTCAGTGTGATAAAATTACATAATCCCTGATAATAGTGTACTGTTTATTTGAAATTGCGTGAGATGATAGCCAATTAGCGGCGCCCCCTTTACCCGCTACATAATCGGGGTCCGTGAATTATACCCTGACGTAATGGAAGTTGCATACAAACACAAACACAATGGGATCTTTAATCGCGTATTGTTTTATTAAGCCTAGACGGGTAAGCAAACCGTTAATGATGACAATCACATGTGCTATAGGGGTCACGCAATTATCTTACCATTGACAGTTGTTGTAAAAACAAACTTTTAACGCTAACGGGGGTGCGAAAACAACGATTTAAGTGGCAATGATTAATGAACGCGGAACAGTATCGAAACAATTTTGTTCTTTAAATTTTTATTTTTTTTAAAAACTCGATCCGAATAGTGATCTTCTATCCGAATATTCGGTGAACTATTTGAATATTCGGGTATTGGTTGACATCCCTAATTATAAGCAAAAGAAAACAACAGAAATAGCACTTGTTCATGGTCGCTTAAGCCTGGCATGATTTTTGGAAGAAAAATTATATATGATATTCAAAGGGAGAAAACTCACACAAAATCCAATTTGGAATTATGCATAGATTGTCTCCCTTTACTTGGCTATATAACTATTAAAGAAAAAATGATTTATTTATCTTTTCTTTTAATAAACCTTTTTTTACTCCCATGAGGCAGATAGTTCCACTTCATACAGACATTCACATGTACCATATGATGGTAACTTAAAAAGGCCATGTATCGAGGTCCGTACTGTTGGTACCCGAACTGTGTTTTCATACCTGAAAGTATAAGACTAGATCTCTGATGTAAACAGGCGACAAATCATTTATGCATATGTAAGGTTCTGTAGCAATGGTGCAAAGCCTCCCAAGATGAAGAGTTGGAAGGCCGTTGGAAGGTCCACTCTATTTAATAAATCTGAGTATGAGCTGGTAAAGTCATTGAAAACAATTTTCAGACCACTGTGCTGCAGTTTTTCCAATTTTTCTGTACTGGTTTTTGCTACAGAAATGCCAAATTATTGGACAGTAATTAAAATTTGAGCTTATGAAAGATTTGAAAACAAGCAGTCTAGTTTCAGTACTTAAAAACTTGCTGAGGCGTTGAAGCACATTGAGCTGTCTTGCCACCCTCTGACATATTTTAGTGATCTTCATTAAAATTTAAGATGAAATCAATTTCTATTCCTAAAAGTTTGACTGTTTCTTCACAATTAATAGTATTATTTGCTATATTCAAACTTTTGATTTCGTTAAAAGATTTTTTGCCTACTGCTATTGCTTGAAATTTATCTGGGTTTGCTTGCATTTGATTTGATTTGAACCATACTATCAGAGAGTGACAGTCAAGCTCAATTGTTAACTTCAGCGTCTCTACATTTTTACAACAGAAAGATAAACAACTGCTATAAACTCTCTAATGTTTTACTGTATAATGTAACAAGAATGTCCAAGTTGGACATCTCATGTTGAAGACGAAGGTATCACAATGAGAAAAAGTCTCAAAGACTGATTTGAAATTTCAGGCATAAAATAGCTAATTTGATAGATTCAATACATAACCAGAAATGGGTGTCAAAGCAACCTGATGCTCACCTGCTTGAAATTTAAGCATAAAAACATCTTTTATTATATGCCTTCGAATGATAGCGAGCATTTCCGCGTGTATCTGCAGAGTAAAATACAAAGAGTCTGTATCAGCCACCTTGTATCAGCCACTTTGTATTTTACTCTGACGTCGCTTTTGATTTAACGTGACGTCATTTACGAGTGCCGCGTTATTCTTTGTGGCATACAAAACTTCTCGTTCTGCTTCAAATAACTAATAAATTTTGGATATAAAATGATTTAAACAACTATTAAGTTGTTTCTGATTTGTATTCAAGGCATATAATAAACACATTACCAGTTGGCAGTGCGCAACAGAGTGTTGCATTTAGCTCTCGACGTTTTTGGTGGAAACAACCGATCAGACTCGCGCCAAGGCGCTCGTCAGATCTGCTATTTTCGCCAAAAACGTCTCGAGCTAAAAACATCACTCTGTATCGCACTGTCAACTGGTAATGTGTATGTATCAAAAACAAATCAATTTTCAGTTTTAGACAGATTATTAAATGAATGATGAGTCTTAATCTTGTTATATAAAACTTTAAAACAACCAGTACAAAAAACTTTAACCTGGTGATTTGAGGTAAACATGTCAAAATTTAAATAAATTAAAATAATTTTTAAGTCCAACTTCATAGCCTCAATGTTTGTTCCCAAATGAAGCTCCATACAAAATTTCAGCACCCTAACACAAGTATTAAACAAGTCCAAAACATGTTAAAAATTGACAAATATTAAAATTGTTTTTTAAATTCAAACTTCATAACATCAATGTTTGACCCCAAAAGAAAGCTTCATACAAAATATCAGCAACCTAGCACAAGTATTAAACTTTAAAACAACCCGTCCAAAAACATTATCCTGGTCTTTTGTAGCAACAAACCTAAGTCCAAAACATGTCAAATATTGACAAAAATCAAAATCATTTGTAAATTTTAACTTCATAACATAAATGTGTGACCCCTAATAAACCTCCATACAAAATTTCAGCACCCTAGCACAAGCATTAAGCTTTAAAACAACCCGTCCAAAAAACTTTAACCTTGGTCCACGCCAACGCCCACGCCCATGCTCACGCCGGGAGTATTGCGTTAGCTCTGCTTTTCTACAAGCAAGCGAGCTAAAAACATACTGCATCTGAGATTTCTTGGAGACTGCTAATCTTTTCCATTTCTTGAGTAAGAGCTTCCATGTTAATTGCACAGAACTTGTTGAAGAAATCTGTGAAATCAAAGTCAATGCCAGCAGGAACTGTCATGAGGTCATCAGGGTTTGCTATACACAATACTTCTGTGCCACCCTCTAGCGACTCTATAAACTTGATCATCTGTAATATAAACAGATTGGTGCTAAACGTTTAATGTATGATAAATTCTTAAGACCACATTTTTCTACTCTGTTCTTACCCAATTAGCTACAAATAACCCTTTACTCCAGAGCCTGTTTCTAGCTTTAAGCTACAATCTGCTCGGGAATCAAAATATTTCTGGTACATACAAGGTCATAACTGAATAGAATGGAATTATTTCTAAGAACAAATTAAAGGCATAAAAAGGTGTATTTATGGTGTAATGGTCTGCTTATTTTGATTAGATGCAGAGTAACTCAGCTTTATCTGAATCCAAACTGTTTGTAAATATCAGTTAAGTCACTATCAACATGAAAAGACTTTAACCGATTACCCCATAGCCTGTTTCTAGTTTTGAAGACAGGTGACCACTTAAAGCAGTTTGAAAGTAAAGCAAAATGCTCTATAAGTCTTATTCTGTCTTAAATGTAGTAAATGGTTAAATATTGTCAGTGAGGAACAAAATATTGGTCTATAATGTCAACCTACCTTTGGTTCCTCATTTTCACTTGTACGACCACTAAATTGTGTCAAATATCAGTCGTTTAAGACAGGTGACTGCTTAAAGCAATGTGAAAGTGAAACAGAAAGCTCCTACAGGAGCTTTCAGTTTCAGTTTCACATTGCTTTAAGCTGTCACCTGTCCTTTATACGGACAATTAGCCTTCTATTTAGTGATCCTAATAGAGGGGTTCTACTGTATATGTGTAGGCAACAATACTTCTGGGAACCAGTCCATCAGGTCCCATACCTTCTGCATCTGTGGGCAAGTTCCTGTCCTGGCTCCAGGCTCCATCATTAGAACTGGCAATTAAACAAATGTATGTTTTATCCTAATGTAGGTAGTAAACTGCCTTAATCTCTCAAAGCAAACCTTTTCAGTGGCATCAAAGTAGGGAATACATTGTACAGGTCATTAATCTTGAATTGCCTGCAGGGCTTCCATTTCTCCGGAGTTTTCCAAAAGCTTTGGTTTTTCTTAATTTCTCAGGACCTATGATTTTTTTTCAAAATCATCAGATTTTTGCTCTTACTTTTCAAATTTGGAATTAGTTTTTATACTTTGGAAACATTATTAGTACATGAGGATTTCTTCACGGCTGAGGTAAATCATGTTGCCCAAGCCTTTAGGCCAGGGTTACATGATTTTACCAGCCGGGAAAAAATCCTCATGTACCCTGTGAAGAAACTGTATAATGAATTTATTATACTGCAAAGTTTTCATGGTTCAAATGAAATATTTCGGAATTTGTCGTGTACAGCACTCATAATGAACCATAACAAAATCACGGCAAAGCAGATAACGTTGAGCGTATTAGTGACGTCATGTTTCTGAAGGTTGTTATTCATAAGAACAAGAGCCCCTTGGGGCATATGTCGCTCACCTGAGAATAGCTGTACATCAAAATGGAGATAATGATTTATGTCCAGGACGGGGTCATTTTTTACCCGAGGGGCATAATTTGAACAATCTTAATAGAGGACCTGTAGATGTTGCTATGTTCCAAATATCTAAGATCAGGGTACTAGGGTTCTAGACATGAAGATTTTTTTTAAGTTTCCATTGAAAAAATCTATTTTTAGCTCCTGTGACCTACATATGCAACAGACTGGAACCATTTGAACAAAATAGATAAAGGACATCTAGAAGTAACACCATGCCGAATATCAAAGCTCTGGCTATATTAGCTTCAGAAAAGAAGACGTTTGAAAACTGTGACCCCCGGGTGGGGCTAATTTTGACCCCAGGGGCATAATTTGTACAAACTTGATAGAGGACCTGTAGATGATATGCAATCGACCAGAACCATTTGAACCTTATTGGTATAGGACATCTAAAAGTGTCACCATGCCAGATATCAAAGCTCTGGCCATATTATTTTCAGAGGAGAAGACGTTTGAAAATTTCACTATATAACTCTATGTAAAACTGTGACCCCCGGGGTGGGGCCAATTTTGACCCCAGGGGCATAGTTTGTACAAACTTGATAGAGGACCTGTAGATGATGCTATGTGACAAATGTCTAAGATCTGGCCCTTGTAGTTTCAGACAAGAAGATTTTTTAAGATTTCCTTATTTTTTCACTTGGTTGCCATGGCAACCAGAGTACTACATTGTTTTTAATTCTTTGAACAATTTTGAAACAACTTGACCCAAGGAACATGGTTGAAATCTTTTCAGAAATATATGAGGAGATGTCATTTGAAGCAATTGTTAAAGACAACAATGACTGTATAAAGTGAAATTATTTTCTTCTGTGGAAGAATAAATTAAAGACATAAAAAGGAATATGTATGCGTTAATAGGTTAATAAATATCATTATTTACATTTTCTAAATATAGGAAACTATATGTAAATGAGTGGCAAATTTGGATCCAGATTAGATGCAGCATTATGTGGCATCTGACCTGGATCCATACTGTTTATGGCCAAGAATTAATTGTGGACTGATAGACAGAAAGATAAACAAACAAACAAACAGACAGACCAAAAGTAATATGCCTTGAACTAAGTTGTGCTTGAGCATAAAATAGCAGACATCATAATTTCTGCTATGTATCTCAGTGACCTGAGTTCAGAGCTAGCTATGGGTCAGTTATGCAATAAGAGACCGTCTCAGGGAGAACTGACTATTATCATGCTGAACTGTTGTCTGCTCCAAATGTTTGTATGTGAAATATGTAAAAAATAATAACTTATATTTTCTAAATATAAGAAAATATGTAAATGAGTGGCAAATAGTTTAGATCCAGATTAGATGCTGCATTATGTGGCATCTGACCTGGATCCAAACTGTTTGCAAATATAGGTGATTTAGTATAAGGGTGCTTGAAACCCTGCTTAAACCTTCAGTAAAACAGTATAACCTGAATAAAGCGGCAATGAATCCTGCATAAAGCGGCAATGAAAAAATCCCTATGGTGAATCCCTATGGTCCGTTTTAGTTTTGATATTAACAATTTTGAGAGAGAATCACCAGGAGATACTAAAAAACAAATATCAAAGCTGTGGGCCTAGCAGTTTTTTACAAGAAGATTGTTTAAAGTTTTTCACTTTTTTAAGTAAATTACAATAAGTAGTCCACTTGAAAGTTTCATTTTAACAATTTCTGTAGAGAAGCATCCAAGGAACACGGTGAGCATTTTAGTTTTCCCCTCAGACTCACGGTTTCAGAGGAGATGTCGCTTGAAGTAAATTTGAACGGACGGACAGACGGACGGCGGGCGATCACAACAGCTCACCTTGAGCCTTCGGCTCAGGTGAGCTAAAAATGGTCATACTTGTAGACTTCGACGTCAAACTTTCCCAGAAATAATGCGACTGTTAAAAGATCCAAAGACCGATTGGTTCTTAGCCGATATGGACTTAAAACGGAGGATGCACGATTGAATGCACTCCATCCTGTCGAGCAATCTGCCATCTTATTTTCTGCAAAGCAAGACTCAGGGACCTGTCAGCATTTATGAAAACAGCTGCATTTCTAAGTACCCTGTCAGCTCACAGAGTACTTTGGATCACGTCTAGGGCTCGGTGACCAATGAAAAGTAAGGAAATTTACTTTGCAGTATAATAATGATGTGGGTGTAAAACAATTTGTATCCAGATCAGACGCCACCTTACGCAGCATCTGATCTGGATTCAAACTGTTTGCAAATTATGTCACGGTTATAAAGCCTACCAGCAACAGGGTATATAGTACCATTCTTAAATTTGCGCTTGAAAATTTGGAAATCTCAGGATTTTTATGAGCAACTTATGGTAGCCCTGTATTGCCTTTTCCCTAACTACACTAACCCCACCCCTCCCCCATACAAATGGCAGCTTTAAGCAAGATGAAAGTGAAGCAGAAAGCTCCTGAAGGAGCTTTCTGCTTTACATGTACTTGCATTCAGCTTGACACTACCACCTGTTTCTGATTCAGAACAATATACATGTTTAGATATCAAAAGAAGAGGGTTAATGCAGGGCAAAAGGAATGCAGGAAGCTACTGCAGAGCTGTATCTAATAACAAGCAGTAACTGCCAGTCTCACCATTTTAGATGGCTTAATCCTTTACTCCATAGCTTGCGGTTTTTTTGTGTGTTTTTTGTTTTAAGCCAGATGACTGCTTGAAACAGGTTGAACGTACAACAGAATATGCCTTAAGGCATATTCTTCTTTACTTTCAACATGCTTTAAGATACCATCTTTCTTATGTTGCATTCATAACTGTATAAAATTATACTATTTTCTATCATGGAGGAATCAATTAAATGTGTGAAAAGGCGTATCTATGGAATACAGGGTTAATATGAATTTGACTAATGTTCACTTCCTTTTAGCATTAGGTTGATCATGTTTTGCAGGCTGCCTACATACAAACTGGCTACACTCCACAAGTTTTTAGGTCTTTCCATGACCAGACTAAAGGCACCAAAACCCTGAGAACCTAGTGACTGCAGCGTTCTGAAGATATCGGACATCATGCTGTATGCATAACTCTATATACAGGGTAACTTAAACACTTCACTGCCATGACGTCATCAGTTTTAAACCATTACCCAATAGCCTTTTTCTAGATTTGAAAATAGGTGACATCTAAAGCAGGCTGGAAGCATAGCAGAATGTGCCTAAAGTAGGAGTGTAACAATATGGCAATATTTTGTTAACTTGCAATACACCTCTTGGCAATACGTATTGCAATGCGGTTTTTCCGTATTGCAATATTCTATACATGTACAGTGTATATCATTTGAGCACATACGAGAGGGTTTCCCTGTTATTTTGAATGTTATTCTGTGACAATAATAACATTCAAAGCAAATGTCTATATTAATGTGGACTCTCCCTTATATTTAAAGCACTCCTTTCATTCTTTCAATGCTATAAACAAGTTTTCAATGCTAATTTCTATCCAATTTTTGTACTTAAGTTGCCACAATATATTGCACTAGAACTGCTATCACTAAAGGTGATAAATACCCCCACTATACAGCACTCAGTCACACTCTGCAGACACTTTCAAATAAGGTTTTACAATAAGGTCAAAGGTGATAGCCAAGGTTAAAATGACTTAAAAATAGCATATGACACTCTGCAACTCCTGAGTAACATTTATGCCAAGTATCAAGTAAATCAGGTTGAAAGTGAAGGAGGAGTTTGCCATACAATATTTTTCCTGCCATATTTAAAACCAATTCTAAGGCCAAAGGTCAAGGTCACAGATGAATCAGGTTAAAAGTGAAGGAGGAGTTCATAGTACAAGATGTTGCCTGCCAATTTCAAGACCAAAGGTCAAGGTCACAGAGACCTGAAATTTGTGTCTTGCACATCTACTACTCCTGAGTAACATTTATGCCATGTATCAAGTGAATCAGGTTGAAATTGAAGGAGGAGTTCAAAGTAAAAGATTTTACCTGCCAATTTCAAGACCAATCTCAAGGCCAATGTTCAAGTTCATAGAGACCTGAAATGTGTGTCTTGCATATCTACTACACCTGAGTAATATTTATGCCAAGTATCAAATGAATCAGGTTGAAACTGAAGGGGGAGTTTGCCGTACAAGATTTTGCCTGCCAATTTTAAGACCAATTTCAAGGAAAAGGGTTGAGGTCAAGGTCGCAGAGACATGAAATTTGTGTCTTGCACATATACTACTCCTGAGTAACATTAATGCCAAGTATCAAGTGAATCAGGTTGAAATTGAAGGAGGAATCCAAAGTACAAGATTTTGCCAGCCAATTTCAAGGTCAAAGATCAAGGTCAAGGTCACAGAGACCTGAAATTTGTGTCTTGCATATCTACTACACCTGAGTAACATTTATGCTAAGTATCAAATGAATCAGGTTGAATCTGAAGGAGGAGTTGAAAGTACAAGATTTTTGCAATACGGTTTTCCACGTATTGTTACACCCCTAGCCTAAAGGCGCATTCTGCTTTACTTTCAGCCTGCTTTAAGCTACCATCTGCTAGAATTTAGAAAACATTTCTATGATACATATTCATAAATGTTTATACTGAAATTATTTTCTTCAGTGGAGGAATAAATTAAAGGAGTAAAAAGGTGTATTTATGGGGTAATGGAATAAACAACTGCTGTCTGCTTTTATGTCTCTAATTCAAATTTTAGGTAAATTGACAAAGGTAATATTATATTGAATGTCAAACAGTTTGGATCCTTATCAGGTGTTGTGTTGCGTAAAGTCTGATCAGGATCTAAACTGCTTGCAAATATACATTGTACTCGTGGTAAGGCAGTGAAGTATTTAACAAGGGCCACTATGGCCCTAAATCGCTCACCTGGTACACCATGGCAAACTTGACCTATAGTGACCTAGATTATGACTGGCCATGACCCACAATCAACCTCTAGAGTGTAAACAAGAATTTCCTATGATTTGACCTAGTTTTTGAACGGACACAATCCATATTTGATTTTGACCTAGATCTGATGTAGGCAAAAATTCTGACAATATTTCATGCAGATCTAGTGAGATTTGTAGCTTCAAAAAGGTTAACACTGTTTTTCTTTGATTTGACCTAGTGACCTAGTTTTCAACCAGACATCATTCAAAATTAACTGAGCTAGATATCAATGAGGCAATCATATTGAGCAAAATTCATTAAAATCCAATGAGAGTTGAAGCATCTAGAGTGTTAACAAGTTTCCCCTATGATTTGACCTAGTGACCTAGTTTTTTACTCTAAATGACCCATATTCGAACTTGACCTTGGTATCAATTAAGCAAACATTCTGACCAAAGTGCATAAAGATCAGATGAAATTTATAGCCTTAAGAGTGTTAACAAGGTTTTTCTATGATTTGACCTAGTGACCTACTTTTTGACCGGACATGACCCATATTCAAACTTGACCTAGATATCAATCAGACAAACATGCTGACCAAGTGTCATCATGATCCAATGAGATTTATAGCCTCGAGAGTGTTAACAAGGTTTTTCTATGATTTGACCTAGTGACCAAGTTTTTGACCGGACATAACCCATATTCGAACTTGACCTTGGTATCAATTAAGCAAACATTCTGCCCAAGTTTCATCAAGATCATATGAGATTTGTAGCCTCTAGAGTGTTAACAAGGTTTTTCTATGATTTGACCTAGTGACCTAGTTTTTGACCACACATGACCCATATTCGAACTTGACCTAGATATCAATGAGACAAACATTCTGACCCAGTTTCATCAAGATCCAATGAGATGTGTAGCCTCTAGAGTGTTAACAAGGTTTTTCTATGATTTGACCTAGTGACCTAGTTTTTGACCGGACATGACCCACATTCGAACTTGACCTAGATATCATTGAGATAAACATTCTGATTAAGTTTCATCAAGATCCAATGAGATTTGTAGCCTCTAGAGTGTTAACAAGGTTTTTCAATGATTTGACCTAGTGACCTAGTTTTTGACCCAACATGACCTACATTCGAACTTGGCCTAGATTTCTACTAGACAAACATTGTGATCAAGTTTCATGAAGATTGGATGATATTTGTAGCTGCTAGAGTGTTAACGAACCAATTGTGGACGGACGACGTACATCCAGCGATCCTAAAAGCTCACCTTGGCACTTCGTGCCAGGTGAGCTAAAAATCCATTTGTTTCAACCAAACATAATGTTCTGACTACTCATTAAAATCACCCTTAAGTATTCAAACACCTAATATCTATGTTGTGACTCTATATTGTCTGTAGAAACTGCACTATGAGTGAAGATGATCAGACATTAAAGTGAATTGTTTCCTTGGCATCTAATAAGGGTCAAAACCATTTGCAAATACAACAACATTCAGGGTAAGACAATGAAGTTATAAAACTATTACTTTTATCTGCATACTCATAAAATAAAACTACAGTCATACTTTCATATTTAGCGCTTTTATCAAAACTATCCATATTTCAAAGTTAAAACTTGGCCAAGTCACATTTTAACTTTGAAATAATGATATGATTTGACTTAAGCGCGGTAAAGAAATTTGGAAGAAATCAAGCAAATTGAGTTTGAGATATTGAAGTTTGAGTGTACTTACATTTCCAAATGTTGATTGTTTAGTTCTGTTCCATATTGATTCAGCTGTTCCTGTACGACTGACACAAGCTCCTCTATATGGTCCTCTATCCTGATGCCTGGGATAACCACAGTGGGTGGGGATGTAATCAATGACTGGAGGAACTCTTGCATTAGCTCAGACTCCTTTTCATAGAGTGTGAAGTTGACATGTAAGTCCTTGTTTGTTATGTTTGGGGACGTGACATGTTCCAGCTGAAAATTGAACATAAAGTTAATGGTCATTAGGATATGCTAAACTCATTTCCCACCAAAACTTCAACGGTCAATTCCAGTTTCCAATTAAGTCTTGTTCATGTCTGACTACTCAGGGTGTTTTTTAAAGTATACATGTATTGCAAAATTACAAACACTGCAAACTCTGATCAGAGGGCTCCTGTGGGAGCTCTCTGATCAGTCTTCACTGTATGCACTGGACAAGTGAACTCTTCACAGTCATACTGTTTGTAAATGATGCATGTAATCATTAGGGTTAATGAGATATTACTTTGCACCAAAAAAACGCAGAGCATTTGATTAACCCATTACTCTTAAAATACATAATTTCATGCATGTAATGTATTCCTTCATTGAAGAAGATAGTTTCAATTTATACGGTCATGAATATGTACCAAAAAGCTATATTCTATATCCTAGTAAATGGTAGCTCAATGCAGGCTTAAACTAAAGCAGAGTGTGCCTTTAGGCAAATTCAGCTTTACTTTCAACCTGCTTTCAATGGTCATCTGTTTTTGACCCCCCCCCCCCCTTTCCCTTGTCATTACCCAACCATCAAACCTTAAAGTCACTTGATCTACACATCAACTTTAATTCTTTTCAATTAGTTGTTTAGTTTTAGTGATGTTCTCATTCCTATCCTGAGGTTGCTATGCAATGTAACATTGCATAGCAACCTCAGGATAGGAATGAGAACATCACTAAAACTAAACATTATGTATACTATTTCAGTTGGAGAGGGGAGTCTAAATTTGATGGCGTTAAAATTTGGAAACCCCCCCCCCCCTTTCGCTTCTCATTACCCGACCATCAAACCTTAAAGTCATTTGATCAACACATCAACTTTAACTCTTTTAAATTACTTGTTTAGTTTTAGTGAAGTTTTAATTCCTACCCTGAGCCCTGTATATTATTTCAGTTGGAGAGGGGAGTCTAAATTTGATGCGTTAAAATTTGAACCCCCCCTTTTGCCCCCCCCCCCCCCTTTCGCTTCTCATTACCCGACCATCAAACCTTAAAGTCATTTGATCAACACATCAACTTTAACTCTTTTAAATTACTTGTTTAGTTTTAGTGAAGTTCTAATTCCTATCCTGAGCCCTGTATATTATTTCAGTTGGAGAGGGGAGTCTAAATTTGATGCGTTAAAATTTGAACCCCCCCCCTTTTGCTTGTCATTACCGAACCATCAAACCTTAAAGTCACTTGATCTACACATCAACTTTAATTCTTTTCAATTAGTTGTTTAGTTTTAGTGATGTTTTTACTCCATATGCCTTGCAAATTATTTCAGTTGGAGAGGGGGTGGTCCAAATTTGATGGTGTTATAATTGGACCCCCCCCCCCTCCCTCGTCAACACCCAACCATCAAACCTAAATTCATTTGATCTACATATCAACTTTAATTCTTTTCTATTAGTAGTTTAGTTTTAGTGATGTTCTAACTCCTATCCTGAGGATACTATGCGCTGTAAATTATTTCAGTTGGAGAGGGGGGGGTCCAAATTTGATAGCGTAAATTTGACCCAGGGTTCCATATTTGATATCAAAATTGGACCCGGGGATCTAATTTTAACGGGGTCCAATTTTGATATGACATTGGTAGTGTACAAAATTTAAGTGCCTAACAGTGCCTCTATCTACCAGTACTAATCCACATATTTAGTGCAACGCGTAAATAGTCATCTTCTTTACAGATGACAGTATAAAGCAATATGAAAGACAAGAGCCGCATGCGGCCCTAAATCGCTCACCTGAGGACTATTGTCACATGTGTTATATATTACTCAATGCAAAATGAAGTTTGTCATTGCATGTACAAATGTATGTGGACTGTTGCATGGAGAAGTAATTCGGAATCTGTTTGTCATTAATTTATTACTATTTGAGCAAAAGGGGAAAATATGGCAATGATATAAATAATGCTAATAAAGGGTCACTTAAACAATATTCTTTCAAAATATTATTGAATTCTGACAATGGTTTCAGAGAAGCAATTGTTTTTAAAATAATTCCATTATAAGTCTATGTAAAGCTAATAAGCCCCGGGACAGGGCCATTTTTTACCATGGGGACATGATTTGAACAATTTTTGTAGAGGACCATAAGGCAAAGCTAAGATGCAAAATATAAAAGGTCTGGGCCTTACCGTTTCAGAGAAGAAGATTTTTAAAGGTTTCCCTATATAAGTCAATGTAAAATTGATAAGCCCCAGGGCAGGTCCATTTTTGACACAGGGGTCATGATTTGAACAATTTTGGTAGAGGACCATAAGGCAAAGCTAGATACCAAATATAAATGGTCTGGGCCTTATGGTTTCAGAGAAGAAGATATTTAAAGGTTTTCCTATATAAGTCTATGCAAAACTGATAAGGCCCATGGCAGGGCCATTTTTAACCCTGGGGTCATGATTTAAACAATTTTTGTAGAAGACCACAAAGCAAAGCTAGATGCCAAATATAAAAGGTCTGGGCCTTACGATCTCAGTGAAAAAGATTTTTATAGGTTTTAAGAACTGATGATGTAAGTACGGAAATTGACCGCGCCCTCTGGCGGCCATGTTTTTTGACGGATCAAAATTCTTTGAACAATTTTGAAAGTATATTAATTGAGATACATTTTGGTGAAAACCAAATTGAAATCGGACCAGTCGTTCTTGAGAAGAAGATTTTTTAAGATATTGTGCATGGTTGCTATGGCAACAAGACTGATGGCCCCACCCACTTTTTTTAACAATTTTTAAAGCTCACAAGTACAGTATGTATTTGACCAAGTTTGGTTAAAATTGGGCCATTGGTTTCAGAGAAGAAGTTGTTTGAAACAAATTGTGAACGGACGACACCGACACCGACGTACGACGGACGGCGATCGATCACAATAGCTCACCTTGAGCACTTTGTGCATAGGTGAGCTAAAAAGCAGAAAGCTTCTTCTGGAGCCTTCTGCCTTAATTTCATTTCACGTTAACTTGAGCAGCATCTTTCTCTAACCACAGTTGTTGACAGGGGATTAAAACTTTTGGCAATGGAGAATAGCGATAAAGCTGAATAGGATACACAGAAGTTGATATTCAGCACTGCAAGGGTTTATGGCTTGGCCGCTTCCAAGAAAACCCACCGATAAAAGTATAATAAAGACTTCTTATTTCATTTGATAAACTAAGGCCATGTAAAATATATAGCTTGAACATGTGGTGTACATTTAGGGTTCAGTTATCACCAGGGATCCAGAGAAAGTGAGTTAACCACTTCTTTTCAATGTTTTCTCCTTTATGCCTCCACCAAACCCTATGATGTGACACTTACAGGGCTGCCATTTCTCCGGATTATCCAAAAATCTTCAGATTTCTAACCTTGTAGATGGTTGCTTAACGCAGATTGAAAGTAAAGTAGAATGCGCCTTAAGCTGCATTCTGATTTACTTTCAATCGCGCTTGAAAAACAGAAAAATTGCATATCTTAGGATTTCTCGTGATCAACTTATGGCAGCCCTGGACTTAACTCATTAGAGTCATTACCATGCGACTATTCTGAGTTGTCACATCACAGGGTTTGGTGGAGGACTAAAGATTTTTTTGTTGAAATTATTATACTCACCATATCTACAGCCCTGAATTACCCCTTATGATTGCAGTGCTCCCAGATAAGCTACAGTAAACTGAAACTTTCAAACATTTTCTTCTTGGTCTCCATCAACCCTAATTATCAACACAATAGATTATGAGATTCACCTTTTTATGCCTTGCATTAATTCCTCCAATTAAGAAAACAGTATCACTTTATATAATAATGGATATGCACCACAAGAAAAATGTCCTATGTTCTAGCAGATGGTAATTTAAAGCAGGTTGAAAGTAAATAAGAATACTTCTTAAGTGGTCACTTATCTTCAAGACTAGAAACAGGCTTTTGGGGAAAAGGGTTAAAAATACCCCATGTTCTGCTTTGCTTGAATGATTTGTGTGCAATCAGTACATTTCAGGAGTATAGCCTACTTTAAGCAACCATCTGTCTTAAATACTGAAAACAAACTAGTGGGGAATGGATTAAAGTTCCTATATTGTGTGTGCTCATTCAGTGACCTGGAAAGATTTTTTTTCTATGTGACTATGGCCCATCATCTATAATTTTTTATGTGACATTTCAAAAATCTATGTGACATTTTGAAATTTTATGGGCCAATTTTTAAAATGCTTAGATTTCGATAAAAATCTATTTCTTCCAAGTCTTGGGCCAGCAAAAAATAATTTTTTTTATCAGTGTCCCAAGAAAAAATTGAAAATGTTTGGTCCAACATCTAGATCAATGTTGAAACGTATCACTACTAGTAAAACTTATGCCAATATGGCGGAACGTCAGCATCTCTTAACTACTGATGTTTTCCCAAACCGCTGAAAGTTTGATTAAGTTGACAGTAAAAAGTCTAAAATAAATGATATCAGATAATCACCTTGAATGTTTGCCTCTAATAGCATCCAAAATTATCCTCTCTATACATGATACTTTTCATACTGAGTTACTCAGACACGATTTACACGCAAGGTGTTAAAACATCAAAGCAGATTTGAGGAGCTCCGCCCATTTTGATTCAATGACCTAGCTCTGTGGGTTGCCCGGTTCACTTACATATATTTATCTAGATATATATCTGACACTGGACAAAATATGCAGCTGCAGTTTGACACTGAAATCGACAAAAAGTCGTAGACAGTCACCAAAATCTTAACCCTTTGAACTCTAGTCGTCACTAGGGTTGAAGACGGTCACCAAATTTTCATTGCCTTTGATGTTCCCGACACGCCGCGACTTCTTCAGAATATCGGCCACAAGGGCCTGGAACACAAAAATAGGGGAACAGCAGCCTACTATAATAATAGACTATATCATAGTAACAGGATACATTTTAAATTTGTGCGTGGCCCCCTGTGGTAATATATCAACAGAGAAATCATCAGTGTAGCCAGGCGTATTTTACTCGAAATCATGACAGGTGTGTATTCAAGGAATTGTGATATTGGCATGCACACTGTTTGATTACGTAATTGCTTATCTCCCAGCACTGGATGAATCTAGCCAAAGGCAATTTAAGTTGTATGGTAAGATAAAATCGGCGAGACGCTGGGCGCACCAGTTGGAAATTCTATGTGACATTTTTTATTTTTATGTGACTATGGCGCATGGCGCGTGGGTTTCCAGGTCACTGCTCATTAGAATGATCTCTTCAATAGTATTTACATTGTATTAGTCTTAAGGTCATTAACTTTATCATATCATTATATATAGATATAAAGCCTGCATTTATTATGTCTTGTTGATTCCACATTCCATATACAAAGCAATTCGCAAATATAACTGAATATCTTGACTTTGCTAAAGGGGAAAAACTCCAGACTGAATAAAAGATAACAAGAGTTGTCAGAGAGACAACAAAGCTCGCCATCGGCACATTTAGAAACTTAAAAGCACACTCAAGGTCAACCTTTTTGCCTGCATGGAAAGGTCTTGTCCATATACACATGAAAATCAAATACATGTATGAAGTTACACCTCAGGGGACATAGGAAATATAAGCATTTTTTGAAACCTAAACACAGATTTTGAAACCTTAACCCTGGATCTAAGTTCAAGGTCAAGTTCACAGGGGTCCAAATTTTTCTGTGCATGGAAAGGTCTTGTCCATATACACATACACACACATACCAACTATGAAAGCAACCCTCAAGGGACATAGAAGTTATAGGCATTTTTCGAAACCTAAACACAGATTTCGAAAACCTAAACGCAGGCCTTAAGTTCAAGATCAAGGTCACAGGGGTCCAAATGTTTCTGTGCATAGATAGGTCTTGTCCATATACACACACATACCAACTATGAAAGCAATACCTCAAGGGACATAGAAGTTATAGGCATTTTTCGAAACCTAAACAAAGATTTCGAAACCTAAACGCAGGCCTTAAGTTCAAGGTCAAGGTCACAGGGGGTCAAAAAATTTATGTGCATGGAAAGGTCTTGTCCATATACACACACAAACAAACTATGAAAGCAATACCTCAAGGGACATAGAAGTTATAGGCATTTTTCGAAACCTAAACACAGATTTCGAAACCTAAACGCGGGCCCTAAGTTCAAGATCAAGGTCACAGGGGTCCAAATGTTTCTGTGCATGGAAAGGTCTTGTCCATATACACACACATACCAACTATGAAAGCAATACCTCAAGGGACATAGAAGTTATAGGCATTTTTGAAACCTAAACACAGATTTCTAAACCTAAACGCAGGCCCCAAGTTCAAGGTCACAGGGGTCCAAATTTTTCTGTGCATGGAAAGTTCTTGTCCATATACACACACATACCAACTATGAAAGCAATACCTCAAGGGACATAGAAGTTATAGGCATTTTTCGAAACCTAAACACAGATTTCGAAACCTAAACGCAGGCCTTAAGTTCAAGGTCAACGTCACAGGGGTCAAAAAATTTATGTGCATGGAAAGGTCTTGTCCATATACACACACATACAAACTATGAAAGCAATACCTCAAGGGACATAGAAGTTATAGGCATTTTTCGAAACCTAAACACAGATTTCGAAACCTAAACGCGGGCCCTAAGTTCAAGGTCAAGGTCACAGGGGTCCAAATGTTTCTGTGCATGGAAAGGTCTTGTCCATATACACACACATACCAACTATGAAAGCAATACCTCAAGGGACATAGAAGTTATAGGCATTTTTCGAAACCTAAACACAGATTTCGAAACCTAAACGCAGGCCCTAAGTTCAAGGTCAAGGTCACAGGGGTCCAAATTTTTCTGTGCATGGAAAGGTCTTGTCCATATACACACACATACCAACTATAAAAGCAATACCTCAAGGGACATAGAAGTTATAGGCATTTTTCGAAACCTAAACACAGATTTCGAAACCTAAACGCGGGCCTTAAGTTCATGGTCAACGTCACAGGGGTCAAAAAATTTATGTGCATGGAAAGGTCTTGTCCATATACACACACATACCAACTATGAAAGCAATACCTCAAGGGACATAGAAGTTATAGGCATTTTTCGAAACCTAAACACAGATTTCGAAACCTAAACGCAGGCCCTAAGTTCAAGGTCACAGGGGTCCAAATTTTTCTGTGCATAGATAGGTCTTGTCCATATACACACACATACCAACTATGAAAGCAATACCTCAAGGGACATAGAAGTTATAGGCATTTTTCGAAACCTAAACACAGATTTCGAAACCTAAACGCAGGCCCTAAGTTCAAGGTCAAGGTCACAGGGGTACAAATTTTTCTGTGCATGGAAAGGTCTTGTCCATATACACACACATACCAACTATGAAAGCAATACCTCAAGGGACATAGAAGTTATAGGCATTTTTCGAAACCTAAACACAGATTTCGAAACCTAAACGCGGGCCCTAAGTTCAAGGTCAAGGTCACAGGGGTCCAACTTTTTCTGTGCATGGAAAGGTCTTGTCCATATACACACACATACCAACTATGAAAGCAATACCTCAAGGGACATAGAAGTTATAGGCATTTTTCGAAACCTAAACACAGATTTCGAAACCTAAACGCGGGCCCTAAGTTCAAGGTCAAGGTCACAGGGGTCCAAATTTTTCTGTGCATGGAAAGGTCTTGTCCATATACACACACATACCAACTATGAAAGCAACACCTCAAGGGACATAGAAGTTATAGGCATTTTTCGAAACCTAAACACAGATTTCGAAACCTAAACGCGGGCCTTAAGTTCAAGGTCAAGGTCACAGGGGGTCAAATGTTTCTGTGCATGGAAAGGTCTTGTCCATATACACACAGATACCAACTATGAAAGCAATACTTCAAGGGACATAGAAGTTATAGGCATGTTTCGAAACCTAAACACAGATTTCGAAACCTAAACGCGGACCCTAAGTTCAAGGTCAAGGTCACAGGGGTCCAAATTTTTCTTTGCATGAAAAGGTCTTGTCCATATACACACACAACTATGAAAGCAATACCTCAAAGGGACATAGAAGTTATAGGCATTTTTCGAAACCTAAACACAGATTTCGAAATCTAAACGCTGGCCCTTAGTTCAAGGTCAAGGTCACAGGGGTACAAATTTTTCTGTGCATGGAAAGGTCTTGTCCACATACACACACATACCAACTATGAAAGCAATACCTCAAGGGACATAGAAGTTATAGGCATTTTTCGAAACCTAAACACAGATTTCGAAACCTAAACGCGGGCCCTAAGTTCAAGGTCAAGGTCACAGGGGGTCAAAAAATTTATGTGCATGGAAAGGTCTTGTCCATATACACACACATACCAACTATGAAAGCAATACCTCAAGGGACATAGAAGTTATTGGCATTTTTCAAAACCTAAACACAGATTTCGAAACCTAAACGCGGGCCCTAAGTTCAAGGTCAAGGTCACAGGGGTCCAAATTTTTCTTTGCATGGAAAGGTCTTGTCCATATACACACACAACTATGAAAGCAATACCTCAAAGGGACATAGAAGTTATAGGCATTTTTCGAAACCTAAACACAGATTTCGAAACCTAAACGCTGGCCCTTAGTTCAAGGTCAAGGTCACAGGGGTACAAATTTTTCTGTGCATGGAAAGGTCTTGTCCATATACACACACATACCAACTATGAAAGCAATACCTCAAGGGGCATAGAAGTTATAGGCATTTTTCGAAACCTAAACACAGATTTCGAAACCTAAACGCGGGCCCTAAGTTCAAGGTCAAGGTCACAGGGGGTCAAAATATTTATGTGCATGGAAAGGTCTTGTCCATATACACACACATACCAACTATGAAAGCAATACCTCAAGGGACATAGAAGTTATAGGCATTTTTCGAAACCTAAACACAGATTTCGAAACCTAAACGCGGGCCCTTAGTTCAAGGTCAAGGTCACAGGGGTCCAAATGTTTCTGTGCATGGAAAGGTCTTGTCCATATACACACACATACCAACTATGAAAGCAATACCTCAAGGGACATAGAAGTTATAGACATTTTCTAAAATTGTTTACGCCGTTCACGCCGACGACAACGACGACTACACCGGGGGTATTGCAATAGCTCGTCATGTACTTCGTACAGGTGAGCTAAAAAGTGATTATGTTCTCTCAGATAAAAGTATTACCTCCCCTGTTGTAATATAATTATTGTGTGACCAGTGAAACCTTTCTCCTGTCATTTTAATGTGGAATTTCTATCTACACTTACCTCTTTTCTTCACAACTTGATTACTTGATTTTGGCAATTGGCTGCTTAACCCATAAATATGTCATTTTACGCCTCTAATATTTATTCTCCCACTGAACAAAATAAGTCTTTATAATACTGTTAATACAGCCATGAATATAAAGCATTAGAAATACAAAGTGATGTTAGGTCCTGTGCATGTATCTAAACAGATGCCTTAAGGCAAATTCTGCTTTACTTTCAGATTGTTTAAAGCGGTTACCTGTCTTCAAAACTAGAAACGGGCTATTAGGAAATGGATTAAAACAGTCAGAAATTGACAGATAGCTTATTTTGGCATGTGGCTTGTAACGCTTTAGATAGGTGTTTATGAGCTGAGTCTACATTAGGCTGTCTGAGAGTCAGTACTGGAGCTTTGTTTGATTTCAGCAGAATGTAGAAAGTTTCCTATAAGCATTTACTTAACCCATTGTGCCATACATGCACCTTTTAATCATTTAATTAATTCCTTCACTTAAGAAAACAGCTCTATTTGGCCTTTCATACAACGATGAATGAGCAACATAAAAAACATTTCCTATATCCTATCAGATGGTAGCCTAAAGCAGGCTGAAAGTAAAGCAGAATATCCCTTAAGGTGGTTTGACAGCGGGCGGCCCGCATCTTGAGTTCCGGAAATGCTGATGACTTTCACCTGCTCTTTGCGGCACGTGCTTATAGTAGAAAAGTTACATAAAGAAAAGTTTGGTCTGCTTCAGTGTCTTCTCTGTTAGCGCAGTTGGTACGGTGATTGACTAGCAATCCAAAGGTTCTAGGTTCGATTCCCACTCGCTTGAAAACTTTTTATTAAAAATAAATTGACCGATTTTATTGACTAGTCAATCCATAACGCAGTGAACAAAGGACAGGCTATGTTTAGTCACGTAATAATGAATAATATCAGATGCAAGTATAGTCAAGTGACAACTAAACTTTGTGAGGATTTATAGCCTATATGACAGATTGCAGCTTAACACAGGACAAAAGTAATGCTAAAAGATAGATCCTAAAGGAGCTATTATGCATTACTTTTGTTATGCATTAAGCAGTCACCTGTCTTTAAAGATCTACAGGCTACTGTTTTCAATGGTCCCTTATTAGTTTATTACAGGTTTGACTCGTCAGGTATTATTTAGAACTGACGGCATTTTAAAGTTTAACTCAAGGGAGGTTACTCGGTTTGTGTTAACATTTAGTCAGAATTTCTGGAAATCATTATAAAATGTCAATTTCACCGTAGATTTTCATAAAAAATTTGCGACTTATTAAGTTAAGAACTAAGTAGTATCTATCTAATAAGAGTAAAATTGGTGTGTGTTTAACAGCTAGATTTTTTGTAATTTGAGATTTAGTGACTTTTTCAGAATTTGACTTTTATAAAATATTGATATTTCCAGAAAACATGTCATGAAATATTTTTGTTTGCACAATATCTTATAGTCTCTGTACAGTTTACTTGAATGTACAGAAATAATTGAGTGATATTAGTTTATAAAGAAAATATTCCCGTTTATTAAAAAAGGAGCTTTTCTCGACAAAAGGTCCTGTCAGAAAAAAACGGTTCTGTAATTTTTTTTATTTTAATGATTTTTCACCCCTGATATGGTATATTTCAATTTAATCAAGATTTCAAAGATTTCTGACACAGGATAAGCTGACCCGCGAACCACCCTAATGCAGAGTCTTCTTATTTTCAAACTGCTTTAAGTAGTCATCTGCCTTCAAAACAAAGATACAAGCTAAGGGGTAAAGGGTTAATATTTGGACATAGTATAAGCATTTACTTTAGAAACCCAATCGGAAACAAAATTTCATTAATAATTTAAATTATATTTTCATCTCCAGCTGGGCTCGACTGCTACAAATTTCTGTTCTTTATCTTATCATGTGTATAAATGATGTACATTGCTTATTAGCAAGCAAAGGCAGCTTGTTTAAACCCTCCAAAGAAAAAGCATACGTAAATCTATACCTAGTCCTTCAATGGCTTCATTTAGTGCCTCAAGGCACAGTATCACAATTTCTCTTTTCCAGTCATCCGGGTATTTAATGTCATACGCATACTCTCGGTCCTTCATTCGGATGGCGACGGTCTTATTCGCAGAAAAAATTAATTCTAATTTTCGGTAAAATCACGCTTTTGCAACTTATGTAAGACGTTCGTAGTATTCATAGGACCTATTCAGATAATAATGAGTAAAAAAGAATGAGATTAAACGCCCTGTTGCACAAACTTATGTAGATTTCGGGTTTGTTGTCCCCGAGTGCGCGTGCTCGCTAAGTGTAAATAAAGGGGGTATGACGTCACACTGGAAAAGAGAATGACGAGCAGTATGAAAGTAAAGAGGACGGTTGAGTTCTTACATTCTTATCTTGCTGCAGACAGTCACCTACTGTAAGTACTTGGAGCAAAGGGAGTTGATGAGACTACACCTATATTAGTCACTGTGTATGGAATTCCATATACGACAGCCAACTTCTTACTGTCAACTGCCTACTATTTACTGCCAACTGCTTACTGCCAACTACTTATTGCCAACTGCTTACTACCAACTTCTCACCGCCAAATGCGTACTGTATGCATACTTGATGACGGGTATAAAACCAAAGCCCCGAACCAGGAACCGTGGCCCCTATGAACTGTTACTGAAATAAACTTGTCGTTTCCTAGGTTATTTTTTTCTTCTATTTTCCAAATTGATAAATACTATATATCAATAATTGATGGAAATCCGCCACTATTCCAACACGTATTGATATACAGATGTACTCGTAGCTCGAAATGGGGCGCCTAATAAGCATTCAGGAGCGTCATTGTTTGACTCCTATCCAAACATTTGGATTGATTTCAGCATTATTTGTACATTTTTTTTTTTATAAATAGAGATTGTAACGATGCTCTTGGCATATGGACCTGTGATTGTATAATTATGATTATGTTGATCAAACAACACTGTGTGTTTACATTAGTGAATAAAGACACTTTGAATCTTGAATGTGTTCACGGTCTGCACTGTTGGTCACTGGTTGACATTTTTAGTTCCCATGGCTAATGGTTTTTTGAAACGTCGTTACTATTTGCATGTTTATCTGCAATGTATATTGCACCAATATAATGTCACGATTATGTGTAATTGTCGAACGATTAGGTGATCTTGGTTATATTTGCGATTGCCTAGAAAGTGAGAAGGATTGTTCCATAATTAAAGTTGTAATATATAAAATATATGTTATATCTATACCCTGGGTAAAATCTCTATTACGATCAATATAGTTTGTTAATGTCCCGACATTTGAAGCAGGTAATAGGTTAATATGTCGTTACAGAAAGGTTTTAATTTTTTTAAACATTGTACAATGACAAACGGTGCAGACCCTGATCAGGGGACCCAATTAGGAGTCCTGTGATTTGGATCTTCACTGCTTACATAGGTCCTAAGGACCAGTGGATGTTTAACAGGTACCCTTTTTCAAATATCCAGTTGTAGTAGTGTTGTTAGTAATATTTCCTTTTTATTACTATTATTGTTATTATAAGTAGTATAAGTAGTAGTATAAGTAGTAGTACATGTAGTAGTAGTAGTAGTAGAAGTAGTAGTAGTAGTGCTTAAAGGATACTTAAAAGATATATATTTATTAAATCTGAAATTGGAGTATCTCTATCGCCACGTGCCATACGCGCGACTCGTCTATAGATATATTAAGCAATAACCTCTATTAAAAATCTTTAATTACTAATTACTATTTTTAATGCACCATCTGGTTGCGAGTCGCTTTAAAGAAAGATTATTAACAATTTCGAAAAACGTCGAAATCTGTTTTATTTTCTTTCCCTATAGAAAATCTAATCACGGTTAACACATTTAATTCAGACAATGTACACTCTGTAAAAGATACAAAACATAACGTTATCAAGAGATTTTTCGATGATGATCTGGGTCTGAACTACCTATATATAGAGAGCAACAAATGACCATGACCTGGAGTTGTCAACTCCGTGATGGTATTAAATAAGTTAATTACCCATAAATACGGTAATGAAATTCTGCAATGACACTCATTTGCATCAAATATAAAGTGATTATGATCTGGGTATGAACAATAATTATGCGTCATCGGTAATTGTAATCACGCGCCTAACATACCTCCGACTTCCGTTGAACCCTTTTCCTGATAGAAGAGCGCCCCAGTATTCTTGTCGATACTTATTGCCTTGTAGTGCATTTGATTTATTCCTCCACGAAAGAAAATAGTTCCAATTCATAAGCATATTCCAACAGAAAGTTTCTATATCCTGAGAGATGGTAGCTCAAAGCAGGCTGAAAGTAAAGCAGAATGCGCCCTCAGGCGCATTCTGCTTTACTTTCAACCTGCTTTCAGTGGTCACCTTTTTTCAAAACTAAAAAAAGGTTATGGGGTAAATGGTTATTTAAAGTTGTCCGCTGTTTTTCTCAGTGGACATTTTGACAGAATAAACGTCTTATTTACGAGTGACAAACGTCTTGAATCAAGATCAGACGCCGCGTTACGCGACGTCTGATCAGGATTGAAGCTGTTTGCAAATGTTAACCCATTTCACTCCCTATAACGTTTCCCTTCGAACGCACGCTATTTTTGCCTCGCATTGGGTGTCGTTGTAGAGAGGGAGCGCTGTAGTAGTTTTACTGTTCTTGAAATTCGGTGTGTCTAAGTTTTTCTGTTGCTTTGTCTGCTTTGAAATCATCTGCAATTCTTTTTAAGATCAGATCTTATATAGATTTGATTTGTTTTGACTTTACGTCACTTTCAACAGTATTTCAGTCATATCGCGACGTCCAGCTAATTTTAGGTGGAGGAAGATCCCAGAATTTTATGCACTGTTTCAGGCACAAATCGGCAACTGGGTAGAACCACCGACTTTCCGCAAGCTAGCTGGAAGGCTTCCCGACATGAAAAATCCGAACGACCCTCGTAACTGGGATTCGAAATCTCAGCGGCGAGGAGCCTAGTGATGTAAGTCACAGTGAATATACCACTAGGTCACGGAGGCCCCCCAGATGTTATCTAGATCCAAACTTTGGGCATATATAAAGGCGAAACCCGAGATAATCATCAACATATGAAATTTTACCAAAATTTTCAAATTTATTGAATTTTATATTCCCCGTGCATTTGCATCTTGCATCACAACTTTGTATATTACTATGACGTCGCTTGCTTTCGGTTGAACGCAACGTCATTTACGTACCACAGGTTTTCGGCGCGTCATTTTTGGGCCGATTTTGACAAATGATGGCTTATTTACATTTAACAGTTCTGTTTAAAGAAAGTTAGCTCACAGCCCAAGCAAGACACGAGCACAAGTGAAGAAATAAAAAGTTCGATAGGCACCTTATCTTCTGTCACCTTAATTTTTGGACTTGTTCGTCAGTCATTCACTGATTCAGCGATTAACAAGTGCATTTGCGACCATGCATTACACCATGGTACGGGTAATTAATAGAAAATGAAATATATAATAAATACCTTTTGAATTATCGGTAAATGAGCATTTCTGTTACGAATTAAATTTCTAGATAACTTCTGTTTTGTTTCCGTTGACAAACGGATATGATCATTGGTCGTATTCGAATCATTCAATTTTTTGTCAACGAAAACTAGACGGCGCAAATGCTCGAAGATTTACTGATGACAACGTTTTTGACCCGACTCGAAATTGTGGTCAACGATTTGATGGTTTGACAACATTTTGTCAACGGAAAACATCAAGTGGTGATTCGAATAGAACCTGTTGACAACACGTCAAACTAACGCTTTGGTTGTCCTGATTCGAATACGACCAATTGAGGCGCTTGACTTTTGCGTCATTTCCTGCTTTGAAACTGGTTCTCGGGTTCGCTAGAATGATAAGTTTGACTGGGCAACCAGTCGTTTGTTTTGGGAAAATTTTGCGTGACAGATAGTTTCCGACTAAGGGGTCTCCCCACCCTTCGAGTCCCCATGCGCGTGTTCGCCGATTGCTTTGAATTTTTTACCAATTATCGTCAAAGAAAACTGCTGTAAACAATGAGCCATCATCTGTTCAGATCGTCTAAGATTTGACAAAATGACAGGGTTGGGAACTTGAGGGTTGCTTCTGCAAGGCGCTTTTTCATGACAGCCTTTACTATTTTACTTATAAATTAGCAAAAAATTATTTTTTTTTTAAATTTCACGAAACTTCAGGAAATGTTCTTTTATGATGATTATTGAATGTATGGATAGATTTTAGGGTATTTTATCCACGTTTGGTGGTGGTGGAGGGGGGTTATAGCAGCTAGGGGTAGTGTCATAGCCAATGGGCCGAATGCCTATGTTACGTACACGTGCTGCGTTATTCTTGTTCTGCTTCAAATAACTAATGAATTTTGTATATAAAAGGATTTAAACAACTATTTAGTTGTTTCTGATGTGTATTCAAGGCATATAATAAACACATCACCAGTTGGCAGTGCGCTACAGAGTACGTGTTGCATTTAGCTCTCGACGATTTTGGCGGAAACAACCGATCAGACTCGCGCCAAGGCGCTCGTCGGATCGGCTATTTCCGCCAAAAACGTATCGAGCTAAACACATCACTCGATCTGTATTGCACTGTCAACTGGTAATGTGTATGTATTAGGCACAGTTCGTGTCAGACACTGTTAATGTCTTTTCAATATGCACTAGCTATTTTACTACCAAACTGAGTATGATCAGGATCCAAACTGTTTGCTTTAAGTCATACTACACTGAATCTTATTTTGAAATGACTATGGAACATTTCACAATAAATTTGGCAGCGAAAGGCTGTACAATAATTAAAAACCTACTGGTGAAATGACAAACAGTGCAGACCATGATCAAAGGGCAAATGAAATATTCATAAGGGTAGAACATGTAAATAAGACAGTAATATTTAGTTCATTTCAGTTTTTATTACAATGATTAAAACAATTACAAATTAATACATGTGTGGATAAAGAGACTTTCATTTGAGGGGGTTGTATTAACATTTCAACTGCAAACAGTTTTGATCCAGATCAGCTACATGACATCTGATCAAGATCAAAACTGTAAGACATTGATTTTCAAGAAATTGCCATTGGCTTTTTTCACCACCGTGTAACAATTACAGCATTTCCTTGGATCTACGCATTAGTAAAAGTATCAATAGTGTAAGAACTTAGAAACAACTAAGTTATACTCCATGATAAAATTACCCCATAAACTACTAAAAGCAGACTGAAGGTAAAGGAGAACACGGCTTAATGCCCATGCTGTTTTACTTTCAACGTGCGTTAAGTCGTCACCTTAGAAACAGGATAGGTTTTGCTGACGACATTTACAGAGGTCTAAATGGTTTATATTCCATGAAGGTGATATAAAACAGGTGGTACAGTGCAAGAAATAGATTCACATAAAATACGGTACTGAAAAGACGACAATATTGACAAGCCTAAAATCTGCAGAGCAAAGATAATTAGACGGTGTAGATAAATTCTATGCATATCCACCAGCGCTTAAAATTTGGAAAATACCACTTTCTTTAGTATGCTATGTGGTTACATGTTATTATGTCAAGTGGCATTCTAAAACTCTTTCAACAGAATCCTGAGTGAAAAAGACTAGATTTTTAAAGGTTCTTTTCAACGTAACTAGGATGTGACGTCACTGATGTCATCTATATAATATTTTACTATTGTGATAAGGATAAATAGAATATTTGGTTCCTATCTTTGAATGAGAAATGTTATCTGGCTCACCTGATATATTCATCCGCCTTGCCAGATAACATTTCTCATCCAAAGCTATATCAAACACAAACATTGATCAGCATTCAAAGTTTCAACGAATATATTTATATATACGTGTATATTGATATGAATGTACATACATACTGTACACATGAGGTTTTGACTTTCTTAAATAACAATATAACAATATATATAGAGAGATATTGTGTATATGAAATTGATATGAAGATGAGTGTATATAAATATGTGATTGTAATATTCTTGAAAAAAAAAAAATTAAAAAAAAAAAAAAAAAAAAAAAAAAAATTAAGAGCATTTCGTTACAGTTGAATGATCCAATACATGAACTATTTTCAAAACATTCAACTATATCCAGGTCAAACCACGTGGAGGTAACTCTTATATGACCCATAGTGTAAAAGGCAACCAAAACGTTAATGAAACAAGTTTACTAGAGCTAGTTTTAGAGGGATTTTACTGCAGTGCTCGAACAGTCAGCAATAGATGCACAGACATGCTTGCTCACAGGCGCTTTATAACCATAATTGTGCTGGAGTGTCATTCCTATGAGGAATGTGTATTTTACTTTTGAGAAAATAGTGTTTGCAAAGAAAGTTAATTACTTCTCATTCAGACTAACTAATAAGCTAACTACTACCTTGTTTCATGTAAACATCCTTTAATACATATACTTAATTTAAATTTAATTTACTTCATTACAGTTACATGTGGTTTGTGTATTTTACTTTTGAGAAAATAGTGTTTGCAAAGAAAGTTAATTACTTCTCATTCAGATTAATTAATTAGCTAACTACTACCTTGTTTCATGTAAACATCCTTTAATACATATACTTAATTTAAATTTAATTTACTTCATTTAATTTAATTCATTAGGTACATGGCTCGACTGCTGTATAGTTATTATGTTAATGAACATCCAACCCAGAATTTACATGTGCTCCCCAGCCTGAAAACTGGAAAACATTACTACTTTCTGCCCACTTTGAAGAAAGTCATACAGCATCCCACTCATTCAGACTAACTAATTAGCTAATAACTAACTAATAAATAATAATAATAAAAGGGCCTAAGCTCTCATCCATTGCTGGCTGATATTCTTCAAAGTGGACACATATAAACAATAACAAATAAACAAGAGTGGTTCAGCAGTTGAACGAATACCATTTCACACAAATAATGAAAAAGTGCTAAATTTAAGAACACTTTAGGTTAACGTATGTATGCATATCTTCTCCTAGGATTTGGCCTACTGACCAGTTTTTATTGTAAATGACCAATATGCTCATGTGCTTTCTGCAGTACTTTTATTCTACATTAAACTGAAAGCCCGAGCTTGCAGTAAAACCGGCAGTTATGCCATATTTTAACTTAAAGAAAGCAAGACATTTTGAAAAAAGTTGGTTTGCCTTTTACTCTATAATGCTGTGTATGATTTATACACAGCATTTAAGAAATAAAAATATATATCGTTTTATTTCTAAAAACAAAATGCCAAGTTTGAAGTCATTTTGATCGGTTCCCAAAAGTATGTATAAACTATTTATTTTGATATTTTAATTACATTGTAAGTTTGGTTTGCAAATTTCTGCCCAGTTTTTAGAAGGTCAGACAGCCATCTGTTGAACTAAGATGAATTTCCTACATTAAATGCAATCCTAAATTAAATGCAATCCTAAATTAAATGCAATTCTAACTATATTATTGATGGGCGGCTGACACTTCAAAATTGACAGGAAATTAACAAATCCAAACTGTTTGCTATCTGATCGGATCCAAATCCAAACTGTTTGCTATCTGATCGGATCCAAATTTAAACTGTTTGCTATCTGATCGGATCCAAATTTAAACTGTTTGCTATCTGATCGGATCCAAATTTAAACTGTTTGCTATCTGATCGGATCCAAAATTAAACTGTTTGCTATCTGATCAGGATCCAAATTTTAAACTGTTTGCTATCTGATCAGGATCCAAAATTAAACTGTTTGCTATCTGATCAGGATCCAAAATTAAACTGTTTGCTATCTGATCAGGATCCAAAATTAAACTGTTTGCTATCTGATCAGGATCCAAAATTAAACTGTTTGCTATCTGATCAGGATCCAAAATACAACTGTTTGCTATCTGATCAGGATCCCAAATTAAACTGTTTGCTATCTGATCAGGATCCCAAATTAAACTGTTTGCTATCTGATCAGGATCCAAAATTAAACTGTTTGCTTTCTGTTCAGGATCCAAATCCAAACTGTTTGCTTTCTGTTCAGGATCCAAATCCAATCTGTTTGCTTTCTGTTCAGGATCCAAATCCAAACTGTTTGCTTTCTGTTTAGGATCCAAATCCAAACTGTTTGCTATCTGATGAAACCGATGAAGATGGAGCCCAACCGTCGTGAGAACTGGAGACGATGTATAAAGACCGCCAGAAAACGTCGAACCCAACGAAGGGAGAGGAGTTTCACTGCATTTAGTTTTACGAATAATTGCACAGACAAGATTTCAACAATATTTACATTGTAAGTTTGGACACATTGGAAATCACAGTAATTCACGTGTTCATTTCTATGTGGTTTGCAAATTTCTGCCCAGTTTTTAGAAGGTCAGACGGCCATCTGTTGAACTAAGATGAATTTCCTATATTAAATGCAATCCTACATTAAATGCAATCCTACATTAAATGCAATTCTAACTTTATTATTGATGGGCGGCTGACACTTCAAAATTGACAGGAAATTAACAATTAAAATTAATAAACAAAGAGGTACTTAGCTTTCTGAATTACTTTTATTCTACATTAAACTGAAACACGAATGAAGAACGTTCTTCATTCGTGACTGAAAGCCCGAGCTTGCAGTAAAACCAATGCAGGTGGACCCCAACCATCGTGAGAACTGGAGATGATGTAAGAAGACAATGTCGAAACCCGACGAAGATAGAGAAGTTTTACTGCAGTTGGTCGAACTAGAAGCGTGGTTGATTTGATTAATTTTTTAGACTCGGTCAAAAACTGCACAGACAAGATTTCAACAATAATTACATTGTAAGTTTGGACACATTGGAAATCACAGTAATTCATAGTTCATTCCTATGTGGTTTGCAAAGCATAGCATTTAAGATGCGTGTGTTTCGCAAAGTCTAAAATCATGCCGAACTTTTTAGAAGGTCAGACAGCCATCTCTTTAAGCTAAGATGAATAATCCTAATAATCCTACAGATAATTCTTATAATCCTACAGTAAATGCAATTCTAACATTATTATTGATTGGCTGCTGACACTTCTTAAAAATTGACAGGGAATTAACAATTAAAATTAATAAACAAAGAGGTTCTTAGATTTCTGTATTACTTCTATTCTACATTAAACTGAAACACAAATGAAGAACGTTCTTCATTCGTGGCTGAAAGGCCGAGCCTGCAGTAAAACCGGAAGTTTAACGTCGTACCGCGGACGGTTTGTTCCCGCTCTCCACCACAGATATAACACAAGTATTTAAAGTTTCAAGTTAATACCTTTGACCTTTGATACTGTTTGCTATCTGATCGGATCCAAATTTAAACTGTTTGCTATCTGATCGGATCCAAATCCAAACTGTTTGCTATCTGATCAGGATCCAAAATTAAACTGTTTGCTATCTGATCAGGATCCAAAATTAAACTGTTTGCTATCTGATCAGGATCCAAATTTTAAACTGTTTGCTATCTGATCAGGATCCAAAATTAAACTGTTTGCTATCTGATCAGGATCCAAATTTAAACTGTTTGCTATCTGATCAGGATCCAAATTTTAAACTGTTTGCTATCTGATCAGGATCCAAAATTAAACTGTTTGCTATCTGATCAGGATCCAAAATTAAACTGTTTGCTATCTGATCAGGATCCAAAATTAAACTGTTTGCTATCTGATCAGGATCCAAAATTAAACTGTTTGCTATCTGATCAGGATCCAAATTTTAAACTGTTTGCTATCTGATCAGGATCCAAAATTAAACTGTTTGCTATCTGATCAGGATCCAAATTTTAAACTGTTTGCTATCTGATCAGGATCCAAAATTAAACTGTTTGCTATCTGATCAGGATCCAAAATTAAACTGTTTGCTATCTGATCAGGATCCAAATTTAAACTGTTTGCTATCTGATCAGGATCCAAATCCAAACTGTTTGCTTTCTGTTCAGGATCCAAATCCAAACTGTTTCCTTTCTGTTCAGGATCCAAATCCAATCTGTTTGCTTTCTGTTCAGGATCCAAATCCAAACTGTTTGCTTTCTGTTTAGGATCCAAATCCAAACTGTTTGCTATCTGATGAAACCGATGAAGATGGAGCCCAACTGTCGTGAGAACTGGAGACGATGTATAAAGACCGCCAGACAACGTCGAACCCAACGAAGGGAGAGGAGTTTTACTGCATTTAGTTTTACGAATAATTGCACAGACAAGATTTCAACAATATTTACATTGTAAGTTTGGACACATTGGAAATCAGTAATTCACGTGTTCATTTCTATGTGGTTTGCAAATTTCTGCCCAGTTTTTAGAAGGTCAGACGGCCATCTGTTGAACTAAGATGAATTTCCTACATTAAATGCAATCCTACATTAAATGCAATCCTACATTAAATGCAATTCTAACTTTATTATTGATGGGCGGCTGACACTTCTTCAAAATTGACAGGAAATTAACAATTAAAATTAATAAACAAAGAGGTACTTAGCTTTCTGAATTACTTTTGTTCTACATTAAACTGAAACACGCATGAAGAACGTTCTTCATTCGTGACTGAAAGCCCGAGCTTGCAGTAAAACCGATGCAGGTGGACCCCAACCATCGTGAGAACTGGAGACAATGTCGAAACCCGACGAAGATTTTGAAGTTTTACTGCAGTTGGTCGAACTAGAAGCGTGGTTGATTTGATTGATTTTTTAGACTCGGTCAAAAAAAGAATAGGAATAGGAATAACTGCACAGACAAGATTCATTGTTCATTCCTATGTGGTTTGTTCCCGCTCTCCACCACGGATATAACACAAGTATTTAAAGTTTCAAGTTAATACCTTTGACAGTTAAGATATTTAAATTTACAAGTTTAATGTAAACGAGAAACCGCCAAGGTCGGTATGGCCGGATTGTCTGCACTTTTGCTTTGTATATATATATATATGTTGCTGTAGGACTTAAACTTTGACTAAAACTGACACTAACAAAAAGGTAAACCAAGACGCAAACGAAAAGGTTAACCAAGAATTCTCAAAGTCATTGGACCTTGAAATCTAGGTCACAGTGACCTAGTTACCCACAGCATGTGATGATGACCTCACTATAAATGTACATGCCAAATTTGGTTGCTGTAGGACTTAAGCTTTGGCTAAAACTGACACTAACAAAAAGGTCAACCAAAGTGAGGACGGATGGACAGACAGACAGACAGACAGACGGACGGACAGACAGACGGACGGACGGACGGCATTCGCCAATCTATAGACCGCATTTTCAATCCGTCCAATAAATCGAGGGCAATAACTTTGAAATGACAAATCCCAGGGTTACCGGCCTTGTAATTAATTGCCCTTTTGATACTGAATAACTATTCTAAGTTTCAAGTTAATATCTTTCATAGTTATTTAGATATGTTAATTTACAATTTTTAAGTAAATAAAACAAGGGCAATAACTCTAAAATGACAAATCCCCGGGTTACCTGCCTTGTTGTTATGAGTTGTCCTTTGATACTGAACAACTTTACCAAGTTTCAAAAGGATACCTGATGGTTATTGAGAAATCAACTTTTACAAAAACCTTAAGCAAAAAACTTAACCGACGTAGACGCAGGGGTGACGACAATAGCTGGACTTTTCGAAAAAGGCGAGCTAAAAAGGTGTATTTATGGTGTAATTGGTTAATAAATTTACCTGGCATCTGATCTGTCTCCAAACTGTTTGCATTTGTAATGATGTTTTTAGCATAAAACACTTTACCGGTATTTGGAAAGAATAACGGTTTCTCAATGGTAAAATCTTTCTTGCAAACAATTTGTGAACAGAACAGAACAGATGTTTTATTTGACTTAAGCATACAAGCTCATCATCATAACATATATACATAACAAAACTGATGGTACTAAAATTATGAGATACAAGGCATGTTTAACAGAAATATCAACATGGACCATGTATCCCGAGAGTGCTCATCATTAGCACAGGGCTTCTAAGAGTTGACTATATAATCCTAAGACTTTCAATTTTATCATTTTTTTTTAAACGCGATTACTTAAAGCAGATTGAAAGTAAGGCGCATTCGGCTTCACCCTCAACTCGGTTTAAGCTACACTCTGTTAGTATAAAAATCCAAAGAATTTTGGAAAAATCTTGAAAATGGCAGCCCTGTTAACATAAGAAAAAAAAATTTCATTCTCACATTTAACCCGAAGTCAGCGCAGCACCACCGCATCTGCGAGTTACGTTACTCGAGGATACGGCAGTATTGCACTGAATAGATTTAGATCTACACTATTTAAACGCATTCATATATATCCAACACAATTAAGAAAACTATTTGGTATAGTAATGCACATTAACAAACAAATCAAATATTTCACTAAGTTATTAAAATTTGACCTTGCTTATTAATTAAGATTTAGATTTAGATCTATACATCTTTAAACCCACAAAACATAAACAACTGACTTTTTTCCCCCACGACACACGTCATCGTATACGTACATACACTCAGTACAAAAAGAAACGCACATTTTGTATCACATTCTTAGTTACATGCCAAATTAATCGTAAGGTTTTTACCCCTTCACCGTCTTATTGTCGTCTTCAATTTTGTTTGCAAGATCGTTTCAAAGTAAAATTCAATGTAGAATGACTTAAATGAATTTGATAAGAGTGTCAAACAGTTTGGATCCTGATCAGACGCCGCGTTACGCGTCGTCTGATCAGGATTCAAACTGTTTGCAAACGCTTTTTGGCGTCATTAGGAGGAAAATGGTTAAAAGGCAGCACAATGTTTTTTGAGTATTTTTTTCTGAACTTGTTGCAGAATCAAATAAATCTTGAGATATGGTCTTTCTTTTCTAATTTTCCTGAAAAAAATGTATCCTAATCTGCGCCTGAGCACGATGTGCGTTTCTTTTTGCACTGAGTGTAGATGACGCCATAAGCCACGTGGGGAAAATTGTGGATCCGTGCATGCTCATACAATCTGGGTGTAACTGCACTATAAAAGCAATGCAAAGAAACAGCTTTCGGTAAGCAATAAAGGAAGCCTTGTATAAAAGTGAGAATGCTTTCTCTTGAAGCCATTAGGGCGTTCAAGTACCGTATCAGCGAACAGTAACGTTAACCGATGCAAACAACCCATATAGTACGACATCTTATGTTCACCGATACTCTTCAATAATAACTCATTGCGCCCCAATGTTTATTAACTTTTCAAGGGTACGAACGATTTATGTGCGAATCTAAATAACACAAGCAAAAGTGCACTAATCAACTGAAATGCATCAATTTTACCGCATATAAAAATAAGATTTAGCTGCTCAGATGTAATTTGCTTTGTTTGATACATTAAGTATCGGAAAATGTTGGTTTATTGATGAGAAATTAAGTCGGGACTGTTCGCTGGTTTTATTAAATTCATTTGGTAGCCATTTTGTTTTCCTTGTTGGGGATGGCGAACTACCTCCGATGCCGTTCGTGTCGTTCGCAATCGGTAACAGCGTAACGGCTGTTAAAGGTGAATTGTTACCGTTTTCCGTTGCAATTGATTGTATCGTTACGGTACTTGAACGCGCTACTGATCTCAATTAAAATATTGTGTTTACTTAATCTTGAATGAGCAAGGTGTTATAAGAAGGTTAAGTAAACACAATATTTTAATTGAGATCAGTAGCGCGTTCAAGTACCGTAACGATTCAATCAATTGCAACGGAAAACGGTAACAATTCACCTTTAACGACCGTTCTGCTGTTATATGGTTGGCCATTATTTGATAATCTTGAATGAGCAAGGTGTTATAAGAAGGTTATCAAATAATGGCCAACCATATAACCGCAGAACCAAAATTTATCTCTTTACATGCTAAGTGACAAAACCGTGATTTCCTTTGCAAACAGTTTGGATCCAGATGAGACGCCGCGTGACGCAGCATCTCATCATAATCCAAATTGTCTGACACGCTAACCCTCTTTTGAAAAGAAATTTGAAAAAATTCTATTTTAAGAACAGTAGCAGACAACAATTGTTGGTTTTATAACTGAATGACTAGAACAGGACAGGACCCATACAGTAACAGCTATATGACAGTACAATGTTACACAATGATAAAATCAGTCACTTTCTTTATCGTTCAATGCTTGCATGAATTGAGATAAGCTATTCATTTCTAATTTTATTGCCTGTTTATGCATGAATTATAAAACTAGGTTATGTGTTGACTTTTTTAACACCTTTACTCATAATTTCCTCATAGACATACCTTTTCATGTATTATCATGCTCCGTTTCACCCATTACTCCATATAGCCTTATTCCGAAATTTCTGGTCTTACTTTTAAAATTTGGAATTTTATACGTTTTTAAGTTAGGAAACAGTCAGAGTGTCAAACAGTTTAGATCCAGAACAATGTTATGCTGCGTCTGATCTGGATCTAAACTGTTTGCATAACTATTTAAGTGTTATAGAGCCTGGTAGCAAAAGGATTAAAGGTACAATTCCTAAAATCGCGCTTGAAAACTTGGAAACCTTAAGTTTTAAATGAGCAACTTATGGTAGCCCTGTATGTAGGAGGTAGCACTGGTTAACTGTAAAGAATATCTTGGCCAAGCTGCACAAAGTCGTCCTGATCTAGTGTCACATACTCCTGCTCTGGTATCCGGGTGCTGTTCATAAACGTCTGAAACGAAACAAAGTCACAATCTTAAACATGGCAGACAACCATATGAGCTTCTTTCTAAGAAAACACATCTTCTGATCAGAGACATGTTCAACACAGCAACTGATCTGGGAGTGGACTGTTGCAGTGTCAAAATATCTGCATTTATACTATTAATTGGCTTAATCCTTTCCAACATAACTCGTTTTTTGTATTATAGCAAACTGAATGTACAGCAATTTTAAGTCACCCTTTCACTGCGATCTGATTAAGTTTTTAGGTAACATTGAATTCAGAAATATTAAAAGGTGTGTCAAGCAGCGAAGAGTAACGTTAACCGATGGAATTAAATTCATTTGGTAGCCATTTTGTTTTCCTTGTTGTCGTTCGCAATCGGTAACAGCGTAACGGTCGTTAAAGGTGAATTGTTACCGTTTTCCGTTGCAATCAATTGCATCGATATGGTACTTGAACGTGGTACAGGATTCAAACTCTTTGCAACTAAATATTTTACCCATTTTACAGTGCCCAAAGTCCTATAACAAGAGGGCCATGGCCCTAAATTCGCTCACCTGAGGACATTGAAGTTTGTACCTAAGTTGACTGGGCAAGACAACATTTTAATATAACTATAAATGGAGTTATCTTCCAGACAAGAAAACATGACAAAGTGAATTTTGTTGCCAAGCTTATGACCCTTATCCATGACACATCCTCTTATCAAGCTATTTCCATTTCCAATAAATGATAATTATTTCACTAGCGTCAGCAGAACTGGAATTATTTTCCTGACAAAATATGACAAAGGGGAAAAACTAAATATTGCTGCCCTTGTGCATGGCATTTTCTCTCATCAGTTTCTTTCCATACATAAAATTTCATTACAATAGCATCAGTAGAACTGAAGTTGTTTTCTTGACAAGAAAATATCACAAAGGGAAATAACTAAAAAAACAATGATGTCAGAGTTATGGCCTTTGCAAATGGCACTTCCTCTCATCAGGCTCTTTCCAAATAGGCAATTTCATTTTACCCATTACCCCATAGCATGTTTCTAGTTTTGAAAATAGGTGGCCACCTAAAGCAGGTTGAAAGTAAAGCAGAATGTGTCTTAACCCTTAGCCTGCCACTCACGACTATAGCTTTATATGCAAACAGCTTGGATCCGGATTAGACGCCGAGTAACTCGGCGTCTCATCCGGATCCAAGCTGTTTGACACTCGGACAACATTTTCAGCAATTTTGAGCAACTTTGAAGCACTTTGAAACTTGAAGCAGACGAGAAATATAGCAGACGACAATTTATTTGGCGGGCTAAGGGTTAATGCACACTTTGCTTTACTTTTGCATCTTACATTTTCATGACTGTTTAAAGTGGAATTATTTTCTTAAGTAGAGGAATAAATCAAAGGCCTAAAAATGCACATTTATGGGGTAATGGAAATATGGCATAAGACATAATTACATAACTGTCAGTGGATCACTTCCAGATCCTGTTTCTCTATGTATGAATCAGACTGAACCATATCTAAACTTTAGCAGACAACATGTTCAGCTGATCATGACCAGTTCTGTGATACTCTCTACCAGTTCAGAGTTGCATAATATTTGACCTCAGTGGCTAGAACTCTGGGGCTTACCCTTACCAGACTGAAATGATGTCTGCTTAAAATCTACTGTATGTGAAAAGTGTACAAAAAAACAATTTAGAAAATGTTAGTTGGTAAATGAGTGGCAAATAGGTTGGATCCAGATTGGATGTAGCATTATGATTATGTTGCATCTGATCTGGATCTAAAATGTTTGCAAATATTGGCTATTTGCCCTTAGTATATTAAGAGTAACTCGGGTAAAATACAGTTCTACTTCTGCTTCATCAAAAATACTGTGAAACCTGCCTAGAGCAGCAGTTAAACTGCGCAGGGTGCATGGCGTCAAGTGTGACCCTAGGGATTTCATTTTAACAAACTATAGAGGGATCGACCAGGAGATTCTACTGTAAAAATATCAAAGCTTAGGGCCTAGTAGTTTTTAGCAAGAAGATTTTTTAAATTTTTTTGCTTTTTTGCTTTTTCAAGCAGAGTTTTTGCTTTTTCTCTTTCATTTGAACAACTTCTGTAGAGAAGCATCCAATGAACATCATGAGCAGTTTGAACCCGCCCTACAATCCGCGGGTTCAGAGGAGATGTCGCTTGAAGTAAAAGTGAACGGACAGACGTACTACGGACGGTGAGCGGTCACAATAGCTCACCTTGAGCCTTTGGCTCAGGTGAGCTAAAAAAGAAATAGGCAAGCAGGGTAGACTCTTGATCTAATGTATGGCAGTGAAGGGGTTAAGGAATATTCTGCTTTATTTTCAGCTTGATATAAGCATCAATCTGGAAAGATTGGTGGAAAGCCTTTTACAATAACAATTTTCATGTTCAGGAGTGTATGAATAATAATCAAAAGCATAAAAAGATGAATTTATGAGGTAAATGGTTAATTGAAAACCACTGATAACAGTAGGGCGTTCAAGTACCATACCAGCGAACAGTAACGTTAACCGATGCAAACAACCCATATAGTACGACATCTAACGTTCACCGATACTCTTCAATAATAACTCATTGCGCCCCAAAGTTTATTAACTTTTCAAGGGTACGAACGATTTATGTGCGAATCTTAATAACACAAGCAAAAGTGCACTAATCAACTGAAATGCATCAATTTTACTGCATATAAAAATAAGATTTAGCTGCTCAGATGTAAGCTGCTTTATTTGATACATTAAGTATCGGAAAATGTTGGTTTATTGATGAGAAATTAAGTCGGGACTGTTCGCCGGTTGTATTAAATTCATTTGGTAGCCATTTTGTTTTCCTTGTTGGGGATGGCGAACTACCTCTGAGGCCGTTCGCAATCGGTAACACCCTAACGGTTGTTAAAGGTGAATTGTTACCGTTTTCCGATGCATTCGATTGCATCGATACGGTACTTGAACGCGCTACAGTACTCCACCCTGACTTATTGGTGTTCTGGCATGCTTATCCCATGCTAAAAGCCCGTCAATGATCTCTTGGCTAATCCATGGCTATGGGTGTACAGTAAAACCCCTCTATTACAACCACTTAACATGCTGGGTATTTTTTTTCATCTGCAACATTTCTCGTCTGTTACTGTTCTACAATTAGCATTTTCAAAGTTACTTTTGGCTAATAGCTTGGGTCCTGATGAGACACCGCGTCTCATCTTGATCCAAACTGTTTGCAAAGGCAATCACTGTATATCCGTCACTAGCATGCAAAGATTTTACTGTTTTAAGGAGTTAAAGAGTTCTGCTTAAAGCAAGGTGAAAGTAAAACACCTGTAATTTATACAAGCAGCTAGCCTTCTTTTAAGTGGTTGTATCAGAGAAGTTATACTGTATTTGTATTTCATATCTTCAGGTATTATGTTTTACATTACTTTTGCACAGGTAAAATTGTACTTAAGTCAGGTTGTGAAATCTTTGCCATATATTTATTTGTTATGATAATCACAGATGTATTTGTGTTAATAAACATTTGTTCAGATATTTATCGTATTTGTTTCACATTTAAGCCCAATTTCAAATTATCGTAGATCTACATGCCCGCTACTCTATACATGAAAAGCTGAATTTAGGATAATGTTTTAGCCCATATCGGAAGTACAGTGAAGCTAACGTACATGTAAACAATGTAAATTAGCTTTGATAACTATCTTAGAACCGAATCAGCAGAATTTTATTATGCTGCTTTCAAAGAAATAACAGTAGAATATAATTCACCCTGCTTTTTAAATTATATTATGGCAGCAGAAAATACCAGCTATACGGTAGATCCAGATCAGATACTGTATGGATCCAGATCAGACGTCACATGATACAGCATCTGGTCTAGATCCAAATTCTTTGGCAAACATAATAAACTTTTCTGTTTAGAGAAGCATAAAAATTTTGAGTTTCTTGGAGACAGACGTAATAATTCAAGCAGACGGCACATTTAGTATGAAAGTCACATGGATCCAGATCAGATACCTAATGAAGCTGTGTCTGATCTGGATCCAAACTGTTTGGCTTACATATTCAACTTGCCTTCAGTTTAAAAAAGCATAAAAATGATTTTGAGGTGGTTTTTGCAGACGTAATAATTGAAGCAGACAACATTTTTAACAAGATCTCTTTAATTTTGAAATAGATTGGTCTCATACAAATCTTAATATGATGGAGAACACATGCTGACAATATTTTTACCACAGGAACATGCAGAATTCATGCTGGGTAAAAATAAACGTACCTTGAAAATTTCTGACATATTGTTCAATTTCCCTGTCTGCAGTCCAACGAAAATAGTAAATTGGCAATATTCTCCTGTCTCTATCCAGTTCTACGACCCACCCATCAATATAACGACCCTGGAAAGCAATAACAAATTAATTTTAAAGCACCAGAAATATCAAAAGACAAGGGCCACCATGGCCCTAAATCGCTCCCCTGGAACACCATGTAAAACTTGACCTATAGTGACCTAGATAATGACCTGACATGACCCACAATCAACCTCTAGAGTGTAAACAAGATTTTTCTATGAATTGACCTAGTGACCTTATTTTTGACCAGACACAATACAAGTTTGATTTCGACCTAGATTTGATGTAGGCAAACATTCTGACAATATTTCATTCAGATCTAATGAGATTTGTAGCCTCTAGAGTGGTAACAAGATTTTCCAATGATTTGACCTAGTGACCTAGTTTTTGACCCGACATGACTCATATTCGAATTTGACCTAGATATTAATTAGGCAAAGATTCTGACCAAATTGCATCACAATCAAATGAGATTTGTTGCCTCTAGAGTGTTCACAAGGTTTTTCTATACTTAACAAAAATAGAAACTTTACATACTTTAAAGCCGGTTTGAGCAATGTTTAATGACGTTTCATAAAATATAAGTACATTTCATAATGGGGTTATCGATAAAGACCATACAGAGCCACACTCTCGCTAATTTGTACCGCGCACGACGTAGCACGCTTTCCACTTCCGGTTTTTAACTCTGACGGCGAGTTGACCTAGTCAGGTTTATTTCAAGTTTATTTAATGCAACAGACACACGCAGGCTTCAGCCAAACACCGAAAAAACCAAATTGTAAACACCTGCGTTTCTAAACTGAGATGTCACAGCTTTCTGAAAATAACAGAAATCAGGCCATTTGGCATGCTGACGGCTGGTGCGTCAGTAACTGATGCTGTGCGTCATTTTGGAAGCATACGGTAGAATATTCATATCTCAACTACTCATTACAGAGTTACGGGGTAAGTCCAGGATCGTCTGAGATCGTTGACGTCACATAGAGACGACCGCACTCTTACGTTAACGTATCGACGTAACTGTTCAATCCCAGCAACGGTTACTGCTCGGCGGTTTTGGATCGCTGCCGAGACAATAAGGAATCGTCTGAAACAATGCAACGATCCTATCCGTTCCCGTAGACCGTATTCAGGGCATATCTTAACTGCACTTACAAAGCCCAGAATAATGTCAACGTCATGCCATGGCCTGCGGTATCAACAGATTTGAAGCCAATAGAGCATGTAAAGGGTAAAGTTAGCGACGGATGCGGACCAAATACCAGATTTACACGACCAACGACCTCAGAAATGCTCGATTACGAAAATGGCATGACTTCCCAGATGACGTCATTAGACGGTACATCAGAAACGGAGTGTTGCTTGCATTAGGCGTGACGGTGAGCATTCGCGCTACTGAACTGTCTTTATGCAAAAACGTCATTTAAAATGAAACAGTAAAATGAATAAAACACATCTTGAGTACTCGTTCACATCTCTGATAATTTTGAAATAGACCCCTATGCATTTTGACGTCAAATCACGACATGGCTTTTGGAATTTTTTCATCACCATTGTCGAAAACTTACAGACATTGATCCAAAGTTTCGAAAAACACTAAGCTTTCTGCAAAATTGTGTTTGTAGACAGAATTATACACATTTGAATCCAATGTAAAGTTTCTATTTTTGCAGAGTATATGATTTGACCTAGTGACCTAGTTTTTAACTGGACATGACCCACATTCAAACTTGACCTAGATTTCATCAAGACAAACATTGTCATGAAGTTTCATGAAGATCAGATGAAATTTTTAGCCACTAGAGTATTCACAAGGTTTTTCTATAATTTGACCTAGTGACCTAGTTTTTGACCGGACATGACCCACATTTGAAGTTAACCTAGATTTTACCAAGACAAACATTGTTATGAAGTTTCATAAAGATCGGATGAAATTTGTAGCCGCTAGAGTGTTCACAAGGTTTTTCTATAATTTGACCTAGTGACCTAGTTTTTGACCAGACATGACCCACATTCGAACTTGACCTAGATTTTATCAAGACAAACATTGTCATGAAGTTTCATAAAGATCAGATGAAATTTGTAGCCGCTAGAGTGTTCACAAGGTTTTTCTTTAATTTGACCTAGTGACCTAGTCTTTAAACCAAAAGAAAACTATATCATGCTTGATAAGGCAAGATTTCAACAATATTTACATAGTAAGTTTCAACACATTGGAAAGGACATACATTCATGACCCTATGTTGTTTGCAAAGCACCGCATCTCAATACATGCTAACATTCTTAGCATTGTTTTGAGAAAATAGTGTTAGCAAAGAAAATTTGAAAGGCATAAAATAGCTATGGCTCGACTGCTGTACAGTTATTATGTTAATGAACATCCAACCCACAATTTACATGTGCTCCCCAGCCTGAAAACTGGAAAACATTACTTTCTGCCCACTTTGAAGAAAGTCATACAGCATCCCACTCATTCAGACTAATAAGCTAATAACTAACTAACTAATAAATAATAATAATAAAAGGGCCTAACCTCTCATCCATTGCTGGCTGATATTCTTCAAAGTGGACAATTATAAACAAATAAACAAGTGTGGTTCAGCAGTTGAGCGAATACCATTTCACACAAATAATGAAAAAGTGCCAAATTTAAGAACACTTTAGCTTAACGTTTGTATGCATATGTTCTCCTATGGGACCACAAAATACGATTTTGGCCTACTGACCAGTTTTTATCCTATATGACCAATATGCTCATGTGACGCATCAACATGTACACCATATAACCTTCCAACTGCTATTCTATCCCATTCTTTCCCATATATTACCTCTCAATACAACAATGCGATAACAGCCATTACAACAAAGCCGTCTGAGATCAGCAAAGCTCACCTAATGAAACCTTTCTTAAATAGGTAACTATCAATAGAAAAGTGTTTTAAGTCACAGGGAACCTCCATTCCAAATATCAGCTTTCTAATGCAAACATGTCATGTAGTAAAAGTGCATTCCAACACTTACTCTATTATTAACTTTTAAAATTTCAGTCCATAACAGATGAAGTTATGACTAAAATCAAAATGTTCTATTGTAACTAGGCCATATCAATGTTCCAAATATTCTTAATGGCAGTATGTAAGCCAGACTAGCGCATTTTTTAAACCTGAATATTCAGGCAGATACGTAATCTAAACATATAACGAGAGCACCGCAAACGGGTGCTGGACGCTCGACTTTCATGTACTTGAGACGGCTACATTTTTCAAACTTAAAGAATGCCTATGGGTGTTTAATGCCCTATTGATCATGGAAATTTGTAAGCAACAACAACTCAAACATACTTGGACAGTAAGTCAAAACAAGGACAATAAATCTGGAATGGCACCTCCCCGGTCACCTTTCTTGTTTGAATGAGTTGCCCTTTTGATATAACACAAGTATTTAAAGTTTCAAGTTAATACCTTTGAAAGTTATTAAGATATTTCAATTTACAAGTTTTAAGTAAATAAATCAAGGACAATTACTCTGGAATTAAAATCACAGAGTAACCTACCTTGTTGTAATGAGTTGTCCTTTTGATACTTAACAAGTATTCAAAGTTTCAAGTTAATATCTTTAATAGTTATTTAGATATGTTAATTTATAACTTTTAAGTAAATAAAAAAGGCAATAACTCTGAAATGACAAATCCCAGAGTTACCTACCTTGTTGTTATGAGTTGCCCTTTTGATACTTAACAACTATTCCAAGTTTCAAATGGATACCTTTGATAGTTATTGAGATATGTTAATTTATAATTTTTAAGTAAATAAAACAAGGGCAATAACTCTGAAATGACAAATCCAAAGGTTACCTGCCTTGTTGAAATGAGTTGCCCTATTAATACTGAATAACTATTCCAAGTCTCAAATGGATACCTCTGATAGTTATTGAGAAATAAACTCTTACAAAAACCTTAAGCAAAAAACTTAACCGACGCAGACGCCGACGCAGACGCAGACGACAATAGCTAGACTTTTTGAAAAAGTCGAGCTAAAAAGTAGTAATCCGCAATGATTATGGAGGCAATAAATCTGACAAACACATGAATTTGATGGAAAAAGGTAGACTTTTAAATCGGTTTGATGACATCCGATCAACGACGGAGATTTTCCGAGTTCGTTGCACCGGTAAAGATGTTTTCTTATGACCTGTCGGAGTTATTTTTAGATTGGAACATTCTAAAACTTTAAAAGGGATGAGTATTCCCTACATCCAGCAAGAAACATTGATAGCTGTGTTTATTGTGCGCAGTATACAGTAGAGAATACATTTTCTTTCCCGTTTAAGCGCAAACGCAATGCACGTAACTGGAAATTTACTTTTAGAAGTTTTAACTATACTCAGCAAAAATAGAAACTTTACATGTGATTCTGATGCGTATAATTTTGTCTACAAACACAATTTTGCAGAAAACTTATTGTAATTGAAAACTTTGGATCAATGTCTGCATGTTTTCGACAATGGTGACGATAAAAGTCCAAACGTCACGTCGTAATTTGACGTCAAAATGCATAAGGGTCGATTTCAAAATTCTCAGAGATGTGAACGTGCGCGCAAGATGTGTTTAAATTCATTTTCCGGTTTTATTTTAAGTGACTTTTTGCATAAAATCTCTTCAGTAGCGTGCATGCCCAATGTTACGTCTAATGCAAGCAACACTCCGTCTCTGATGTACCGTCTAATGACGTCATATGAGATGACATGCAATTTTCGTAATCGAGCATGTCTGAGGTCGTTGGTCGTGTCAATCTGGTAATAATTCCGCATCCGTCGCAAAGTTTAATCCATACAAGCTCTATGGGTTTTAGATCAGGTGATACCGCAGCCCATGTCATGACGTTGACGTTATTCTGGGCATTGTGCGTGCAGTTAAGATCTGCCAAGTATACGGTCTACGGGTACGGTAGGACCGTGACGTTGCTTCAGACGATTCCTTATTGTCTCAGCAGTGATCCCAAACCGCCGAGAAGTAATCGTTGTTGGAATGAAACGGTTGCGTCGGTACGTTAACGTAAGAGTGCGGTCATCTCTACGTGACGTCAACGATCTCGGGCGATCCTGGACTTACCCCGTAACTCTGTAACGAGTAGTCAGCATATGAATTGTCTATAACATGCGTCCAAAATGACGCGTAACATCAGTTACTGACGCGTCCGCCGTAAGCATGCCAAATGGTCCGATTTGTGATTTTCACAAAGCTGTGGTATCTCTTTTTTCAAACGCAGAAGTTTACAATTTTGTTTTTTCGGTGTTTGGCTAAAGCCTGCGTGTGTCTGTTGCATTAAATAAACTTGAAATCAACGCTGAATAGGTCAACTCGACGTCAGTGCTAAATACCGGAAGTAGAAAGCGCGCTACGTCATGCGCGGTACAACTGAACGATAGTGTGGCTCTGTATGGTCTTTATCGATTTCTCCATTATGACATGTGCGTATATTTCATAAAACGTCATTAAAACATCGCTTAAACCGGCTTTGAAGAATGTAAAGTTTCTATTTTTGCTAAGTATATTATTTTTTAATATGAGTAGCAAATAGGTTGGAGGCTGATCAAACGCCGGGTTACCCGGCGTTTGATCAGCCTCCAATCTGTTTGCAATGGAAATAATAGTTTTGTATACAAATGCGTTTATATGGAGAGAATAAAATATCGGTAAAGTTAGCGCAGCGGTCTCGTGCTGCACAGGAACAATACTTATCTCGAGTAGGTAAATGTCAGTGCTGATGACATAGTTTGCAATAAGGTGGTCTACTTCATATATCTCATCATCACCCTCACATGATACTTGACCATCAGTACCAGACACAACACCCAGTGTACCATTCACGTTGATTAGCTTCATCAACAATCTACTGATGCTTTGGCCAACAAATTTAGTTCTTGTGACCTACAAAGAAGGGCAATGCTGAAACTGATATAAGTTAAGATAAGGTACATACACTCAGTGCAAAAAGAAACGCACATCGTGCTCAGGCGCAGATTAGGATACATTTTTTTCAGGAAAATTAGAAAAGAAAGACCATATCTCAAGATTTATTTAATTCTGCAACATGTTCAGAAAAAAATACTCAAAAAACAGTGTGCTGCCTTTTAACCATTTCCCTCCTAATGACGCCAAAAAGCGTTTGCAAACAGTTTGAATCCTGATCAGACGCCGCGTAACGCGGCGTCTGATCAGGATCCAAACTGTTTGACACTCTTATCAATTTCATTTAAGTCATTCTACATTGAGTTTTACTTTGAAACGATCTTGCAAACAACAAAATTGAAGCAGACGACAATAAGACAGTGAAGGGGTAAAAACCTCACGATTAATTAGGCAGCGAAAGAATTAACTACAGCTTGTTTAAAATACCGCACCGATTAGTGCAGGTTGTGATGCTATCAATTCAATGATGATTTAATAATAATTCACAAATACGTTCATTCTACATAAAACTAAGATTGTGATACAAAATGTGCGTTTCTTTTTGTACTGAGTGTATGTACATAAAGTACAAGAGGCCCAGATATCGTTCACCATTTGTACTGAAGCCAGATGGCTTTACCTTTCCGTTTCACCTATATTATCTAAATCCATTCAAATTAGTATAGCATGTAAACAATTTTGGAATACAACCTCATTATTCTTTAAGACTAGTATAGTAGAGTACATCAAGGACAAGGAACTTAAGAGCCTAAACAATACTGAAATGAAGACAGATAACTATTGCCATAATGATTAGATTTCAACAATATGTGCACTCCTTCGAAAAACTTAGCTATACTGCAAGACTATAATCAAAATTCACTGAAAACTAGTTGCAAGCTGTTAGATATGGCATTTTCAGCAATTCAAGGGCAGATTACTCTTGACCTATAAGTCTAATTTCAACCATAATTGCACATGTTTGATCTCTTATGGTCATATACAATCTGAGCAAGTTTGAGAAAGATTGGATAAATATTGTGGCCTCTAGAGTGTAAACACTGTTAAATATGCCATTTTCAAAGGTAGATACTAGTCCGATTTCAACCATAATCAAACTCATCCAAACTCTTATGGTAATATACAATGTGAGCAAGTTTGAGAAAGATTGGATAAATAGTATGGCCTCTAGAGTTTAAATACTAAAATTGTTGACAACGGACATTCAAGGATTGCTCACCCTGAGCTAAAAATCTTTCTTCAACACCCATTGGGAGCCTGTGTGATGTTTGGAGGGAGTTGTTATAGGGAGGGAAAATACCCTTATGGTGCAGAGAATGACTTTGCTTACATTTCCAAACAAAATCAATCCACATCAGATGCCGAGCAACACAGCATCTGATCTGGATTCAAAATGTGTGTCACTAGTAATTTAGTTTCTCCTGTCAAATATGTAACTTCAGACAAAACAGCAGACAACAATTTTAACCAGACAATATTGTAGCAGTAAAAAGTAAAAAGGTTAGACATTAATTGTCTTGTATGGGGAACAGCGATAAACGTAAGACTCACTGGGAATCATTGTTCGTTGCAAGGATCACCGTTTTTAATGCCTGCAGTCTCTAACAAAACTTATGTTGTGACTACTCATTAGGATTACTGCAAAGCGAGCAGTCATAGAAATAGACAATGCCATTATATGTAGTCCCAAATTTATGGCCAAGATAAAAGGTAAACAGGACAAATACAATATGCTTTGGACGTACACACTTTGTCATTTCGGCCATTTTCGGGAATAAAATATGACTGAGCTATTTGAATTAAAAGCCAACAGAGAATACCCCGATCAGTCAGCTTGTACAGGAGGTGTCTCATCTAGATGTGTTATTTTAGCTGAGCTGTACAATGTGTACAGAATTAATTGAAGTTGTTAATTTATCTACAATACGGTACCTGATAGGAACTGTTGGTTGGTTTCGGACTGCTCTCCAAAACTGTAGTTAGTCTGTTTATTAGCTTTCGTCTTTCTCAATGTAGCTCCACACAAACTAGTATGTCCCTTTTATTCCTTCACCCTGTGCAACATGCTAAAATATAAATATTCAATCAAAATGACTAAATGACTAAACACAAGGGAGAAACTGCCTGGAAGAAACACTGGAGAAATTGCCTAGCAAAAAAACCCACAATAACATGCAAATAGTCATGTGAGAAATCAGTTTGGATCCAGATCTGGCCCTGGAAAGTGCTAGGTCTAATCTGATATCAAAACTGGAACATGTACTTGGATAGTGCATATGTCTAAAGTCGGAACCATAAACACCACCATTTCAAAAATTCATGCAAACAAAAATGTAGTATAATTATACATCTTTGTTATTAATTCCGTACAATTTTAAACAATATTTAGTTATTTTGACTTATTAAATATTGAAATGAGTTTAAAAAAGAAATTTCAAAACAAGTGTCCAATAGTTTGGATCCTGACCATACTCTGCGTAACTCAGTGCGTCTGATCAGGTTCCAAACTGTTCGCAAACGCCCTTTTTAAGATTTAAGCATCATTGAAAGCGAAAGGACTCTAATGGTTTGAACCTTGATTAGACGCTGCATAATGCCGAGTCTATCAGTATCTGTATCCAAACTGTAAACAAATCGAATTCTATAGTTTCAAAGCAGACGATATTGCTGTAAAATAATGGTTCTATTATGTCATACCAACAGTTGGTTCCAAATGAGATGTGCATCACGTGACCGAGTATAATTCAGTGCGCTTTTTATTGTCGTCGAGTTGTGTGGACGCGGTTTACAGAGCCGAGAGCGTATCTTTATATTTGGTTGACGCTGTTAACCAATTCGATATTTCCAGTTAGTAATATATTTTTTACTGGAAATAGACATTTATCTAGTCTTTCTACGCTGTATTGTACTACCGTATAGAGGGTTTTTTCTGCGGTGTTAAAATTTCGCGCTTTCATTGAATTCATTAAAGTCGCGGGTGTTAATTTCGCGCATTTTCAAAAATTAGAAATGAAATTTTAATATAGCAACATGTTTTTAATAGTTCAGTTATCTGGTATAACAAATGAAGGCACGATGCGTTGAACCATGAAGACTTACAGTATTCACGATCTCAGCACTGTCCGTGCTGTGGGTTAATTGGCATGTAATAAACATTGCGTAACATTGACACTCTAAATTGCTGGCAATCATCCCCAAATTGCTTTTGTTTATTTAGCAGACAATCTAGGCGCGTCACCCAAAACAAGAAACTGCCACTTTCCAACCTTTATGGTGAAGAGTTCTTGTATGTGGTCTTTCGTCCAGCCGATTGTTTGCCCCAAACTGATAACGGCCACATTCATACTTGCTTTTTTTAATAACTCGCTAATGATGAGAACTTTGAGCAAAATATGCCATGTTTAACTAAGAAAATAAACTGTCTCAAACGCTTTTTGTAACCCGACGTCTGATCAAAGTTCTTACTGTTTGCCGTGTCCTAGCATTACACGTTAATTGTAAAGAATAAAGTCTTCTCCACAGTGTACCTTTTTATTACATTACACGGCATCTAAAATTACAAGGAACATAATAACTTCCGCTACTGTGAGTTCACTTACAAACAGTTGATATGTGTTCTGGACATGGTTTCACAAACATTTATCAACTGATTTTTTTGCCCGTATTATACTCCAAGTACGGCATTTGGCGATCCAAACTGTTTGATTCTCATTATAATATTTCCTTAGTCAAAATACAAAAAAATCATATTTGAGCAATGAAAGCTGACGGTAGTTGTTTAAACATCGCGGCAGTAAAGACATCGAAAGTAAACTATGGTATGAAGACAGAATGCGCTCATGTCTCTGGCGTGCTTGTAGAGTGACGCCCCTTGTTACTCATTTTTGTTTTTGTCTAGCCAGCGATTAGAAATAGGATTTATGCTAGGGTCACAATATAAGGTAATCGAAAAATAGTTTTCAAGAGTGCTATTCGTTTTAATGTTGGATTTGTTATAATGATTATGCAGGAACAATGGAAAAAAAGTAGATGTACAGAAAATAGCATACGAAGCAGATATGCGTTCGATTCCCTCTTGCAACATGATTGACATGTATTATTGATGGTGATGGCTTCAATTTTGAGCGCTTCCCGCGGGTTTAAATTTCGCGGATTTGACAATCACCGCGAAATAAGCGAAAATTAAACCCCGCAGAAAAAAACCTCTATACGGTAAGTAAACAATAGAATTTCAACTTGATTTACATTGTTGCCAATTACAATAATATCTATGGTGGGCCTGCAATTATACATTATACCCAAATGCTGGCAAACAATGAAAACACCAACCACATTCTGTTTTCCAGTGCTACGTCACACACCCTTCATTCGGCAACGAATTAAAAAGTGAGCACTGGGGGACAACAAACATGAATTTGACATTAGCGGCTAGCCAGGTTTGTTTTTTTCTCCCAGAAGTTAGATGTGAATTCGCGGCGCTGAATTTACAGCCGAAGGTTAGTTTGAATAACTGGTATTTGTTTAAACAATGAAGTTGTTTAGAATCGAGTGAAGAGGATATAAATATCCTTACAAAAGGATAAATCGTAAAAAAAATTTCATATATTCATCATTTAGCTGGGAATGAAGGGCGCATTGGCACAGATCCGTTGGCATGTTTAACGCATGGGGACATGCTAAATTACGAGGATTTCCGTTAAACTGCGGTCCTATTCTCCGGATCTCCCATGTATCCACTTTAAATAATACAGTTTTAAAACAAATGTATGCTGTTCTCTTCCTTTATTTATGATAACCGATGTGTTGCACTATATCAATAATAGATGTACCTGACCTAAATTTGTAGAATGCGAGTTATGGAAAATGATCATGTATATTTGTAGCAATGCCAAAGGATTTTTAAACAAGAGGGCATGAAGGCCCTGATATCGCTCACCTGTTGTACTGAACCCGTTTTCATCTAAATCTATTCAAATTTGCAGTATAGCATGTAAACCATTTTGGAATACAACCTCAGAATTCTAGTATAGTAGAGTACATCAAGAGCTGATAACTAGTCCCTAAACAATACTGAAATGAAGCCTTTTCTAGCATTTCAAATTATATCAAGGGCAGATAACTATTGGCACAATGATAAGATTGAAACAAAAGTTGCACTCCTTTGAGAACCTATAGCTATAAACATTGTGTGCAAGAGTGTAAACACGGTAAAATATGGCATTTTCAGCAATTCAAAGGTAGATAACTCTCGATCTATTTGTCCGATTTCAACCATAATAAGAAAGCTGAGTAAATAATGTGGCCTCTAGAGTGTAAACACTGTTAAATATATCATTTTCAGCAATTCAAAGGTAGATAACTCTTAACCTTTTGATCTGATTACAACCATAATTAAACTCATCTAAAGTCTTATGGTAATCTGAGCAAGTTTGAGAAAGATTGGATAAAAAATGTGGCCTCTAGAGAGTAAACAGCCTTAAATATGTTTTTTTTTTACTATCTATCTCCAAACAATTGCGTTACTCTGACGGTAAGTAGTGAAAAGTTATCAGAAAATAAAGTGGCGCTAGTGAATCATTGTTAGAGGGCTGGGTTAAAGTGGCTAAACGGCAATTTACACTCAGTACAAAAAGAAACGCACATTGTGCTCAGTCGCAGATTAAGAGACTTTTTTAAGATACTAAGACCATATCTCAAGATCAATTTAATTCTGCCACAAGTTTAGAAAAACATATACGTAAAATTACTGTGCTGTATTTTAACCCTTTCACTCTTAATGACGTCAAAAGGCGCGTTTTCAAACAGTTTGGATCCTGATCAGACGCCGCGCAACGCGGCGTCTGATCAGGATCCAAACTGTTTGACACTCGTATAGATATACTTTAAGTCATACTACTTTGAATCTTACTTTGAAACGATCTTGCAAACATCATAATTGAAGCAGACGACAATGAAATGGTGGTGGGATAAAAATTTCACGATTAATTAGGCAGCGAAAGAGTTACATGTAACTAGTGCCTGTTGAAAACACTGCACCGATTTGTACACGTTGTGATAATACCAATTCAATGATAAACCTCCCCTTTTCAACATTGATAGCCCAAGACGGAACTACTGACTGTAATGAAAAGATTATTTCACAAATACGTTCCTTCTACATACAGATAATATTGTAATAAAAGTGTGCGTTTCTTTTTGCACTGAGTGTATATCAATAGGTTGGATCCAAACCAGATGTCAAAAGTGATAATTTGATACGGATGCAAATGTTTGCAAAAATATGAAGATAGCGGGATAAAGTTTAAGCACGTAACTATCCCCATTAGAGGTGTGACCAAACAGCTCAGATTTGCGCATGCAGATTTGTCAACTCACGAATTAGATTAACTCGGCCGAGTGTCAAACAGCCTCGATCAAACACTGTTTTTCATATTGTATACCCCATTGGTAAAAAGAACAATTTCTAGACGAGGCTATCCACTGTCCGTGTTTTATAATACAGGTATAAACGAAACCGCCGTTATCCATCAATGCTTTAGCTGAGCCACAATTGCCGGGCGGTCAAGTATTTCTTTGATTGAAAATTAATGAGATGTTTTAGTACATTACTTTTAGAATTGTGCTTAATTCAGTTTGAACATGCATATCTATGTCACGTTAATTTATATCTTGTGGACAATAAAGTCTGTTGAATATGTATTTTCAGTTATTTTTCTTAAATAGATCTGATACGTTGTATTTCTTTGATTGAAAATTAATGAGATGTTTTAGTACATTACTTTTAGAATTGTGCTTAATTCAGTTTGAACATGCATATCTATGTCACGTTAATTTATATCTTGTGGACAATAAAGTCTGTTGAATATGTATTTTCAGTTATTTTTTTTAAATAGATCTGATACGGTGTAAGGGTAAATAATGGATACGGTGCTGAGGTAACATTGAATTACGGTCGGTGATAATATCGCTGGTGGGATATTTGCGAATGATGTGAATTTGCGAAATTCGCAAATATTTCCACTTCGCTAACATTACCACTTATACAGTATTAACTATTCTGTTATCGGATTGATCACATGATTATATAAACAAAGAGCTTATTCTTATAGCCATCTCGAAAAGATTTATGTATGATTCTTAAAGAAAGGGGCGTCTGACAACCCTTTTTCGCTTAGTTTTAATACATAGAAAATGTACATATATAAGAAATTGCACGTTTTAAACATCCATTTGGGCGGTATTGGACGAAACTAAAAACTGCCGTGTTCAGTTCAGGAATGTTTCCCAAAACCAGTACCTGAAGATCAGGAGTAAAAAGGAACAGGCTACTCTGGCATGGGACAACAAAGCCAGATGTAATACTATTATAGAAGAAATGGCAAGACGTGGAAATGGAGACATAAAATATGTCACTTACCAGACATCAGGTTGAAGGCCACCATAGAGTGCTATGCTGGTAACTGTAGCCTCTGTCCACAGTCTCCACTGGTATGTTCGGGTGAAGGCACCAACTGCTGGTGGTACAAGTCACATATCCTTGGACAAAAAAATCTCAGAAACCTGCGAATAAATGACAATTACAAGTTATTACTTTCCGTCATTTTGCAAATGAGGCTAAGCAAAGAGGCTGAATACACTCGGAAATGAAATGGTTAAATTTAATGGGTTTTGCTTGCAACTAACCGGTTACAGTATCCGTAACCGTTAACATCCCTAATATAAACGAACAAAGTGCAAGGCAAAACAAGCAGCTCGCCGAGCCCAGATTGAGTTTGACCACTTCCATGCTCCACATCAACTAAAGAACCAAGAGGACCATGTTAAAGGTGTATTAGATGATGTCAACCTTCATACATACGCCTTAACATCATTCCTCCCATAAATAACACATGGCGGGGCAGAGTAGAAAATTTAACAAATAGAAAAGGGGAGAACTCTGTCTGGTGTGTAGGCTGACCGAAACTAAAAAACATTGTTTTCTGCGGTTTTTTTGGTTATTTTCCTCAAAATTCAAATGCAAGGTATTAATGCATAGTTTGATTGCAAAAGTGACTTGCTTGCATTTTTGGTGGAATATCTAGATCCCTATATTTTACCATCATGGCTATTCCATGAGCATCACGTGTGCAGTGACCTGCGGAAAGCGGATCTCTTGTATCCCGGACGCATTGGCCATTTTCATGCAATATAGACTTCCATTTTTGACTTGGATTATAATACATGTAGAATTTAACCAATATAGCATGCTGTGTGCGACATTTGCAAACAGTTTTGATCCAGATCAGACACCACATATCGTATAGCTGGTAATTGTTATTTAGTTTCTATAAATTTTCCTTATATTAGACCCTGGAAAAACCCTAATAAAACTTATTAAAATGTACCGATGTTTACCACGACAAAGTAGATTTTGAGCAAATAAGTCCAGGGTACTCCGAATAGAACAAAGCGGGTATGTATAATTATAGGTAATTATCAGTCCAAGCTGTTTGCTACTCTTAGTGTGAAAGGTATATGAAATTCGTGTTAATAAACATATTTGTTCAGATATTTATCGTATTTGTTTCACATTTAAGCCAATTTCAAATTATCGTAGATCTACATGCCGGCTACTCTATATCGGAAGTAAAGTGAAGCTTACGTATGTAACATGGTGAGAAAAATATGCAGCCAGACCGGGGCTCGAACCCGGGACCCCTTGCTTACAGGGTAAGTGTTCTACCTACTGAACCACCGGGCCGCTCTCTCACCATTTAATCATATACTCAACCCGGCTACACGTACATGTAAACAACAGCAAGTGTGTAGGTAAATTAGCTTTGATAACTATCTTTAGAACCGAATCAGCAGAATTTTATTATGCTGCTTTCAAAGAATTGATATAAATTAAAATTATTTTTAAATTCCAACATCATAACATCAATGTTTAACCCCAAATGAACCTCCATACAAAATTTCAGCCCCCTAGCCCAAGTATTAAACTTTAAAACAACCCGTCCAAAAAACTTTAACCTGGTGATTTGTAGTCGAAAAACCCAAGTCCAAAACATGTTGAAAATTGACATAAATTTAAATTGTTTTTAAACTCAAACTTCATAACATCAATGTTAATCCCCAAATGAACCTCCATACAAAATTTCAGCAGCCTAGCACAAATATTAAGCTTTAAAACAACCCGTCCAAAAAACTTTAACCTGGTGATTTGTAGTCGAAAAACCTAAGTCCAAAATATGTTGAAAATTGACAATTATTAAAATTATTTTTTAACTCCAACTTCATAATATCAATGTTCAACCCCTAATGAACCTCCCTACAAAATTTCAGCACCCTAGCACAAATATTAAGCTTTAAAACAGTTACCCGTCCAAAAAACTTGAACCTTGGCCACGCTCACGACCACGCCTAGGGTATGACATTAGCTCTGCTGTTCTTCGAACAGGCGAGCTAAAAAAGTGGAAACTGGTGTCAGAACCATGCCACGATATAAATCAGAGGGTTATTGCGTCGTTTTGTCTTTAAAAATGTCCGGAACTGTTTCAACCTGCTTTAACCCATTACCTCTTAGCCTATTTCTAGCTTTGAAAACAGGTGACCACTTAAAGCAGGTTGAAAGTAAAGCAGAATGTGCCTTAAGGCACATTCTGCTTTACTTTCAGCCTGCTTTAAGCTACCATCTTCTAGGATATGGAAAATATTTCTTCTGGTACATATTCTTGGCTGTATAAACTGGAACTTTTTTCTTCAGTGGAGGAATAAATAAGAGGCGTAAAAAGGCGTTTTTAAGGGGTAATGGGTTAAGGGACTGTTCAATAGTAAATCGAGTAAAGGGTTAAGCTGACACCTGTCTTTTTATAGAACTAATTAGCCTTCTTTTTAGTTGTAATACAGAGGTTTTACAACATTACCTGGGGACCGTTTCATAAAACTTTGTATGGCAAATGTTGTAAGTCAGATTTTATAAAAGTCTGAATTTTCCATCTAATCTTGTCTTGTGACATCTCTTTGAAAAGACAGGATTATATTAGATTAAGATTACGGGATCCAGATAGGGGAAGTATTATTTTATGCATTAAACCCTATGGTGTGACTACTCATTAGAATCGCTGACAAACTGTTGGATTTAATGCTCCTTTTACTTTCTCTTATCTGGAGTCCTGTACAGTCAATTCAGAAATATACTCACTAAAGGTGATCAACGACTAGTGAACTGTGAATGTACTTAAAGACATCTCCTGACGACCTTTTTATCATAACACCTTGCTAGACAATTTCCTTGCAAAAAGCATGGGTCTTGTGGACATGTCGGCAGCAAAGAACCATTGAAGTTTCTCATGCGAGTATAATCTGGGCCTCACCAGGTAAATTGAGATTGGTATAGCATGTGATGCATGCGTATAGCATGTGATGCATGCTTTGACAGTTAAAATTCATACCTATCGAGACAATGGAGGTAGTCCAATGGACTGAGGAAAAGTCTTTAACTTGGCACGATTTAGGGGTGTTTGTATTGATGCAGTTCATCTAAGCTGTCGTTATGCTGACAGAGGGCCGACACCCCTATAAATTTGTTGTTGTTGTTTCTGCTGAGGTTTATAGTCCCGCATAAGCTTCATCAGATGCGTCATCCCATTGTCTCAGGTTTGGGACAATGGTCAGCATCATGCCTATTGTTGAATGGACTTAAACACCCCTATAAATTGGACTGTGCTGAATATTATGGTTCACTGGTCGTTGTTTACTCATAGTATTATAATTATTTGAGAAGATGTTTGCATGTATTCTCATGAGATACAGTAAACCTCTATTACGACCATAATATGGCGTTAATTATTAGGTATTTAAGGACGGTGACTGCTTTAACCCTTTGAACCCTAGTCCCGCATATAGGCGTCCTTTTCAAACAGTGTACATGTGAATAGTACACTTGTCCTATGCAAACAGTGAAGACCCAGATCAGAGGGCTCCGAAAGGAGCCCTCTGATCAGGGTCTTCACTGTTTGTCATAATGCCAAATATTGACAAAAACAACCCTTACAAGTCAGAAATGGACTAGACTAAAATTGAAAATGGAATTGTCCATTTAAAGTTTTAGGGAGGAAAGAGTTAAGCAAGGTGACAGTAATTTATATATTAATGAATATGTTTTATTAAAACAAGATGAAAGTGAGCAGAATGAACCTTAGGCACATTCTACTGTACTTTGAACCTGCTTTAAGTGACTGTCTGTCTTCAATAGTAGAAACAGACTATGAAGTCTCTATCTTATGAAATTGCAATGTTGTGACCAATGCTGAATTCTACTAAATGACCTTGATCTTTGTCAGACATGACCCATGTCATAATGAGCACATGCCAAATGTATATATCACATTAGTTCTAAAGTTATGGCCAAGGTAAAAGCCGTGTATAGACGTCATAGACAGGGCAAAAGCAATAAGCCCCCGGGCTAACCCTTTCAACCCTACAGCCCTCTGAAGAGATTACAGATTACTTATACAAACGGTGTAGACCCTGATCAGAGGGCTCCTATCCACACACGGTTTGATATGTTCATTTGTTTTTGTTGTCATATCAAAACGCAACAGTAGACTGGTTCAAAATACCTATACAAGAAGAGTCCAAAAGTATAAATACCCACAAGAGAAATTTAGGGTTGAAAGGGTTAAGATGTATGGGGGGTATAAAAATAGAGTGTACATACCCGAGTTTCTCTTTCTGTATATGAGCCTCGACTTTCTCCATGTCTGTAGTAAAGTCCTTCATTCACGTCGAGTCTTGTAACTGGTTTCTTGTCTTGGATATTCTGTGATAAAAAAACCAAGAGCTATTATTAAAAGGAGATTAATAATACCCACCATAAAACCTAATAGTTAAGTTCAGGCAATTTACGAAAAGACTCGTTTTAAATGGAACAGTGCATGAGCACAAGGGGTCGTTTCAATTCACTTGCATTCTATGGGTCAACTCGCATAGATTGTATGCGTAGATCTGTTCACATAATTCGCCGTAAAAAAAATTCTAATAATAATGACTTATTATTTCATGTGGATTACATATTTGGTATCAAACAAACCAATTCTCAATATGGTCCACAAACAAAAGACAGTTCCTGTAGGTACTTAAAGGCAGTATGTAAGCTAACATAGCGCATTTTTCAAACCTGAACATTCAGGCACATACATAATCTAAACATAAAAAGTAATCCGCTATGTATATGGAGGCAACATTGCTTACAAACCCATGAATTTGGTGGAAAGACGTTGATTTTTAAATCGGTTTGTTGACATCCGATCAACGGCGGAGATTTTCAGAGTTCGTTCGGCTTGCGCCCGGTAAAGATGATTTCATAGTGTTTTCTTCTGAGTTGGCAGAGTTATTTTTAGATTAGAACATTCTAAAACTAAAAGGGATGAGTTTTCCCTACATTCAGCAAGAGACATTGATAGTTGTATTTATTGTGCGCAATATACAGTAGAGAATACATTTTTCTTTCCGGTTTAAACGCAAACGCAATTCACTACACTGGAAATTTACTTTTAGAAATTTTAAATATTTTTATAATGATCACGATGATCATACTTATCTCAAGCAGGAAGGTGTACGACTATGTATTCGATGTTACCTTCCTTACAGTGGAGAATATATTATTTTTTCCCAATAAAGGCGCAATTGCAAACAGTTTGGAGCAGATCAGATGCCGGGTTACCCGGCGTCTGATCAGGCACCAAACTGTTTGCAAGTCAGACTAACATGAATGGTCATAATTGTCTAAAAGTTGTGTTTTTATGCGTTTTATTGTGATGCGTTCGCGTTTCGTTTGCGTTTTAAACGGGAAAGAATAACGTTTTCTCCACTGTTACCTATTTACCATTATTAACTATTCTGTTCTAAAGTAACACAGACAAGTCAGAAAAATGGGATCGATCACGTGACTCTTATTCGACCATGCGGACATAGAAAATGTTCTTATATAAGAAATTGCGCGATTTAAACATACATTTGGGCGACATTCTGGCTTTAATAGCCATTTAAGATCACGAGATAATAAGGCGTCTTGTCTGGATCCAATCTATTTGTATAATTATAAGCCTAAGGTAGCAATTACGCTAGCAAAGTATTATATTTCTACATAAAATATAGCAGCATCTATTTTTAATAACTTACACGATTTGGAGCTTTGTTTTAACATTGGTTTAAGGTGGTTCGCGGGTCAGATTATTACTTGTCAGAATTCTTTGAAACCTTGATTAAATTTAAATGTACCATATGGAGAGTGAAAAATTGTTAAAATATAAAGTTACAGTGCCGTTTTTTTCTGACAGAACCTTTTTTTAATAAACAGGAATATTTTCTTTATAGAATGAAATAACTCAATTTCTGTACATTCAAGTAAACTGTATATAGACTAAGATATTGGGCAAACAAAAGTATTTCATGACATATATATTTTCTGGAAATATCAATATTTTAAAAAAGTCAAATTCAGAAAATCTCAAATTACCTGTAATAAGAGACCATTGAATACGGTAGCCTGTAGATTTTTAAAAGGCAAGTGACTGCTTAATGCATAACAAAAGTAATGCATAAAAGCTCCTATAGGATCTATCTTTTAGCATAACTTTTGTCCTGTGTTAAGCTGCCATCTGTTATAAAGGCTATAAATCCTCACAAATTTAGCTGTCACTTGACTTATGATAGACTAAACATAGCCTGTCCTTTGACCACTGCGTTATGAATTGACTAGTCACTAAAATAGAACAATTTGTTAAAAAAAAAAGTTTTGAAGCGTGTAGGAATCGAACCTAGAACCTTTGGATTGCAAGTCAATCACCGTACCAACTGCGCTAACAGAGAAGACACTGAAGCAGATCAAACTTTTCTTTATCTAAATATTCTACTATAAGCACGTGCCGCAAAGATCAGGTGAAAGTCATCAGCATTTCCGGAACTCAAGATGCGGGCCGCCCGCTGTCGAACCACCTTAAGCGGTCTATTATACAATGGTCGACTTTGCAGTTTTTTGAAAAGACGATACCAAAGATATCACAAGACAATATTAGATGTTGAAATCAGCAGTTAGCTGTCCTTCTAATGTTTTTTGTCGTAAGACGTTTTGTCAGACAGGCCCCAGGAGAGAAGCCACGATACGTAGTGTATGATCCGGATCCAAACTAATATTAACTAGTGTAAATGGGCTGAGGCAATGAAGGGGTTAAATAAAGTCAGGGTGTCAAACAGATTCCAGATAAGACGCCGAGTTACAAAATCTTATTTAACCAAAAAATATAGGTTAATACAATTTTAAAAAATTGGGGTTAATTAAAGTCTGGTTGTCAAACAGTTTGATTCCAGATTAGTTACTCAGCGTCTTATCTGGATACAAACTGGTTGCAATGGCAATCACGAGACCAACGATAACATGCAAAATGTAAGATAAACAGAAATGAAATATAGCAGCATCTATTTTTAGTAACTTACACTATTTGTGTCAACAAATCGTTCATTTTTTCAATAGTTAATTTAAAAATATGTTTGTAATACACATTTTAGCTTAATAATATATCGCCATATCTTATTTAACCAAAAGATATAGGTTAATATTATTTAAAAATTGGGTAGCTTACGGGTAGGTTGCGAAACGACTGTAGCGAAACGTCCGGGTCAGCGAAACAACCCGGGTAGCGAAACGTCCGTAAACCAAACAGAAAGCTCTATTTGAGCTTTCTGTTTTAATGTCACCTTGGTTTAAGCTGTCTATTATATACATTACAATGGTCACTATTGAAGTGCTTTGAAGTCACTGGTATAAAGTCAACTTTGCAAAGAGATTGGATCCTGATTAGACGCCGCGTTTGATCAGGATCCAAACTATTGCAGACCACATGTTAATTAGAAACAGGCGATGTGGTAAAGGTACGGTTCATAAAATCGCACTATAAAAATGCAAATTTGGAAATCTTAGGATTTTTCATGTCAACTTATGGCAGCCCTGTCACGGTCTGCGTGTTAAGCAGAATCAATATAATCATCTCAATCAAAGCTATATTCGGTATGGATACAGTTCGTTTACTATCACAGGGATTGCAGTATTTTGAAAAGAGGATACTAAAGATATCACAAGACAATATTAGATGATGAAATTAGCAGTTAACGGTAGCTGTCCTTTTAATGGTTTTTGTTTAGAAGGCCCCAGGAGAGAAGGCGCGATACGTACAGTGGAGAAAACGTTAATCCTTCCCGTTTAAACGCAAACGAAACGCAAACGCATTTCACTTAAATGTAGAAAATACAGTGGAGAATCTGTTATTCTTTCCCAATAAACGCGTTTACGCTAAAACTATTATTTGCAGTGCAAACAGTTTGGAGCGAGATCAGACGCCGGGTAACCCGGCGTCTGATCTGGCTCCAAACTGGTTGCCACCAAGAAAAACATGAAATATCAGAATTGTCCAAAAGTTGTTCTTTTTACGTTTTAGTGCTTTGCGTTTGCGTACGTTTGCGTTTAAACAGGAAAGAATAACAGATTCTCCACTGTAACTTGATATTTCTCACTATTTTAACCGGCGTGGCAAACAGTTTGGAGCCCGATCAGCAGCCGGGTTACCTGGCGTCTGATCTGGCTCCAAACGGTTTGCAATGGAAATAGTTTTAGCGTAAAAGCGTTTATTGGGAAAGAATAACGTTTTCTCTACTGTAGCGTATGATCAGGATCCAATCTGTAATTAACTAGTGTAAACGGGTTAAGGCAATGAAGGGGTTAAATAAAGTCAGGGTGTGTAACAGTTTGATTCCAGATGAGACGCCAAGTTACTCTGCCAGGGGCGTGTCTGGACCAATTTTGAGTTTACGCACCATTGCAAGGGGGGGGTCCGGGGGCATGCTCCCCCGGGAAAAAAATTTCCATTGGAAAGCCGTGCGTGCGTTTTGAAGGGTATTTAGAATATAAAAATTCTTTCTAAAATGATAATTAAACTAGCGTTTTAGAAAGTGTTTATTTTTTAATATTCTAAATAACCCTCACAATGCACATAATAGATCTAATATGTAATAAAATACATAAATCATTTTTAGATACATATCAAAACACAAAATATTAGAGCTATAAGATTTTCTTTTGCTTGAATTAAACTGTTAAACTATTTAATTAACAGGGTGTCCACAATTTTAGTGAAGCAAAATTCCCTGACATTTCCCTGACTTTTCCCTGACCAAAATCAAATTTCCCTGACTAACCAACTACAATGTATGTCCGTACGGTTCTGACATGTGTTAGCCTCCTACCCTCCACAATGAACGCATGTATACGTTCCTGTCTCCACCTTTTATATAACCAACTGCAATTGCATTACCCTGTATTCATGTTTCACTTTTGTCTGTTTATTTTCCCTTGACTTTACCTTCTATTGTACTTGTTTTACATACATGCACATGCATTTTCAAAACTTATTTACACTTTTGAATGAGTGCTTGAAATGCACATCATCAAAATACAGAGAAAGATGCTTGCTCTCCTGACTCTTACTAGGGGGGCATGCTTCCCTGGGAAAATTTTGATTTCTAGATGGTCTCTGGTGCGTTCGGGGGCGTTTCGCACATTCAAAACAGGTGCAATACTAACATAAATAATATATTATATATGTCAAAATTCTGCTACTAATATTTAAATTGTAAGAAACGCCTTAACTCTTTCCTCCCTAAAGCTTTAAATGGACAATTCCAGTTTAGTCTAGTCAAGACGTTTAAGGGTCGTTTTTGGTAATGTTTGGCATTATGACTGTTTGCATAGGACAAGTGTACTATTCACATGTTCACTGTTTGTAAAGGACGCCTATATGCGGGACTAGGGTTCAAAGGGTTAAATTGTTATGGGCAATTTTACCAGGTAAAATCTACATTCTCGTAAACCATGGAGGAATTATACCCTCCGTGCGTAAACTGAGTAGTGGACAACCTGAAACCTTATCAGAGTGAATCATGCGCGTTGTGCAGGGCTGCCATTTCTCCGGATTTTTCCTAAATCTTCGGATTTTTTTTTCTAGAACTTAGTAGCTTAAAGCAGGCTGAAAGTAAAGCAGAATGCACCATAAGGCTCATTCTGCTTTATTTCCAGTCTGCTTTAAGTAGTCACGTGTCAACAAAACTAGAAACAGGCTATGGGGTAAAGGTACGATTCGTAAATTCGCACTTGAAAAATGCAAATTTGGAAATCTTAGGATTTTTCATGTCAACTTATGGCAGCCCTGGTTGTGTATAATTTGAAGACTAAAGACACTTTTAAAAAATTATTTATGCCTCACCCGGGTAAGGTGGTGATTGTTATTGCATTTTTAGTTTTTTATAAATTTTCGACTTTGTCAATTAACTTTACGCACGTGCGCGAGTGCGTAAGCCCAGACACGCCCCTGTTAGACTGCGTCTTATCTGGATACAAACTGGTTGCAATGGCAAACGCGAGTTCAACGATAACATGCAAAATGTAAGAATGTAAAACAAAAATGTAAAACAGAAATGAAAATATTACATACCCGTCTGTTTGGAGTACCAGCTAGTACATCTATCTATCTATCTCTCGTATAGTGCCGACCCCTCTCTCGAGTGTTACAGACACGGGAACATCGATATTCTAACATTTATATCCTTTTTCAAAAAGTAAAGTACAGTACAACTCGTGTTTAAGCAATACAAAGGGATTGACGTTTCCAAAGAGAAGATAGCTAGTCCATATTGGATAAAGGACGATAATGAATATCTGAAAGAAGCTTTACGTACATATATTACATTACGTCTTGTATATAGCGGCCATCTGCCTTTAACCGCCACTGCATCTTATGCTTTGTAAACAGTTTAAACAGGTTTCACTGTACATCATAACATAGCACTTCCACGCACACATTGAGGTAAGTTGATGTAAAGTGTATAATTCCGTGATATTTGCTCGTTGTACATGTATACAGTGAAGAAAACGTTATTCTTTCCAGTTTAAACGCAAACGTACGCAAACGCAAAACACTAAAAACGTAGAAAATAACAACTTTTTTGACATTTCTCACTATTTATTTTAATCTGAGTGACAAACAGTTTGAAGCCTGATCAGACGCGGGTTTACCCGGCGTCTGATCTGGCTCCAAACGGTTTGCAATTGAAAAAAAAGGTTTAGCGTAAACGCGTTTATTGGGAAAGAATAACGTTTTCTCCACTGTAGCGAGTCATTGTCAAAAAACACGTGGCTAATTACAGTATAACCTTAACGACCACTAAACTGTGTTACCTTTTAGGTGTTTACGACAGGTGATTGCTTAAAACAAGGTAACAGTAAAACAGACAGCTCCTTTAGGAGCTTTCTGTTTTACTGCCACCTTGCTTTAAGTAGTAAATTTTTACTATACAATGCCAGCGTTTTAGTCGTCGTGGTATAGAAGTTTTACTGTTATCGTCTGCTTTTAGATACTTTTAAACGCCAGGGCTGCCATTTCTCCGGAATTTTCCTAAATCTTCTGATTTTTTTCTAATACACGGTAGCTTAAAGCAGACAGAAAGTAAAGCAGAATGCGCCTTAAAACGCATTCTACTTTACTTCCCGTCTGCTTTAAGCAGGCACGTGTCAACAAAACTAGAAACAGGCGATGGGGTAAAGGTACGATTCGTAAAAATCGCACTTGAAAAAAATGCAAATATGGAAATCTTGGGATGTTTCATGTCAACCTATGGCAGCCCTGCAACGCCATTATGTCGTCTGCTTTAGAAATGTTGCCAGATACATTAGTTTAAAGTTTTTAGCAGTTTTTCTTTTGAGCATTATACGAGCTAAACTGTTTGGACCCTGATGTGACTGCGCTACCTGTGGTGTCTGATCAGGATCCAAATATTGCCACTATCTGAGATAAGAGATAGGAACTAGATCTACTTCTTATGTTGCATAAATGTGGTCTCAGGGAGGAAGGGGTTAAAGTGTCATTCATGTGGTTATAGCCAAACCCATTCAGTGCCAACACATCTGCTTTAAATAATTTCGTATGCTTTAAAATATCACCAAAACAACTACAGTTTCAGATATTTGACCAATTAACTCATTCACCCCTGAAAGTCTCGTACATTTTTACTATTTAGAAGAAGAAGAAGAAGAACGTTTATTTGACTTAAACTACATACAGTTTCTCGTCATACATACAAAACATACATAATTACAAAATAATATAATACAAGGTCAAATCTGATATGTAGATCGACCCAGATCTACTACAGCAATTTTCAGCCTGATTTTATTTTACGTTAAGGAAATTAATAAATATCACATTGTTGCATTGTCGTATAGAATAGATCCACTAATTTATATGGAGATAGGCAATGTAAATCACGCCGTTTGATCCAAATGAGACGCCGAGTTACTTGGCGCCTAAGATTAGCCCGAACCGATTTAGAGGTGTTTTAACAATATACCGGTATTGTACAACGACATACTGTGCGGACCCTGATCAAAGGGCTCCTTTAGGAGCCTTCTGATCTGGGTCTATACTGTTTGGCAGTGTTTGCACAGGACAAGCGAACCCTTTATGTAGATCTTCACTGTTTTTTCTAAAAACGAGTATCTGAAGGGTACAATTGTCCGTGTTACATCTTAGGTGTTTACGACAGGTGATTCCTTTAGGAGCTTTCTGTTTTACTGCCACCTTGCTTTAAAGCGACTCGCAACCAGATGGTGCATTAAAAATAGTAATTTGTAAATATGTGTCAAACGCTTATATATATAAATGGTAAAGAATTAGTTTAGGATAATAAATTCTGTTTAAAAAAATGTATTTCAATAAAAAAATACTGGTCTCTGGTGGGATTTTTCAATAAAAATTGTTTACGCCTTTGATCTTTTTATTCCTCTACTGGAGATAAAAGATCAAATTTATACAGTCATGGATATATACCATAAGAAAATATTTTCTATATCCTAGCAAAGTGTACCTTAAAGCAGGCTGAAGTAAAGCAGAATGCGCAATCTGTTTTACTTTTAACCTGCTCTAAGTGGCCATCTGTCTTTAAAGCTAGAAAAGGGATGTGGGGTAGTTGGTTAAACCAAAGAAACCGCGGCAAGATAGGAAGATTTCTTGGAAGGAATGTCAGTACGAGCGTATTGTAAATTCTGATCATACGCTTTCTCGGAGACGTGGTACATGTGTGATTGGGGTTTACTCAGCCTGCTACGTCGAAATTAAATCAATAATCGAACAAGAGTAATTGGTAGATCGTAAATGTATACTTGTAAAAGGGTAAACGGTTCTGGGTTCGATACCCATAAGGTTGTCCATTGATAGGCAGACACACTTACAATTCGTAATTTATTCACTCAAAACTTAGTTAGGTTTAAAACAACTTTAGCATATGCAAAACTGACTTTAAACAAAATATCAAGGATTTTTAAAGGGGGGTCATATTTCGACAGGGGGTCACAATTCGACGATGGGGGGTCATAATTCGACGATGGGAGGTCATTCTACGACGTCGAATTTTGACCGGGGGGTTACTTTTCGATGGGGGTCAAAATACTTCGTTACACCGGCATACACTGGGATTTGCAAACAGTTTAGACCCAGATCAGTTGCACCATAATATCGACGATATGCATATCGTCCACAGAAGTAGACATAAGCAAACAATGAAGACTCTGTTTGTAATGTATATGAAATCGCCGGTTTATGGACAAACACTGAAGTGTCTTTCGATCACTCTGGTATAATATAATTATGTATATCTTTAATGAAATCTTCTAGCAAGCAATATAGGGAGGGTTCATTGTAATATACAGACATAAATCAGTCAATTGACACATGTATGTCTTACACGCATCGATAGTTTTTTTAATGGACGCTTTTACACGCATTTGTATCTATATTGTACATGTTCATGGCTGTGCATAGAAATGATTGCTAAAAGCCAGTTAAAGCCGGCTGCGCGGCTTAGTGGTAGAGCGTCCGCTTGCAGTGCGGGAGGTTGCCGATTCAATCCCCGGCCGGGTCAAACCAAAGACTTGAAAATTGGTAGTAATGGCTTCCCTCCTTGGCGCCCAGGATTTCGGGTTAGCATTACGACTGGTTCGTCGGTGTCAGGATAAAGTGACCGGCCGGGTACAGCCCCATTGGTGCACCTAAAAAGTGCCCCTTCTCATAATCATCAGAATTGATGGCCTAGAAGTAATAAATAGAAATAAATAGAAAATAAAATTACATGTAGCAAATGGCAACCTGAAACAGTTGCATTTATTGCAATTTATCATTGTTTAAGTACAAGTTTACATTTCAAATGTCTCTTAACCCATTACCCCATAGCCTGTTTCTAGTTCTGAAGATATTTGACCACTTAAAGCAGGTTAAAAGTAAAGCAGAATGTGCCTTATAGCATCTAGATCTATTCCCAAATAGACATCTATTATAGAAGTCTAGTAATTCTTTATTTTTGGGGGTAATAGATCTAAATCTATGTGTCAAGTACCTGTGATATATACATTGCTCCCTCCTATACAACAGCACTTGATGGGAGACAAAGTGTGTGTGTGTTGTTCGGAGGTAGTTGTTATAGGGAGGGGTTTTTGGCTTACATTTGCAAACAGTTTGAATCCAGATCTGGATTCAAGCTATTTGTCTTTCTTCAAAGTTTTTTTCTGTCAAAACATAACTTTGAGAAAAAAACAGCAGACGACAATTTTAAGCAGACTATATTGCAGCCGTGAATAGTCTTGTGGGGAACAGCGAAAGGTGTTGTTGTTAGGAGGGAATCGTTGTTCGGAGAGCCGTTGCCGGGAAGGAGCACTGTAGCATAAAATTGAATTAGCTTAGTTGATACTTCAGATGGTCTGTTTGAAGTTTCAGACATCAGTGAGTAAAGCGTCGGAGAATACAAGAAATACTTAACAGTAATATATTCTTCGAAAGAGGTATAAATTCGGTTGCTGTTGTTTTTTGGGGGTATCCGGGTAGTACACAAATACGGATACTCTGTGGGCCAATGGGGTCTACCATGCACCCCCTAGGCTTTTTCATGGGTACCAAAATGTTCAGTAGGGTCTACTGAATCAGAATCGCGAATGTTTTCAAAAATAAACTCTTTAAGGCTATGTGTATTTTAACCGTTTCCATGGCACCCCCCATATGTTGTTATGATGACTAATACCTGAAATATCATCCATATCACAGTCAGTTTTTGTCCTAAACATATAAAACTGGTACCAAATTAAAGATATGACATTGGGCTTTTCATTTGAATATTCATGAATATTAATGTTAACATTAAAAAAGTGGGAAATGAAAAAATAACGAAAACTTTTAACCTTTTTATCCTACAAGTATCAGAAAACAACTTGAAATGTAGTTTAAAAGGATGACAAAAACTTCGGAAAACAAAATATCGAACTTAAGGATCAAACAATTAACTTTAAGTAATTTATTTTAATTTTTTCAGAAAATGAAGTTTTTAACTTGAGGACAAAAATTAACCTTTCAGTAACATTTTAACAGTATTTTTTTTGTTTCCACGGGAACGCCTAAAACTGAGTCATTAGGTTCCATGCCTGCGAAAATTGCCCGTATCAGTTTTTGTCCTAAACATATAACTCTTGTACCAAATTGAAGATAATACAAATTGTGGTTTTATTCCAGCTTCTACTTTAAAATTACCTAATTTGCATGCTCATGAATATTGATGAGCACATTAAAAATAGTAGAGAAAATATGGAAATTACTTAAATTTTTCACTTTTAAGCATAAGTAAACAGTTTCAAATGCAGTTTAAAATGATGACAACATCCTCAGAAAACAAAATGTTTAAGTAATGTATTTTATTGTTTCCCAGTGTAGATTAAGGCAGATGGCCATAGAAGTCTTCAAAATTTGCCAACCCTGATAAGTTTCAGGCAATATTTATTGGAAAAACACCTCTGAAAACTTGAATTCCTTTAGATTGAACAATATTGAAATATCATGTGAACCCTCTGTCACTTTATAAGGTATAGAAATAGACTCTCTTTTAAATATGTCTCTATTGTATGTAAAAAGGCTGCTAGACAGGTAAATGTTCTAGCTAGACTATATAAATACCTAGACCAGAACACCAGACTTCTTATTTATAAATGTTTTGTAAGATCAAATTTTAACTACTGTCCCATGGTGTGGCATTTTTGTTACCAAACAAATACTGAAAAGCTGGAAAAACTACAGTACAGGGCTCTTAGATTTGTATTTGATGATTTCATCTCAAGTTACACTGATCTACTTAGCAAGGTTGGCATGCCATCTTTACACCTCAGCAGATTATGGCAGATGTCCATAGAAGTCTTCAAAAGTCTCCACAATTTATCACCAGTTTATATACAAGAATTAGTTTCTGTTAGATCAACTCATTACTCTTACGGGTGGAAAAATATGCTTGATGTTCAAAGATTTAACACAGTAAAATGGTTAAAAAAAAGTTTCAGATATGAGGCCACCTAGGTATGGAACAGCCTTTACAATGGAATAAGAACTACCACAGAATATGGAGAGTTCAAAAGGCTTATTCATACCTGGAGTGGTTTCAAATGTAAATGTTCTATGTGTCATTAATGTTTTTTCAGTTCTTTGTTGCTTTGTGTCTGCCATATAAATTATGTCATATGTCTTTATTATTTTGCTTTTTGTTGTTTATAAGTTTTGTATTTGCATGCTTTGTCTTGTCAATCCTTTACCTGATTGAAGTATACTGTGAAACAGTTACTGAATTTTTACCCGTTTCTAGCTTGAATACAAGTAACCACTTGAGGCAGGTAGAAAGCACAGGGATATGGTCCGTATGGTGCACTCTACTTTGCTTTCGGCCAGCGTAGAGTGTCAAAGCATTATTAACTTAGATCTATATACTTTTTAACTGAAACGGAATGAGAATGGGACAGAGTGGGCCTCAAAAGTGCTCTCTGCTTCAGGGCTGCCATTTCTCCGGATTTTTCCTTAATCTCCGGATTTTCCCCCAGTTCATGGTAGCTTAAAGCAGGCTGAAAGTAAAGCAGTCTGCTTTAAGTTGTCACGTGTCAACAAAACTAGTAACAGGCTATGGGGTAAAGGTACGATTCGTAAATTCGCACTTGAAAAATGCAAATTTGGAAATCTTAGGATTTTTCATGTCAACTTATGGTAGCCCTGCAGTTATTGTATTGCAATCCCTGTACAATCTTGCTTTTTCTATAATATATTATGTATGTACTATGTAAAAGCTACTAATTGTTAGCCTGATACTAATCTGGAAACAGTTTAACTCTTGAAGCGGATTGAAAGATAAGCCGAAAGGGCATGTATGAGCTTTCGGACTTACTTTCAACCAGGTTCAGAGTTGGATCAATTCGCACACGTTGTACAGATAAAGGGAGGTGACTCATAGAACATAATAAACTCTTGGACAATGGGATTATCTCCCTTGCACAATAAAATAATTTTTTGGGTTGCTATTGTTAGGCTTACTTATAACTTTTGAGTTAGCCATTGTCACAGGTGGATCCAGAGCTGTTATATATTTAGCGCCACAATTGTTTGTATGGGCTGCTGGCCAGTAAGTGATATGGATCCACACAATTTCATATGGATCCAAAATTTTGCTCAGTTTTGTCTTCAAAAATGTATGTGATAGCTCCAGCAAGTGGGTCCAGGTCAGATTTAGTGCCACACCGATATGTCTCGGGCTACTGGTGACAGGTCTATCTATTATCTGGATCCTCTAGCTATGCAAAAATGTGAACCTGTCATCTTTTATTTTTTGTTATTTACCATAGTATTGCATAAAAATATATTGTTAACTATGATTATACTTATGATCTCATCTTAAAGAAAGCTTAAATTATAGGAGTCTCTTATAGAAGTCTCTTAACTATTTTAATGCATATTTTATTACAGATTGTTTGTTTAAATTGTTATTGGATAATCTTGTTATGTCGGACAATAGCTTATAGCTAGTGTTATTATGTTGACTGAAACCGACTATAAATAAAGATTATCTTATCTTATCTTAGTATATAGAGGATATTGAATGAGTGTTTTTGAAGTAATGAATTTATTGAACGAGTTGGATAAAAATGATATTTTGCGAGCCTTGGCGAGCAACATATAATTTTTATCCAACGAGTTCAATAAATTTATTACTGAAAAAACACGAAGTTAATATCCTATTTATCACATAAACACCAAATGACACGAAAATCCGAACGGTCTTACTTTCACTTTTGCCCTCGGCTCTTAGGTAAACGATTCGTCATAGGTGTTATTCGGTTTTATTCATCCGTGGATAAAAACACCAATCATATTAACGTAAAGAAAATCAACACCATTACGTTGTGAAAAGACTTCTCTGATACCATATTCAAATTTTAAATTAATATTTAATTTCAAGTTGTTCTAATTGACTAAAAATGATCATTTGACATTAAGAATCTAGTTTCGTTTTCAAAATACGTCAAGACGTAACATGACGTCATTATCATTGTAACGTCTAAATTTGAAAAACAGTCTGAGTCACTGTTAATACTAAAGTCTACGTAGTATTAAGTTTAGCCTGATTTGCAGCCTGAGTTTGCGAGACTGCTAGGGATAATGTTTCTAGGACACTTCGAAATGTTTCAATACCTAGTGGTGATCTATGTTTGTCTAGATTCTCTTAACTGATTTACAGTCGGCGTAGTAGCACATTATTTTGGTGATTCGAAAATTAGTACATGTATAAAATATATGCCCAGTGGGCCATACGATTTTTACGGCCCTCTATATTTTGCACGTTTATGTGATAAAGGTATATAATAACAGACGTTAAAGGACAATTTTTGTATAGCTCTGCGGGGTTGGTATATCCTTTAAATCCGTTTACTGCATAGCATAGGTTTAAAGTAAAGCAGAATGCGCCAAGGTAAGACGCATTTTGAGTTACTTTCAGTCTGCTTTCAGCTACAATCTACTGGGATAAAGGAAACATGTCTTATGTTTCATGTTCATTACAGTATAGAAATTAATTTTTTCTTCACTGGAGGAAATAATTAAAAGCGCAGAAATGCGTATCTATGAAGTAATGGGTTAACCCTTAGCCCGCCAAAAAAATTGTCGTCTGCTATATTTCTCGTCTGCTTCAAGTTTCAAAGTGCTTCAAAGTTGCTCAAAATTGCTGAAAATGTTGTCCGAGTGTCAAACAGCTTGGATCCGGATGAGATGCCGAGTTACTCGGCGTCTCATCCGGATCCAAGCTGTTTGCATATGGAGCTATAGTCGTGACTGGCAGGCTAAGGGTTAAAACCGTACTGCTAGACTCGTGATATTAGTGGTTATTGTTTGTAATTATATGTGAAGGATATTCGTATATAACGTTTTGTATTATTTTCAGAATTGTTTTTTTAAATGGATTCCTCTCTGGAAGTTTCGACCATAGAGGAAGAGGAAATGCATTCTTGTTTGAAATTACATGTGGAGGTTATTCGTATAACCCATGGAATAACCTAAGACCTGCTAGCCAAAACAGCTAAATTTCGTCAGAGTATCTCATAAAGGATATCGAACCAGCAAACAACATCTAAAGCAAATATGCTATGTAGTTATATGTCTTTTCTCGCTTTGTAGGTACATTTGTGTAATTTCATGTGAAGCGCTTTTTTACGCACAGCCCCTGTGTTAAAAGAGCGCTATATAAATCTGGTATAATAATAATAATAATAATAATAAATGTTGTTACGGAGAAATTTGTCATAAAACTTGCCGGTACCAGGCAGCATGTTTATACGTCTTACGAGAGTTTCTCTTGGTAAAACTGAAATGTTATGACATCAGCATTTTCCAGAAACATCACGCTTTAATATAGTATTATTTTACATATTGATCCTAGACATATAATTCTAGAAAATCATGAAAACATACCTGCACTACAGAGCGATCTGCTTACAACTCCATAACTCTCTCGACTCGCTGGTACCAATATCCTGTGTACGGGTATACACAGTGAAAAAGCAAACAATCATATTTAGGAAATGCTGAAAAAATCTATTTGCGTAGGAATTGAGTGTCACTAATTCAAAAGTTCAATTTCACACGTGTATTGGCTATCTACCCCACAGGTAATTGTTGTACATGTATTCCGTGTCTTTAAAGCAGTTTGTATGAGTGTCACGCGGCGTCTGATCAGGGACATATAGGATCTGTCATGAGTCTAGAATTGAAATGTTTAAGCGAGCCTTGGCGAGCTTAATAACTTTTCTATTCTAGACGAGTTTGAGATCAACTTGTCTTAAACATCGACTCATGACATGTGAGAACATTACCAACGATTTAAGTTATTTTTTAAGCAATATGCATTTTTTTGGAACCCGGTGACGTCAAAACGCCGTTATAAAAAGTGACGTTATAGTGACGTCATCAATGTGATCTTACACATGTTGGAGATAAGGATATTCGTCATCGTTGTTCGCTATAGAAAACAAGGGTAGTTATGTGAGATAAGCATATTTGTCATCGTTGTTCGCTATAGAAAACAGGGGTAGTTATGTGAGATAAGGATATTTGTCATCGTTGTTCGCTATAGAAAACAGGGGTAGTTATGTGAGATAAGGATAATTGTCAGCGCTGTTCGCTATAGAAAACAGGGGTAGTTATGTGAGATAAGGATATTTGTCATCGTTGTTCGCTATAATAAACAGGGGTAGTTATATGAGATAAGGATATTTGTCATCGTTGTTCGCTATAGAAAACAGGGGTAGTTATGTGAGATAAGGATATATGTCAGCGTTGTTCGCTATAGAAAACAGGGGTAGTTATGTGAGAAAAAACTGTTTGGTTCGGTCGTCTATGGCGATGAAAGGGTAAATGTTTCTTTTTGCTCCATGCAACTTGATTAACATTGCTTTGCATTCTGTTTTCAGATCATTCACAAATATCAAAGCTCGTGTCGATTTTACTTTAGATTTAACTCTTTCACTGCCAAGTTTTATCGTCTGCTTTACCCTCTTATCGCCAAATTATCGTCTGCATTGGTAGTGTCGTTTGCAATGTTTTTCAGCGGAGCTGACTGGTTTCTATTTGGCCACACATTTCCACCAATTATATTTGATCAAAAATTTAGAATTAAGAGCACCTGTTGAAACTGAATAGTCTGATTGGATAGAAGCCAGGGTTCCAGATAAGGGAATTATTTCAAAACTTAAAATCTTTATTTGTGCATTAAACCCTGTGGTTTCACTACTCATTTGAATTGTCTCTTCGAGACAATAAAAATGAGTGGTAACACCATAGGGTTTGGTGCTGAAAGGAGTGAAAAAATGTGATTTGTTTAGTTTACTCCCTTTTATCTACAGCCCTGTAGGCTGGTCTATGTCCCATTACATTTTACCAGATATGGACTGTGAGTGTAAAATTTAGAGACACAGACTGACTGTTTATTACACTGGGCTGATGCAATCATGCTTCTATTTTAAGATATGACATATGAAATATTTTTAAAGATATAAAGAGGAAGCTAGGTGTTTTGTTATTGTTTACTACCAATTTGTTTTAATTGTTAACTGTTTGTACACATTTGCCATACATTAATAGCAATGTAATAAATGGCATTGAGTTAAACACAATTGTGTTATTTCATCATTATTTACAAGAGAGAAGTGTAAGAGAATCTACAACAGACTGTTGTATCTGTATGTTATAGTTTGTTTCAAGAAACTCTACGAATGAAGTTTGATATATAGAACAATAGATTAATGTGAGGATCTCCTAACAGTAGCTAGGATATGAGTTAAATTATTGTTTTGATTTGCATTTCCGTACATGATAGTTATGCATTTAAAAAAGTTACTGTTTCCATTGTATACTTGTATTGTTTGCTTTTCAATCCAAGATACATGTATTACAATTCTTTGAAAACCTCAATTTCATTCAATTTTGCACACCCACCTACAGCATTAGTTCAACCACTCTCCGCTGAATATCTTTTTTAAAGATATTTCTTGTTAAAGTTAGCACTATAGCTGCTTTTACTGAAAAATGTCGTACGAGTGTCAAACAGTTTTGATCCTGACGCGGCGTCTTATTAGGATACAATTTGTTTGCAAAGTCGCCTTTGGACGACGATTGCAGTGAACGAGTTAAAGTACACAATCCCAATTAATTGAATTACCTCTCTATTACGATCACCTAAACGAAGGCTAAATGGGTGTATTTAAAAGACAGGTGACCGCTTAAAGAAAGGTGACAGTAAAACAGGAAGCTCCTTCATGAACTTTCTGTTTTGCTGTCACATTGATTTAAGCAGTTGCCTGTCTTAAAACACCTAATAATTAACATAATTGAGTGGTCGTAATAGAGAGTGTCTACTGTAAATTTAACAAAACAGTCTTAAAGAAGGTGATACTGTTACAGAATATGGATTAAACTGGTCAACGATAATCAAGGTAGTTTTACTGTTAATTAATGTTTAATGTTATTAATCTTTGATGTTGTAATTAACTCTTTCAATTGACATTGTTGTGTATTGTCGGGCTAAATGTTTAGACTGTACAATGCCAGTTCTTAGCAGAGACAGGTTTCATTTACAGTGGAGAAAACGTTATTCTTTCCCAATAAACGCGTTTACGCTAAAACTATTATTTCCAGTGCAAACAGTTTGGAGCCTGATCAGACGCCGGGTTACCCGGCGTCTGATCAAGCTCCAAAATTCTTGCCACTCAGATAAATATGAAAAGTCAGACTTGTAAAATATGTCCTTTTCTACATGTGTGTGTTTTGCGTTTGCGTTTCGTTTGCGTTTAAACGGGAAAGAATAACGTATTCTCCACTGTACTACGTCGGAGCAGCTGTTGAACGATTAATTACCGTCTCCCAAATAAGCAAACAGTGTAGAAACAGATGATTTTATGTGACTTTTTATTTGAGAAATAAACAACAATGTCAAATGCACCTATTAGCCATTTCTGCAATATCTTTGTCTTGCTTTTTACATGGAAGCGTCAACCTGTCCAAAAGGTCACCACTACACCCAGTACAAACTTTACCTATATATGTTTGTCGGAGTAAAAGCCCTACAGAGCTTATGTTAATTTGTTAAACCTATCCGACGTAAAATAAAAGTTGTCTATGTCTCCCGTTTATAACGCAAAACTGTATTCTTTATAATTTGCAAGGGTAGCAGGGGAGATAATCAATTACTTATAATTTATTCATATTTGTACTGATTGTCTCCCTCTGTCCACTGTATACATACATTACAATGCAAACTATCTTGTGTAACCTCTTACTCCATGATAGCAAGTGTCTAGTTTTAAGGACGAGTGGCAACTTAAAGTGGATTGAAAGTAAACGAGAAATGCGCCTTAAGGCACATTCTGCTCTACTTTCAACCGGTTAAAAGCTACCATTTACTAAACTCTAGAAACTCTTTCTTATCAATTATTGACTATTTAATGACATTTTACCCCCAAAGTGAATTATTTAAAAGCATATCTTTGGAGAAATTAGGTGCACTACTGAACAGTTCAGTGTCATATACAGTGGTAAATACACTATTCCTACCCATTTAAGCGTTAATCTATGCGTAATAAACGCATAGTGAACGGTTAACGAACGCTTAACGAACGCTTAACGCTTAACGATTTTAACGCGTTTAAACGCGTAAATAAACGATTATACCAGAGATGTTGCGATTGGTGCGTTTCACGCAGATATTTCGGATATTATCGATGAAAAACCCACTAATCCGATTAGTGATACCAGACCCATAAATCAATAAACCACCCGTCGCGACAGACTTGCATTGGACTCGCCGCTACGATAACGACTGCAATATTTACCTACCGCATGAAATGTCGGAATATTTGATGTTTTGCTCACTTTGTGAATGACCCGAGTCAATATTTCAGGAGTATTCTTTAGAAAATTAAGACCGACATCCGGGCTCTTTTAAACGCGTAAAGAAACACGTAAAGAAACGGCTAGGAAACCCGTTTAACGAAACGTATAATAAACGCGGAAAGTGGGTAGGAATAGCGTATTTACCACTGTAGCATACCTATTTCAAAGGTGTTGTTGTGACGCATAACTAGTCAATACTGTGTTTTTGTATGGACACAATGCTAGAAATGCTATATTTGATTGTGCTGTTGTTCTGTATAGTCTCTTATAATTCAAAATGAATGGCATGGTTCGTTCAAACGAGTTTTTCATATGTATTTACTATGTGATGTAACCATGGTGAAACTTTAATAAAGATTATATATATACAATTACAAATAAATATATGCGTGGATCAAGATACTTTCATTTGAGGGGGTAAACATGTCAACTGCGTACAGTTTGGATCACGATCAGCTACATGGCATCTGATTAGGATCAAAACTATAAGACATCGATTTTCAAGTACATTTCATTGTGTGTGTTTCGTTTTAACGGGATGGCAACGTCTTCTCCACTGTGCAACAAATACAAAAGTCAAATGTCAAAAGTCACATCCTTGGAATTGGTGATCTTGATCTGCTCCTGTAAAACGCTACCTGAAAATTGTACCTCTTCATGAAAAAAGAGGGTCATGTTCGTGATTTTGAGTGTGATTGGATATATTATAGCTTCTACTAGCTTAGCTTTTCGGATCTAAGGTTTATCTGCAGTGGCATTTTATCATTTAAAAATGTACCGGTAGTTGCAGTGGAGAAAATGCAATTCCTCTTGGATTGTGCTGAAGTGGCTTCCTCTGACCATCATAATGTAATTTTTATTAATTAACAGTGACACCGACGATCAATGCAGGGTCTAAATTAGAAACTGCATTGTCTCCTTTGTAACTGTTAACTATAGACTGGTCATGGGAGACAAGTTATGCATTACTTAAATGTAGCTGGGCATGAGTTGTCTCCCATTGACCAACAAAATATTTTATCTATTTTATTTTTTAACATGCTTTGACCAACTTGCCTACTGTGTTTTTTGCATGCATGCCTGTGATCCTGTTTAAATCTGTTTTATTTGTTTGTTTCTTAAATAACGTTTACCTATGTTTGTCGGAGTTAAAGCCCTACAGAGCTTATGTTAATTTGTTAAACCTATCCGACGTAAAATAAAAGTTGTCTATGTCTCCCGTTTATAATGCAAAACTATAAAACGTAGAAATTGACAATTTGTCAATGGTGGCACTATATTTCTCTGAGTGGCAAACAATTTGAGCCAGATCAGACGTCGGGTTACCCGGCGTCTGATCTGTCTCCAAACTGTTTGCACCGAACATACTTTTTAGCAGAGTTGCGTTTATATCGAAAGAATGGCGTTTTCTCCAGTGTAATCATACCAAGACCTTTAATAAGAGGAAATAAAGAGTATACATAGAGTTGGGAAGACGTTATTTTCTCCCGTTCAGAGGAAATTTAAACGAAATGAAATGAAATGACAGGTTCTTGGACATGTACACAGTTAATCCAGGGCTGCCATTTCTACGAATTTTTCCTAAATCTTCGGATTTTTTTCTAGTACATGGTAGCTTAAAGCAGACTGAAAGTAAAGCAGAATGCGCCTTAAGGCGCATTCTGTTTTACTTCTAGCCTGCATTAAGCAGCCATGCACGTGTCAAAAAAATAGAAGCAGGCGATGGAGATAAAGGTACGATTCGTAAAATCGCACTTGGAAAATGCAAATTTGGAAATCTTAGGATTTTTCATGTCAACTTATGGCAGCCCTGTTTATCTTATCACGCCAGCAATAGTTAACTGACAAAACGCCGAGTTACACGGCGTCTTATCTGGCTCAAAACTATATGTAGTTCCAATTGAAATATTATTAGATTAATATCCTACTGCTGAATCTTCTCTTTCTTTTTGCAGACGACGAACATGGTATCTAAATGGGCATGGTTGTCTGGAATTTGGCTGCTTGTTATTACAGCAGTAACTAGTGTTGTGAAGGAAGTCATCTGCAGATTTGCTCGGGCCAGTGCAGCGTTTGGAAGACTCAAAGACAAGGTTTGGAATCGCAGAGGAGTCAGCCTGAACACCAAGGTAAATGTGTACAGAGCGATGGTGTTGCCATTCTTACTATACGCAAGACTTGGACTGTCTACAGCCGACATGCCAAACAACTCAACGCTTCCCACATGAGATGTCTCCGATCCATCCTGCAGATCAAGTGGCAAGACAAAATCCCAGACACGGAAGTACTCCAGAAGGCCTCATCAGAGAGCATCCATGCAATACTTGCCCGCTCACAACTAAGATGGGCTGGGCATCTATGTCGCATGGACGCCAAGCGTCTTCCCAAAAGACTGCTGTACGGCGAGCTACAGAGTGGCAAATGGTCACACGGCGGTCAGAAGAAAAGACACAAGGACACGCTCAAAGCCTCTATGAAGTCTTGCGGTATTTTGCCTGCTTCCAGGGAAAAAGATGCTCAAGACCGCCCCAAATGGCGCACCAAAATAAGGACTGGAGTAAATGAGTTTGAAAAGAAGCGCAATAAAGCGAAAAGGCAAACGTGCCAGTGCCGGAAAGACAGAGAGAGCACATCTTCCTCCAAGCCATCCCATTCAGGGAGCGTCCATGTACGCACTGCATCCGATTCTTCAAGGTGATGATTGGCCTGACAAGCCATCTCCGCACGCATTCCTTCTAACTGTGATAGGGAGTAGTTTGATCATCTTCGAAGGGCGAATAATAGTGTTGTGCTCACGGATTTAGCTGGCATTCTCAGTGGGCGCATTTAACAAGACTAGAACTTATTAAGCATTACTTTTCCCATAGCTTATCTTACATGGATATTAAATTGTTATTATATATTGTGCATAATAATTTTTAAACTCAGCTTGCGTCAACTTAAGCGTACACTGAAGGCTAACAATCTTTCCCGACGAAAGACACGTACATCTGAGGACTAGAGTAAGGGACAAACTTATTGTAGAAATCCAGAGGAGTGCCAAGTGTGTTGGTTATCGATCGATGTGGCAAAAGTTAGTGACTGACTACCGACTTGTAGTGTCCATAAAATTTATGGCAGTATTAAACAGTTGTATTATTGTACCAAAACCAAGCTTATATATTTTAATTTGGCTATTTCTCGAATAACCCGTTCCCATATAGCTTGCTTTTAGTATTGAAAACAGACGTTTGGTTTAAGCATGCTAAATGTGATAAGCAGAATACCCCCTTTAAAAGGCATAAAGAGCATCGAACTACATTTTCAGCGCAATTAAAACTACACTCTGTCAGAATATATAGCAGTTTTAGTATGGTGCATATTCATTACTGTATCAAGTGGAACTATTTTGTTCATTGGAAGAATTAAATAAATGCCTAATTAGAAAGGCACGCATATTGAGTAAAGGGTTAACCCTTAGCCTGTCACTCACGACTATAGCTCCATATGCAAACAGCTTGGATCCGGATGAAACGCCGAGTAACTCGGCGTCTCATCCGGATCCAAGCTGTTTGACACTCGGACAACATTTTCAGCAATTTTGAGCAACTTTGAAGCACTTTGAAACTTGAAGCAGACGAGAAATATAGCAGACGACAATTTATTTGGCGGGCTAAGGGTTAATAGGAGCTAACCGACTAAAGGCATGCATCTGTTACCCCTTTCTCTCATAGGTTGCTAAAACCATGTAAGTAGCAGGTACAGCTGCTTAAAGTAGGATAGGAGCAAGAAAAAGCTACTGTATGCATTTACAGATTAACTTCTATCCTGCTGTAAACTGCCATCTTTCGGAAAATAGTAAATTTATAAGCTATTTTAGCAAAGTAACTATTTAAACTAGTAAAAGTAGCTAATAGTGCTTTATCCTGAAAAGGATTTATGTGGGGGAATAGGTACAGTAAAATAGTGTATATGATAGAAAGATTTAACCTATCATGCCATAAATACACCAACAACGACTACCTCCTTACAACGACCCGTGTCGCAATTCCCTTATGAAGACCATGCTTTCTCTGCTGCAATAATCGTCTGCTTAAAATTATCGTCCGCTATTTTTCTCACAGTTACCTATAAGTGGACATTTTGATATACCGGTAATAAATACATGTATGATGAAGAGTGACAAACAGCTTGAATACAGATCGGACGCCGCCTTATGCGTCGGCTGATCTGGATTAAAGCTGTTTGCAGCTTAATTGGCCATCCCTATAACGACTCTTTCCGAACAACACACACAATATGTGTCTCCCATTGGGTGCTGTTATAGAGAGGGAGCACTGTATTTATTTTTCCACTAAAATCTTTACTCATAAATAAGCACAATAATATTTTCTATATCCAAGCATATGATTTTAAGCTTAAATCAGACTGAAAGTAGAGCAGATGCTCTTAAGGGTGTTTTCTGCTTTAATTTCAGCCTGTTTTAAGTGGCCATCTGTCTTCAAACTAGAAACAAACCATAGGGCTATGGGTTAATTCAAGATAGAAAATTCCACTTGTCAAACTCTGTACAAAACAAGCAATTCCTTCTTAATGTAACCAGTGTGAATATTCATGGTTTACTTAACCCTTCACCCCATAGCCTGTTTCTATTTTAGATAGGTGACTACCTAAAGCAGTTTGAAAGCAAAGCAGAATTTGCCCTTAGGTGCATTCTGCTTTTCTTTCAGTCTCCTTTAAGCTACCATAATTTAGACTCTAGCGCTCAGATAATAAAAAAAATATTGCTTATGATACACATTCATGACTGTGTAGATGAAACTACATATACATTGTATTTTCTTCATCGGAGGAAATAACTGAATGCGCTAAATTGTGCTTCTATTTTGGAAACGGTTAAATTCATGAGCAAATCAAACTGGAAGGATTGGTTGTTGCCTTTGTACAATTAAAACAAACAAATTATTTTGTTGGTGTTTTTATTACTTTCTTTCTCCCACCTAATCAAAGCAAGTCAATAATGATTATTGCTTATTGATAACAGTCAATCTGTGATAAAGTACCCATTTAATTATGCAAGATTATGGCCTAACGGTTGTTTAATGAAGATTAAAAAGAGTGCACGATAAATCTATGACTTCCTGCATTATGTTTTCCTACATTAAGAAGTCACTTGTCTTTAGATGTCTCCTTGATTCAGAAATAAGTGCTGGTTTACTAGATGACTGACTGTTTTCAAAAATTGCAAATCACATGGAACAGCTCATAGAACAGCCCTTTCTTAAACAAAAGGGTCAGAATGGCCCTTAATTGCTCACCTGTATACATAGTGACAAAAAGGTGGATAATATGATTTCAGAAAAAGATATTTGTGAAACTTTGACCCACGGACGGGGTCACTTTTGAACCCAGGGACATAATATGAATTCTCTTGGTAGAGGATCAGTAGATGATACTATGTGCCAAATATCTAAGCTCAGATGCTTGTGATTTTTTATAAGAAGATTCTTTGAATATTTCACTAAATAACTCTATGTAAAACTGTAACCCATAGGGGCGCTGTCATTTTTGATATGCAGGGGAAAATCATCAACAATCTTGATAGAAGGCCAACAGATAATACTCTGTGCCAACATATAAGCTCAATGGCCCTTTGTGGTTTTTGAAAAGGAGATGTTTGCAGAATTCACTATATAACTCTATGTAAAATTGTGATCCCAGGGGTAGGGCCTACCATGGACATACATTTGAATAACTTTGATACAGGACATGTAGACGATGCTAAGTGCCAAATTTCTTAGCTCAGTGTACTATGGTTTCAGACAAGAAGATTTTTAAAGTTTTAATTGAAAAAATCTATTTTAGCTCTGGTGACCCAGATATGCAACAGACTAAAACTAATTCATCAACATATATGAAGGACTTCTAGACATTAAATCATGCAAAATATCTAAGCTCTAGCCATATTGGTTTCAAAGAAAAATGTGTTTGAACATTTCACTATATAACTCTTTGTAAAACGGCGACCCCCGGGGCGGGACCATTTTGACCCCAGGGACAGAATTTGAACAACTTTGAAAGAGTACCTGTAGACGACGCTATGTGCAAAATATCTAAGCTCAGTGTATATTGGTTGTAGACAAGAAGATTTTTTAAAGTTTCAGGGCTACCATAAGTTGGCATGAAAAATCCTACGATTTCGAAATTTGCATTTTTCAATTGCGAATTTACGAATCGTACCTCGACCCCATAGCCTGTTTCTAGTTTTGTTGACACGTGACTAGTTAAAGAAGGTTGGAAGTAAAGCAGAATGCACCTTATGGCGCAGTCTGCTTTACTTTCAGCCTGCTTTAAGATACCATGTTCTAGAAAAAAATCCGAATATTTAGGAAAAATCCGGAGAAATGGCAGCCCTGAAGTATTTTTGGAAAAATCCATTTTTAGCTCCAGTGACCCAGATATTCAACAGACCGGAACCATTTCGTCAACATATGTGAAGGACCTCTAGACCTTAAACCATGCGAAATATCAAAGCTTTGGCCATAATGGTTTCAGAGAAATTTGTTTGAGCATTTCACTATTATAACTCTACGTAAAACGGCGACCCCGGGGCGGGGCCGACTTTGGCCCCAGGGACAAAATTTGAACAACTGTGAGAGAGAACCTGTATACAATGCTATGTGCAAAATATATAAGCTCAGTGTATGTTGGTTTCAGACAAGAAGATTTTTAAAGTTTACATTGAAAGAATATATTTTTAGCTCCAGTGACCCAGATATTCAACAGACCGGAACCAATTCGTCAACATATGTGAAGGACCTCTAGACGTTACACAATGCAAAATATAAAAGATCTGGCCATATTGGTTTCAGAGAAAGATGTGTTTGAACATTTCACTATACAACTCTATGTAAAACGGTGACCCCCCCCCCCCCCCCCCACCCCACCCCGGGGCGAGGCCAATTTTGACCACAGGGCCAATCTTTTAACAATCGTAATAGAGGACCTATTTATGATGCTATGTGCCAAGTATCTTAGCTCTGGTCTTTGTGGGGGTTTTTGACGAGAAGATTTTATTTTTTCACTTTGGTTGCCATGGCAACCAGAGTTCTGCATTGTTTCAAATTCTTTGAACAGCTTTGAAAGAGCTTGACCTAAGGAACATCCGTGGAAAGTTTGGTTGCAATCAGAAATTGTTGACACACGACGCACGACGACGGACGCCGGACAAAGATGGATCACAAAGGCTCACATTGAGCACAACGTGCTCAGGTGAGCTAAAAAACCAATGAGTTTTGGGTCCTTTAAAGGGTTAGTGACATACAGTTGAACCTTGGTATCTCAAACTCATTTAAGTCAAAATTACTTGTGTTTACCCACGAAACATTAATTTGAACTCGATTTAGAATGATAAAATTTCAGCATGTCAGAGTTCAAACCTTAGCACATTTGAACGTTGAAATATTGATATGTTCGACTAAACGTTTGAGTTGGAGATATGAAAGTTTGACTAGTATTCCTTTTAACCCATTACCCTATAGCCTGTTGCTATTGCTGAGAAGACGATATTCTTTCCCGAATAACGCGTTTACGCAAAAACTAAAATTTTCATTGCAAACAGTTTGGAGACAGGTCGAATGCTGGGTAACCCGGCGTCTGATCAGGCGCCAAACTGTTTGCTACTCAGATTAACATATAGAGGCAGTTTTATCGTAAAGTCGTTTTTTTCTTTGTTTTATTGTGATGCGGTTGTGTAATTCCGTTTGCGTTTAAACGGGAAAGAATAACGTTTTCTCCACTGTACTCAACATAGAATTAAAAGACACAAGACCAGTTAAAGCAGGTTGAAAGTAAAGCACGGTGCGCCATATTGCACACTCTGCTTTACTTGCAGTATCCTTTAAGCTATCATCTGCTTTGATATAGAAAATGTTTATTATGATACATGTTCAGGTTGATAGTATACACTGAAAATATTTTCTTCAGTGGATGAATAAATAAGAGGTGTATTATATGGGGAAATGAGTTGACCCTTTATTCCATAGCCTGTTTCTAATATTGAAGATAGTTGACTCTCATGACTTAAATGCATGTTTATAGTAATACAAAATGTACCTTCAGGTGCACTCTGATTTACTTCCGGCCTGCTTTAAGCTACCATCTGCTAGAATATAGAAATATTTCTACTGAAATAACTCATAACTGTGTAAAGTGAATCTCTTTTTTCACTGTATGTATAAATAACAGGCGCAATAGCGTGTCCTAGTATTTATGGAATACATGTAATGGGTTGAAAAATGACAGACAGCTACACATATATACATATTGTATTTAAAGACACAATATTCATTCTTATTCAATTCATCTGTGCCTTTTTATTAAAAAGACAATCAATGTCAATTGGCGATTGGCTGTGGACACTGGGGAATGTACTGAATGCACTTGGATCTAGATTTGCTGTATTTGCTCTAGCAGAATGTTCTCCTGTGACCCCTCAACACGTCTACTTGGCAGAATGTTCACCCTGAAAAATACAAATAACAAGAATTATAAACATAATGAAAACTTTTACTAAACACTACGTTACAATTTCTTTTCTCGAGAAGGGGAGGGCTCCAATTACGCCTTTAATTTGTTGATTGTCTGGAAATATTTGTACACATGTACTCTCTGCCTAACACCCCCTCTGTTAAGAAGCATACTTAATAAATGCATATACATCCATAACTTACGTAATTAGAAATCATTTTTTAAGATAGGAGTGTGAATTAATACGCAACAATAGCTAGAAATGGCTAAAATATCCACCTTTGAAGTTTGTCCCAATCTGTTGAAGATGATGACATAGGTTGTTTTTACCCAACCCTTTATTGTGTACATATATAGGTTCTAATCGCCAAATCTTAAAACAAACTAGCTAAATATCCGCAATTCTTGTAAGTAAGGCAAATAAATAAATAGAAGTTTAGCTTACACCTTCCTGTCTCTTTTGCAGTTGGAATCAATATGGCGCCACGTTTTCCCGCCTTTACGGAACATCTAAGATCTAAGACCTAAGTTCTAACAAACAATTCGTAGTTCTTAGATGTTCCCGGCAACAATTCGAACTTAGTTGTTAGGGCTTAGAACTTAGGTCTTATATTAGATCTTAGATGTTCCTGCAACAATTTCGGCAAGAATTCGAACTTAGAAGTTAGGACTTAGAACTTAGGTCTTAGATCTTAGATGTTTCGGCAACATTTCGAACTTAGGAATTAGAACCTTAATTCGAATTAATGCCATCTAACTTCTATCTCCCAAGGGCCCCAATGAGCTTCCGTAGGATATTGCTGGTGATTATGTTGAGAAAGTGCGACGTTCGCTCGACGTAGATAACGTTTGACGTCTGTAGCGGCCCTATATGTAACTAGGCCCCAAATGTAACTACGCGGCCCTACTTGTAACTAAACGGCCCTAAATGTAACTAAACGTCGAAATGACGTCGAAAAAAAGTGGCCCTACTTGTAACAAAAAACGGCCCTATATGTAACGCCGGCCCTATATGTAACTACGCGGTCCTAAATGTAACTAGGACCAATGAAAGCAAGTACCAACTATTAAAGGGGAATTTATTTATGTATATCATCATCATCACCATCATCATACTCAACACTATCTTTCCGGCTATCTGTTCGTATGTCTGTCTGTCCGTCAAAACTTTAAGTATGTCACGATAACTCAACTCAACATCTTTACATATTATTAAGTATGCATATTTTGTATCTTGAATGAAACAAACTTATAACTGTTGGATTGAATCTGATCATTATGTTAACAGTTACTTTGCCCTTGATTTATCAAAAATGCATTAATCTAGCAACCTGATTTGTTTATAAGCATCAACAGACTTTGAAATAAAGTATACCAACTAGAATAACATATTTATAAAGTTTGATAATTGTTTAATCCGAAATGGACCGTTAAGAGTTATAGTCCCCGATTTATTATAAATGCTTTATTATAACTTGTTGACGTTATAATACTGAAAACAGGCTTTGGATTTGGCACCCGGTGAGTCCAGTTTGAGCAGACCGGCAGTCACTAGACGTACAACCTTTAAACCCGGTCCTCACTGTCCCGGTTTTTTGTCCCCGACGAGTCGCCGGGAGTCGAGGACGACCGGCACGATCCGGGATCGACCGTGTTCAGCCACTGCCACCGGCTAACAACCCCTGATGTTTGAAAAATGTTTAATACAACCGGTGGTCACCGGGAGTCACCGGGACATATAACCAGAACCAGCTTAATCCGCAACGCTGGGGAACGCAGGAGCAACGCCGGAGCTTTACTGGTACATCCGGGGCAGCTCGGGGTCTCTACCGTGAACAACCGGGGTGTTAGCGAGCATAAAAATTGATATATTTTTAAAAAAAAACAAATACATTTTTCTACATTTTGTTTTCAGCGTTTACGTTTGGTCTGCGTTGAAAAAGGAAATAATATCGTCTTCGTTATTGTATAGGGTAATTCTAATACATGTACATGAAAACGAAGTTATTTTGTCTGAATAATTGGTTCAGGCTAATGTCCACTTCAAACAGTATGTAGCCAGATAAGACGCCGGGAAAACGGTTTGCATCTCATATTTAGATGAAGTTTGAACAGTCTACAACATTATAATGTTCTACTTTATTTCATTTCGTTTGAATTTCGTCACATTTATCCTGAGAGACAAAAGAGATTTGATGCTTATTCACGTTTGCACCGGTTTATATCTTTTCCGGCGAACAACGGGTAACGTCGGCACTTCACCGTGAATTGATCGGGGTAGAACAGGGCGGCCCGGTGATCACCGGGATACCACCGGCGACGACCGGGGTTACACCGTCTGATACCAGGAATAACCGGACAGAGACCGGCCCTACACCGTAATTACACCGTGCCTGACCGGGATAATCCGGGGAGTTCCGGCTTCATCGCCGGGGGAGAAACCGGGAATATGAGAATGCAATTTCTTTTGCATAAAAAACGTCCTTGTTCATCCCGATTAACACCGGTTCTCCGGCTATCTTCACCGGGACGTACCGGAACCAGCACCGGGACAGTGAGAACGGGGCTTAAGCGGGACGACCTGAACTATCAGGGATTAACCCTTTCCCACATAGCCTGTTTCTTGTATTGAATATAGATGTCCTCTTAAATCAGGTTGAAAGTAAAGCAGAATGCGCCTTAAGCGCATTCTGCTTTACTTTCAGCCTGCTTTAAGCTATCATCTGCTAGAATATAGAAAATATTTTGTATGATACATATTAATGACTGCATAAATTGGAACTATTTTCTTCAGTGAATGAATAAACTTAATGTGCTAAAAGGCGCTTCTATGGGGGAAAGGGTTAACAACAACGCTTGCCGCTGATCCCTATACAAGACTGCCGTAATATTGTCAGCTTAAAATTGTCATCAGTTTTGTTTTGGTCAAAGTCACATATTTGTCTTTTAGACTGAAAAAACATATGACGAGTTCGTTACGCGTCTGATCTGGAGTCAAGCTATTTGCAATTGTTAGTCAAGTTCCATCCTTATAACAACTCCCCACCCGAACAACACACATCTTTGTCTCTTATTAGATGTTGTTGTAGAGAGGGGCACTGTATTACTTAACATATATTACATTTATACGAAGTTATTAAATAGATAAATGTTATAATGTCACATCAAAAGTGATTACGGATAGATAGACGGAAGGGCGGACGGACTGACTGACTGACAGACAAATCATGTGATGCTTAATTTCATTGCACTGTCCCATTAAGTAGAAGGTAGGTTTTCTAAATGTGTAAAGTGTGTCTGCATCCTGAAAGATATCACTGCTCTACAACTTCAAACTTTTAAAGTTTCTGTTTTGTGTCACAGGGTTGCCATACGTTGATCATGAACAATACTAAGATGTTCTATTTTTCAATCGCGATTTTGCCATCTATACCTTTAACCCTTTACCCTCTAGCCTGTTGCTAGTCTCAAAGACACATGACAACTTAAAGCTTTACGGCGCATTATGCTTTACTTTCAGTCTGCTTTAAGATATCATCTGCTAGGAACAACATCCGAAGATTTCGGAAAAATCCTGAGAAATGTCAGCCCTGGACCGTCAAGGGTACCATACAATGTAGTCTTTTCGCTACGATTAATCGTGGATCAATATCAGCCGTATGTGTTTTTTACATTTTTACTGTACATACGTTTATCTCAGGACAGATTATTACATAGTTGAGGTAAAAATTGAACGAGAAAGTTCATTCAAGAGCTTTCTGTATCTTTTCTACCTATATTGTGCAACTTTCAATAGGGACCACCTTATCTTCGTATTCTTTCAAATGATTGCTTAAGGCAATCTTTCCTGTTTGTATGGTGTAACTCTTTCCTCCCTGAAACTTTAAATGGGAAATTCCAGTTTCGATTTTAGTCTTGTCCATTTCCGGCATTTAAGGGTTGTTTTTGTCCATTTTTGGCCTTATGACAAACAGTGAAGAACCTGATCAGAGGGCTCCTTTCGGAGCCCTCTGATCTGGGTCTTCACTGTTTGCATAGGACAAGTGTACTCTTCACATGAACACTGTTTGAAAAGAACGCCTATATGCGGGACTAGGGTTCAAAGGGGTAAGGACTGTTTATTGCATAGCTGAGGATACAAATAACAGAAAAAGCGCATTCAGGAGCTTTCTGTATTATTTTTTATCTATACTGTGTAATGTTCATCACTGACACCTTTCACTTGATTTTCTGTCAAATAATTTACTGTTTATGAATATAAGGACTGCTTATTGCTTAGTTGAGGAAACAATGACACAGAAAGATCATTCTGTTTTAATTCTAGACCGATTATCCACTGCTAAAGCAAGTTTGAAAACCTTTTCCCCAGTGTTTTCCCCGGATTTTGTCGAATAACATGAAATTTGCATTAACTCTTTGAACCCTAGTCCCGCATATAGGCGTGCTTTTCAAACAGTGTACATGTGAATAGTACACATGTCCAATACAAACAGTGAAGACCCAGATCAGAGGGCTCCGAAAGGAGCCCTCTGATCAGGGTCTTCACTGTTTGTCACAATGCCAAACATTGACAAAAACAACCCTTTAAAGTCAGAAATGGACTAGACTTAGATGGAAACTGGAATTGTCCATTTAAAGTTTCAGGGAGGAAAGAGTTAAAGCTGATGTGCATTTTTATCCCATTTTCAATGATAAGTTCAAACTGAAAATGTTTATTAATATGTATTGAGATCTTCCTTGAAAAAGAACAGACGGATTAATATGTCATAAGAACATAACTGTCAATGTGACCCTGTTTTGTAGCGAAGTAAATAAATTCAACATTGTTCATTGGAATTAAACTCACCACAAATATTTCTTACCACAATAGTTCGGACGAGTTCGCGTTTCAGACGTTTGCAACTATTTTTGACATAATTATACCCCCTTTTTGTCAAAAATGGCTATTAAAAAGAGCTTTTTGTTCTATATTCAATTCCTTTCATGTTTGATATGGTCATACAGAAAGTGAAGCGACTTTACATACATTAGATACGTGTTTGTTTTTGTTTGGAGGGGGCGAGGGGAAGTGTTCTCGGTATTTTCAGAGTCATGCCACTTTGGCATTTACACATTTTTGAAGAAAAAAGTTTTCTGTAAATAATTTTACTTACATTTGACCTTTTGTAGCTATTTCAGTATACACGAAAATAATTTCCAATTTTGGTTTCGCTGGGATGAGAAAATCTCGAGTTATGCCCCTTTAATACTTTTTAAAAAAAGAAATCTCGTTTCAAACCTACAACTTCAGTTAATGTTTACCTATTGTAGCCGAATTTCGTATGTAGCTTACATAGTATTCATGGAAGATGCCTAGTAATTTTGGTTTCGGGTCAATGAATTTTTCTTGAGTTATGCCCCTTTACATACTTAGTATTTTACGGCTCAAACTAGTTTTCTGTTGATAGCTTTACCTCTGTTTGTTTCATACTTAACGTTCTTATCATTCAGGAAAAAAACATATTGCTTTAGGGTTTTGTCTTAAGATTTTTAGTTGAATTATGCTCCTTTATATACGAAGAATTTTGTTTAAAAACCTTGTTTCCGGACGTTAACTTTACTTCTATATGAGGTAGTATTACCAAATTTTCTGACATTTGTTTACATATCTACACAATGCAATTAGCATTACGAAATCAACTGCCATGGTTTTGAATTTTAAAGAATACAATCTTATAGCCTGTTTGTATTTTCTTTTTATAGATTCAGAAAAGTTTACTTCTAGGTAAAGTGTTTTATTCTGCATGGAATTTTGTTTATTCGTATGTCTTGCAAGTGGCCAAATAGAGCCTGATGATTTATGATTGAGGTTATAATTGTGTTTAGTTTTGACACGTCTGAAAATAATCTTAGTAATTTCAATAAAATATGAAATTGACACTAAGGTTTGGTGTCTTTTTTTGCAGCTAAACCTAAGACGATGCTTGTGACGATGCCTTATAAAAAGGTCAAATACTTATACTGTTAAAAGCGATGTAAAAACAAATCAAATCAAAACCTGTAGACAATTACAGTCTCTAGAGTGTATTTATCCGTCAGCCAATCAAAACTCAAAGCTAATTAATTAATTATTAATTCATATTTAATTTCTTCAATATTCGAACTAAAACGCTTCTTGTCAATATTGATCAACAGTATTGGTCACCAAGGACAAGAGAAGCATTTTATTATAAATCAGGGGCAATAACTCTTCACGGTCTATTCCGAGTTGACCCATTATCAAACTTGATGAATATTTTATAATTGTATACTTCCTTTAAAAATATTATGACGATTTATGAACAAATGAGGTAACAAGAGTGTTACAGTGGAGAAACTGTTAGTCTTTTCCACTTAGCGCGTTTCAAACGCGTTTAGCGTTTTATGCGTTTACATGCGTATATAAATGCGTGTACTCCGTTTATAAACGCAAGTGAGATAATCCATGTCGGTCAGGTTTTCCCATTCAGAACTTATTCCTTATTTCAGCAAAAATAGCGTTTATCCATCTTTTATATACATCTGAGCTAATTTTTACCAATGTACAGTAGTTACCAGTCGTTATACATTGTTAAGGAACAATATCTAATGTTTTTTGTTTTTTTTGTGGGGTTTTTTAAAAACACTTATTCAGCTTCTTTTCTTTCACTTTAAGATGTTATACAATTTGCTTCAACTTAAACTCCAGCAGATGTTAAGCTGCTGAATATGTGGCATCTGCTTTACTTTTATTCATTAAAAATCCTTTTGAGATTTATAAATCATAATTTCTGCGCTGTAAGATCCAGATCATAATACCGGAAGAAATATATTATTTGAGATATTGAATTCTACACATGCCTTCTGCAAAATAAATCCATATTTTAGCCTTTTAAATGACACATTGTATTCTAACATTCGAAAGGTACCCACTTTAGCCCGAAGCAACATGTACGATGGTCAGCCATAAGCAACTTCCTGTCATAAAATCCCAAAGTTGCGCAATAAGCCTCCCCGTTGAGATTTCGTCGCTGATGAAGAACAGTAAGTAACTACGTAAGTGATGCAATTTAGACCGGTTTATAGCAGGGGGTAGATTTTCAAATCGTATCATTAATTGGAGCCAGATCAGACGCCGAGTTACTAATCAGTTGATCTGAAACAATACTTGGATCCATATCATACGCCGAAATACTCAATAGCTGGTCTGCATCAATGATTCAATCCAGTTCAGACGCCGAGTTACTAAGCATGACTGGAATGTCAATTATGGGTGACTAAATACTTTTCGGGACTTTTCCATTCGTATAACTGATCGGTCTCGATAATAACAAAGGTATGCCGATTAAAACGCATTTAAAAACGGAAAATCCGCTTATAAACTAAAAATCCACTTATAAACGCTCAAACGCGTATATCGTTTATCATTTAGTTTGCGCATCGTTTGCACATGCGTAAGTATAAACGGGAAAGAATAACTGTACTGTCCACTGTACCATGGTTAAGTTTTGCACGTTTTGATAAATCAAGGGCAAGTAACTATCGACATAATAATCAGATTAAATCCCAAAGCTATAAGTTTGTTTCACGCAAGATACCAAGTACACATACTTAATATGTAAAGAACTTGAGTTATCGTGACATATCAAAAGTATTGACGGACGGACAGACAGACATACGGACAGATAGGCGGACGGACTTTAAATAAAGACGGTGTTGATTATGATGATGGTGTTGGTGATGATATACAAAAATAAGTTTCACTTCAATATTTGGTACTTGCTGTCATTGGTCCTAGTTACATTTAGGGCCGCGTAGTTACATATAGGGCCGGAGTTACATATAGGGCCGTTTTTTGTTACAAGTAGGGCCACTTTTTTTCGACGTCATTTCGACGTTTAGTTACATTTAGGGCCGTTTAGTTACAAGTAGGGCCGCGTAGTTACATTTGGGGCCTAGTTACATATAGGGCCGCTACAGACGTCACGTCGACGCTGACGTGCTCCGGGTATGCGTTATGTATGTATTTGTAAGATGCATAGAAAAATTGTGTTAAAGAGTATATTGCCGATTTTCACAGAATATGTAGCACATATCTGGAAATTAATGTTGATCTAATTTTTTGCATCCAACTACGACTATACGTAATTTTATAACAAAATTCTACGAGCTTTCCGAACAACCCTCGTACATGCATGGACAAGCAAACATTAGCTTTTGATAATATGGTGTATAAAAAGGCCAATTATACGGATGTAAGAGTCGGTAAATATTTGAAACATGTCTCAAAAGTAGAGTTAGCTCATCTCTACGTGCTCTCAAAACAACACTTGTGCTCAGTGTTTTCAACAGGCGACCTCTTATATATCAAGTGGAAATTACCTAAAACAACGTTCTGGTTAACCTTCATGTTTCGAAAACCACAAACGAGTGTTTCGCTGTCTAAATAGAGTCGGGTTGAGATCTATGTACAGTAACAGTAGTTTTAAACCTATAGTTTGGCCTTTATTCAATAGAAACGATTTTTACACATTTACTTATTCCTCATATAAACCTTTAACGACTTTACTTATTCCTCATATAAAGGCGTTTTACGGCTTTACCTATTTCTCACATAAAGGCGTTTTACGGCTTTACTTATTCCTCATATAAAGTCGTTTTACGGCTTTACTTATTCCTCATATAAAGTCGTTTTACGGCTTTACTTATTCCTCATATAAAGTCGTTTTACGGCTTTACTTATTCCTCATATAAAGGCGTTTTACGGCTTTACTTATTCATTATATAAAGGCGTTTTACGGCTTTACTTATTCCTCATATAAAGGCATTTTACGGCTTTACTTATTCCTCATATAAAGGCGTTTTACGGCTTTACTTATTCCTCATATAAAGGCGTTTTACGGCTTTACTTATTCCACATATAAAGGCGTTTTACGGCTTTACTTATTCCCCATATAAAGGCTTTTTACGGCTTTACTTATTCCTCATATAAAGGCTTTTTACGGCTTTACCTACTCCTCATATAAAGTCATTTTTACGGCTTTACTTATTCCTCATATAAAAGCATTTTAACGGCTTTACTTATTCCTCATTTAAAGGCATTTTACGGCTTTACCTACTCCTCATATAAAGGCATTTTTTGGCCTTACTTATTCCATATAAAGGCATTTTACGGCTTTACTTACTCCTCATATAAAGGCATTTTTTGGCTTTACTTATTCCTCATATAAAAGCATTTTACGGCTTTACTTATTCCTCATATAAAGGCATTTTACGGTTTTACTTATTCCTCATATAAAGTCATTTTACGGCTTCACTAAATCTTCATAAAAGGCCTTTACAGATTTACTTGTTTATCATATAAGACATTTTACGGCTTTACTTATTCCTCATATAAAGGTTTTTATGGGTTTACTTATTCCTCATATAAAGGCATTTTACGGCTTGACTTACTTCTCATATAAAGACATTTTACGGCTTTACTTATCCCTCATATAAAGGCATTTTACGGCTTTACTTATTCCTCATATAAAGGCATTTATGGGTTTACTAATTCCTCATATAAAGGCTTTTTACGGCTTTACTTACTCCTCATATAAATATATTTTACGGCTTTACTTATCCCTCATATAAAGGCATTTATGGGGTTACTTATTCCTCTTATAAATACCCGTTTCACATCTTTACCTATTCCTCATATAAAGGTCATTTATGGCTTTACTTATTACTCATATAAAAACCTTTTACTGCTTCACTTATTCCTCATATACAGGCCTTTAACGGTCTTACATATGCCTTGTATAAAGGCCTTTTATGGTTTTACTAATTCCTAATGTATATATTTATGTAACTGCATTTTCTTGTGGCTATGTGCGTTCCATGTTCTGACAAATAGTTTTTCGTAAACTTTTATGGTGAAAGTTGTTTCTTAAAGCAGGCTGTTTTCTGTTTTACCTTTAGCCTGCCGCTTTAAAGCAGTTGCCCGTTTCAATATTATAGATAGATAGATATATTTATTTTAACATAAAATGTACAATAACATGGCAATCTGTTATTAAAAACATACACAGTAAACAATAAGCAACAACACGTATGATTTAACCCGTTACCCCATAGCCTGTTTTAGTTTAGAAGACATGTGAGTACTTAAAGCAGGTTGAAAGTAAAGCAGAATGTGCCTTAAGGCACATTCTGCTTTACTTTCAGCCTTGTATAAATTTGAACTATTTTCTTCAGTGGATGAATAAATCAAATGTGCTAAAAGGCGCTTCTATGAGGGAAAGGGTTAATACTGTCATGTCACTCAACAGTATATGCCAAGGAATACACGAAAAAGAGTAAGAAATACTCTTATTTCCATTGTGGTCCTTAAGATTGAAAGCAAATAACGGTTAATCGCGGAAAAAACTGAGAGTATTGTCAGTTTTATTACATGTACAAGAGTCATGATTACAATCACTTTGTCCTCGGGCGTTTCGTTAATTATTTGTATTTCTGTGCGTACTTTTCTACCATCAGATCACGTACTCCTTGTATCATCTGTGATGTTCGGCAATACATGAATATTTGATTTATATAGGTTGTATCTACTGTTCAAACACGCCGACATTCTCAGGGCTCCACGCCGCTGATTCTTTTCTGATTGTCTTCGACAAATAGAAATTCTGTTTTCCTGCAATAAGCATTAACATATGTTTAAAGATCCCCGTGTTTCTTTAATGAAGGTCGGTTTAACACAATCATATATGATTTAGATTATTACACCACCAGGACAAGTGCTAATTGTATCAGGACAAGTCATTTTCTTTTCATACTTGTCCTATTGGACATTTTGAAAATGTTAACCCTTTGCCTGCTGGTCGCGACTTTTATAAAATTTGCAAACAGTTTAGATCCAGATCAGACGCCGCGTAACTGTTTGAGATTCGTATTTAGGTTTCTTTTCTTAAAAAACGTATACATCTAAATTCAACAAACTTTGCAGACGACAATATCAAAGCAGACGACATCACCGCAGGATAAGGGTTAACGTCGAATTATTTACTCTTTCACAGCCATATGGTCGTCTGCTTTAAGTTACCGTCTGCACTTTATTTTCATACTTATAATTTTGGTATTTATGTCCATAAAAGGGACATATGCAAACAATTTAGACTCTGATCAGAATCTACAATGTTTGCTGATAAGAATTTCAATATAATTAAAACAAAAACGAAAATGAACATTTAGACCAGGTACTCCTTATATCAAAAATGGACTAATCCAATAAATAAGCATGGACAAATCCACTTGGCATTATGGGTAAATACAAAAAAACGTCGGTATGCTTTTAGCCATATAAGAGTTAATAATGCCAGCGTGTGCCTTTCGGGTTTATTACGCGACTTGTCGTTATCAAGATTTCAAGATTATCAAGATTTTATTCAAAAGCTTGGCCCATATGAGCATTATAATAACAACAAACAGTAGAGCAATTAGAGTGATTAGAGCGATCTCAGGCTTCTGCGACCATCGCCACTTTCGGCCTCGCTTCGAAGTAGGTAAAATGTGTCTGCCCTAAAATGGTTACAATAAAAGCTGGGCAAATATATGTTTCTGAATATATCTAATAAATAAACTTCACACGTAAAGCACTTGAGAAAACGTTAATTTACACTGATAGCTAAGTACACACCAACAAAGATTACAAGTGAAGCATATGGATATGTATGGAATTTAAAGAGACTAAAAACCAGGATGTTGTACACAAAAAATAGAAATAAAAGAAATAAAAAATAAAAAGTAAAAGTAAGTTTGTGGCATTATCGCGAATATGGCATTAAAAAGATATGATCAGTATAAAAAATCCTCAAGAAAAATCACTGAATCTTAATTCTTTAGATTTTCCACATATTTTCTACTCCGACTCCAGACGGAGTATATCTTTGTTTTAAAATCCCATTGTGTTTTCAGAACTTTTCTTAATGTCTGAAATACAATAACGGATAAAAATAATGTTTGAACATTCTTATGAGCCAAACTGATCTATGAAATGATGAAGACGGACCTAAATCACCAAAAAGGGCGATTTAAAATCATAACAAACCGAAAATAGAACGTCTGTCATAAACACACGGCTTAGTATCACGTGATACAGTCGAAATCAACTTCACTGGGGGCAACCGTATCTACCTCCGCCCGTCCATCCATCAGTCAGTTAGACTATCCGCTCTCTAACTCAAATATTTTTTGTCCGATCTTCCACAAACTTGCTGAAAATGTTCACTAATATAAACTCAAGGTTTAGTTTGATTACTACTAAAATCGCATAAGGAATTTTTGAGTTATTGCCTGTTAATTAATAAATAATGACTGTTTCAGTCATTTTTGCACACTAAAAAAACAGTTTTTATCGGATATTCACCTAACATGCTGAAAATATTTATTCATATAAAATTTAGGTATAGTTTGATTATTACTAAAATCGCATGTGGCATATCTGAGTTTTTGCCCTTTATGTATTAAAAAATGATTGTTTTCAGCAAGTTTTGCTCTCTAACACAAATACGTTTTATTGGATCTTCACCAAACTTGCTGAAAATGTTCATTGATATAAAATCAAGGTTTAGTTTGATTACTACTAAAATCGCATAAGGTATATCTGATTTATTGTCTTTTTATTAATAAAAATGACTGTTTCAGTCATTTTTGCACCCTAACACATGTGTACAGTTTTTATTGGATATTCACTAAACTTGCTGAAAATATTTAATTATATAAGAGTTAGGTCTAGTTTGATTATTACAAAAATCGCATGTGGCATGTCTGAGTTTTGGCCCTTTAAGTATTAAAAATGAATGTTTCAGCATTTTTTGCTTTCTAACACATACAGTTTATATAAGATATTCACCAAACTTGTTGAAAATGTTTATTAATATAAAATCTAGGTCAGTCATCTTAACTACCAAAATCGCACAAGGCATGTTGGAGTTATTGCCCTTGAATCACTAAAAATTTCATTTTTTAATTATTCAAGGGCATTTATCAGACATTCCTCGTGCGATTTTGCTAGTTATTGAACCTGACCTAGATTATATACTAATAAACATTTGTAGCAAGTTTAATGAAGATCCCAAAAGAAGTGTTTTAGTTAGAGAGCGGACAAGCTGAAACAGTCATTTTCAGCAAGCCCAATGTATATATTCTCCGTAAATGTTTTTAATCGCTTACCCCCAGTGAATAATATTTACACGTTTGACTGGACCTCATAGTGTTTAACCCTGTGCCTACTGGCCGTAACTTTACGGCGTTTACAAACTGTTTGAATCTACACACAGGCACCTGGCATCCGTTACACAAACAACATTTCAAGGATAAATTTGGTGTTCAGGCTCTTTAACACTTATCCTGTGAATTATATCCTCTGCTTTAAAATGGCTGTGGCGTTTGTAAAGATAAAATGATAATAATAGAAATAAAAAATACCAAAAAAAACCCAAACAAACAAAACCAAACAAAAGTTTCAAGTTCATGTATATTTTGACCAGCGAAACACCAATACGAGTGTCAAAGTCTAGATTAGAGTTACTGGGGCTCGTCTTACGAAACGTCGTACGACAAAAATGGTCGTAAGTCAAATCTTTAAAATACATGTACATATAATTTCTAATTTCTCCATCTAATCCTGTCTTGTGACATCTCTTTGGAATCGTCTTTTCAAGACGATTCCAAAATGATGTCACAAGACAGGATTAGCTGGAGAAATAAATAATAATTGGAAATTTAAGAATTTGACTTACGACAATATTTGTCGTACGACGTTTTATAAGATGGGCCGGGCCCCTGGTCTCCTGACCCTAGTCAGAACTGTTGGCAAATACACGAAGCGTAATGATTAGCATTTAATTATCGCTTTTATCGCCTGTCGTATTATTGTAATTGACAGGTAACATTTATCATCCATTTTAAGCCAATTTTTATCGTCTGGTTTAACCCACTCACCGCAATTATATCGTCTGCTTTAACACGGTCATGCCTAGATATTGCAATAAGCTCTCCCTACAACTCGTTTGAAGAGTCCATGTTAAAGGGACTCGCAACCGGATGGCATACTTGTCAAAATAAAATAAAATACTCAAATAAAAGCAAATTTGTGGCATTATTTGGCTTTTGACATTAAAAAAATATGATCAGCCTCTAAAAGGGGCTCGCAACCGTATTTAGCATTGAAAATAGTAATTTGTAAATATATGTCAAATGCTTATATAAATGGGTAACATTTAGTTTAGGATAATAAATTCTATAAAAAATGCATTTCAAAAAAAGAAGAAGCTCTGGTGGGATTCGAACCCGTGACCCTCCATGCGGAGACAAACATGAAAAATGAGGAAGCTCGGCTACCAGCGCTCTCTATATATTTAGTAGCGAATTAACGTACTTCACTGGTAGCGATTGATTGTACTTTATTCGGCTCGGGTTTATGTCTGAGCCCGTGTAGAGAAGCAACAACAACAACTATACCGTTAGCTAACGCTATAGAAAAACGTTGGAAAATATCTAAAAAGAACCTAAGATTCGGTGACGATTCTTGATACTTTTTTTGGACTGATCATATTGTTTTAATGTCAGAAGCCAAATAATGCCACAAATTTGCTTTTATTTGAGTATTTTATTTTAGTTTGACAAGTACACCATCCGGTTGCGAGTCCCTTTAAATACACACGGGTGATTTGAAGTTCCATACAATGCTTGTCATGTAAAATAGAAAACAGTACATACCCTAATGAGACGCCGCGTTACGCGGCGTCTCATTAGGGTCTACACTGTCTGCCAGTGTTCTCTTTAGTAGCCAGATACAATATAAGCTTAAATAGGTTAAACGCGTTGCTAAAACTATAATTTCAATTTGAGCATGAACTATCGATACGGTTGTCATAATGCGGCGTTTAATCAAGATCAAAACTGTTTGCTACTTGTTTTGAAATTACGTCAGTTATACTGCACTAAATCTAACTTTGAAACGATATTGCAGACAACAATATTGAAGCAGACGACAATATGGCGGTGAAGGGGTAAAAACCTCACGTTAATTTTGATCATGAACGGTTAAGTGGATAGACGTAAGACAGAGAGAGTCGCTATTAGGTACTCAATCATCATTTTCAAGGATCAAGATCGAACTCGTCGCGTATTGTCATCGAAACTAAACCTAAATACATAAAACGATTATCATATTCGAGACTCAAAGTAGTAGACTGTTTCCGCCAAAAGACATAACTAAACTTTTGCTTTAGTATTGTCGCTATCTTTTTAACTCTTACCATGCTTGTGGTGGAACTTGATTACCTTTGCAAAGAGTTTGGATCCTGATGAGACGCCGCGTAACGCGGCGTCTCATCAGGATCCAAACTGTTTGCTACTCTGACCCTGTTTTGAACAGAAATTTAGAAATATATATTTTTAGAACAATTTCAGACGACAATTCAAAAGAATACCCAGCATGCAAAGAGTTAAGCACAATCAAGCACTCTTCTGAATGCTAAGTATATTGTCGTCCTACAGCATTTGTCGTCTGCTACAGTTCCAAAATTATAATTTCCAAAATTATTTTCAAAATAGTGATATGGTTTCAAACAGTTTGGATCCTGATGAGACGCCGAGTTACTCGGCGTCTGGTCAGGATCCAAACTGTGTGCAAAAAGTTATCACTTTTTCGCCTTTGATGTGCAAAGAGCTAAAGCAAATACTGGATTTTTCGACGCCGCTCGTGTGTTTACCTAGCAAATGCCATTCAATAAGTTAAATTGATTATCTTTGCCTCTGACATTTACCTTATAAACTACAAACCACTGATATTGTTTAAGATTTCAGTGGAAAAGATTTTTGTCAATACAGATGGGACTTTTATTCAACGCAAACCTCTTCTCACACCCTTTCAGTGTCTTCTTTCAATGACTTCAGGCACGGACCTATTCTTCAAAAGTAAACGGAAGTAAACCTCTCCTAAATTCCAATATGTAATTTAAATTTCCCATTTATGTGCAAATCATGGGGAAAGAAGTGCTTGGTCTTTGCAAATAGCTCCCCTTTTAGAGAGACTGAACACCGAATTGTGTATTTGCAAAATAAAACTCAGATAAAGGCAAAGGTGTGGTATTATCGTGGCTATGGTATTAAAATATGTTTAGTCTAAAAACATCCTCAAGAAAGGTCACCTAATCTTAGTTGAACAGATATTTTTTCTACGGAGTAGATCTCGCTACATACAATATTCAAATAAGATCAGACAGACCGACAGAAAACATCGCTTTTTAGAGTATATCTCGTTTTGCCTTCTCCGCACGGGTTCGACTCCAGACCGAGATCGGTTTTTTAAACGTTTTTTTTTTAACATAAATACTTGTTTTAAACTAATATAGACATGTTCATATAGACGCCTGACACCCAATGACAAAAAGGAACAACAAAAAAAGCAACAACAACAGTTTTAAGAACCAAATTTGTTTTTCAGTCTCTTTAAAGGCAGCGCATGCAACATATTGGGAGTTTATTGCCAGACATCATGTTCCCATTTCTTATGAACAAACAATTAAATAAACAATCAAACTCAAAGTTGGTCATGTTGGTGTGCAATGTTAAAACGTATACATTAGCAAAGTTATAGCTTTAAAATACGGGTATGTTTGACACGATGGTCGACAGTAAATTATTGTTAATAAGAACTATGGAAAACCTGTACTAGAAATAAAGTTCCCGGATTATGTAAACAGTTATGAAAACTCGACAGCATACGGAAGAAAAAGTCTAAAAGAGATAAGGGCAAATGTCTTTTTGCATCTGCCAATTTCACTTATAGATGTTGTGTGTTTCACCTGCGTCTGCATTATTGGCTATGATACATGCATACAGTTGTCCCAAATACACTGGCATATTAAGTGTTTCCGCTATTACAGAACTACTTACTGGCTATGTATCCCTTTAATATGTAAATACAACAAAGTGTTCATAAAAATGTCTAGGTATGTATAGGTTCAAATTTAAGCATCTATACCCCTTTAACCAATTGCCTATTTCTAGTATTGAAAATAAGGGACCACTTAAAGCAGGTTGAAAGTAATGCAGAAGGCGCCTTAAGGCGATTTCTGCTTTGCTTTCAGCCTGGTTTAAGCTACCATCTGCTAATATGTAGACATTATATCTTATGGCGCATGTTTAAAACTGTTTAAATAGGAACGATTTTGTTCAGCGAAGGAATAAATTAAATACGCTAAAAGTCGCTTCTATGTGGGAAAGGGATACTATGTGTTTCTATCTTATGTAATAAAGACATTTGAATGATCTTTTAGCCTTAATTTTGTTTTAATCAACAACAAAGTACTTAACGACCACTCATTGTTTACTGCAAGATATGAATTGTTTCCGATGGAAATAATAGCTTTAACGCGTTTATTTGGAAATAATAATCCATCCTACAAAAGGGAAATAGGCAAACAGTGTAGACTCTGATCAGACGCCGTATTATAGGAATTTCAATATCAAGCAAAACGAAAATGAAAATTTAAACCAGTCACCCCTGTTTGCTACTCAGATTAAAACCATAGTTAACCTTTCGAAAAGTAAATTTCCCCCAGACGAGTCGTTTGTTAACCAGCTCTGTTATAGTAGTGTCATAAGGTTTGAGGTACCAGCATGGAGTGTTGCAGAGTGTGCCAGTTTGTGCACAATGACTGATGACTGCAAAAGCGTGATTGCAGTACGGAACATAACCAATGCATGATTTGGTCTTACGATCTACAGTGCATGTCTAGGACATGCTACTCCCCTTCAAGGTGCACAATTCTACGGACAAGAGGAACCAGGTGATACACCCAACAGGAGACACAAATTGTGGGCGTTGTTTGGAGGGAGTCGTTATCGGAAGGAACTTTGCAAACAGATTGATTCCAGATCAACGCGGCGTCTGATCTTGAATCAAACTGTTTGTCACTCATCATTAAGTTTTTTATGTCAAAATGTCCATTACGTAACTCTGATAAAAACAGCAGATGACAATTTTAAGCAGACGACAATTTTAAGCAGACGACATTGCATCCAGACAATGGTGTGTGTCAGTCATGCACAAAAACGTAATTCGACAAGCTATATAGCGAACAATGATTCTAACCAACAAAGACTAAACTTGTCCTTTATCTGCGTTATTTACCCACAAGTCAATACAATTGGACTTTTTAAAAAAAAAAAAAAAAAAAAAAAAAAAGTTTTGATTCGAATGAGACTCGAACCTATGACCTTTTGATTGTTAGTCAACCACACTACCGACTGAGCTATCAGCACTTAAGTAGCATGGTGGTACATGTATGAGCTGGGTGCTAGGATCCTAACACCTTTTATTCATATGCTAATCTAGGGCCAGTGGTGATACGGAGTACAAAACGACTGATGTACGTTTTATAATTTTCAGTAAAATTAATTCAGATAGCACAGCTAGTATAAGATTGAATGAAGAATTAATTATTATGATATATTTCCACGTAACCATGTGAATTTAAAAGCTTTTTGTATTACTTTCAGAATTTATATTAACTTGCTGAATGTTAGAAATGTTTTATTTAAGATGTCATAAATTTATCTTCTGCCAATTTCATTGAAAAGTGCAATACTTGCGTTCTTTGAATAGATTCCCGTAAGGGGAATCACTGACGCCATTTGTGTCATTTGTATTTGTATGCACCGGTCTTGCACCGACGGGGTGAATTAGACTGTGCGTTTGCTGCTCTTTTACAAGAGCAGCAATCGAGTGCCTGACTATGTCTGTAAGTCACTCGGTTTCTTTGAGTGTTTGGTTATACCTGTAAGTCACTCAAGTTTTTTCCTTTGCACCATTCCTTTAAGGGGATAGTGCATCAATGGATAGAAGTCTGACATATGGTCGTCGGATTCTTCCAGCTTCCAACTCATTCCCAAAATGGTCTGCTTTATTTCTGCGTTCGATTCTTAAGGCTTGCTTAAATCAAACATACATACTTCTTTTAAAGCTTTAGTTTTGAAATACATGTATGTTTGTTCTGAGTAATAATAAAACGTCTCTAATACGGCCACTTAATTATGTTAATTATTAGGGTTTTACAATAGGTTGATTGCTTAAAGCAAGGTGACAGTAAAACTTTCAGCTTTCTGTTTCACTGTCAACTTTCTTAAGCTTTCACCTGTCTTTTAAACACTCAATTACCCTTCTTTTAGTGGTCGTTATAGAGAGATTTTACTATTTATAGCAATAGAGTTGTGTTCGACTGATTGAGAGATTCCACTGATTACAGTGGAACCTTTGAATCCCGAACACATATATTATACTTCAAAAATAAACATTAAGTGGCGAGATGCTTTCCGTTGGCGCAGAAATTGAGTGTAACCTGTCACGAATTCGCCTATAACATCCAGATGCCCGCTGCGTGTTGTTATCCGCCACCACCACCTTTCACGAAAACGTAACACAAACACATCCAGTTAGAGATACGGATAGCTGTAATTTTTGTGCGTAATGTCACGGAGTAATTAGAGCTCCGTGGTAATATACAGTAGAGGATATATTATTCTTTTCTGTTTAAACGCAATGCACTATGTTACCATTGTTCAATAATCCTAATAATATTTCAAATGTGTATAAGTCTAGATACCAAAGAACAGGAGCTTCGTATGGCTGTTTTAGAGATGGAGCACTGTGTTTTAAACAGGATTGTTGTTGCTAACTACATCACTTAAGTTAACGTACGTGTCTTCACTATAGCTTGTATTAAATACATGTTCCGTGGAACCTTTTTGTTCTTTTATTCTGTTTGTAAAAGACTGGCGTTTTGGAAGCAGCTTCCCTAAGGTGTGTGTTGTTTAGCTGACGATTCATGGAATTTGTCGATCATTTTCTGTCGTTTACTTCGCTTATACGCCGAAAAAATCAGTTAATTTCTTAACTAACTACGTCATTTAAACAGCACACACCTTTGGGGGAGCTGCTTCAAAAATGCCAGAAGAAGACGCGAGTCTTTTACAGCAGGATGAACAGGAATACTGAGACAAAAAGGTTCCCCACGTAACATGTATTGAATACAAGATATAATGAAGACACGTACAAAAACTAAGATGTTGTAGTTACCTATACAACAATCCTATTTAAAATACAATGATCCGTCCCTACAACGGCCCTCTGAACAACGATTCCATCCGAACAACAACGCTAGTGACTTTCCCCCTAACAACTTCGGCTGCTTAAAATTGTCGGCTGCTATTTTTCTCACAGTCACATTTTGGACATTTTTACAGAAAAAGACAAAATGACGAGTAACACACGTGAATATGAATGCTGAATATAAAAGGACGATGATTTGGTGGTGACTGTATTAGTCAGGTAACAACGTCATAAAAACAATGAAATGACCAAGCAAAGTGGAGATTTGTTGCAGTCGACAGAATATTGCAAACGGCAATGACGTAGTGCTCAATGACGTAGCATGCCCAACTCTCTACAATGAAACCCAATGGGAGACACAGATTATGTATGCTGTTCAGAGGGAGTTGTTTTAGGGATTGAAATTAAGACTTGGTTTATATTTACAAACAGCTTTAATCAAGATAAGACGCCGCGTTAAGCGGCGTCTGATCTATCTGGATTCAAGCTGTTTGTTACTCGTCATAATATTTTTTCTGCCAAATTGTCAACTTATATGTAACTTTAAGAAAAACGGCAGACGACAAATTTAAACAGATGATAGGTCTACCGTAGCTGTCGCAAAAAATACAGAATCTGATTATATATACATATCTTCGACATTTCGCTTTTCCTGGCCTATCATATTGTTTCGGTCAAAATCAGTGAGTTATATTCTCTCTTATTATTCCATCAACCGAAGTCCTTTGTCGTAAAATAAAATGGAAGGTGTTGACTGAAGAGGTGCGCTTCTGGTGGCTCCAAAAGCAGTAGTGTGAGAGGTTCCAAAAGGTTAATTGGTTGTTGAAAGATATTTTTGAACGTCGATGGTTTTAGTACCTACTATACATGTATTTAGGGAGTCAGATTAGGGTGAAGGCCATTCATGCTCCTGAATGAGATCGTCACTCCACTCCCAAATATTTACATTCACCCCATTCAATTGCATTGGACAACGTGACGTTCAATTTGTATAAACGCTATTTCTCTAGGGGCGGGATTTGTGTATACAATTCCGCAGAGGAGGTGGGGCTTATTGGTCTGCTATCCGCGAATCATTTTGTTGCGTTGCTTCAGTAGTGCCGTTTCGGCTATTCCTTTCAAGGTACACATTATTCGTATTAACAACCTCTAATATGGATAACACATACATGCATCGGCACAGGAACCCTATACTTCGCTTCTCTAGTTCACCTGAAGTGCGATGCTTGATCAGCTCGTTGGGTCGCCGAGCGTTGTTCTTAATATCAGTTGTGAAGTAACAAACCGCAAAAAGTGTTCTATGACTCCTTTAAGGTACTTCGCAGGTGCGCTTAGTTTCCATACAAGGTGTTATGAAACTTTTCATGAAGAATGATAATAGCCTAAGAAACAATGTGTGAAAATATAAGCAAATTTATCGTGTGGTTTGTCTTTAAGGTCTCTTTTTCTGACAAAAACCTGGAATTTTGATGATTTTATTTTTCTAAAAAATAAATAAAGCTAATGACTATAAGTCTTGCCCAATAAGTAGTCCACAACATTCATTACAAGAAAAGCTAAACACATTTTGAATAAAGGTGTTCAGAAAGATTTTATCAGCTATTTAAATTTTTGCAAAATGCTAAAAAATTGAATTACAAAAAACTGACTCATTCAATGTATATTTGTTTTCATTTTATTCATTGTACTTCGGTACTGTTTTTAACTGGTCGCCGTATTTCGATCGCGATCGCGATCAAGCACCTCGGAATCCGATGATGATTGGGCATTGAACTGCGAAGCGCAACTTGATGAATTTTTGCAAACAGTTTGGGTCAAGACCAGACGACGCGTTACGCGGCGTCTGATTTTGACCCAAAATGTTTGACTCTCATATAGATGCATTATAGTCCAATGTCAACATTCGGAGTTGTAAAGTAGAAAGCAGAGGACAATATATTATTACAGACGATGCTACAGCAGTAAAAGGACTAAGGACAAACGCAACCGGAAGTGTAATGCTAACAATTACCATGGTAACAAGCGCATCTTTACATGCATTTGCAACTTTTTGCAAGCAGTTTGTAAGCACACAACATCACTTTAAAATCAATCTACATGTATTTTTTTCACATATAGATTTTAAGAACCGGTCGAAATAAACGTCTAATTAAGTCTTAATTTGAAATTTGTGCAGACGACATATTTGAAAGAGACGACATTCTAGTCCATCTAATATAATAATCATACTTATGATAATTTAACGAAATTGGATTTGGCGTCTGATCAAGATCCAAACTGTAGGACATCGGTGAAGAGGAGAAAACGTAATAAACGCGTTTACGCTTAAACTATTAATTCCATTGACAACCGTTTGGAGCCAGATAAGACGTCGGATAACCCGGCGTCTGATCAGGCTCCAAACTGTTTGCCACTCAGATAAATAAATTATAAGAAATTTAAAAAGGGTGTAATTTACTACATTTTATTGCACTGCGTTTGCGTTGCATTTGTATTTAAATGGAAAAAATAACGTATTCTCCACTGTATAATGTTGCTGTACTTAACGGACCAATAAAACTTAAGTTTGAAGATTCATTGCAGTAATGGTATCTGTTTTAAACATTTGTCGTCTGCTTTTATTTCTCAATTTTAATATTTAATTTAGGTGAAAGGTCTTAATTAATAAGTGTCAAACTGTTTGGATCCTGGTCAGATGTCGAGTTTTTCGGTGTTGTAGTAGGATCCAAGTATTGTAAGGGTTTTTAGAGCTGCCATGACGTCATCAATTAATAAACGATTGTCGTCTGCTGTTACTTCTCAAATTTAACTTTTTTTGTATTTTGACTGAAGAAATGTTGAAATGGGTGTCAATCAGTTTGGATCTTAAGCAAACTTTTGCAAATAGTCTGGATTCTGATCAGACGCCGCTTGACGCGGCGTCTGATCAGGATCCAGGCTATTTGCAAATATATATTGTACTTGGTAAGGCAGTGAAGGAGTTAACGCCTTAACGGTTTGCTGACGACAGTTCAGTTAAGCGATAGTATATTAAGCATGATAAGGGGTTAAAGCTACAAAGACCGGTCGAATTTGTAATGGAGCGAAATTTGCCGTGATTGGAAATGTATTAGGAATATGAAGCGTACACGTTTATACCGTCTGTGTCTGTAATAACTCTGTATGCATAGCGTGAATAACATCTCGAATGTCGCCTTAATTATTCATATTGATGAGCCACTAACTCGGAGGAGCCAGATGGTTCCACGCCTATTAATATTCACTGCGTAGTAAATGTGGATACTTATCTGAGGGACAAGGATGTCCGAGAATTTGCGACTCGTGCGGGACTTTGTGTACGTATGCTATACATGTATATCTTTATTTTTTTCATTCATGTAATGATAATAGATTATGATACTGTTTTCATGTACTTGTAGATAGTCTCTTATAATTCTAATTATGAATGGTCATGTACTAACTGTATTAGTTTAATGATATGTATTCAATGTTTGTACATGAATGAGACTTATATAAATAAACTTATATGTATAAAGGGTGCTACACTTGCTAGTAAAGTATTCGTTTAAATGTTTGTACAGTTATTAGATATAAAAAAATCCGATTAAGATACAGTGAAGCTTCCTCTGGACCGTCCTATATATTTCGTTATATCCAAATCCATTTCACTTAACCCGTAGCCTGCCAATCACGACTATAGCTCCATATGCAAACAGCTTGGATCCGGATGAGACGCCGAGTAACTCGGCGTCTCATCCGGATCCAAGCTGTTTGACACTCAAACAACATTTTCAGCAATTTTGAGCAACTTTGAAGCACTTTGAAACTTGAAGCAGACGAGAAATATAGCAGACGACAATTTTTTTGGCGGGCTAAGGGTTAATACGTTAATTAGAGATGGGGAATATAAGATGTTTTGTTAAATCTAATTTCGTTATAAGCAAGCTTCATTGTAAACGAAACGCAAATGTATTGCGATAAATTGTAGAAAATGGCATGATTTTGAAAATGTTAACGATTTATTTTAATGTTAGGGCCAACCAGTTTTGGCTTCAAGTTGTTTGCACAGGATCCAAACTTTGTTAAATTCATATTTTTTATTCAGTAAAAATGCCTTAAGGTTAAAATTGATACCTTAGCCAACTAGGACAAATAAATGTAACAGAGGCGAATCGCAGAAAATGTCCAATTTTTAGACATTTCTAAATATAATTTTCAATCTGAGGGGCAAACAGTTTGAAGCCAAACTGTTTGCAATGGAAACAGCAATTTAAGCATGAGCCCGTTTGTTGGGAAAGAATAATGTCCTCTCCCAAGACATTGTCTACTTCAAATTTGTCGCCAGCTTCTATTTCTCAGATTTACGGGACTACAGTGGAGAATCTGTTATTCTTTCCCGTTTAAATGCAAACGTACGCAAACGCAAAGTGCTAAAACGCAGAAAAGAACAACTTTTGGACAATTCTGATATTTCATGTTTATCTTGGTGGCAAACTGTTTGCACTGCAAATAATAGTTTTAGCGTAAACGCGTTTATTGGGAAAGAATAACAGATTCTCCACTGTATGAGGCATTTAGACAGCAGTAAGATCGATGTGAATTACAAAACATTTGAATTCTGATAAGATGCCGAGTTACTCGGCGTGTGATCAGGACCTGAACTGTTTACAAACGGGCGAATGCAGTGAGAAGTTAATACACTAGTAAACCTCCCTATTAGGACCACTAAATTACATTACAGTAATTATAGGGTGTTTAAGGTAGATGGCTCAGCAGTACAGCAGAAACCTCCCCTAGGAACTTTCTGTGTTTGCTTTCACCCTGCTTTAAGCTGCCACCTGTCCTTCATATAATTAATTTAGCATTCATTTTAGTGGTCGCAATAGTGAGGTTCTAATGTATTTAAAGTAAATTTGAACGGACGGCTAATTTGTTTGGTGATGTATGTTGTTTTGTTTTAAAGACTTACCTAATTAAGTTCATATGTTCAGGCCTGCACCGTGGGGTAGGCGATTTCCAAAATGTACGCGCCTGTGCTAGTACAAATACATGTACAGTGGAGAATCTGTTATTCTTTCCCAATAAACGCGTTTACGCTAAAACTATTATTTGCAGTGCAAACAGTTTGGAGCCAGATCAGACGCCGGGTAACCCGGCGTCTGATCAGGCTCCAAACTATTTGCCACCAAGATAAACAAGAATTATCAGAATTGTCCAAAAGTTGTTCTTTTCTACGTTTTAGTGCTTTGCGTTTGCGTACGTTTGCGTTTAAACGGGAAAGAATAACAGATTCTCCACTGTATGTCAATGGCGCGTAGTTTTAATCAAGAGCAGTTTGTTTCTTCGATACTGAAATAAAACATAGTTTTTTTCTTCTTCACATGCCCTTCAAATATGCTATAGGAGGAGAAAACCGAGAACAAAAGTTGTCATTTAAACACTTTCTTATCAAGGTCTAGATAGATAGATTTATTTCAATATCATGTTACATAACAATAGTTAACAAGACACACATAAATCTTAAAACAAAACACAATTTATAAAAATTGCAATGATTAAATATATGTTGTGTTATGAACTATGTCAGTCACATCAATATCAAGGGTTATAAATACCACGAATGGGGAACAATGTTGATCACCACTCTTATTTCCATTGTGGTCTACACTGTTGGTTTGTTATTATCAGGATTAGTTTGTTCGGTATTATGATAGCGCAGCGGTTAGCACACCCGCTTCTCGCTGATATGTCCCGAGTTCGATTCCTGGGGTCCGTTTCATAAAAATTCATACGGCAAAAACGGTCATTTATAAGAGAAAACTTTAAAATACATTCAATTTCTGATTTCTCTATCTATTCCTGTCTTGTGACATCTCTTTGGAATCGTCTTTTCAAGACGATTCCAAAAAGATGTTACAATACAGGATTAGGTGGAGAAATAAAATAATAATTGAGACTTTTATAATCTGACTTACGACAGCATTTGTCGTACGAAGTTTTATGAAACGGGCCCCAGGTCGGGCAGTACGTGAGGGGGTTAATTGGTCGCCGTCCGAACACGTGGGGGTTTTCCCAGGGTACCCCGGTTCCCTCCAACATTTGTTGGAACTTGTTTCATAATCGATGTAAAAAAATAAAGTTTAAACTTTTAAGAAATAGTTTGTACATTGCTGATGCAGAAAGTGTAAAGAAGAAGTTTTCTACGCGGCGGCTGATCTGGGTCTCCTGTGTTTGCAATGACTGAATGAGCGTTGCCCTTATATGTCAGCGATTGTATGCTTCTTGAATCACACCCATATTTTCCACGCCTGATGCAAGCAATGTAGATCCAGATCAGACACAGCTTAACCCATTTGCGCCCAGTGGATTCTTCCATGTTTTATATAGGATTAGTCCATTTTTATCAAAGGGATGCCTGGTCAAACTTTACATTTTCATTTGTTTTATATTGGAATTCCTATCAGCAAACAGTGTAGACTCTGACCAAACGCCGCATTATGCGGCGTCTGATCAGAGTCTACACGGGTTGCCTATGTCCCATATATGGGAACGGGGGCACAAATGGGTTAAATTACTTTCAATGATCGAACTATATTATGAAGATTCAACAGTTAGTTATGTTATTGAAATACGTAAACATGAGGCGTGTCAATGAAATGTCGCCTAATGATAGTGGATCTGTACTTGTAAATATTGGAGAGAGTTATTGTAAAGCCTGTGTGCATCTTTATATGCACTCAATAGGCAGCAACAAAACACTTTCTCAAAGTGTCTGCTTACCCTTTACTCCATAGCCGATGTTTCTAGTTTTGAAGACAGATGATCACTAAAGCAAGTTGAAAGTAAAGCAGAATGTGCCTTAAGGCACATTCTGCTTTACTTTCAGTCTGCTTTAAGCTACCATCTGCCAGGATATATAACTATTTCTTACGGTGCATATTCATGACTTTATAAAGTAGAACTGTTTTCTTCAGTGGGGGAATAAATTAAATGCGTAAAAATCTGAAAAATTGTTGCCTGCAACAATTTTCAAAGCTCGTGTACCTTCTTTCAGAAATATAATCAAAGTATCAAACAGTTTATATCTAGGAGAGACGTCGTGTGTCGAGTGACGCAGTGTCTCCCCGGGATCTAAACGGTTTGCAGCAGTGATCAAAGTTTTGCTTATAGCGTGCAGAAGGTTAACTCCCTCACAACTGCTGTCTGCACCTCTAGTAAAAACACGGTTTTAAACATTTCTTTGATTGTAAGATATCGTTATACTGTGTGGACCCTGGTAAGACGCAGAGTTACTTGACGTCTGATCTGTATCCAAAATGTTTTGAAAACATTTAACCCACAACATTGTTGGTCTTGCGGCAATGAAAGTGTTAAGATATTCAACACTAGCGACGAGTATACTCGTCATTTACAAACAGTGTACCTGTGATGATTACACCTGTCCCATGCAAACAGTGTATACCCTGATCAGAGGGCTCCTTAAGGAGCCCTCTGATCAGGGTCTACACTGTTTGTCATTTTGAAATTTATTGTTAAAATCAACCCTAAATAATCAAAAATGGACTAGACTTAATTGAACATTGGAATTGTCGACTAAACGTTCCAGGGGTGAATGAGTCCATACAAAACAAAAATTTCGCATTTAAACACATGTTGGTATGACTTAACCTTATAGATATTAATTGTCAATTTTATTTAGACTTTTATCAAGCCATAGAAAACATTTTGAATTCTATCATTATGCAAACGTGTTGGCCAACCCGGCTGTCTATTGTGATGTTTAAAGCTACCGTACACCAGCGTTGTACCTGGGCATTTTCTCATGAATGCAAACATTTTCATACTTGTTTGAATGATTAGTTATCTTTCGTCGGGGCGTATTGGTACAATGGATAAGACGCTATTTTCACCGTTTAAATGCAAACGAAACGCAAACGCAAAAACATAGAAAATGAACCCTGATTGACAATTCTGACCATTTATTTTAATCTGAATAGCAAACAATTTTGAGCCTGATCTGGCTTCAAACTGTTTCGTTACGCAGAATAGTGGACACGCAGGTGGCCCACTTGCTCTAAATTTCGAGCATTAAAATAAGAAGGGCATTTTTACATTGTCATAACTGTTTGTTTGTTTATGTATTACATGCCTATGCTTGTTTACAACATGTATTACATGCCTCATGGACTTGTTAGTCTGAAGGAAGAATAAAATCATCAATCATAACTGTGCAAACGGCCTGTGTTAGCTTAAACATTTTCCTTTATGATGGAATTTGTTTTGAAAACATATTTTAATAAGATTTTGGTCCTTTTTTAAGTTTAAAAAGACACCTCTAAATCACATTAAACAAAGAGTAAAATGCTGAAAATAAGCCTCGACACGGATAATATAACACGACCTTGTGCATTTATACAAATCGATATCAATTCTGTGCAAACGGGCTCGTATACTTGACTATTTGTTCTTTCTTTTGATATAAATTTAAGAATTGTAAGTTAATGTTAATTTGGTCCTTTTTCAAATTGAAAATAAAATTAATATGTTCAAAGAGTCGTCGGGAGTTTCCGTAAATACCGAGCGGTAAGAGCCGAACATTGACGGGCACGCAAGCTAGCGTAGGACAGTTTATCGATAATCTATCGGTGTCCAGTATTCTGCCTAACGTTGCAATGGAAATAATAGTTTTAGAGTAAATGCGTTTTTAGATATAGAATACCGCCTTCTCCACTGTAGCAAAACGATTTTATATAAATATTTTGGAAAACATGTTCATTCCTTTCTTCCTTATAAACGCGTATTAATTTATCTATTCCTGGTCTTTTTATTGACGTTTATTTATCTGTTCCTGGTAGATATGCTTTTTCAAGGTTTTATCCTGTTCTGTCAAGGATTAATAGAAAATATTAAAGCAGGGACCATTTATAAACGCTCGTATGAATACAGTGCCCCGGCTTAAAGAATAGCATACCATTTTACTTAACATACCACCATTGTTTGAAACTTCAGAAACTGGTTAAATTTCAAGATTCATGTCAGATGAACAGAAATCTGATTATTTGAATAATTATTTTGTTTTTATATCTAATGTATGTAATGTAAACGGTAAACATGCTGCACTCCCAAACTGTACTGAACAAAATATGAATAGTTAATCTAATAGTTTTGTCCTGGTTTCTAAATTTGAAGATATCATAATTATGTACATCAGCAATAAACATGGAATTTTGACCTGATATGATATCACACAGAATGTTTTTAAAAGGGAGTTACATGTACAAGCTCTATATCACAACCATTTGCTATTATTTATTATTATCTATTTATTTTTCATTTATTAATTTCAAATTTATGCAGTCATTGATATGTACTGTATAAATATTTTCTGTAACCAAGCAGGTGGAAGTTTAAAGCAGACTGAAAGTAAATAAAATGTGCCTTAAGGCACATTCTGATTTATCTTCAACCTGCTTTAAGTGGTCACTTTTCACGTCACCTAAACTAGAAACAGGCTATGAAGTAATGGGTTTAACCCTTTCACTCTCAACGACGCTTTATTTAACTCTTTCCTCCCTAAAACTTTAAATGGACAATTCCAGTTTCCATTTTAGTTTGGTCCATTTCTGACGTTTAAGGGTTGTTTTTGTCAATGTTTGACATCATGACAAACAGTGAAGTCCCTGATCAGAGGGCTCCTTTCGGAGCCCTCTGATCTGGGCCTTCACTGTTTGCATGGGACAAGTTTACTATTCACATGTACACTGTTTGAAAAGGACGCCTATATGCGGGACTAGGGCTCAAAGGGTTAAAGCGCGTTTGCAAACAGGTTTGGGTTCTGATCACACGCCGCATAACGCGGCGTCTGATCAGGACCCAAACTGTTTGACACTCTTATCCATATTTATTAAGTCATACAACCTTAAATCTAACTTTGAAACTTGTCTTGAAGACAACAATACTGAAGCAGGCGACAATAAAGCGGTGATGGAGTAAACATCTCCCGAATAATTTGACCATGAAAGGATTTTTCTTCCCCCAATGTGACAAATGATCAAGTTTCTTAATTCAATGTACTTCAGTGACCGAATGCCTATCCATCACAAGTTACAAGACAAACGGAAAATCAAACGAAAGAAAAAGCCCCATTCAGAAGGCCGCTTACTCACACGAAGTGCTGCAAACTTTGCGCATTCGCAGGATCTTATAGATGGGGGAAGCGACACGCCGGAAGTACGACCACCGACACCGAAATACTTGATGGAATATTATGACTACGACAAAAGTAGTAGCAGTGAAGAAAATATAAGTGAAGATGGTTCGTATTGGTATTTGCATAGATCTCTCATGATGTAAAATTTAAAGGATCTGACACAGTTGTTAGGGTCTACTGATGGAGCTTTCTGTGTAACATATCTAGTACAAGTACGTTTATGCGGCAATCTGTAACTTCATTTTTATTTTAACTCTTTGAGCCCTAGTCCCGCATATAGGCTTCATTTCAAACAGTGTACATGTGAATAATACACTTGTCCTGTGCAAACAGTGAAGACCCAGATCAGAGGGCTCCGAAAGGAGCCCTCTGATCAGGGTCTTCACTGTTTGTCATAATGCCAAACATTGACAAAAACAACCCTTAAAAGTCAGAAATGGACTAGACTTAAATGGAAACTGGCATTGTCCATTTAAAGTTTCAGGGAGGAAAGAGTTAAACCAATAAAGATGCCTCTATGGAACATTTTATGTTATATACTTTATGAGATGAAGGGGGACTCTTTCTTATATTGGTATAAATTGTTTAGAATGTTTTCTGCATTGAGAGCCCACTAGATAATATGTGTCAACTTCTTTCATTTGCTAATTCAGAAAAAGAAAAACAACAGAAAAAGAAACATACAGACATCAGTCAGAAGATATATTTAGCCGCATGTGCACGGGAGGGTGTTGTACCACGCCAGAAGCTTGTTTTACGCCTGGTTGAAGAGACGCTTGATGCCCGAGACTTCTTGATGACCCCGGAGAATATCCGTGTCCTCTCGTATGCTTTAACTGTAAATATGTGGAACCATATACAGTGGAGAAAACGTTATTCTTTCCCGTTTAAACGCACACGAAACGCAAACGCACTGCAATAAAATGAAGAAAAAACAATTCTGAATGTTGATTTTTACCTGGACAGCAAACAGTTTGGAGCCTGATCAGACGCCATGTTACCCGGCGTCTGATCTGGCTCCAAACTGTTTGCATGGGAAATAATATATTTAGCGTAAACGCGTTTATTGGGAAAGAATAACGTTTTCTCCACTGTATGACCAAGCCTGTATTGATCAGCAGTAGTCAAATTTGTTTTCAGATTTAAAATCCCCATATTGTTGTGTACTGCCTCCTTAAAGAAACAGAAAATGCTGATATATCCCTTTAAAAAGGGTTTCCCTATTATTTGAACAGATTTCAATAGATATTTCACTAAAAATAGTCTGCTGAAAGCACACCGGTTCTGTTTTCAGGATTTCCATAACATATGTTAAAAGTGTCTGTTTAGCTGGGGTCCGTTTCATATCAGATTATAAAAGTCTCAATTATTATTTATTTCTCCATCTAATCCTATCTTGTGACATCTCTTTTGAATCGCCTTGAAAAGACGATTCCAAAGAGACGTCACAAGACAGAATTGGAAAGAAAATTAAATTAAATATATTTTAAAGTTTTGACTTACGGCCGTTTTTGTCGATATTAATTTTATGAAACGGGCCCCAAGCTTGTACAAGTACAAGATGCTATTCATTTGAGCACAGTCGCCATTGTTGTTTGTTGTCGTCATCATTGCTGTCCTTGTCGGCGGCATGAATGGCGTAAACAATTTTTAGAAAATGCACATATATCTTCATTTAGGTTTCGAATAAGTCTTTTATAACTCCTATGCCCCTGGAGGTATTGCTTTCATATTTATTATGCATATGTATATACAATACTTTTACATCATCGCAAAAATTACCTTTACCTTAAACTAAGGACCCGTGTTTAGGTTTCGAAATCTGCGTTTAGATCTCGAAAAATGCTTATAATTCCCATTGAAACATTTAGCTTTTGAGTGTCCTTTACACCGCGAATGAGCATTCTGTTGAATTGTTGTCTTAGCAATGTTTTACATTTTACCCACTGAATCCTAGTAACAAGTATTCTCATCCTTTACAAACAATGAAACTTTAAAAATTACACATGTCCTACACAAACATTGTAGCCCTAGATCAGATAACTCTTAAAGGCTTTTTATGATCAGCCTCTGCACTGTTTATATGATAAATGGACTTAACTTGATTTTTCGTTTACCCCTTTACTGCCTAATTCCGAATACAATAGTTAATTTCAAACGGTTATGATCCTGGTTAGACGCCGCGTTATGCGACGTCTAACCAGAATCAAAACTGTTTGCCACTACTTTCAATATTTCTTAAAGAGGCTCGCAACCGGATCAAGCATTAAAATAGTAATTTGTAAATATATGTCAAATGCTTATATAAATGGGTAAAATTTAGTTTAGGATAATAAATTCTGTTAAAAAATGCATTTCCCCCCCCCCCCCCCCCCCCCCCCCCCCAAAAAAAAAAGAAGAGGCTCTGGTGGGATTCGAACCCGTGACCATCCATGCGGAGACAAAAATGAAAAATGAGGCATCGCCTTTACGCCCTCGGCTACGGACGCTCTCTATATATATGGTAGCGAATTAACGTTCTTCAATGATAGCTATTAATAGAAAATTATTCGGCTCGGGTTTATGTCTGACCCCGTGTAGAGAAGCAACAACAACAACTATACCGTTAGCTAACGCTATGGAAAAACGATGGAAAATATCTAAGAAACTAAGATTCGGTGACGATTCTTGAGACGTTTTTTGGACTGATCATATTTTTTTAATGTCAACAGCCAAATAATGCCACAAATTTGCTTTTATTTGAGTATTTTATTTTATTTTGACAAGAACACCATCCGGTTGCGAGTCCCTTTAAAGTCAAAACACCTAATTATGGAAATTTGAGAAATAAAAGCAGACGACAAATGTTTAAAATTGATGACGTCATGGCAGTGAAGGGGTTAACGTTTCAAGAGTACATGAGTTAACGTTATTAACTTTCTTTCTTATAGACTAACATGATTGTAACTATCCTTGATCTCAGCGGAAACTCTGTTGGCCGTGAAGGAATGGAATACCTTGTACAGATGATGGAAGAAAATCTCACTATTAAAGAGTTGGTGAGTTTTAAAACCAGGGCTGCCATTACTCCGGATTTTTCCGAAATCTACGGGTTTTTATCCTAGCAGATGGAAGCTTAAAGCAGGTTGAAAGTAAAGCAGAATGTGCCTTAAGGCACAGTCTGCTTTACTTTCAACCTGCTTTAAGTAATCGCGCTTAGAAAATAGAAAATTTGGAAATCTTAGGATTTCTCAAGATCAACTTATGGCAGACCTGTAAAACAAATTAAAGCGGCCATACACTGCCCTCAGTGCTATAACCACAAACCTGCTCTAATGAAGGATGTTAAGCAGCTTTTACTCATTTCTTTCACTGTTGCATGATGTGTATTTTTTCGTCTGCAACAGTTGCCGTTTGCTACTTTTCTAAAATTAGAATGTTCAAAATTTCTTATCAAAGAAAGGTGAGAGGCGTGGTCTTTTTCCATTTTTCCATAATATTGACAACCAAAGTCAAAAACAATAAAAAATATTCTTGGCAAAAACTATAAGTCCTAGGACAACCAAATTTCTTGCGTTGCATCCTGTTGTGAACCTTTACCAAGTTTGTTCAAATTATGACCCGGGTCAAAAATGACCCGCCCTTGGGCTTATCAGCTTACATAGATTTATATAGGAAAACCTTGTAACAGCTTCCTATATGAAACAGTAAGACCTTAGATATTTGACATGTAGCCTTGCCTTATGGTCCTCTACAGAGATTGTACAAATTATGACACCCAGGTCAAAAATGGCACCGCCCGAGGTTTATGTTTTACGTAGACTTATATAGTTTATAGGAAACTATTTTAAAACAATTGTGAGAAACATGGATGTCTTGTCCAACAAAAGGTAGGCTAACAAATAAAGTATTCAGACACAAAGGCGTAAAGGTTTCATTTTGGGACTGTGTATTTTGTTAAGACAATTTGCATGATAGTTAGCAAATCTTATGTCCACGGTATTTTGTTAGTCATTGTGATTATATTTCTTTGATTTAAAGTTCATTATGAATACAAAGATCAAAGCACATTAACATTCATTAAATACACACTACATGCATTACTAATAGTGTGTATTTAATGAATGTTAATGTATTTACTATTGTTATTATTATTAATATTATTATACCAGATTTATATGGCGCTCTTTTCACACAGGAGTTGTGCGTTCAAAAGCGCTTTACATGAAATGATATACATGTACTAACAAAGTGAGAAAAAGACAAATAACTAAATTTGTAAAAAAAGTAAAACTCACCGTACCTTATGGAATTTTACATGTTAGTAAATCCTGAATAAGGGATTTATTAAGATATTTATTTTTATTAGTTTAGAAAAATCAATAAAATCAATTTAAATTGCGTCATATATTAAAAGATGTATCGCTTGATTAAAACAGTGATTTAAAAGTCATTGTTGTTGTTAACACCCCCGCGTATATTATGCATTTTAACCCATTTGTGCCCACGATCCCATATATGGGACATAGGCAGACAGTGTAGACTCTGATCAGACGCCGCATTATGCGGCGTTTGATCAGAGTCTACACTGTTTGTTGATAGGAATTTCAATATAAAACAAAATGAAAATGAATTTTTTGACCAGGCATCCCTTTGATAAAAATGGACTAATCCAATATATAAACATGGAAGAATCCACTGGGTATAAATTGGTTAACTAGAAAGGCCCATGACATGCAGTAAAACCTCTCTTTTAAGACCACTAAAAAGAAGACTAATTGATTCACAGCTTAAGACAAGTGGCCACTAAAAGCAGGTTGAAAGTAAAGCAGATTGTACTTTAAGGATATAGAAAATGTGTCTTACGATGCATATTCATGACTGTATAAAGTACAATTTTCTATAAATGCATGTTAAAAGGCGTGTTTATGGGATACATGGTTAAGCAATCACTATCATTGATATGTGTTCGACAGATGACACATAATACACGTAGATGGATGCAAATATAGGGAGAGCACTTATTGTGGTGTTTTAATACTGTAACCAGACTGTTTTAGTCGACAGAGCTTCACGGCAATTATATATCTCCATATATTTATTAATTAATTAAACGGACAAATGAACTGATTTTTGGTGTTAATGCGAAATGAACGATAAAAAATAATCTGCAAATACATGAACATCAGGGCACTAGCAATTTGTGGTCGATTTGGTGATCATTTTCTGTCATTTCGCATAAGAACCGAATAAAGATAATTTCATTTCTGATATTTACATTTTATTTACATTCTCTTTGTTAACACAAAGTCTTGCCTTACTTGTTGTGAAAGGTGAAATACTTAACCCAGAGATACAAAAACGTTTAACATAAATACAGTAAAACTTCTCCATTATAGGACTACTCAATTATGTTAATTATTGGGTGTTAACGACAGGTGACTGCTAAAAGCAAGATGAAAGTAAATGAGTTTAGGAGCGTTGTTTTACTGTCACCTTGTTTAAAGCTATCACCTGTCTTTCATCAATTAGCCGTATTGTTAGTAGTCGTAGTTGACAGAGTAGCCCATTCATTTAATAATTCCATAAGTTGTCTCCCTTTGACCATTACTCCATGATTTATGTTTATATGCGTATTTTTATTTTTTCCATCTCAATAAGCTAAATTATGTGATCATAGCTGCATTTGGCGACCTCGATTAGAATAGTGATATATCGTTGACAATTGAACTGTATGAATTTTGATCGTTTTAAACATTTTAAAGTGGTTATCATATACTATTTGTATATAGCCCTATGTAATTGGATTTATATGTACTACTCTCTTTGCAGACATTTAAATATTTTAGAAAAACTAAGTCCGGTACCTATACTTTTTATGTGTGATTTCAGTGAATGAATGCTTCAGCAACATTTACTTAGCGTTACTTAGCGTTGTTTTCCGACACAGGTCCTGGTTGGTCCTCTTCGTCAGACTCTTTTTCTTGGCTTGCACTGGTGCTTCCGGTTCCTGCATTACTTGTGCAAACTAAATCACTTTTGTAATTATAAAAGACCTCTTGATTTTCCCAAAATTTGTCTAGCCTATTTTTGAAAGTGTTGACATTTTTAGCTGAGATGACATGTTCTGGGAGGCTATTCCAGATGTTTGCTACTCTCACTGTAAAACTATATTTTCTTACATATAACCTAGGTCTTTGTAAGAAGAGTAATTTTGAGTTACCCCTACCCCAATCTCTCATTGCGTTATCCTTTCTCATTTTTAGAAAACCTGCCACTTCGGGATCGTATACCTGACTTATTATTGTGTACGTTTCTATCATATCCCCTCTGTATCTACGATATTTTAAGGTTGGAAGTTTGAGTTTTTTTAGTCTATCCTCATAGGTTAATTCGCTAAAATTTGGGAGTTGTTTTGTGGCTCTACGTTGGACGCCTTCTATTTGTTCATTGAATCTTTCTTTATGTGGATTCCATACCGAGCTAGCATAATCTAGATGAGATCTGACAAGGGCTTTATAAAGTGGTAGGAAATTGTTTTGGTCTAAATTGTAGAAGGTTCTTCTTATAATTGCTGCCATTGAATTTGCTTTCTTAACTTTTTCATCTCAGTCTATTATGGGGGACAGTATCAAACGCCTTTTGGTAGTCTATATATATACAGTCAATTCCCTCACCTCGGTCTAAGGCCTCAGTCCATTCGTCCATCACCTTAATTAATTGTAGGGAAGTTGATCTTCCGGATATAAAGCCATATTGCTTATCAACATTTGTTGAAAATATTATCAAAATTTGAATGTAAGAACAGTAATAGAAAAAACTTTGAAAAATAACTATTTTATTTGTTCCCTTTTTTGACGGATAGTGTGCTGTATTTATTTTTGTGGTGCTACTTGCTCCTATTTTTTCTATTTTATGAAAAAAAATGTATAACCCAACAAAAACCTGAATCGGGTTATTCTGAGATTTTATGTTCAAAAACACGTGTCTCCGGATAATTAGGGGTATACCCAAAAAATAAGCTAATAAGAAAAAATCAAGTTCGGGGACCCCTATTTTTATTTCATATTTTGACACAACAGGGTATATACTAGCAACATGCAAAATTAAAAAAAAAAAACTGAATGTTTTGAAAATTCGATGAAACTAGCGCGATGGTAATTTTGACCTCTTGCATTCTTTGAAAATGACATCTATTACGAAATAAACATCAATGTTTTCAATGGAAAGGAAAGTGGAGAATTTAGATATTGTATACAGTTAAACCTCTCTATTACGACCACTAAAACGAAGGCTTTTTGACTGCAAAAAAGACAGATGACAGCTTAAATCAAGGTGACAGTAAAACAGAAAGCTCCTTAAGGAGCTTTCTGTTTTACTGTCACCTTGTTTTAAGCAGTCACTTGTCGTAAACATCAAATAATTAACATTTTACAGTGGTCGTAATAGAGAGGTTTTACTGTATTTTAGAATGCAATCTAAAGCAGAATATATAATTACAGGTATGATTTTTTTTTTTAGAAATTGTGCAACACAGAAATCGGCCTTTACGAGGTGATGCTGCTGACAGACATGTTATCCGAGGACCTGCGGGTAGTAACCCTGGAAGTAGCCTGTAGGTTCTACACTGGTCTCCACTCTTCCAATACAGTTAAACCTCTGCATATGGTCCAGTTCAGTTTAATCAAGGTTTCATATGATGTTTGACAGGAAATAAGCAGACCTGCGAACCATCATGGAGAGCGAATAATTTCTAAGGGAGGCAACTCTTGAAAATTGTAGTGAAAATAATTATGAAGTTGTCCCAATTAAACATTTTGCTAGCAAACGTTTGTTCTGTTACACAGTATAATCTATATTAGGCCACCACCAAAAAGGTATATTTATAGTGGATATGACCGGTGGCTGCTTGGTGCAGGATAGATGCAATGCAGAAAGCTCGTATACATATTAGCTATCTACATGGCCTTCTTTGGTCTGCATTAAGCGATCATCTGTCTTTAAATATAAAGAGATGCACTGGTAGCTGACTTTATTTAAATGCCTTTTTCATGAATATGCACCCTGAAAAATATGTTCTATATTTTAGCAGATGGTAGATTAAAGCAGGCTGAAAGTATAGCAGAATGCGCCTAAAGACGCATTCTGCTTTACTGTCAACCTGTTTTAAGTAATCAACTGCCTTTAAAACTAAAAACAGGCTATGGGGTGACAAAAAGGGTGAATGTATGAGCGGATGTATGATGAAATTAATGTGAATGAATGAAAATAGTACAGTGGAGAAGACGCTATTCTTTCCCATTGAAATAACACTAACACAAATGCAACTGTAATAAAACATAGAAAATGACATTGTTATTATACACCGTTTTCAAATGGGACGCATTATTGTATTGCGATAGCCCTCTGTCTGACTGTCCGTCCGTCTGTGTTTTTTCGCACTTTTGTCATACATACTTTGACATATGAAGCTGAAATTGGGTATATCACATAATTTTGATGAACTGCACATTGGGTTTACGTATCTATGACGCATGCCCCCTAATGAGCGTATTTTGTTCTGGTTTGAAAGTCTGACAATTTATCTTCATCTCAGTGTCACCTGATCAGGTACCCGTTTCATAAAACTTCGTACAACAAAAAACGGTCGTAAGTCAAAACTTTAAAATATATTTAATTTCTGATTTCCCTGTCTAATCCTGTCTTGTGACATCTGTTTGGAATCGTCTTTTAAAGACGATTGCAAAGAGATGTCACAAGACAGTATTAGATGGAGAAATAAATAAAAATTGAGACTTTTATAATCTGACTTACGACAACATTTGCCGTACAAAGTTTTATGAAACGGGCACCAGTTTCCAGATTACTCGACGTCTGATCAGTGTGCAATGAAAATGTTTGTTTTAGCACTTGTAATGCGTTTATTGTGATAGGATAACATTTATCTACAGTATCTGCAGTGTACCTTTTCTTACAGCTAATAACCTAGATGACGAAAGTGCCACTTACTTTGCCGAAATGTTAAAGGTAAGTGTAAAGAAGAGCTGTTGCTTATCTGTTGCCAAACAATATATAAAATAGTATCTTACTTTATCCGTTTGAAATGAAATCTTGTTCACCCCTGGAATTTCAAATATAAAAAAACCAGTTTGAAATTAAGCTTTTTTTCACTTTTAAAAGGTTCTGTCTACAATAATATTGCTAAATAACAAACAATGTAGACCAATATCAGAGGGTTCCTGCAGGAGTCATCTTATCTTGGTCTGCATTGTTTTCATATAGCAAGTGTACTCTTCACATGTACATTATTTGTAAAGGACAAATGAACTCGTCGCTTGGGCTCAATGGGTTAAGCTAAAACATAAAACAGCAAAGGAAAAACAAAGGAAACTATGGTTATTAACCCTTTCACTTTCAATGACGTCATAAAGAGCATTTGGAAACAGTTTTGATCCTGATCAGACGCCGCGTAACGCGGCGTCTGATCAGGATCAAAACTGTTTGCCACTTGTTTTGAAATTACGTAAGTTACATTGCCTTAAATCTAACTTTGAAACGATATTGCAGACAACAATATTGAAGCAGAAGACAATATAGCGGTGAAGGGGTAAACATCTCACGATAAATTTGATCATGAAAGGGTTAAGTTGTTTGATATCTCTAAATGTTTGCCCTTTTGATGCCTATTGGATTATGGATGGATTGTGAAACAGTTTACATCCCAAATATATGCTAAGTTACTCTGTGTTTTGAGTATAGTGTTTTAGGTAAAGGTACAAATTACGGAACAAATACAGTGCTCCCTCTCTACAACGACGCCCAATGGGAGACACGGATAATGTATGTTGTTCGGAGGGGGTCGTTATAGGGAGGGGACATTAACATTTGGCTTACATTTGCAAACAGCTTGAATCCAGATCAGACGCCGCGTAACGCCGCGTCTGATCTGAATTCAAGCTGTTTGTCACTCGTCATTATATATATTCTATCAACATGTCAACTTATATATAACTTTGAGAAAAACAGCAGATGACAATGTTAAACAGACGATATTGCAGCAGTTAAAGCGTTAGACTTAATTATCCTGTTGAGGGAACTGTGGCAAGGGTCGTTGTAAGGAGGGAGGGTCGTTGTAGTGAGGGAACTGAATGCAATTAGGTCGTATATGTAGACAATTGTCTGAAAATTCTAACAATTTAATAGGTTACAATGAATTTGACCTGGCTCCAAATTGTTTGCAATGGAAACAATAGTTTAGGTCAGAAGTGTTATTTGGAAAATACGTCTTCTGCACTGTATGAACATAGAGTTGTGACATATTTTTGTACATACAAAACAATGGTTCAAAACCATTTTGGAAATAAACAAACATAAACAAAACAGTTAACCCTACTAATCCTGACCTCAATCAAAGGTATAAACCACACCGTTATATATAATATTTGATGTTTTTAGGTATGAAAACGCGTTCATCATTCTTCGTTCATATTTTCAGTACAACAGAAAGTTGAAAAAGTTAAACCTGAGCAACAACACATTCGGAGAGGAGGGAGGCCAAGTTCTTGCCAAAGCAGTTGGTAAAACACTAACCCAATTCCTTATAAGTCGAACTTCGATATCTCGAACTCGGTTAAGTCGAACATACCCGTATTTCAAAGTTAAAACGCGACTGAACCGCGTTTTAACTTTCGAACACGGGTATGTTGACCTAAACCGAGGTTGAAATAAGGCAAATTCATGTTTCGAAATATCGAATATTTTGAGTTAAGCGAGTTCGCGATATCGAAGTTTGACTGTATCTTGTTGGTAGCAGTTGGTAAAAACAGTAACCCCATTATTTTTATTTTGTGTACGTTGTTTCAAGAGAAAAACACAGAGTTTGCCTAAAAATATGGATGCCAGGTGTATTTAGTTTGTCCGCGCTCATAAATCTTTACTTATATGGCTAAACTAACTAGCAACACAAGTGAAACACATTAATCTGGCCATCTCTTTGACATTAACCTGGCAATTTCTTGTTACATTAACCTGCCCATTAGTTCGAATAGGATTAGTGTTAGTTTCCTGATCCTTCTATTCTTAAGTCAGAACCAAGAGAAATGTCGGTTATGTGGCTAGCCACATAAAAAACAACAAAGGAAATAGCCACATAGCAAACAGCTTTTGAGTACGTCCATTGTTTTCTCGGAAAACCATTGGAGAGATATCAATGAAACTTCACACAAATGTTTTATGCACAAAGTTCATTTGATTTGCCGTTACAGAGTAATCTGCCCTTTATATACACAGATAAGGCTAGAAAAGGCTTATTTAACACATTTGGCAACTAAAGTTTTAAATGGATTTGATGTATGTAAACGTTCTTAACCCTTTCCCTTATAGAAGCGACTTTTAGCACATTCAATTTATTCATCCGCTGCAGAAAATAGTTCCAAATTATACCGTAATGAATATGTGTCATATTAAATTCTTTCCTTATTCTAGCAGTTAATAGCTTAAAGCAGGCTGAAAGTAAAGCAGAATGCGCCTTAGGGCGCATTCTGCTTTACTTTCAACCTGCTTTAAGAAGGCACATATCTTCAATACTAGAAACAATGCTATCAGGTAAAGGGTTAAAGGAGTTTGATTATTGTTGAAATTGGATCAATATGTCAAGACGTATCTGTCCTTGATGCACTCGGATACGTTAGACAATGCTGCTTTATTTCAGGGTTGTATATGCTCTAGTGTCTACAATTGTTTAAAATGGATTTTGATAAAACTAATATATATATACGGCTAGAAGTTCTCGAATGAATCCGCTTATGGGCTAATTGGTCAATTAATTTGCCTTTGGTGTGTTAAAAATGCCATGTGTAAGTTTTTACACTCTAGCATCTACAGTTTTTATTGGAGAAGAATAAGTTCTTGAAGGAATTTAGTTATTGTGGAAATCTGATCGTTGTGTCAAGAGTTATCTGCCCTTGACATACTCAGATATGCTGGACTTTTTATATTTCAGTATTGTTTACACTAAAGTGTCTACACGTTTGGTGCATTTGGATAAAACTTTGTAAAAATTAAATATTGCTATGCATTTAATTATGGTTGAAATCGGTTGAATTGGTCATGGTTATCTGCCATTGGTAAGTGAAAAATGTCATATCTTACAGTGTTACACTCTAGCTACTACAGTTTTGAATTTATTTTGACTTTACTTGCACGCAATGTATATGAGTATAGATATTATTTGATAAGATAAAATTTGGGTGTTCAGAGTTATCTGTGCTTGATTTACTCAGTTATTACCGAATTACTTCTCCATACAGTTTTCACACAGATGATACATCGCTTTCAGATCCGAATACAAATAGTTTGTAAATATCAGTCAAGAAATGCTTAGTAAGATGAGGTTAATATTATAATTTCAGAGACTAATGACTCTATTCAAGAGTTAGACCTGAGTTGGAACCACGTTCGACGTACCGGAGCCTCAGCTTGGGGAGAAACCCTGTCGGTAAGTCTTGTTAAGGCATTCTATAGTTCTATAGTTCTAAAGCAAAGAAGATATTTTTTCACAATAAAGTATTAATTTTTTGTGCTATGACAATTATGTTTATTTTAAACAGTTTTGAGTCAGGCTTGACGCCGAGTAATATGCTGCATCATAATGGCAGTGAAAGGGCATATAAATGTAAAATCAAAGATGTGCTGGCTCAATATTGATATTTGGAATAAAAAAAGAGGAAGGATTTGTATATTGTAAACAACTTTTAAGATGGTGGACGTGGTGCTGCTGATTTATGCCTACATGTACTTGATTTTTAACTCATTTGATTCAACTACGATTGCAGACTATAGTGATCCGGACAAGGGACAGGTCACGTTTTCAACTGATTGCAATGTCATAGTGCCAATTTCATCAAAGTATTCTGATTTGAGACTGAAATTACGCTTTTTCCCAATTATCCCATTAATTGTGGTACGACTGGCCCTGATAAAGTACGCACAAAGACAGGGTCTACACAGGTCTTTAAAAGCCTTTGCATTTGATGTTTATCTTAAAAAACCCTTGACATGCACCAGAAGTCTTGAAAACCCCTTGAAAATGTATAAAAATCTCTAGAAGAACCATTAAATTAATGAATATTTTACCTATTGGCTATGTCATTATTTGAACTTTGTTTAAGAAATGGAAATCCAGAAAATGTAGAACCATTCGATTATAATTTGGTCAATTTCTATATCTTTTTGCGATAATACGCAAGTTGTTCCCATTGCAAAAAAACTTAATTTTTGTTACAAAATCCTCTAAGTATTCTCATCAGATGTTTGTATGATCCATATTCCGATGTCAATTGTACAATCAGTAAAATACAAAAAAGATATTTTTTTAGTAAAATAACAAGACAAAAAAGAGTACATGTATATGAATTGAGATTTGACCAGTATTAGGCCCTACAAGTTTTGTACACGTATTTCTATTTTTTATCTTAATTTACATTGGTTACCATTTAGACGGGGAGTGGCTTTCATATGCACTGTGGCTATTGCAGAGAAATGAAGAGATGCTTTGTTTGGACCTGTCTTGGAATGGGTTTGGTGATGAGGGTGCCATTGCCCTGTCAGATGGGCTGGAAGACAATGCTAGTCTGCAGAGACTCGACCTCACCAGTAACAGGATAGGACACGTGGGATGCAAGGCCTTGGCTAGGGCTCTCAAGGTTAACAACTCTCTCAATACACTGGTGGTAAGTTTACAACCTCAATCTACCAATGCCCTTGCCTCATTGTTGGCTTGGAAACAGTTTGGATCCAGATACGACGCAGAGTTATTCAAAGCTGTTTGATAGTCGCCTTTTGATTTCTTCAAGAATGAAAACATGAAGCTAAAAGAAATGTTATTGTTTCTTATATCAACAGAACTGATTGAAAACATAATGCAATAAAAAGTAGAAATCTACCTTTGTTTCTCAATGATATTGTGCGATAACATTTCGGAGCGATGTCATAATCCCGGTTACTGTTGTGTAATCCAAAGAGACATTGTCTGCATCTTCAGGGCTGCCATAAGTTGACATGAAACATTCTAAGATTTCCAAATTTGCATTTTTCAAGTGCGATTTTACGAATCGTACCTTTACCCCATAGCCTTTATTCTTATTTTGTTAACATGAGACTACTTAAAGCAGGCTGTAAGTAAAGCAGAATGCGCCTTAGGGCGCATTCTGCTTTACTTTCAGCCTGCTTTAAGCTACCATGTACTGGGAAAATATCCGGAGATTTAGGAAAAATCCGGAGAAATGGCAGCCCTGCATCTTGACTTGTTTTTATTGCTCTGTGTACATGTTTGCCAAGGGCATACTGATACTGACAGAGGGTACATATTTCATGGGTCATAAATGTTTGTTATTTTACAGCTTAGCCAGAACCCTGTTACCACACAAGGAACAATGGAAATGCTTGTTGCCATCAACGAGAATGAGAACTCAAAACTGGCATCCCTGTCCCTTGAGGTTAGTTTGTGCTGAGTCTTATAAAATAGCATGATATAGTACACCTCAGGCAATCTATAATTATATACACTTCCTTTGGTGAAAAATGACACAGCAGAGGATGTCTTTTTCCAGGTGAGCGATTTAGGGCCGCCTACGGCTCTTGTATTAATTATTAGGTGTTTAAGGCACATGCCTGCTTAAAGTAAGGTGAGCGAAAAAAAGAAAGCTCCTTTAGGAGCTTTCTGTTTTACGTTCACCTGGCTTTAAGCTGTTGCCTGTATTTTGGGCAGCCAATTAGCCTTCATTTAAATGGTCGTAATAGAGAGGTTTTACTGTATTAGTATGACTATACTGCAGCACATACAGAAGGACGTAAAACACAGTCATTAACCTAGTAAAGTTTATATAATACGCATTCAAACTAAGAGCAGAACATATCAATACTCGCAATGATTAATATGTTAAGTTCTCAGTCTGTTGTAAGTATTTTAAAGTCTTAAAGCAAAGTATATCATAGGTATATAAGGCGTAATATCTCGCAGTGGTGTAGCAAACAAACATTTGAATTGTTGTACTATATCCTTAGCAAGCCCGGCCGATTTTGTACACATAACACAGACACTACTGGACTAGTTTGGAGCTCATTTTCTGAATAAACACTACACTCTGACATCTCAAAACTACTCTGACGTGTCAAAACGAAACTGAAAGTGACAATCTATTTTTAGAGGTGCTATATTGAAGTCGCGTTCACGCAATGCGCGAATTAGTAAAAAAGAAAAAAAAAGTGGATCCTGAGCTCAGTTTGAGCTCAGTTTGAGCTTTGTGAGCTTTGTGTTGACATGTCAGTGTTACTGAATTCCAGCATGAGTGCTATTATAACGGGTTTTGACAAAAAGGTCGAGTACATTTTAAACCGAAAGTAGAAAGATGGACCGTTTCGGCCCCTCTGGCATTCGCCTTTTTCCAATATTGCAAATTTGTGTCTGGATCCATTTTGGATGCTGCCTGAAAGTGTCACATTTTGCAGGAGACCATTGATATTCTAGAAATAGGCAGTGCCGAACCTGGCCTTTTAGAAAAGTCTTCCAACGCGATGTGCGAATCATAACTTTTCATTCTACGGAAGCCAAAATGTGCCATAAACGTCAAAACGTTTTAATACGTTATGGGCGTGGAAAGGATATATATGTAGTCTTAGTCCATGTCTCTATAAGTATGTACTAGCATAAGTTTGAATAACACTGTTTGATTGTAATGTATATTTGTAACTTGTAACTATGTCGTACTTTAAGCAATTCGGTATGTATTATGGACCGGTGGCCTAAGTCTGAATGAATAAAATTGTTGAATTAGTAGAATTTTGTAAATGAAACTAAACTTATTACAATAAAAAGTAGAATTGACAACTGTCTGAAAATTCTGACAAATTGAGTTTATCAGAGTGGCAAAGAGTTCGGATCCTGGTCAGACGTCGGGAAACCCGGTGTCTGATTTGGCTCTAACCTGTTTTCTATCAATGACAATGACAATGAAAATGATTTAATTTAGCAATTCAAGGCCTCCGGCCCATAATACCAATATTCAAAAAAACATTTTGTGTGACAACGTTGTTGTATAATCCTTCAAACAAACAGCATATATTTACATTATAGTATATAATTATCGAAAATATAATTTTAGAACACTATTTACAGTAATGTGTGTGTCAAGAAGTACTGTACGCAGTATTGACTATATACAGGCGACTATCATAATTTACTATGGAGCAAATGGCTAAGGATGTTTTTTTGTTTTTGTTAGGGCATTCAGGTTTTACGGGACACAGATGCGATGGTTGAAGAGATACATGAGAGAAATCCTGACTTCTCCCTCGTTCATAGTGGCTACGTTATTTCTCCTGACACACTGACATTCAGACCCCCACCATCACCGGAGAAAAAGTGTAAAAGTGGCAAGAAGAAATGAACCGCAATCTTGTTTAACCCTTTCACTCTCAATGACGCCTTCAAGGGCGTTTGCAAACAGTTTGGGTCCTGATCAGACGCCGCGTAACGCATCGTCTGATCAGGACCCAAACTGTTTGATACTCCTTCTGAAATTTCTTCAGTGTCATACTGCCTTATTTTTTCACTTTGAAATGACATTGCTGACAACAAAAGTGAAGCAGACGACAATGAAACGGTGAAGGGGTAAAAATCTCACGAACATTTGGTAATAAATGGGTTAAAGACTTTTCCTCAGTCCATTGAGGGACCACCAGCATATTGTTCTGGAGGTGTCAATGTAACTGTCGAATCACGGTCAGTTTACCTGGTGAAGTCCAGATTATACTCATGCTCTAGTGATTTTCAATGGTTATTTCTAACCAAACTACCAAATATAAAGGTAGAGTCTCACACAAGACGCTTCAATGGTTCAATATGCACAAGACCCATGCTTTTTGCAAGGAAATTGTCTGGCAATGCGTTATGACCAAAAGGTCGTCAGGAGATGTCTCTAAACAAAATAACATAACAGCTGCCTTTAATAAATTCAGTCATGAATGTATCCACAGGGTTCACATTAAGAGATGGGTGAAACTTAATATTTGCAACATGTGTTCCTCCTTGTCCCAACTAAACCACTATAAGTTGTGATTACTTATTAGAACCACATTGAAGAATGGCCACAGCAATGTTTTTGTCGAGACATAAAGGTTTTTATTGACTCGCTTAAAAAGATGGTCGTATATTGACACGGTCCGGCCCGTCCATTGGTTTGTTCGTCCGCCAATATTTTGTTTGTCCATTGTTTTCTCAAGGACATTAGTGACATGTCACAAAAATATATTATGCATCAAGATCTGAAACCGAGTTGAATTGAAATATATTCAATTTGTTTTACAGGGTTATCTGTCCTTGATGTATTTTATACTCTAAGTAACTACAGTTTTAAGTAGGTGTTGATTATACGTGCACACACTGCATATAAGTTCTTGATTATTGTTGAAATTGAATCGCTGTGTCAAAAATTATCTACCCTTGATGTACTTAGATATGCTAGAAAAGGCTTTATTATTTTAGTATTGTACATACGCTCTGGTGTTAACAATTTGATTGGATATTGATAAAAGCTTTAAAAACTACATATGGCTATAAGATTTCGAACGAGTTTGATTTTAGTCAAAATCAAACTAATCTGCCCTTGATGTGTTTAACTGCCATGTTTAATAGTAGCTTCAAGAATTTTGATTGTTGTTACAATCTGGTGATTATTTCAAGAGTTGTCTGCCCTTCGCATACTCAGATATGCTATAAAGATAGGCTTTTTCAGTACTGTTTATATACAGCGCTCCCTCTATACAACGACACCAAGTGGGAGACAATAAATATGTGCGTTGTTCGGAGGGAGTCGTTATAGGGAGGAAATTTATCTTACATATGCAAACAGCTTGAATCCAGATCAGACGCCGCGTAAGGCGGCGTCTGATCTGGATTCAAGCTGTTTCCACTCGTCATTATGTTTTTTGTTCTGTCAAAATGTCTAATATGTAAATTTGAGAAAAACAGCAGACGACCATTTTAAGTGGAAAATTGTTCGGAGGGCCGTTGTAGAGAGGGGGCACTGTACTTGATTTAAAATTCTCGAATGAGTTTGATTATGATTTAAATATAGCTAATTGTCTGGAGTTATTTGTCTTTTATGTGTTAAAATGCCATATTTAAAAGTGTTCACACTCTAGCAACAACAGTTTTGAGTTTATTTTTGAATTTACTTACACTAAATACATGTATTTGAGTATAGATATTTTTTAGAAAGGATAACATTTGGGTGAAATCAGACTATTGTGTTCAGAGTTATCTGCCCTTGATTTACTTAACTATACTGAATACATGTGTATGGTGTTTTCTAATATTGTTTACACTATCATCTATGGTGTCTACACATTTGAATGGATCTAGATTAAACTCGTTTTGATTATAGATGTCTATCAAAGGTAAAACTGTCAGAGTCATTAACCACAGATCAGCGGCATAAGGGCATTCAATGCCCTCTTGTTATATAATATCACCTAAATATGATTTTTAACATATACATGTATTACGGATGTTTTGATATGTCATTTTATTTTAAGTTTTGGACCTTGCACATTGAAAAATACCAAAAGTCTGTTTTGATTGTCAGTCAATTTCCAGGGGAATTAGTTAAAGGGTTATTTATGACACTTCACGCAAATATTTTAATATTTTATGTATTAAGATATAAAGCCGAATCGATTTTGAGATGCATTCAATATCTCGTTACATATTTATGGCACTTTTCTGAAGTTTTGTGTATGAAAAGTGTGGAATAATTTCTTACTGTGAAAGCCAGTCCAGGCGATGTAATTGTGCATGTAACATGCATATAACGTTTACAGAAACACCTCCTTGTTCTTGGATTATTTTTTTTGGTTAGCCTCTGGATTACAAAAGAAATATAGGATATTACATTCGTGCTAATAATTTATTGGATTTATTAAACAAGTCTTTTGGAAAACGATAAAAACAAGGCTTTGTCGAGTTTTTATCGTTTTCTTAAACGACGAATAAATTATTAACACGAATGTTATATTCTTTTTATAACATAACCTAGAAAAGTTATTTATCGCAGCCTTTGAGCTCACGTGAATGCTAAGCGCGCAATAAGTAGATCTATACAGGAAAAAAGTTGTTCCATATTAACCCCGTTCACTGGCATAATGTTTATGTTATTATATGTATTAATAAACACTTTCATGTAGATCTAATATTGATTAATTACACAAAAAAATCTATAAATTGATTCTACCTGAAAGAATTGGATATTGAACTCATTGAACGCATGTTAATGACGTCATAATTAAACGACGTCGTGACGTACCTTATTTGCATAGTTACTCAACTAGTTATATATGACAAATAAACAACGGATGTTATTCAACGCTCACGCCGTCTGTTATGTTATAATATAAGATAAATAGTTTAGTAGTCAACCCTGTAATAAGTGACTTTTCTTTGAGGAAGCATACAGGAAATTTAAGACATATGACTGCTAAATGCAGGTTTAAAAAATGCAGACAGCTCCTGCAAGCACTAAGTGCATTATTATTATCGTGTATTAAGCAACCACCTGTGTTTATAAGCGACCGTTTTTTTTTACATTATTTTGAAAGGTCATTTAATACTGGTTTGACTGTATTTGAGTACAGTGCTCCCTCCCTCTAACGACACCCAATGGGAGACAAAGAGTGTGTGTGTAGTTCGGAGGGAGTTGTTATAGGAAGGGAAATTGGCTTACATTTGCAGACAGCTGCGTCTGATCTAGATTCAAGCTGTTTGTCACTTTGCATTATGATATTTTTGTAAAAATGCACATTATGTGACTTTGAGAAAAACAGCAGGTAACAATTTTAAGCAGACGAAATTACATGCGTTAAAAGTTGGACACAAGTGTTTTGTTTGGGGAACAGCGTCAAACGTTGTTGTTAGGAGGGATTCGTTGTTCAGAGGGCCGTTGTGGGGAGGGAGAACTGTACACCACAAGTTACACTGTGTCTTGTTACCAGTTTGTATATGATAATATTTTGTTGAAGTACAGATTAAATCGATGTTAAACTATCACCGACTTATTTATCCTTGTAACTTCCAATAGACAAATCCGGTCTCCAATTAAGTCAGTTTGGACTGATTAGGGTTGCCTTCTACAATATACTACAGAATGACAGCCAGTACAGACCCTGACTCATTTAGCAGACATTTTAAGTATACTATGTGTTGACAGTGTTAGTATACTTAGTGTTGACAGTGTTAGATTATGACTCTGGGAGTCGGTAGTTGACAAACCTGGTGATGGGAATTATACTTTATACATTGTATACAGTTTTCAAAATCAGCAAAATATCTGTCCCATGACCATTTTACACAAAGACTAATTATGTGATTTAGAATTTCGACTTTTGGTCACATGTCTAAAATTGTCAGAATAGACCAAGGATTTCAATACTCCTATTGGATTCTAAATGACTATTTGGAAATTGAATTATATACAAGAATGGCATTTGCACTATATCGCTCACCTGAGTCAAAGTGCTATAATTTGACAATGAGGCATTTGAAGATAGTTATATTTCTTTATCTGTTCTAACTTAGTGGCCAACTACTGAAGCCAGAATACATAACAAGTACAGTGGAGAAAACGTTATTCTTTCCCAATAAACGCGTTTACGCTAAAACTATTATTTTTACTGCAAACAGTTTGGAGCCAGATCAGACGCCGGGTAACCCGGCGTCTGATCAGGCTCCAAACTGTTTGCCACCAAGATAAAGATGAATTATCAGAATTGTCAAAAAGTTGTTCTTTTCTACGTTTTAGTGCTTTGCGTTTGCGTACGTTTCCGTTTAAACGGGAAAGAATAACAGATTCTCCTCTGTACATTGTATTTCTATCAGACTAGCAACTACTCCACATGCAACATTTAAGGAATAAAAAAAAATTCGAATATTTATTGTATTCATGGAGGTATGAAAAAAACACATGCTCACACTTTTGTATGAAACTGCTTCGCGGTTTCATACAAAAGTGTGACCAGGTTTTTTTCATACCTCCATGAATACAATAAATGTTCCGAATTATTCCTAATAATTTAATATCACTACTGAATTTAAGAAAGTAGTTGAATAGAGAATCTGACACGAGTATTCATCATTTAACACTTTTAAAACGCGAGGTTATTTTGTAGTAACGTCGTCGTCAATGACGTCATTTGGCGTCCTGCTTCATGCAGCGCTTGTAAAGAGCAGTTAGACTAAGAGAAAGTAGTCCCGGCAAGGCGTGACCTGATTTTTTTTTTCATGGGGTTATGAAATAAAATTACAACCAATCACAGCTCACCAAAAGTAATGAAAACAAACAATATTAAATTTTATCACATAAACGTGCAAAATATAGAGGGCCGTAAAAATCGTATGGCCCACTGGGCATATATTTTATACTAATTTTCGAATCACCAAAATACTGTACTACTACGCCGACTGTAAATCAGTAAAGAGAATCTAGACAAACTTAGATCACCACTAGGTATTGAAACATTCCCAAGTGTCATAGAAACATTATTCCGAGCAGTCCTGCAAACTCAGGCTGCAAATCAGGCTGCATAACAGTGATTCAGACTGTTTTTCAAATTCAGACGTTACAATGATAATGACGTCATGTTGCTCTAACGACGTTATTTTGAAAACGAAACTAGATTCTAAATGTCAACTGATCATTTTTAGTCAATTACAATGACTATCAGAGAAGGTGTATGGTATCAGAGAATTCTTTTCACAGCACACTGATGTTGATTTTCTTTATTTTAGTTTGATAGGTGTTTTTCATTACGGATGAATACAACCGAATAACGCCTATGACGAATCGTTTCCTAAGAGCCGAGGGCAAAAGTGAAACGAAGACCGTTCGGATTTTCGTGTCATTTTGGTGTTTATGTGATAAATAGGATATCAAATTCGTGTGTGTTCAGTCGTGAATTTATTGAACTCGTTGGATAAAATGATATGTTGCTCGCCAAGGCTCGCAACATATGATTTTATCAAACTCGTTCAATAAATTCACGACTGAACACACACTCATTCAATATCCTCTATATAATGATATAACAAGTTTTCAGTATATAGTCATATAAGGAAAACTGTCTCCATCCCCTGGTGGCCATGTTTTTCTTTTATTATTCTCACAATTTGAACAATCTTGAAAGAAGGTCAAAATAAAATCTAGTCAGCGGTTTTGGAGGAGAATATGTTTTTCTATATACCTATATAAGGAAAAGTGACACCATCTCCTTGTCTCGATGTTTTAGAAAGTTCCTCATGATATGAACAGTCTTAATAAAAGGTCACCTAAATACTATTAATGCAAAATATAATTAAATATTGACAAGTAGTTTCAGGGAAGAAATTGTCTCTAAAGGTTTTCCCATGTAAGCCTTTTATACAGTAAATTAGCCTTTTTAAGTGGTCGTAATAGAGAGGTTTTTACTTTACTATGTTTGAGTATTATGGATAGAACTTAAACAAGGCCGTTGAAAACTTATTGAAACTCTTTGGATATATCGTATATGAGTGGATATGTCCCAATAGTTATAGAAAAATTTTGAGTTGAGTCTGAGATCTTTCTCAAGCATTTGATCGGTCAGATTTGAGCTTTTGTTCAGCAAAAGCTCAAATCTGACCGATCAAATGCTTGATAACGATCTCAGACTCAACTCAAATGCTTTATAACCCTGAACCCTGGTACCATGACGTCTGATCTGGCTCAAAACGGTTTGCAATGTATGTATCTGGTACCCGTTTCATAAAACTTCGTACGACAAATGTTGTCGTAAGTCGTTTATAAAAGTCTCAAATGTTATTTACTTCTCAATCTAATCCTGTCTTGTGACTTCTCTTTGGAATCGTCTTGAAAAGACGATTCTAAAGAGATGTCACAAGACAGGATTAGATAGAACAATCAGAAATTAAATTTTTTTTTTTTTAAGTTTTGACTTACGACTGTTTTTGTCGTACGAAGTTTTATGAAAAGAAGTTTTATGAAAAGGGTCCTTGTTTCAGTACATACGCGTTAATATAGATAGGGAAGAACAACGTCTGTCCCACCACTATACTACATGGTTTAATAGAGTTTCTGTTATGAAATGTGGTTTGTTAGCGAGAGGTCATCATGAGGACACGTAAATTCACGTAACCCTTCACATTGTTTAAGCTCTGATCTGTGGAAAGTTCTGACTTTAAATTGTGCCTTCCAAGGGTGGAAATTTGGTAATCATTACATTTCGGACAGGTGACAGTGTCTGTAAAAAACGATATTTACGGTATACAAAATATGTGTTGGCCTACGATCTGTGTCTAACCTAGCTGCAACATGTATTTATGTAATGTTCAATAGGTCTATATTTAGCGATATAAAGGTTTATCGGATTATATCAAACAAAAATCGGTAAACAGATTAATATAGTAAAACTGGTATTAAACGAGCACTAAAGGCAGACACATTCCGGTATCGAAAACAGGTGACTGCCCCATGCAGGGTAAACTTAATAGCAGGAATATCATACAGGAACTTTTTGTTTTATTTATCTTTTATCAAACTCTCATTGTCACTGAAACTAGATATGTATCTTCTGCCCTACATTGTGTACTACATGCATCTGTTTGATACACGCTTGACTGTACATTTGTATTTGGCTGTTGTGTGATAAGTAATCCTCTATGTGAAATGCCAACCCTTTTAACTCTTTAACAGACCATCTTATCGTCTGCTTTAACCCTTTTCCCCGTATTCGTGCCTTTGAGTGCATTTAATTCATTCCTCCATTGAAGGAAATAGTTCTTATTTATACAATCATGCCCATGTACCATAGAAATATCTTCTATATCCTAGCAGATGGTACATGTAGCTTAACACATTACCCTATAAATATGCCTTTTTACGCTTTTAATTTATTTCCCCATTCAGGAAAATTGTTCCAATTTATACATTTAAGAATATGTATGATCAGAATTATTTTCTATATTCTAGCAGATTGTAGCTTAAAGCAGGCTGAAAGTAAAGCAGAATGTGCCTGAAGGCACATTCTGCTTTTTTTTCAACCTGCTTTAAGTGGTCACCTATTTTCAAAACTAGAAACAGGCTATGGGGTAATGGGTTAAAGCAGACTGAAAGTATTTATAGAATGCGCCTTAAGGTACATTCTGATTTACTTTCAACATGTTTAAAGTGGTCATCTGTCTTCAAAACTTGATATTGGCCATAGGGTAATGGGTTAAGTCTTTCATCACAAAAATATATTCTGCATTGATATTGTTGTCTATGTTATAGTTAAATCTAACCCATTTTCGCCCAGTGGATTCTTCCATGTTTATATATTTGATTAGTCCAATTTTTATCAAAGGGATGCCTGGTCAAAATGTTCATTTTCATTTTGTTTTATATTGAAATTCCTATCAGCAAACAGTAAAACTGAAACGTGGTGTGTTTCAGAATGTAGAGTTATGACGAAACAAAGCCTATAATTGTTAAGCCTTCATTGACGTGCGGTCATAAGTATATAGCGATCAGAACATAAGATCAACCGTTTATAAATATTTACAGATATACATGAATAGAAAGCTAAAGAGGATTTATTTGACTTAGCCAGTTGTCAATCATAAAACACAAAGTCTGGCACATATACAATGGAGAATGTGTTATTCTTTCCCAATAAACGCGTTTACGCTACAACGGTTATTTCCACTGAAAACAGTTTGGAGCCAGATCAGACGCCGGGTAACCCGGCGTCTGATCTGGCTCCAAACTGTTTACCACTCAGATCAAAATGAATTGTAAAAAATAACCAAAAATTGACATTTTCTATGTTTTAGTGTTATGCGTTTGCGTTTCGTTTGCGTTTTAAACGGGAAAGAATAACGTATTATCCACTGTTTAAAGAACACTATATGGTTTATGACAGCGGTGTATATAGAAATGAATTCTCCATATGGAAAGGCGAGTAGATAGTCGGTCCATTAATAAAATGACAAAAGTCGAACAACAGATCGACTGCGTACAGAAGTATTGATAAAGGTAAGAGGAACGATTGATTGTAGTTGTGATAAAGAGATAATGCGTGTGTTTAAACGCGAGTAAACATACTCAATATCGCGTGGCAATGAAGACCTAAATGTTTGGAGAAATATTCTCATAACTTGGAATTAAGAAGTTGAAACAATGGATTTATGTTAAAGGTACGAGGATCTTTTTATAAACGTTAATGGGTTTTATTTTTCATCGTATCAGTCCAATATCTGATTGTATGTATAACCTGTAGTTAAATTTGAGTTTCACAATCAATCGACAAGGAAGGATATGAAGCTATATATATATAGACAAGTGACAGCTTAACCTAATACCCCATAGCCTGTTTCTAGTTTTGAAAACAATGTACAACTTAAAGCAGGTTGAAAGTAAAGCAGAATACGCCTTAGGGCGTATTCTGCTTTACTTTCAGTCTGCTTTAAGCAAAAACCTGCTAGAATCTGCTAGAATACAGGTAATATTTCTTATGGTACATATTCATGATTGTGTCAATTGGAACTATTTTCCTCAATGGATGAATAAACTAGAGGCGTAAAAAGGCGATTTTTTGGGGGAATGGGTTAATACAGAGGAGTAGCTATTTAAGTCGAACGTACCGATATTTCAAGGTAAATACGTGGCTAAGTAACTTTCTAATTTTCGGGTTAATATTACCCACTATTGTATAAGACATAAGATAGATAGATAGATAAGTCTTTATTACGTAACTTGAACAATACGTTGTTCCTCGTTACCGTCAAAAGTAACATCAACATACAAACATGAAACACAACAAACCAATGTATCAATACTCAATAGCATGAAAAATTTATACTATTTTCATCAAATAATAACATAATCAATCAGAGGCCGAATCCTCATAGCGCAAAACAGCTTGAAACCATTCCCATCGCCTAAAATATGACGAACGGGCGGATCCAAGACATTTTCACAAAATATACAAAAAAAAAGAAACTTTAACTCCCGGAACAATTATCAAGAGCCAAATCAAATATAGTGTAATGCCGTTATAAATAACATAGTGTTGATTAAAACAAGCTTAAATGTAAGACGACGATAAAACGCTACAAACCAATGTACAAAGCGTATTTTATGCAAACAGTTATCCCTTCTTTGTAAACTTTATAGCAAATATTGAAGATCCTGATCAGATAATTCATTTTGAATATTCAGATCAAAGTTATCTGTATTTAATTTTAAAGCAAACGGAATGGCCAAAGAGTGGTCGCCACTCAATGGGTGGTGCAATTTTACCTATACAGTGGAGAATCTGTTATTCTTTCCCGTTTAAACGCAAACGTACGCAAACGCAAAGCACTAAAACGTAGAAAAGAACAAATTTTGGACAATTCTGATAATTCTTGTTTATATTGGTGGCAAACAGTTTGGAGCCTGATCAGACGCCGGGTTACCCGGCGTCTGATCTGGCTCCAAACTGTTTGCACTGCAAATAATAGTTTTAGCGTAAACGCGTTTATTGGGAAAGAATAACAGATTCTCCACTGTACTGATGGCTTATAGTGAAATCTTAAACCCTCTTGTCAGAAACTACTGATTGGAATTAATTTTACACAAACGATCCTTCTACAAGATGTTGTAAAATAGTTTTCCTATAATAATAAACATGGCTGCGAGTGGGTGGGGCTATTATTTTCTTTACCTATGGTGGCTATACTGAAAACTTAAAAATCTTCTTGCCAGAAACTACTGTTCCAAATTGAAAATAATTTTACACAAATCACTCATGGATGTTTATTAAAAGTCCGAGCTTAAAAAACAAGACCCTTTAATCTTTGAAACCAAATGTCACTAGTCAGCGTCTAGTTTCAAAAACTTTGACTCAGTCTTCAGCCGCTCAAGAAAGCAACACTCAGCAATATCGCAGGATATCATCAGTTCCTTAAAAACTTTGAAAACCAACTGTAGTCAAGAAAGCAACACTCAGCAATATCGCAGGATATCATCAGTTCCTTAAAAACTTTGAAAACCAACTGTAGTCAAGAAAGCAACACTCAGCAATATCGTAGGATATCATCAGTTCCTTAAAAACTTTGAAACCAACTGCAGTCAAGAAAGCAACACTCAGCAATATCGCAGGATATCATCAGTTCCTTAAAAACTTTGAAAACCAACTGTAGTCAAGAAAGTAACACTCAGCAATATCGCAGGATATCATCAGTTCCTTAAAAACGAAATGTCGATTAATTTTGAGAATTGTGTTTGAAGAAACAGTGAAACGATTTAAAATAATAAAATCTAGTGAATAAACATTCCAAATCTGAAGTAATAATATATGATGATTATAAAATTAACGAAATCTACTTTCACTTTCTTTTGCGTACGGATAATTTTGGGACCAGGAAAGTGGCATGATGCTTGAAATGCGGCGGTATACCAAGGGTGTACATGAACCTGCGACTGACTTTGCGGCTATTGAAAAAGCTTCATTGAGACTGTTTAATGGCATTTAAGGGCTCCAAATATGCTTGAAAAATGTTCACGTGTTTCATGAAATTATTTACAAAATAGGGTTTAGGTCAAATCCGGTGTTCAGGCACTTTACAGTTTTATTTAATGTTTCAAGTTCCCTGTACATATGATATACATACAGAGCACTTATTTTAGACAGTTTCTAATGCTACTATCAAATACATTTAAGAGGAAAAAGTTTCACTACATTGTTCCCTCTCTACAACGACACCCAATGGGAGACACAGAGAGTGTGTGTTGTTCGGATGGAGTCGTTATATAGAGGGAAAATTAAGGCATGGCTTACATTTGCAAACAGCTTGAATCCAGATCAGACGCCGCGTAACGCGGCGTCTGATCTGGATTCAAGCTGTTTGTCACTCGTCAGTATATCAATTATATCAAAATCTCCACTTATATGCAAATTTGAGAAAAAACAGCAGACGACTGACGACAATTTTAAGCAGACGATATTGCAGAAGTAAAAGCGTTAGACATGATTTTCCTATTTAGGGAACTGCGGCAAGGGTCGTTGTAAGGAGGGAATCTTTGTTTGGAGGGCCATTGAAGAGAGGGAACAATGTACATGTATTAGTAAACTCACTCCACACCTCAAACCATCAGTAGTGCTCTCAAGTACTTTGATTAGTTACGGGAGGAGTTCAAATATTTATCTAATTATGTAGGTAAACCCTTCAGTGCCTTATCCGAAGTACAGTAAAACCTCTCTTTTCCGACCACTAAATGATGTGGATTATAAGGTGTTTAAGACAGGTGATTGCTTAAAGCAAGGTGACAATAAAACAGACTGTCACCTTGCTTTAAGCTGTCATCTGAAATTGTTACAATCAATTAGCATTTGTTTTAGTGGTCGTAATAGAGAGGTGTTACTGTACTATGGTTATTTGCAAACGGTTTGGGTCCTGATCAAACGCCGCGTTATGCGACGTCTGGTCAAGATCCAAACTGTTTGACATTCATTTTAATATTTCTCAAGTTTAAATACATGTACATAAACTTCAGATTTGAGAATTAAAAGCAAGCGACAATAATTTAAAGCAGGTGGAGTATTGGCAGTAAGTGGTTGGGGGGGGGGGGGTTGATGTGGTGAACCAATAAAGGGACATGGAACTATCTCAGGTCAAGTGTCTGCCTTAAATCTTATGTTTAATTGTCGTCTGCTTCAATATATCGTCTGCGAAAAAAATAATCAGAATAAGTTTTTTTATGTTTCATTACAGCAGTAACTTGTGTTCTTCAGTAGACTGGCATCAATTCTGTCTCAAAATCTGCATTTGATCAGGACCCAAACTGTTTGAGAACCGTATCGATTTGTTTTAAACATTTTCCGATAAGATTGTGGTTAAGCCGGGCTCTTGCTTAAAGCAGGCTGAATGTATTTAGCAAAATTCCCATTCTGCTTTACTTTCAGTCTGCTTTAAGCCTTTTCCTGTCAGGGAGTAAGGTTTCCACTAACTCTGTGTGAGGGCATGACGTGGGGCATTTTACTATATTTCTATGACGAGTAAGACAGTGAAAGTGTCAAAAGGCTTGTCTAAAGTCGCCTTTAACTCTAAGAATGCTAGCAGTGAATCCATGATAACCTTTGCAAACAGTTTGGATCCTGATGAGACACCGCGTAACGCGGCGTCTCATCAGGATCCAATCTGTTTGACACTCTGACCTTGTTTTAAGAAGAAAATTTGATTTGTTTAGAACAGTAACAGACGACAATCGTTGCAGACGAAAAACATACCCAGCATGCAAATAATTAAATATATGACAGGAGATAAATTACGTCAGTAAAACGGTTTAGCACCCATGCCAGCGCTTTAAAGGTCTTAACTTTTTCGTATTAACCCTTTGCCTGCTGGTCGCGACTTTATTGATTTTTGCAAACAGTTTAGATCCAGATCAGACACCGCGTAACGCGGTGTCTGATCTGGATCCAAACTGTTTGACACTCTTCTTAAGGTTTATTCACTTAAAAAATGTGTAAATCTAAATTTAACAAATTTTGCAGACGACAATTTCGAAGCAGACGACATCACCGCAGGATAAGGGTTAATATTACCCCCACTGGAAGCAATTTAGCACGGGTGTGCTGTACATTCACAATGTGACACTTTCATTCATAAAGGCTTTATCGAACAATAGAGAAATCACAAGTACATGAAGATTAGTTGTTCCTCTAACAACCCCGGGGTATACTTCTACATTGAACCTTAGAGTGCTGAGCGCGACATATGTATTTATTTATTTATTTCTCTTCAGTATATAACATGACAATATATCACAGTTAAAAGTTCAACATAAGATGTACACTGCCACTCTAAGATAGAGTTATAAGAGACTATCTACACTTAAATCGTACTTATCACACTATACAATTTCGGAAGTTTCAGATGAAGAGCCCTGAACATTATTTCACTTGCAGAGATATATTGTTCAGGCCTATTCCATTTCCTTTGTGAAAATAACAAGGTTGATTTTCAAGAGGGCTCCACCAACAGAGCACCTACATTAAGAGGCAAAAAGAAATAGTACCATATCTGTAATGAGAGACCATCTCTTCCAGATAGCCTTGAGGATCCCATCTAAGAAGAGACGATTACCAATTACAGAATGTATTTTTAAAACTTTTTCAAGGAAAAAGCATATTTCCTAAAACTTAATATCCAAGATAAAAAGTTATTCATTTCAATTTAAATAGGGTTATAAGAGACATGAAAATTAACAATACTGAATCAGAAATTATTGCACACATCATATCCTTGTCTTACAGCCTCTGTCTGACTGGCAAACATAAATGTTCTTTGATACTAAAATCTATGAGCATCCGTATTTGATACCCTCTGCAGCACTAGAAATAGGTGCTAAAATTGTTTTGAAATTGACCAGTAGAGTCCATTTTATAAACTATTTGACTATAATCTGCAGAAGAATAACTACTTGTCAGGCAGCAGGCAGTGAAGACCAGAATGCATTATCATTTGAAGGCTACATGGTAAAAGCATATTACAATAACTGTACAATTTCACCATCCTCTCTAACTAACTGTCTGTCGAAGCTAGAATGGTTGGAGAACTCTTCAGTCATCAGAAAAATAAAAACATTACTGTTTACTATAGAGTCTAACTCATATAATCTAACCAATCACCCCATAACTATGCCCTTTAACACCTTTAATCCATTCCCTCATAGAGAGATATTTCTGCTTTATACCATCATGGGTATCTATGAGATATTTCCTTTATTCAAGAAGTTTGTAGCTTAAAGAAGACTGAAAGTAAAGCAAGATGTAACTTCAGGCACATTTTGCCTTACTTTCTACCCATTTTAAGACTTCACATCTCTTCCTCTCTTCAAAGCTAAAACCAGGCTATAGGGCAATAGGTTAACTCTTCTGACTCATATCTAATTAGATTATAGTTATATTACTGTTTCAAACAACTGGACAAAACATGACCCAAGATCATCAGTATTGCTCTTCTTGTAATAACATGATTGTCTCAAACACCTGTCTCAAGCGGTCTGTTTGGGGCTGGTTTTAAGCCACACCATATTATTTACTATAAACTTGAGTGGTATTAACTGTAGATATTTACATATAAAATATAAAATTCTCAGATAATCCCAGACTGAATATCAGAGTTTGTAGACACATATGTTTATTCAAAAGAAATACTTTTTATTTAAGGCTTTAGCTCAATTATAAAATTTTCAAATGAGTTTGCGTATTCCCAACTAATGACCTCCCTATTTATTTATATGTATATTTACTATTTGTACAAATGTTAATGATGTCCACGGTAGTGGACCTTATGCAGATATATTTCAATAAAGTTAAAGTAAAAGTTAATAAGATTTGACTAACATTTGCCAACAGTTTGGATTCTGAACACATCCACCCTGATTGAATATCGTGTCGATATTTTTTAGTCAAATTTAAAGTAGATCTAAAATTTACCTGAAAATTAATTTAAAAAATATAAATGGCGAAAATTTAAGCCGATGGTAAACCTTTATCATGCTGAATTATCGTAGGCTAAAAAGCTCGTCTACGAATCAACTCTACAGCACTCCCTCTCTACAACGACACCCAATTGGAGACAAAAAGTTTGTGCGTTGTTCGGAGGGAGTCGTTATAGGGAGGGAATATGGCTAACATTTGCAAACAGCTTGAATTAAGATCAGACGCCGCGTAAAGCGGCGTCTGATCTGGATTCAAGCTGTGTGTTACTCGTCATTAAGTTTTTTTCTGTCCAAATGTCCATTATGTAACTTTGAGAAAAACAGCAGACGAAAAAATTAGGCAGACGATATAACAGCAGTAAAAGCGTTAGACATAATTGTCCTGTTTAGGGAACTGCGGCAAGTGTCGTTGTAAGGAGGGAGTCGTTCTTTGGAGGGCCGTTGTAGGGAGGGAGCACCGTATTTTGTGAAAAATCGTACTCTATCAACTAAAAAAGACTTGAATTGCTACATATTAAGCAGTTTGGCTCAATATCAGACGCCGAGCAGTTAAATGTCTGGTCTTGATCCAAACTACATGTACAGTGTATTTGCCCATGTTAAACCTTACCCTGTTGTAATATCGTCTGCTTTGAAATTGTCGTCTGCAAAATTTGTTCAATTTAGATTTGTACCCTTTTTTTAAGTAAAGAAACCTAAAGACGAGTGTCAAACATTTTGGATCCAGATCAGACGCCGCGTCAAGCGGCGTCTGATCTGGATCCAAACTGTTTGCCAAAAAAACCCAGTTAAGTCGTGATCAGCAGACATAGGGTTAACCTAGTCATATTTAGTCGTATTAACACATTCACCCCTGAATCTTTCAATGGAATATTCCAATTTCAAAATAATTTTAGTCCATTTTTGACTATTTAGGGTTGATTTTAATAATATATTTCACAATGATTAACAGTGTAGACCCTGATCAGAGGGGTCCTTAAGGAGCCCTCTGGTCAGGGTCTACACTGTTTGCATAGGACAAGTGTAATCATCACAGGTACACTTTTTGTAAATGACGAGTATACTCGTCGCTAGGTTTAAATGTGTGAAAGGTTTCACTGCCTGGATATCGCCTGGTTCAAATGTGTCGTCTGCTTTTATTTTTCAAATTCAATGCGCTCTGCCATGGCTATTGAGTAACGTCGGTATATGGGTGATAAACAGTTTGAATCCTGATCAAACACCCATTTACCCCGGCGTCTGATCAGAATCAAAAGCGTTTGCACATAGCAATTGCGATTTAGGCTCTGCGCAAAGACAGTTAACCCTTTCATTGCCAAATTAATCGTTCCCGATTTTACCCCTTTACCGCCATATTGTCGTCTGATTCGATACTGTTCGATAAAGTTAGATTTAAGGTCGTATGGCTTAAGAAATATCGATACGAGTGTCAAACAGTTTTGATCGTGATTACTAGTGATCAGACATCGCGTTGATCTGGATCGAAACTGTTTGCAAAGTCGACTTTATTGCTTTTAACTGTTAATGACTAGCAGAACACAGTTTGACTATTTCAAAATCCCTTATCGTAATATTTTATTTTCATAGTAAGTGGTCCTTTATCCATATACAGTAAAACGACCACAAAATATGTATGGTTCATTATAAGGTGTTTACGACAGGTGACTGCTTAAAGCAATATGACAGTTAAACAGAAAGCTCCTAAAGGAGCTTTCTGTTTCACTGTCATCTTGCTTTGAGCTGTTTCCTGCATTTTATACAATCAATTAGGCCTTCGTTTTAGTGGTCATAATAGAGAGGTTTTACTGTATATTACATGATGTCGTTATTGATGTTAACCTATTAACCGTCCTCATGGCATTCGCCACTTCACAGGTATTTTCCAACAAGTTGAATCCCGATCAGACATCGAGCTACTCGCCGTCTGACCAGGATACATACTGTTTGACAATTTTCGGGTTTTCCCCCAGGTTAATCATGAATGATAAGTGTTGTCTTTGCAGATGACAATGGTCATGACAATTTCAAAGAGGACGCTAAAATGGTTTGAGATATGTTGATAGTGTTCCGTATTAACCCATTTATGCCTGGAAAATACAATGAACTCTCCCTGTGTGCTTGTTGGAAGACCAGGGCTCCAGATAAGAGGGAGTAAACTGCAGAAATCCAACATTTTCTCACTTATTTTAGCATCAAATCCTATGGTGTTACTACTCATTAGAATCGTCTCGAAGAGACGATTCTAATGAGTAGTGACACCAAAGGGTTTAAAGCAGAAATAAAGATTTTAGTTTTTGAAATACCCCCCTTATATAAGCATGGAAGAATTCACTGGGCGCAAATGGGTTAACCACCAATAGGAATTTAATGTACAAATGGACTGGTGGAATGAATGACTAGCAGTGTTATATGGGACTAATATCTTGTTACCATGTGGAAAAAAATGCTGCTTTGTTCGTCAGAGAAAAATGGAACAATTAGTTTGTAACAATTATAGATCGAGCTGGTCCATAAAAATCAATCGGGATTCCAAATGTATTGAAGGTCGACACGATGATATAGAAGTTGCTTTTGTACCAATCTAAATGGTTGTATTGAAGTTCATTGATTTTCAAACTAATAGGCTATACAATCTCAGCCATTCATATTAGGCTTATAATTACCCGTGACAATGGTAAACGAAGTTGGTTTTGGGCATGAATTATAAATTGACATGTTAGCTTTTTTCAAAGTGAAGTGAAGCATTAGGTAGAAAAGAAGTTGACAACGATAGATGTCAAAAGTAGAACATCTGCTAAATTATATTGAATTAAAATATAGCAATCTGTAATTTAGCTAGATACATGAGTGCAGTTGATAGCGATATGTAATATCTCCTTAGAAAACAAACAGTATATGCATTTCTTCCCAAATCGGTTTTAACCCTTTACCCCATATCCTGTTTTCTGATTTTGAAGACACGTGACCACTTAAAGCAGGTTAAAAGTACTTTGAATGTGCCTTCAAGCGCATTCTATATCTCCTTTACTTTCGGTCTGCTGTTAGAATGACCAGTTGTTTTTAATTTATCTAGCCATTGCCAACATACAGAAAAAACGAGTATTCTTGCAACTTTTAAGTGGACACCCAATATGCCATTCGATCGTTTAAAAGTGATTAGAAACTCGTAATAATAAGCCAGGGCTGCCATTTCTCCGGATTTTTCCTAAATCTTCGGATTTTTTTCTAGAACGTGGTAGCTTAAAGCAGGCTGAAAGTAAAGCAGAATGCGCCATAAGACGCATTCTGCTTTACTTCCAGCCTGCTTTCAGTAGTCACGTGTCAACAAAACTAGAAACAGGCTATGGGGTAAAGGTACGATTCGTAAAATCGCAATTGAAAAATGTAAATTTCGAAATCTTAGGATTTTTCATGTCAACTTATGGCAGCTCTGATAAGCAAGCTGAACATACTAATCGCGATTCTAACGCTTTTTTGCAAACAGTTTGGAACCTAATCCGGTCCACAAACCGTAGTGTCTGATATATTCAAGTGTTAAACGTTTTTATTTAGATAAATTTCAAAATATTCAAATAGTTTGCGTGTTCCCAGCTTATGACCTCCCTGTTTACATTTGTATTTATTTAATATTTGTATAATGATCATGCTGCCCATGGTAAAATGGACCTTATACAATTATGATAAATAAAACTGTTTGAAAGTTGTAAAATTTGATATGTTTGACCCTCGTATTTATGCATATCATAAAACTAAATTTGAAACTAAATCAGACCAATGTGACGCGGTACTGTCGTGGACGAAGAGTTAATGCAGGGCACCACACGATCACGACACTTTCTTTGGACAAGTTTGGCCCTCATATCCAATCAAATATAAAACTGTTGTTTGTGTAGACTCAAAAACTAAGTTACAAAATTACAAACTAAGGCGTTTAAAAATTCGCCACTGTTACCAAGAATCAATAGACTTCTTTGTGCAATAAAACCTTCAACATTATATTTAACCATGTCCCTGGCGATCGTGACTTAACTGGTGCGTGTATTTACAAACAGTTGGGATTCAGATCAGATACCGAGTAGCTTGGAGTCTTATTTGCATCAAAAATGTGAGATACTTGTCTTATAATTTATTCATTCTAAAATACCTAAAAAAATCTTTGACAATGTTTACATATGGATAATTTAAATCTGACGATATTACGACGAGAAACATGTTAACCCACTGTGTCCACGGTCATATATATAGGACACATGCAAACAGTGTAGACTCTGATCAGACGCCGCATAATGCGGCGTCTGATCAGAGTTTACACTCTTTGCTGATAGGAATTTCAATATAAAACAAAACGAAAATTAAAATCTAGATCAGTCTCCCCTTAGATAAACAAAAGGCTAATCCAATATATAGGCATGGCAGAATCCACTGGGCGTAAATGGGGTTTAATAGTGTATCAATTATCTCTTTCAGACTCCTGGCAGCCATCAATAGAACTGGTCTCCTGCCTTTCGATTTCAGTTAAGCGATACGAGAAGCCCATTGACGTTTCATGGCCAGATGGACATAAAGATAATTTGAAATCAAAACCCGCCATCGATTGCAACTTCTCTGTAAAGACTCCTTCAAACAATCTCTTCCGGTTGTTCCTCTGACGCCTCGTGGATACATAAAACCACACTAATGTATTTACATAGTCAGCCTCAGTCGCTACCTCGGATATAATCACATACAGTAGGGACGTTAACGAGAGTAATAACAATAGCAGAAAGTGTACATTGTGGTTTTGAGGAGCTCGCAAAACTGCATAATGATATAACAATTTTGAATTAGAGCTGTTTGATATACAGATCAACGTTTACAATGGGTCCAAACGGGGGTGAGTTGACCATAAAGAAAAGAAAAGTGATTTATGATGATTATACCGGTGGCTTCTACGCGGAGTCTAAGGTTGAATCCCTACAGAGGATGTGTGATTATCGCGCAAGACTCACTGACGTCATCAACAAGGCAGAGGAGGCCAAGTACAGGTTCGCCTGTAAACAAGTGGACGCCGAGAGGAACATGTTTCTAATGAAGAAAGAGAAAGCAGCGAACAAACACAATGAGACGCTACAAGAGCACAAAGCTCACATGAATGTTCTAGATAAACTCGCCAGAGAGCGAACTTCTGTTAAAAGTGCTAGCGAAAATGTAGACATTTACGGAAAGTATCCTCCTACCAGTTTACGGAATAAAATTGACGACCTCATTGATCACGAGATTAAAGAAATGCGACCTGTTGTGAAACGTCGTAGAGAGGCAACGAAGCTGCTTCTAAAACGGACCGAGTTGGTGGAAGCCGACAGGACTTTGACAACAGAAGACATGTTCGCGGATCTAAAAAACCGGAAGAGTAGGGTCTCAAGTCCAGCTAAAACGCCCGAGACGAGGAAGACAGGGCCTCAATTGATACTTCCGGCGATCAGTGTACGTCTAAACCGAATTGGGGACAAAATGAAAGTGACAGACTCAATAACTTTGGGAAAGACACCAATAAATCTTGAGAATAATAAATCAAACGATGTGTCTGGATTTCCCTCTGTGTTTGTTACGGATCCAAAAGGGTATTTATCACCTAGTTGATGAAGAATGCAATCTTTAAGAAAGGACGAAATGATGTTTGTTTTCTACAAGTAGGTTTACACTCTAAGAACTGACGTCTAAACAGTCTGGTGCCAGATCTGACACCACGTGACATTCAGATAAAAATATATACAGTCGAACACGCTTAACTCGAATATTTTCGTATTTTATAGTTGAATTTCATTAGTTCTTCTTCGCTTTAGTCGAACATATCCTTATTTCAAAGTTAAAACGTGGCTTAGCCACGTTTTAACTTTGAAATAAGGATATTAGACTATATGTTCGACTTAAGCATATTCGAGACATAAAAGTTTGACTGTATATCAAACGTACTGTCAGTTAACCCATTACCCCATAAATACGCCTTTTTACGCCTCTAACTTATTTCTCCAGTGAAGAAAATAGATATTTATATTGTCATGATTATTTGTAGCAAGAAATATTTTGTATTTCTAAAAGATGTAAGCTTAAATGAGGCTGAAAGTAAAGCCAAATCGCCTTAAGGCGCATTGGGCCTTACCTTCAACTTGCGTTAAGTGGTCACCTATCTTCAATACTGGAAACATGCTATGGGGTAATGGGTTAAACGTGAAACAATAACGTTTAACTACCGTGTAAGTGTAATTTGTTTAGTGTGTTCGTTTACTTTTTTGTTTGTGCCACGAAGTGGAGATTATTACGTAATTTGTTAAACATAAGTATTATAATCGTGAACTGGAATATAGTTGGAAACTATCGATTTGTTGTTTTGCCAAGCTCATTGGAGAGAGAGAGAGAGAGAGAGAGAGAGAAGAAAGAGGTAGACAGACATACATACAGACAGACATAGCATGACAGCGAGACACTGGCAGACAGACAAACAGACATGCATATATATGCAGAGAGACGTCGTGAGAGGCAGAAGGAAAAGGAGATAGAGAGGCAGAGATATTTGATTTATGGCAATGGCGGATTTTCATTGTTCTGAATTAGTTTTTAAAAAATCTGATTATACATTGGAGCAGACATTTTTGCTTTTATGCCCCCCCCCCCCCCCCCCCCCGACCCCGACCTATGATGGTGTTTAATGATTGGTTTTTCCCTGTCTGTTTGTCGCTTTGATTGTCCGTTTAGTTTATTTGTCCGCAACTTTAACTTGGCAATAAACTTTGAACTACAGTGTTCCCTCCCTACAACGACTCTCTCCTTACAACGACCCTTGTCGCAGTTCTCTAAACAGGACACTTATGTCTAACGCTTTACTGCTGTGATATCGTCTGCTTAAAGTTGTCGTCTGCAGTTTTTCTCAAAGTTACATATTGGACATTTTGACAGAAAAAAAACCTTAATGACGAGTGAACCAATTTCCCTTCCTATAACGACTCCCTCCGAACAACGCACACAATAAGTGTCTCCCATTGGTTGTCGTTGTAGAGAGGGAGCGCTGCATGTATAACTAATCTACACTCATTGCATGGAAACCGGTATGTATTGCCCATATGAAGAGGTATATGAATATTCAGCTTTTAGGCATGTTGGGTCAAAGACCAGTTATAGAGGCCAAAAGGTCAAATATTTGATATGGCAATAACCTTAGACCCTCAAGGGATAGGAACAAATGTGGAATACATATTGCTCTGATAAGAGGAATTCTAACATGTATATTTTAGACATTTTAAGTCAAATGTCAATGTAACACAGGTCAAAAGGTCAAACTTATTTGCATTCTTAACGTTGGTCATAACTTTTAAAAAAATATAGCTTATGCAAAATTAATACATGGTAAATATGTTTCCCACTTGACGTGGTATATGAATATTTAGGTTTTGGGCATGCCTGGTCAAGGTCACAGAGGTCAAACGGTCAAATAGTTGAAATGGCCATGACCCTCAGGTGATGGGGACTTCATGTTTGGTATACATATTGCTCAACTCAAGAGAAAACTGAATACAGCGCTCCTCCCTACAACGGCCCTCCCAACAACGGCTCCCTCCTTACAACGACCCTTGGCGCAGTTCCCTAAACAGGACAATTATGTCTAACGCTTTTACTGCTGTAATATCGTCTGCTTAAAGTTGTCGTCTGCTGTTTTTCTCAAAATGACATAATGTACATTTTGAAAGAAAATAAATTAATGACGAGTGACAAACAGCTTGAATCAAGATCAGACGCCGCGTTACGCGGCGTCTGATCTGGATTCAAGCTGTTAGCAAATGTAAGCCAATTTCCTTCCCTATAACGACTCCCTCCCACCAACGCACACATTTTGTGTCTCCCATTGGGTGTCGTTGAAGAGAGGTAGCGCTGTATGTATATCTTAAATATGTCGATTCAAAGGTCAATGTCACAGAGATGAAAATATCGAATTAATTCACAACTTTAACATAGACCATAACTTTGAAGCTATAATGATAATCAAAACAAAGTTTATGCATGGTATATGTGTTTCTTATATAAACAGGTATATATATATTTAACATGTAGGTCTTGGGCATGTTTGGTCAAAGGTCAGAGTCAAAGGGGTTAAAAGGTCAATTTTAATAACCTATAACATTTGACCCTCAGCTGATTGGTGCATCCTTCATTCGACCTACAGTTCAAATATTTGGTAGGGAGGTTTCTCATGAGGGGACGTTTAAGGACCTAAGGTCAAAGGTCAAGAGCATTCAATATTGTAACATCATGTTTATGGTTTCTGATAAAAAAAAAAAAAACAATTTAACATTCTACCTACAGTCTTCATATTTGGTAGCCAAGCAGCGTTGTAATGACGAGAAGAAAACCGTACATCTTTAAAGATCAGTAGGTCAAGGTCAGTCAATATTGGAATATGGTGGGGTTTACAGCAAGTAGTATTCGATCAATACTCATCCATCGACTAACTTACAGTTCTTATGCTCGGTAGGAAGGTTTGTCATTAGTAGATGACACATTTCTTTTGCGGTCTGTAGGTCACAGTTTACGGTCAGTCAGTACTACCCAAACTGTCAAATACCGGTAGTAAATATTACATAACAAAACAAAACACACATTGCTTTGTGTGTGGGGTGGGGGATACATGCTTTACAAACATTTATTTTTTATCATATTCACTTGATAAACATCTTTTGGAATGACTACATGTAGTTGTTTTTCATTAATCTAGCTATTGACAACTTTTAGACAGAAAATGTCGGGGTTTTGCAACTTTCTGTTTACTATGCTATTCAAACGATTCAACAAATGTGGTACAAATGGTTTAAAACTTGGAATGGTATTTATAAGCTGACATTTGACTTTTGATTGCACTTTACAGATTTGAAAAGCCTTAACGGTTATCAGAAATCCTGTTATTTATACTCGATAAAAATGTCTTGCGACAGTAGATGTGCCACATGGGCGAAATGGCAATATTCTACAACTTTTGACTCAACGACCTTATAACTTGTGGGAGGATTGTTTGAAATACAATAATCGTAATTACAGATATTTTAGTCTCAGTCGATAGATAAGAAATAAATATTCCTATTACTGTGTTGAAAAGTATTACATGCCAAACAATATATGTTCAGACATGTATATATGAAAATATATGAAAGTATTTTATTGTGCAGAGCCCTGGGGGTCATATATAAGAACAAGAGGGCCATGGCCCTAAATTCGCTCACCTGAGGACATTGAAGTTTGTACCTAAGTTGACTGGGCAAGACAACATTTTAATATAGCTATAAATGGAGTTATCTTCCGGACAAGAAAACATGACAAAAGTGAATTTTGTTGCCAAGCTTATGACCCTTATCCATGACACATCCTCTTATCAAGCTATTTCCATTTCCGGTAAATGATAATTATTTCACTAGCGTCAGCAGAACTGGAGTTATTTTCCTGACAATAAAATATGACAAAGGGGAAAAACAAAATATTGCTGCCCTTGTGCATGGCATTTTCTCTCATCAGTTTCTTTCCATACATAAAGTTTCATTACAATAGCATCAGTAGAACTGGAGTTGTCTTCTTGACAAGAAAATATCACAAAGGGAAATAACTCAAAAAACAATGATGTCAGATTTATGGCCTTTGCAAATGGCACTTCCTCTCATTAGGCTCTTTCCAAATAGGCAATTTCATTTTACCCATTACCCCATAGCCTGTTTCTAATTTTGAAAATAGGTGGCCACCTAAAGCAGGTTGAAAGTAAAGCAGAATGGGTATTAATGCACACTTTGCTTTACTTTCAAACTGCTTTAAGCTACCATCTACTAGGATATAGAAACTTATTTCGCATCTTACATTTTCATGACTGTTTAAAGGGGAATTATTTTCTTAAGTGGAGGAATAAATCAAAGGCCTAAAAATGCACATTTATGAAGTAATGGGTTAACAAACGTCAGTATTTATGGGCGAAAAGGGTTGAACCCTGGACAAGAAAAAATGTCAAGACATACAGATAACTGTGACAAAACCAATATTAAACATATGTATAAATATGGCATAAGACATAATTACATAACTGTCCGTGGATCACTTCCAGATCCTGTTTCTCTAAGTATGAAGCAAACTGAACCATTTCTAAACTTTAGCAGACAACATGTTCAGCTGACACGACCAGTTCTGTTGGCCTGATCACTGAGGTCAAATATTATGCAATAGTTTGGGTAAGCAGCTGCTTGGGGCTTACCCTTACCAGACTGAAATGATGTCTGCTAAATACCTACTGTATGTGAAAAATGTACAAAAAAAAACAATTTAGAAAATGTTAAGTTGGTAAATGAGTGGCAAATAGTTTGGATCCAGATTAGATGCAGCATTATGTTGCATCTGATCTGGATCCAAACTGTTTGCAAATATTGGCTATTTGCCCTTAGTATATAAGGGTAACTCAGGTAAATACAGTTCTGCTTAAATCAAAAATACTGTGAAACCTGCCTAGAGCAGATCTTTAACTGTGCAGGGTGGTGTCAAATGTGACCCTAGGGATTTCAATTTAACAAACTATAGAGGGATCCACCAGGAGATTCTACTGTATCAATATCAAAGCTTAGGGCCTAGTAGTTTTGGGCAAGACGATTTTTTTAAAGTTTTTTGCTTTTTTGCTTTTTCAAGCAGAGTTTGTGCTTTTTTCCTTTCATTTGAACAACTTCTGTAGAGAAGCATCCAAGGAACATCATGAGCAGTTTGAACTCTCCCTACAATCGTCGGGTTCAGAGGAGATGTCGTTTGAAGTATATGTGAACGGACAGACGTACTACGGACGGTGAGCGGTCACAATAGCTCACCTTGAGCCTTTGGCTCAGGTGAGCTAAAAACATATAAATATCCATTTAAATTTGTGGACTTTATTGATAGGTCCCATTACCAAAACTACCTTAAAAATCTAACCATCTAAACTGATATCATTGTTGATCATTATTGGTACATGTGTACGAAAACGGCAATTTAGTGGATTATATATGATAGACGAAACTAAGAAAGTTTCGAAATATGTTGTCTGCAATTCGAGTGTGTCAATGGCTCTTGAACTTACAAATCATACCTGCCAATAAGGTACTTTATGACATATTTAGAGAAAAAATCACTTAGATATTTGCTGAATCTTTTTTAACAATATATTTTTTAAAACACTTAAACTTCAATGAATTACTTTAAAGTTCCTATGAGGGACTACTATTACACGCTTCGCAAAAACGACAGTCACAAACGACGCAAAAAATGACCGAAATTGGCCTATACATTTTTAAAAATTTAATAAAAAGAAACAAAATGAATTAAGGGTCGGAGGGAAAATATAGCGTCGGTCCGGTTACCGGAAACATAGTTTTCTTAGTTGGCCTAATGAACTGAATTTTACAATATAAATAGGTCTATTCACGAAAAAACATTACTCGGAATAAAGTTATACCCATTGCAAGCCTGTTTTGACCGAGTATACTAAATTAAAGTAAGTAAATAACTATCCTGATAAACTTCTTTCAAGAGACAAACAGTTTGGATCTATGACCAGACGCCGAGAAAGTCGGCGTCCAAAGTGGATTGAAATGTTTCCAAGTACAGGTAAGGTCGGGATAAGCGTGGAAAATGTTAAATTAGCAAACAGTGTAGACCTACATATAGACCAATCCAGTCGTCGCGTCAAATAATAATGTTTGACACTGACCTTACACCGTACAATGGTTATTTGCAAACAGTTTGGATCCTGATCAGACGCCGCGTAACGCGGCGTCTGATCAGGATCCAAGCTGTTTGGCACCAATTTCTTTATTTGTAAGTCAAAATACCTCAAATCTAAATTTGAGAAATAAAAACGAAGGAGTTAAGATGTGTCAGAGTTAACCTCAATTAGACGTCAGGGTGGCGACTAGAGTTGATCTACTCTTTCTGGTTTGCAATGCAAAAAAAAAACCTCTCATGGCGCGGCTGCTTTTTTCCCAATCTTTCCTTACATAATCTCGTGGGGTATAGAACCTTTAGCATTCAAATCAATTCCAATATACCCCGGTACAATCTCTCTATTACGATCACTCAGATACGGCAAAATAATTGAATGAAAGACAGGTGACAGCTTAAAACAAGTTGAACGTAAAACAGACAAATTACTAAACGAGTTTTCTGTTTTACGTTCACATTGCTTTAAGCAATCACCTGCCATAACCACAAAAATAATTATCATAATTTAGAGGTCGTTATAGAGAGGTTTTATTGTTGATAGTTATCTATAATGTCCTATACATATCGAATTATCATAATCAATGAACGATTGGAATAGAAATCTAGATATAATCTTTTCAATAAGCGATTAACTACAATCCTGTCTTTCTACCGTCTGCTGTTATATAATGTCATCTGTCAAAAATCAAATAAATTTCCATGCACTCATGAACTTTAGCAGTTCAGATGCAGATCGAATCGAATGCAGATCTGGATCGAACTGTTTGCAAAGCGCATTGAAGTTGAACTTGGCAGACAATTGTATAGAAAGGCTGATATTACATTCATTTTACAACTGTAATTGTGCCAATAACAGCTACAAGTTAACCCCGATCAATCACAATACAGCTACAGTCCAATCTGCTTATAGCGACCATACGACACAATGTCATTAAGGGTGTTGCATTTAAAAGTCCATGTGCATATCAGGAGGAAGTTGAACAGAGGTCCAGACACACCGGAAAATCATAAAAATGGAAAGGGAGACAGGAGGAAACACTGAAGAGATATGCCTTTGTCACAATAAGTGTTAAATTGGAACATAGCCTCTTGAGGACCATTGCTGTGTCCGACCATGGTACCACTACAATACCCCCTCCCTTCAACGGTCCTCCCAATAACGACTCCCTCTTTACAACGACTCTTGCCGCAATTACCTAACTAGGACAATTATGTCTATCGATTATACTGCTGTAATATCGTGTGCTTAAAGATTGTCGTCTGCTGTTTTTCTCAAATTTACATAATGGACATTTTGACAGAAAAAAACTTAATGAGGAATGACAAACAGCTTGAATCCAGATCAGACGCCGCGTGACGCGGCTTCTGATCTGGATTTAAGCCGTTTGCAAATGTGAGAAAATTTCCCTCCCCATAACGACCCCCTTGGAGCAACGCACACATTTTTTGTCTCCCATTAGGTGTCGTTGTAGAGAGGGAACGCTGTATAATCAGAAAGTGTAAATAGGGGATCTTACATGAGTGCTCATTAATTATCATTTTTAATAAACGAGCTGACTAAAATATTATGACGCAAGCCTTGGTGAGCATTATATTTATTTTAGTCAACGAGTTGATTAAAAAGACAACTAATGAGCATGACTATGAGGTTCTTTTATCACATCAACGTTTTAAAACCCTTTTAAGTCAACTGAATCCGTAGTTTGTAGCCTCTCCGCCATATGTATTTCACGCCAAAACTTGACGTTGTTTACGGTAACGTCATGACAAATGACTTCATTTGGTGTCCCGCGTCATGCAGCGCTTGTGGACGAACAGGTATCCCCGTAGCCAAACAATTTGATATTTCACTATCATTTATTTAATGGCTTTATTACACTGCCAGAGGCGGTTTTATGTGATATTCAAATTATTTTTCAGGGGAAATTAGGTTGGTAACATTGACATTGTTATTTTATGGTGGTGGTTAGGATTAGAGTTCACATTGGCTTTGTTGATTTATGATAGTGGTTAATTTTGTTAAGTTATAGTGGTTGTTAGGGTTATGATTTACATTGACATTTTTAATATGGTTAGGGTTAGGATAAGGGTGAACATAAATTTTGTTGAGTTATAGTAGTTGTTAGGGTTAGGGTTAACATTGACATTGTTGAGTTATGAGTGTTAAGGTTAGGGTTAACATTGACATTGTTGAGTAATGTTAAGGTTAGGGTTAACATTGACATTGTTGAGTAATAGTTGTTAGGGATAAAGTTAACATTGACATTGTTGAGTTATGGTTATCAGGGTTAGGGTTAACTTGTTGAGTTATGGTTGTTAGGGTTACAGTTAACAATGACATTGTTGAGTTATTGTTGTTAGGGTAACGGTTAACATTGACATCGTTGAGTTATGGTTGTTAGGGTAAGGGTTAACATTGACATCGTTGAGTTATGGTTGTTAGGGTAAGGGTTAACATTGACATTGTTGAGTTATGGTTGTTAAGGTACTGGTTAACATTGACATCGTTGAGTTATGGTTGTTAGGGTTAGGGTTAATATTGACATTGTTGAGTTATGGTTGTTAGGGTAAGGGTTAACATTGACATTGTTGAGTTATGGTTGTTAGGGTAACGGTTAACATTGACATTGTTGAGTTATGGTTGTTAGGGTAAGGGTTAACATTGACATTGTTGAGTTATGGTTGTTAGGGTACGGGTTAACATTGACATCGTTGAGTTATGGTTGTTAGGGTTAGGGTCAACATTGACATTGTTGAGTTATGGTTGTTAGGGTACGGGTTAACATTGACATCGTTGAGTTATGGTTGTTAGGGTTAGGGTTAACATTGACATTGTTGAGTTATGGTTGTTAGGGTACGGGTTAACATTGACATCGTTGAGTTATGGTTGTTAGGGCAACGGTTAACATTTGACATTGTTGAGTTATGGTTGTTAGGGTAAGGGTTAACATTGCCATCGTTGAGTTATGGTTGTTAGGGTAACGGCTTACATTGACATTGTTGAGTTATGGTTGTTAGGGTAAGGGTTAACATTGACATCGTTGAGTTATGGTTGTTAGGGTAACGGTTAACATTGACATCGTTGAGTTATGGTTGTTAGGGTTAGGGTTAACATTGACATTGTTGAGTTATGGTTGTTAGGGTAAGGGTTAACATTGACATCGTTTAGTTATGGTTGTTAGGGTAAGGGTAACATTGACATCGTTGAGTTATGGTTGTTAGGGTAAGGGTTAACATTGACATCGTCGAGTTATGGTTGTTAGGGTAACGGTTAACATTGACATTGTTGAGTTATGGTTGTTAGGGTAACGGTTAACATTGACATCGTTGAGTTATGGTTGTTAGGGTACGGGTTAACATTGACATCGTTGAGTTATGGTTGTTAGGGTAACGGTTAACATTGACATCGTTGAGTTATGGATGTTAGGGTTAGGGTTAACATTGACATTGTTGAGTTATAGTTGTTAGGGTACGGGTTAACATTGCCATCGTTGAGTTATGGTTGTTAGGGTTAGGGTTAACATTGACATTGTTGAGTTATGGTTGTTAGGGTACGGGTTAACATTGACATCGTTGAGTTATGGTTGTTAGGGTAACGGTTAAAATTGACATTGTTGAGTTATTGTTGTTAGGGTAAGGGTTAACATTGACATTGTTGAGTTATGGTTGTTAGGGTAACGGTTAACATTGACATCGTTGAGTTATGGTTGTTAGGGTAACGGTTAACATTGACATTGTTGAGTTATGGTTGTTAGGGTACGGGTTAACATTGACATCGTTGTGTTATGGTTGTTAGGGTACGGGTTAACATTGACATCGTTGAGTAATGGTTGTTAGGGTAACGGTTAACATTGACATCGTTGAGTTATGGTTGTTAGGGTTAGGGTTAACATTGACATTGTTGAGTTATAGTTGTTAGGGTACGGGTTAACATTGCCATCGTTGAGTTATGGTTGTTAGGGTTTGGGTTAACATTGACATTGTTGAGTTATGGTTGTTAGGGTACGGGTTAACATTGACATCGTTGAGTTATGGTTGTTAGGGTAACGGTTAACATTGACATTGTTGAGTTATTGTTGTTAGGGTAAGGGTTAACATTGACATTGTTGAGTTATGGTTGTTAGGATACGGGTTAACCTTGACATTGTTTAGTTATGGTTGTTAGGGTAAGGGTTCACATTGACATTGTTTAGTTATGGTTGTTAGGGTAAGGGTTAACATTGACATCGTTGAGTTATGGTTGTTAGGGTACGGGTTAACATTGACATCGTTGAGTTATGGTTGTTAGGGTAACGGTTAACATTGACATTGTTGAGTTATTGTTGTTAGGGTAAGGGTTAACATTGACATTGTTGAGTTATGGTTGTTAGGGTACGGGTTAACCTTGACATTGTTTAGTTATGGTTGTTAGGGTAAGGGTTAACATTGACATTGTTTAGTTATGGTTGTTAGGGTAAGGGTTAACATTGACATCGTTGAGTTATGGTTGTTATGGTAAGGGTTAACACTGACATCGTTGAGTTATGGTTGTTAGGGTACGGGTTAACATTGACATTGTTGAGTTATGGTTGTTATGGTAAGGGTTAACATTGACATCGTTGAGTTATGGTTGTTAGGGTACGGGTTAACATTGACATTGTTGAGTTATGGTTGTTAGGGTACGGGTTAACATTGACATCGTTGAGTTATGGTTGTTAGGGTACGGGTTAACATTGACATTGTTGAGTTATGGTTGTTAGGGTACTGGTTAACCCTTACCCTAACTATAACCATAACTCTACAAAGCAACGTCAGTGTTAACCCTAACCCTAACCACCATCATTAATCAACACGGTTCATAGTAACCCTACACATAACAACCATCACAACTTAACAAGGTCAATGTTAACCCAAACCACCACCACAAATTAAAAATGTCAATGATAATCCTAACCAAAATCATTAATCAACAAAGACTTTCTTACCCTAACCCTAATTACAACCATAACACAGCAAAGTCAATGATAACCCTAACCCTGACCACCATACTTATTCAAGAAAGTCAGTGTTAACTCTAAGCCTACCCATCGCCATAACTCAACAAAGTCAATGTTAACCCCAACCCTAACCCTAACTACAACCATAACACGACAAAGTCAGTGTTTACCCTAAGCTTAACCACCGCCATAACTGAACCATAATTGTGAATCCTAACCCTAACTACAACCATAAAACAACAAAGTCAATAATAACCCTACCCATCTTAATTATTCAACAAAGTAAGTGTTAACCCTAAGCCTAACAACCGCCTAACCATTATCATTACTCAACAAAGTCAATGTTAACTCTAACCCTGATCATTATCATTGCTCACCAAAGTCAATGTTAATCCAAACACTAACCATTATCATTACTCAACAAAGTCAATATTAATCCAAACCCTACCCATTATCATAACTCAACAAAGTCAATGTTAATCCAAACCCAAACCATTATCATAACTCAACAAAGTCAATGTTAATCCAAACCCCAACCATTATCATAACTCAACAAATGCAATGTTACTCCAAACCCCAGCCACTATCATTACACAACAAAGTCAATGTTAATCCTAACCGTTATCATTACTCAACAAAGCCAATGTTAACCCTAACCCTAACCATTATCATAACTCAACAAAGTCAATGTTAACTCTAACCCTAATCATTATTATAACTCAACAAGGTCAATGTTAACTCTAAACCTAATCATTATCATAACTCAACAAGGTCAATGTTATTCCAAACCCTAACCATTATCATTACTCACCAAAGTCAATGTTAATCCAAACACTAACCATTATCATAACTCAACAAAGTCAATGTTAATCCAAACCCTAACCATTATCATAACTCAACAAAGTCAATGTTAACTCTAACCCTAACCATTATCATAATTCAACAAAGTCAATGTTAATCCAAACCCTTACCATGATCATAACTCAACAAAATCAATTAACTCTAACCCTAACCATTATCATAACTCAACAAAGTCAATGTTAACTCTAACCCTACCCATTATCATAACTCAACAAAATCAATGTTAACGCTAACCCTAACCACCACCATAAATCAACAAAGTCAATGTTAACGCTAACCCTAACCATTATCATAAATCAACAAAGTCTATATCAACTCTAACCATTATCATAAATCAACAAAGACAATGTTTATTCCAACCAGAACTACCACCATAACTCAACAAAGTCTATATTATCCCTAACCCTAACAACTACAATAACTCAACAAGGTCATTGTTAACCCTAAACATAACCACTACCACATTCAATAAAGTTCAAATTGACCATAACCCTGATCACCACCATAAAATAATAAAGTCAGTTATCACCCTAACCCTAAGATAATGTTAACTCTAACCCTAACCACCACCATAGATCAACAAAGTCAATGTTAACCCTAATATCCCTAACCACCGTTAGAAGTTAACAAAGTCAGTGAAAACCCCTAACCCTAAACCATCATCATAGCTTAACCTTTTCGCTCTCAATGACGCTTTAAAGCGCGGTTGCAAACAGTTTGGGTCCTGGTCAGATGTTTTAAGTCATACTTCATAGACTCTTACTTTGAAATGATCTTGCAAACAACAAAATTGAAACAGAAGACAATACAACGGCGAAGGGGTAAAAACCTCGCAGAATATTTGAGAGTGAAAGGGTTAAGAAGGTCTATGAAATGCTTAATACTAAACACTGGTCAAAATTTTCATTCTCGTTATTATATTGAAATTCCTACCTGCTGAGTAAACAGTATAGACTCTAATCAGACGCCTGCATTATGTTGCGTCTGGTCAGGATCTACACTGTTTGCCTATATCATATATAGAGAGCCGCGGGCACAAATTACCAAATAGCTTGTTTCTAGTATGGAAGATAGCTGACCACTTTAAGCAGGTTGAAAGTAAAACAGAATGCGCCTTATGGTTAAAATAAAGAAGGGTTGAAAACGGGACCAAAGCTTTTGTCCGGTTTAGAGAGAATTCCGGTATTTAGAGATTCCGGTTTGGAGGGCTTCCGCTGTAAATACGCTATTCCTACCAATTTACGCGTTTATCTACGCGTAAGAAACGCATTGTGAACGGTTAACGAACGCTTAATGAACGGTTAAGGCCTAACGATTTGAACGCGTTTAAACGCGCTAATAAACGAATATACCCGAGATGTTGCGATTGGGGCGTCCGTTTTCCGTTTCACGCGGAGATTTCGGATCTTATCGATGATTGCCTTTTACGAAAAATCCGAATGAAACGGGTTTATCAAAAACAAGAATCGATTTGTCACTGGAGCATTCATATTGTAATGCGATTTTTGAAAACATTTTCTGTAAATGAGACGCCTCTTATCAAGATCTAAACTGGTTTCGCTTATAGAATTTATATAAATATAGACAGTTTGGATCTCGATCATAATGCCGAGTGACTCGGCGTTTCATCGAGATTATTTCTGTTTGATATGTATTAGAATAATTCCTTCCATGTTGATTTCTATTCAAACGGTTTGAATCCAGATCAAACGCCTGGCTGTATAGATCGGCATAGCATCAGGATCCAAACTGACAGCTTAGAATAAACCCAATTACTTTTCATAATAGTTAACACTATCGATTTAGATGTAGATGGGACACCGAGTAGTTCGGTTCTTATGTTTTACAGCTAAGAATGAAGCATACGTCTCGATTTCATTTTTACAGTTTGGCTCTAGATATATCTTTTACTTTGATGAGAGAGTATAATAACTGACACATACTTGCATATAAGATTTGGTTTATTTGGTTGATATTCCAATCAACCCCAATTAGGATACTTACTTTGATAAGCCACAGTTTTATTACCCCCCTATCCGGCTTGTGACGCAACACTGTCAGCGGCTTACCCTCTGATGTAACATGCATGCCACATGTGCTATTTGAAATTCCGCATGTTCATAGTAATAGTAATAAACACAATTTACAGAATCCTTTTTAAACCGTATCCTTTATATGGGAAAATAAATGTATATTCATAAAACTCTCACAGGATAACCTTTCTTCTTAAAGAAAATGATTTCATAAAATTTTGTAAGATTATATTTACTCCACAGTAACGATATTTACTAAATTCTTAAGTAGGATAAGAGCGGCCCGCAAGTCATACATGGATTACCTCCCTTTCTCCATGATTACTCCCCTTTCATCCGGGCTCTTTTAAACGCGTTAAGAAACGCGTAAAGAAACGGATAGTAAACGCGTTAAACGAAACGGGTAACGAACGCTTAACGAACGCGTAAGAAACGCATAAGAAACGCGTAAAGTGGGTAGGAATAGCGTATTTACCACTGTATATATATACGATAAACATGCTAATTTGATTAAACATGACTTATCGCATGACTTTGTTAAAGAATCAGCCAAATTTTATAGTCAGGTTCTGTTCTTATTCTGAATTTAAATTGGTAAGGGAGAAAACCCAAAGTGCTGGGTACATGTTATATTCTGCTTGGGTTATCTCCCTTATACAATGCAAAACATTAAAAAATATGTAATTTCTTTCAAAATAGATCTTGTAAAGAGCTCAGGATTCATTGTACGAGGTGTGTCTGTAAAGGTCGTGAAAAGTCACCAAGTTCAAACATAATTTAGACATACAAAACGTATACAAAATGTACCACTATATAACCCTTCCCCCCATAGAAGCACCTTTTAGCGCATTCAGTCAATGCCTCCGCTAAAGAAAATAGTACCAATTTATACAGTCAGGAATATGTACCATAAGTAATGTTTTCTTTATTCTAGCAGGACCAGGTGGTAGCTAAAAGCAGGCTGAAAGTAAAGCAGAATGTGCCCTAAGGCACATTCTGCTTTACTTTCAACCTGCTTTTAGTAGTCACCTGTTTTCAAAAATAAAAACAGGTTATGGGTTAAAGGGATAAAGAGCGTGATTTTTTAGTTGTCATGTGAGACATGGTCGCGCTACTGTATATGTTTGTGTGTTTTTTTCTTCATTTTTATAGATCGAGTTAGATCATTATTAAGTGAAATTTTAATATTTAAACAAACCTCACTTTTTATGCTTGTACCATCGCCAAATATGGCATTTTTACAACTAGATCTATAGTTGCTACGAGGCGGAGTTATCTTTGCCGCGTGCAGACACCACACGACGTCGAAAAACAACAAAATTCTTAAGGATTTTAGTGCCCTACTTAATGGGCATTGGGGGTGCAAACAGTATAGATCAAGACCAGTCGCCGCATCTAAGACGTGGTGGCTGATCTTGATCCACACTGTTTGGCACTCAAAAGCATAAACAGTGTTTTGTTTAGTAGTATTACATGTAGATCTATATATAATATTTGGTAGTAGAGAGGTGCAGAGCCTGAGATGACGACGGTGCTAGGTCTGCACAATTTGGCAGGGCAATAAGTTACTGCATTTTCTCATGGCATGGCCAAATAAACTGGTTCTGATTTTCCTTTGAACATTGAACAGGTATATCATCTCTAAGACCAATCCATATATAGTTTACCAATGAATTCATTAAGATGAAAACGCAACATAGATCTACTATTTAATTATTCGGGGAACCCAAGTTTGCCAAAACAACTAATCTATCCATCTCACTTATTGCTATAACATTTTCGGGCCAGGTACCCTCCAGAATGCATCTCCGCCATTCTAGAAAGAAATAAAATCCGGGGGCCCCATCCATAAAAGTGTTGGTAAATGTATTTAAATAAAAGGAAAACATTTTCTGTTGATAAATTTGACTATCTAGAGGTGGAACTGTACAGTTTCTCGTCGTATTAGAAACAAGGTATGGAGTAAAGGCTTTACTCTTGCAGCCAGCGCGGTAAAAGGAAGGCTAGGCTTGAACGAATGTTACGCACATCAGGGGGAGGGTGCGGGAGTGGGTACCCCCTCCAGCTGGTGGGGTCCGGGGGCCTCCCCCTGGAGAAAAATGCAAATTAGAACTAAAATGGTGAGTTCTGAAGTGTGTTTAGAGATATTTGGAGCACTGAATACGATCTATGTGAACTATACAATTATGGTCAAAGCTCCGTTATAACATAAAATAAATTTTTGTGATTAACATTTTTTCTGCTAAAATATTTTGACTTTTACCCGAACGAGAGGTACATGAAGCACCGTCAACGGTATTTTTTTATGATGCCACCTCAAATTTTTAGTTTTTAAGTTCCTGAGTTTCCGAAACTCGAACTTGAAAAATGCAAGTGGGGGTCCACCCCCGGGAGAAAAATGGAAATAAGAACTGAAATGGTGAGCTCTGAAGTGTTTTTGGAGGGAAGTGGGACACTAAATACAATCAATGTGAACCATAAAATTGCGTTGAAGGCTCCGTTTTTATTAGACAGAACCTTATTTTGTGACCAAATTTTCCCACTGCTACCCTATTTGACTTTACAAGACGCACGATAAGTACTCGAAACATTGAAGAAGTATTTCAGGCTGCCAACCTTGTAGTTACTAAGTGCTTGATTTTCTGAAACCTGAACTTGACAAATAGAAGTGGGGGTCCGGGGGTCCTCCCCCGGGAGAAAAAATTGAAATAAGAACTGCAATGGTGAGCTCTGAAGTGTGTTTGTAGGGATTTTGGACACTGAATACGATCAATGTGACTAACCTATAAAATTATATTTCCAAGAACTTTCGACTTTTAGATGATTTAGGTAGATCTATACATTGTACATACGATCATAATTCCTCCATGATCGTATGTACAATGTATACACTGTCTCTGACATGAATAAAGAAAATATTTCTTACACCTATAGATCTAGATATCTAGCCAAAATTATTAACAGATAATGTTATTCTTTTATTTCTACATTTATCAACACTAGATCTAGTAGATCTAGATCTACTTGAAACTTTTTTAGAGACATTGCCAGGGGCGTGTCTGGAGCGATTTTGAGTTTACGCACCATGGCTAGGGGGGTCCGGGGGCATGCTCCCCCGGGGAAAAATTTTCCATTGGAAAACCGTACGTGCGTTTTGAGGGGTATTTAGAATATAAAAAACCTTTCTAAAATGATAGTTAAACTATCGTTTTAGAAAGGGTTTTTTATATTCTAAATACCCCTCACAATGCACATAATAATATGTAATAAAATACATAAATCATTTTTAGATACATATCAAAACACAAATTATTAGAGCTATAAGAATATTCTTTGCTTGAATTAAACTGTTAAACTATTTAATTAGCAGGGTGTCCACCATTTTAGAGGAGCAAAATTCCCTGACATTTCCCTGACTTTTCCCTGACTAAAATCAAATTTCCCTGACTAACCAACTCCGCACGTACGGTTCTGACATATGTTAGCCTCCTCCTCCCCTACACCAGGAACGCATGTATACGTTCCTGTCTCCACCTTTCCCCTATATTACCAACTGCAATTGCATTACCCTCTATTCATGTTTCACTTTTGTCTGTTTACTTTCCCTTGACTTTACCTTCTATTGTACTTGTTTTATATACATGCACATGCATTTTCAAAACTAATTTACACATTTGAATGAGTGCTTGAAATGCACATCAAAATACAGAGAAAGATGCTTGCTCTTTCTGTGGCGTATTTAAAAACAAAATTAGTCTGTGCAAGTTTATTAGGGGGTTCCAGGGGAAGCTCCCTGGGAAATGTGTACTCCTAAATGGTCTCTGGTGCGTTTTTCACCACCAAACCAGGTAAAGTACTAGACTCTACCATAAATTTATGTAAGAATTCGACTCCTACATGAACTGCATAATATTTTATATTTTTGATAGATTATCTTCTGGCCTTTCTCTAACCCCTACCCTCTCCCCTGGGAAAATTTTGATTTCTAGATGGTCTCTGGTGCGTTCTGGGGGCGTTTAGCACATTCAAAACAGGTACAATACTAACGTAAATCTATGTCAAAATTCTGCCACTAATAGTTTAAATTGTAAGAAACGCCTTAAATTGTTATGGGCAATTTTACCATTCTCGTAAACTGAGTAGTGGACAACCTGAAACCTTATCACTTTCAGAGGGTGATTCTGAATTATGCGCGTTGTGTATAATTTGAAGTAGACTATTGAAGACACTTTTAAAAAAAACTATTTATTCCTCACCCGGGTCATGGAGGAAGTATCCATGCCCGGGTAAGGTGGTGATTTTTATTGCATTTTTAGCGTTTTTAAATTTTCGACTTTGTCAATTAACTTTACGCACGTGCGTGAGTGCGTAAGCCCAGACACGCCCCTGATTGCGTGCCTTTAGAACTGCCTTTCGGTATTTCTATCCACCGGGCAGAGAGGCCAAATTCGAAAAAGGGCGGGAATACGGCTTTGTATTTGTCATGTGATCAAAGTTGCCATAGAGCGAGGTCACATGATACACAAAATATTGAACTCGCGTGTAACCTGGCACGGTGCCCGCGGGGACTTTGATGTGTGAATTGATATGGATAGAGAGAAGAGATAAACATGCTGGAAAATAAACAAAGCCCGTTCCCCAGTTTACTAAGAGAATACAGTACAGATTATGACCGGACAGAACCGTAAGTTGCACAGACTCATTGATGTCAATGGCTTTCAGTCGCCGATCTATATTTAGCTGCTTGTTTATGTCCGTTTCTGTCATTCCACGAGAGGACGAAAATGACGCATCGTGCTTTCTGTAGTCGTGTATAGAGTTTCCCCCGTTTGATTTCTTGTGTTAAACTGTTCATACATGATCGTTATGATACTGTTATTGAATCTTAAAGAGTATCCATTACTGTACACTATATTTATTCCCTCATGTACATACCCGACGTATGTGGGTGGGGGTTAGTTATGGTCATTTCGTACCCTCGCCTTTTCGTACTCCTAGTCTATACTATTTAGTGATATCCGTGTTTTTCTACATCTACATGGTTACGTAAAGCTGTCAGACTTGACAATTTTATTACGGTGCGCAAGAAAATAAATATAAGAATAGATCTACAGAGAAAAAGAAAGGAAAGGTAGAAGAGAAAGCACGGACAGGGCACGCAATAGAGAAAAGGAAGAAATACAGATAAAAATTGTTAGTTGCTTCATCCCAAGAGACTGTACATGTGACCACTCCGTCTTGCGAGGCGCTACCAGGGACGGATCCCCGCTGGTACAGCTCAGAGTCTCATACAGGATGTAGCAAGTGGATCGGTTCCCATTAGAAGGGCAGGGTAGACAGCTCCCTGTTGAAGGATGCCAAAGTCTCAGGGAGCCTCAGCTACTGTAGCTGGTAGAGAATTCCATGCTGGTACTGTTCCTGGAAAGAAGGTGTATTTAAATCGGTCAGTCGATGGGGAGAAATGTCTGTATTGAAGAGAGTGCTTCGATCTTGTTGACGATTGTGATATTTCTAAATAATTTGAAGCTTGAATGTCAATTAGGTTATGTATGATCTTAAAAAAGCAAGTCAGCTGGATTTTAGATCTTCTAGCTTCCATTGTTTCCCAACCCAGTTCATCGAGCATGGAACTGACAGTCTGCTGGTGTTATGGTACCAATTCAGGGCAAATCTTGCGGCTCTTCTTTGGACCATTTCTATCTTATGGCAGTGTTTTTTGCGGAATTTTAAGGGCTCCATGCTGCTGCACAATATTCCAGGTTTGGTCTAACAAGAGAGAAGTAGGCATTAGTTTTAGTGTTAGAACTTGCTGAGCAGAGATTTCGTCTTAAAGCAACCAGATGGTGCATTAAAAATAGTAATTTGTAAATATGTGTCAAACGCTTATATAAATGGTAAAGAATTAGTTTAGGATAAGAAATTCTGTTTAAAAAAATGAATTTCAATAAAAAAAAATATTGGTCTCTGGTGGGATTCGAACCCATGGCCCGGCATTGGCGGACAGAAGGCAAAATAGGGGAAACCGCTTAGACCAATGGACCACGGAACTATCCTTTTATCTCGGATCGATTTAACGTATTTCAATGTGTTGCGGTCGAAAGTGCATACAACTTCGTAATTCGGCTCGTGTTTATGTCTGAGCCCGTGTAGAGAAGCAACAGCAACAACTATACCGTCTACTAGTCGGTATAGAAAAACGATGGAAAATATCTAAAAATCTAAGATTCGGTGACGATTCTTGAGACTTTTTTTGGACTGATCATATTTTTTTAATGTCAGAAGCCAAATAATGCCACAAATTTGCTTTTATTTGAGTATTTTATTTTATTTTGACAAGTACACCATCCGGTTGCGAGTCGCTTTAAGAAGCCGAACATGTTATTGGCTTTTTTGGTGATTCTGTTTATATAGTTTTCATCATTCCGCATCCCTATAGATCTTAATCCAGTAGCCATTTTTGTGACTGTATTTTTTGGTAGATCCACCTTTAAACACTGAGAATTTTTAATAGAATCTAGATCTACTTTGACCAAAATAATAGAATATCAAATAGATCTATTTAAGAATAAAAAGTCTGCTTTAACTGCATGCAGTAAAGGAGGCTTAACTTTCACCTACTGCACTAACGTGTTTGCACATATTGTTGTGTTTTATTAACCTGTCAAAATTTAAATAATTATACGTTGGCTGAACTCGCTATATATACATGTAGCTTTGGTCTATAAGTTGATTGTTTCCGCTATGTTTTACGGTCAGGGTTGAAACATGAAGGTGGCCAGCTTATAAAGCAAGGAGCTTTCTGTTTTACTTTCACCTTGTTTTAAGCAGCCAACTGTCTTAAACATGAAATAGTTTATGTAATTTAGTGGTCGTAATAGAGATGTTTTAGTGTACTTTTTAACGTAGAAACTAAACAAGTTTACCATGTGCTCCCATATACTACACCAGGCTACACACATTGATGTCCAAAGTAATTTAAAGAACTCCGGGTTTTATCTTTAATATTGTCATTTAATTTATATTGTAAATCTAGATAATTTAACAAGACAAAAATAAGTAGATGACGGCTGTTACGAGCTGAAATGCATATTTTCTCGAGGGTAAACCTGACATTCAGGGCTCCAGATAAGAGTAGTTTTTCAAAAACTAAAATCTTTATTTCTGCATTAAACCCTATGGTGTCACTACTCATTAGAATCGTCTCTTTGAGACGATTCTAATGAGTAGTAACACCATAGGATTGGTGCTGAAATGAGTGAGAAACAGTTGGATTTGTTCAGAAAACTACCCCTTATCTGGAGCCCTGACATTACAACCATACATAATGCAAGCATGGCTAAAATCTTAACGGAGTTCAATGACCATCAAAACATTTAAATAGACACATTTTGAATGTTTGCGTGTGAAAGCCATGGCGACACATCACATTTGCACAATATCCTTCATACTTTCCGCGAACACTCCACTTACACACTTTCGCTATACCAAACAAACACAGGGCTGCCATAAGTTGACATGAAAAATCCTAATATTTCCTAATTTGCATTTTAGAAGTGCAATTTTACAAATGGTTACCTTTACCGAAACGCCTGTTTCTAATTTTGTTGACGAGTGACTACTTAACTCTTTCCTCCCTGAAACTTTAAATGGACAATTCCAGTTTCCATTTTAGTCTAGTCCATTTCTGACTTTTAAGGGTTGTTTTTGTCAATGTTTGGCATTGTGACAAACAGTGAATGCCCTGATCAGAGGGCTCCTTTCGGAGCCCTCTGATCAGGGCCGTCACTGTTTGCATAGGACAAGTGTACTATTCACATGTACACTGTTTGAAAAGCACGCCTATATGCGAGACTAGGGTTCAAAGGGTTAAAGCAGACTGGAAGTAAAGCAGAATGCGCCTTAAGGTGCAGTCTGCTTTACTTTCAGCCTGCTTCTAAGCTACCATATACTAGAAAAAAAATCCTAAGATTTAGGAAAAATCCGGAGAAATGGCAGCCCTGCAAACATACCAAATACCACTTAAGGTACTGGACGTGCGACTGGATGACTGTCTGTCAGCTCTTGTCCGTCCTTACATCCGAAGCTGTAGCTCTAGAAGGGATGAACAGATTTGAATGAACTTTAGTGTGATTATTCATTATCACCATGGCAGATTTATGGATTTAGGCATTTAGGAGTTATTGCACTTTGACTGCATTTCTGCATTTCTCGTCCATTTCTTAAGAAACTTCACACACTTGTTCACAAATATCACCACTTTATCTTGTACTAATTTCGTCTCCACTTCCTGCTGCCCAAAACTGGGTCACTGTTACTTTAACCTTTTCCCCCATAAATACACCTTTTTACGCCTTTAATTTATTCATCCACTGAAGAAAAAAGTTCCAATTTATATAGTTATGAATATGTATTATAAGAAATATGTTCGATATTCTAGTAGATGGTAGCTTAAAGCAGGCTGAAAGTAAAACAAAATGCGCCTTAAGGCGCATTCTGCTTTTCTTTAAATCTGCTTTAAGTGGTTTTTTATCTTCAATACAAGAAACAGGCTATGGAGTAATGGGTTAAATAGAAATTGACAGACTTTTCATAGTCACCTCTCTACAGGCTGCATTTCATATATCCAATACTCCCAAAACTTCACCTACAAACTGTCCACTTCCTTCTGCCCAAAACTGGGTCACCGTTACTTAAAATAGAAATTGACAGAATGTTCAAAGTCACCTCTCTACAGGCTGCATTAAACTAGGTCACCATTACTATAGACACACATACGAAAGAATTTTCAATGTCACCTCAGGCTGCATTTCTTATCCAATTCTCACAAAACTTCGCATATGTTTTCACAAACATGATATATTTATCGCTTATAATCCTATGGACATACAGATAGCTATGCTTTGTTTCAAATGGAGGAATAAACAAACATAATATTTTATTTTGTACAGTCAAACTTGTATTAAATGTTCACAAGTGGGAAACAGGCTATGGAGTACTGGGTTAATGGATTTTTGTCTTCACATTGTCAACTATAATTATATCCTCGCTTAGCGTATTCATGTATTATCGGTAGTAACTTATGTAAACCGCTTGGGTTCAGATAAGATGCCAAACAATTTGGCACATCTCATCTAGATTCAAACTTTTGAGCCCATTACCCCATAAATATGCCTTTTAATGCCTTTAAATTATTTTAGCATTGAGGAAAATAGTTCAAATTTATACAGTTATGAAAATGTATGACAAGATCTATTTTTTATACTCTAGCAGATAGTAGCTTAAAGCAGGCTGAAAGTAAAGCAGAATGCACCATAAGGTGCATTCTGCTTTACTTTCAACCTGCTTTAAGTAGTCACCTATTTCAAAACTAGAATCAGGCTATGGGATAAGGGGTTAACTCTCAGATGGGACTTTTCCAGCAATAATGGAGGGCAAGTCATTTTCAGATATTTTCCTTCAGGAGCTTTTCTGCTTTTCTATAAACCATCTGTCAGCTACCTGAAAACAAGCTTGGGCAAGTGTTAAAATGAGCTACAGTAATACCTCTCTATTACAACCACTGAAACGAATTAAGGCAAATTGATTGTTTAAAAGTCAGGTGACAGCTTAAAGCAAGGTGACAATAAAACAGGAGTTTTCTGTCCTTGCTATAACCCATTACCCCATAAATAGCCTTTTTATGCCTTTGATTTATTTCATCACTGAAGAAAATAGTTTCATTTTAACTCTTTGAACCCTAGTCCCGCCTATAGGCGTGCTTTTCAAACAGTGTACATGTAAATAGTACACTTTTCCTATGCAAACAGTGACGACCCTGATCAGAGGGCTCCGAAAGGAGCCCTCTGATCAAGGTCTTCACTGTTTGTCACAATGCCAAACATTGACAAAAACAACCCTTAAAAAGTCAGAAATGGAATAGACTAAAATGGAAACTGGAATTGTCCATTTAAAGTTTCAGGGAGGAAAGAGTTAAACTGTATTATTTGCAATTGTTTCTATATCCTAGCAGATACTTCACTTCACTTCACTATCCGGTTTATTTGTTGATCAGGCCACAATTAATCCTCTGCTGAGGGTGGGGCCTGACTGTCCAGTCTCGATTGAAGTCTTCCTCTCCATTCCTGTCTGTGATGAGGGTTGATGGGGTCCATACCCAGGGCTTTTCTGTCACGTTTCACAACGTCCTCCCAAGACAATTTGGGTCTGCCAGTGGTCCTCTCTGCTGGAACGTTCATCTGACGAACTTTTGCAATCCAACCTGTGCTGCGCTCAACGTGCCCCAGCCAACGAAGTCTGCTCTTCTGCATGATGGCTGTGACGCTTTCCGAGTTGACTTGGGTGAGGAGGGATTCAAAAGGAATGCTTTGTTCAGGCTTCACCAAACACATCCATCTGATCATTGCTTTGTCATTTCGCTGCAGTTTCTTTAGTGTGTTAGAAGAGACAGCCCAAGTTTCGGAGCCATACATTAGCACACTTCTAACACATGATGAGTAGACACGACCCCTTGTAGCTGTTGGTAGGTGCTTGTTTGTTAAGATTGGTAGCAGCTCTCTAAACTGTTTCCAGGCAGACTTGCAATGTGTAGCTGCAGCGAGTTCACATCCTCCACCTGATGACAGCATGTCTCCAAGGTAACAGAAGTCTGTCACTACTTCGACCTTGTCATCGCCAGTACCAACCTCCGTCAGTGGTCTACCATCTATTGGTCTTGCAGCGCCATCACAAAGCAAGCACTTAACCCATTACCTCTTAGCCTATTTCTAGCTTTGAAAACAGGTGACCACTTAAAACAGGTTGAAGGTAAAGCAGAATGTGCCTTAAGGCACATTCTGCTTTACTTTCAGCGTGCTTTAAGCTACCATCTGCAAGATATAGAAAATATTTCTTCTGATACATATTCTTGGCTGTATAAATTGGAAATAATTTTTTCAGTAAAGGAATAAATAGAGGCGTAAAAAGGCGTTTTTAAGGGGTAATGGGTTAAAGTGCGGATCTGCTTTGAGCGGGCCCTTTATGCCACTGCACTTTTTGTGAACCCATCGTGAACAGTGGGTGCATGGGATTGAGTTGTTGCCTGTTCCACTCAGGCATACAGCACATGGGTATTTTCCTGTTTTCCTCAGTAGGTTGAGGTTGGGACCAGCGATCATGACCTTGGTCTTACCCATGTTGACTCTGAGACCTTTCTCCTCCATGCTATTCTCCCATCTATCCAGACGTTCCTCCAGTGCTTCAAGTGAAGTGTCAATGATCGCCAGGTCGTCGGCATAAAGGAGCTCCCCATGGGCAGCTGGTACGAAATTCTAGAGATAGAGCCTCGAGATAATAGCTTAAAGCAGGTTGAAAGTAAAGTAGAATGCGCCTTGAGGCGCATTCTGCTTTACTTTCAACCTGCTTTAAGTGGCCACCTGTCTTCAAAACTAGAAACAAGCCATGGGGTAATTGGTTAAGCAATCACCTGTCTTAAACATCTATTAATTTACACAAATTAGTGGTCGTAATAGAGAGGTTTTGTTGCATATATTTTATTTAAAGTTGTTAATATGTTGAATACAACAAGCGCAAGCGGTTCAGAGGGGTTATGTTAGTACTCAGGGCAAGCACAGGCATGTCATGGCCAACTGTACCAGTTGCGGTAATTTATTTTTTTCAGCATCATTTATTGATCCCTATAACTATAACATAGTTCTGCTCTGCTCAGCAAAGAGCATGTTGAAAGTGCCAACTGCCGGAGTTTATGCCTCACTTCACCCATTCAATGTGGACTAAATCAAGGCTCCAGATAAGAGGGAGTAAACTAAACAAATCCAACCATTTCTCACTCATATCAGCACTAAATCCTATGGTGTTACTACTCATTAGAATTGTCTCAAAGAAACGATTCTAATGAGTAGTGACACCATAGGGTTTAGTGCAGAAATAAAGATTTTAGATTTTTGAAATGCTCCCCTTATCTGGAGCTCTGCTAAAGCTTACAAGCACAGAATGACTTCTGCTAAATTCTTTAAAAAGTGACATTGCAGAAATTACTGAATTGCAGAAAGTTAATTGATTGCAGGAAATTTAATCTGAACAGCAAACAGTTTGGATCAAGACCAGGCCTAACATTTTGTCAAGCCTGATCTGTATCCAGTCCGTGTGCAATGGTCTTTTTTACTTGTTCCGTCTTTGTTGAAGGGGCTGATACATAATTTATGGCGAGAGCTACAATAAAACCTCTCTATTACGACCACTAAATTGTGTTAGTTATTAGGTGTTTACAACAGGTGACTGCTTAAAGCAAGGTACCAGTAAAACAGAAAGCTCCTTTAGGAGCTTTCTGTTTTACTGTCACATTGCTTTAAGCTGTCACCAGTCTTTTATACAATGGATTTGCCTTCTTTTTAGTGGCCGTAATAGAGAAGTTTTACTGTACAAGGTAATATTGCATAGCCAACATTTCTCGAGATGATGACAACGATAAATCATAATGCTCATTTGATCAAAGTGATTTTCAGTTCACAATACAAGCTCTCTGAGTAACCAACCATTTAGGTTTAATGGGAATACAGATGGCTTCATAAAACAGGGCAAAAATAATGCAGAAAGCTTCTTAAGGAGTTTTCTGCATTAGATCTATTTTAGTATTGCATTAATCTGCCACCTGTCTTAACCCATTATCCCATAGCCTGTTTCTAGTTTTGAAAATAGGTGACCGCTTAAAGCAGGTTGAAAGTAAAGCAGAATCTTTAAGCTTACTGTAACCATCTGCTAAAATATAAAAAATAGCTTTCATCATACATATTCATAACTATATAAATTGGAAATATTTTGCTCAGAAGAGAAATAAATGAAATTGCGTAAAAAGGCGTATTTATGGGGTAACGGGTTAAAGACTGTCAATGAAATCGAACCCAGGACCTCTCGCTTGGAAGGCGAGCGTTGTAACCATTGAGCCAAAAGTCCTGCCTATATTTCACTACAGTATTATGTCACGTAGTGACACTTACTATAAAATTTAATAGAACTTGACAGATTTTTTCATGTCACCACTATATACTCCTTTTCTGATTTTCATGAAACTTCACACACGTGTTCACAGATATCACCTCTTGTGCCAGTTTTCATTCCAGTTTCTGCTGTCAAAAACTAGGTCACTGTTACCATAAATAGAACTTGACTAAATTTTTGACACACCACTCTACACCTTTCATTTCTTCTAAAGGATCTTTCTGAATTATTTTAGTCCTGCATTTATCTGCCACAGCTTAACCCTTTCCCCCATAGAAGCGCCTTTTAGCGCATTCAGTTTATTCTAAGGGAGTGCCCTGAAGAAAATAGTTCCAATTTATACATTCATAAATATGTATAATACAAAATATTTTCTATATTCTAGCAGATGATAGCTTAAAGCAGGCTGAAAGTAAAGCAGAATGCGCTTAAAGCGCATTCTGCTTTACTTTCAACCTGCTTTAAGAGGACACCTATATTCAGTACTAGAGATATGCTATGTAGGAAAGGGTTAAAGTAAGTTGACAGGGAAACAGAAAACTCTTCTGTTTGACCGTCACCTTGCTTTAAGCAGTCACCTATCTTAAACACCTAATAATTAACACAATTTAGTTGTCCTAATAGAGAGGTTTTACTGTATTTGATTATATTTTAAAGGAGTAGGAAAGTTGAGCTGACCAAGAGTGCTACTGGGGTGGGCTTGGCTGTGTTTGGGAGAGATGGACAGGGTGTGTATGTGTCCTATATCATTCCTGGAGGACCAGCAGACAGCAGCAGTCAGATCAGGGTTGGTGACAAACTACTCAGGGTAAGATATAGAGGGTAATAAATTCCTTTGGATTGATATCAAAAATATATAACGAGAATGGGTTGTTATCTGGTTAAAAAACAAGTCCACAAGACGATTTTTTTAACCAGATAACAAGCTATTTGAGCCATATATTTTTCATATCCATCCAAATGAATTGATTATTCTATTTATTATATACATTTTAATGACGTTATCACAGAAAAAAAACCACAAAAATAATTGTTTACACGCAACAACACAAAAATTATTGTGACGTGACATCACAAAAATGATATCGTCATTAGTGATGATATTAACTGTGACTATATGAATTTATCTGAGAAGTCTCTATAAATCATCAATAGGTATATAATAAATACAGTAAAACCTCTCTATTACGACCACTAAATTCAAGGCGTATAAAAAGAGGTTTTACTGTATAAATCTGACATGAATTTACATTTTTCATTAACTTTTATTAAGCATTTCCTCCAAAGAATAACCTTTGGAAGCTTCTACACATTCCCCTGCATAAGAGCATGGATGCCTCTACACATTCCCCTGCATAAGAGCATGGATGCCTCTACACATTCCCCTGCATAAGAGCATGGATACCTCTCCCTATTCCCTTGCATAAGCGCATGGATGCCTCTACACATTCCCCCTGCATAAGAGCATGGATGCCTCTACACATTCCCCTGCATAAGAGCATGGATGCCTCTCCCTATTCCCTTGCATAAGCGCATGGATGCCTCTACCCACTCCCTTGCAATAAGAGCATAGATGCCTCTCCCTATTCCCTTGCATAAGAGCATAGATGCATCTCCCTATTCCCTAGCATAAGAGCATGGATGTCTCTACCCATTTCCCTGCATAAAAGCATGGAAGCTTCTACAGATTCTCCTACATAAGAGCATGGATGCCTCTACACATCCCCCTACATAAGAGCATGGATGCCTCTACCCATTCCCTTGCAATAAGAGCATAGATGCCTCTCCCTATTCCCTTGCATAAGAGCATGGATGCCTCTACCCATTCCCTTGCAATAACGGCATAGATGCCTCTCCCTATTCCCTTGCATAAGAGCATAGATGCCTCTCCCTATTCCCTTGCATAAGAGCATGGATGCCTCTACTGATCCCCCTGCATAAGAGCATGTATGCCTCTACACATTCCCCTACATAAGAGCATGGATGTCTCTACCCATTCCCTTGCATAAGAGCATAGATGCCTCTTCCTATTCCCTTGCATAAGAGCATGGATGCCTCTACCCATTCCCTTGCAATAAGGGAATATATGCCTCTCCCTATTCCCTTGCATAAGAGCATAGATGCCTCTCCCTATTCCCTTGCATAAGAGCATTGATGACTCTACCCATTCCCCTGCATAAGAGCATGGATGTCTCTACCCATTCCCCTGCATAAGAGCATAGATGTCTCTACCCACTCCCCTGCATAAGAGCATGGATGCCTCTACCCATTCCCCTGTATAAGAGCATAGATGCCTCTACCCATCCCCCTACATAAGAGCATGGATGCCTCTACCCATTCCACTGCATAATTAGAGCATGGTTGTGTTTATCCATTCCACTGCATATATGCCTTAGGATGCAGCCTACCAATTCCTCTGCATAAGATCATTGGATGCCTATCCATTCCCCTGCATAAGAGCATTGGATGCCTATCCATTCCCCTGCATAAGAGCATATATGCCTCTATCCATTCCCCTGCATAAGAGCATAGATGCCTCTATCAATTCCCCTGCATAAAAGTCATTGGATACAGTCTACCAATTCTTTTGCATTGGAACATTCTAAGATGCCATTACTTTGTTGTGATGTTTTGAACTACAGGTGTCAGCTTATAGAATGTAAAGTAGAAGGTCATGAATATGTTTATAAGATATATTTTCTATATTCTAGCAGATTGGAGCTTAAAGCAGGCTGAAAGTAAAGCAGAATGTATTTTCTAAATTCTTGCAGATGTGAGCTTAAAGCATGCTGAAAGAAAAGCAGAATGTGCCTTAAGGCACATTCTGCTTTACTTTCAACCTGCTCTAAGTGGTTGCCTGTCTTCAATCCTAGAAACAGGCTGTGTGGTAAAGGGTTAAATTTGTATATTATTTATATTTCCAACAGGTAAATGGCCAGGATGTTGTATCTGCATCGGAGGCTGAGGTACAAGACTTGCTGGAAAGGAAAGGAGACAAAACTGTCGAGATCGTCTGCCAGAATAGGCTGGAAGGTACATTGAAAAATGATTAAAAAGTTTAAAGATCACCATTATCTTAAATGTAGACTGGTATGTGCTACCTATACATAGTATGTGTGCAACTGAGAGTCAATAATTATGTTGGCAGTGATTAATATACAGTTATTAAACAGCCAGGGCGGGCCATCATGCTTATTGGCACAAGTTAGCCAATGTGGCTAACGAGTGTCAATAAGCAACAACGGCCTGCCCTGGCCGTTTAATGACTTGTTTATTGTATACCTGGTTCAAAACCAACGAATATGTAGATTGTTTGAATGTTTACATAAGGGCGGCCTTTATAGAAACCAAATTACGTCATCTTAATCGAACGTTGGCCATTTTGAACGTTACGTTGCTTACGTTTTCACGTGCATAAGATCTGTTGCCCTCGGGCCAATAACCGGATGCAGTCCAATAATATTGGACTGCATCCGGTTATTGGCCCGCTCAGCAAGGGCGTATTGCATTCTTATCAAAGTAAATCTGTTACTGTTTATAGTAAGGTATACAATAACTTCAGTGTAATATGAGATTAGGTCGGTAAGATTTATATGTCGATTTACCAATTTATTATATATTGAAGCGGAAGATACACATTATTTTTGCTAAAAATTTGCTTACACAATATTGGTCAACTATCACTTTTTTGTCCGCTCATGCAGAAGAGGTGAGGAGCTCCTGTCCAACTGCAAAAAATAGGCAGTGGACCTCCCCGTCTGGAGGTGGGGGCTCATTTTCTGTTCAAAAAAATGTTTTCTACTAAATTATGAAATTGAATTAAATATGTTAGTGTTTTACGCAAGAACGCAGAAGATTTTCATCAATGAAATCCCCTCATAATGACAATTGTGTTTGAAGCGGGTGATAGAATGGATTTGATTTTACATCGCTTCTGTATTCTTTCCTGTTACAACAAAACTAAATGCCAAAGGCAATGCAATAAAATGTAGAGAATAATGATTTCTGGAAAATGTTACGGAGCCTTACTGGTGTTTGATGAGGATCCATTCTGTCTGCATAGAACATGTTTGGCTTAAACACATATATAAAGACAGAGTAGTGTATTTGCCCCTGTAACACAAGTTTTGTTGTACAGTGTTCCCTCCCTACAACGGCCCTCCCAACAACGATCCCCTCCTTAGAACAACCCTTGTCTCAGTTCCCTAAACAGGACAATTATGTCCAATCTATTCATGGCTGCAATGTCGTCTGCTTAAAATTGTCATTTGCTGTTTTTCTCAAAATTACATAATGAACATTTTGACAGAAATAAACTTAATGATGAGTGACAAACAGTTTGAATCCAGATCAGGCGCCGCATTACGCGGCGTCTGATCTGGATTTCAGCTGTTTGCAAATGTAAGCCAATTTCCCTCCATATAATGACTCCCTCTGAACAACACACACAATTTTGTCTCCCATTGAATGTTGTTGTAGAGAGGGAGCGCTGAAGTTTATGAGTACACAAGTTGTTTTGTATTTCAGAGTACAGGGAACTGGAGGCCCAGCTACAGGATGAAGGGGATGCTGACAGTCTTGAACTGCTCATGCAAGGCAAAGAGGATAGGTGTGCATAATTACACAGTATTACACATCTTGTCATTGCATATTTAGAGGATATTGAATGAGTGTGTTTTCAGTATTGAATTTATTGGACACAACATATTTTATCCAATGAGTTCAATAGATTCAATACCGAAAACACACAAATTCAACATTCTATTTATCACATAATCAACAAATGACACAAAACTCTGAATGTTCTTACTTTCAATTTGACCTCAGCTAAGAGGAAAATGAGTCGCTGTAACTGATATTGGGTTTTACTCGTCCATTGATAAAAGCAGTACCAAAAGAAAAAAACACAACATCAAATGTTGGGAAAAGACTTGTCTGAGAACACGCTCACTTTTAGACTAAATCTACACATTGATTTTCTTTAGTTGGTTTTTAGCTTACCTGAGTTAACTCAGGGTGAGCTTTTGCAATTCTTGAATGTCCGGGGTCTGTTGTTTGTCTTCCGTCGTTCGTCATCAACAATTTTAGTGTTTACAGTCTAGAGGCCACAATTTTAATTCAATCTTTCTCAAACTTGCATAGATTGTATATTACCATAAGAGTTCGGATGAGTTGGATTATATTTGAAATTTGAAGGCATGACGTCATTATGATGTAATGTCTGAAATTAAAAAAAACAAGATTTATTATTCATGTTACAAGAGGGTTTATCAGTCTTATTGAGAGTCACTGTTGTTACAATGTACTACATAACCTTTTTGTGAGATTGCTCGGGAGAAAAAAAGTGATATAGACTTTATAGACTGATAGTTGGAAACTTGAAAGTGAACATTTCCTTTAATCCTGATGTTTCAAGTTTGTTTGTCGGTGTAGTAATATTGTATTTTGGTGATTCAAAAATTGAAAATTAGTATAATTAAGGAATAATTCGAATATTTATTGTTTTCATGGAGGTATGAAACAAAAACCTGGTCACAATGTATGAAACCGCGAAGCGGTTTCATACAAAAGTGTGACCAGGTTTTTTTTTCATACCTCCATGAAAACAATATATATTCCGAATTATTCCTTATAATTTAATATCACTACTGAATTGAAGAAAGTAGTTAAATAGAGAATCTGACGCGAATGTTCATTTTTAACGCTTTTAAAATGTAAGTTGTAGTCCCTCCGCCATATATTTTCCACCAAAAAGCGTCGTTGTTTTGTAGTAACGTCGACGTCAATGACGTCATTTGGCGTCCTGCTTCATGCAGCGCTTGATGAGAGCAGCTGGACTAAGCGAAAGTAGTCCTGACAAGGCGTGGCCTAAATTTTATTTTTTTCATGGAGTTATGAAACAAAAATTACAGCCAATCACAGCTAACCAAATGGAATGGAATCAAACAATATTAAATTATTTATTATATGAACAGTGTGCCATACGATTTATATTGCACTCTATATTTTGCATGTCTGTGTGATTAACCCATTACCCCATAGCCTCTTTCTAGTTTTGAAGACAGGTGACCAATTAAAGCAGGTTGAATGTAAAACAGAATGCGCCTTAAGGCGCATTCTGCTTTACTTTCAGCCTGCTTTAAGCTACTATCTGCTAGAATATAGAAAATATTTCTTAAGAGTTTTTTTTGTAACAGTATAAATTCGAATTATTTTCTTCAGTAGAGGAATAAATTAGTGGTGTAAAAAGGCGTATTTATGGGGTAATGGGTTAAAGCTGTTATTGAACCTTTTAGTCATACACAATACAGACATCCTTATGCACTTCTGTGTGAGGGAAAAAGGTAAACCCATGTATGTCTGGTTATTGCAATGAACTCTCCCTGTATACTTGCTGGAAGATTTCATTGTAGATACATGACCCCGCCGGACCAAGTCCTTTGGATAAGAGGTCTGATGTATGAGTGCTTTACACTTGGCGTCTAAAAGAACCAGAGAACTCTTTCAATAATAAGAGTAGGGCATCGTGCCCGGGTTCTGTGGTTCCGCTCCCCTATCTCTGGGGCGTCCAATTAGCCCATAGATGGCAGAAATGGACGTTAACAAAACCAAAAAAACAAAATTGTAGATACACGAGGGTCACTAGGTCTAAAGACACTGCAGCGTTCATACAGCAAAATATTCATAATTATGATATAGCAAACAGTGCAGACCCTGATGAGACATTATATAAATATTAGATGGCAGTTTGCGTGACATTCAAATTGTCAACCCGAGAAACAGCATGTCACCCCGAGACGTAGCAGTGGGTGACATTCTTGTTTTCGAGGGTTGACAATTTGAATGTCACGCAAACTGACATCTAATATTTATTTTATTACACCGAGCTTATCAACCCTGGATTTGGAATCGTTTTATTCGTATTTTATAAAATGTGTTGTGAAAACCAATTCAGCGCGGACATGTACATAACGCGGGAAATGACGTCGCCGTCTTACGACGTCACATTGTTTATAATAACCTTCTAATGTATCCAATAGCGAAAGTCATGTCAATGCTGACAGTACGTTTTCGGACGGAGTAAAAAAGTAATGTCCTTTAGAGTGACGTCACACAAAGAATATCATAAAGAGTGACAGTATATTTTGAATAGATGTAAATAACATGCAAAATGTTAACTGTAGGTCTATGGGAATTTAACATTGTAACTCAAAGCGAGGTGTAATAATGGATAATGTGGTATCTCATCAGGGTCTACACTGTTTGCTGTACACTTCAGTAGACAATAAGGCTTAGATTGGTTAAGTATCTCATTTTATTGCCTTGATATTTAGGTAATTTGTGTTTGTCTGTTCAGCGTTCCCTCTCTACAACGACACCCAAAGGGAGACAAAAATTGTGTGCATTGTTCGGAGGGAGTCGTTATAGGGAGGGAAATTGGCTTACCTTTGCAAACAGCTTGAATCCAGATCAGACGCCGCGTTAAGCGGCGTCTGATCTGGATTCAAGCTGTTTGAAAATGTAAGCCAAGTCTTAATTTTCCCTCCCTATAACGACTCCATATTTATTCCATTAATCATTATATTTATTCCATCATAATGTAACTTTGAGAAAAAACAGCAGACAACAATATTTCAGCAGTGAAAGCGTTAGACATAATTGTGTTGTTTGGGGGATTGCGGCAAAGGTCGTTTTATTGAGGGAGTCGTTGGGAGGGCCGTTGTAGAGGGGGAGCACTGTTTTTATATCATGCTTTTGTACATATAAATTTGCTCATCTATTTCACAAGACAAGCAGCGAGGTTCAGCGGTAGATCAGATGACAGGAGACACAATAGAGGTGCCCATTCTTCCAAGTCCCGGGCCTCAGGCAGAAATGTTTCCACTTCCATGTCAGTTAGAAAAGCTGATGAAAGAAGTCGAAAGTCTGAAGAAAAGGTATGTAAAGAATGTTTAGAGCTTGGAGCAAAACTATTGTAACTCCTTCACAATTGTGAAGGAGTTACAATAGTTTTGTACCAAACCCTCGATGTACAAACAACATTCCTAATCAATAGGAAACACAGTCAACAGTCACATACAGTAAAACCTCTCTATAACGACCACTAAATTGTGTTAACCCATTACCCTATAAATACGCCTTTTTACGCCTTTTGTTTATTATTACACTGAAGGAAATATTTCCACATTATACAGTCATGAATATGTAGCATAAAAACTATTGTCTATATTCTAGCAGATATTAGCTTAAAGCAGGCTGAAAGTAAAGCAGAATGTGCCTTAAGGCACATTCTGATTTACTTTCAACCTTCTTTAAGTGGTCACTTCTCTTCAAAAAATCTAGAAATAGGCTATGGGGTAATGGGTTAATTGTAGATGTTCAACCCCTAACACAATGAATACGCCTTTTTAGCTCGCCTGTTCGTAGAACAGCAGAGCTAATGTCATAGCCCCGGCGTGAGCGTGAGTGTGGCTAATGTTAAAGTTTTTTGGACGGGTTGTTTTAAAGCTTAATATTTGTGCTAGGGTTATAAAATTTTGTATGGAGGTTCATTTGGGGTTAAACATTGATGTTATGAAGTTTGAATTTAAAAATGATTTTAATTTATGTCAATTTTCGACATGTTTTGGACTTAGGTTTTTCGACTACAAACCACCAGGTTAAAGTTTTTTGGACGGGTTGTTTTAAAGTTTAATACTTGGGCTAGGGTGCTTTAATTTTGTATGGAGGTTCATTAGGGGTCAAACATTGATGTTATGAAGTTGAAATTTAAAAATAATTTTCATTTTTGTCAATTTTTGACACGTTTTGGACTTAGTTGTTTTGACTACAAATCACCAGGTTAAAGGTTGCACGGGTTGTTTAAAGTTTAATATAACTAGACTAAGACTCAACATTAACTTAATAATAGTTCTAAACTGAAAATTGATTTTCTTTTGATACAAGATGTTTTTTAGACTTAAACTTTAAACAGGCGAGCATCAGGTGGCTTTGACACCCATTTCTGGTCTGTATTACTCCACTGAATAAAATAGTTCCATTTATACAGTCATGAACTATTAAATCTATTTCTATATCTTGGCAGATTGTAGCTTAAAGCAGGTTGAAAGAAAAGCAGAATGTGCCTTAAGGCACATACTGCTTTACTTTTAACCTTCTTTAAGTGGTCACCTATCTTCAGAACTAGAAATAGGCTATGGGGTAATGGGTTAAGGCAGATGACTACTTAAAGCAAGTTGACAGTAAAACAAAGCTCCTTTAGGACCTATTTTACTGTCACATTGTTTTAGTGGTCGTAATGGTGAGGTTCTACTGTATGTAGGCATGATATCACAGCAAAGGCTCATATAAAACTGAGAGTTTCTCACATAACTACCCCTGTTTTCATTAGCGAACAAGGATCGTGAATATCCTTGTCTCCAACATGTGTGAGATCAATTTGATGATGTTACTATAACGTCACTATTTATAAAGGTGTTTTGACGTCACTGGGGTTCCAAAAAATGCATATTGCTTTACAAATAGCTTAAAATCGTTAGTTATGTGAGAAAAAGAATCTGTCACTCGTCGATGTTTAAGACAGGTTGATCTCAAACTCGTCTAGAATAGAAAAGTTATTAAGCTCGCCAAGGCTCGCTTAATAACATTTCAATTCTAGACTCGTTTGAGATCAGCTTGTCTTAAACATAGACTCATGACAGAAACTATATGTAACAGTGTGTGTTCTGGTTTGAATTGGACCTTTGTGATATTATTCCCATGGTACAGGTAAATATAGGATCTTACGTGAGTGTTAGGTTTATAAAATGAGTCTTTTAGAAAACGATAAAAATGAGGCTCACCGAGTTTTTATGGTTTTCAAAAAGACGAGTTTTATTAATCCAATAAGTTATTAACATGAATGTTAGATTCTAAATTTTGACAGTGCTTAGGAATACAAACTTTAGTAAGACAACCTCATTTGCATATAGTTAAACCACTAGTTATATACGAGAAATGGACAATGAGTGTTTATTCACAGCGCTTGCACCATACGTTATGTTATAATAAGAGATATACAACATTATGCCCAGAATTTCTATAGAATTTGTTAACCAGCAAATATAAAAGTACAGGTCTTATATATGCCCAGTTTTACTTTCAGCTATCCCAATAGTCAAGTGTGTTGTGTACTGACAGCTCATGCTTGGTAAAATTTTGCATTTTGAATTAGAATTTGGTTATTAAGAGGTTTTTATTTTTATTAGAATGGGTTACTAAAGGTTATTTCTGATACTTTACTGTATGAAATACTGCCGGTTACAAGAAGTAATTGATTTATCTGCTACTTTCAAATTGTCTGCCTTTATAGTTGACTCTGTTTGCCAAGCAGTTGATGGAAGGATGTTTACTTATATTGAGAGGCATTTTTTTAAGAGGAATTCATATAGAGGATATTGAATGAGTGTGTGTTCAGTCGTGAATTTATTGAACTCGTTGGATAAAATCATATGTTGCGAGCCTTGGCGAGCAACATATCATTTTATCCAACGAGTTCAATAAATTCACGACTGAACACACACGAATTTGATATCCTATTTATCACATAAACACCAAAATGACACGAAAATCCGAACCGTCTTACTTTCACTTTTGCCCTCGGCTCTTAGGAAACGATTCGTCATAGGCGTTATTCGGTTGTATTCATCCGTAATGAAAAACACCTATCAAACTAAAATAAAGAAAATCAACATCAATGTGCTGTGAAAAGACTTCTCTGATACCATATTCAATTTTAAATTAATATTTAATTTAAAAATTGCTGTAGTTGACTAAATATGATCAGTTGACATTTAGAATCTAGTTTCGTTTTTAAAATAACGTCGTTAGAGCAACATGACGTCATTATCATTGTAACGTCTGAATTTGAAAAACAGTCTGAATCACTGTTAATACTAGAGCTCTATGCAGCCTGATTTGCAGCCTGCGTTTGCGGGACTGCTCGGAATAATGTTTCTAGGACACTTGGGAATGTTTCAATACCTAGTGGTGATCTATGTTTGTCTAGATTCTCTTTACTGATTTACAGTCGGCGTAGTAGTACAGTATTTTGGTGATTCGAAAATTAGTATAAAATATATGCCCAGTGGGCCATACGATTTTTACGGCCCTCTATATTTTGCACGTTTATGTGATAAATATATATATAATTATCTCTATAAAGGCAGGCGCTTCTATGGAGGAAAGGGTTAACACTTCATTTCACAGCATCAGTGAATTCTTATACAGGAGTTTTCTCCCTTACTCTCATAGTGTAAGGGAGTTTTCTCCCTTACTCTCATAGTGTTTTAACTCTTTCAACACCTTGGATCTGTTTAGTATATACTATTAGTATACCCAGATCAGAGGGCTCCTATAGATATTGGTCTACACTGTTTTGCTAATTTAAAGCAATATTTATTTAAACGACCCAGAATTCTAAGTAGACTGGTTCATGTTTTGGTAACTTAAAAAGATCCAGAAGGGAACCTAATAACCCACAAGGGCTACTGGATGTTGAAAGCGTTAAGCCGTCTTTTGCCTTGAAAACAAAATATTTATGGTATATACTGTATCCAGGGTTCCAGATGAGGGGAGTATTTCAAAAATTAAAATCTTTATTTCTACCTTAAATCCTATGGTGTCACTACTTATTAGAATCGTCTTGAAGGGATGATTCTAATGAGTAGTAACACCATAGAATATGGTGCTGAAATAAGTAAGCAGATGCTGGATTTATTCAGTTTACTCTCCCTTATCTAGAACCCTGTGTATCAGTATGATATAACCCTGACAGGCTCAGAGGTTATAAAGCATTGAGTCTGAGTTTGTTCTCAAGCATTTGATTGGTCAGATTTGAGCCCAGGCTCAAATCTGACCAAACAAATGCTTGAGAACGACTTCAGACTCATACAACTCAAACGCTTTATAACCTTGGAGCGAGGCAATTTGTGTTTTGGAGTAGCGGGTTAAATGTTGAAGTAGCAGTGTAAGATTGTACTTATGTAGGATATTACATGAGTGTTCATAATTCATTGGATTTATTTAACAAGCCTTTTAGAAAATGATAAAAACAAGGCTTTGCCGAGTTTTTATCGTTTTCTAAAACGTTGAGTTTGATAAATCTAATTAATTATAAATACGAATGTTATTTCTTTTTATAACATAACCTTGAGAAGATGTTTCCATGTTTTCTGCCTTTATTTAACGCAGTCTTTGAAGTCAAGGGAATGCTAATCGCTAAATAAGTATACAGAAAAAAAGTTGTTCACCAGCATAATGTTTCTGTTATTATATGAGTTTATAAACAATTTCATGTAGATCTAATATTCATTATTTAAAAAAACAATTTATAAATTGATTCTACATGCAGAAATGACGACGTTGGATATTGAACGCATTTTAATGATGTTGTAATTGGCCTTAAGTACACAACGTCGTGGCATACCTCATTTGCATCGTTATTCCACTAGTTATATATGACAAATAAACAATGGGTGTTATTCAACGCTCACCAGGGCTCCAGATAAGGGGAGTATTTCAAGAGCTAAAATCTTTATTTCTGAATTAAACCCTATTGTGTCACCACTCATTAGAATTGTCTCTTCGAGGCGATTCTAATGAGTAGTAACACTATAGGATTTGTTGCTAAAAAGAGTGAGAAAATGTGAGATTTGTTCAATTTACTCCCCCTTATCTCACGCCGTCTGTTATGTTATAAATGTTTGTATTGGTTGTAACTACAGTATGGTCAGCCTGAGGACAAGGTGTAACGGTAAGAGAAGAATGCTGAGTGTACCCCACTCACTTGTATTAACCTATTACCCCATAGCCTGTTTCTAGTTTGAATGAAAGGTGACCACTTAAAGCAGGCTGAAAGTAAAGCAGAATGCGCCTTAAGGCGCATTCTGCTTTACTTTCAGCCTGCTTTAAGCTATTATCTGCTAGAATATAGAAAATATTTTTTTATGATTTTTATTTTTGACTGTTTTAAATTGGAACTAATTTCTTCAGTAGAGGTGTAAAAAGGCGTAAAGGCCTTAAAGCCGTAAAAGGCGTAAAAAGGTGTATTTATGTGGTAATTGGTTAACTACTCACAGCCCTATAGTGAAGTGACTAATTCCTTGTTGTTGTTGTTGTTGTTAAGATTTAGCGTCCACTGTAAGCTGTTTTAGGTGCGTCATCAGAATTGTGACACTGGGTAGCATCATGCCTATTTCCGAATGGACGTTAGATTAATTCCTAACCTGCAAGGCCCAAAGGTTCTAAAGCTTTTGAGTTGAGTCTGAGATTGTTCTCAAGCATTTGATTGTTCCGATTTGAGTTTTTGCTAGACTCAAATCAAACTCTTTAGAATAATCTTGGACCCAGGGCTGATTCAAGGAAGTACCTTGAAACATCTATAGTCTCTTCATGTCTCCAGAGAACGTTTTTGTTGTCACTGCTCTTAGAGAAAATTCTAATGAGTAGTATATACAGGGCTCCAGATAAGAGGGAGTAAACTGAACAAATCCAGCATTTTCTCAATTATTTCAGCACCAAATCCTATGGTGTTACTACTCATTAGAATAATAGCTTCAAGACGATTATATTATGTAGTGACACCATAGGGTTTAAATCAGAAATAAAGATTTTAATTCTTGAAATACTCCCCTTATCTGGAACCCTGATAGTAACAACATAGGGTTTGGAAGTGACAGTATGAACTTGAAAATTTGAAACACTGAAGCTCTAGCTATTGTTTGAAATGTATTTAGATGTTTGCTAATATGTCATTGTGCATGTTTTACTCACCTGCTTGGAATTGTTAATATATTAACATGTGGTTAATAAATTAACCAGGGCTCCAGATAAGAGAGAGTTAACTGAACAAATTCAACATTTTCTTAATAATATCACACCAAATCCTATGGTGTTACTACTCTTCGAGACGATTCTAATGAGTAGTAACACCATAGGGTTTAACGAAGAAATAAAAACACTCCCCTTATCTGGAGCCCTGAATTAACATGAGTATTTGAAAGACCATAGGGATGTGCTGTTTTGTTATTGAATGACCATTGGGATGTGCTGTTTTGTATTTGAATGACCATTGGGATACGTGCTGTTTTGATAAACAGTGACACAATGACCCATTTTCAGTTGGGATTGACCTGGATGATGGGAAATGGACTGTATTAAAATTAGAATGTTTCAAATGTGCTATTAATCTAGATTAAACTAGATTTTACAGTTTCATCTAGCATCAACACAACTGACTACAAAGCTTGGATACTTATACAGATGTTTCCTTGGACCGTTCCATATCCACCAATATCACCCAACCTCGATTTTGACCTTGACCTAATTTGTACTTGGAATGTTTTAAATGGGCTATTTCTTGGTTTACTCTTTCATCCCTGAAACTTTAAATGGACAATTCCAGTTTCCATTTTAGTCTAGTCCATTTCTGACTTTTAAGGGTTGTTTTTGTCAATGTTTGGCATTATAACAAACAGTGAAGACCCTGATCAGAGGGCTCCTTTCGGAGCCCTCTGATCTGGGTATTCACTGTTTGCATAGGACAAGTGCACTTTTCATATGTACACTGTTTGAAAAGCACGCCTATATGCGGGACTAGGGTTCAAAGAGTTAGCTAGATTTTACCGTTTCGCCTAGCATCAACACAACTGACTACAATGCTTTGATACTTATACAGTTGTTACTTTGGACCATCCCCAATCCACATATATTACCCAACCTTGATTTTGACCTTGACCTTGACCTAATTTTGACTTAGAATATTTTAAATGAGCTTTTTCATAATTTCTTGGTTAACATGATTTTACCGTGTTATCTAGCATCAACACTGCTTACTACAATGCTTGAATACCTATACAGTTATTGCCTTGGACCATTACCAATTCACCCATATTACCCAAGTTCAGTTTGACCTTGACCTAATTTGGACTTTGAAAAGATTCAGAATAATCAATATATTGTCAAGGATGCCACCGGGGGTATAAGCGTTTATTGAATGCGCAGTCTTGTTTAAAGTTTTGAAAAATGCTCACAACTTCTATACCCTTCGACCTACAGCTTTCATATTTGCAGCACACTTGTCTTTAGACAAGACCTTTCCATTCATGGGAATATTTTGACTCACATGACTTTGACCTTGACCATAGACTCTGTGTTTAAGTTTAAAAAAAAAAGTGCTTTTAAGTTTTGGAAAGTGCTCACAACTACTATACCATTTAACCAACAGCTTTCATATTTTCAGCATGAACATGCCTTTATACAAGACCTTTCCATCCATGTGAAATTTTGACAAAGGGTTTTGGTGGAGACATCAGGGATTCAGTATTTAAATACATGTATACCTTATCTCGATTCCAGCAGATGTCTTCAAGCAAAATTAATGTTAAAGCAATTGCCGTATTTAACCCATTAACCCATAAATACGCCTTTTTACGCCCTTTATTTATTCCTCTACTGAAGAAATTAGTTTCAATTTATACTGTCACAAATAAGATTTATTATAAATATTTTCCATATTCTAGCTGATGATAGCTTAAAGCATGCTGAAAGTAAAGCAGAATGCACCTTAAGGCGCATTCTGCTTCACTTTCAACCTGCTTTAAGTGGTCATATATCTTCATAAGTAGAAACAGGCTTTGGGGTAATGGGTTAAGACTGACTGTTCTTGAGTATGTTGTGTGGGTTAAAGGGCTAACAAGGGACATTGTGGAGTACTTAATGTCGGTTACAATATAGCTATTAGATAGGAGACGCAAGCAAGTGAAACTGAAGGCTCATGAAACCTAGCTTGTGAAGGAGACTCTGTGTCATTATGCTCTGTTTTGTTGGAAATTAAACTCAAGTTAACGCTTTGCATGCTAGCGGCGAATATATCCGCCACAGTGATTGCCTTTACAAACAGTTTGGATCCAGATGAGACGCCGCGTAACGCGGCGTCTCATCAGTACCCAAACTGTTCGACACTCTGACCATGTTTTGAAAATAAAATTTAAAAAATCTATTTTCAGAACAATAGCAGACGACAGAGGATGCAGACGAAAAAAATTACCCAGCATGCAAAGAGTTAACGTAATAGTATTTGAACTGTACAGACTAATCATGGGCGATGAATGTTCCCTTCCACATGGAATAGGTCTTAGAGGCTTGAGGCAATTGTTGGAGTGGTTTCAGTTACTGGCCATGCTGTAACTGATAGGGTTTAACCCTTTCCTCCCAAAAGAAGCACTTTTTAGCACCTTTAATGTATTCCTCCACTGAAGAAAATAGTTCCAATTTTTACAGTCATGAAAATGTACTATAAGAAATATTTTGTAAATTCTAGCAGATGATAGCTGAAAGCAGACTAAAAGTAAAGCAGAATGCGCCTTAAGGCACATTCTGCATTACTTTCAACCTGCTTTAAGTGGTCATTTGTCTTCAAAACTAGAAACAGGCTATGGAGTAACGGGTTACTGACTGGGAAGATTCAGTTTGTGGAAACTCACTTTTTACTCGTTAGAATTTCTTATATAGAATATTATCTTCATTTAATAGAATTCACACTCATGAAGACCAAAACCTGTGCGGTATTTTGTGGAGGTTACAGCTAAATGCAGAAAAAGAGATATTTAGCATTGTTGTACAAAATTCTTTCTCTTTGAAATGAAAGTCACTAACATTATTATATAGATGTAAATATTCAGCATTTTTATGCGACGAGGCCGTTTATAGGGTATATTATTGAATCTGTCAGTATGGCTGTTTGTATGTAGTACTCAGGGCTCCAGATAAGAGGGAGTAAACTTAACAAATCCAACATTTTCCCTCTTATTTCAGCACCAAATCCTATGGTTTCACTAGTCATTAGAATCGTCTCTTCGAGACGATTCTAATGAGTAGTGACACCATAGGGTTTAAAGCAGAAATAAAGATTTAAGTTTTTGAAATACCCCCCTTATCTGGAGCTCTACAATGTACATACTTGTCCCAAATGGCATCACCCCTGTAAAGACTTCATTTCTTACCTGATAATGTCCCATGTACTGTCTCCTATCATTTTAAGGTCTCTCTGACCTTGATCTTGACCTTCAACTTCAATTATGGAAGAAGCTTGTCTGGAGGATATTTCCTATCACATCAGTAGCGGACACCAAGTTTGGTGTGTGAGTACATTTTGGACAGGCATAGTTTTAGGTTAATTTGACCTTGACCTTAGACCTCAATTATTTAAAAACTTGTCCAGAGCATATTTCCTATTTTATAATTATCAGCTATTTAGAGAAACAAAGTTTGGATGGCGAAAAATTGCATACCACAGGGCTCCAGATAAGGGAAGTATTTCAAAAACTAAAACCTTTGTTTCTGCTTTAAACCCTATGGTGTCACTACTAATTAGAATCGTCTCTTCGAGATGATTCTAATGAGTAGTAACACCATAGGATTTGGTGCTGTATGAGTGAGAAAATGTTGGATTTGTTCAGATTACCCCCTTTTATCTGGAGCCCTGATACCATTTTCAAATATTGTGAATGAGTATATTTACTGGTCTCCATACATTAATAAAATGCATTTCAGTGACAGTAAATGCTTTGGGGGCATCTGTCAATTACTGTGACCCTGAGTTCTTGCTTTTGTTTTGCATTGAAGCTGTCTACAGTCACCAGTGTGTTTAACATGAGTCTTGGACACAACATTTAGGTTTAACATGAATCTTGGACACAACATAAGAATTTTGTATTATGAGCAACCGTTTCTGTCAACTGGAGTTGAAAAGCAGTAATATTCATGTATTGATATAACTGTAGCAACCGTTTCTGTCAACCGCAGTAACGATATAATTGTAGCAATTAACCGTTTCTGTCAACTGCAGTTGATAAGCAGTAATATTCATGTATTGATATATCTGTAGCAACTGTTTCTGTCAACTGCAGTTGAAAAACAGTAATATTCATTTATTGATATAATTGTAGCAACCGTTTCTGTCAACTGCAGTTGAAAAGCAGTAATATTCATGTATTTATATATCTATAGCAACCGTTTCTGTCAACTGCAGTTGAAAAACAGTAATATTCATTTATTGATATAATTGTAGCAACCGTTTCTGTCAATTGGAGTTGAAAAGCAGAAATATTCATTTATTGAAATAACTGTAGCAACCGTTTCTGTCAATTGGAGTTGAAAATCAGTAATAATCATGTATTGAAATAACTGTAGCAACCGTTTCTGTCAACTGGAGTTGAAAAGCAGAAATATTCATTTATTGAAATAACTGTAGCAACCGTTTCTGTCAATTGGAGTTGAAAATCAGTAATAATCATGTATTGGTATAACTGTTTAGCAATAACTGTATAACAAACATTGGGTGGCACTAAAGGAAGGTGGCCGTTGAACATAGGACCCAAGTAATGCACAAAGTTCCTGTGGGAGCCCCCTTCATTTCTTGTGTCCTGCATTTAATTTTAACCTACAGTAAAATCTCCCTACTATGACCACTAAATAGAACGCTATTTGATTGAACAAATGAGAGGAGACAGCTTAACCCTTTCCCACATAGCATATCTCTAATATTGAATATAGGTGTGCACTTAAAGCAGGTTAAAAGCAAAGCAGAATGCGCTTTAAACGCATTCTGCTTTACTTTCAGCCTGCTTTAAGCTATCATCTGCTAGAATATAGAAAATATTTTGTATTATACATATTTATGAATGTATAAATTGAAACTATTTTCTTCAGGGCAAGAATAAACTGAATGCGCTAAAAGGCGCTTCTATGGGGGGGGAAAGGGTTAAAGCAAAGTGACAGTAAACAGAAAGCTGAAGGAGCTATCTGTTTTGCTGTCACCTTGATTGAAACAGTCACATGTAGTAAACACCAAATATTAACCCTTAGCCTGCCACTCACGACTATAGCTCTATATGCAAACAGCTTGGATCCGGATGAGACGCCGAGTAACTCGGGGTCTCATCCAGATCCAAGCTGTTTGACACTCGGATAACATTTTCAGCAATTTTGAGCAACTTTGAAGCACTTTGAAACTTGAAGCAGACGAGAAATATAGCAGACGACAATTTTTTTGGCGGGCTAAGAGTTAACACAATTTAGTGGTCATAGTAGAGAGGTTTTACTGTACAGGCCTGTTTCTGGCAATCTTGGGAAAAACTGCTATGTCTGATTTGTGAAATTTTGGGCGCGAAAAATCATGTTTTGGGAAGAAATTTTAGACTTGATTTCACATATATTAACCCTTAGCCCGCCAAATAAATTGTCGTCTGCTATATTTCTGGTCTGCTTCAAGTTTCAAAGTGCTTCAAAGTTGCTCAAAATTGCTGAAAATGTTGTCCGAGTGTCAAACAGCTTGGATCCGGATGAGACGCCGAGTTACTCGGCGTCTCATCCGGATCCAAGCTGTTTGCATATAGAGCTATAGTCGTGAGTGGCAGGCTAAGGGTTAAAGGAAAATGGCCATAAAAATGGCATGTAGTAGTTCTTTCCAATTGTTTTATTAGTTTCTGTTTGAATTTGAGTTATCAGAAACAACCTGTATCCAAAACAAGAAATATCTTTAAAAAAGATATTCGGCGAAATGGGTGGTGAAGGTAATGCTGTATATGGAATTGATTTTATCCAAGTTGCAATAAATAGGATGGTAAATCAGGATATTAAGCTTAATATTTATCTAATAAGACACGCGCAGTAATCTACGACCACATACATATAATCAAAGACTGAAGGTCTTGAGAGTCGCCAAGAATGAGTTTTTGCAAATTTCCACTTCCATCTTTATAAGCCAATTGAATTGCACTTACTTCTTCCTAGGATGTGACTGAAAGTGATGAGAATTTTTAAAGACAGATCTAGATCACGGAATTATACTTTCATGTCTAGATCTACGTGTATAATTTTTACTTTGTAATTTGTAGATACCATAAATTACTAAAATTCGTATGTGTGTGCTCTTTTGTTAGTTGTTTATACTTTAAATATGGTTTGATTGTTTAAATATTCTCAATCACCTGATTTTGATTTGAGATTTTTGGAAAGCACCCCTGAAATATGCCAAATATGAATTGTTTGAAACGACCCCTCAAATGAGAAATTCATGTTGCCACCGGTAAATAAACTTCAAGAATTCGTGTATGGAATTTGTCTTGTAGAGTTAGTTCTATGTTCTGATTTATTATAATATCTACAAAGTGTAGCAATGTACGTTTTAGGTATCTACGTGTTGTTGGGTAGAGATTGCGATCACGTTAAAAAAATCACGGTTTGTTTACATTTGAGGTCACAGAGTTGCGCATGTGCTGGAGGAAAACGGTGTTAACACAAAAAATACCCATCGAAATCTTTTCGATATCTAGGTTAAATTCAAACGCCAGTTTTCTCGTAATCTCACTGAATTGTTACTGCTATTCTTTCTTTTTCATATACTTGGTACTAGATTAAAATTATGATCAATTCTATTATGAACAATTTCGTTCTAATTTGCAGAACGCATCAAATCATTGCCGAACTTGAGACAATATGTCATATCTTAAAATAGAAACACTATGTCATTCAAATCACTACCTAACGGTCGGGACACGTAAAATTTCTCGGTTATAACTCACTAGCAGTAGCGGAAAGGCGTGTTTACTACTGGTACCGCTACATAGCAAATCAGCCTATAACAGTCTGTGTCTCTTATTTTACAAATTTGTAAAAGTCAGTAGTCAAGTCTAACCGCTACCCAATCAGACTATTCGATTTTAAGCACGTGTCCTTAAGCTTTCATTTCTGGTCATTCACGATTGGTTGGGCCATATAAGGTTTGAGGCTCAATGAGAAATCAGACAGCTACGCCGAAAAAGGCCTGCTGTATCTTTAAGATAGCGAGTGTATTATCATTAGAGTTGAGATTTGGTCGAGGATTGACTGTGATACTTGTCAGTTAGGCCAGCAGAGAGGATATAAGATACTGGTTGTATGCTATTTCTACAGGAGATTGAATAGATCAGAATTCGGCAATAGCCATAACCACAATGCTGTCCATATATAATGATTTCCCTGATGAGTACTTTTTTGGAGAATTGACATATCAGATTCTGACAGTATTACAAATCTTGTGATGAAAGTTGCGGATACAGTAGAACCTGAAAAATGAACTGTAAACAACCGAGTCCCCAGGAGAGGCCAATTGTTTAACCTAGTGCTGTGATATTCACACATTAGATAGAGGTCTACGAGGTGATAGTATGAATTATCTAAGCTCTAGGCTATGTGGCTTTGACAAGAAGATATATAAAGTTTTTCCTATATAAGTACATGTATATGTAAAACTTATGACCCCTGGGGAAAGGACAATATTGGCCCCAGGGCTTAGTATATTTAAATTAAAGAACTAAATAAAGATGTAAATAGGTTATGCTATATACAGCAAAATTTATATCTTAGCTTTTTGACAAGAAGATTTCTAGAGGTGTAATCCTATATTTATAAGTCTTATGTTAGATTGGTGACCCCTGGGGAAAGGTCGATATTGACACGTACAGGACTGTACTCTAAGGTTATATCTAAGAGGGTGTTTTCTCAACAAAGTTTTCCAACCTTTTCTTCTTCATGTCTGCACTTAACTCTATGGTGTAACTAATCATTAGAATCGTCTCTTCCAGATAATTCTAATGAGCAGTCACACTATAGGATTTTAACCCATTACCTCATAAATACACCTTTTTACGCCTATAGTCTATTCTTACATTGAAGAAAATAGTTCCCTTTTATACAGTCTTGAATATGTATCAGAAGGAATATTTTCTTAATTCTAGCAGGTGGTAACTTAACCCTTTCCTCCATAGAAGCGCCTTTTAGCGAATAAGATTTATTCCTCTGCTGAAGAAAATAGTTCCAATTTAATCAGTCATGAATAAATATTAGATGGAATATTTTCTATATTCTAGCGCTGGGTAACTTAAAGCAGGCTGAAAATAAAGCAGAATGCGCCTTAGGGCGCATTCTGCTTTACTTTCAACCTGCTTTAAGTAGTCACCTATTTTCAAAACTAGAAACAGGCTATGTATGGGGTAATGGGTAAAGCCAGCATAAAGATTTTATAATATATCTGGAGCTCTTGAATTATGTTTGAGACCCGGCCAAGACAACTAAGGAGCCTGGAGAGACAGGGACTTGCCTCACTACTAACCTAAGTGCGCTAATTGATTATTTATACCCAGTTTACTCCTATATGTATATGGGTTAATGTTGGACAGCTATCAAGTAGAAACCATCTGAAATATTCATGAGAAGGCTTGTTTATGGTTTCCTTCATGTATGGGTGGCATCTTGCACCAGAGAAATGCTAAACTGTTGCTAGCTAGGAACATATGCATATACAGTCAAACTTCGATATCTCAAACTCGTTTAACTGGAACTATCTGATAGTTCGACATATGAACTGCATTATTTTCATGCTTTGTTAAGTCGAATATACCTATATTTCAAAGTTAAAATGTGGCTTAGCCACGTTTTAACTTTGAAATACGGGTATGTTCCACAAAATGGACTTCGAGATATCGAAGTTGGACTGTTACATTATAGTGCGTGAAACTGACTGATTCCTATTAATCATTTTAGGAAACTTGCTAGGGTTTGTTTTGCTCATTTCTTTTAATTTTCAGTCTTGAAACATTTATTTCTAGAACAGTCAGACTTTTGTTAACCCATTACCCCATAAATATGCCTTTTTACGCCTTAAATTGATTCTTCCGCTGAAAAAACTAGTTCCACTTTATACACCTGAATACAAAGATGAGACTCTTCAACAGCAATGTGAAGACTGTCCTCTTGTATGGTGCAGAGACTTAGTAATGACCAAACGCCTGGATCAGTGCCTGCAATTCTTCATCAACACATGCTAAGCCGCAGCATCACGGGAATCCTGCATTTTTTCACGATTCGATGGGTGCGCTGAGAAAATAATCGCATTTTCGGCAATTTCCACTAGTTTCTACTCCATTCTGACTTGATTCTGGAGAATAGAGAGACCACTGTGCCCGTATAATATACGTACGTGAAGAATATCGGCATATAGAATCGGTATGTAAACCAGTCTGTTCCGTTTTGTGATATTGGCGTCATCGATTTTCTATCTGATTAAAAATGATAACTAGCAGATGATGCTTCATGTAAACAAAGTCTGAACCAAGACAATCACTACCACACAGTAATAATTTAAGAAAAAAAAGAATGGGTCCTTTGGGACCCTTAACTTTGAAATCTATGGGTCCCATAGAAAAACTATGGGTCCCAAATTTGTTCACCAACTATAAGCATGGGAACCTACTGTTACACCAGTCCGTATTTTCATTCAACTTTATTTAACGTTTGACACTGAAAATGAATCAATGGATATTAAAATCTAAATTTCAAGTGTAGTTTGTTCATTTAACTCTTTGAACCCTAGTCCCGCATATAGGCGTGCTTTTCAAACAGTGTACATGTGAATAGTACACTTGTCCTATGCAAACAGTGAAGACCCTGATCAGAGGGCTCCGAAAGGAGCCCTCTGATCAGGTTCTTCACTGTTTGTCACAATGCCAAACATTGACAAAAACAACCCTTAAAAGTCAGAAATGGACTAGACTTGTATGGAAACTGGAATTGTCCATTTAAAGTTTCAGGGAGGAAAGAGTTAATTTCATGAAACCTGCATGTTTCTGATCTTTCCAGTTCAATGTGCACTTAAGTCAATAGATTTGGTCAACTTGACTTTATTAGGATTCTGTTCTTTTAAAAGTAACATTCTGTGATTCTGTCCAAAAACGGAAGCCTGTATTGCTCTACAGATCAGCATGTCTAGCAAGAGTGCTGTGTTGAAAATTACTGTTCTAACAAACTTTCACAAATGAATTACTTACTTTACTATTACAGTCAAACCTGTCTTATGTGACCTTCAAGGGGAGAGACACAATAAGGTCACATAAGACAGGTAGTCACATAAGTCAGGTTATCAGTTTTCAAGGGTAAATTAGTATACAAGTGAACACCATTATGCATGTTTCTCTGAATAAACTGATATATTAACCCTTTCTTCCAAACGCAATACTTAAGATCATTTTCTATATTTTCAGACAACATTATTAATTGCTATTTAACAAATTCTTACATAACGTGTTGACTATTCATCCCCAAATGATCAAATACTATAAATATCCAATCAATCACCTATAATATTCGTCGGTCTTGTCACGTGTGCTTTTAGAGATTTTATTCCCTAACAGGTTCGACGAAAATGTTCAATTTGTTTCTTCAATTCCGTTGTATCTGATAAACATGTGTCCAATTTAGGATCGCTTTCTCAGTCTATTAACTGTATAATTCATATTCAGAATCGCGTCTCATGGAGTAAGAATTCGATCCCGACGTGTGTTAGTTGCTTTTTGTCTTTGTTGTCTCTCTCACACGTAAATCTTTCCCGAAATGTCCACGTTTAGTGTCGCGTCTATAATGTCCACCATTTTATCGCGCCGCAATTTTGTCCAAGTCAATTTCAAAATATGACAGCGCTATTTTTAACGCCGTTTTATTTGTCAATATCTCCTATTTAAAACACAGTCTTACAAAGTAGAAAAAGAAAAGAAACTTTGTAAAACCGACGAAAGAAAAGACGCTTAAGAACCATCTTTTTTACTTGTACGATACCAGGGATATTTTATTAGTCTAATAAAATATCCCTGACCATACGTAATACACATATGCCAAAATCCGAGTGTTCGTATATAGGAATGTGCATAGAAATTCTGCTTCGCAGTTTCGGCATATCGCTTTGTTTTCTAATGGGATTTTTTTATAATGTATCGTTGGAAAATCAATTCAAGAAGTTAACTGTCGGTTTACATTCATATAAAATGTTCATTACACGGGTATTTTCGCAGAAAGTTATGATTATAATACGCCGGAGTTTATACGACAATTTCCCCCACCCGTTCTTTCGTAATGGAGTGTTGGATTGGGTATGACTTTTTAACAGTAAATCATCACCGGAATAGCTATTTTTCGGGGTAAGAAAAGCATTATTAGTCAGGTTCTAATAATAATTTTTATATTTAATTGCTTTTTGGTAGCTCAATTCTCCAAATTCATTCCCGATCGCCGTTGAACCATTTACCACAATTGTCTACTCACAAATTATAACATGCAGTTTTGAAACGTGAATTACATTTGTTCTGTTCTGTTAAAGTAAGTGTAACTCTGTTTTTTGCCGAAATTTTGATCTTACATACAAACAAAGGAATATTCGCCTCCCGGAAATGAAAACTGAAAATCGATAATGACCGGCAATTATCGAGTCGCTGCAAACAGGTGCGTTTAATAGCGACATGGGACTTTGGGAGCGGCATATTACGGTCGTTAGTCACGTAACACAGGTTTGTCGTTATACACAGTCTGAACATAGAGGAAAGTGTGTTGGGAGGAATTTTTAAGGTCGTCTTAGACAAATAGTCGTTATATAGGGACGGTCGCTATGACAGGTTTGACTGTATTACGAACACATCTACAATGTTACTGTACTTAAAACAGTGTTGCAGCTATGATGTCCGATTCTCGCATAGATTTCGAAAATCTCGCACAAAAATTACTAGTGCAATCTGTCAAGTCAGCCCTATGCGGTACCCCCCCCCCCCCCCCCCCCCACGATAATATCGCCAATAATAACTAATGACGACTCTTCTCCCCCGTTGTGTTATTATTCTACGACGTTTTAGATAAAGAAAGTTTAGATACAGATAGTGTGCGAAAATTCGCGCGCACTTGCTACAATAATCAAATACTATGCGTCAAACCTTTTAAACTTTGGGCCGATTCTTGTCAAGTCCGATACCCGCCATTTTGGATATATATAAAGGCTAGGTCTAAAACATTGACCGCATTGTCTTGACTAGCCAGTATAAAAAGAGTTCATTATTTGGGGCGCAGACTTTTTGTATTCGTCTTATGATTTATTTTGGCCTAATTATCATAATATATTCAGCGTCTTTAGCAACTATGTTCGTCTGCGAAAACAATTTAGCACCTACGTAGGCCTGATACGCCGTTCCAAAGTTGCTGCACATTGAATTATTAACCGTTCTGTAATTTTCACGCAAGTACGACGATGCGTCCTTGAGGACGCACACCCTTTCAGACTGTGCGTCCTCGACGATTTTTATTCGTATAGTACGCAGGACGCAGACCTAAAATTATCACTGACCACGTATTAAGAAAAAGACAAAAATTATATTTCCTGTCATGTACAGAGACAGCTAAAGATCGTAAACTGTATTCTAATTAAAAGGTAGGCCTATAATTATGTTTTAAAAAAATTTTTAGTGTGTCCCCCGAAAATATCAAATGTCCCCCTGAAATTTTGGCAGGGGGACAGGGTGTCCCCCGAATTTTTGGACCTAGGCACAAGTTAAGACAGATTCCACAGATACGGTGGCCAGACAGGATCTCCAGCCAGGAGCTATGGGTGAGGACTGGGCAGTAACCAGTCACTCCATCCTTCAGAAGAAATGGAGATGGATCGGCCATACGCTGCGCGGACCACAGCCCAACATAGCCAGACAAGCCCTAAATTTGAACACTCAAGGCACCAGGCGAAGAGGAAGGCCCACAAACTCCTGGCATCGAATTCTGAACATTCAGCTCTGCAAGACGAAGATGTCATGGGGAAAAAGCCAAAGCCCAGGCTATGGACCAAACGGAATGGCGCTCTGTGGTGAAACCCCTATGCTGCAGCTGGAGTGAAGAGGATTAAGTAAGTAAGAAACGGGCTTTGGGGTAATGGGTTAAAGCACACAGCTCCAGAGTCAAGACAAATATCTATCGATGACAACTTAACTCTTTGCATGCTATCGGCGGACATACATGCCACAGTGACTACCTTTGCAAACAGTTTGGATCCAGATGAGATCAGGATCCAAACTGTTTGACACTCTGACCCCGTTTTGAAAAGAAAATTAGGTAATTCTGTTTTTAGTACAGTTGCAGATGACAATTTTTGCAGACGAAAAAATTTACCCAGCATGCACAAAGTTAAAAGAGGAGATATAATGACAGGATAACGGTTGAGCCCTGTTCTAAAATTAGAGTGAAGGTCATTGACACTCTGACCCTGTTTGAAAAGAAAATTAGGTAATTTTGTTTTTAGTACAGATTTAGATGACAATTTTTGCAGACAAAAAATTTACCCAGCATGCACAGAGTTAAAAGAGGAGATATAATGACAGGATAAAGGTTGAGCCCTGTTCTAAAATTAGAGCGAAGGACATTTATTAATTGCAAAAAAACAGAGAACTTGGATACTATTGATTTCTTTTGTGTTAATTGAAGATGTCTTTCTCTTTCTTGGTAATAATAATTGAGTAATCTAATTGATCCTTTACCGTGGGGAATATTTAACCCATTCCCCATTACATTGAGCACCTTTTAGCACATGTACTTTAATATTCCTCTTCTGAAAAAAATAGTTCCAATTTTGTACAGTCATTTGAACCATTTGAAATATTTTCTATATCCTAGCAGAACTGATGGTAGCTTAAAGCAAGCTGAAGGTAAAGTAGAATGGGCCTTAACCCATTACCCCATAGCCTATTTCTAATTTTGAAAATATATAATGTTACCACTTAAAGCAGGTTGAAAGTAAAGCAGAATGCGCCTTAAGGCACTACTTTCAGCCTGCTTTAAGCTACCATCTGCTAGAATGGAGAAAATAGTTCTCATTATACATATGTATAACTGTATAAATTGGAACTATTTTCTTCAGTGGAGAAATAAATTAAAGACGTAAAATGGCATATTAATGGGGTAAGGGGTTAAGGCACAATTTGCTTTACTTTAAGTGATTACTTGTCTTCAAAACTAGGAACAGGCTATAGGGTAAAGGGCTAAACAAAACATAATCGAAATACAACTAATGAAAGGTTCTGGAAAATAATGAAGGTCAATTCGAATATGATTGGCAAACAGTTTGGAGTCTGATCAGATTCCGAGTAGCTGGACGTTTGGTCAGGCTTTCATCTGTTTTAACCCATATTACCCCCATAGCCTGTTTCTAATTTTAAAGAAAGATAATCACTTAAACCAGGCTGCTTTACTTTCAGCCTGCTTTAAGCAATTATCTGCTAGGATAATCATAATAGAAAATATTTCTTATGATACATATTCATAACTGTATAAAATGGAACTTTTTTCTTCAGTAGAGGAATACATTATAGGCGTTAAAAGGTGTATTTATGGGGTAATGGGTTAAAGGACATGATTGTTTGAGCACAAATGTGTTTATTGGGAAGGAATAATTAATACTATCCTCCCCGCTGTAGCTTTCAAAACAAGTTTTCTTCATTAAAAGCTGTGGTAGTCTATAATCTTTAGCAGAAATGAAACATGATTCGTTGATATATTTTAGAATAGATATTACCAGTCGGTGACAATTTTTACCCCTACGACCTGGACCTCAGACTCTGCGTTTTAAGTTTTGAAATGTGCATTTAACTTTTGAAAAGTGATCACTACTGCTATTGTTCGACAATATTGACCTGACGTTGGTGACCTCTATTAGCATAATTACACACTTTGTTGCATTTCTAAATATAGCTTCGGAACACTTCATTATCATTTATACGAGAACGCACATTGTAACCACATCGGCACCGAGAAAATATAGCATTGCCCGGTTGCACAAATATCGACAGGTATTTAGCGCAAGTGGTAAGGAAGATGACTATAGATTATTTTTCCGTACAGTCAGTGGTTCGAATGCCATGCAATACTCGTACATTTTTTCACCCTTTTTTTAATCAATTTATGCTGTTTCTTTTAAGTAATCATACAACATCTATTTCGATTGGAACACGGCTCTTTTGTTATTTTTAAAAACATTATGTCATAGCGTCTGTTTGGTCTATAAAATAACATTTTATAAAATAAAAATATTTTCCCCTCTATCGGGATTCGAACCCGGAACCTCGATGTTACAAATCCCTTGCTCTAACGACACACCTATTGCAGATTAGTTACATCTGAGGGTTGTAAATTAGGTATTGGCAAGAGTCGCAGGTGAGAACATCGATGATCTTAGCTGGATTAAAGCCCACTCGAAAGCGCAACATGACGCGTTTTAGTAGATGCGATTGTACTAGGAGACTCGGGAATAATAGTTTATCAACAATAATATTTTGAACTTGCTCAATGTGGAGTGTTGATCCACTGAGGATCGATCACAACTGTAACAAGATTTACGTAATCAGCCGAAACAACCCGAAGGTGTACGTAGGCTATCGAATATTGATTTATACTGCGTCATCTTTTTATAATTTATTCATGCATAAAGTTCAACGTCAGGTCAATATTGTCGAACAATATATGCTTACACCTATGACATGCACTAGCCAATCCATTGTTATAAATTTTGCCTTTCCTATTGGACTATAAACAGACTAGTGACACTACTCTTACATAACCCCATAAATACGCCTTTTAACGCCTCTAATTAATTCCTTCATTGAAGAAAATTGTTCAAATTTATACAGTCGTGAATATGTATCATAAGAAATATTTTCTATATTCTAGTAGATGGTAGCTAATAAAGCAGGTTGAAAGTAAAGCAGAATGCGCCTTAAGGCGCATTTTACTTTCAACCTGCTTTAAGTGATCACTTATCTTAGCTATGGGATAATGGGTTATAAACACCCCCATAAAGCACCCGCAGTAACAGACTTCTATTCCCACCATCAAGAGGCTTATTAAGTTGGCAAACGCCACCGGAAATGTGTGATTTTGTGTTTTCTGTGTCAAAGATCAGAACTTTTAATATCTTGTTCCCCAGCCAATGTCAATATCTTGAGAGTTATCTTAAGAAAATTATAGGCGTTACATAATGTGAAATGTACTGGGTCAGTTTAGAACCAGTCAAGGTATTTGTTAGGAATAAAAGCTATTAACTCTTTGCATGCTGGGTAATTTTATTTCGTCTGCAACCTTTGTCGTCTGCTATTGTTCTTAAAATAGATTTTTCTAAAAAAAATTTCAAAACATGGTCAGAGTGTTAAACAGTTTGGATCCTGATGAGACGCCGCGTTACGCGGCGTCTCATCTGGATCCAAACTGTTTGCAAAGGCAATCACTGTGGCGGATATATCCGCCGCTAGCATGCAGGGAGTTAATATTCAATAATAAATTATATTGAAATGCGCTACCTTAGCGTTCATCTTCCACGGCAGTATTCAATTTGACACCAGTCGTTAATAAAATATATCGGATATCGAGTTTAAATGAGTCAGTTAATATTATTTTCATAAACCTTCTTTCTCTCTCAATTGTAAACATATACCAAAATTATATTAACCCATTACCCCATAACCTGTTTCTAGTTTTGAAAACAGGTGACCACTTAAAGATAAAGAAATATTTTCTAATAGTACACAATCATTACTTAATAAATTGGAACTATTTTCTTTCATGGAGGAATAAATTAGAGGGGTAAAAAGGGGTATTTATGGGGGGACGGGTTAATGATGTCACACAGGTAAACCAAATCTGTGACTGAATGGTGTTATATAGTTACTTAGTGAACTCTTCGCATGCTAGTGATGGATATGCCCGACTGATTACCTTTGCAGAAAGTTTGGGTCCAGATGAGACGCCGCGTAAAGCGGCGTCTCATCAGGATCTAAACTGTTTGACACTCAGATTCTGTTGTGAAAGGAAATTTAGAAAACTCTAATTTTAGGACAATAGCAGTAGATAGTTGTTGCAGACTAAATATTTACTCAGCATGCAAAGAGTTAATGATCAGGTTTCAAACTGTTTTCAAAGTCACGTCAGAATTTACACAGTAATGATAATCAAAGTGCTGAAAGCACTGAGAGATCCGCGATTAGTGAAATGATCTAGTTTAATTGAACGTATTGAAGATTTTACACCTATTAAGTGCACTTAAAGCAATCAGTAAGTATAAACAAGTACACTATCTTTGCCGGCCTTGTTGTAATTAGTTGCCCATTTGATACTTAACAAGTATTGGAAGTTTCAAATAAACAGTAACCTGTCTTGTTGTAACTAGTTATCATTTGATATTTAACAAGAATGCAAGGTTTGAAGTTATTACCTTTCATAGTTTTAAGATATTTAAATTTTACAAAATTTATGTAAATATAACAAGGGCGATAACTCAGGAATGACACGTCTCAGTGTGGCCTGTTTTGTTTGGCATGAGCTTGCCGTTTGATACTGAACAAGATCATATGTTATATTGATTTTGATCGATTGATAAGTGTTTTATGGCCCATCGACACCAATGGTCATTTAGAGCCGAAAAATATTGATGGTAGAAAAAAAATCAGAACTGAAAATCAATTTTCAACTTCATTTTATTTTATAGTCAAATGGCATATTGAGGACTTATTTCTAAATTAAGAAATGATCACATGATCAAAGAGTTATGGCCAGCTATGATGAGTTATCTCCCTTCCTATTCACTTGAAATAATATAGGATGGGTTATCTCCCATTTCACCCGATTTTACCTCTAAATGACCTTGACCTTTGCCAGACATGACCCAAGTTGTACTGACCTCAAGAGCTTCTTGAGGTCAGTACACACGCCAGATATAAAGTCTCTATTCACTGTTGTTCAAAAGTTACGACCAAGGTAAAAGTTGTGTACAGACAAACAGACAGATCAAAAACGATTTGCCCCCGACTAAGTCGTGCGGGGCATAAAAATGAAATCGAAATAGATTTATGCTGTGTGGTCAAAACTTGCATTATGTTGCAGTATAAGTAATTTAATTAATGGTAATGAGATGTCAGTGGTGCACATGAGGTAGTTCAAAGCAAGATAAAAGTTTAAGCAAAAAGCTCTGGCAGGAGCTCCCTGCAAAAAGTTACTTTCATCTTACTTTAAGCAGTCAGTGTTTTGACATAATGTAGTTCACTCACTGTTGGATATAGGAGATTTGCACTTTTGGCTATGGGGGAAAGGGGTAAAGCAATGCGAAAGTAATCAGAAATCACCTAAGGAGCTTTCTGCTTTACTTTTATCTAAATAATCTTGCATAATGCAGCCACTTGACAAGTTGTCCTGTAAACCAACAATTGGGCGTCATGTAGTGGTTGTAATAGATGTGCTTTACTGTAAATGAAACTATTGTTGGCATCGAGATTCAAAATAAGCATCAGAGAGTGAAATGTCGCATACAAAAAGAACGAGAGCACCGCAAACGGTACATTATACTCCCACTGGCAAAGAAATATATAGTTTTATCAAATTTCATTTTAATTTGTAGACACTTAGAGCTCTGAGAGCATAAACAATACTGAAATAGAGCATTTTCTAGCATATCTGAATACACCAAGGGCAGATAACTCTTGGCACAATGATCCGATTTCAATAATAATTAACCCTTTCATGAACTTATACTTCTATAATTATACTATGGGCAAACATAATCAAAATCCATTCAAAACTGTAGTTGCTAAGTGTGTTAACACTGTCAAATAAGCCTTTTATAACATATTTGAGTACACCATGGACAGACAACTCTGTAATAAAATATCAAATAAATCTCAAACTTTACTCAGCTTCAGATCTTGATGCATAAAATCTCTCTTCATTAATATCCTTGAAATAGTTTTCCAAGAAAACTCTGGACAAGCTCTTTATAGCATATTTGAGTACATCAAGGGCAAATTACTCTGTAAAGAAAAGTTGAATGAACCTCAAACTTGACTCAGCTTTTGATATTGATGCACATAACACATGTGTGAAGTTTCATTAATATCCCTCCAATAGTTTCCCCAGAAATCTCCGGACAAGCTTTTTATAGCATATTTGAGTACATCAAGGGCAGATAATTCTGTAACAAAAATTCAAATGAACCTAAAATTCTTGATGCATATAACATTTATGTGAAGTTTCATTAATATCCCTCCAAAAGTTTTCCCAGAAATCTCCGGACAAACAAAATGTTGACGGACGAACAAACGAACAGACAGGGCCGCACCAATATACAACCACCTTTAGAGGTGGGCGTATAAAACATGATCTTGTTAAAATTAAGGTTATCTCGGGCTTTCAATTCTGATTTTATTTACTCGCACTTATACTGTATCAAGATATTATGAATTATCTATAAACACAACAGAAAAAATATGTAATTTATATTTAATTTGCTTTTTTTCCTATTTCATCAGTTCTGATAATACACAGCAGTTAAACATACCAACAACAGTGAACACTATAAAGTTGTAAACCTTACGTTTCAATTTAACAGCTTTTTGAGAAACTATATTAAAATCATTAGTTAAAAATCACAGCATAATTTTCTTTCAAATAAATAACATGGATTCAGGGCTCCGCATAAGGGAAGTACTTCAAGAACTTAAATCTTTATGTCTGCATTAAACCATATGGTGCGACTGTTCATTAGAATTGGTTCAAAGAGACAATTCTAAAGATAAGTTTAACCACACCATAGGATTTGGTGCTGACATGGAATTTCCATCCAATTGAACATATCCATCGCTCTAATCAGTTCATATATTTATTACTCAAATTCAGCACATAATTATGTTGTTCGCCCTTGAAAAAAGTCAGTTTTAATTTGCATCATAGTCTCTGACTCTGTTTATGAAAGTCCATCTTGGATAGGAAACAGCTGGATGTCATGTTTACTGCTCGTCCTACATTGTTTACCACTTCAGGCAGGGAAACATTCCAAAAATTGCACTGGTTATGAAACACCACACAGGCTATGATGATTCTGCAATAGATAGTACAAACATAATTGATTGTTATCATATGCATAAGGCTTTCTACAGGCCTGAAACATCTCAGGACTTTTGTGTTGTTTTTTTCTTTTATAATTTTTGTACCACTTAACATATTGACCAAATAGCAGATTTTATTCCACAAAATGACACTAGTGGTCTCTCACAAGTTCCTGCTTTAGCAAAGTTACTTGTGCAAAAGCAGGAGATTATGTTGAAGATTCTTCAACTATTCTTTATAAAGCGTAAGCTGAATTTTGGAGGCAATGTTAAGTTTTATTTGGCGTTATGGAAACATGTGATCAATAAGGCATGGTTGTGGCTTATTTGTACTTTCCCATGAATTTTTCAGCATGTCTGGTATATGTATTCAATCAATGGAGTTAAAGTTCTAAAATAGAATGATTATAAATTAATGTTGACGTAGTTCTACTCATACAGGGTTTCAGATAACTGAAAAGTAAAATTCTTTATGTCTACATTTAACCCAGTGGTGTGACTACTTATTAGAATCCTGTTTTCAAGACAATTCTAATGAATGGTAACACCATAGGCGTTGGTGCTGACGTGAAGAAAAGCTGCATTTGGTCTCATTACTCCAACTTATGTGGAGCCCTGACTCGTAATTATATATCGGATTTCATGGACTGAAATGAAAATAATTATACTGTTAGTGTCAGGACTGTACACATTACTGTCTATTATTTTTCAATCTAAAGACCCAAACACATAGTCATTGCCTTTAACTTGTCTTTTAAATGTTTTCTTTCAATTAATTACTATATACTGTACTTTGTAGGCTCTCTAAATTATAACATAACATACAAAACTATTTTGCATTTTAAGGAGACTCAGCTTTTAAAGGCCAAATACGCAAAATGTAACATTGGCCATAAGTCCTTAACTTTGTGACTACATGTGATAGAGACTTCATTTTGGCATGTGCACTTAAGAATCTCATGAGAACAGTACAACTTTGGTTAAACAGACAAATGTCAAGGCCATGTAGATGTCAACTAAAGGTCAAATAGGATGAACTTGACACAGGCCACGACTTTGCAACTACATTTGATAGATACTTCATATTTTGCATGTGGGTCTACACTGTTTGCCAAGGTAGTTTGTATCTGGTTCAAGTACTTGAAGGTACAGCCCTTAACATGTATTATCTATTACACATAGTCTACACAAAATAGCTACATGCTCAGTATTGTATGATAAATTAAAAATCTATTTTACCTAACAGAATAAGAATCTGAGTGTCAAACAGAGTAGATCGAGATCAGGCCCCGCATAAGTGGTGCCTTATCTGTATCAAAACTGTTCCAGATGATTAGCATGTTTTTTCACCATGTTGCAATTTCAACAAGAGCGCATGAAGGCCCTGATATCGCTCACCATTTGTAATGAAGCCTGATAGCTTTACCTTTGAAATTCACACGTTTTATTCTAAATCCAATCAAGTTTGTCGACCTACTGTAGTATAGTAGAGTACATCAAAGGCATATAACTAGAGCCTAAACAATACTGAAATGAAGCCTTTTTCTAGCATTTCAAAGTATATCAAGGGCAGGTAACTATTGCCACAATGATTACAGTTCAACAATAATTGCACTCCTTCGAGAACGTATAGCTACATCCTTTGTGTACAAGTATAATCAAAATCCATTGAAAACTCTAGTTGCAAGAGTGTAAACGCTGTAAAATATGGCATTTTCAGCAATTCAAAGGTACATATCTCTTGATCTATTTGTCTGATTCCAACCATAATCACCCTTTTTCGAACTTCTATGGTCATATACAATCTGGGCAAGTTTGAGAGAGCTTGGATAAATATTGTGGCCTCTAGAGCATAAACACAAATATATCATTTTCAGCAATTCAAAGGTAGATAACTATTGACCCGATTACAACAATAATTGAACTCATCTGAAGTCTTATGGTAATATACAATCTGAGTACGTTTGAGAAAGATTGGATAAAATTTGTGGCATCACGAGTGTAAACATCGTTAAATATGGCATTTTCAGCAATTCAAAGGTAGATAACTCTCGTCCTATACGTCTGATTTCAACCATAATCAAACTCATCTGAACTCTTATAGTCATCTACAATCTGAGAAAATTTGAGATAGATTGGATCAAATTTTTGAACTCTAGAATGTAAACACTGTTAAATATGGCATTTTCAGCAATTCAAAGGTAGATAACTCTTGATCTATTCATCGGATTTCAACCAAAATCGCACTCATCTGGACTCTTATGGTCATATACAATATGGGCAAGTTTTAGAAAGATTGGATAAATACTGTGGCCTCTAGAGTGTAAACACTGTTAAATATTGCATTTTCAGCAATTCAAAGGTCGTTAACTCTTGGTCTATTTGTCCGATTTTCACCAAAAATCGAACTCATCAGAACTCTTATGGTCATATACAATCTGGGCAAGTTTACGATAGATTTGATAAAAACTGTGGCCTCTAGAGTGTAAACACTGTTAAATATGGCATTTTCAGCAGTTCAAAGGTAGATAACTCATGATCTATTAGTCCGATTCCAACCATAACCAAACTCATCCGAACTCTTATGGCAATATACCATCTGAGCAAGTTTGAGAAAGATTGGATAAATATTGTGGCCTCTCGAGTGTAAACACTAAAATAGTTGACGACGGATGACGGACGACACAAGATGGATGATGGACGCCGGACATTCAAGGATTGCAAAAGCTCACCCTGAGCTAGCAGCTAACAAAGGCTAACCTCAGCTGACTGGTGTATAAGTTTTAACTTTTTCTAAATTTATGTAGTTTTTTAAAGAAAGAAGCAATAATTTACCTTATTGTATGGCTGTTGAATTCCCCTTGAAAGGTCTGGTACCATGTTAGTGTGATGTTACCATGCCCTTCATCACAATCAATGAGATTAGATGAAATCAGCTGTCCTGAAATCATCTTCATCTCTTCATCCCTCACCATCCATCGGTGCTTACTGCTAAATGACCCATTTAGTGCTGTGGTGCCATACAATCTGACTCATCCATGGGATCCATCCATACCATGTTACCATTTCCCCTGTTGAAATACATGTAGTTAAAAAATATGTGTAAGTTTTCACAATAAACAACCAATATAAATCAAAGAGTGAAGGTCTTGAGAGTTGCCAAGGATGAGGTTTTGCAATTCAGTAAACCACTCTGTAGCCACAACTGAGGCTACAGTAATCATTTATTGTATAAGGCAGGTGGTCACTTAAAGAAAGATGAAAGTAAAGCAGAGAGCATTTAAATATGTTTTCTGCTTTTAATTGTTTCACTGTGCTGTAAGTTGTCAGCTATTTTTGTTCCATCAATAAGTATTGTTTAGTCCTGGTTACAGAGGGGTATACATCAAATGATTAAGCAGAATTCAATTTAAGGTACATTTTGCACCGAGATGGATCTACTGCTCGATTCACAGGGGTAAAGAATTTGAAATGTAGCCAGTGTCAAATTCCATCTTTAAAAGGCAGTTGAATTGCATTTAATTCTTTCATGAATGATGAGAATATTTTAAGATAAATCTATTATTTTTATTCTGTAATTTGTTGATTACATGTACCTGCATGTGTACTCAACTGAGAAGGCTTTTGAGCTTGAGTACAAGTTGAGTAATGTCAGACAAAGGTCACGGTTTTTAAAAGACCTGTCACATAAGGGGGCATAGCGTTTTGCAAACAAATCTTGTTTTCATTTAATTTACTTAACTTAACAAAAATAGAAACTTTACATACTTTAGAGCCGGTTTAAGCGATGTTTAAATGAGGTACTATACGTGTCATAAAATATACGCACATTTCACAATTGAGTTATCGATAAAGACCATAAAGAGCCACACTCTCGCTAATTTGTACTGTGCACAACGTAGCACGCTTTCCACTTCCAGTATTTAACACTGACGGCGAGTTGACCTAGTCAGGTTTTTTGAAAGTTTATTTAATGCAGCACGGCACACACAGACTTTAACCAAACACCGAAAAAACAAACTTGTAAACACCTGCGTTTCAAAAATGAGATGCCACAGTTTTATGACAAGAGGGCCTGAAGGCCCTGATATCGCTCACCATTTGTAATGAGGCCTGATAGCTTTACCTTTGAATTTCACCCGTTTTATTCTAAATCCAGTCAAATTTGCCGACCTACTCTAGTATAAGAGAGTACATCAAAGGCAGATAACTAGAGCCTAAACAATACTGAAATGAAGCCTTTTTCTAGCATTTCAAAGTACATCAAGGGCAGGTAACTATTGCCACAATGATTAGATTTCAACAATAGTTGCACTCCTTCGAGAACGTATAGCTATATACTTTGTGTACAAGTATAATCAAAATCCATTGAAAACTGTAGTTGTAATAGTGTAAACGCTGTAAAATATGGCATTTTCAGCATTTCAAAGGTAGATAACTCTTGATCTATTTGTCCAATTTCAACCATAATCACCCTTTTTCGCACTCTTATGGTCATATACAATCTGAGCAAGTTTGAGAGAGCTTGGATAAATATTGTGGCCTCTAGAGCGTAAACACTGTTAAGTATATCATTTTCAGCAATTCAAAGGTAGATAACTCTCAACCTATTGATCCGATTACAACCATAATTGAACTCATCCGAAGTCTTATGGTAATATACAATCTGAGTAAGTTTGAGAAAGATTGGATAAATTTGTGGCCTCTAGAGTGTAAACACCCTTAAGGTGGTTCGCGGGTCAGCTTATTCTGTGTCAGAATTCTTTGAAACCTTGATTAAATTGAAATATACCATATGGAGAGTGAAAAATCGTTAATATAAAAAAAAGTTACAGTGCCATTTTTTTCTGAGAGGACCTTTTGTCGAGAAAAGCTCCTTTTTTAATAAACAGGAATAATTTCTTTATAAAATGATATAACTCAATAATTTCTGTACATTCAAGTAAACTGTACATAGACTATAAGATAGTGGGCAAACAAAAGTATTTCATAACATATTTTCTGGAAATATCAATATTTTAAAAAAGTCAAATTCTGAAAATCTCAAATTACAAAAAATCTAGCTGTTTAATTAACATACACTAATTTTACTCTTATTAGATAGATATAACTTAATTCTACTAGTCACACAAATTTAATGAAAATCTACAGGGGAATTTGCATTTTATACATGCTTTCCTGAAATTCTGACAAAATGTTAACACAAAACGAGTAACCTCCCTTGAGTTCAACTTTAAAATGCCGTCAGCTCTAAATAATACCTTAAGTCAAACCTTTAATAAGGGACCATTGAATACGGTAGCCTGTAGATCTTTAAAGGCAAGTGGCTGTTTAATGCATAACAAAAGTAATGCATAAAAGCTCCTTTAGGATCTATCTTTTAGCATTACCTTTGTCCTTTGTTAAGCTGCCATCTGTCATATAGGCTATAATCCTCACAAATTTAGCTGTCACATGACTATACTTGCATCTGATATTATTTATTATTACGTGGCTTAACATAGCCTGTCCTTTGATCACTGCGTTATGGATTGACTAGTCACTAAAATCGGAGAATTTGTTAAAAAAAAAAGGTTTTGAAGGAGTGGGAATCGAACCTAGAACATTTGGATTGCAAGTCAATCACCGTATCAACTGCGCTAACAGAGAAGACACTGAAGCAGTTCAAACTTTTCTTTATCTACATTTTCTACTATAAGCACGTGCCGCAAAGATCAGGTGAAAGTCATCAGCATTTCCGGAACTCGAAATGCGGCCCCCCCGCTGTCGAACCACCTTAAATATGGTATTTTCAGCAATTCAAAGGTAGATAACTCTCCACCTATTAGTCTGATTTCAACCATAATCAAACTCATCTGAACTCTTATGGTAATATACAATCTGAGCAAGTTTGAGATAGGTTGGATAAAAATTGTGAACTCTAGAATGTAAACACTGTTAAATATGGGATTTTCAGCAGTTCAAAGGTAGATAACTCTTTATCTTTATGTCAGATTTCAACCAAAATCGAACTCATTCGAACTCTTATGGTCATATATAATCTGGGCAAGTTTTAGAAAGATTGGATAAATATTGTGGCCTCTAGAGTGTAAACACTGTAAAATATGGCATTTTCAGCAATTCAAAGGTAGATAACTCATGACCTATTTGTCCGATTTGAACTATAATCGAACTCATTTGAACTCTTATGGCAATATACCATCTGAGAAAGTTTGAGAAAGATTGGATTAATATTGTGGTCTCTAGAGTGTAAACACTGAAATTGTTGACGCCGCACGACGGACGACGGACATTCAAGGATTGCAAAAGCTCACCCTGAGCTAGCTCAGGTGAGCTAAAAATCACAGATATCAGGCCATTTGGCATGCTTAATTTGGTTGCGTCAGTAACTGATGCTGCGCGTCATTTTGGACGCATAAGATAGACAATTCATATCCTAACTACTCGTTACAGACTGAGAGCTACGGGTTATGTCTGGGATCGTCGGACTCGGAGATCGTTGACGTCACATAGAGACGACCACACTCTTACGTCCTATCCGTACCAGTAGACCGTATACAGGGCAGATCTTAACTTATGACTAAACTGTCTTTATGCAAAAAAAGTCGATCACTTAAAGGGACTCGCAACCGGATGGTGTACTTGTCAAAATAAAATAAAATACTCAAATAAAAGCAAATTTGTGGCATTATTTGGCTTCTGACATTAAAAAAATATGATCAGTCCAAAAAAAGTCTCAAGAATCGACACCGAATCTTAGATTTTTAGATATTTTCCATCGTTTTTCTATACCGACTAGTAGACGGTATAGTTGTTGTTGTTGCTTCTCTACACGGACTCAGACATAAACACGAGCCGAATTACGAAGTTGTATGCACTTTCGATCGATACACATTAAAATACGTTAAATCGATCCGAGATAAACGGATAGTTCCGTGGTCCATTGGTCTAAGCGGTTTCCCCTATTTTGCCTTCTGTCCGCCAATGCCGGGCCACGGGTTCGAATCCCACCAGAGACCAATATTTTTTTTTATTGAAATACATTTTTTTAAACAGAATTTCTTATCCTAAACTAATTCTTTACCATTTATATAAGCGTTTGACACATATTTACAAATTACTATTTTTAATGCACCATCTGGTTGCGAGTCGCTTTAAAATGAAACAGTAAAATGAATAAAACACATCTTGCGTACACGTTCACATCTCTGATAATTTTAAAATCGACCCCTTTGCATTTTGACGTCAAATAACGACTTTGCTTTTGGATTTTTTTTCATCACCATTGTTGAGAAATTGCAGACATTGATCCAAAGTTTCGAATAACACTAACTTAAGCCTTCTGAAAAATTGTGTTTGTAGACAGAAATATACACATTAGAATCCAATGTAAAGTTTCTATTTTTGCTGTGTATAGTTCTGAGTTTTCTAAAAATTCTTCTTTTAAATATATTGAAAGCGAAGCGGTTTCATACAAAAGTGTGTCCAGGATTTTTTTCATACCTCCATGAATACAATAAATGTTCCCAATTATTCCTCATAATTTAATATCACTACTGAATTTAAGAGGGTTAAATAGAGAATCTGACACGAGTGTTCATTATTTAACACTTTAAAAAGGAGGTTGTAGTCCCTTCGCCATATATATTTTCCGCCAAAACGCGACATTGTTTTGTAGTAAAGTCAATGACATCATTCGGCGTCCTGCTTCATGCAGCGCTCTTGGAGAGCATTAACTGTTGGACTAAGAGAAAGTAGTCCTGACAAGGCGCGGCCTGAATTATTTTTTTCATGGGGTTATGAAACAAAAGTTACAGCTCAATCAGAGCTATATATCCAAAGCAATATCAACAAATTAGGAAAAATGGATAGACACTCATTTACATCCAATCAGGACTAGTAATGAGTATTTGTTTACTCGTCATTTACAAACAGTGCACCTCTGAAGGTACACATGACTATGCAAACAGTGTTGCTCCAGATCAGAGGTCTCCAAAGGCAGTCCTTAGGCAAGCCACCTTGATAAACAATCAATTATGGTTGGACAAGACAGATATTTTATTATGGTGAGTAAGGTTGAGACAGATTCCATTTATAATACATTGATTCTAAATATAGAACAAGAGGGCCTGAAGGCCCTGATATCGCTCACCTTTTGTACTGAAGCCTGATAGCTTTACCTTTCTGTTTCACCCGTTTTCATCTAGATCTATTCAAATTTGCAGTATAGCATGTAAACCATTTTGGAATACAACCTCATAATTCTAGTATAGTAGAGTACATCAAGGGCTGATAACTAGACACTAAACAATACTGAAATGAAGCCTTTTTTAGCATTTCAAAGTATATCAAGGGCAGATAACTATTGTCACAATAAGTTTTAAACAATAATTGCACTCCTTTGAGAACCTATAGCTATATACATTGTGTGCAAGAATAATCAAAATCTGTTCAAAACTGTAGTTGAGTAGCTTGAGTAGATATTGTGGCCTCTGGAGTGAAAACACAGTGTTAAATATATCATTTTCAGCAATTTAAAGGTAGATAACTCTTGACCTATTGATCTGATTACAACCATAATTAAACTCATCTAAATTCTTATGGTAATATACAACCTGAGCAAGTTTGAGAAAGATATGAGAAAATGTGTGGCCTCTGGGGTGTAAACACTCGCGTTAGTTGGAATAGTTGTCAACAAGTTCTATTCGAATCACCACTAACTTGATGTTTTCCGTTGACAAAATGTTAACAAACCCTAAAATCGAGCGATGATTTAGTCACGTGACCATGGATATACCATGTGATTTGTGTCACTAGATAAAACAAACATGAAGACCTCAATTAATCGAATGGATCCAGACCGCATGGCATTATATGCGTTTATAAAAGGAAGTGGCTATAGCCGTCCGGTTCCGGAGGGCTAGCCTGCCCTGTGAGGGTAAGCTAGACGTCCGGAATAGATTTTCGTCAAAGCATATACAGGGGTGTCAAATTCCACTTGCCCGCTCGCCAATGCGAGTAGGTTTTGAAGTCGGGCGAGTGCTTTCAAATATATACTCGACCTTAAGGGCGAGTGGATCTTTTGGGCAGTGTAATTAGAGTGCAAATTAAAACGGCTGAAGTTCTCCGCGTGTGTCAACATCAACGACACATTTTCTACAATGTTTTGCATTTCACTAGTCTATTATCGACAACGAGTTTGGAGGCGTTCCGATTCACGGGCACCTGCTTGTTTCTTCTTTATATTATTCGGCCTTCAAAGTACGAAAGTTTCGGCCCAAAAAGGTTCATTTGTGTTGAAAGTATCGAGGGGTGGTTCAAATATTTATTCGAATTATAAAATTAAAGTATGAATAACAGTGTTATAACGTGTTTTATTGTTCAATCATCTGTCAAACTGCAAACATTTCTTAATATAAAGCTTCGACGATTTCGTACCTAATTTGAACGAGTCAAAATTTTACATGCCGAAAAAACCGGAAGCACCGTTAGTTCCCGCTACTTGTCAAAATGTAAACAACCTAACAAAACTATCTTCAGTCGTTTTTGTAGTAAAATAGCGGCATTAACAGGGATGTCGAAACGATGACAAGACCCACAAGAATTGAAACAGTTAAACAGTGCGTTTCTATATGTTGATATTTTCGAATTTAAATAAACGAATAAGAAAATTGTGAAAGTTTTAGTACATATGAATTATATATGAAAATTCACGGACGAGCAAAAGTTGCAGAAGGGCGAGTGGATTTCAATAGCTACTAGTCCTACAGGGCGAGTAGCTTTTGAAAGATTTTTACACCCCTGATATACTGCATAATTTACGTGAGTTAGTGCCTGGATATATATGGCAAACAACCTTAAATACAATTTTGAACTTCAGAAAATCGGTGAGAACAGAAACAAGTCACACTTTAAGGAATTAATTTACCGTCACTATGAGCTACGATCGCATCCGCCATTGTCGTTGTTGCCGTATTTTGTCCCCACCTTAGTAGGAAAACCGCACTCTCGCAGGCATTTTTAATTGATGATTGAATACCTGTACCTTTCGCTAAACTGACACGTTCGAAAAAATGTACATGACGTCCACGACAGAATGTTTCCCTTTTTTAATTGTTTTCCTTAATGTCAGAGAAATATCTCCAACTTAGAATTTCACAGCGAACTATGGTAATGGAAAGGTCTTCCTTTTTTCGAAATATAATGACCTTCATAAATACATGTATTACTCAAACTTTTACTCCAAATGCCACTTTATGCTGATGCTTAACTGTTAATAACAATGGATTTTTTTTGCATGGCTTTGTTAATGTTATTTCCGATACATTCACAGTTTGCTGCTAGCCACATGGACATGGAGATACCGGCTGCGATAATTAGATTTGGCGATAATCAACGTATTGATATCATACGTAGTCCATCCATTTGAAATACTTTCGGCATATTTAACTTCAATCTCTAATTTTAACATTCAGTATGATATTAACATGCATAAATTACAATAAAATCAACAAAAATGTCCTGCGTGCTAATCTAATAACGACAAAGTCAGGGCAACAGTCTATTACCAATTAAACTGGCGGATGCGAACGTTGGTCTTAAGTGAAGGTAATTTAATTCCTTTATATAAATGTGATTTGTTATTGCTCTCTGTTGTTTTATGGAAAATTAAATGCATTTAGTTTTGTTTCAACTTGTTTTAAATATACCCAGGCACTAACCCACATATAAAGCAGTATATTTCCTGAAAGAAATTTATTCCGGACGTCTAGCCCGTCCTGTGACGGTTGGCTAGCTGTCCGGTTCCGGACGTCTAGCCACTGCCTTTATAAAAATTGGGGGCATTACGACTGTTTTTAAAGGGTGTTTTATTCATTTCCTTTCGTCCGGAAGTATTGTTCGATGTTTCTGACCTGTCAAAGTTATTTTTAGAACAATGTAGTTAATAATGGTAAAAAGGTAAGCAAGGTAACATCGGATCTATATAGTTGCACACTTTTAAACTTGAGATATTCAGCATGATCCTCGTGCAGCAAGAGACAGCTGCGCTAATTTTACTGATATGTTATTCATTCTCAATAAACGTGTTTATGAATCTGAATCTGAATATAGAACGTCGTAGAATCCTATAAAATGCTAAAAACTATTATGTCCATTGCAAACAGGTTGGAGCCAGAACAGACGCCGGGTAACCTGACGTCTGATTAGGCTCCAATCTGTTTGCCAACCTGAACCAGATTAAAAAGATAAAATAAATCATCTACAGTTTAGTGCATTGTCAGTGATTGTGTTTGCGTTTATTCTTCTCTACTATAAAGACTACTGTACATTACGCACAATAAATACAGCTTTCCGTATCCCTGGCTAACTGTACGGAAATCAACGAGTACGGTGATCATCCCTTTTAAATAACTCTGATATGTCAGAAGAAAACACTAATACAAAGTTTTCGTTGACCACAATTTCTATTTGAGCCGGGCCAAAATCGTTGTCATCAGTAAATCTTCGCGCATTTGCTCCGCCCACTTTTCGTTGTCAACAAACTCAATGATTCGAACACGACCAATATCTACGTACTTACTTTGAAGTAATTCCGTCGACAATCTCTCTGAGCAAATAACAATTTGCTAATCTCCTCTTCGTGTTTTTCTTTCTGCTAAGGTTAATCTCCACTTCAGCAAAATGGCATGTTTTATTTACCCACGTAAAATATCTCGTTCTGGTTCCCGGTTAAAACGCACATAATCCTACAGTACCGGAAACCAGATTAGACGTTTCCCGTTATAACTGATCGGCTTTCCCCGTATGCTTGTCGATCGAAACTATTGGCTATACGGACAGGACCGAGTATGCTTCGTAAAACGGACATCAGCGATTTTCGCAATGTAATACGAACAGCTGCTCGGCTTTCCCCGTTATACTCGTCGGTCGAAACTATTGGCTATACGGACAGGACCGAGTATGCTTCGTAAAACGGACATCAGCGATTTTCGCGAATGAATACTATTCAACATTTTCTTAAAAATAAAGCAAAAGACATATTCTGACCTTCCGGAAAACATTGAAAAATCTCATATTAAATTAATTAGAAGAGATACAACTTACTTCAACCCACATGTAGTGCTATCAAAGCATAGATCACTTCTAAAAGCAAGCACTATTTTCTTGTTAGATTTGGCTGTAGTCAGTTTTGCAGTATTTCATGTGTTACTTTGCGAATATGGTATACATGAATCCGCGAAACGCTACGCTACGCTGCGCTATCGCGGATCAAAAATTGCATGCTAACTGACTTGATATGGTATCTGATTCTTCTCATTTGATTTTCTGTGCATAATTAAGTATTGAAGCTCCAGATAAGGGTAGCAATTCCAGTACTGACTTCCTATAAAGTTTCCAATGCATTTCATGATGTCCCTACTCAATAGAATCATCTCAAAGAGACAGTTCTAATGAGCAGTCAAATCAAAGTGTTTGACTGAGACAAAAGAATGTTAACATTTGAAATAGTGTGACTTGCCCTATCTGGAACTCTGACATTGGTTACATGCTGTGCAACTCCAGGGTCAATTGATGTGTTAATGAATAATTAAATGCATTAAGCCATAGCTTTCAGCAGATTTGATTAACTACCCAAACTTGGTGAGCTGTTGCATTATTGATAGAGGAGTTAGAGAGACAGCTGTTGATTGGCTGTTTGGGTCAGTGATAGTTAGCTTAAAATGACAAGACTCGTGAAAATTGACACCACTGGTATCAGGTGAAAAATAGCCCTAATTGTGTTTTCCTGTCATGGCTGTTTGACTCCCAAAAAATGACCTGTTTACTGTATACAGTGGGGCAATGTTTTCTTTCCAAATAAATGTGATTGTCTCTCTAAGTTTTGAAGATAGGTGACCACTTAAAGCAGGTTGAAAGTAAAGCAGAATACACCTTGAGGAACATTCTGCTTTAGTTTCAGCCAGTTTTAAGCTACAGCTTACTAGAAAATAAAACATACTTCTTATTATACATATTCATGACTATATTAATTGTAACTATATTCTTCAGTTAAGGAATAAATTTAATGTGTAAAAATGTGTTTATCCTGTCACGTGCCTATTTTCCTGACGAATAAAGGGGTGACTGATAAACTTTGCTTTATTATGTCAGTAGGTCACATGACCGATGTTATTATGTCTGTTTGTCACGTGACCTGTAGCCAGAACTATTTTTACACCGAGACACTTATTTTTCCCGCTGTTAGGAAAAGTATTCTAAAACTCTATTAACAGAATCCCGATGTGTGACGACGCTTATTCGAAATATTCGTTACAATCAAAAGGTTTGAGAGTAGGCGACACAAGTTGCTTGCTGAGAAACTTCTATAAGTGTCCACCTTTTAGAAGTCCTGAGTGAAAAAACACAAGATTGTAAAATGTTCTTTTATTTCTTTTCAACGTTACCAGGATTGTGACGTCACTGATGTCATCTATATAATAGCACGCTTTTCTAGAGTTACTTTTCTAATTCTTTAGTGAGAATATTAGAACAAGAATGAATCTAGCTTTAAAAAACATTCTCTATATATATATATATTGCTGTTGTGACAAGGATAAATAGGCTATTTGGTGACTAGCTTTGAATGAGAAATGTTATCTGGCTCGGCTTTTGAAAATATCAGGTTCGCCTGCGGCTCACCTGATATATTCATCCACCTTGCCAGATAACATTTCTCATTCAAAGCTAGTCACCAAATATTCTCTATATCTATGGAGTAATGGGTTAAAAACTTTGTGTACAAAGTCTTCTCACTTTTCCTGCCATAGTTACTGTAAAAACATTTTCAAACCTCATTTGTGTGTCACTTGTACCAGCTGTAGGCAGAGGTGACACTTAGGGTTCACTTTTTAGACGTCGGTCCGTCCGTCTGTCTGTCTGTTCTCACTTTTCCTGCCATAGTTACTGTAAAAACATTTTCAAACCTCATTTGTGTGTCACTTGTACCAGCTGTAGGCAGAGGTGACACTTAGGGTTCACTTTTTAGACGTCGGTCCGTCCGTCTGTCTGTCTGTTCTCACTTTTCCTGCCATAGTTACTGTAAAAACATTTTCAAACCTCATTTGTGTGTCACTTGTACCAGCTGTAGGCAGAGGTGACACTTAGGGTTCACTTTTTAGACGTCGGTCCGTCCGTCTGTCTGTCTGTTCTCACTTTTCCTGCCATAGTTACTGTAAAAACATTTTCAAACCTCATTTGTGTGTCACTTGTACCAGCTGTAGGCAGAGGTGACACTTAGGGTTCACTTTTTAGACGTCGGTCCGTCCGTCTGTCTGTCTGTTCTCACTTTTCCTGCCATAGTTACTGTAAAAACATTTTCAAACCTCATTTGTGTGTCACTTGTACCAGCTGTAGGCAGAGGTGACACTTAGGGTTCACTTTTTAGACGTCGGTCCGTCCGTCTGTCTGTCTGTTCTCACTTTTCCTGCCATAGTTACTGTAAAAACATTTTCAAACCTCATTTGTGTGTCACTTGTACCAGCTGTAGGCAGAGGTGACACTTAGGGTTCACTTTTTAGACGTCGGTCCGTCCGTCTGTCTGTCTGTTCTCACTTTTCCTGCCATAGTTACTGTAAAAACATTTTCAAACCTCATTTGTGTGTCACTTGTACCAGCTGTAGGCAGAGGTGACACTTAGGGTTCACTTTTTAGACGTCGGTCCGTCCGTCTGTCTGTCTGTTCTCACTTTTCCTGCCATAGTTACTGTAAAAACATTTTCAAACCTCATTTGTGTGTCACTTGTACCAGCTGTAGGCAGAGGTGACACTTAGGGTTCACTTTTTAGACGTCGGTCCGTCCGTCTGTCTGTCTGTTCTCACTTTTCCTGCCATAGTTACTGTAAAAACATTTTCAAACCTCATTTGTGTGTCACTTGTACCAGCTGTAGGCAGAGGTGACACTTAGGGTTCACTTTTTAGACGTCGGTCCGTCCGTCTGTCTGTCTGTTCTCACTTTTCCTGCCATAGTTACTGTAAAAACATTTTCAAACCTCATTTGTGTGTCACTTGTACCAGCTGTAGGCAGAGGTGACACTTAGGGTTCACTTTTTAGACGTCGGTCCGTCCGTCTGTCTGTCTGTTCTCACTTTTCCTGCCATAGTTACTGTAAAAACATTTTCAAACCTCATTTGTGTGTCACTTGTACCAGCTGTAGGCAGAGGTGACACTTAGGGTTCACTTTTTAGACGTCGGTCCGTCCGTCTGTCTGTCTGTTCTCACTTTTCCTGCCATAGTTACTGTAAAAACATTTTCAAACCTCATTTGTGTGTCACTTGTACCAGCTGTAGGCAGAGGTGACACTTAGGGTTCACTTTTTAGACGTCGGTCCGTCCGTCTGTCTGTCTGTTCTCACTTTTCCTGCCATAGTTACTGTAAAAACATTTTCAAACCTCATTTGTGTGTCACTTGTACCAGCTGTAGGCAGAGGTGACACTTAGGGTTCACTTTTTAGACGTCGGTCCATCCATCTGTCTGTCTGTCCGTCACGCTTTTTGCATCACGCCTCATAACTCCTGTTCTACTGAAGCTTTTAAGATGAAACTTCCTTTATGGAAAGAGCTTGACAAGTGGAAGAGTATTGCACAAGGGTAAATAACTCTTGCATGAATATTGTGACAGTTATTCCCCTTTTCAACATTTTCTTTTCATGTAGATTTCTTCTGTTATACTAAAGATTTAACTCTTGCAGCAATACTGTGAGAGTTATTTCCCTTTCCAATATTTTCTATTTTCAGTAAATGACTTCTGTTCTACTGATGCTTTTCAGATGAAATTTCATTTATTTAAGTTAACCCTTTCCCACATGGAAGCGCCTTTTAACGCATTTAATTTATTCCTCCACTGGTGAAAATAGTTCCAATTTATACAGTCATGAATATGTATCATAAGAAATATTTCCTATATTCTAGCAGATGATAGCTTAAAGCAGGCTGAAAGTAAAGCAGAATGCGCTTAAGGCGCATTCTGCTTTACTTTTAACCTTCTTTATGTGGTTACCTATCTTCAATACTACAAACAGGCTATGGGGTAAAGGGTTAAAAAAGAGTTTGATAGGTGGCAGTGTCTTGCACATGGCTCATAACTCTTGCATCAATACCATGAGAGTTATTCCCCCTTTCTACACTTTCTTTTGCTGCAGATAACTTCTGCTGTAATGAAGTTTGTCATTTTAACTTTAACTCTTGTTCAACTGATGCTTGCTGGCTGGTGACACGCATGTTCTGAGGAACACCCGTCTATTTTTTCATGTCCCTGAAAAGAAATTAAACAGGTAATTATATATAACCATTTGCACATGCTAGAATATATTTCCCGCCAATGTACTCTGAAATATTTCAAGCAATAAAATGCAGTGTCTCTTGAGCAATAGCTGGAATTCAATGATTTCCACAAACAATTTTGTCGCCAGGGAAGGAGGGATGGGGGATTAAAAATGTTTAGTTAACTGGGACCCTGAGACTACATTCTCAGTAGCAGTTATGAGAATTAACTCTTTCAATGCTGGGTAATATTTTCATCTGTAAAAATTGCCGTATGCAATTGTTCTAAAAAAAATTTCAAAACAGGGTCAGAATGTCAAACAGTTTTGATCCTGATGAGGTGCTGCGTCTGACAGATTGCCTGTTGCTCCTGTCTCTTTCATTGTCTTTGTGTTTTATTTTGGCTACTAACTTTGATGCCTTGGTTGCTGCAGAAGATCTGTAAGTCACATCTGATTCTTCAAATTAAGAAATAATAAATTCATACCAGTGTTCTATCGTGCAATCGAACACTGGTAGGAGTTGAGATGCGTAGTAATTTAATCACGAGGCCTTTAGGCCGAGTGATTTAATTACAAGCATCTCAATGACTGTCCGTGTTCGATTGTTAGATAGAACACTGGTATTAATTTATTATTTCGATTCTAACACATTATTTAACCTTAATTTGCACCGAAGTAACGGCGCTACATTTCTTGGCGTACACATTTTCGAAGCCATATGACGTCACGTTAGAACGTTTAGCGCGTGAGTGTTCTACTGAAAATTCGAACACCAAGATGGTCCTTCTTCGCTTATATAGGGGTGTGGGCGAGGTGTGTTAGAATTCATCTTCTTTCCCTTTGGGACAATTCTAATGAGTGGTCACAACATATGGTTAAGCTAGCTAGGGGAGACGTAAAGGGGAACATATTAGAAATATTCAGGCACATATCCGCCACTAGCATGGTAAGAGTTAAATTCAAGCTTCCTCTGCACTCAGAAAAGATGAAAGGATAGATTGCTGGGTTGATTAAATTATTGCAGCTCTCCATGATTCTGGTTCCAGTTTTATGCCAGTCCATATTTAACCTTTTACCCAATAGCCTGTTTCTAATTTTGAAAATAGGTGACTACTTAAAGCAGGTTGAAAGTAAAGCAGAATGCGCCTTAAGGCGCATTTTGCTTTACTTTCAGCCTGCTTTAAGTTTCTATCATTCTGCTAAGATATAAAAAAAAATTTTGGTACATATTTATGAATGTAAAAAATGGAACTATTTTCTTCAGTGAATGAATAAATCAAAGTGTGCTAAAAGGCACTTCCATGGGGGAAAGGGTACAGGATGAAAGGAATGATTGCTGGGTTGATTACATTATTGTAGTTCTCCATGATTCTGGTACCAGTTTTATGCCAGTCCATCTTTAACCTTTTACCTCATAGCCCATTTCTAATTTTGAAAATAGGTGCCTACTTAAAGCAGGTTGAAAGTAAAGCAGAATGCGCCTTAAGGCGCATTTTGCTTTACTTTCAGCCTGCTTTAAGTTTCTATCATTCTGCTAAGATATAAAAAAAAAATTTTGGTACATATTTATGAATGTAAAAAATGGAACTATTTTCTTCAGTGAATGAATAAATCAAAGTGTGCTAAAAGGCACTTCCATGGGGGAAAGGGTACAGGATGAAAGGAATGATTGCTGGGTTGATTACATTATTGTAGTTCTCCATGATTCTGGTACCAGTTTTATGCCAGTCCATCTTTAACCTTTTACCTCATAGCCCATTTCTAATTTTGAAAATAGGTGCCTACTTAAAGCAGGTTGAAAGTAAAGCAGAATGCGCCTTAAGGCGCATTTTGCTTTACTTTCAGCCTGCTTTAAGTTTCTATCATTCTGCTAAGATATAAAAAAAAAATTTTGGTACATATTTATGAATGTAAAAAATGGAACTATTTTCTTCAGTGAATGAATAAATCAAAGTGTGCTAAAAGGCACTTCCATGGGGGAAAGGGTACAAGATGATAGGAAAGATTGCTGGGTTGATTACATTATTGTAGCTCTCCATGATTCTGGTACCAGTTTTATACCAGTCCATCTTTAACCTTTTACCCAATAGCCTGTTTCTAATTTTGAAAATAGGTGCCTTCTAACTTAAAGCAGGTTGAAAGTAAAGCAGAATGCACCTTAAGGCGCATTTTGCTTTAATTTCAGCCTGCTTTAAGCTACCAATGTATAAATTAGAACTATTTTCTTCAGCGCAGGAATAAACTGAATGGGCTAAAAGGCGCTTCTATGGGGGAAAGGATTAAACCTGTACAACACTATAGTCACCACATCAGCAAACAGCTTGGCTCCAGATCAGATGTCAAATAACTTAGCATCAGATCAGGATTAAATCTGTTTGCAAATCTGATTCTATTTCTGAAAAAACTGAGGTGAAATTGTAAATTTTGGAATAACAGCAGTTATCCTTTGTAGCAGACTGCTTTTTGGCAGCCAAAGGGCTGAAAATACTACAATAAATGATTATAATTGTCCCCTGCGGTGGCAGTATAGTCAAAAAGACTCAAATAAACCATTTATATCAATTTAAGCATTTGATGAAATCTTTTTAGCTCACCTAGTACATAGTGCCAATGTGAGCTATTGTTATCCTCCTGTGTCTTTCGTTGTTTGTCCGTATATATCTGTCATCAACAATTTGTTAAAACAACATCTCCTTCTAAACTACCTGTTGGATTTTTCCCAAATTTGGCAAACTGTTCCTTATTTAATCCTCGTTTAAAGATGTTCAAATAGCTAAGCTCCAGCCCATCGCATATCTAGGTCAAAGGAGCTAAAAAAGGATCATTTCAATGAAAACTTAAAAAAATATTTTTGTCTGAAAGTACTAAGGGTAAAGAGTGACCCTGTCCCGGGGGTCAAATAGAGTAGTTACATAATGAAATCTTGAAACTAATATGGTCACAGCTTTGATATTTGACATGGTGTAATAGAAATAGACTGGGTGTTGTTGGGTTTGGTCAGAAGTGTGGAATATATGTTTTTACAGCTAAAGCTGTACAAACAAAAATGACCATGGCCTGTGTTTCTCAAGGTGGGTGATTTAGGGCCGCATGCATATATGCATGGTCCTCTTGTTTATATTTCAGTTAGACTCAGAGATGTATGAGGTTAACAAGGGAAAATGAACCCTTGTTTTGCTCTACACAAATTGTATTACATTTGCAAACAGTTTGGATCAAGTTCAGATGCTGAATCACTGTTCAATGTTTGACCAGGATTTAAAGACATCATCTGCTAGGATATAGAAAATATTTCTTTTGGTACATGATTGTGTATGACTGTATAAAATGGAACTATTTTCTTCAGTGGAGGAATTGATTAATTGTGCTAAAAGGCACTTCTATGGGGGAATGAGTTAACCCATTTTGATCCCTATAATAGCCTGTTAAAAACAAGTGGCCATGCCCTTAAAGCAGGTTGAAAGTAAAGCACATTCTGCTTTACTTTCAGCCTGCTTTAAGCTACCATCTGCTAGTCTATAAAACATATTTCTTATAGTGGTGACTCCATAAAGTGGAATTATTTTCTTCATTGGAGGAGTAAAATTAAGGCATAAAAAGGCATAATTTTGGGGTAATGGTATAATCAAAGGATAAGAGTTGTCTCCCTTGAATGTGAGTTTTCCTTGCTCAGAGGTTAGTCCCTGCCTTTAGCAGATTGCATTTGTCTATGATTGGTGATTTATTGTGATGAATCATCTTAAATAACCATATATGTTATTTCTGTAGAGATTCTAGGCTTATAATATGAATGCACTCTTTTTTGATGTTCCAGGCTCTTTGATCTTGAGATTGAATGGGAAATCTCTGGTCAAATTTCTATCAGACGCATCAAGAATTTGAGAAATTAACAATGAATTGAGATTGCAGGGCCCTGGATATTGTTTTGCACCATCATGATCAAGTTCAAACTGTAGGCTAATGAAAAACAGTAAAACTTTCTGAGTAAGAGAAAGCAGGACTGTAAAACCCCTGTATAATGGCTGCTTTAAACCCATTTATGCCTGGATATTGCAATGAACTCTCCCTATGTGCTTGCTGGAAGATTTCAAACTGTAGGCTAATGAAAAACAGTAAAACTTTCTGAGTAAGAAAAAGCAGGACAGTAAAACCCCTGTATAATGGCTGCTTTAAACCCATTACCCCATAAATATGCCTTTTAACGCCTTTAAATTATTCCTCTACAGATGAAAATAGTTCCAATTTATACTGTCACAAATACAAATCATAAGAAATATTTTCTATATTCTAGTAGGTAATAGCTTAAAGCAGGCTGAAAGTAAAGCAGAATGTGCCTTAATTTAAGGCACATTCTGCTTTACTTTCAACCTGCTTTAAGTGACCACATAATTATCTTCAAAACTAGAAATAGGCTATGGGGTAATGGGTTAAACCCATTTATTCCTGGATATTGCAATGAACTCTCCCTATGTGCTTGCTGGAAGATTTCATTGTAGATAAACAGGGGTGATCTAAGGACACTGCAATATTTCTCCATACAGCAGAACATTTCATATGCAATAGCGAACAGTGCAGACCCTGATGAGATGCTGTGTCACAATGTCCCCTTTAACCCATTACCGACTGTTTTAAGCTACCACCTGCTAGAATATAGAAAATATTCCTTCTTATACATATTCATGACTGTATAAATTGGAAGTTTTTCCTTCGGGGGAGGAATTAATATATACATAAAAGTGTAAAAAGGGGTATTTATGGAGTAATGGGTTGATATGGGTTGATAGTTTCCAATGGCCTTTAAACATGAAAGAATAGGTTAACATTTCTATTAGGAATAATTAACCCTTAGCCCGCCAAATAAATTGTCGTCTGCTATATTTCTCGTCTGCTTCAAGTTTCAAAGTGCTTCAAAGTTGCTAAAAATTGCTGAAAATGTTGTCCGAGTGTCAAACAGCTTGGATCCGGATGAGACGCCGAGTTACTCGGCGTCTCATCCGGATCCAAGCTGTTTGCATATGGAGCTATAGTCCTGAGTGGCAGGCTAAGGGTTAAGGTGTGGAAATGCATTTTTATTGAGTAACTTCTAAGGGCTAAGCATCCATAATTGTCTTTGCTGAACCAGGTTTAGAATATACAGTTCATCTTGCATTATGCACCCATTCAAAAGAAAACTTGTGGTAAATAATCTATCAATAGAGGATCATAAACTAATTCTCATGATTTATTAAACAAGTCTTTCTTAGAGAAGGTATACGTAACAACAAGCCTTTGTAAGTTGATATCCTCTTTGAAAGACGAGTTTAATAAAGCATGACTGTGCGTGTTGGGAGATGTGTGTGCGTGTTGGGAGATGTGTGTGTACCTACAAGACGTGATGTCACAGATCCATAATCTGACCTCACAATGTTGAGACGTTAACCTGGCCGTCCATTTGGGACTTTAACCTGGCTGGTTCTATGTGACATTAACCTAGCAGGTCTAAAGATAAGAGTTAGGGTAAGGGTTAGCATCTAGAATCGAGACTGTTTAGAAGTTAGCATGTAGATCTGAGGTCCCGCCTCGCTTGTCAAGAACAAAGGAAATTACCTTGGAAATCATGTATTGTACATCTGTGTGTGTGCGTGTGTGTGAATATGTGTGATGAGAGAAGGGTGTGACTGTGTGTTCTAGGAGGTGTGTGTGTGTGTTTGGGAGTTGGGCCGGTTGGGGGATGGGGGTGTTTCTTATTATTCAGCTTAACTTCAACAGTGATATGTAGTCTCATTACTCGGTCTATGCATGCAGTTAGTCTTCAATTTTGTTTTTTTCTTGAGATTTTTCAGGAAAATCAATATCAGTCTGACCCACATTTCCCGTCTCAACTCTGAGCGCTCCTAACAGTGATATGAATACCATTGGCAAACAGTTTGAATCCTGAGCAGAAGCCAAGTAACACTTCAGCAAATCTGGAACCAAACTGTTTGTCACTCAAATACTATTTCTAGAGAACTACAAAGGTTTAGGTCATTTTTCAGAATTTTTGTAGATGACAAATTTGAAGCGAACACCATTTATTTAGTGATCAAAGGGTTAATGTTTTTCCTGACACTGTTTGAAATATTGCTTTGAATAATTTTATTAGAGAACAGTCAGACTTGTATAAGTTGCTACTGAAAAGAAGACATAATATCAGTCTTTAGTACAAATGTCAGCTTGTTATAAGACATTATTAGAGCGAAAAGCTCATTAAGAAAATAACTTCTGCCAAACTTTTGTCCTGCATTTAGCAGTCCGATGTGTCAAAAAGATCCATGGTTTTGCAAAGAGTGACTGTGTTAAGGAACAAAGGAGCATAAAGAATTAACAGGAATAGAAAGTCTCTTTTGGTTGACCCAGATCAGTGAATTTTAAATATCAGCTGTTTTAATGCAATTTGCTCAATTTTCTTAGCATGATATTTAACCCATTACCCCATAGATACGCCTTTTTACGCTTTTAATTTATTCCTCCACTGAAGAAAATATAAGTTCCAAATTATACCTTCATAAATATATATCAAAAGAAATATTTTCTACATCCTAGCAGATTGCTAGCTTAAAGTAGGCTGAACATAAAGCAGAATGTGCCTTAAGGCACATTCTGCTTTACTTTCAACCTAGCTGCTTTAAGTGCTCACCTATCTACAAAACTAAAAATAGGCTATGCGGTAATGGGTTAAATACCATCAAAAACGAGGGTTGATGGGGATGATCGGCGTCAGGCCGGTATACTGGAGTCACTTTGTCCGTCCGTCCGTCTGGCCAGGCTCATAAACCAATACTTGTGTGGCCAAAATAACTAGCTGCATACTTGGTGAAAAAAACAATAACCTTACCATCTCTTGTTACATAAAATTATTAACCTGGCCATTTTTTGTGACATTAACCTGATCATTAGTGGTAGTAGGGTAAGGGTTAGCTTCTAGATCATTATATTCCAAAGTTAAAGCAATGAGAAATATCAAAGGAAAAAGCCACATAAGACAAACATTGTATGCACTGTCACAGATACATTTTTCTCACATAACTGCCCTTGTGTTCTATAGCGAACAACCATTACGAATATCCTTATCTCCTACATGTGTAAGATCACTTTTATGACGTCACTATAATGTCACTTTTTATAACGGCGTTTTGACGTCATCGGGGTTCCAAAAAATGCCTATAGCTTTTGAAAAATAGCTTGAAATCGTTGGTTATGTGAGAAAAAGAATCTGTCACTTGTTGATTTTTTATGACAAATTGATCTCAAACTCGTCTAGAATACAAAAGTTATTAAGCTCGCCAAGGCTCGTTTAATAACATTTCAATTCTATACTCGTTTGAGATCAGCTTGTCTTAGCATCGACTCATGACAGATCCTATATGTCTGTCTGTCCCTCCATCCTGCTTGTCCTGAGCATGACTTCCAAAGTATTTCAAACTATTGATTTCAAACTTATATACCCAAATAGATCACATTGACCGCAATCCCAGTACACAAGATTCTTAACTCTGGCTTCAGTATCTTTAGAGTTATTACCCTTTGATATTTTTGTCAAAGTCCTGCTTGTTAAGAGCATAACTTCCAAAGTAGGAAAGATATTGACTTCAAACTTTATAGTTATACAGTTAGATCATTGAGTACAGTGCACAAGAACATTAACTCTTTCCTCCCTGAAACTTTAACTGGACAATTCCAGTTTCCATTTTTGTCTAGTCCATTTCTGACTTTTAAGGGTTGCTTTTGTAAATGTTTGGCATTATGACAAACAGTGAAGACCCAGATCAGAGGGCTCCTTTCGGAGCCCTCTGATCTGGGTCTTGACTGTTTGCATAGGACCTGTGTACTATTCACATGTACACTGTTTGAAAAGGACGCCTATATGCGGGACTAGGGTTCAAAGGGTTAACTCGACCTGTCTTTAGCATTTTTGTATGGTTAGGATAAAATGTTCAGTATGACAACGGCTACAGTATACTTGTCATTTACAAACAGTGTACCAGAGAAGTTAACTTTTGTCCTATGCAGACAGTGTAAACCCTTTACCTGATAGAAGCGCCTTTTAGCGCATTTTAATTTATCCCTCCCCTAAAGAAAATAGTTCAAGATTATACAGGCATGAACATGTACAATTAAAGTATTACTTATATACTAGAAAACAGTGACTTAAAGCAGGCTGAAAGTAAAGCAGAATGCGCCTAAGGGCGCATTCTGCTTTACTTTCAACCTGCTTTAAGTGGTCACCTGCCTTCAATTCTAGAAATAGGCCATGAGGTAAAGGGTTATCAAAGGATTCCTGTAGGAGCCCTCTGATAAGTGTCTACACTGTTTGTAAATTTGCAATATATTGTAAAAATCAACTCTATATAGTCAGAAGTGGACCGGACTTAATTGGAAATTGGAATTGCCAATTAAAGTTTCAGGGTAGAATGAGTTAACTTTGTATTGCCTGATCTTGATACTGTTTAACCCCTGTCCGTCCGTCCGTCTATAATTACGTGCATCTAACTTAGAGTAAGGGGCCATTTTAGTGGACTGTGAACAAATATAGGGCTATTGGCAGTTAAAGGGCCATGGCCCCTTAGCTGGTTCTAAAAATTGCAAAAATGGTATCAGGGGGCCTCAGGGGAGGTAAAAAATAAGTTTTCAAATTAAGGCCCTTTACCACAAATGTCCATAATCTGTCCATATGTAGGGGGGTGACTTTAAAGGGCCAATTTAGTTGCTCAGATAATATCAATGGGCCACTTGTGGCCCTTTAACTTGGACAATTGGCCCTTTAAATTTGGCCCCTTAGCAGGCTGGCCCTTAGACCTAAGTTAGTAGACCGTCCGTCCGTCCCACATACAGTTCATACTTTGTTCGGCTAACTCCTCCTACAGTATTCAAGCTACAACTTTATTACTTGGCACAGTATTTACACATATACCATAGATGTGCATGTGAACAGGAATTTGATCTGCTTTAATTTTTCACAAAATTACAGTCAGTTGAACTTAGTCAAGTTTGACAGGGGCATCATAATTGTCTTACAGACAAAACCATCCCTCTATAGTGGATTAGTCAATTTGAAAAATTCAGCTTAGAAAGAGTTACTACTCCCTCTTGTTGCATGTTTTATTCATTGATTGCTTAAGAAATTGCCCTACATTTGTCTCTTCAGTTATTTATGTGGTATTTTCAGTGCCACAAGAGCACTCTGATTACTCGTGTATTATCATTAATCGATTAGCAAATCCATTACTCGTTATTCTCTTCCCTCGACCCCAGTCATATTGACTATTTACTGCTTATTAGCCAAAAACCAGGGCTCCAGATAAGAGGGAGTATTCTGAACAATCCCAACATTTTCTCACTCATACAGCACCAAATCCTATGGTGTTTCTACTTATTAGAATCGTCTCTTCGAGACGATTCTAATGAGTAGTGACACCATAGGGTTTCATGCAGAAATAAAGATTTTAATTTTTGAAATACTCTCCTTATCTGGAGCCCTAAAAAATAACTTTGAGCATTTTATATGGATCAGTGTTCTGTCTAAGACACAATATCTTCTGAAAAAGATAAGAATGTGAAATTGACACGGGGCACCATATATAACCAACTAGTAACATTATATATACCTAAGATCAAAGGAAAAAATGCCAGAGGTCCATATATAGAATATGAAATATTATATCTTAATAATTATTATGATGTATTAAATTACAAGAATGGAATCTGCTTGATAAGCAATATTCGTTGTTATCAATCAGATACTAGTAGTGGTGTTGAAAGCAACAAATATTTATGTATGTAGACATGAGCCGAAGTACCCTGTGAGCTAACAGGGTACGTACAAATGCAGATATTTCATTGGCTGACAGGTCCCTTAGTCTAGCTTTACAGAAATAAAGATGGCCGACTGTTCAACAGGAGTGCACATGTGCGCCTTTAATCGTTCCACCTCTATTATTATAAGGCCATCTTGGCTAAGAAGCAATCACGGTTTGGATCTTTGAACAGCTAGCTGTTTTTCTTTTCTGGAAAAGTTTGCCGTCAACGTCTTCGAGTGTGTTTTCTCTTGAATAACAACCGTCAGAAACATGACCTCATTTACGCACGTCAACTGTTTTGGCGTTTTGAGTTAGAACTCTGCCTAAGATTTAAGAGAAAGCGGCTTACAATTTACGAAACGGCCCACAAGTTTTTAATCAGCCAATGATCTTGGACCGGCCGTTGATTTGAGTCTTACAAACTAAATCCCTTTTAGTATCAGAGCCTCTTCAAAATATCACAATTTTAAAACGATGTGATGTTTTAACTGTTTACTTAGCGCTGTCTACACAACAATTGCCGAATTGGGTTGAAACCATTTGTTTGAACAGTGAAAACTTTGCAGTATAATAAATTCGTTATACAGTTTCTTCCCCGGGTACGTGGGGATTTATTCCCGGCTGAGAAAATCATGTAACCCTCGCCTAACGGCTCGGGCAACATGATTTTCCTCAGCCAGGAATAAATCCCCACGTACCCTGGGAAGAAACTGTATAACTAACAATGTTAAGGCAGATGGCAAACGTTAATAATGTTTAAGGCAGATGGCTGCTTACTGCTGGATGAATATATGCAGTGGAAAGAACATTATTTTTCCCAATAAATGCTAAATATATTATTTCCCATGCAAACAGTTTGGACCAGATCAGACGCCGGTTGACCCGGCGTCTGATCAGGCTCCAAACTGTTTGCTGTCTAGGTTAAAATCAACATTCAGAATTGTCAAGAAGTTATAATTTTCTTCATTTTATTGCAGTGCGTTTGCGTTTTGTTTGCGTTTAAACGGGAAAGAATAACGTCTTCTCCACTGTAGCTCAAAACTTCTATAGAAACTTTTTGTGCTTTACTTTTATCTTGTTGTAAGCTGACACCTGTATTCAAAACCATCCAACGGATAAAATCTTGTATTGCTGTGATTGACGAGTAGATATAGAGATGTCCTTGTGTTGAGGTAAGGGTCACTTATTCAGAGTACAGTGTTCGTACATGCATACTTTGCTGAGGTTAGGGTTAAATTATTAGGGCTTAATAGGGGCTTATTGATGTAACCTCCAAGGGCCAATGAATAGGACACAGTGATTATAACCTGTTATTTTCTTGTTGATAGGCTCTGTCTTATGTTGTACAACCTTTCAATTAAGGTTAAGAATTTTTTTCAGTCTTTAAGGTGACTTTTGAAGTACAGTGCTCCCTCTCTACAACTACATCCAGTGGGAGACACAGATTGTGTGTGCTGTTCGGAGGGAGTCGTTACAGAGAGGGAAAATAAAGACTTAGCTTACATTAATTTTGCAAACAGCTTGAATCCAGATCAGACGCCGCATTACTGCGGCGTCTGATCTGGATTCAAGCTGTTTGTCACTCATAATTATATGTATTCTATCAAAATGTCCACTTATATGTAATTTTAAGAAAAACAGCAGACGACAATTTTAAGCAGACGACATTGCAGCAGTAAAAGAGTTAGACATAATTGTCCGGTTTAGGGAACTGAGACAAGGGTTGTTGTAAGGAGGGGGTTGTTGTTGGGAGGACCGTTGTAGAGAGGGAACGCTGTACTGTAAAACCTCTCTTTTAGGACTGCTACAAAGAAGGTGAATTGATTTTATGAAAGACAGATGGTCGACAGCTAAAGGATCAAGCTTTCTGGTTTATTGTCATCTTGCTGTAAGCAGTCACCTCTCATAAACACCTAAATACATAGTTCCCTCTCTACAACGGCCCTCCCAACAACGACTCCCTCCTTACAACGACATATGCTGCTGTTCCCCATGCAAGATAATTATATTCCTAACACTTTCACTTTTGCAATATCGTCTGCTTAAAACTGTCGTCTGCTGTTTTTCTCAAAGTTACATAATATACATTTTGACAGAAAAAACTTAATGACGAGTGACAAACAGCTTGAATCCAGATCAGATGCAGCGTTACGCGGCGTCTGATCTGAATTCAAGCTGTTTGCAAATGTAAGCCAATTTCCCTCCCTGTAAGGACTCCCTCCGAACAACGCCCATATTTTTTGTCTCCCGTTGGGTGTCGTTCTAGAGAGGGAACGCTGTAATTAACACAGTGCTAGTGGTCGAAATAGAGAGGTTTCACTGTAGTAACTTTATTTTCCTCATAAACAAGTATGCATATTTGAGCTTCTAGTTTCTATTAGTGTTTTCTTCTGACCTGTCCAAGTTATTTTTAGATTGAAACATTCTTAAACTTTAAATGGGATGAGTTTTCTCTACATCTAGTTATAGATACGGATAGCTGTAATTTTTGTGCGTAATGTACAGTAGAGGATACATTATTCTTTCCCGTTTAAACGCAAACGCGATGCACTAAACTGTGGAAATTTAATTTTAGAAATTTTAACTTTACCTTTAATCTGAGTAGCAAACAGGTTGGAGCCTGATCAGACGCCGGGTTACCCGGCGTCTGATCTGGCTCTAACCTGTTTGCAATGGAAATAAAAATTTTAGTATATAAGTGTGTTTATTTGGAAAGAATAAGATATCAGTAAAGTTAACGCAGCGGTCTCATGCTGCACGAGGATCATACTTATCTCAAGTAGGAAAGTGTACAATTACATATTCCATTGTTACCTTGATTACTTATTTACTATTATTAACTATTCTGTTCTAAAATTTCGGCTCTAAATGACCTTTTTGTGTCGATGGGCCGTAAAACACCATTCATTCATTCATTCTGTTCTAAAATTAACTCGGACAGTTCAGAAAAATCGGACAATATACCATGTGCTGTCAAAGAGCCATTGAAACCTTTCCTTCATCCTGACAGGTGGATGCTTTACAATGAGCCTGTATCATGTTAAGTACAGTAAAACCTCTCTATTACAACTCCTATTTCAGGTTAAATGCTTGGTCTTTAACTCTTTGCATGCTGGGTAATTTTTTCGTCTGCAACAATTGTCGTCTGCTTCTGTTCTAAAATTGTAATTTTTAAAAATTTCTTTTTAATTCAGTGTCAGAATGGCAAACAGTTTGGATCCTGATGAGACGCCTCGGTACACAGCGTCTAATCTGGATCCAAACTGTTTGCAAAGGTTATGCCTGTGTCACCTATATCCGCCACTAGCATGCAAAGAGTTATTGCAGGTTGATGCTTAAAGCAAGATGAAAGTAAATCAGAAAGCTCCTATAGGAGCTTTCTGATTTACTTTCATCTTGCTTTAAGCTGTCAACTGTCTTAAATATAATCACAATGTCCAGACTTTTAGTGGTGGTAATAGAGAGGTTTTACTGCAGTTGTGTTGTATTTGCTCTTTCCAATTGCTAATGGAGAATATGTTAATACCTTTGCAAACAGTTTGGTTCCAGATGTAACACCCGCAATCACAGTACCTCTCATCAGGATCAGACTGGTTCACACTCAGACCCTATTTTGAAAACTTTTTCGGAAGAGTGTAGCTTTTAACTCTTTGCATGCTGGGTAATTTTTCTTCTATAACAATTGTCGTCTGCTACTGTTCTTAAATTAGCATTTTCATAATTTCTTTTAAATTCAGGGTCAGAATGGGAAACAGTTTGGATCCAGATGAGACGCCGCATTACGCGGCGTCTCATCTGGATCCCAACTGTTTGCAAAGATAATCACTGTGGCAGATATATCCGCCGTTAGCATGCAAAGAGTTAAAAAAAAATAGCGGATGTTATTTGCTGCAGATGACAATAATACTCTGCATTCAAAGAGTTTAGGGTCTATTGTGTTTCATGGGTTATGGTGACTCCATTGTGATCTATGTATGTAATCCATCTGATATCATTTTATCATGACACAAATTGTCCTAAAACTGAACATATCTGCTACTTTTTAGCTCACCTGAGCCAAAGGCTCAAGGTGAGCTATTGGGATGGCCCTGTGTCCGGCGTCCGGCGTCGTGCGTATGTGCGTCGTGCGTATGTGCGTCGTCGTTAACAATTGCTTCAAATGACATCTCCTCCTATACCGCCTGACAGAATTCAACCAAACTTTACAGAAATGTTCCTTGGGTCAAGCTCTTTCAAATTTGTTCAAAGAATTAAAAACAATGCAGAACTCTGGTTGCCATGGCAACCAAAGTGAAAAAATAAGGAAATCTTAAAAAATCTTCTTGTCAAAAACTGGAAGGGCCAGAGCTTACATATTTGGCACATAGCATCAACTACAGGTCCTCTATCAAGTTTGTTCAAATTATGCCCCTGGGGTCAAAATTGGCCCCGCCCCGGGGGTCACAGATTTACATAGAGTTATATAGTGAAATTTTCAAACGTCTTCTCCTCTGAAACTAATGAGGCCAGAGCATTGATATTTGGCATGGTGACACTTCTAGATGTCCTTTACGTAAATTGTTCAAATGGTTCTGGTCGGTTGCATAACTAGGTCACAGGAGCTAAAAATAGATTTTTTTCATTGAAAACTTAAAAAAATCTTCTTGTCTGAAACTACAAGGGCCAGAGCTTAGATATTTGGCACATTACCATCGCCTACAGGTCCTCTATCTAGTTTGTTCAAATTATGCCCCTGGGGTCGAAATTGGCCCCGCCCCAGGGGTCACAGTTTTACATAGAGTTATATAGTGAAATTTTCAAACGTCTTCTTCTCTGAAACTAATATGGCCAGAGCTTTGATATTTGGTATGGTGACACTTCTAGATGTCCTTTACCAAAATTGTTCAAATGGTTCTGGTCGGTTGCATAACTAGGTCACAGGAGCTAAAAATAGATTTTTTCCAATGAAAACTTAAAAAATCTTCTTTTCTGAAACTACAAGGGCCAGAGCTTAGATATTTGGCACATACCATCGCCTACAGGTCCTCTATCAAGTTTGTTCAAATTATGCACCTGGGGTCAAAATTGGCCCCGCCCCTGGGGTCACAGTTTTACATAGAGTTATATAGTGAAAATTTCAAACATCTTCTTCTCTGACACTAATTAGGCCAGAGCTTTTATATTCGGTATGGTGACACTTTTAAATATACTTTACATAATTTGTTCAAATTGTTCTGGTCTGTTGCATATCTAGGTCAGTCCTGGACCTAAATTATTATCGCCATTTTTTCAGCTATTTTCTCAGGTGAGCGAAATATGCCCCATGGGGCTCTTGTTTTACTCTTTGCATGCTGGGTATTTTTTTCGTCTGCAACAATTGTCGTCTGCTATTGTTCTAAAAATGGATTTTTCTGAATTTCGTTTCAAAACGGGGTCAGAGTGTCAAACATTTTGGATCCAGATGAGATGCAGTGTTACGCAGCCTCTCATCTGGATCCTAACTGTTGGCAAAGGTAACCACTGTGGGACAGACCCGTCGTATCTGCCGCTAGCATGCAGAGTTAAACCCCTTGCAATGTTTTATTTTCAAATGGACTTCTGATAAATTAACCCATTACTCCATAGCCTGTTTCTAGTTTTGAAAATAGGTGACCACTTAAAGCAGGCGCATTCTGCTTTACTTTCAGCTTGCTTTAAGCTATCACCTGCTAGAATATAGAAAATGTTTCTTATGATTTTATTTTTGACTTTAAATTGGAACTATTTTCTTTAGTGAAGGAATAAATTTAAGGCATAAAAAGGCGTATTATGGGGGAATGGGTTAAATGACAATTGATATGTTGGCTCTCCAGAAAGGTTTGCCCCTCTAATGTTTTAAAGTATGACAGTGTAGAACCAGATCAGAGATGCCCTTTAGGAACCTTCCGATCTAGGTCGTCTATACTTTGTAAAAGACAGTGTTATATCTGGTTCCATCAATTTCATGACATTGTATATGAGGATGAAGAAAAGGGGATCAAATTGATTGTTGGATCAAGTCTCCACTTTATTTGAAGCAGTTCTTGGTAAAGCAAACAGAGCAGACCCTTATGAGTAAAGTCCCTTGAAGAGTCATGATCTGGGTCTACACTGTTTGCATACTTATCCTCTGTATCCCTATCTTTGGAACCTTAGCCAAAAAGGATTATAAAGATAATCAATTTAATTGCAACTGGGAGCTACCTTAAAGGAATATGGAGAAAAATAGTTTTTTGAATTGAAAAATAACACTTAACAGTAAACAAACAACTCAAGTTTTAACCAGCTTAAGTACCAGTTATTTAAACTAACCTTAGGCTGTAAATGCAGCAACGCAAATTCTCTTGACATCAGAACTTTGACGTCATCATCCGGCCAACAAAGTCGCTAGTACACAGTTGGGTCAAATCTATAACGCATGCGAAAGGCCAATTTATAGACACTTGCTACACGTAAACATTTAGAGTTATTTTGAAAGATTTGTTATTCCAAATCATTTTACCCAGGAACTTAACCCATTTTATGTGGGATACACTTTTAGGTGTACCTCTTGGCAAACAGTTTTGATCTCAGATCAGGCCCCACAATGTGGGGCCTGATCTGAGATCAAAACTGTTTGCAGGAAAATCAATATTCTATCAGAAACTGCTAAAATCTGCAGACGACATTTTAAAATGGCTGCCAAATATTACCCAGTATACAATGGGTTAAAAAAATAAGGTATGTGATCAATTATGGTATTTGTTGTTTCACTATAATTCAAAGTTGCTCCCGCATTGTTTTGGCTATTTTGCTGCCAACATCTTATACCAAACCAGAATGTAAGCAGATCGCATACGCCATAATAACCAAGCATGTTTGTGATGCTTCTGGAGTCATGGAAGCTTCTGGATATAAAAAATTATATGAATCGAAGATATATGTCCTAAATCTGGCATTGTGAATTTTATGCATTAAAATCTCCTGACATTTTAACCTTTTTTAACTCTTTACTCCATAGCCTATTTCTAGAATTGATAATAGGTGACCACTTAAAGCAAGTTTAAAGTAAAGCAGGCACATTCTGCTTTATTTCCAGCCTGCTTTAAGCTACCTTCTGCTGGAATATAGGAACTATTTCTTATGTTGCACATCCTTTACTGTATAAAAAGCAGAGGAATTAAATAAATGTTTAAAAATGTGTATCTATGCAGTAATGTGTTAAGGCAATTTTTAGCTTCAGTATTCGACAACTTTTTGGCAGGATTGAAAATGCGGCTTATCGTGAATAGTACAGATCCGCATATCATGTGCCCCACAAAACAGGGCCTTACTAGTACCTTTAGATTATGTTTTATTTTTGAAAACCTAGGAAATATTGAGTCAATTGAGTAGAATGTTTTGACAAGATGTCATTATTTATTATGTGCATCAACCCATTACCCCATAAATACACATTTTTACGCCTTTAATTAACTCCTCTACTGAAGAAAATAGTTCCAATTTATACTGTCACAAATAAAAATCATAAGAAATATTTTCTATATTCTAGCAGATAATAGCTTAAAGTAGGCTGAAAATAAAGCAGAATGTGCCTTAAGGCGCATTCTGCTTTACTTTCAACCTGCTTTAAGTGGTCACATATCTTCAAAACTAGAAACAGGCTATGGGGTAAAGGGTTAAATGGTTAAATCTAAATTATAATTAACCTGTTCTGATCAGTATGTGCCAGCATAGAATTAAGCTAAGGTCACCAACAACACAGGTATCGTTGAAAAGGTTAATCCTTTACAAAAGTCAGGCTGAACTTTCAGATGGACGTCTCCACTTTAGAAAACTGGACAGTTTATTGTGACTTTTATAGCCGTTTTTTAGAAAATATTTCAGAAATATAAAAGTAAAAAAGACAGTGGTGACCCTGGTCAGAGCGTTCTTTAAGGGATTTACCGGTTGAGGGTCTACACTGTTTGCAAAATGTTCCTATACTGGAGTCCCGCATAGTAAGGATAAAACTTCACAATTAAACTACCGTGAAACTTGCTTAAATAGGCCAATTAAAAGATAATCTATATACAGACTTTAAAACAGGTGCTAGCTTAATGTATACTATAGGACAAAAGTAATGCAAAACTTTCACATATAGGAGCTTTCTGCATAACATTATACCTGCACTAGGCAGTCACATATATTTAGAAATATCCATGCTTTAGTTTTAAATTGTAGCTGAAGTCAGGTTTGACTGTTTACCGAAAGACCAATATTTCAGTAGATGTTACGGTTGAGTAAGAGCTTGACTCCGCCTATCATATTTCATAGGGTATCCGACATAACTGAGTCATTACACACAATTATTAAAGAAACCCAATATACACTACTAAAACGACTTGTCTTCACGAACACTGCTGGTAAATAATGCAGAATCAGTTAGGTTTAATAGTGTATAAATGTACATGTAGAATGAGAATTGGGGTAGTTGTACATATTTCTGTAAAAGGCAATCCATGGCATTTTTGTAACAAAGTTGTAACAATTCTGTAGTAAATGAGAAGTAATAGATTAAAGGAATGAAGTGGTGCCACTGTACAGTATGAAGGTAACTATCAGGAAATAGACACCCAGAGAGAGAACATATAAGGGGTTCAATGGACGAGAGAACACAGAACTTGGCGGCAAACTACAGGTAAACTTTATTATCTCACTAATTTATATATTATTCAGCTAAACTTATTCAGCTGTCATTCATTGAATAAGCATTGTAGTCTCTAAACACGGGTGACACCTTAACCCATTACCCCATAGCCTATGTCATAGCCTAGTTTTGAAGATAGGTGACCACTTAAAGCAGGTTAAAAGTAAAGCTGAATGTGCCTTAAGGCACATTCTGCTTTACTTTCAACCTGCTTTAAGCTACCATCTTCTAGAAAATAGAAATTATTTCTTATGATATATATTCATAACTGTATAAATTAGAACTATTTTCTTCAGTAAAGAAATAAATTAAAGGCGTTAAAAGGTGTATTTATGGGGTAATGGGTTAATGTAGGACAAGTAAAGCAGAAAGCTCATTGTTCTGCAAATAATGCAGAAAGCTCCCTTTGCTCTACTTTCATCTTGCTAAATTCTGCCTTCTGTATTCAACAGCTCAATGAATAAACTTTTGTAGTGCTTTATAATGTTGGCAAATCGGTACTCTAATTAACCCTTTACACCATAGCCTGTTTCTAGTTTTGAATATAGGCGACCACTTAAAGCAGGTTGAAAGTGAAAGTTGAAAGCCTTAAGGTGCATTCTGCTTTACTTTCAGCCTGCTTTAAGCCATTATCTACTAGGATAAAGAAAATATTTCTTATGATACATATCCATGACTTTACAAAGTGGAACTATTATATTCAGATGAGGAATCATTATAGGCGTATTTATGGGGTAATGGGTTAAATAGAATGCATGATAAATCTAGCGTGCAAATTCATTTGTTCAAAATCAGATAACACTGACACAGATATCTTGCAAAACCGTTACAATCTTGGCCACCCAGTCTAAAGTTCAATGATAATTAAGGTCTAAAAACAAGATTTACCACAATAAAAAACATTTCCCTATTCTTTTTATATGCCTGTATTATAATATGGTGATGTCCCTCCGTCCATCCGTATGTCCGGGTTACTGCAGATTTCACATACATGCTTTCACATATGGCGCTGAAATTTGGTCTATGACATCAATTTGATGAACTGAACATTGATTTTATGTGTTGTCACAATATAATACATCAACTTCTGTATGAGTTATGCTCCATTTGGAACTTAAAATATTAGAAATATATTGTTTTCCCCACTTTTTTCTCCACATGCTTTGACATATTGAGCTGAAATTTGGTATTTATAATTATATATATATCATTGTTTTGATCGATGACTTGTTGCATATCAAGTTTGCGTTTCCTTTATATTTGTCACAGGGCTGCCATTTCTCCGGATTTTTCCTAAATCTTCGGATTTTTTTTAGAACATGGTAGCTTAAAGCAGACTGAAAGTAAAGCAGAATGCGCCATAAGGCGCATTCTGCTTTACTTCCAGCCTGCTTTAAGTAGTCACGTGTCAACAAAACTAGAAACAGGCTATGGTGTAAAGGTACGATTCGTAAATTTGCAATTGAAAAATGCAAATTTCGAAATCTTAGGATTTTTCATGTCAACTTATGGCAGCCCTATTGTCAAGTTTTCCAGGAGTAATGCCCCCTGAAGGTGGTGTTATGCACTGTTTGCAGTAATGTTACTTGGTCTACTTCAATTCACAACTTTCCTCTGTGAAGCAAGAAAATACCAACCATATTTGTTGGTTGCATAAATAATTCAGTATCCGGCCAAAAAAAGATAAAATGATAAACTAAACCAATTATACAAACGTACTAGGAGCCAGCAAGCTGATTTTCACGAAACCGAAAGTGACAATTTGTAAATTTGATATACACGACCTAATATTCATTAAAATGGTTTTCAGTGATAGAAAGACATGTACATGTTAATTTAACCTTTTACCCCATAGCCTGTTTCTATTTTTGAAAATAGTTGACCACTTAAAGCAGCTTGAAAGTAAAGCAGAATGCGCCTTAAGGCGCATTCTGCTTTACTTTCAGCCTGCTTTAAGCTATTATCTGCCAGAATATAGAAAATATTTCTTATGATTCTTATTTGTAACAGTATAAATTGGAACTATTTTCTTCAGTGGATGAATTTTTAAAGGCGTAAAAAGGCGTATTTATGGGGTATGAGTTAAATGATGGAGTAAAACGCTGAGGTATAAATGTAATTTTCTTTCTATTAAAAACTTTTAAATAAAATAGCATGAATTGATGAGGGCAACAAAAAATGTTGACAAAGATAATTCAAATTAAGAGAAAAACATGTTTGAATAGGAAACTGCATTGCAAAATTTGCAAAATAGAGTAAAAGTAAAAGATCCTGGTTTTGCAGAAAAAAGAAATGTTTGTATTATGACCTTGAGGCCTTTCTATACAGAAATAAACTTTTGTCTTGCTAGTTTGAGGATTCCATGTTGTCAGTATTTTGGATTCATCTTTATTACATATTTTTGTCTTGCTGAATAACAATTGAAAGGTCCATCCATGCCTTCAGAACAATGGATTTGTCTCTACATCCATTTTGTCTTGTTTGGCTTAGACGAAGTCCATGTTTTCAGTACTCTGGATTAATATCTACATCTGTTTGTCTTGCTGGATTCAGAAGTCCATGTTTTCATTATTCTGGATTTGTCTCTATATCTGTTTGTCTTGCTGGATTCAGAAGTCCATGTTTTCAGTATTCTGGATTTGTCTCTATATCTGTTTGTCTTGCAGGATTCAGAAGTCCATGTTTTCAGTATTCTGGATTTGTCTCTATATCTGTTTGTCTTGCTGGATTGAGAAGTCCATGTTTTCAGTATTCTAGATTTGTCTCTTTATCTGTTTGTCTTGCTGGATTGAGAAGTCCATGTTTTCAGTATTCTGGATTTGTCTCCATATCTGTTTGTCTTGCAGGATTGAGAAGACCATGTTTTCAGTATTCTGGATTTGTCTCTATATCTGTTTGTCTTGCTGGATTGATAAGTCCATGCTTTCAGTATTCTGGATTTGTCTCTATATCTGTTTGTCTTGCTGGATTGAGAAATCCATGTTTTCAGTATTCTGGATTTGTCCCCATATCTGTTTGTCTTGCTGGATTAATAAGTCCATGCTTTCAGTATTCTGGATTTGTCTCTATATCTGTTTGTCTTGCTGGATTGATAAGTCCATGCTTTCAGTATTCTGGATTTGTCTCTATATATGTTTGTCTTGCTGGATTGAGACGTCCATGTTTTCAGTATTCTGGATTTGTCTCTACATCTGTTTGTCTTGCTGGATTGAGAAGTCCATGTTTTCAGTATTCTGGATTTGTCTCTATATCTGTTTGTCTTGCTGGATTGAGAAGACCATGTTTTCAGTATTCTGGATTTGTCTCTATATCTGTTTGTCTTGCTGGATTGAGAAGACCATGTTTTCAGTATTCTGGATTTGTCTCTATATCTGTTTGTCTTGCTAGATTGATAAGTCCATGCTTTCAGTATTCTGGATTTGTCTCTATATCTGTTTGTCTTGCTGGATTGAGAAGACCATGTTTTCAGTATTCTGGATCATTGTCTCTATATCTGTTTGTCTTGCTGGATTGAGAAGTCCATGTTTTCAGTATTCTGGATTTGTCTCTATATCTGTTTGTCTTGCTGGATTGAGAAGTCCATGTTTTCAGTATTCTGGATTTGTCTCTATATCTGTTTGTCTTGCAGGATTGAGAAGACCATGTTTTAAGTATTCTGGATTTGTCTCTATATCTGTTTGTCTTGCTGGATTGATAAGTCCATGCTTTCAGTATTCTGGATTTGTCTCCATATCTGTTTGTCTTGCTGGATTAAGAAGTCCATGTTTTCAGTATTTTGGATTTGTCTCCATATCTGTTTGTCTTGCTGGATTGAGAAATCCATGTTTTCAGTATTCTGGATTTGTCTCCATATCTGTTTGTCTTGCTGGATTGAGAAGACCATGTTTTCAGTATTCTGGATGTGTCTCTATATCTGTTTGTCTTGCTGGATTGATAAGTCCATGCTTTCAGTATTCTGGATTTGTCTCCATATCTGTTTGTCTTTCAGTAGGGCTGTAATGATACCGGCGTCTGATCTGGCTTCAACCTGTTTGCAATGGAAATAATAGTTTTAGTATATAAATGCGTTTATTGGGAAAGAATAAAATATCAGTAAAGTTAGCGCAGCGGTCTCAGGCTGCACGAGGATCATACTTATCTCAAGTAGGAAAGTGTACGATTACATATTCGATGTTACCTTGCTTACCTTTTACCATTAATAACTATTCTGTTCTAAAAATAACTCGGACAAGTCAGAAAAAATCTGATAATATAGCACTTGAAGTCAGTTAGTAGAAGTTTGACTGTGACCACATGTGAATTGATTACACAAACTATCATGCTTTAAGCACAGTGCCCCCTCTCTACAACAACACACAATGGGAGACAAAGACTGTGTGTGTTGTTCAGAGGGAGTTGTAATAGGGAGGAAAAACTAATACCCTTAGAGTGCAAACAGTTTGAATCCAGATCAGATGCAGCATAATGCTGCATCTGATCTGGATTCAAACTGTTTGTCACTTGTCGGTATATTTTATCAAAAGTGTGGGGAATTTTCCATACCTATAAATAGATTCCGGTGTCACTGCGTGACGTCATAATATTGACTCCGCCTACTCTTTGACCCTGAATCTGTAACCCCCGCCAGCGTCCCGGCAGTTCGATTCCAAGCATAAACAAGTACAGAAGCCTCAATATAGAGCAGAAACTAAATATCACCACGAGTGTTCCTCAAAGGTCCTGAGGTAAGTGTTGATCGATTTCTGCCATATATAACTTATTTCCATATAACTAGGAAATTACAACAGTGGCGTTTGTCGGCTAAAGTCTGAAACGGCCTTTAGTGCGCTCAAAGTTGGGAAATCCTGTTTTGAAATTTTGTTGTAATCCCGTATTGGTGAAGCTTTTTGAATAGGGAGTGAGCGGAAAGTCGGAGTTTGCCCAGCCGTTACTCAGCATTCTAAAGTTTCCAATAGCTTTTACAATAGTGTTTCTTTATCTTTTGCATTTTGTCCCCGTTTCTGTTCTCGGAGTTCGGCCAGCAGAATCGGCGACAAATCGTAAAAGAGGTCAATAAGTTTATGTACCAAACTGTACTTTTCGGATCGGCTCACTTCAAAGTTTCGCTGCGGCTTATCCGTTTCGAATAAACAATCTGGTAAAAGATTCAGGTATATTCGATTTGGGAAGGTTGTTAGCAACAGTTTGAGACTCAGTTTTTCGACCTTCGAGCTCAAACAACGAAGTTTCGAATTTTCCGCGTAGTTTCCACTTTCTGAAATATTTGGTTAGACGCCATATTTGAGCCGGCATCATGCGCAGAAATTGTGCGCAGTAGAATCTTGGCGCAAATTTTATGGTTTCGTCTCGCGTGAAATTCACGTGAGCGTTTCGGCAACAGACAACATTGACAACATTCGGTTGAGCATTTGCTTATAAAATTACTTTGAAAATTTACTGAATTCAAAACACTTAGGCTACGAAATAGTTATTTTCTAAACAAGTAATAATAAAAGAAATAGTTATGTGAACTACTTTGTCACTTCCTATGTAAGCGATCCAAGCGTGACTTTTCTAAATTCTTTTATTATAACTTGTCTTTATAATAATTTCCGGAGTGATAAACTATTAAAAAGGGTAATAAAATAGTTAAGTTGAGCATTACTGCTAATAGCTTGACAGTTTTTCAAATTTATTTTAAACCTTGCTGCACCTGCATTGTCAATCCGGAACTTGTTATAACTGTGTATAATTTATTACTAATCAACTTTATTTACAGAATAGATCTACTGATTTTGACTTTAACAATAGTTGATTGTGTCAGTGAGTTTGACCTTGACTATTTGTTACTGTGTCACTATTGGTATTGAATACTAAACAGTTAATTGTGTCAATTGACATTTGACCTTTTAACAGCTGAGCGAAGAAGAAAGGCAGAGAGAACAGTTCATGTGTCCGTGGTGGACCATTAATGTTCGAAGCTGATTGATTAGGCATTCTTGTATTGTCGGTCACCCTACTTCACAAAATTTCGTCTGGTCGTTCTGCACAAGCAATGTCTTCCAAAATCAAGATCAACTTCTGCGCGGCAAGAGATTTAGAGTCCATTCCTGGTGTAGGGAGGAAGACCGTGGACCTAATCTGCAACTTGAGAGATGCGAGTGGCAACATTACACCAGAAGAGTTTGCCGCCATAGGAGTACGAAATCTGCCAGCAGCAATGGAAGCTATCGATTTCGAACCCTGGTCTCCAGTTCGGCCCGCTGGTCTCATTGAATCGCCATACCGGTGTCAGCCTGACCCATATGCTAGCCAATGGAGACCCGGCCCCAGTTCATTTTACCAGGGAGCTCCTGCACAGGATAGAAGATATGGGTATCCCCCTATGACTGTCATGGCGTCTCAATTAGACGCGAGTCGATATTACGGATACAAGCAGATACCTACTATGGTGTGTCCAAAGGACCCCAGTCAAGGGTATGTTCGTCAGCCAGAGACTGCTACCGTTTCTCCAACAGATCCCAGTCAAAATTGGCTCAGGACACAATATCAACCACCGCAGACGCTTATACAGCAATTCAGGGTGAAAAGGGAGTCCATGGACTCTGCGAACCAGCCAGATAATGTGAGGGAAGAATGCAAGGCAGAGAAACCGAAAGTCAACGTTCCAAAAGGGATTAGCTTTGACGGAAAGTCGGATTGGCAGGCTTTCATAAATAAGTTTGGCTCCTACGCAGATAGAGAAGGATGGAATTCCAAAACCAGGCGTGATGTCCTATCTTGGGTGCTCGAGGGACCAGCCAGCAAGTTCTTTGCCAATGTAATTAAGAGAAACCCCTCACTAGACTACTTTGAGGTGGTACAAAAACTGGCTAAGCGTTTCGATATGCGAGACCTACCAGAGACCACACAGATGCTGTTTGAAGCTGCAGCACAAGGCCCAAAAGAGACTTTGATGGAGTGGTGTGAAAGAATCACCAATCTGTCGTTAGATGCTTTCCCTGATTGGTCTGAGGATCAAATTTGCAGACAGACAATCCTCCGTTTCTGCCAGGGATGCTCAGATAAAGAAGCCGGCTTCCATGCCATTAATGCCAAGCCACAGACCCTGGAAGAGGCTGTCGACATAATAAAAAGACACAAACAGTCGTCCATGGCAATATATGGCCGGACCCAGGGAGTGAGACAAGTAGAAGAGATGGGGAAATATGCCCATGCAGAAAGGATTGAAGGATATATGCGTCCGCAAAGGACCTTTACCTCAACAAAAAGTCAACCCATTGAAGACCAGGGGATAGACAGAATAGAAAAGCTACAGAACGAAATGGAAGGGCTCAAAAAGTCTATGAAAAGCATGGAAGAAATATGCAGATCATTAGAGTCAAAAATGACCATGACGAAAACGATTCAGTCCCTTCAACAGACACCATCTACACCTGCACCTGTAGTGACAAAGGTGACCCCCATGACTGACAAGTCTAGGCGCGCGTGTTACCGATGTGGTAAAGAGGGTCATTTCAAATCAGACTGTACCCAGCAGAAGGTGGTGAGGAAACTGTGCCTTGTTGAAGAAAATGACACTACCGAGGAGAAGTCGACAGGTTTTCCAGATTTAAACGAGTACGGGTCGGGATATTAGGCCAGTCACCGACCCAAGAGAGCCGTTCAAGTGGCCTTCAGACTGGAAACCGTGACGTGAAGAAATCGCTTGCAGGTGTTCAAGTCAAATCAAGACAGGACCCAGAGCGAACACCTTCCTTTGTGTTGTCGAGGGTTGCATCTGAACGAATAGAAGCAGTTCCAGATGCGGAGACAGGTCTCGACCCTTTGGAAGGTGAGGATGTGTCAAAACAAGTGACCAACTTCAGTGAAGTGCCAGGTAACCCGGAGGAGGATGTGTCTCAGTCTGAGACCACCCCAAAGGTTGAGGCTGATGGCCTTGAGATCACCTATTAACCTGCCATTTGAAGACCAGCATAGGGAAGTGTCTGATAGACCCCCGTCTTTAGGGAGATTGTTACTTGGTCTGCAAGACTAGAACCACCAAAACTCTCCCGTAAAGCCCAGAGTATGACAAAATCCGACCAGCCTGGTCAGTTAGATACATAAGAGACGTTGCTTCCTCTATGTCAGCCTAGGCATGTGTTGGGTGCACATTTGTGATTTTATCCAGAAGGCAGAACAGAATATTTGGAACTCCTGAAGAGACATGTCTCTGAACAGCAAATTATAGATCAATGTGCACTGTTTTACTTGTGATAGACATTAGGTGTCCACATGGACCCGTGTTTTCCAAAGATGCCATTTTGGATTTACGTGACTGTCTGCACGTATTAACCGGACACAGACTGATGTATTTAAGTTAGCCCATGAGACCCACTGCTTATTGAGATGAACTCGCCATACCTGTCCATTGGAACACGCCAGGAATTTGACATCCCTAGCTTCCATGGCGAAGTGGCAGATAGAGTGGCAAGGAGAAGTGTTGCATCCCTACAGCCTGTACTTAAACTGATGCTATTGGTGTTCAGAATGGACCCAAAACCAGCCAGTCGTGCATCAGACTCTGATGTCCAGTATGGACCAGGGGGGCTTATAAAACGGGGAGGAGTGTGGGGAATTTTCCATACCTATAAATAGATTCCGGTGTCACTGCGTGACGTCATAATATTGACTCCGCCTACTCTTTGACCCTGAATCTGTAACCCCCGCCAGCGTCCCGGCAGTTCGATTCCAAGCATAAACAAGTACAGAAGCCTCAATATAGAGCAGAAACTAAATATCACCACGAGTGTTCCTCAAAGGTCCTGAGGTAAGTGTTGATCGATTTCTGCCATATATAACTTATTTCCATATAACTAGGAAATTACAACAAACTGACCAATATGTAACTGAGAAAAAATCAGCTAACGACAATTTTAAGCAAAACTGCAGACAATATTGCAGAATTGAAAGAGTTTAAAGGCTTAGCTGTATTGTTTGGGGAATAGCAGCAAGCATTGTTGTACGGTGGGAATCATTGTTGGGAGGGCTGTTATAGAGAGAGAGTACTGTATTGCTGAGAGGGCTGTTATAGGGAGGGAGCACTGTATTGTTGAGAGGGCTGTTATAGAGAGGGAGCACTGTATTGTTGAGAGGGTTGTTATAGGGAGGGAGCACTGTATTGTTGAGAGGGCTGTTATAGAGAGGGAGCACTGTATTGTTGAGAGGGCTGTTATAGGGAGGGAGCACTGTATTGTTGAGAGGGCTGTTATAGGGAGGGAGCACTGTATTGTTGAGAGGGCCATTATAGGGAGGGAGCACTGTATTGTTGAGAGGGCTGTTATAGAGAGGGAGCACTGTATTGTTGAGAGGGCTGTTATAGAGAGGGAGCACTGTATTGTTGAGAGGGTTGTTATAGAGAGGGAGCACTGTATTGTTGAGAGGGCTGTTATAGAGAGGGAGCACTGTATTGTTGAGAGGGTTGTTATAGGGAGGGAGCACTGTATTGTTGAGAGGGCTGTTATAGAGAGGGAGCACTGTATTGTTGAGAGGGCTGTTATAGAGAGGGAGCACTGTATTGTTGAGAGGGCTGTTATAGGGAGGGAGCACTGTATTGTTGAGAGGGCTGTTATAGAGAGGGAGCACTGTATTGTTGAGAGGGCTGTTATAGAGAGGGAGCACTGTATTGTTGAGAGGGCTGTTATAGAGAGGGAGCACTGTATTGTTGAGAGGGCTGTTATAGAGAGGGAGCACTGTATTGTTGAGAGGGCTGTTATAGGGAGGGAGCACTGTATTGTTGAGAGGGTTGTTATAGGGAGGGAGCACTGTATTGTTGAGAGGGTTGTTATAGAGAGGGAGCACTGTATTGTTGAGAGGGCTGTTATAGGGAGGGAGCACTGTATTGTTGAGAGGGTTGTTATAGGGAGGGAGCACTGTATTGTTGAGAGGGCTGTTATAGGGAGGGAGCACTGTATTGTTGAGAGGGTTGTTATAGGGAGGGAGCACTGTATTGTTGAGAGGGTTGTTATAGAGAGGGAGCACTGTATTGTTGAGAGGGCTGTTATAGAGAGGGAGCACTGTATTGTTGAGAGGGCTGTTATAGAGAGGGAGCACTGTATTGTTGAGAGGGCTGTTATAGAGAGGGAGCACTGTATTGCTTACTCCACTTGGTGTCTCTGTTCATGTTGTAAACCCATTGTTGCATATGAATAGACCAGAAAAAACATTTACAATTGTTTTCACTGTAAAGACAAAATGTTTGTGAAGCAAGAAAATTAGCATTATGTTGCATTCTTTTGTTGGCCTAGTTATACTGAAACAAGCATGCACAACATGTATATACAATGATTCCAGTTTGTTCATTTGTCTGTCAACCAGCTAGATATTTGAGATCATTGATTAATTAATTTCTGAATGCAAGGATATAAAGCAAATATGGAAAATTGCTGACTTGGATTTAGTCTGTTCATGAGCAAAACTTAAAAGTGCAACGTTGCTCATGCCCACAAGCAGGCTTAACACATTCAACCCTAGTGATGAGTATACCAGTACTTGTCATTTACAAACAGTATATCTATTAGGATTACACTTGTCCTGTGCAAACAGTGAAGATCCTGATCAGTGGGCTCATTACAGGGTCTTCCTTGTTTGTCATTTTGAAATATATTGTTAAAATCAACCCTAAATAGTAAAAAATGAACTAGATTTATTTTGAAATTGGAATTGTCCATTAAAAGTTTCAGGGGTGAATGAGTTAAGCAGAATATCATTTTTAACATTAAAAGTGTTGAAATCAAGTTTATGAAATTATAACTGGTCACTCATAATTTGTTCATGTATCTTGGTTTTGGGATGAGGACCATTTGTCTTCTGGTAAAATCACAGTCTCATAACTGAGAGATCATATTGCCCATTGGATTACTTGTTATTTTCTATGATAAAAAGACCATTTTCACATTTTTATATCATAAATCTTGCTATTCCCACAACTCATAAAAACTCAATGTATAAATGTAGAATATGTCAGTTCAAAAAGTAGGTCAAATACTCTAGGGGCCATTATTTTTAGCCCGAAGTTCATGAAGCTAAGCTCAGAATCATCCCCATGATAAAATCTAAGTCAAGTAATAGTATGGCTTATGTCAAAGTAAAATGTAGGTCAATCCATAATAAAAGCTTGAATGTTAAAAACCGCCTTTCTAAATCCTTTCAGGGCCATATTTTAAGCCCCATATTCATGGAACTTGCTGAAGAATATTTACCTTGCCATAATGTAGGTAATATGTCAATAAGGGTTAAAATGTTGCTTATTTGTGCCTGGAAAAGTGATATAAATTCATATTCATGATTGTAACTTAAATCAGCTTGAGACAGGGCTCCAGATAGGAGGGAGTAAACTGAACAAATCCAACAAATTTTCACTCATTTCAAAACTAAATCCTATGGTGTCACTACTTATTAGAATTGTCTCTTCGAGACGATTCTAATGAGTTGTAATACCATAGGGTTTTCTGGAGAAATTAAGATTTTAGTTTTGGAAATACTCCCCTTATATGGAGCTCTGTTGAGGTGAGCACTTCAGGGCCTCATAGCCCTCTAAGTGTTTGAAGATTGACATTGCCTTTGCATTGTATGATTGGTGAACACAGGACTCTAGACAAGGCGAGTATTTCCAAAAAATAAAATCTTCATTTATGTATTAAACCTTATGGTGTCACTACTCATTAGAATCGTCTCAAAGAGACATATCTAGTGAGTAGTCACACCATAAGATTTGGCACCGAAATAAGTGAAAAAATGTTGCATTTGTTCAGTTTACTCCTACTTATCTGGAGTCCCGTGAACACAGGTGTGACTGTATCATGGGCTCCAGATAGGAGGCAGTAAACTGAACAAATCCAACATTTTTTCACTTATGTCACCACCAAATCCTATGGTGTTACTACTCATTAGAATTGTCTCAAAGAGACAATTCTAATGAGTTGTAACACCATAGGGTTTAACTCTTTCCTCCCTGAAACCTCAAAAGGACATTTCTAATTTTCAATTTAGGCCAGTCTATTTTTGAATTTTAAGGGTTGATTTTGACAATATATGTCCAAATGACAAACAGTGTAGACCCTGATCAGAGTGCTCCTTAAGAGCCCTCTGATCAGGATCAACACTGTTTGCATAGAACAAGTGTTCTTCTCACAGGTATGCTGTTTGCAAATGACGCTTATATGCGTGACTAGGATTCAAAGAGTTAATGCAGAAATAAAGATTTTAAGTTTTTGAATGATGAGCCCTGACTGTATATGAATTCTTGTAGTTTGAGAAGCCCTAGCCTATCAGGTTCATTCCATTATATGCCTCAGTGGAGATTTAGCAGTATTTGTTTTTGTTCAGGCTTTTTGGACTTGTATTCCAACGGTTTTGGGGCAGTAATTTAAGCTTTAGGAATAATAGTTAAGAGTCAGTCAATGATCCAGATGGCTGCCCATATTTGTCTTTTAATTGCTCAGTGTCGAAGCGTCGAGATTTTTTTGTGATTGCTTGTTAGATAAACCCTAGCATGTACAACAAGGGGACTGAGTGTTGCCGGGAGCAGTTGGCCAATAGGTCCGGGAGGTGGTGGAACCTTAATGCCTTGATTAAGTTCAAGTATGGCTATTGATTGTTGACGCTGCTGACAGAGGAATAAGTGTTAATACTTGAAGTAAGTGCCTATATACAGTTAGTCAACTTCAGGGCTCCAGATAAGAGGGAGTAAACTGAACAAATCCAACATTTTCTCACTTATTTCAGCACCAAATCCTATGGTGTTACTACTCCTTAGAATCGTCTCTTCGAGACAATTCTAATGAGTAGTGACACCATAGGGTTTAATGCAGAAATAAAGATGTTAGGTTTTGAAATATTCCCCTTATCTGGAGCCCTGCTACTTGTACCACTTTAGGCTCTGGATAACTGTGAACATTTTCAACCTTAGCTCCACCAAATCCCATGGTGTGACTACTCATAAGAATCATCTCTGTAATACAACTCTAATAAGTAGTCACATCATAGGGTTTGTTTGAGGATTATCCGGTATATATGGATGTTAGTACATTTGTATTTGTTAAACAGTAAACCTCTTTATAACAACCACAAAATAGTGTTAATCATAAGGTGTTTAGGAAAGGTGACTGCTTAAAACAAGATGACAATAAAATGGAAAGCTTCTTTAGATAATGATAATCACAGTTTCAACTGCTTGTAATGGTAAACACAGTTTCAAGTGCTTGTAATGGTAACCACAGTTTCAAGTGCTTGTAATGGTAATCATAGTTTCAGCTGTTTGCAATGGTAATCACAGTTTAAACTGTTTACAATGGTAATCATAGTTTCATCTGCTTGCAATGGTAATCATAGTTTCATCTGCTTGCAATGGTAATCACAGTTTCAGCTGTTTGCAATGGTAATCACAATTTCAACTGCTTGTAGTGGTAATCATAGTTTCATCTGCTTGTAATGGTAATCAAAGTTTCACCTGCTTGCAATGGTAATCATAGTTTCATCTGCTTGCAATGGTAATCACAGTTTCAGCTGTTTGCAATGGTAATCACAATTTCAACTGCTTGTAATGGTAATCATAGTTTCATCTGCTTGTAATGGTAATCAAAGTTTCACCTGCTTGCAATGGTAATCATAGTTTCATCTGCTTGCAATGGTAATCACAGTTTCAGCTGTTTGCAATGGTAATCACAATTCCAACTGCTTGTAATGGTAATCACAGTTTCATCTGCTTGCAATGGTAATCACAGTTTAAACTGTTTACAATGGTAATCACAGTTTCAGCTGTTTGCAATGGTAATCACAGTTTCATCTGCTTGCAATGGTAATCACAGTTTCTTCTGCTTGCAATGGGAATCACAGTTCCAACTGCTTGCAATGGTAATCACAGTTTCAACTGCTTTCAATGGTAATCACATTTCAACTGCTTGTAATGGTAATCCGATTTTCATCTGCTTTCAATGATAAACACAGTTTCATCTGCTTGCAATGGTAATCACAGTTTCATCTGCTTGCAATGGTTATCACAGTTTCAACTGCTTGCAATGGTAATCACAGTTTCAACTGCTTGCAATGGTAATCACAGTTTCAACTGTTTGCAGTGGTAAATTACAGTTTCAACTGCTTGCAATGGTTATCACAGTTTCAACTGCTTTCAATGGTAATCACAGTTTCATCTGCTTGCAATGGTAATCACAGTTTCAACTGCTTGCAATGGTAATCCGATTTTCATCTGCTTTCAATGGTAAACACAGTTTCATCTGCTTGCAATGGTAATCACAGTTTCATCTGCTTGCAATGGTAATCACAGTTTCAACTGCTTTCAATGGTAATCACAGTTTCATCTGCTTGCAATGGTAATCACAGTTTCAACTGCTTGCAATGGTAATCCGATTTTCATCTGCTTTCAATGGTAAACACAGTTTCATCTGCTTGCAATGGTAATCACAGTTTCAACTGCTTGCAATGGTAATCCGATTTTCATCTGCTTTCAATGGTAAACACAGTTTCATCTGCTTGCAATGGTAATCACAGTTTCATCTGCTTGCAATGGTAATCACAGTTTCAACTGCTTTCAATGGTAATCACAGTTTCATCTGCTTGCAATGGTAATCACAGTTTCAACTGCTTGCAATGGTAATCCGATTTTCATCTGCTTTCAATGGTAAACACAGTTTCATCTGCTTGCAATGGTAATCACAGTTTCAACTGCTTGCAATGGTAATCCGATTTTCATCTGCTTTCAATGGTAAACACAGTTTCATCTGCTTGCAATGGTAATCACAGTTTCATCTGCTTGCAATGGTAATCACAGTTTCAACTGCTTGCAATGGTAATCACAGTTTCAACTGCTTGCAATGGTAATCACAGTTTCAACTGTTTGCAGTTGTAAATACAGTTTCAACTGCTTGCAATGGTAATCACAGTTTCAACTGCTTGCAAGGTAAATTACAGTTTCAACTGCTTGCAATGGTAATTACATTTTCAACTGCTTGCAAGTGTGATCACAGTTTCAATACAACTGTGTGCAACGGAAATGATATCTTTTAAGAAATGACGTAAATGATCTGCAAATTCAATGAATTGCACAAATGGGTATGGTATGTTCACCTAAACCAAGCTTGAATTAAGGCAAATTCATGTTTTGAAACATCAAATATTTCTAGTTGAGCGAGTTCGAGATATTGAAGTTCGACTGTATTTCTATTTTCTTGAAATTCGTCTCAATACTAAAGAAAAATTTAAATAATAATCATTGTTTCAGCTTATAGGAAAAGCATAAATCAGTTAGGAAGCGTATTTAAAAAAATTCCGCCAAATGTCTGCTGTCCGAATTTAAAAATTAATTTGCGAACAAAAGATTCATAAGCCACACCCCCCCCCCCCCACCCCCTCCCCCCCCCCCCCCTCCCCCTCATGCTCGGTTATATATATCCACAAGTCCAGCCTCCTGGAGCAATTATATTTATACGAATTAAACGTCTTTTTTTTTCATAGAAATGAATGATATGGCAGGAGCAGGATCAAACATTGTTGCTTGAAGAGTGCTTGAATTTAATTAAAACATTAAAATGCTAAATGTTTGGATCCTAGTTAGTCCCTAATTTGCTCAGCATTTTATCTGGGTCTTAACTAATTTCAAATTCAATTCATGTCACTGTTTTTTTACTCAAAAAATTAATGAATTGTTTTCAGACTAATGGGGAAAACCGTTATTGCCTTTGCAAACTTTTTGGATCATGATGAGAAGCGGGGTTACTTTGTATCTCATCAGGAGCCAAACTGTGTGAAGTCTCCAGAACTCCAGATAAACGGAGTATTTCAAAAACTAAAATCTTTATTTCTGCATAAAACCCTATGGTGTCACAACTTATTAGAATCGTATCGAAGAGACGATTCTAATGAGTAGTGACACCATAGGATTTGGTGCTAAAATGAGTGAAAAAATGTTGGATTTGGTCAGTTTACTCCCTCTTATCTGGAGCCCTCAGGTCTTTGACCATATTTTCAAATGAGATGGTAGGAAATTTTAGTTTTAAAACTAGCAGAGGTTAGTAAACTGTTGTTGCAGATGAAATGCTTACTAAACATTCAAAGTCTTAACCCTTTCCCCTATAGAAGCGCCTTTTATCGCTTTCAGTTTATTCCTCCACTGAAGAAAATAGTTCCAATTGATACAGCCGTGAATATGTATCAAAAGAAATATTTTCTTTATTCTAGCAGGTGGTAGCTTAAAGCAGGCTGAAAGTAAAGCAGAATGCGCATTAAGCGCATTCTGCTTTACTTTCAACCTGCTATAACCCTTTCCCAAATAGAAGCGCCTTTTAGCGCATTCAATTTATTCCTCCACTGAAGAAAATAGTTCCAATTTATACAGTCATGAATATGTATCATTAGGAATATTTTCTATATTCTAGCAGGTGGTAGCTTAAAGCAGGCTGAAAGTAAAACAGAATGCGCATTAAGCGCATTCTGCTTTACTTTCAACCTGCTATAACCCTTTCCCAAATAGAAGCGCCTTTTAGCGCATTCAATTTATTCCTCCGCTGAAGAAAATAGTTCCAATTTATACAGTCATGAATATGTATCATTAGGAATATTTTCTTTATTCTAGCAGGTGGTAGCTTAAAGCAGGCTGAAAGTAAAGCAGAATGCGCATTAGGCGCATTCTGCTCTACTTTCAACCTGCTTTAAGTTGTCACCTATTTTCAAAACTAGAAACTGGCTATGGGGTAATGGGTTAACTTAGTGAGCATTGTTTTTTTGTGGAGGGAAAATTCCTCTGTCCAGTTGTAGCATGCTTTGTGCTATTGTAGAGTGTGAAAATTCCTTTTGAGATATTTTCAACACTATATGTCTTTCCCTATAATAGGGTGATCATCGTATCCTAATGAGACCTGGACACGAAGAAGAAAATTTGTTTTCATGATAGGTTTTGTTGAATATGTGGCCGTCATTATTTTTTCAAAACCAGAGAATCATATTTTGTGTAGCCATGTAGAAGTTTTGAAAAGAAAATTACTATGATTATCTGTAATCATAGATTAGCGCTGTGAATGCCGCCGTAAAAGTTTTCTGCATCAAATTTGTCATTTTCTGAAATTCAACATTAAATCATTTTTTTGACTGTTAATTTGCAGAAGATACTATCCTATTCACCCACAGGCTGGATTTTTATCATATTTCTAACTATTTTGACATCTGATCTTGATCCAAGCTATATGCAAATTAAGTCAAGTTACAGTTAGCAGTTTAAAAGTTGAGATAAAATTTTAGATAGTCTACAATAGCTATGGTTTGGATAATTAACCCAGCGCTACCATGACGTCATCAGCTTTACACAGTTGTCGACAGCGACTAGTTCTCAAAGTTAGGTTTTACGTAAATTGACCAAAAGAGTATCTTAAAGAATGTCAAACAGTTTTGATCCTGATCAGACGCCGCGTAACGCGGCGTCTGATCAGGATCAAAACTGTTTGCAAATAACCATTGTACTTTGGGTATAGCAGTTGAAGGGGTTCAAGCTCATTATTTAGGAAAACTGAGTAACTGTCATCCACTCATAATTTTGTCTTGTGTTGACACATTATGATTTACATTTCTTGTCTATAGTTTAATTATTGCAATACAGTTGAAATGAGAAACATAAAGCCTCAGTACACTAGCACAGGGCTCCAGATAAATAGAGTTTTTTAGAAACTAAATTCTTTATTTTTGCATTAAAGCCCATGGTGTCACTACTCTTTAGAATCGTCTCACCATAGGATTTGGTGCTGAAATGAGTGAGAAAATGTTGAATTTGTTTGGAAAACTCCCTCTTAAATTATCTGGAGCCCTGCACTAGAGTTGGAACATTTTGTGGGTGCTGATATATATTGTACTGCAACTGTTCTTCAATAGAAAAGTGCCAGAATGGAAAGGGTAAAAAGGGTTTATGTATTGCAGTAATGTCACTCCCTATACCAGCCACACAAACAAGTCAGGGCTCCAGATAACAGGGAGTAAACTGAACAAATCCAACATTTTCTCACTTAATTCAGCACCAAATCCTATGGTGTTACTACTCATTAGAATTGTCTCGAAGAGACAATTCTAATGAGTAGTGACACCATAGGGTTTAATGCAGAAATAAAGATTTGTTTTTTTAAATACTCCCCTTATCTGGAGCCCCCCAAATTGAAAAACCTGATAATTGTCATGGGAATTTTTCCATAACCTTTATTCAGTTATGTCCAACTTGACGGGTGATTGCCAATATTTGCCATCAAGATCACATGCCAAGTGACTGAATTGCAAATGGTCAGGATCCAAACTTTTTCAACATTGATATACAAGTTTCTTTTATTAGAATAAATGAAATGGGGATCAAAAGTTTTGGACAAATTAAAAGCAGGTGAATAAGGAGCAGAATTAAGTCTGGGCCAGTTTAGAGGCTATTTTCTGTGTGTTTGGAGGTTATATGTGATATAGCCAATAATAGTAAATTGCCCCAAAACCTATAACAATGATACTCTGCTCTAAATTACCTCATTTGGGATTCCATTTGCATACTTAAGAGATATTGTAGCCAAATACCAGATATTGAGAGTACTTGAGAAAGTTAAACCCTTATGTTTCCACTAAATTCATAATTTGTTATGACTATTCCACATTGAAAGGTAGAATTGTGGCAAAATGACCATACAAATGAATCATTCACTTCATAGGTTTGGTGAGACCTGGCCCAGCGCTTATAACCGTTTCAGTTGAGTCTGAGTGTGATCTCAAGCATATCTGATTGGTCAGATTTGAGCCTAGGCTCAAATCTGACCAATCAAATGTTTGAGAACGGTTTTAGACTCAACTCAAACGCTTTATAAGCATGGAACCTGATGAAGAAAATGATGAGAACAAATAGGTTAACTTATTCTTACTTTGAAGCCCTATTGCTTGGTTCTTGCAGTTTTTGTGCATAGATACAGTCAATTATGTGTAAAGCAGTCAATCAAAAGATATTCACTACAGATTTTTTTCGGCGGAGCTGTCTGTTATCTATTTAGTCACACATTTCTATTTAGACAAACATTTGAACCAATCATATTTGATCAGAAATTTAGAATTAAGAGCACCTGTTGAAACTGAATTGTCTGATTGGATAGTAGCCAGGGCTCCAGATAAGAGAATTATTTCAAAACTTAAAAACTTTATTTGTGCATTAAACCCTATGGTGTCCAACTCATATGAATTGTCTCTTCGAGACGATAAAAATGAGTGGTAACACCATAGGGTTTGGTGCTGAAATGAGTGAGAAAATGTTAGATTTGTTCAATTTACTCCCCTCTTATCTGGAGCCCTGAAACAGTAGCCTAGCTGTTTATGCACTGATGTGAGTGTAAAATTAGACACAGCCAGTGTGTAATACTGAGCTTCTATTTTAAGATATGCTAGCAGAATCTGATGTGTATTTATAGATAGACAGTGGCAGCTAGGTATTTTGTTTAATAATGGTTTACTTCCAATTTATTTTAATTGTTAACTATTAATTTTGTACAAATTTACCATACATTGATAGCAATATAATAAATGGCCTCAAGTTTAAACACAATTGTGTTGTTTCATCATTTATTTACAAGAGTGAGGTGTTATAGACCTTGTTAAGCAGGGCAGACTGTTCTGTATGGGCCTGCACAGTTTATCTAGTTATAGTTTGTTTCAAGAAACTCCCCATGAATGAAGTTTGATATACAGAACAATATAATTTAATCTGAGGATCTCCTACCAGTAGCTAGGATATGTTTTGCATTTCTGTACATTTATAGTTTTTTAGTCAGAGTTATGCTATATCGTTGAATGTGTATTTTTTGCTTTTCAATCCAAGATATTACAATTCTTTGAAAACCTCCAATTTCGTACAATTTTGCACACCCATCAACAGCATGAATTCCACCAACCATTCCGCCGAATATCTTTTTTAAAGATATTTCTTGTTTAGAGTGAACTTATACAGTTTTAGGATTGGCTTTTGTCCAGTGTTTGTATGTCCGTCCATCAACAATTAGCTTGTTACCACTCTAGTTCCTACAAATTTGTATAGAGTTAAGAAAAACTTATACAAATTGTATATGGCCATACGTTTTTAGATGAGATTAATTGTGGTTGATATCGAACCAAGTGGCCAAAAGTTATCTGCCCTTGATGTGTAGAAAATGCTATATTGAACAGTGTTAGGTCCCTCTTCCAGCTACATTATTGAATGGATTTTGGTCAAATCTGGCCACAAGTTAACCCTGATGATTACCCCATAAATATGCCTATTTTCACATGTCATTCATTTCTCCATTGAAGAATATATTTTCATTTTTTACAGTCATAAATAAGTATGTTAAGAAATATTTTCTATATCCTAAGGCACTTTATGCTTTACTTTCAGCCTGCTTTAAGCTACACTCTGCTAGAATCTAGAATATATACATATTTATGACTATAAATTAATACTGTTTTCTTCAGCAGAGGAATAAATTAATTAGTAATAATGCTTTACTTTCAATCTGCTTTAAGCTACCATGTACTAGAAATGGCAGCCCTGTCTTTCTGAGGTGATTCTTTCGAGTTCTATGGAAACATAAAGGAGAAATATAAGTATACACTGTTCCTTGGTACTCTGTATCTGCTTCAAGCTCCCTAGATACTTGTCGAAATTGAATGCCACATGTTACAAAAATATACAGCAAGCTAGTAGTGAGGGCTGTTCAAAATGGGATTTGTACATGAAATTCCCATTTAAATTAGTTATATCAACCTTATGGCACATTCTGTTTTACTTTCAGCCTATATTAACCCTTTACCCCATAGCATGTTTCTAGTTTTGAAGATAGGTGACGTCTTAAAGCTGGTTGAAAGTAAAGCAGAATGCGCCATAAGGCGCATTCTGCTTCACTTTCAGCCTGCTTTAAGCTACCATCTGCTAGAATATAGAATATATTTCTAATGATTTGTACTCATGGTTTTATAGATTGGAACTATTTTCTTCAGCGGAAGAATATACTAAACACGCTATAACTTCTATAAGGCGCTTCTATCAGGGAAAGGGTTAAGCTACTAGTCTACTTGAATATAGAAAATATTTCTTACGATACATATTCATGAATGTATAAATTGGAACTTTTTTTCTTTATAGTGGAGGAATAAGTTATAGACATAAAAAGGCGTATTTAGGGGGTATAAACACAGGGTTTGGTGGGAACAGAAGAGGGCGAATATTTGAAACACTTGCCCTATCTGGAGCTCTGACGTCAATGATTATTTGCAAGACCTTTGCCTTCTTTGTATCGTTGAATGTTTCATACTTTTGAGCGCAGAACAAGAAGTTAGCCCCGTGGCAGTCAATATGCCTCAACTCCGACAAAAATTACAATCATTTTCCGCAACAGAAGAAACCCCTTGGGACATCTTCTGCCTATAAAGCTTTCCAGTCATGACTGCAAACTTTATTACTGAGTATCAAAGAGTCTAGAAATATAGGATACTTGTTAATCAAATGGCCAAGCTATTTGCCGAGAGTGTCTCTACAGAATCTTTACACAAATCTAATCTGTAGTTTTACATATCAGGAAGCCCAGCTAATGCAAAAAAAGACAGAAGAATAATGTGACAGGTGATTAACATGTAGTAACCTAATCAGAACACCACCTGCTACTGTAAGTGTGGCTCTGTTCTATTCAATAACATACATGTATGTGTTATGCTGCCATCATAAAGAAGATAGATATGCAAGTTTTAATAAATAATTCTTAGATTAAAGGGGGTATATCGTATATCAAAATCCTGTATGTTAACCCTTTCCCCTTTATAAGAATTTTAGGATGTTTTAAAACTTAACCCCTTCTTCAGCATTAAGTGCTCTCTGAAGCCTATCCACTTAGTCCTTAACCCATTAACCCATAATTACACCTTTTTACGCCTTTAATTTATTCATAAACTGAAGTAAATAGTTTCAGTTTATATAGTCATGAATCGGCGCCATATGACCATTTCATGTGTCGCGGTGCCGTAAAACCCAACTCAATCAATCAATATAGTCATGAATATATTTCATAAGAAATATTTGCTATATCCTAGAAGATGTTTGCTTAAAGCATGCTGGAAGTAAAGCAGAATGTGCCTTAAGGCACATTCTGCTTTACTTTCAGCCTGCTTTAAGTGGTCACCTTTATTCAAAACTAGAAACAGGCTATGGGGTAATGGGTTAACTCTGGACCTAAAAAATATGTGTATTGTGCCTTTCCTATGTATATAAGCACCTAATTTCATCTGTATTTACCCCATCCCTTAACCCATTACCCAATCGCCTATTTCTAGTTTTGAAGATTTGGGGTCACTTAAAACAGGTTGAAAGTAAAGCAGAATGCGCCTTCAGATGCATTCTGATTTACTTTCAACCTGCTTTAAGTGGTCACTTCTCTTCAAAACTAGAAAAAAGGCTATGGGGTATTTGATTAATAATGATATATATCACATAAACGTGCAAAATATAGATGTCCGTAAAAATCGTACGGCCCACTGGGCATATATTTTATACTAATTTTCGAATCACCAAAATACTGTACTACTACGCCGACTTTAAATCAGTTAAGAGAATCTAGACAAAATAAGATCACCACTAGGAATCCAAGTGTCCTAAAAACATTATCCCGAGCAGTCCTTCACATTTAGGCTGCAAATCAGGCTACTTATAGCTCTAATATTAACACTGAGTCAGACTGTTTTTCAAATGTAGACGTTACAATAATTATGACGTCACGTTCCAATAACGACGTAAATTTGAAAACGAAACTGGATTCTAAATGCCAAATGATCATTTTTAGTCAATTAGAACAATTTTAGATTAGATATTAATTCAAAATTTGAAAATGGCACCAGAGAAGTCTTTTCACAACACATTGATGTTGTTTTTCTTTATTTTAGTTTGATAGGTGTTTTTATCTACGGATGAATAAAACCGAATAACGAATCGTTTACCTAAGAGCCGAGGGCAAACACGAAAGTAAGACTGTCTGTATTTTCGTGTCAGTTGGTGTTTATGTGATCAATAGGATATTAAATTTGTGTGTTTTCAGTAGTAAATTTATTGAACTCGTTGGATAAATTGATATGTTGCTCGCCAAGGCTCGCAACATATTATTTTATCCAACTCGTTCAATAAATTTACTACTGAAAACACACTCATTCAATATCCTCTATATAGAACTAAATTGGACAAATTGTTGCAGGGGACAATGTGAAGCCATGTTACAGTGGGATAAAGGTTACAGCGTTTGGTAATTGATGTACCAGTAATTAAACTCAAGGGATAATCGAAATACTGCAATGTTTCATACAGTATTGATCACTTTTACTCAATGGTAGCTGAACATAGGACTAGTACAGTTAGACTCTGCTACATAAGAATTTTCAAATATGTTCAAGACAGACTTGCTTAAAGCAGGGTGAAAGTAAAGTAAATTCTCTTAACAAAGCCTCCTGCTTTTCTTCCATCTTACTTTAAGCAGCCACCTCCCTTGAATTTAGAAAATGAGCCTCTTTCTAAGGTATCATAATTAGCTGGGATTCTGCAAAAACACTAGTAGCCAGAGCTCCTGATACGGTAAGGGGAGTATTTCAAAAACTTAAATATTTATTTCTGCATTAAACCCTATGGTGTCACTACTCATTAGAATTGTTTGAAAAGATGATTCTAATGAGTAGTGACACCATAGGATTTGGTGCTGAAATAAGTGAGAAAGTGTTGGATTTGTTCAGTTTTCTCCCTCTTATCTGGAGCCCTGTGTTTCGTCTCAATAGTTAACCCTTTCCCCACAAGGGGATCATTGCAAGATCAGCTTAATCCAAATTATAAAACATGTACACATTAACACATTACCCCATATAACCTGTTTCTAGCTTTGAAGTCAATTGACTACTTAAAGCAGGTTGAAAGTAAAGCAGAATGCCCCTTAAGGCGCATTCTGCTTTACGTTCAGCCTGCTTTAATTAAGTTACTATCTTCTAGAATATAGAAAATATTTCTTATAATAGATATTCATGACTGTTTAAATTGGAACTATTTTCTTCAATGAAGAAATAATTTCGAGACGTAAAAAGGCGTATTTATGGGGTAATGGGTTAAAAGCAAGCAGCTGTAACAGAGTCACTTGAAATATTTTAGGCATGCTATAGCTTTGCTGATAATAGGATAAAAGTCAAGCAGGAAAAAACTCCTATAGGAGCATTCTGCTTTATTTTATCCTGCTTTAAATGACTACCTGTCTTTAACAACATGATCAGTCCATAAAGATATCTTAACCCACTACCCCATAAATACACCTTTTTACGCCTTTTATTTATTCCTCAACTGAAGAAAACAAGTTTTTATTTGTACAATCAAGGATATGAATCATCAGAAAAAATTTCTGTTTTCTAACAGATAATAGCTTAAAGCAGGCTGAAAGTAAAGCAGAATGCGCCTTAAGGCGCATTCTGCTTTACTTTCAACCTGCTTTAAGTGGTCACCTATAATCTCCAATACTAGAAAAAGGCTATGGGGTAATGGGTTAAGGCACTTCTGGTGAGTGCTGGGACAATATGTTCTAAGGTGCCTCAATGGAAGATAGGGTTAAGTGGTTATGCCTGTAACCCATATCTATATTTCATACAATTGATGGCAGAATATGTTCTACTGTTCACATTCTGTTTGGTATCCATGTGCGTTCATTATTCATGCATCGATCCTCTAGTGACCCGGGCAAACAAGGAAATATTGATGAATATGGATTTGGATTTTGTACTGTATCGGTATATAGCCACGGGTTCCATTAACCCTTTCTATACTGAAAAACCAGTATGTATATTTTGCAAACAGTGTAGATCCTAATTAGAGGGCTGCTTCAGGAACCCTGTGATAAGGGTTTGCACTGTTTTTTAATACTTTTATTTTTCTGAAATAATTTCTAAAAACAGCCCTAAAATCAGCAAAATCTGACCATTTTGTCTAAAGGGGAGTAGTCCATATGAAAACTACAGCATAAGGTTTACTTGTATGGCCACTGGTTCCATTACCCCATTTTATGTGTGATACACTTTTAGGTGTACCTCTAGGCAAACAGTTTTGATCTCAGATCAGGCCCCACATTGTGGGGCCTGATCTCAGATCAAAACTGTTTGCAGCTAAGTCAATATTCTGTCAGAAACTGCTAAAATCTTTTGCAAATATTTGAGTTATACCCGCTGCAGACAACATTTTAAAATGGCCGCCAAATATTACCCAGCATGCCATGGGTTAACAGAATCAAAGAGCACCTTGTCCCAACAAGCCAGTGCTATTTATTATGAGTTTGGACCCATATGATGGTGCATTGAAATCAGCATTGATTAGAAAGCCAGAGGAGAATGAAAGTTGTTGGTTGTCCCTACTGCTGAATTATTAGACAATAAAATGGAAAAGCAAGTAGCAACAAGAATAAATGGCGTGAACAGGCAGGAGGAATGTTTGTACTGGATCCAAGCTCCACAGCAAATTAACCAATATATTATAATTAATTTGCCCTGGATATAGGCAGGCCTGTTTTGGGCAAAAGTTTAACCCATTACCCAGTAAATACATCTTTTTTCGTCTTTTATTTATTTCTGCACTTAGGAAAATAGTTCCAGTTTATACAGTTATGAATATGTATGATAAGAACTATTTTCTATATTCTAATAGATGGTAGCTTAAAGCTTTCAACCTGCCTTAAGTGATTATCTTTCTTTAAAACTAGAAACAGGCTATGGGTTAATGGGTTAACCCTTTGAACCCTAGTCCCGCATATTGGCGTCCTTTGCAACAGTGTTCATGTAAATAACACACTTGTCCTATGCAAACAGTGAAGACCCAGATCAGAGGGGCCCTAAAGGAGCCCTCTGATCAGGGTCTTCACTATTTGTCATAATGCCAAACATTGACAAAAACAACCCTTAAAAGTCAGAAATGCACTAGACTAAAATGGAAACTGGGTTTGTCCATTTGAAGTTTTAGGGAGGAAAGAGTTAAGACAGGTTACCAACAACCTATCTGTTCCAATTCAGAGTATTGAGCTCAAACAACTGGTATCACTTGCAAACAGTTGGTAGCCAGATCAGAGGCCTTTTTTAGCTAAATATATTGAACAAAGTGTCAGCGTTGGTAGGGCAAGTTGACCTATGATGGCTTATAATGAAAACTTAAAGACATCTCCTGACGACCTTTTGGTCATAACGCCTTGCCAGATTATTTACTGTCAATTTCCTTGCAAAAAGCATGGGTCTTGTGCGTATTGAACCATTGAAGCGTCTTGTGTGAGACTCTACCTTTATATTTGATAGTTTGGTTAGAAATAACCATTGAAAATCACTAGAGCATGAGTATAATCAGGCCCCGAGGTTATAAAACTTTAAATGAACTCTGTGCTCAAAACTCAGTTTTGATTGCAGGCTTTAGTTTTTACAAAACACGCGTTAACTGATTTAAGTGACCTGATTTTGATGCAACTTTACAGCAGAATTATGTATGTAAAAATTAGTTATAAATCAAATATTTTCTGAAATATTATGAGCTGAGCAAAATTCTGAGTCCGTTTTAAGTTTTATAACCTCGGGGCCTGGACTTCATCAGGTAAACTGCACGTGATTTGACAGTTACATTGACACCTCCAGAACAATATGCTGGTGGTCCCTCAATGGACTTAGGAAAAGTCTTTAAAAAAAACTCTTCTTGTCTGACATCATGTCATGCACTGGCCTAATTTGGAAATTATCTTACACAATGATCTAAGGATGACCCTCAAAAATGTCTCTACAAAAAAAAGGCTTACAAATATTACAATATAAAAATCAAAGTGGCTAAAGGTTAACTTTACTTTCTGGCCTATTTCTAGTTTTGAAGACAGGTGACCACTTAAGGCACATTCTGCTTTACCTTCAATCTGCTTTAAATTACAAATTCTGCTAGGATAAAGAAAATATTTATATTGGTGCATATTCATGACTGTATGAATTAAAACTTCTTTTCTTCAGTGGAGGGATGAATGATAAGTGTTGAAAATGCATATCTATGGTGTAATGGGTTAACTGAATGAAAGAAATAAAATGACTTATTCAAAACGATGTTTTCATTGGTTTTCTTATTGATCATTTTGCTGGTGCATTTATGGCAAGGTCCAGTTTAGTTGGAAGTCCCTCCCCAGGGCCTATAAATATTGGTTAAGCTGAGGTCTACTGTGTTCCAGATGCTAGTACTATGCATAAACAATGATCCATGCTTTGCCCGCTAAATCACCATAACCCCTACATTAATAATACATAGCCTTTATTGCTGCAGTCTATGTCACCTGATGAACGGAGCTGAATTCTGCACAGTAGAAACCAGTATCGTACAACTATTCAATAATGACACATATTGACCACTAAAGATGGGTAAATCTGCTTAATAATGCCAAACATGATACTGGTTACACTCTCATTAGGAGCATTCTGCATTACTAAAGCAGTGAGCAACTCGTTATATAGACTGCTTATTTTGCCTATTTGTTAGACTCTGGTTGCTTTATACAGGGTAGACGATACTCCAATTTTCCCTTCATGCTCATTGAATATTGAGTTTGCTGCCGTGCCAATCAATAAGTATAGATTTTCTTGTGAGTTTATTGTCAGATCAAGGCAGGGCTCCAGATAAGAGCGAGTAAACTGAACAAATCCAACATTTTCTCACTCATTTTTGCACAAAATCCTATGGTGTGACTACTCATTAGAATCGTCTCGAAGAGACGATTCTAATGAGTTGTCACACCATAGGGTTTAAATCAGAAATAAAGATTTTATTTTTTGAAATACTCCCCTTATCTGGAGCTCTGTCAAGGTGATTCAGACTTGTGGGCTTGGTCGAATTCCATTGGATACTGTTGAACCATGCAGTCTGGACTGATAGTTCAAAGAAAAACACATACGCAGTCTGTAAGAGTCATTGCTGAATAATACAAAAGAAAGTTGATGTGAAAAGCTCCTATTAAGGAGCTTTTTGCAAAACTTTTGTTTTACATTAAGCAGATACGAGGTTTTCTAGATTTCCATTACTTTATTAATTGATTGATGAAGAGAAGTTTTACTGTACAAGCCTTTATTGCCTCTTCCTCCCTGCTGGCATACTTGCATGTCCATAAATGTGATCCATCGGGTGAATGCAGGCAGAATATTTTAGCGCATATATATCAAGTCCCTTTGATGTTTATGGCGCACATTTGCATGTCATATGAAAATATCTAGCTATGATTATTAAGGGAAATGATGCAGGGAAATTTGATGACAGAGCTCATTAAATTTTGATAACCCCCTTCAGTAGAAGAGCCAATGTTCTTGGCAAAGACTCTTCATTGTATTTTTGTAGTGCTTGGTATGGGTTTTAGTTAAATCATAAAAAAACATAATGTAATTCCCTATTTCTTTCACATTCTGTTTCAAGCAGTGAGAGCAAGAGAAGGAATATCTATATCCCATGGCTTTGTTTTTACTCGAAATCATTGTGGGCTCAATTTTAGTTTGGTCATCTAAGACTTTTAAAACATTGCTGTCTGCTGTTTTTAGCTCAAATGAGCTAGCTCAGGATGAGCTTTTGCAATCCTTGAATGTCCGGCGTCATTCATCATCAACAATTTTAGTGTTTACACTCAATATTCATCCAATCTTTCTCAAACTTGCTCAGATTGTATATTACCATAAGAGTTCGGATCAGTTCGATTATGGTTGCAATCAGACTAATAGGTCGAGAGTTATCTACCTTTGAATTGCTGAAAATGCCATATTTAAGGGTGTTAACACTCTAGAGGCCACAATTTTTATCCAGTTTTTCTCAAACTTGCTCAGATTGTATACTATAACAGTTCAGATGAAATCAATTATGGTTGAAATCAAACCAATAGGTCAAGAGTTATCTGCCCTTGAATTGCTGAAAATGCCATATTTACACTCTAGAGGCCACAATTTTTATTCAGTCTTTTTCAAACTTGCTCAGATTGTAAATGACCATAAGAGTTTGAATAAGTGTGATTGTGGTTGAAATCGGACACATAGGTCAAGAGTTATCTGGCCTTGAATTGCTGAAAATGCACAAAAAGTATTATAGCAATAAGTTCTTGAAGGAGTGTACTTATTGTTGAAATCTAATCATTGTGGCAATTAATAGTTATCTGTCCTTGATATACTTTGAAATGCTAGAAAAGGCTTCATTTCAGTATTGTTTAGGCTCTAGTTATCTGCCCTTGATGTACTCTACTATACTAGAATTATGAGGTTGTATTTGAAAATTGTTTACATGTTAATTTATACTACATTCTGCTTTACTTTTGACCTGCTTTAAGTGATCACATCTGTCTTCAAAATTAAGAAGAGGCTATGGGGTAAAGGGTTTAAAGAGCAATACTGAAAAGTGCAATCTTGCTCACACCCACTGGCACCGTCCTAAGCAGTTTGAGAATTCAATTTTCTAATATGAATGTTACAATCAATGATTCCAATAGACCAGGAAATATGACAACACCAAGTTGCAAAATGTACTTTTATTCTAAAATAGTTACGATATTGTGATGGAATTGAGCTGCAGTGCAAGCATTATTGAGCAGGCTGTTTTAGCCCGGTCAATGTTGAGTAACTAGAGTCTATTAGTTTAAATGCCATCTAGTGAAATTCTGAAACTGTTCCAGTCTTCTTTATATTTACAAAAATATGATGTGAGCGCAAGCAGTTAAGTCTGAAATAACTTTTTTCAGATTTTCTGCATGCTTTTACATATTTGGTCGACATTTTATACATGATGTTGTTTTGATGACTGCACATCAAGTTTGCATTTTGTCATAATCTGTTTTCCTTGAGTTATGCCCCATGAAGGGCGTACGTAATATGCACTGTTTGCAGTTCTGGTTAGGTTGTATTTAAGCGCGAAAAAAAATCAAGCATTTGTTTTGTTAAAGACAGGGGCTTCTATACCCTTCTAAAGCTTGTTTCTGATTGGGAGCAGACCAACCTCGGATATAAAATCCCCCGTCTTTAACATAACCCGTGGGGGCCTCCATGGCCTAGTGGTAGCTCCTCACTGCTGAGAGTTCGAATCCCAGTAGGGTCGTTCGGATTTTTCATGTGGGGAAGCCTTCCAGCTGGCTTGCGGAAGGTCGGTGGTAACCCAGTTGCCGATTTGTGCCTGAAACAGTACATAAAGAGCTTCTGGGGTCTTCCTCCACCTGTAATTAGCTTGACGTCGCGATATGACTGAAATACTGTTAAAAGTGACGTAAAATCATAACAAATCAAATCAAATTAACATAACCCTTGCTTGATTCTTTTATTATTCTATAATTCTATTATTATACTTGTCTATTTGTAGAGGTATGTAGATCTGTGTTTGTTGATGATTGACTTGTCTATTTGTAGAGGTATGTAGATCTGTCTGCCAAGTGGGACCAGGCGAAGCAGGAGGTGAGACAGGAGGACCATGAGACCTTGAAGGAGAAAGTGCTGCTACAGCAGGAGCTCATCCGCAAACAAGACATCGTTGCAGAAGAGAGGCGGCACCAACTAGCCACATTACAGACACAGGTAAGCACCATTTAACCAATCAAAGATACAGTAAAACCTCTCTATAACAAACACTTAGTCAGGACTCCAGATAAGGAGGAGTAAACTGAATAAATTTAACATTTTCTCACTCATTTCAGCACCAAATCCTTTGGTGTTACTACTCATTAGAATCGTCTCAAAGAGACGATTCTAATGAGTAGTGACACCATAGGGTTTAATGCAGAAATAAAGATTTTAATTTTTGATATACTCCTCTTATCTGGAGCCCTGCTTAACCCTTAGCCTGCCACTCACGACTATAGCTCCATATGCAAACAGCTTGGATCCGGATGAGACGCCGAGTAACTCGGCGTCTCATCCGGATCCAAGCTGTTTGACACTCGGACAACGTTTTCAGCAATTTTGAGCAACTTTGAAGCACTTTGAAACTTGAAGCAGACGAGAAATATAGCAGACGACAATTTATTTGGCGGGCTAAGGGTTAATTGTGTTAATTATCAGGTGTGTGCCACTGGTGACTGCTTAAAGCAAGGTGGCAGTGAAACAGAAAGCTCCTTATGAAACTTTCTTTTTTTGCCACCTTGCTTTTAGTTGTAATATAATAAAAAGTAATATACCAAGTTAAAGTCTACTTTCAGTCTGAATGACCGCTCAGCCGACTGTACATATACTCTACATATAGTTGTGACCTGTCTTTTATACAATGAATTAGCTTTCTTTTTCAGTAGTCGTAATAGAGAGGTTTTACTGTATACAGAGAGATTGACATGCTATCCCCATTAACCTTTTACTCCATAGATACACATTTTAACACATTTAATTTATTCCTCCACTGAAGAAAATAGTTCCATTTTATACAGTGATGAATATGTATCATCATAGGAATATTTTCTATATTCTAGCAGATGGTAGCTTAAAGCATGCTGAAAGTAAAGCAGAATGCTCCTTAAGGTGCATTCTGCTTTACTTTCAACCTTCTTTTAGTTTTCACCTAATTTCAAAACAGACTTTGGAGTTATGGGTTAAAAGAAACTAAACACAAATGAAATACCGTAAAATAATGATAATGACAGCTAGATTCTATAAAGTGTTGATGATTTACTAAAATCAGAGTGATAAACATTTTGGAGCTGCACAGATACTAAACCTTTCCCCCATAGAAGCGCCTTTGAGCACATTTAATTTCTTCCTCCACTGAAGAAAATAGTTCCAATTTATACAGTCATAAACATGTACCACAAGAAATACTTTATATATTCTAGCAGATGGTAGCTTAAAGCTGGCTGAAAGTAAAGCAGAATGCGCCTTGAGGCGCATTCTGCTTTACTTTCAACCCGCTTTAAGTGGTCACCTGTCTTCAAAACTAGAAACTGGCTATGGGGTAATGGGTTAAGGTACACAGTTTCAAAATATTTGCAATGGACAAAATTGTTTTAGCACAAACATGCGTATTGAGTAAGGTTATATTATGTATTGTGCAGTGCTTACTCCCTACAACCGACCTCCCAACAACGACTCCCTCCTTACATTGACCCTTGCCATAGTTCTCTAAACAGGACAATTGTGTCCAACCTATTCACGACTGCAATGTCGTCTGCTTAAAAGTATCTTCTGCTCTTTTTCTCAAAGTTACATTTTTGACAGAAAAAAAACTGAATGACGAGTGACAAACAGCTTATATCAAGATCAGACGCCGCGTTGCACGGCATACAATCTAGATTCAAGATGTTTGCAAATGTAAGCCATTTTTCCACCCTATAAAGACTCCCTCTGAACAACACACACAATTTATGTCCCCCATTGGTTTTCGTTGTAGAGAACCAAAAGTACTTCTTCTTACTGAAGTTATGTGCAGATTGTATGTGTTACAGCAGCTTCATAAAATCTGAAATATTTACAGAATATATATGAACTGTATTCTCTCCGGTATAATATTGACACTGATTGCTTTACATATAAAATTTAATAGGCTAGGGTTATGCTATCATGCATTCTAGCTAGATTAATTGAAAGGGATTTTTTTCTATTTTCTGGTTTGGTGCAACAGATATTATAATTGCTAGCTTTGTTTAAAGGAGATTCTGCTAGTTTGATTTTACCATTCTCCTGCATTTAGTATTTTAGCATATTTTGACACTTTTGAAAACAATGAAGACCCTGATCAAACAGTTCCTGAAGGAGGTGCCAGAATAAAATACACAATTACAGTCGAATTTCGATAATTCAAACTCGGTTAAGTCGAACATACCCGTATTTCAAAGTTAAAACGTGGCTAAGCCACGTTTCAACTTTGAAATACTGGTATGTTCGACTTAACCGTGCATGAAATAATGTAGTTCATGTGTCGACATATCGGATAGTTCGAGTTAAGCGAGTTCGAGATATCGAAGTTCGACTGTATTAAGAATTGCCCGCCTCAGACTAGCTCTATAGATATAGAATCACTCTTCAATGTTTTCTTTGAAATGTATTTTTTTAACATAAATCCATTTCTTACTGGTAATCTTATATTTACCTGTTTATATAGGCACTTGACATTCATTTTCAATATATTTTTTTAATGCCAAATCTGATTTTCTTTCTTTTTGAGCACAATTCTGACATTAATTTGCACCCTTTCCTAGTGAAAAATTTCCTTCTTTTGTAGCCATGATGAGATACTGATGAAAGGGTTGATAGGCGTGACTGTGTGGCTTTATAGCTCAGTGGTTAGAGTGTTTGCACGTGACTGTGTGGCATTATAGCCCAGTGGTAAGAGTGTTGGCTAAGTAAGACAAAGGCACTGGGTTCGAGTCACAGTTGACTCACAACTGTTTCCCCATGTTACATTTGGTACTCAATGTAAGATAACCTACAGGATTAATATGTAACTCGCAGAGTGTACAAAAATGAAATTAAGACACTCATGGAGTGTTCTTGAAGTAAGAATTTGGGACAAGAATTCGGGACAAATTCTTGTGTAAAATGCCCGGGTTGTGTTGCTGGTTTGAGATAGCCGGTGGTTTGAGTCGTTTCCAATGATGTTCTTGTTTCAAAATTCTGTAGGTCAGCACTTCATCTAGATCCAAACTGTTTTGCAAAGGTTAACCCTTAGCCCGCCAAATAAATTGTCGTCTGCTATATTTCTCGTCTGCTTCAAGTTTCAAAGTGCTTCAAAGTTGCTCAAAATTGCTGAAAATGTTGACCGAGTGTCGAACAGCTTGGATCCGGATGAGACGCCGAGTTACTCGGCGTCTCATCCGGATCCAAGCTGTTTGCATATGGAGCTATAGTCGTGACTGGCAGGCTAAGGGTTAATTATATATCAGTTTGGTCGCTGAAGTGCAAAGAGGTAAAGAGTTTGTATGACCATGTAAGTAATTATGGAAAGATGTTTTATCTTGTGACTATACTCATTAGAATATTTGTGTTGTGGCTATTCTAATGAGTACTACCGGTAAGATTGAGGCATAATAAAAAACCTGCTGCAATAATTGGTGTTCTGGATCCCTGACAGCATTAACTCTTTGCATGCTGGGTAATTTTTTCGTCTGCAACAATTTGTCGTCTGCTGATGTTCTAAAATTAGATTTTTCTCATTTTCTTTTTAAAACAAGATCAGAGAGTCAAACAGTTTGGATCCTGATGAGATGCCGCATTACGCGGCATCTCATCTGGATCCAAACTGTTTGCAAAGGAAATCACTGTGGCAGATAATATCCGCCGCTTAGGTACGCAAAGAGTTAACGATTTGCAGTTTGACTAGATTGCTGTTTTGCCTCGATCTTCAATATGGCAGCACTGTATATGGTACTGTCTGGTTCAAGTATTGACTGGGGTATAGTGTAATTATTCAGAAGCTTTCTGAGGGCTTGGGCATGGGGATAGATGAGGCTGTTGAATTGTTAGTTAATAACAGGATCTTTGTTGCAGCTTCTACCATACAACCTCTGTTACCTTACCACCCAAAACACTTAGCTATTGACAGATATTAATAAATATACCAGTAATACTGTAATGCAGGACAAAAGTAATGCAGAAAGCTTCTTCAGGAATGCTTTCTTCATTATTTTTGTCCTGCATTATTTGTAAATTGTGTGTAAAGATTGTGCTGGTTTGTTACTGAGTCAGAGCTCCAGATATGGGAAGTATTTCAAAAACTAAAATCTTTATTTCTGCTTGAAACCCTATGGTGTTACTACTCTTTAGAATCGTCTCTTCGAGGCGATTCTAAAGAGTAGTGACACCATAGGGTTTAGTGCAGACATAAGAGAGAAAATGTTGGAAAACTTGAGTTTACTCCCGCTTATCTGGAGCCCTGTGAGTGGCTGCTGAATAAAGGATTGACAGTATTGAAATTGCCTAACAAATGAAACTGGGATCCCCAGGAATCACTATGACAGCTCATCAATAAGCATGAGACTTTTTGTATCTCCACTTCTACTCAAGTGCTTACATGAAACAAATTGAATAGGAGGCTTCTGTGTCAGCAGTACTAGTAGGGAATATTAACCCATTTATGCCAAGTGAAGTCTTCCATGTTTATACATTGGATTAGTCCAATTTTGATGTAAGGAGTGCATGGTATAAATTCTCATTTTCGTTTTATTTTGTATTGAAATTCCTATCAGCAAACAGTATGCATTATGCAGGGTCTGATCAGTGTCTACACTGTTTGCCTATGTTTCTTCTATGGGACGCTTATATAGGCACAAATGGGTTACACATAATTATAGCAAAAATACAGGATTTTGGTTGTTTAATTTCGTTTCTTCAGTTAGTGTTTGTACAGTCGACCCTGTAATTAGCCACCCTTAACCCATTACCCCCTAAATACGCCTTTAATTTATAAATCCTCTGAAGAAAACTGTTCCACTTTATATAGTTATGAATAAATATTATATGAAATATTTTCTAAATCCTAAAAGATGATAGCTTAAAGCAGGTTGAAAATAAAGCAGAATGTGCCTTAAGGCACATTCTGCTTTACTTTCAGCCTGCTTTAAGTAGACACCTGTCTTCAAAACTAGAAACAGGCTATGGGGTAATGGGTTAAAGACAAAGGTTCATGGACAGTATTTAAGGTTGGGTATAAGTGACTGCTAGCCACCACCATAATATGAACATGGGTGTACAGTATCAAACCAAGCCAACATGACCATTCAAAAGAAGAAGACTCATTAATGATGTAAAACTCAAGTAAATGCTTAAAGCACAATGAAAGGAAACCCACAAAGATTTTTAAGGAGATTTCTACTTTACTTTCATGCTGCAGTCACTTGTGTTAAACAGTGAAAACAAGCCTTTTATTGAGTGGCCATGATAAGAGAGTATAATTATATCATGGCACAGTTTACCAGTCGCTTGTGTTAAACAGTGAAAACAAGCCTTATATTGAGTGGCCATGATAAGAGTCTAATTGTATCAAGGCACAGTTTACCAATCACTTGTGTTAAACAGTGAAAACAAGCCTTATATTGAGTAGCCATGATAAGAGAGTATAATTATATCATGGCACAGTTTACCAATCACTTGTGTTAAACAGTGAAAACAAGCCTTATATTGAGTGGCCATGATAAGAGAGTCTTATTGTATCAAGGCACAGTTTACCAGTCACTTGTGTTAAACAGTGAAAACAAGCCTTATATTGAGTGGCCATGATAAGAGAGTCTTATTGTATCAAGGCACAGTTTACCAGTCACTTGTGTTAAACAGTGAAAACAAGCCTTATATTCAGTGGCCATGATAAGAGTCTTATTGTATCAAGGCACAGTTTACCAGTCACTTGTGTTAAACAGTGAAAACAAGCCTTATATTGAGTGGCCATGATTAGAGAGTCTAACTGTATCATGGCATAGTTTACCAGTCACTAGTGATAAACAGTGAAAACAAGCCTTATATTGAGTGGCCATGATAAGAGAGTCTTACTGTATCATGGCACAGTTTACCAGTCACTTGTGTTAAACAGTGAAAACAAGCCTTATATTGAGTGGCCATGATAAGAGTCTTATTGTATCAAGGCACAGTTTACCAGTCACTTGTGTTAAACAGTGAAAACAAGCCTTATATTGAGTGGCCATGATTAGAGAGTCTTACTGTATCATGGCACAGTTTACCAGTCACTTGTGTTAAACAGTGAAAACAAGCCTTATATTGAGTGGCCATGATAAGAGAGTCTTATAATATCAAGGAACAGTTTACCAGTCACTTGTGTTAAACAGTGAAAACAAGCCTTATATTGAGTGGCCATGATAAGAGAGTCTTAGTGTTTCATTACCAGTCATAAGAAATTGTTTGAAGATGATGGGAATAGAAACTGCTGAAATATTTATTAGTTAAAAATTCAATAATCTTCCGTTTCTGCAATTTTCAGTTTGAATTTGAAGCGTTGTTTCTGATAGAAAGAAGCACAATGTCAAGCTGTATATTACAAATGTTCAACTCTTAGCATTCTAGTGGTGAAACCATGGTAACCTTTGCAAACAGTTTGGATCCTGATGAGATGCCGCGTAATGCGGCATCTCATCAGGATCCAAACTGTTTGACACTTTGACTCCATTTTAAAAAAAAGTATATTTAAAATTCTATTTTTAGAATAATAGCAGGCGACAGTTGTTGCAGACGTAATTATTACCCAGCATGCAAAGAGCTAAGATTTCCCTTCGCTAGCCTTTGATTCCTCATGTTGCAGCAGCAGCAGGAGAGTCAGGAAACCAGCCACGGGTAATTCTGTCACAGATATTGGAAGCCATCGTAGTATGAGGTCAAACTGGTGGGGGTGTTGCTCCGTTTTTCTGGGATTTTTTTTTTATTGATTTCTCTCTTTTTTTCCTGGTAATGAGAAGTGATTATGCGGGCAGTTGTGAGCAAGAGGGAAAACAAGCATCAGGTTAACTGCGCTCCTTCCCTAGTAAAGAAGGGCACATTGCAAACATTGATAAAAATACAGCCAGCAGTCATTGAACCTCGTATAGGCATTCGCTTGTGTTACTGCCCTAGTCTTTACTCTAAATAAGGGGATATAGATGAACCATTGAACCTCGGTATAGGCATTCGCTTGTGTTACTGCCCTAGTCTCTACTACATATAAGGGCCACATATCCCATTACCCCATAGCCTATTTCAAGTTTTGAAGACTGGTGACCACTTAACGCAGGTTGAAAGTAAAGCAGAATGCACCTTTAAGGTGCATTCTGCTTTACTTTCAGCCTGCTTTAACCCTTTGAACCCTAGTCCCGCATATAGGCGTCGTTTTCAAACAGTGTACATGTGAATAGTACACTTGTCCTATGCAAACAGTGAAGACCGAGATCAGAGGGCTCCGAAAGGAGCCCTCTGATCAGGGTCATCACTGTTTGTAATAATGCCAAACATTGACAAAAACAACCCTTAAAAGTCAGAAATGGACTATACCAAAATGGAAATAGGAATTGTTCATTTAATGTTTTAGGGAGGAAAGAGTTAAGGTATTATCTCTAAGAATACAGAAACTTTTTCTTATTGTACATTTGAGTAATTGTTTAAAATGGAAGTATTTTCTCTTGTGGAGGAACAGGTTAAAGGCGTAAAAAAGCGTATTTATGGAGTAATGGGATATTACCCCTCTCCTCTGCATAAGTGCCTTATGACATTTCCTACCCTGTCCTCAGATATACATGTACATTCAAATGACAGATTCACTGATCTTGCTTTAACAGCCACCTGCCTTAAACACACAAGAACTATACAGTATATATTATATATATATATCAGTTGGATATAGATGATTGAGATCTCTTAGCCCTTTACACCATAGATACACATATTTACGCACTGAATTTATTCATACCCTGATGAAAATAGTTACCAATTTATACACAGTCATGAATATAATTATATCATCCGAAATATTTTCTATATATTCTTGTAGATGGCAGCTAAAATAGACCAGGCTGAAAGTAAGCTTAGAGCAGGCTGAAAGTAAAGCAGAATGTGCCTTCAGGCACATTCTGCTTTACTTTCAACCTGTTTAAGTGGTCACATAACTTCAAAACTAGAAATAGAATATGGAGAAATTTAGCATTAAGACAGATTGCAGTCTATTATGCAGAACAACATGCAGTAACGTAAATGTGCACAAGTCTTCATAAGTGCATTCAAGTGAGGATTGAGTGATGATATTAAATACAGCTGATAGACAAAGCAAGATATTGAAAGTAAAGCAAGATGTTTCTGTAGGAACTTTCTGCTGTATTTTCATCATTTTTGTAGCATCCACCAACATTGAACAAATAACCATAATTATTTGTATTTCTAATCGGATATCGTTGACTTCCACTTAAGGCTATGAAAAAGGATTTGACCCTTTTCCCCATAGAAACGTCTTTTAGCGAATTTAATTTATTCCTACACTGAAGAAAACAGTTCTAATTTATACAGTCATAAAGATGTACCCTAAGAAATATTTTCTATATCCTAGCAGATGATAGCTTAAAGCTGATGGTGCATTCTGCTTTACTTTCAACCTGTATTAAGTGGTCACATAACTTCAAAACTAGAAATAGAATATGGAGAAATTTAGCATTAGGACAGATTGCAGTCTATTATGCAGAACAACAGTAACGTTAATGTGCAAAGTCTTCATAAATGCATTCAAGTGAGGATTTAGTGAGGATATTAAATACAGCTGATAGCTGAAAGCAAGATGAAAGTAAAGCAAGATGTTTCTGTAGGAACTCTCTGCTTTATGTTCATCATCCTTGTAGCATCCACCAACATTGAACAAATAACCATAATTATAATTTGTATTTCTAATCGGATATCGTTGATTTCCACAAGGCTATGAAAACAAGATTTGACCCTTTTCCCCATAGAAACGTTTTTTAGCGCATTTAATTTATTCCTACACTGAAGAAAACAGTTCTAATTTATACAGTCATAAAGATGTACCCTTAGAAATATTTTCTATATCCTAGCAGATGATAGCTTAAAGCTGATGGTGCATTCTGCTTTACTTTCAACCTGTATTTAGTGATCACCTGTACTCAAAATTAGAAACAGGCTATGGGGTATAGGGTTAAAGGTAACAGTTCAAAATTAGAAACAGGCTATGGGGTATAGGGTTAAAGGTAACAGTTCAAAATTAGAAACAGGCTATGGGGTATAGGGTTAAAGGTAACAGTTCAAAATTAGAAACAGGCTATGGGGTATAGGGTTAAAGGTAACGGTTCAAAATTAGAAACAGGCTATGGGGTATAGGGTTAAAGGTAACGGTTCAAAATTAGAAACAGGCTATGGGGTATAGGGTTAAAGGTAATGGTTCAAAATTAGAAACAGGCTATGGGGTATAGGGTTAAAGGTAACAGTTCAAAATTAGAAACAGGCTATGGGGTATAGGGTTAAAGGTAACGGCATATCTTTTCTGTAGAGAAAAGAAGAAACACTTCTAGGTTCTTTCAATATGCAACATAGTTGAACAGGAAAACCATGACATGTCACATAAAACAACCTTGCCAGCAGATAAGGAAAAAAAATGGTGTTCCGTTTTTAGCTCATGGCTTAAATTGCTTGAAAGTAGAGAAACAATAGACGACCAGCCTCTCAATGTTTACATAGGGACCTGTTTGAAAATTGACGTCGCTTTAATGTTTCCTTCCTCTGCTTATGAATTGTCACATATTTGCTTTAGAGAACAGAGAGTAAATAACCCATGTTTTAATGGAATTCTTTTGTTGTTCTACATTTCTATCCGTTGGAAATGGATGCAGAAAATCATTTGAAATCATTGATTACACTACGCGAGCGGAGTATTTTTCTGTTGACAACAAATAGACTTGTTTCATGCCCCAGTGATTATGCTCATTGTTCAGGCCCTTGTCGGTGTTCAAGTTTAGACTGATAACTGACTAGTTTATATTGACTCACAAGGCAGAGCTCCAGATAAGGGGAGTGTTTCAAAAACTAAAACCTTTATTTGTGCATTAAACCCTATGGTGTCACTACTCATTAGAATCGTCTCAAAGAGACGATTCTAACGAGTAGTAACACCATAGGATTTTGTGCTAAAATAAGTGAGCAGTTTACTTCCCCTTATCTGGAACCCTGTTAAGGCTATGATTTTCAAACAATTATAATAACTTGTGCAACAAACAGTGCCCACCTGTAGCATGTTCAGTTACCATTGTTTGCTGTTTAGGTTAGCAGTTTGTGCCCTGTGTGCAGCGTGCAGAGTACAATAGAGAAAACGTTGCTTTCCCATCACCGCGTTTAAACTTAAACTATTATTTCCATTGCAAACAGTTTGGAGCCAGATCAGACGCCGGGTAACCCCGCATCTGATCAGGCTCCAAATCTTTTGCCACTCAGATTAAAACTGGTTCCAGTAGTCAGAATTGTTAAAAAGTTGTGATTTTCTATATTTCATTACAATGCGTTTCCATTTGAACGGAATAATAACGTTTTCTCCACTGTATTACAGAGTGGTAGCCAACTTGCAATTGATGGCCATCGATTTCCATCTTTGTTTCTTAATTAAACCCTATGGTGTCACTACTCATTAGAATCGTCTCTTTGAGACGATTCTAATGAGTAGTAACACCATAGGATTTGGTGCTGAAATGAGTGAGATAATGTTTGATTTGTTGAAATAACTACCTCTTATCTGGAGCCCTGGGACTCCTCTGAGAAGGGTCTGCAATGTTTGCAAAGGATGGATATATCCAGTTGCAGCACTTACACAGGGCTCCAGATAAGAGGTAGTTATTTCAACAAATCCAACATTTTCTCACTCTTTTTAGAACCAAATCCTATGGTGTTACTACTCATTAGAATCGTCTCGAAGAGACGATTCTAATGAGTAGTGACACCATAGGGTTTTATTCAGAAATAAAGATTTTAGTATTTGAAAAACTACCCTTATCTGGTGCTCTGCTTACATCACGAAGCTCCTCACTGCTGTGGGTTCGAATCCCGGTCTGGACATTTGGATTTTCATGTGGGGAAGCCTTCCAGCTGGCTTCAGGACGGTCGGTGGTTCTACCCAGTTGCTGATTTGTGCCTGGAACAGTGCATAAATGGCTTCTTGGGTCTTCCTCCACCTGTAATTAGTTGGATGTCGCGATATGACTGAAATACTGGTAAAAGCGACGTAAAATCATAATAAATAAATAAAATATATATGTCCGGTATTTAAAATGGCCCCCCTCATAGTAATAAAGGCTTTAAAAAAACACAATAAGTTGTCGATTGGTACATGTTTGAACGTATACCATGAAGTTAAAAACACTTATTTTGCAGAGTTTTTGACAAATATTTTTGCACAATATATCTTAATTTTAAATTTTCATCGCTTAGGATTTTGGACATTAATTCATGGGTGACACAACATTTAATGCAGGATAAAAGAAATAAGGCAGAAAGCTCTGATGAAAGCTCTCTGCTTTTCCTTTATTCTACATCAAACTGTTACATGATTGTATTCACCATATTTCTGCTTTACTTTTGCTTAAAAAATGCTTTATGCTACCATCTGTATCAAAAACAGATAATTCACCATGTTGTAAATGGTGGCTTAAACCTTTACCCAATAACCTGCCTCTAGTTTTGAAGACAAGTGATCACTTAAAGCAGCTTGAAAGTAAAGCAGAATGTGCCTTTAATAAGGCTCATTCTGCTTTACTTTCAGTCTGCTTGAGCTATCATCTGCGAGAATTTAGAAAATATTTCTTATGATACATTTTTCATGACTATAAATGGGAACTATTTTCTTCAGTGTGGGAATAAATTAAATGCGCTATAAGGCGTTGCTATGGGCCCGTATGGGTCAAAGGGTTAATACAAAGCTAACTGTGTATATGTACATATTAAGCAGGTTTCTAGCTTTGAAAACGAGTTGCTACTTAAAGCAGGTTGAAAGTTAAGCAGAATGTGCCTTAAGGCACATTCTGCTTTACTTTCAGCCTGCTTTAATCTACTCTCTGCCAGAGTAAAAAAAATGTCTTATGATATACGTACTGTACATATTCATGACTGTATGAAGTGGAACTATTTTCCTTAGAGGATGAATGAATTAAAGTTGTAAAAAGGCGTATTTATTGAGTAATGGGTTAACCCGTTACCCCATACCCTATTTCTAGTTTTGAAGATATATGACCACTTAAAGCAGGTTGAAAGTAAAGCAGAATGCGCCTTAAGGCGCATTCTGCTTTACTTTCAGCCTGCTTTAAGCTATTATCTGCTATAATATAGAAAAATTTTCTTATGATTTTTATTTGTGACAGTATAAATTGGAGCTATTTTCTTCAGTGGAGGAATAAATAAATGGCGTAAAAAGGCTTATTTATTGAGTAATGGGTTAAAAATCCCCCGTTCTCCCCCTTACACAGACACATATAGAGTTGGGCAAGTGTTGATGGTATTGGCTTTCCGGGGTTGTATTACACCTACTGAAGCTTCCAAATCCCCTTCCACCTCCCTCAGCTAGCTTCTATGGTCAATATATATTGATTGAGTTAGAGTTAAAATGTTTACCCAGTACTCTGTGCTATCAGAAATCAATAGTTATAGTGAAGGTACCAGTTTGTAAATCCTTATCTTCTAGTTGGGGCTGTTAACTACCTAGTACATGTAGCCTTGTAAGTAACATAAACGGAATTCTGTCTCCCAACAACACAACGTATTTGGTATGTATTGCTTTTGTGTGTTTGTGATTGGTTGTTATTGTTGTTGTTTTTTTCTTGGAAAGTTCGACACAGGATCGAGGCATGTGTACATGTATACATAAGTATCTGCATCGATTGAGTTTCGTTGCGTTAAAGCATCAAGTGATTGTATCAACTGTATTTGCAATGTCAATACTTCTTTAAGATTAAACTGCTGCAATTTGCATACGTATGCATTCTTAAATATAAGGCAGTTCTGAGTTTGAAAATACAGTCAGGACTTTTTATAATGATGCTTGATATATACACATTACTAGTTGCCGGTGCAATACTGGGCGACGATGTATTCAGCTCGAGACGTTCTTGACAGAAACGGCTGATGCTCACAAGAGCCTTTTTGGCGTGATTGTGATCTGTTTGTGATAAGTATGTTCAGAGCTGAAAACAGTGCCTGGTCGCAAACTGGAAACTGGTGATGTGTTTAGTATATGCCTTCAATGTCCACCACTAACAACTATATAAAAGTATTAAATCATATTATATAATTATGGAAACATTATTATATTTGTAGCAGAACAAATCACTTGTAAATGTCACAATTGATAACACCGAATTTGTATGTGTATATTTTTCATGTCACTTGTTACATTGCATATAGGACCTTTTTGACCGGTCACAGGGTTATAGATAAGGCGCGTATTTGCGTAAATACGCAATTAAATACAGTAGAAAAGCAATTGCTTTCAAATCCATGCGTACTGAAAATCGTACGCAATTAGTCGCATTTCTCAAGTGTAATGACGGTATGTTTACTACGACACCGGGTGAATATTTTACCGATACACCGGTTAGACTGGTTATTTATTTCCAAGTAATAGCCTAAAGGATTTATGCAGCGCCGCTTTTCGTTAGCCTCGTTTAAGTAGTAAACCAGTCACATCGTCTGCTAGAATTTCTTCTGTCAAAATGGCAGCGCGCGGACGGAAAAAGCGAACAGCGCAACAAAAAAAAAAAATTATTCAATTACGTTCAGCCTTCCGCGAACGAACCAGAAATAATTTGTAACGGTGCTGTGAATGAAATTTTGAATGATGCGTGTAACAGCCAAAAAAAGAGGTTGTTACGACAGTGCTAAAGTTAACAGTTACGGTAAAGGAATCCTGGAATGGCTTTTAAAGTTTCCGTGGCTGAAAATTAATGAATCCTACACAAACATGAGCTGTTGCATTTGTGTTGAAATGAGATCGAAACTGAAATTATCGAGTGTGGGCAAACGAGGGTACAGTACAATACATCAAACATTCAGCTTGTGTTTTGTATTAAATGGAAAAAAAAATAGAGTAAAAAAGCAATTCATATCAAATTGATGGAGTAACGGTTTTTGGGATACTCAATTGAAATTCAGAAAACCCAATTCTTAGAAAATAGAGGGAGTAAATACCCAATTAATGCTAAACCTTATCTATAACCCTGCGGTCATATATTGAATAACAGCTAAATTGCAGTTATAAAAAAATATGATTTTGTGTCATCTTTGTCGCATATTTCAAATGGTTGCATATTGCATTCAAATAGCTGAGATAATTGCATGCTACTTACAGTCGAAGAAAGACTCTAAGGGTTTGTTATGATGACGATGATAAGACTTGTTTCTCATCAGTATCCAGCGGTTTTTCATTGCATATACGACCTTTTTGACCAGTCAAAAATTGGAAATACGAGATTTGCTCATGTGACTATATCTCATCCTTTTTATTGGTTATCAATGCCGATATTATCGCATTCGAAGCGGGAAAATATATGTATTCCAAAATAGGAAAAAATCTATTTTTTGCAGAATTGTATATACATCCTTTTCGAACGTAACCGACGATATGTACATGAAACGAGGTGAGATGAAATAAAAAACAAAATGATACAAATTCTTGTATTCCACTGTACAAACATAGATGGAAAAGCCAGGTAATATAGGTACCCTATGTAGTAAAAAGAATATTCAACATCCCACATGATAATGACTGGGAACAAACTAACAGTCAAACTTTGATGTCTCGAACTGGCTTAACTCGAACTATGAAAAATGAATATGAATAAACCAAATGCGCTAAAATGCGCTTCTAGTGGGGAAAGGGTTTACACAGGTTTGACTTATTAATTTAATCCTGTTTCTGAGAGTTAATATTATACAGTACTGAAGATAGATGACCGCTTAAGAGGGGTTTAAGGTGAAGTAAAATGCACCTAATGGCGCATTCTGCTTTTCTTTGAGTCTGCTTTAAGCTACCATTTGACAGGATATAGTCTATAGAAAATATTACCTGCCTTAACCCATTAACCAATAGCCTGTTTCTAGTTTTGAATAAGGTTGACCACTTAAAGCAGGATAAAAGTAAAGCAGAATGCACCTTAAGGAGCACTCTGCTTTACTTTCAGCCTGCTTTAAGCTATTATCTGCTAGAATATAGAAAATATTTCTTATGATTCTTATTTGTAACAGGATAAATTGGAACTATTTCCTTTAGTAGAGGATTGAAATTATACGTAAAAAGGCGTATTTACTGGGTAATGGGTTAAATATAGTTAAATTAAGTTGGAGGAAACGATAATAATAGGTAAAGTAAGGATTTGACATTGACTTGACAAGTAACAACCAGTGGCTAGGTCAAGTATTAAGTCACACATATTTATGCTAGAGATTACTCTTTCTTCCTTTTTCCATGTACAGTCGAACTTCGATATTTTGAACTCGTTGAACTCGAACTATCCGATAGTTCGACATATGAACTGCATTATGGCATGCTTGGTTAAGTTGAACATACCCATATTTCAAAGTTAAAACGTGGCTTAGCCACGTTTCAATTTTGAAATACGGGTATGTTCGACAAAATCGACTTCGAGATATCGAAGTTCGAATGTAGTAACCTTTTTGAATGCTGAAAACATTTTCAGCTTTTCTCTGAAATTAACTCATTGGTATCTATATTTTCAGACATTTAACTTGAATGACAGTTAATGGGTTTAGTTTTTGATCAGATACTGTTCAGATACCAAATTACATGGCATCTGATCTGAATCTAAACTGTTTGAAAAAGTCTTTAAAACAGGGGACCCACATTGCAAAGGCTATAGGTTCAATGAGTGGTCTTAATTTTGTCCAAAATTTTATCGGATTAGCTCTCAGTTGAGTAATCACTGGATTTTCTCACTGCTTTCTCATTCAGAGGTAAGGGGCAACTTTGTATTACAAGATTAACCCATTACCCCATAGCCTGTTTCTAGTATTGAAGATAGGTGGCCACTTAAAGCAGGTTAAAAGTAAAACAGAATGTGCCTTAAGGCGCATTCTGCTTTACTGTCAACCTGCTTTAAGCTACCATCTTCTAGAAAATAGAAATTATTTCTTATGATATATATTCATAACTGTATAAATTAGAACTATTTTCTTCAGTGGAGAAATAAATTAAAGGCGTTAAAAGGCTTATTTATGGGGTAATGGGTTAAGCTATTCCTGCTTAGCAGTTTGACAAAGAGTATAGACCCGACACAGCAAAATATCAATGGCTCATATTGTTTGTTATCAACAGATTATAGAAGAAAAATAATGCAGAAAAATGCTACAAGCAGCATGACTGTAATGGATGTTTGGTGTTTCAATGAATGACATGTAATAGCACATATACAACTACAGTCAAGCCTCTCTATTATTACACTTAATATAACACATATGACTACAGTAAAGCCTCTCTATTATTACACTTAATATAACACATATGACTACAGTCAAGCCTCTCTATTATTACACTTAATATAACACATATGACTACAGTCAAGCCTCTCTATTATTACACTTAATATAACACATATGACTACAGTAAAGCCTCTCTATTATTACACTTAATATAACACATATGACTACAGTAAAGCCTCTCTATTATTACACTTAATATAACACATATGACTACAGTAAAGCCTCTCTATTATTACACTTAATATAACACATATGACTACAGTCAAGCCTCTCTATTATTACACTTAATATAACACATATGACTACAGTAAAGCCTCTCTATTATTACACTTAATATAACACATATGACTACAGTAAAGCCTCTCTATTATCACCACTAAAAATATGGCAATTGGTTGTATGAAGGACAGGTGTGAGATAAAAGCAAGGATGGAAGTAAAACAAAAATCTCCTAAAGAATTAATTTAGCTTTCTGCTTTGTGTTCACTTTGCCTTATACAAAAAATAGTTGAAATGATTAATGGTGGAAATAGAGCTGGTTTACTGTATATCATTAATGGTGGAAATAGAGCTGGTTTACTGTATATCATTAATGGTGGAAATAGAGCTGGTTTACTGTATATCATTAGTGGTGGAAATAGAGCAGGTTTACTGTATATCATTAATGGTGGAAATAGAGCTGGTTTACTGTATATCATTAATGGTGGAAATAGAGATGGTTTACTGTATATCATTAGTGGTGGAAATAGAGCAGGTTTACTGTATATCATTAATGGTGGAAATAGAGCTGGTTTACTGTATATCATTAATGGTGGAAATAGAGATGGTTTACTGTATATCATTAATGGTGGAAATAGAGATGGTTTACTGTATATCATGTTCTGGACCTATGTTGAATGTTTTTGCTGTCTCCTGTTTACCACTATCATTCTAACATTTATTTATGCTTTTCCTTGATAGCCATTAGTGCAAAATACCTGTTTCTAACGGTATATTAATTAAGGAAGGTCGCTGCTTAACCCTTTCCCCCATAGAAGCGACTTTTAGCGTATTTAATTTATTCTTCCGCTGAAGAAAATAGTTCTAGTTTATACCCTCATGAACTATTACCATTACAAATATTTTATATAACCTAGCATATTTTAGCTTAAAGCAGGCTGAAAGTAAAGCAGAATGTGCCTTAAGGCACATTCTGCTTTACTTTCAACCTGCTTTAAGTGGTCACCTGTCTTCAAAACTAGAAACAGGCTATAAGGTAAAGGGTTAAAGCAAGATGAAAGTAAATCAAAAAGCTTCATTTTGCTTCCACCCTCAGCTGAGTGAATATAACAGTGGCATGTGCATATATGCAGTGGAAAGCATTAACTTTGTGACATTGAGATTGACACAATTACACACATTCTCTCGTTCACTGTATTCAAGCATTTGAAGATAATTCTAAATCCATTGAATTAGGTGCAACATATTTTCTAGTTTGTACCCAGATTAAGTATGGAACTAGTAACTTGATGTCAGATCAGAATCAAAACTGCTTTGATTTTGTACTTGTAGCTATTAAGAAAACACTACTAAGTTCAGAAATAAAGCAGATGACTTTTTAAGGAGATATATTTTTTTCCTTTTACAAAGGGCTTAGTCCAAAATGGGCTTTACTAATGTACTGTTTATTCTACTATTTAGTTTGAGTATTTTAGGTCAGGTTAAAACTTGAAACATTTTTTCTACACATGAACCCTCTTCATGACTACAAGTGACTACAAACATATTTCAAACAGGTTAGATCCAGATCTAATGCAGAGTAACTCTGTGTCTGCACAATCAGGGGCCAACCTATGAACACAATAGTCAATATTTCTTCATCTGAAATAACATTCATCTAAATTTGAAAACTTAATTCGGACAAAAGCAGATATGGTTATGCCAGTGAAAGGGGAAAAGGAAATTTTTGCTTAGGGCATGCCACTCTTTAGAAGTCATATTAGACTGTTCAGTACCTCCTGGAAAAGGAAAGGAAATTAATATGAAAATCTGGGAGTTTTGAATTAAAATCTGATGTAAGTATAAAAATTGAATTTCTAGAATTTCATGGTTTAACCCATTTTATGAGTGATACACTTTTAGATGTACCTCTAGGCAAACAGTTTTGATTTCAATGTGGGGCCTGCATGATCTGAGATCAAAACTGTTTGCAGCTAAGGCAATATTCTATCAGAAAATGCTAAAATATTTTGCAAATAATAGAGTTATACCTGCTGCAGACGACATTTTAAAATAGCCGCCAAATATTACCCAGCATACAATGGGTAAAATGCTATAAAATAATTCAGGGCTCAGCAAAAGGTTTAACCCATTACCCCTTAAAAACACCTTTTTACGCCTCTTACTTATTTCTCCACTGAAGAAAAAAGTTCCAGTTTATACAGCAAAGAATATGTACCAAAAGAAATATTTTCCATATCCTAGAAGATAGTAGCTTAAAGCAGGCTGATAGTAAAGCAGAATGTGCCTTAAGGCACATTCTGCTTTACTTTCAACCTGCTTTAAGTCAGGTCACTTGTTTTCGAAGCAAGAAATAGGCTAAGAGGTAATGGGTTAAAGAACATTATGAAGGAGAAATTTAAAACTTCACAATTGTTATTTAACTCACTGGCCCACATGGTTCTGTGGCATGCCATATCATGGCCCAAGAATGGGAACCCTGTATATATCCCTTGCATTATGGTAAGAGGCAATTAATAGGGGTTCAACTTAGACTGAAATTGCTCACTAAATAGACACCATTTCTATACAACTGAAATAATGTTGGTATGACTGACTGACTCATTTGGATCCCTGTAAGCTGTTTAACCCTTTAACCCATAGCCTGTTTCTAGTATTTAAGATATGTGACCTATTAAAGCAGGCTCAAAGTAAAGCAGAATGTGCCCTAGGGCACATTCTGCTTTACTTTTAGCCTACTTTAAGTTAATATCTGCTAGTATATAGAAAATATTTCTTATAGTACATATTCATGACAGTATAAAATGGAACTATTTTCTTTGGCGGATGAATAAAATGAATGCGCTCAAAGTCGCTTCTATAAGGGAAAGGGTTAATGGGCTAATGAAAATATTGGTTTGATGGTCCCTGATGACTAAAAGAAGAAACAGAAGCATGGCGTTATGAGGACAAAGAAAGCATGAAGAATCTAACATCAACAAGAGAAACTGTTCATCTAGAGCACTGACTTCTTGTGGTGGATAGAGTCAAATACAGCTATATAATTCTAGCACCATTTGAAATCAGTGCCTCTAGCTGGAATGATACCTACATAGAGTCAACTACAGCTATATAATTCTAGCACCATTTGAAATCAGTGACCCTAGCTGAATGATACCTACATAGAACCAACTACAGATATATTCAAGAAAGCAGTGTCCCTAGCTGAACGATACCTACATAGAGCCAACTACAGCTATATAATTCAAGCACCATTTGAAAGCAGTGTCCCTAGCTGAATGATACCTACATAGAGTCAACTACAGCTATATATTTCTAGCACCATTTGAAATCAGTGTCCCTAGCTGAATGATACCTACATAAAGTCAACTACAGCTATATAATTCTAGCACCATTTGAAATCAGTGTCCCTAGCTGAAAGATACCTACATAGAGTCAACTACAGCTATATAATTCTAGCACCATTTGAAATCAGTGTCCCTAGCTGAAAGATACCTACATAGAGTCAACTACAGCTATATAATTCTAGCACCATTTGAAATCAGTGTCCCAAGCTGAATGATACCTACATAGAGTCAACTACGGCTATATATAATTCTAGCACCATTTGAAAGCAGTGTCCCTAGCTGAATGATACCTACTTACAGCTATATAATTCAAGCACTATCCCAAGCTGGAATGATACTTCTCCCATAAACGGTACCTATTCAACTGAAGCTATATAATTCAACTAGAACTCACAAACATTTAACTTGTCAATGTAAAAACTAATGTTGTGACAACAGTAACTGTTAACAATCAAACTGGTATTAATTGGTAATGTAAAATAGAAGGCCTATATATCAATTTTTAGTACAAATGGTGTTGTCTGCATTACATTTCGTTTTGCATTAACCATTCACCTGTCACCAGTTATCTTGATGATTCTTCAGTGTGTATGGATGCTAACTACATGTTTGCATGTCCGTGCTTATATATATCAGTACAGTCAAACCTGGGTTTTGCAAGATCTTAATGCAGACTGCTTCTAAATGCAAGTCAAAAGTAATGCACTGAAAAAGCTCCCAAAAGGAGTTTGTTTTCTGCCTTAATTTTTTTATGAATTTTTCTATCACCTGTTTAAGCATATATCCATCTGACTTACAGATGATTGCTAAACAGAAAGCTTGAGGGTAAACCCTTTACCCTATAGCCTGTTTCCAGATTTGAAAATAGGTGACTATTTAAAGCAGGTTTAAAGTAAAGCAGAATGCGCCCTAAGGCGCATTCTGCTTTACTTTCAGCCTGCTTTAAGTTACCACCTACTAGAATTAAGAAAATAGTTCTTATTATTTTCTTCCGCGGAGGATTAAACGGAATGGGCTAAAAGGCGCTACTATAAGGTAAAGGGTTAAATTAATATCAATCATCGATTAGCAAATCCACAGCCCATTATTGACCTGCCTCTCCGGACAGGGATCTCACATGCGATGATCCAGTAAGCGAAAAAAAGCAACCCAGTTTGGTTGATAATTAGTGGCATGACGAGTATTCCGATTACATTGTACTTGTATACGAGTAGATTAATATCATTTATTGATCAGCAGATCCATTACTTTTTAATCAATCTCGAGTCTGGTCCCTGGAGTATATTGATTATATTTACTATGTAAAACAGAAAAATAGCATTAACTCATTACCCTAGCCTGCTTCACGTTTGGAAGATGGGTGACCACTTAAAGCAGGTTGAAAGTGAAACAGAATGCGCCTTAAGGCGCATTCTGCTTTACTTTCAGCCTGCTTTAAGCTACCATCTTCAAGAAAACAGAAAATATTTGTAATGAAACATATACATGACTGCATAAATTAGAACTTATATCTTCAGTGGATGAATAAATCAGTGACGTAAAAAGGCGTATTAATGAGGTAATGGGTTAACCCTTTTCTCCAATGTCATCAGTGCAAACCTGGGAGCTGAATATTTAGCAGAGTTACTTGTTTGCATATTATTTTTAAACTTTTCAGACATCAACACAACATGATTGTAGAAAGCGTACCTGGAGCTTTCGTCCACCTACTGTTGACTTTGTCAGCAGAATTATTTGTTTCTGGTTAACGTCGCACAAGATTTTCTTCCTATTCACGTACATGTACAAGTTCCAGTTAATTCTTTGTGGCATAAAAAAAATCTTGTTATATGCTCTTGATGTTCTTGGTGGAAGCCATCGATCAGACTTTCGCTAAGGCACTCGTCAGATCGGCTGTTTCCGCCATTAGAACCTCTCGAGCTGAATACATCGCCCTGTATCGCAGCGCCAACTGGTAATTAGTATTTATTATACTTCAGCTAATACGGTATAGAACAATGAGTCATTAGTTCCGAATTCAGCAAATAAACTTTTCTGCTGACCACTATTATTGAGCAACCCGAATACAGGGCTCCAGATAAGAGGGAGTGATCTGAACAAATCCAACATTTTCTCACTCAAACAGCACCAAATCCTATTGTGTTACTACTCATTAGAATCATCTCTTCGAGACGATTCTAACAAGTAGCGACACCATACGGTTTAATACAGAAATAAAGATTTTAGTTTTTGAAAAAGCTCCCCTTATTTGGAGCACTGCAAATATAGATAAGTCTGGTTATTTGACAATGTTAAGTCTGCAGCTTGTATGGTTGGATGCTGGTGGGATTTATTCGTAGTTACTCGTGCTGTTTTTATTTGTGACGGTGACACATCGAGCTCTGGCTGGTTACTATTATTAGCTCACTGGTGCTCTCTTGCTTATCACCAAAAACAATGGAATGCCATACATATTTGATGTATTGGTATTCAGAAGCTAGGCTGAAGAATTCCCAATAGACCAGTATGACTGTAAGGCCTGTGTGTGTGTATAGCTGCCTCTCCGAGTATACAGTCAAACCGCAATACAGAAAAGCTTCCTTTAGGAGTTTAACCCTTTACCCCATATATAGCCTGTTTCTAGTTTTGAAAATAGCTGCCCACTTAAAGCAGGTTGAAAGTAAAGCAAAATGTGCCTTAAGGCGCATTCTGCTTTACTTTCAGCGTGCTTTAAGTTACCATCTTCTAGAATATAGAAAATATTTCTTATGATACATATTCATGACTGTATAAATTGGAACTATTTTCACCAGTGGATGAATAAATTAAAGGCGTAAAAAGGCGTATTTATGGGGTAATGGGTTAATCATATTTTAATCCTGCATTAAGCAGCAACATGTCTTACAATCTCAGGGGCTTATAACCTTCTAAGAAGTTGCTTAATGCAAGCTTGATTGTATACGGGGGACAAACTTCCAATACTATCTGTCAAATTTATCAAACTTACAGCGGCGTAAATAATTACACTCACAAAGAAGACATGTGGAACTTGTGAATGATCAGTAAATTAGCTATGTTCAATTTGTTTTCATGAAGACTTGCTCATTCTTTAGAAACTATTGTCAAATGTATTATTTTTGGAAGAGGGAAGGAGTAGATATGATCCACTTTTGGGTATACTGAAGCATGCAGAAACATGCAGGGTCAAGGCTCCAGATAAGTGCAGTATTTCAAAAACCTTTATTTCTGCATTAAACCCTATGGTGTCACTACTCACTAAGAATCGTCTCTTCGAGACGATTCTAATAAGTAGTGACACCATAGAATTTGGTGCTGAAATGAGTGAGAAAATGTTGGATTTGTTCAGTTTACGCTCTCTTATCTAAGGCCCTGAGTGTACAGTGGAAACAAGCTCAAGGTCTGTGGGTAGAGCTTCATCAGTATGGTAATTATAATTCACATATTGTACACTTCTGTGAGAACAGTTTCTCACAAGTATTGTGATGATAATGGGCATTTACTGTGTCTATTATAACTGATCAATTCAGCAACATGGTTCTTGTTGGAAAGGTTGCTTAAGGCATGTTGGTTTGGTTTTGCTTTAATTTGTTTTGTTGTTTATAGACAATGCCATATTTGTCTGTACATTTATTGGAATGTTTGATTTGACAATGTTATAATTTTGTCCATTGAATACAGGTAGAGGAAACTTTATTACACTAAACTTATTTGTCAATTTACCTGTACCTGAGCATGTGTTACACATAATGCATAATTGATTTTGTCAATTTACATCTTTATGTAGTCGCCATATTATATTTGTTTGTTTATAATACATTTTGTATGTACAAAAAAAAGTCATGTATGTTTATAAAATAACTATGTAACGCTTCATGTTCTCCTCATGGGCTTCTTATGGATTTATGAAAATAAACTGAAACTGTAAGTGGAAATGTATTACAAATAAATGCATCATTTGTCAGTTTACATGTAACTAGAAATAATTATATTACCATGCATCATTAATTTTGTCAATTTACATATAAATGGAAGTGTGTTATGCATAATACATCATTTGTCAGTTTACATGTAACTAGAAATAATTATATTACACACAATGCATCATTAATTTTGTCAATTTACATATAAATGGAAGTGTTTTATGCAGGGCTCCAGATAAGAGGTAGTTATTTCAACAAATCCAACATTTTCTCACCCTTTTTAGCACCAAATCCTATAGTGTTACTACTCATTAGAATCGTCTCGAAGAGACGATTCTAATGAGTAGTGACACCATAGGGTTTTAATCAGAAATAAAGATTTTAGTTTTTGAAAAACTACTCTTATCTGGTGCTCTGTTTATGCATAATACATCATTTGTCAGTTTACATGTACCTGAGAATTGGTTTCACAAAATGCTATCATTTGTGAAAAATTGTTATACACGATATTTCATTTGCCTATTTACATGACTATATGTGGCTGAATATTTATTAAGCTCACCAAAGGGGGGATATAAATGCTGCTTTGTCCGTCCATTTGTCTGTCTGGGCGCATAAGTCGATACAAATGTGGCCAAAATCACTAAGGGACATAAGCTACTCGTTAACCTGGCCATCTCTTGTGACCTTACCCTGGCCATTTCGTGTGCCGTTAAACTGGCCATTAATGGCAATAGGGTTTGGGTTAGCTTCTAAATCATTCCATTCCAAGGCTAGAGCAACAGGGCTCCGCAGATAAGAGGGAGTAAACTGAACAAATCCAACATTTTCTCACTCATTTCAGCAACCAATCCTATGGTGTTACTAGTCATTGACCTTATTTTTGCATGGCCGCTAGTCACATAGCTGAAATTTCTCATTGCTCCAGGGTGCCAGATAAGGGGAGTATTTCAAAAACTAAAATATTTATTTCTGCATTAAATTCTATGGTGTCACTACTCATTAGAATCGTCTTTTCAAGACGATTCTAATGAGTAGTAACACCATAGGATTTGATGCTATAATGAACGAGAAATTGTTGGATTTGTTCAGTTTAGTCCCTCTTTTCTGGCACCCGCGTGTGTTAAGAATGGTACACAGGTGCTCTAGTTGAATGCCTTATTTATTTCAGACAATTGGTTTAGTAGTCAATTCCTATGTTACTCAGTTTTCTGATGAGATTGTTGGTTAGTTTGAAGACTATTTCAAGCATTAGAAGTGAATACTTCCATTTTGTTTCTCTTCAAATTATTTCCATGGGGAGGTCAAATGTTGATTTTTGTTGTCTGGGAACTCGGAGTTTTTGTCATTATATAAGGCATCTGGCATACTCTCGATCAAACCTTGAATGCAGAAAACAACGGTAGGAATTGAATTTCTCACATAACTACCCTTGTTTTCTATTAGTGAACAGCGATAACGAATATCCTTGTCTCCAACACGTGTGAGATCAATTTGATGACGTCATTATAACGTCACTATTTATAAAGGCGTTTTGACGTCAACGGTGTTCCAAGAAATGCCTATTGCTTTGAAAAATAGCTTAAAATCCTTGGTTATGTGAGAAAAAGAATCTGTCACTCGTCAATGTTTAAGACAAGCTGATCTTAAACTTGTCTAGAAAAGAAAAGTTATTATGCTTGCCAAGGATCTGTCATTGTGTGTGTTGTTCGGAGGGAGTCATTATGGGGAAGGAAATTGGCTTACATTTGCAAACAGCTTGAATCCAGATCAGACGCCGTGTAACGCGGCATCCGATCTGGATTCAAGCTGTTTGTCACTCATCATTATGTTTATTTTCTGTCAAAATGTCCAATATGTAACTTTGAGAAAAACAGCAGACGGCAATTTTAAGTAGACGATATTGCAGCAGTAAAAGTGTTAGACATAATTGTCCTGTTTAGGGAACTGGGGCGATGGTAGTTGTAAGGAGGGAGTCATTGTTGGGAGGGCGGTTTTAGGGAGGGAGCACCGTATATATTATATAAAGTGCTTGTGTTGAGAAAAGGGTTAACCCTTTACCTGATTGCCTATTTCTAGTATTGACAATAGGTGACTTCTTCAAGCAGGTTGAAAGTAAAGCAGAATGCACCTTAAGGCGCATTCTGCTTTACTTTCAGCCTGCTTTAAGCTTTCATGTGCTTGAATATAGAAAATATTCCCTATAATATATATTCATGACTGATTAAATGGGAACTATTTTCTTCAGCGGAATAATAAATTATATTCGCTAAAAGTCGATTCTATGGCGGAAAGGGTTAAAGACATGCATATTCTTTACAAATATGGTTCACCATGGGTTTGTCTGTAGCAATGCTATTGTTGCTCTTCATTATACTTGTGTATTATATTTATTTATTGATCAAGTATGATTTATAAAGCCACAAAGCTTGGTTAATATAGACTCCAAGTCTCCTACTTAATTGTCTACCGGGAGTCTTTTTTTCCCTCTCAGAATTGTGTAACCCAATAAATTTGCTCTATTGCTGATGGCCTAGTTTCCGGTTTTATTTAAATCAATGGCACAATACCAAGAGGAAGGCTTGCTTCGATGCATGCTAGACATGTTACTGCCTGCATCGTAGGTCAGTCCAAATATTGATACATTCTTCCCTCATCTTATATCAATATGAAGTGACATTGAAGTTAATGTGGGGACAGTGTAGCTACTATGTATGAAGCTAAGGTGGCAAGTATCAGTTTTGTGATAGGCAGAATCACTGAGGTACTAGTGGATTATTGATCTTTTACACTGTGCATGCAAGCAGTTTAACTCATACCAGTGCTAGCCGCAACTTCACTTGCATTTGCAAACACTTTGGATCCAGATCAGAGGCGGACTAACACGGCGTCAGCTCAGGACTCAAACTGTTTGCCACAGAGAGTCAATTTGTTTCAGGAAACATCGATACGATAACGGAGTTAATTTGGGGATTTTTGTTGGCAATAATTTTGAAGCGGAGGATGTTTCTTTGGCGTTCACTGGGTTAATTGTTTTTCCTGGAGTGTGGGACAACAACAACTCCGCCAACCCCAGAACGCGAGAGAGCATATTTGTAGATATGAATGGATAAAAATAGGTCTGCTGCTAGTTCTGGATATTCCAAACAATCTTATATGCGTAGGAGCGTTTGATGTCATGTGACTATTTAATGAGAGGTAAGCATTTCGTCGTAGAACAATACGGCTTTTAGTAAGCATTATATGGAACACAGAAAACATTTTCGCTGAAAATACGGCTGCATGTTTGACACAGGTTGAATGAGATTTTTGCAAAAGACTTCAGCAATCGATGTTGTTTTCAGAAGTAAGTTGACGTTTTGCTTAAATACTGTTCAAAGAATGGCCAAAAATAGCTGTTTGATAAACTATATAAGTGTTCTCATCAGTTTCCTTGTGAAGGTAGCTGGTCTGTAATAGTTTAGCGTTTTGAAGTGATACTATTGATCAGCTTAGCATATACTGAAAACACATCCAAGAGCTTAGCTTAACCTGCGTAGTTTCATTTGGAAATACAATGCTCCCTCTCTACAACGACACCCAATGGGAGACACAGATTGTGTGTGTTGTTCGGAGGGAGTCGTTATAGGGAGGGAAATTAAGACTTGGCTTACATTTGCAAACAGTTAGAATCCAGATCAGACGCCGAGTAACGCGGCGTCTGATCTGGATTAAAGCTGTTTTTTTACTCGTCATTATAATAATTCTATCAAAATGTCGACTTATATGTAACTTTAAGAAAAGCAGGAGATGACATTTAAGAAGACGATATTGCAGCAGTAAAAGCGTTAAACACAATTGTCTTGTTTAGGGACTGCAGCAAACGTCGATGTAAGGAGAGAATCGTTGTAGGGAGGGAGCACTGCATGCATTAATGTGTCTTAAAAATTGTTTCGAATGTAGGCCGCACGGTGTCTCTGTAAATGCTGCTCAGAAGAATATGCTAATGCTTGGCATTCTTTGGTTAACTTGTGTTGTTGATCCTCAACTGGAAATACATTAAATCATGGCAACAATATTACTGTAGTACCTGACAGGTATCATAACTTCATGAAAGTATATCGTATTTTGCAGTCTGTTCTGTCCATATATAGGTCTTTATATGCCTGCCTAGCCTAGATTTACTCAGCTAAAGCAAGTTGTTCAAACTAAAGTGCCAATGTCCTAATATATGCTCCAAACATAGGACAGCCTGAGTCCCCTCAATTTCCAATCTGAGTCTGACTTGAAGTCTATGGCCCATCATATGTTAGGTGTATTCGCATTTTATGATATCACCAATTCAAATAGGTGATATCACAGTTTACTGTTGCATGCAAATGTCATGGTTACGGTTCAATCACAGCTCCTGCTCTAATTGATTTTTGTCGGTAGTTTGTAGGGAAACAAGTCAACCGAGATCTAAGAACTTTTGCAGGAGCTTTGTGATGGCGGTGTACACTGCTTGCAAAGGCATAAAAATCATGTGTAACCTATTACACTTGTTAAAGTAAAATAGTGTGGGGGGTAGCATGTTATCAGTTTTATCTTTGTATTATCTAAAATACATTATATGTCATGTTTAATTGGTATGAAGGTCAACTTACATACTTACCATAAGTCTGGTGTGAAGTATTTAAACTGCTTCTGAGTCAATGATTTTTTATCCGATCACGTTTAAAGTCTGAATATACACATACTTTTAAAATATGTGACCTCTTGTGTATAGCACATGCTATTCACTGGTTTGTGAATTTTACAACATCTAATAGATCCAGTCTATTAATTTTGGTATCTATATTAGTCAAATATTGTTATTATTATTTTATTATAATTTCATAATTATCTGCATTTAAAAGTCAGCTTAAATGACTTTTGATACTTATTTATTTGGTCTAATTGATACAACATGAGATTTATCAGTCAAACTTTCCTTGTTTTACCTGTAACTTAAAAGCATATTCTGATTGACATGCATTGAGGTGATCCTGACGTAAATGCTCACCTGAAAAATAATTTATTATAGAATAAGGTGAAGATATATTCTTTCAGAGAGAGGGAAAAGATGTTGATTTTTTACCATAAAAGCAGGGCTCCAGATAAGAGGGAGTAAATTGAACAAATCCAACATTTTCTTACCCATTTCAGCACCAACTCCTATGGTGTTACTACTCATTGGAATCGTCTCGAAGAGTAGTGACACCATACGGTTTAATGCAGAAATACAAATTGTAGTTTTTGAAATACTCCCCTTATCTAGAGCCCTGTAAAACTGAAGGAGTATTACTTGCTTGTCAAAGGAAGAGGTCTGAGAAGATTGACTATGTATAGAGGGACCAGGTAGGAAGCCTGGTTTTGTTTGGTGCATAGAGTATGGATGAGTCTAGCACCATTTGAAATCAGATTTTCGTACTGGTGTGGCAACATACATATATACATAGACCGGACCGCAAGCCAAAGCACAGGATGGAGTAGGTTTACAACTGGACCAATAACAGATATATACAGACTGGCCGATCAACATATTTATATATTACCAGCAGAATGATGCTCTGTCAAATGTCAACAGGTTTATAGAAAGGGCTATCAACAGATTTATAGAAAGGGCTATCAACAGATTTATAGAAGGGCTATCAACAGATTTATAGAAAGGGCTATCAACAGATTTATAGAAAGGACTATGAACATATTTATAGAAAGGACTATCATCAGATTTATAGAAAGGACTATCAACAGATTTATAGAAAGGACTATCAACAGATATAGAAAGGGCTATCAACAGATTTATAGATAGGGCTGTCAACAGATATATAGAAAGGACTATCAATAGATTTATAGAAATGACTATCAACATATTTATAGAAATGGTTATCAACAGATTTATAGAAAAGACTATCAACGATTTATAGAAATGGCTATCAACAAATTTATAGAAATGGCTATCAACAGATTTATAGAAAGGACTATCAACAGATTTATAGAAATGGCTATCAACAGATTTATAGAAAGGGCTATCAACAAATTTATAGAAATGACTTTAAAAGATTTATAGAAATGACTATCAACAGATTTATAGAAATGGATATCAACAGATTTATAGAAATGGCTATCAACTGATTTATAGAAATGACTATCAACAGATTTATAGAAATGGCTATCAACAGATTTATAGAAAAGACTATCAACAGATTTATAGAGAAATGACTATCAACAGATTTATAGAAAAGACTATCAACAGATTTATAGAAATGACGTTAACAGATTTATAGAAAGGACTATCAACAGATTTATAGAAATGACTATCAACAGATTTATAGAAAGGGTTATCAACAGATTTATAGAAAGGGCTATCAACAGATTTATAGAAAGGACTATCAACATATTTACCACCCTGTCCACCAGGAGATAAACAGACAACAGAGTTGTCCATAAACAGACAATAGAGTTGTCCATAAACAGACAACAGAGTTATCCATAAACAGATAAACAGACTTCAGTGTTATCCATAAACAGACAACAGAGTTCTCCATAAACAGATAAACAGACTACAGAGTTATCCATAAACAGTTAAACAGACAACAGAGTTCTCCATAAACAGATAAACAGACAACATAGTTCTCCATAAACAGATAAATAGACTACAGAGTTCTCCATAAACAGACAATAGAGTTAGCCATAAAACAGACAACAGAGTTATCTATAAACAGACAACAGAGTTATATTCATAAACAGACAACAGAGTTATCTATAAACAGACAACAGAGTTATATCCATAAACAGACAACAGAGTTGTCCATAAACAGACAACAGAGTTATCTATAAACAGACAACATAGTTATATCCATAAACAGACAACAGAGTTATCTATAAACAGACAACAGAGTTATATCCATAAACAGACTACAGAGTTGTCCATAAACAGACGAACAGACTAGTTAATAAACACATTTACACTCTAAATGTAACTAGAAGATATACAGACATGTATGTTAACAAAGTTACAGTCTCGTTCCTAAACAGAAAATACAGGCTTACTTTTATAATTTTACCTTTTTCTATTGTGAAGAGTACAGATTTTTATATGAATTTTGTGAGTGTTCGTTTTCTCAAAGGTTATACTTTTTTAAAGCATTTGAGATGAGTCTGAGATCGTTCTTAAGCATTTGATTAATCAGAATTGTGCTTTATAGCCTTAGGGCCTGATTTAGTAGGCAATACTCAGACTAGATCAAATTATCTGAGAAAGAATGGTCTTCCAATGATGAACTGCTTTAAGTCATTTTGCTTTAAGAAACCAAAGTGTATTCAGGGCTTTTTGTCCGTCTATAATAGGGGACAATATTGGGTGCCTTCACTATTGCAAAAAGCCTCTTTTATTTGCAATTTTGGTGAAAGAATTTTCCTACAATACAATGCATATGATTCTCGCCAAATCTATTTCATATGATTGGTAGATAAAACTACATCTGAAATGACCTATTCAATTACCAATCCTATTTCATGTTTAATAATTTTGTTTTTAATTTTTTCTGTTTACTGTAAGTATGTGGACTTCCATGTTTTTTTCATGTATCTTGAAAGTCAGTCTACTTTTCCCCAATTTGAAATCACCCTTGAATTTCCAAAATGAAAGGATAAGATTATAGTTTCCAAAAAGGCCCTGTTCTTCTTTAACCCTTTCCCCCATAGAAGCCCCTTTTAGCGCATTCAGTTTATTCTTGCCTTGAAGAAAATAGTTCCAATTTATACATTCATAAATATGTATAATACAAAATATTTTCTATATTCTAGCAGATGATAGCTTAAAGCAGGCTGAAAGTAAAGCAGAATGCGCTTAAAGCGCATTTTGCTTTACTTTCAACCTGCTTTAAGTGGACACCTATATTCAATACAAGAGATATGCTATGTGGGAAAGGGTTAAAAGCCCAAAATAAGCATTATTGCTTAGGTGGTTGTAATTAATTGCACAGTTTCGTTTTATTGTATGATACACGTGCATAATTGTCCTGCAATGTACATGTACTTCATATTTTACACCGGGAAAAGAAAGAATTTTCAATGGGATGGCTCTGTTATGGGATGTGTTTGGCTTTGCTTACAGTGGAGAATCTGTTATTCTTTCCCAATAAACGCGTTTACCCTAAAACTATTATTTGCAGTGCAAACAGTTTGGAGTCAGATCAGACGCCGGGTTACCGGCGTCTGATCAGGCTCCAAACTGTTTGCCACCAAGATAAACAAGAATTATCAGAATTGTCCAAAAGTTGTTCTTTTCTACGTTTTAGTGCTTTGCGTTTGCGTACGTTTGCGTTTAAACGGGAAAGAATAACAGATTCTCCACTGTACATTTGATATGAGTAGTATATGAGGAAGTTATTTGCAGGTCAGAAGATATTATTATTTCCCAATAAACATACTTGTGCTAGAATATTATGTCTGTAGCAAACAGTTTGAACCCTTATCAAGCACCAAGTAACTCAAGAGTCTGATCAGGCTCTAAACTCTTTGCCACTCAGCTTTTTAACCCATTACCCAATAAATACGCCTTTTTACGCCTTTAATTTATTCCTCCACAGAAGATATACAGTCACAAATGTAATAAAAAATGTCTAAGAAATATTTTCTATATTCTAGCAGATGGTAAGCTTAAAGCAGTCTGAAAGTAAAGCAGAATGTGCCTAAAGGCACATTCTGCTTTACTTTCAACCTGCTTTAAGTGGTCATATTTATTCAAAAATAGAAACAGGCTATAGGGTAATGGGTTAATAGGGAAAGAATAAGGTGTTGCCCACAGTAAGTGTATGTCAGGTGTTGTCATGCAGGGAGTGGCAGATGTGTATAAATTATGCACACCCTTTCACAGAGAACAGAGTTAGTCTAATGCCTTCTCAACCAACCACTTGATACACATCAAAATGCAACTTCCCAAAACTCTCCACCATAACATTGCAACTATCTGCAAAACAAACAAATTCCTCTGTCCCAAAACTTTTAATCTTTTTCCAAAAATTACTTAATGAATTAAGTTGCAGAATGACAGTAAGTAATAAAGAATTTAGGTCCCATAGCTTTTTGTATTGATTTCGTTCCGCATAGAGCCGTCATCTGCTTATCTATTTCATTGCTTCAGGTAACTGTATAGGTATGATCTTGCAATTATTTTTTATCTGTATACGGTATCTATGGCAATCAACCTGCAATATTATTGTGTCACTTGTAATTCAGGATGATATAATATGGACTGTATATAGGCAGTAAGTTGTCTATAGCTGTAGCGTGTTCAGTTACCACTGTTTGCTGTTTAGGTTGGCAGTTTGTGCCCCGTGTGCAGCGTGCAAAGTACAGTAGAGAAAACATTTTCTTTCAATAACCCCGGTTAGGCTTAAACTATTATTTTCATTGCAAACAGTTTAGAGCCTGATCAGACGCCGGGTAACCCGGCGTCTGATCAGGCTCCAAACTGTTTGCCACTCAAATTAAAACTGGTAGTCTGAATTGTCAAAATGTTGTCATTTTCTATATTTCATTGCAATGCGTTTGCATTTGAACAAAAGAATTATGTTTTCTCCACTGTATTTCAGACCAGTAGCCAACTCGCAATCGATGGCCATCAATTTCTTTACTGAACACACTACTGTTCTTTTGTTGGTGTAACACTTTATTTATCCAGTTCCTTTGCCAAGACAGGCGTTCACCCATGTACCTATTCCTCATGGAATTCCTTGCTCTGCCTCTTCCCCGATAGACAAAATTACACCCTGACAGGTGACTGCTTAAAACAATCTAAATGTAAAGCCACAATTTAAGTTAAAGTTCTGTTTTATTTCTGATTATCTACATTAGTGATTGGATGTAGGAAAATTTGATTTGATTGGTTGATCAATAATTTATTGATTTAGAAGAACTTACAATTTCCAGGGCCGCGCTCATTCTGCCCCGGCAAGAAAAATGAAAATGTTTTACTCTTTTAACACTTAGTTACTGTTGTCTCGTGAAAATATTGCCTGCTAAACTCCTCAGAATTTGGTATAGTCTTGTTAAGATTTACAGAAACAGAATCTGAAGGACAAACAGTTTATTTCTGATCAGGTGCCTGTGTTAACTGGGGCGTGGTCTGGGTACAGACTGTTTGGAAATGTATTCAATACATGTGTTTGTGAAGATGAGGTGGGCTCTATTCATTATTCCAGCAGACATCTCATAAATGATGAATGGGACAGGCTGTTGAAATACCTTCCACATAGTTTTCAACTAGCATGGCAAAGAAGATCAATTTTTAGCTCAGGTTTTGAGCTTACTGGATAGATGTTTTTCAGAGGAACACATCCCATCCAATACCATAAACCAGCACTTGGCTGATTATCATCACGGCTATTGATCCGTTTCAAAGTTGTTGGTGGCTCTATCATAGGACTGAAACACATAACCTTTCACCTGCTGCTGCAAAAATAACCCTTCTCCTGCTGTAACCCCCACACTTTTTTGTTGCTGCAAAACTAACTAATACCTTCTAAGGCAATACAAGCCCTTATGCTGCAAACCAGAGCCCTTTTGCAGCTGCAAACAAAATCTGCTCCCATTGTAAATAACCCCCTCTGTTGCTGCAAAACAGAGCCCTTCTGCTGCTGCAAAACATTACCCTTCTGGTTCTGTCAAATAAAACCCTTCTGCAGCTACAAAACAACCCCTTCTCCCATTGCAAAACAACCCCCTCTCCTGCTACAAAACAACCCCCTTTTCCTGCTACATTATAACCCCCTTCTACTGCTAAAAACCACCCTTCTCCTGCTGCAAAACAACCCCCTTTTCCTGCTACAAAACAACCCCCTCTTCCTGCTACAAAATAACCCCCTTCTCCTGCTAAAAACCACCCTTCTCCTGCTGCAAAACAACACCTGTCTATTGCTGCAAGACAACCCCCTTCTTCTGTTGCAAAACAACCCCCTTTTCCTGCTGCAAAACAACCCCTTCTCCTTCTTCAAAACAACCCCCGCTATTGCTGCAAAACAACCCCCTCTATTGCTGCAAAACAACCCCCTTCTCCTGCTGCAAACAACCCCCTTCTCCTGCTGCAAAACAACCCCGTCTCCTGCTGCAAAACAACCCCCTTACCTGCTACAAAACAACCCCGCTATTGCTGCAAAACAACACCTGTCTCCTGCTGCAAAACAACCCCCTTCTCCTGCTGCAAACAACCCCCTTCTCCTGCTGCAAAACAACCCCGTCTCCTGCTGCAAAACAACCCCCTTACCTGCTACAAAACAACCCCGCTATTGCTGCAAAACAACACCTGTCTCCTGCTGCAAAACAACCCCCTCTCCTGCTACAAAACAACCCCCTTCTCCTGCTGCAAAACAACCCCCTCTATTGCTGCAAAACAACACCTGTCTATTGCTGCAAAACAACCCCCTCTCCTGCTACAAAACAACCCCTTCTATTGCTGCAAAACAACCCCCTCTATTGCTGCAAAACAACCCCCTTCTATTGCTGCAAAACAACCCCGTCTCCTGCTGCAAAACAACCCCCTCTCCTGCTACAAAACAATCCCCGCTATTGCTGCAAAACAACCCCCTCTATTGCTGCAAAACAACCCCCTCTCCTGCTACAAAACAACCCCGCTATTGCTGCAAAACAACCCCCTCTATTGCTGCAAAACAACACCTGTCTATTGCTGCAAAACAACCCCCTCTCCTGCTACTAAACAACCCCGCTATTGCTGCAAAACAACCCCCTCTATTGCTGCAAAACAACCCCCTCTATTGCTGCAAAACAACCCCCTCTATTGCTGCAAAACAACCCCCGTCTCCTGCTGCAAAACAACCCCCTCTCCTGCTACAAAACAATCCCCGCTATTGCTGCAAAACAACCCCCTCTATTGCTGCAAAACAACCCCCTCTCCTGCTACAAAACAACCCCGCTATTGCTGCAAAACAACCCCCTCTATTGCTGCAAAACAACACCTGTCTATTGCTGCAAAACAACCCCCTCTCCTGCTACTAAACAACCCCGCTATTGCTGCAAAACAACCCCCTCTATTGCTGCAAAACAACCCCCTTCTATTGCTGCAAAACAACCCCCTCTCCTGCTGCAAAATGTTGGATTTTTTCTTCCATTTAAGTCATTATAACAAATACAAATAATTAATTTATTGCAGTTGGTGGAACTATATTTCTGCCAAAAGGTAATCACAAATGTCATTTGGTGACCCACTTCATGTAGAAATTGTGGATAAGCAGGGCTAAGCCAGAGCCTAAAATTCGATGACATGTTGTGATATAAAGGACAGAGTTGATTCTCTTCAAGGCAAAATTCCTATCACATATAGACGAAAAAAGCAAGAATTTTACTGAAAGAAAAAATCCGTCTAAGAAGCGAGAAAATACAATATCTTGTGTTCTGTTGACCCTTTTAAGGTAATAGTATGGGGTACTGTGAGGAACTGTGAAGTTGTTAGTCGCCTGTGAGCTATTTTCCTTTCCCAGCATAAATATTTTATTTTCATTAGTGTAATGTCATGCTTAGTCGGGGTGATTGATTGTGCAATTAAACAGAAATTCTCCCATTTCTTGAATGTTTCAGTTTTGTGTCATATTTGATCCAAGATTTATTATGTACTAAAATTTGAGTATTGCCCAGTCTACAAGGGTCATCTTGTTCCCAATTGAAAAAGGTATCAGTTTTCTTTACTATTTCCAGGAGAACAGGGCTGCCATTTCTCTGGATTTTTCCTAAATCTTCGGATTTTTTTCTGGTACATTGTAGCTTAAAGAAGACTGAAAGTAAAGCAGAATACGCCTTAAGGCGCATTCTGCTTTACATCCAGCCTGCTTTAAGTAGTCACATGTCAACAATTGTGGTAAAGGTACGATGCGTAAAATCACACTTGAAAAATACAAAATTGGAAATCGTAGGATTTTCATGTCAACTTATGGCAGCCCTGGGAGAAAATTCCCAATGTTTGCATGAAGAAAAAAACAACAAGGCACAGTTTAAGAACAGAAAAAAAACTTGTAAAAGGGTAAATTATTTAAGGATAATGAGCAGTTTCTCCTTTAACCTTTCCCTTGCTAAATATTCATATGTATAACTCCACCCAGTATGATTATCTATTAGCTGAACTATGATATTGGCTATTAAAATAAGGATCCTTCATGAAGGGTTAAATCCCTTAACCCTTATCCTGCGGTAATGTCGTCTGCTTCGAAATTGTCGTCTGCAAAGTTTGTTAAATTTAGATTTATACATTTCGTAGGTAAAGAAACCTAAAGATGAGTGTCAAACAGTTTGGATCCCGATCAGACGCCGCGTAACGCGGCGTCTGATCTGGATCTAAACTGTTTGCAAAAATCAATAAAGTCACGACCAGCAGGCAAAGGGTTAAATGGCGAAAACATTCCAAAATTTTACAGATCGAGATATATGAAAATTTGATCATACAATAATAGTGATATTAGATAGTGTTTTGTGCTGCATACTGCATGGAAGGGTTTTTGGTTACAGTTGCGAAGGCATTATTCATTCCTGTTTAACCATTTATAATTACTCCATAGCCTCTTTCTAGTTTTGAAGACATTTGACCACTTTAAACAGGTTGAAAGTAAAGCAGAATGTGCCTTAAGGCATGTACATTCTGCTTTACTTTCAGCCTGCTTTAAGCTACAATTAGCGAGGATATATAATCTATTTCTTACAGTTCATATTCTTGAGTTGACTGTTTAACCCATTACCAGATAGCCTGTTTCTAGTTTTGAAAATATGTGTCTACTTAAAGCAGGTTGAAGGTAAAGCAGAATGCTTTCAGTTATTACCTGCTAGAATAAGGAATTAAGTATTAAATATGACACATATTCATTACGGTATAATTTGGAACTATATTTTCTTCAGCGGATGAATAAAATGCATGTGCTATATAAAAGTCGCTTCTATAAGGGAAAGGGATAAATTGGAACTATATTCTTCTGTGGAGGAATAGATTAAAGGCGTAAAAATGTGTATTTATGGGGTAATGGGTTAAAAAAAGAACAAAAAGCAAAAGAAGATGACTCTGTGTGTGTGTTGTGTGAGAGGGGGTTGGGTGGGGTAGAAAGAAAGGTAGGTATCAGCTTAATGTAGGAAAACATTAAGGAACTTTGGCATTACTTTTGTCCTTCATCAATGTGACACATTCATTCAGGTACTTTTTGCTTTAAATTCATTCTCTCTGTAAAAAATGAAATAAAATTCAGTTTAAACTATTCTCTCTGAAAATGCCACCAGGTCTTTGTCTTTGAAAATGAACCTTCTGTTGTTGAGTGGCCATACAAAATATATTCAAATTGTACAGTAAAACCTCTCTTTTCTTTCTCTATATACTGCTACACGCCCCTTTCGGGTATTACAAGCAGGGGCACTTTTTAGGTGCACCAATGGGACTGTACCCGGCCGGTCACTTTATCCTGACACCGACGAACCAGTTGTAATGCTAACCCGAAATCTGATGCGCCAAGGAGGGATTCCATTACTACCAATTTTTAAGTCTTTGGTTTGACCCGGCCTGGGATTGAACCCACAACCTCCCGCACTGTAAGCGGACGCTATCAATCAGCCTTCGGTTTAGTGGTCGTAATAAAGCCGTTTTACTGTATTCAATTTTGAGCTTGAAGAATTATACTTGTACATATTGTCGTATACACATTTTTGTGATTACAGAGTGTAGGAATGTTTTGTTCTAGTTTACAATAGATACCATGAATGGTAGTGGTATATCACATTACGCTAGTCTTGTAAGGAATATTGTTGAAACAATGGCTCAGTGTGTCATGTATGAGGGGCTATTTTATTGTGCTCCTGTCTATGGCCAAGTGCCTTCCATTGTCTCCACCAGAAGTTGTGGTAATGATAGGTAGTAACTAGACAAATCACATGCCATTATCGGCCTATCTCTCCTATCTATCTTTACTTTTCTTTGTTTTGTTCTATTCAGGGTTGACTGTTTTCTTCTGAGGATGTATTTTTCGGGTAATTTAAGCCTATTATATATAGAGTACAGTCGAACTTCGCTATCTCGATCTCGCTTACCTCGAACTACCCGATATTTTGATACATGAATTACATTACTTCATGCTCGGTTAAGTCGAACATACCCGTGTTTCACAGTTAAAATGTGGCTTAGTCACGTTTTAACTTTGAAATACGGGTATGTTCGACATAACCGAGTTCCAAATATCGAAGTTCGACTGTATGTACATTAGCCCTTATTGTATGTACCAGTGACCATGGAATGAAAGTCTTGCACATGAGGTCACATGATTTAAGTTACATCCTCCGTAACGCTAACTATCCTAAATTGCTTGATGTGTGTTAGATTGATGAGAATCAATCATTATAACATGACATGATACTTAGTCTGAGCAATGATGTAGAGATCAATGGCTTAAGTGAGTTAGACGTGCTTCGTAATGCTTCAATGGATAGTGAGTTAAATGTTAAGATAGTGCTTCGTAATGCTATATATTAAACCTTTCTATGGTTCATTCTATTCTGGTTTATACTGCCAATTGGTAAACCCATCTGCAAAAAATTGTCAATTGTTTTTGTCGCTCAGAAAGCATTCAAATTCTTTGTGCATCTGATTTGGATCCACACTGTCTGCAAATGCCAGTTAAACTATGCCAAGCATGATAAGGGTTGGCTTTACAGTTTTTGTCTGTTAATAATACTCAATTTTAGTTGTAATGGTTCTTTAATTTGAGAAAACTTAACAACAAGTGTCAAGCAGTTTGTAATGTTTGTAATGCGTAATTCGGCATCTGGATCCAAGCTGTTTGCAATTATAAGTGAAATGATGATTATCGTGATAAGCCTTGTTCTGACATTGTAAACGCTCATTGTAGCTTGAACAGTTTGAAGTAAAAACTCGATAATTCGAACTAGCTTTAGTTCGAACATACCCATATTTCAAAGTTAAAACGTGGCTGAGCCACGTTTTAACTTTGAAATACTGGTATGTTCTATTTAAGCGCTGTCTGGTTATTGAAATGAAACTTATGAAATGCTAGTAAGGTTGTTTTAAGTGAGTTTGAGGTATCAGGTTTCGACTGTAGTTTGGCTTAACCTATTTCATAAGAGATACACTTTTAGGTGTACCTCTAGGCAAACAGTTTTGATCTCAGATCAGGCCCCACATTGTGGGGCCTGATCTCAGATCACAACTGTTTGCAGCTTTGTCAATACTTTATCAGGAACTGCTAAAATCTTTTGCAAATATTTGAGTTATACCCGCTGCAGACGACATTTTAAAATGGCCGCCAAATATTACCCAGCATACAATGGGTTAAGTATTGGAGTTTCAGGGGAAAGAGCCACACGGGAGACAATTAAGCCATGCAAGCTCACTGTTCTTTGTTGTCTTATTGTCTTCATGGTAATTGGCTTTACTTTTGTCTGTGCTTACAGTGATCCTATCTTGTCCCAACTTGATTTCAATTTCCACAATTACCGCTACATTCCATTGGCCTTGTTCACAGTCTTGAAGACTTGAAGCCATTGTCATTGTCAGACACTTTCAGAAAAAGATGAAAGCTCCAGATATGACAAGTATTTCTACAGCGCTCCCTCTCTACAACGACACTCAATGGGAGACACAAAGTGTGTGTGTTGTTCGGAGGGAGTCGTTATAGGGAGGAAAAATTAAGACTTGGCTTATATTTGCAAACAGCTTGAATCCAGATCAGACGCCGCGTAACGCGGCGTCTGATCTGGATTGAAGTTGTTTGTCACTTAATGTTTTAATTTATCTTCTATCAAAATGTCCACTTATATGTAATTTTGAGAAAAAACAGCAGACGACAATTTTAAGCAGACAATATTGCAGCAGTAAAAAGTTAGACATAATTGTCTTATTTGGGGACAGCGGCAAGAGTCGTTATAAGGAGGGAGTCGTGGTAGGGAGGGAACACTGTACTAACTTCCTTACATCTTCAGCAATTAAACCCTAAGTCATTTGTGCTTAGCGTCCCATAGTGTGGCATAGTATCAGAATGAGTACACTGTTTGCTCATAGGAGTTTCAATATACATTGTAAAACAAAACAGAAATGTACCCCTTAGATAAAAAATGCACTAATTGAAAATTAGAATTGTCCATTTGAGGTTTCAGGGAGGAAAGGGTTAAATAAAACTAGTTTTGAGTGGTCATAATAAGGTATCACAGAAAGGAAATAGCTCGTATCTAGTTCACCATATTTAGACTAGCAAAAACTAGCTTCTCTCACCTGACAGTGTGGTTTTATTACAGTATTTTGTAAGATTTGTCTCCCTTTGTACCAAAGCTCATAGTCAAAAGTTGTATCTTGTGTTTTCCAGAAGCGGGAAGAAGAGCTGTCCAAGAAGAAAAGCAAGGAAGCTGAGTTCAGGCAAATCTGCAAGGATTCAATAGGTAAGAATCTTGCACAGACAGTGAGAGAGAGACAGTGAGAGGGACAGGTAAGGGAAAGATACAGACAAAATAGAAACAGAGAGAGAGAAGAAAGACATAGGTAAGAATCTTGCATACATAGAGAGAGAGAGACAGTGAGAGTGACAGGTAGGGGAAAGATACAGACAAAATAGAAACAGAGAGATAGAGAAGAAAGACAAGAGATAGAATGAGGGAAAAGAAAGTATTTGTGATTTGTGAGCAGACATTTGACAGGGTTACAGCAAGGCCCGTAAAGTTTCAACTTGCTTAACCCATTACCCATAGCCTGTTTCTAGTTTTGAAGAGAGGTGACCACTTACAGCAGGTTGAAAGTAAAGCAGAATGTGCCTGCTTTAAGCTTTGATCTGCTAGGATATAGAAAATATGTCTTATGGTTTATATTCATGACTGTATAAAGTGGAACTATTTTCTTCAGTCAACAAATAAATAAGAGGCATAAAAAGGTGTATATATGGGGTAATGGGTTGTCAAACTACAACTACCTGTTATTTCCACTGTTAAATATTGCTTAAGTCCGGAAGAGACAATTCTAATGAGTAACACCATAAGGTTAATTTAACCCATTACCCCATAAATATGCCTTTTTATGCTTTCAATTTATTTCTCCACTGAGGAAAATAGTTCCAATTTATACAATTAAGAATATGTATGATCAGAACTATTTTCTATATTCTAGCAGATGGTAGCTTAAAGCAAGCTTAAAGTAAAGTAGAATGCGCCATAAGGCGCATTCTGCTTTACTTTCAACCTGCTTTTAAGTGGTCACCTATTTTCAAAAATAGAATCAGGCTTATGCCGGGCACTGGGTTAATGCAGAAATAGTTTAGGTTTTCGAAATACTCCTCTTATCTAGAGCTCTGTTCCTCTGTATTTCAAGTGGAAAGCTGCATACATGTAAGCATGTTTGCTCTTCACAAGCTTATGATGTTTGTACAATGTTTGAACCCTTTCACACTACAATACAGTACAGTAAAACCTCTCTATCCTCACCACAAACTTGTGTTTACTATTAGGTGTTTACGGCAGGTGACTGCTTAAAGCAAGGTGCCAGTGAAACAGAAAGCTCCTTCTGGAGCTTTCTGTTTTACTGTCACCTTGCTTTAAACTGTCACCTGTCTTTTATACTATCAATTACGATTATTAGCCTTCGTTTTAGCGGTAATTGCATTTGTAAACAGTTTGAGAATTTAGTAAATAAACAAATGAAAATTTAATTTGAATTTTTTACTTTAATAGCTGCTAAACCACCATAGTTTGGAAACTCCTCTAAACCAAACTGTTCTCAGATGTTTTACTATATTTTTTCAGTGTCTATAATTAAAGTCCATTATGTTCAACTTAGAGGAGCAATATCTTTGTTCTGGCTACATATTTACATATTGGTTATCAGTTTAAAGTGATTGTTACTCTACCCCAGGTATAAACCTAATTATACTAAACAAATGTCACCGGCTGAAAAATGTATACTGCTGATATTATGAAATAGGTACTTTCTTTTCTACGATTGTTTATATTAGATCAAAGCGGCAAACGGTTTGGATCTAGAACAGATCTTGTGTAAGGTGGTGCCTGATCTGGATACAACATGTTTGTAAAGGTGTTCAGTATCCGCTCTTGAGGGTTTAAAGGTCTGATCGTCTTAATCCCAAGTGTAGTGGAGATTATCTTGGGGTTTTTGTTTGAACAGAAATATTCATGAATACTAGATTAGAGTCAGTCTAAATCTTAGTAACAAGTAATCCATATGCTTAAATAAATCCACTGTGTATGTGGGGAAGATTTCTCCTGCATAAATATTAGGCTCTGTTTATGCCTGGAAAAGTGTTTTTTAAAATGGATTGAGTGAATTGATTTTGGAATCTAGTTAGACTGGGGAAATTGAAAATACATTAAAACATTGGACCATGTCTACCCTACAAGGTAAGACAATAGGAAAAGATGCTCACACAAAAAAATCTATATACATGTACATCAAGAAAGACAGTATTTGTTATAATTTAAATAAAACTTAGTACAAATATAATTTAACCCTTTTCTCCATAGATAATCATTTTAATGCATGTAATTTATTCCTCCATTGAAGAAAATAGGACCAATTTATACAGTCATGAATATGTATCATAAGAAATATTTTCTATATTCTTGCAGATGGTATGTAGCTTAAAGCAGGCTGAAAGAAAAGCAGAATGTGCTTTTTAAGGCACAGTCTGCTTTACTTTCAGCCTGCTTTAAGTGGTCACTTGTCTTTAAAACTGGAAACAGGTTATGGGGTAATGGGTTAAATGAAACTATTACAAACACAATACAACAGTACTGAGTGTACAAAACGTTGATGATTTATTCTAACACACTTCGTGCACGGCCTATGTAAACAAAGAAGGGACGTATCTGTGTTCAAATTCTCAATAAAACACGCTGTAACGTCTTAACGTGACGTCATATGGCTTCAAAATTGCGTACGCCAAGAAAGGTATAGTGCCGTTATTTAGGCCTCGTTGTTTAATTACTACGCATCTCAACTCCTACCTGTGTTTTATTTCCACGATAAAACACTGGTATGAATTTGTTATTTCTTACTTAAAATCTGAGTGGCATAAAGTTTGGAGCCAGAATAGAGGTTACAGAGTTACTCAGCATCTGTCTTCAACCTGTTTGTACTGGGTATCATTGTGTATATTGGGAAAGAAAAACATCGTCCCCACTATATCATGGTCTAAACTATGGTTGCTGTAATTTGCAAACAGTTTGGATCTAGAATAGAAACCCAAGTTACTTGGTATATAATTACAATCTAGACTGTTGGACATTTGTGCTGAGGTAACTTTGTTAGAGAAAAAAGACCATTTAACCTGTGCACAGTGACGGGGTGACACGAAAAGAATTTGTTTTCCTTATAAAGTCATGCTAAATACAGTAGAACTTCTTGAGAATGAGCTCAGAGTCAACTCGGACTCTTTATAACCAGGAATGCTGTGTCTTGTTCAATACTAATCTAGATTTAAGAGTTTATACTAGATCAGGGCTCCAGATAAGAGGGAGTATTCTGAACAAATCCAATGTTTTCTCACTCATACAGCACCAAATCCTATGGTGTTACTACTCATTAGAATCGTCTCTTCGAGACGATTCTAACGAGTAGTGACACCATAGGGTTTAAAGCAGAAATAAAGGTTTAAGTTTTTGAAATACTCCCCTTATCTGGGGCCCTGTAGATATGTATTTATTATCTGATTGATTAAGTTGACATGATACCATATTTAAATTTCAGAGACGGATCGTAAAAACCAGAGAGAGGAGAAAGCTAAAGCACGAAGGCAAAATGAGCCCTACACTTCTACTCCTTCTCCGTCCAAGTCGCCCACCTCTCCAACAACACCGAGAGGTCGTCGAAGTACGCCCTTCAAGATGACCTTGCCAGCGATGTCAGCAACACCAGACATTATAGATCCAGATGATGAAGAGCCAGACTCTCCCTTTTTCATAGCAAAAGGTAACTGTGCCATAACACATATGGTGTTCCCTCTCTACAATGTCCCTCCCAACAATGACTCCCTCCTTACAACGACCTTTGCCGCAGTTTCCTAAACAAGACAATTATGTCTAACGCTTTTACTACTGAAATATCGTCTGCTTCTAATTGTCGTCTGCTGTTTTTTCTCAAAGTTACATTTTGATGGAATAAATATAATGACCAGTGACAAACAGCTTGAATCCAGATCAGACGCCGGGTTACACGGCATCTGATCTGGATTCAAGCTTTTTGCAAGTGTAAGCCAATTTCCCTCCCTATAACCACTCCCTCCGAACAACACACAAAATTGTTGTCTCCCTTTGGTTGTCGTTGTAGAGAGGGAGTGCTGTACAAAAATTTTACTCTTCCGCTCTTCAGCTGGACAGTTCCTGTTCCCAATTTTTATGCCCTTGCATAACTTGGTCAGGGGCATATTGTTTTTTCCTGTCTGTCTATGTGTGTCTGTGTCAGTGTCCACAACTTTAGCCTTGGCCATAACTTTAGAAATACATGTGATAGGGACTTCATATTTGGCATGTAGGTGTACTCAACTCAAGAAGCTCTTGAGCTCAGTACAAGTTGAATTATGTCTGACAAATGTCAAGGACATTTATTTAGAGGTCATTTAAAGGTAAAATAGACTGAAACTTATAATTGCCGTAACTTTAGAAGTTACATGTGATAGAGACTTCATATTAACTTTGTAACTACATGTGATAGAGGCTGTACATTTGGCATGTGTACTCAACTCAAGCAGCTCCTGAGCTCAGTACAAATTTGGTCAAGGTCATTTAGAGGTCAGATAGCCTGAATTTTACATTGGCCATAACTGTATGTGATAGTAAAATTTATTTGTGTACAAGCTACATTGTGATTGAGTGTCACATTATATATACCGGTATACATGTAAGGTAGAGAAATATATAAACAGACATCTACAAACGACTTTTCGTAGCACTGGATCAAAAAAATTTAAGAGCAAACTTGTTCTAAAGCGTTCAGCACAGAGAGTCATTGTGTACAACGACATTTTATAAAAAGATCTGACTTGTTTTAAAATCAAAACAAGTTCATTGCATTATTGCATATCCCCTGATGAAGACGTAACTGTCGAAAGCGCTCGGGAATATATATATTTAGTTAGAATATTGCAGCACTGTAAGAATAACTTATATCTCAACCATACCGGTATACATGTATATATATACAGTGGAGAAAACGTTATTCTTTCCCAATAAATGCGTTTACGCTAAAACTATTATTTCCATTGCAAACAGTTTGGAGCCAGATCAGACGCCGGGTTAGGCTTCAAACTGTTTGCTGCTAAAATAAAAAAGCAATAATTAGAAATGTAAAAAAAATGGTAATTCCCTACCTTTTAGCGATTTGCGTTTGCGTTTGGTTTGCTTTTAAACGGGAGAAAATAACGTTTTCTCCACTATATGTAAAGCAAGAATGTGTTTGAGACTGTAGACTGTTGATGACATGTATTCTTGTGTCTTGTAGACCTACCATGGCATGAACAGCAACTATACAACATGTATGGCAAAAATGCTGACTACTTTCTCCACCCCAAGATAGAGGCAAAGGCACAGGTGAAGAAAGCAAACCCCAAACTACGCAGACAAGGAGGTATATATATATATATATATATAGAGAGAGAGTGATATGAGATAGGGGCAATCTACAGGGCTCCAGATAAGGGTTGTTTTTTTTCAAAAATTAAAATCTTTATTTCTGCTTTAAACCCTATGGTGTCTTTACTCATTTGAATCTTCTCTTCGAGACGATTCAAATGAGTAGTAACACCATAGGATTTGGTGTTGAAATAAGTGAGAAAATATTGGATTTGTCCAGTTTACTCCCTCTTATCTAGAGCCCTGATCTATAACAGAAATTGGGGAATAATATATACTTTTCAACAAGCAAATTTGGGCGAATGGCTAATAAATCATTCTTTGGTCACAGTCTATAAAGAAAAGCCATGTGACAATTTTATTTCATTTATACATATTCATCAATTGTATTGATAGCAGGAGTATGTAATTAGTAAATTTTCCCTTTCATCTAAATATACACTTATAGACATCACATCTTTTACAGAATAAATGCAAATAAGGGCAGAACTCCAGATAAGGTGGGTATTTCAAAAACAAAAATATTTTTTTTCTACATTAAACTCTATGGTGTAACTACTCATTGGTATTGTCTCAAAGAGAGGATACAGTAAAACCTCTCTATTATGACCACTTAATTGGGGTAATTATTAGGGTGTTTACGATAGATGACCGCTTAAAGCAAGGTGACAGTGAAACAGAAAGCTCCTTTAGGAGCTTTCTGTTTCACTCACCTTGTTTTAAGCTACCACCTGTCTATTATACAACAAATAAGCCTTGGTTTTAGTGGTCGTATAGCGAGGTTTTACTGTACTAATGTTGTAATGCCACAATTTGGTGTTGATATAAAGGGGATGTGTTTGATTTGGTCAGTTTATTGTTGCTTATCTGGAGCCCTGCATGCTAAGGGACATTTTAATACACATCCACATCTCTAATTCTTACCAAAAATGACATGTTTATACAATTGTTTTTATTTATCTGTGAGCGTACCGTAAGTTTGTTTTTGTTATTGTAAAGAAGCCTCAAATGGTGTGTACTATTTGTGATATATACATGGTATCTGTGTCCTTCATACTTCTACAGCTTCATTGTCAGGAAACCAAGGTGTCATACAAGACAGGAAATATAATACAATAACAAAAACATACATTAAATAGGTCGGGAAAAGTAGTAGGTCACACTTTACTTAACTCTTACCATGTTAGTGGCGGATATATCCTGCAGTGATTCCTTTGCAAACAGTTTGGATCCAGATGAGACGCCGCGTAAGGCGGCTTCTCATCAGGATCCAAACTGTTTGACACTCTGACAAGGCTGTTTAAAAAAGAAATTTTGAAAATTTTATTTTTTAAAATACGGTAGCTATTCAAATAATGATGAATTAGGAGAAATTAACAGGTGGCAGCTTCAGATAAATCTGAAGCCAAGTTACTTAGCATTTGATCTGAAGCTAAAATGGATTCAAACGCAGCAATTTTGATTTTGTTTTAACTCTTTGTATGCTATTGGCTAAAGAGTGATTATACCTTTACAAACAGTTACGATCTAGATAAGATGTCAAATAAGTAGGGATGTCAACGAATACCAAAATCACTATTCGGATATCCGTATGAGGTATCCGGATATATCCGGATATTCGCATTGAGTCGAACCCACGGCAATTTGTTAAGAATACAACACTGTTGATTGTTCTAAAGCATCAACTATTTTGTTTCCACTTATAAGTGCGGTGGAAAAATCGTATCCGGCAGACAATGTTTATTTGGGGGTTTTTTTTGTGACGAAGTTTTTTTTCTCCATTGAATTGCCGTTATCTATTTAACAGCGTAGCTTTCATAACGCTTTAATAAGGGGGCCTGTAAATTAATTCTAGACAGAATAGATTTCAAGATTCTCCCCGTGTTCAATAGACTTAACATACTTGCAACAACTATTGAAACATTTATTTACTTGCAATCGTTAATGGATCGTCCATTGTTTCTGTGTGTACTTTATTACTTTTACTACGTCGCATTATTCAAAGAAGAAGTTTTGAACAACGTTATCAAAATATATAAATAGTCTACTAACTCGTCTTTATTTAAAATTCATGTAGATCTAGTGTTTAAATATTAGTAACACGTTTTGGAATATCAATCAGTACGATATAATCGGGCAGGTTTCCAAATATTTCAAACACAACAAAAGTTTTAACTGTGCAAATCGAGCGCCAATATCTTGGTATTCTCAGAAGGCTACACGCAATGAGTGCATGTCAATCAAAATAAACCCCGCCTTCATTTGTTCAGACGCTTGAAAAGCAGACAGAAGGTTCTACAAAAGAATATCCCAATGGTATAACCTAATTACGCAGTTTTCTAGACTGCACATAAAAATGTACACGCATTTACTATAAACATATTACTGATTTATTTACTTCTTTCTGTTTTGAAAATGTCTAATTAACCTTTAAGTTAGTGAAATATAATTCTTGATGTTCTTATTAAAGAGGTGTTATGTAAACTTTGATACTTGTCCGAAACAATGCAGCCCATGCTACCCTGTTAATCCAGGCAAACTGTGACAGCCGTTATCAAAACAAAGACCTTTAATCGGCAACAAAAGACACCACAGCAATTACACGCATGTTGTTTTAACTGGTGTCATAGGCACTCCACCCATGCATTTATCGCTGTGTTACGATGGGGACCATGGGTATTAACGGTAATTATGTAACAGTTTGAACGCTACCTGTATCTTCATGCAGATGATGAAATAATCGTTTAGGTTCTGCGCTAGTATTGAAATTTGAGTGACTTTGGTATATTTATTTAAGTCAAATAATGCGAAATACCAAACTCACAAGTTCGTTTAGAGATATTCGGATACTAAATTAATATCCGGATATTCGGTGCTATACGGATATCCGGATATCCGGATATTCGTTGACATCCCTACAAATAAGTAATATGATAACATATAATTTCACTAAAGTGGTTTATAAGTACATAACAGAGGTTCTAAACTTTGTGTTACTAGTATACTCTAAAATCTTTGTAATCTAGTGTCACACTTTACAAATATCCATCTTTCTAGAGTCACACTTTATAAATATCCATCTGTCTAGAGTTACATTTTATAAATATCCATCTTTCTAGAGTCGCTCTTTATAAATATCCATCCTTCTAGAGTCCCACTTTATAAATATCCATCCTTCTAGAGTCCCACTTTATAAATATCCATCCTTCTAGAGTCCCACTTTATAAATATCCATCCTTCTAGAGTCCCACTTTATAAATATCCATCCTTCTAGAGTCCCACTTTATAAATATCCATCTTTCTAGAGTCACACTTTATAAATATCCATCCTTCTAGAGTCCCACTTTATAAATATCCATCCTTCTAGAGTCCCACTTTATAAATATCCATCCTTCTAGAGTCCCACTTTATAAATATCCATCCTTCTAGAGTCCCACTTTATAAATATCCATCCTTCTAGAGTCCCACTTTATAAATATCCATCTTTCTAGAGTCACACATTATAAATATCCATCTTTCTAGAGTCACACTTTATAAATATCCATTTTTTCTAGTCACACTTTATAAATATCCATTTATCTAGTCACACTGTATAATTGATACATAATGACTAGTCGAGTCACACTTAAAAATCATATGTCTTGAGACACACTACAAGATTCCCTAGATTGTCTAGAAGCATACTCTTTGAAAATCCATTTGTATAAAGGTACACCTTTTAAAAAGAAATCCATCGTTTTGGAGTCACACTTTATCAAAATAATTCACTTGTCCATTAATTCTACTCCTTTTACAATTTATCATGACTGGTGTAGCATGTAAATATTTGTGTTGTGCTCTCAATGTTGGTACTGTTTTTTGGCAGAATTTGGCTTTCAGTCCATTCCACTGTCTTCTAGAGAACTACTATGTAAGAATTACGCATGGGTAACATTCTCAATCAAAGTAGCATTAATTAGCAGCCTCTCAGTATTAGTAAAAGTCACATACAATCTAGGTGCAATTAACATTTAAGCATGATAGTGTTAATTCAGTTGCATTCTAACCATTTTATACTGAACCCATTACCCCATAGCCTGTTTCTTGTTTTGAAGATAGGTAGCCGCTTTACCTAAAGCAGGTTGAAAGTAAAGCAGAATGCGCCTTAAGGCGCATTCTGCTTTACTTTCATCCTGCTTTAAGCTTTCATCTGTTAGAATATAGTAAATATTTCTACAGATACATATTCATGACTGTATAAATCTGAAATATTTTCTTCAGTGGAGCAATAAATTAGATCAATGTAAAGGGGTATTTATGGGGTAATGGGTTAAATCAGCTTAATATTTATATGGATATGAACTATTTATATGGATAAGTAGGTAGGAAAGGGGTTCTCACATTTGGATACGGGTAGTTTGTTATAAGTAGAACACATTAAGTGAAATCTTAATGGTTAAGAAGGGGGGAACGAGTGTTAACCTATATTTTGATTGGCCAAAGATTGAACATTCCCACGTTTATCGTAAACAAACCTGGCTTATACTGGTTGTGAGATCGCCAAATATGGCAGTGTTTACAACTAGTTGCTATGAGGCGGAGCTATCTATACCACGTGCAAACACCACACTATGTCGAAACACACCAAAATTCTTAATGATTAAGTGCCGTACTTATTGGGGTGCAAAAGGCAGTTTGATTGTTTAAAATTGTGGGTTATATTCTAAATACGTTTATCTATAGAGGAAAGGTTTTCACCCAGGCTCTACTGTATCCTACTAGTACAGATGTATACACAGTGGTTTTTACAATAAATCTGTACAACCTGTCTGCTATCTGAACACTCTAGCTAATTTAACCAGAGCGCTTGATGAGCTGAAAGGTTCTCAGGAAAGAAGTGATCACATATGTGTCACCATTGTGACCTCATTGACGGTTGGCAGGCTCACACTGATACAGCAGAATCCCAATCAAAATTTCACCTATTATTATCCCTTTTCTCCATAGCCTGTTTCTACTTTTGAAGATAGGTGACCACTTAAAGCAGGTTGAAAGTAAAGCAGAATGCTTTCAGCCTGCTTTAAGCTACCATCTGATAGAATATAAAAGATATTTCTTATAATACCTATTCATGACTATAACTTGAGACTTTTCTTCAGTGGAGGAATAGATTCAATGCTCTAAAAGGGGCTTCTATGATTCAACCTATGATTCCAAGATACATGTAAGCTTTGAATAGTGTAGAAATGCTAAATTTTTTCAGCTATAACTTTTATTTGTAGTGTAGCTTAATAATTGAATCGAAGCCTTAGGATGTATGTACAGTGGAGAATCTGTTATTCTTTCCCGATAAACGCGTTTACGCTAAAACTATTATTTCCAATACAAACAGTTTGGAGCCAGATCAGACGCCGGGTAACCCGGCGTCTGATCAGGCTCCAAACTGTTTGCCACCAAGATAAAAAAGAATTATCAGAATTGTCCAAAAGTTGTTCTTTTCCACGTTTTAGCGTTTTGCGTTTGCGTACGTTTGCGTTTAAACGGGAAAGAATAACAGATTCTCCACTGTATCTGCTCATTTAACCCATTACCCCCATAGTCTGTTTCTAGTTTTGAAATAGGTGACTACTTAAAGCTGGTTGCTTTAAGTGGTAACATGTCTTCAAAACTAGAAACAGGCTATGGGGTATTGGGTATTGGGTTAAGGAAAGATGGCTGCTTAAAAAAGATTAAAGTAAGCAGAAGTATCTTTGATCTTGCTTTTTAGCTCACCTGAGCACAAAGTGCTCAAGGTGAGCTTTTGTGGTCTGTCAATGTCCGGCGTCCGTCGTCGTGCGTTGTGCGTCGTGCGTCAACAATTTCTTCAAACATCTTCTTCTCCAAAACCACTTGCTTGATTGCAACCAAACTTCACAGGAATGTTCCTTGGGTCAAGCTCTTTCAAAGTTGTTCAAAGAATTTGAAACCATGCAGAACTCTGGTTGCTATGGCAACCAAAGTGAAAAAATAAGGAAATCTTAAAAAATCTTCTTGTCACAAACCACAAGAGCCAGAGCTTAGATATTTGGCACATGTCATTACCTATAGGTCCTCTATCAAAGCTGTTCAAATTTTGCCCCTGGGGTCAAAATTGGCCCCGCCCCGGGGGTCAACGTTTTACATAGAGTTATATAGTGAAATGTTCAAACATCTTTTCCTCTGAAACCAATATGTCCAGAGCTTTGATATTTAGCATGGTATTACGTCTAGAGGTATTTGACTTATATTGTTGAATCGGTTCCGGTCCGTTGCATATCTGGGTCACCGAAGCTAAAAATAGATTTTTTTCCCATGAGAACTTAAAAAATCTTCTTGTCTGAAACCATAGTACACTGAGCTTAGATATTTTGCACATAGCATCGTCAACAGATCCTCTATCAAAGCTGTTCAAATTTTGTCCCTGGGGTCAAAATTGGCCCCGCCCCGGGGATCACAGTTTTACATAGAGTTATATAGTGAAATGTTCAAACATCTTTTTCTCTGGAACCAATATGAACAGAGCTTTGATATTTGGCATGATGTAACTTTTAGAGGTCCTTCACATATATGGATGAATTGGTTTTGGTCTGTTGCATATCTGGGTCACCGGAGCTAAAAATAGATTTTTTCAATGAAAACTTCAAAAATCTTCTTGTCTGAAACCATATAGTACACTGACTTTAGATATTTTGCACATATCATCAGTTAAAAGGTCCTCTATCTTAGTTGTTCAAATTTTGCCCCTGGGGTCAAAATTGGCCCAGCCCTGGGGGTCACCTTTTACAAATCTTCTTTTCTGAAATCACGTGACCCATCCTAGTGTCACCATTGTCAGGTGAGCGATCAAGGGCCATTCTGGCCCTCTTGTTAAGAGTTACCTGTCCTTAACAACAGTGTTTATTTTCTTTCAAGTGGTGCTTATAGCAGGGTTTTACAAGGTAGAAAAGATACAGTTCGATCTATAATCCTATTGTATTACCACAATAGAAATTATGGACGGTACCTGTAACCGATGATCAATATTATGACAGAGCTTTTGTGAGTGTATGGTACATATTTATGATTTATGACAAAATCAATGACTACTGCAGGGCTCCAGATAAGAGGGAGTTATTTCAACAATCAAACATTTTCTCACTCATTTCAACACCAAATCCTATTGTGTTACTACTCATTAGAATCGTCTCGAAGAGACGATTCTAATGAGTAGTGACACCATAGGGTTTAATTCAGAAATAAAGATTTTAGTTTTTTGAAAAAATTACTCTTACCTGGTGCTCTGCTACTGTTTATGTTTGTTTTGTGTTTATTCCACAAAAAGTCTCACTCATTTCAGCACCAAATCCTATGGTGTTACTTCTCATTAGAATGACACCATAGGGTTTAATTCAGAAATTTAGATTTTAGCTTTGAAAAACTACCATTATCTGGTGCTCTGCTACTGTTTATGTTTGTTTTGTGTTTATTCCATTAAAGTTGACGAGCTATTTGCAAACTACTGGAGAGAGTATGAAGAGGGTAGGCCTTACCAGAGTTATCTCCCCTGTGTGGATGGTTACCTCCCTTGTGTTATTATTATTATATAATGTTTATATGAGCTTTGTCATTGGCATAACAAGGATACATGCAAACAATGTGCAGGACTACAGACAAAAGAAGGAGTACGCTGAACAAATCCAGCATTTTCTCACCCATTTCAGCACCAAATCCTATGGTGTTACTACTCATTAGAATCGTTTACTACTCATTAGAATCGTCTCGAAGAGACGATTCTAATGAGTAGTGACACCATAGGGTTTAATGCAGAAATAAAAAATGTCTCACCAATTTCAGCACCAAATCCTATGGTGCTACTACTCATTAGAATCGTCTTGAAGAGACGATTCCAATGAGTAGTGACACCATAGGGTTTAATGCAGAGATAAAAAATTTAGCTTTGAAAAACTGCCCTTATCTGGAGCTCTGAATTTTTATCAAAATCATGCAGCTTTGGAATGTAGCAATTAATCGAGAGTTTCATTATTTTGTCTGATGTTAGTTTTTGAAACTCACCTTATCTGGAAACTGTGTAGTATTCTGTCTATTATTGTTGCAAACCATGTTGACCCATATCGATTGGTTCTATATATATAGATTGAAACATTTGAATATTCTTATATATCAGTGACTTGGCTCATATAAACACTAAAACCTGTATTAAACTACCATCAAATTGATGCATATGGACTGATGATTACTTAATGCAGAACAAAAGTAAAAGCGTTGAACTCAACTTTTGTCTTTCATTAAGCAGTCAGCTGCCTGCAGCTTCTTCATTAACCTGTGTCATGCTGGGAGCGACTTGGATAACATTTGCAAACAGTTTTGAATCCAGATCAGATGCTACGTAACATTGCGTCTGATCTGGATCCAAACTGTTTGCTACTTAAATTGTATTCAATTTTGCTTTAGATTAGAAAGCATAAAATCTTACAGTAAAACCTTTCTATTACGACCACTATATTTGGTTAATTATTGGGTGTTTAAAGCAGGTGACTGCTTAAAGCAATGTGACAGTGGAACAGAAAGTTCCTTTCACTGTCGCCTTGCTAACAGCTTTAAGCTGTCATCCGTCTTTAATATAACCAATTAGCATTAGTTTTAGTGGTCGTAATAGAGAGGTTTTACTGTATTTTGATTTGTTTTGGCAGACAACTTCAGCATGATAAGGGTTGATGGTAAGTTAACCCAGGTTTGACTGTAAACAGGAACATGCTGCATCTTTCCTCTGAATCATTGAATGACACAGACAATATTTTATTAACCCATTACCCCATAGCCAGTTTCTAGTTTTGAAAACAGGTGACCACTTAAAGCAGGTTGAAAGTAAAGCAGAATGTGCCTAAAGGCACATTCTGCTTTACTTTCAGCCTGCTTTAAGCTATCATCTTCTAGGAAATAGCAAATATTTCTTACAAAACATATTCATAACTGTATAAAATTGCACTATTTTCTACAGTGAAGGAATTTATCTAAGGCGTAAAAAGGTGTTTTTATGGGGTAATGGGTTAAGTAACCATATATGTGTTTGCTTAACCCATTACCCCATAGCCTGTTTCTAGTTTTGAAAATATGTGACCTTAAAGCAGGTTGAAAGTAAAGCAGAATGCGCCTTAAGGCACATTCTGCTTTACTTTCAGCCTGCTTTAAGTAAAATTCTGCTAGAGTAAGAAATTACTTCTTATGGCACATATTCTTGACAGTATGAATTGGAATTATTTTCTTTGGTAGAGAAATTAAATAAAGGTGTATTTATGGGGTTTGCTTAATGCAGTTTTAAGAACAATGCAGGAAGCTTCTATAGGAAAAGAAAGCTGTCATGTTTATATGTGAAAATAACTTTTCCTTTCCGGTTACTGTGAAAATACAATGTGAGTGGCAATCAGCTTCGATCCAGATGAGATGCCAAGTTAATCAGGGTCACATCTGGATCCATCTGAATGAGAAGGTCATCAATTTATGAGTTATTAATAAGAGAAAGATTAATTTGAATCTCATAAAGTCTTTGACAAAGATAGTGTCAATGTGAGGAAAAATGCAGAATAGATCTACCAAGTTTTATCGTAACTGTCTTATAGTCAAAGATTTTGGTTCAGTTATGTGGAAAATTCAGTTTTTTTCTCTCTCCTTGTAGCCTAGAGGCAACAGGCTGGTTATTAAGTGTATTTATAATGTTTGATGTGCCATGGATGTCTCAGAAATTCGTAGACTTTCAGGGCTGCCATTTCTCCAGATATTTCCTAAATATTCGGATTTTTTTCTTGTACATGGTAGCTTAAAGCAGGCTGAAAGTAAAGCTGAAGGCGCATTCTGCTTTAATTCCAGTCTGCTTTAAGTAGTCACGTGTCAACAAAACAAGAAACAGGCGATGGGGTGAAGGTACGATTTGTAAAATCGCACTTGAAAAATACAAATTTGGAAATCTTAGGATTTTTCATGTCAACTTATGGCAGCCCTGGGCTTTTGGTGTAACTTGCATATCTGTGAAAGAACATCGAGTTTCATGCAGCTTACACCACGTTTATAATATTATCCTAGCAAGTTTTACCAGTGTTTGTGAAGAATGTTCTCAGTGATACCAGGCCCCAAGATTATTAGAAAGAGTTTGACTTGAGTCTGAGATTGTAACCTCAAGCATTTGATTGGTCAGATTTGAGCTTAAAAACGACCTCAGAATCAAGTCAAACTCTTAATAACCTTGGACCCAGGGCCCTATGTTTCCCCAACATCTAATAACCTTGGACATTGCTTTAACATGTGTTCCCTATCCCCTGTGTGACATGTACACATTTCATCTGGAATACAAACAAATTGGAGTAACCTGTTGTTCTTAAAATTAAATTCTGATTTCAGAAATGTGAACAGTATAGAAAAAGATCAATTATTTCATTTTCCTAAAGATATGTATCAAATTTGTGTTAATCAAGAGACTGTTATAATTAAGCTCTAAAGAATTCAGAATTCATAATGCAGAACAAAATTAATGCAAAGAGCTCCTAAAGGAAATATCTGTATTCCTCTTTTTCCTGCATTAATGCTTCCCTCCAATGCAGTGCCTCTACCTTCTGATCATCAATGACACTGATGATGTTGGCTACAGATGGCAGTTTAAAACAGTCACCCTGCTTTAACCCATTACGCCATATCCGGTTTCTGGTTTTGTCAATAGGAGACTACTTAAAGCAGGCTAAAAATAAAGCAGAATGCGCTCTAACGCGGATTCTGCTTTACTTTCAGCCTGCTTTAGGCTACAATCTGATAGATTATAGAAATATTTCTTGTGATATATATTCATGGCTGTATAAATTTGAACAATTTTATTGAGAGGAGTAACTTAAAAGCATAAAAAGGCGTATTTATGGGGTAATGGGTTAAACATTGACCTACTTTAAACAGAGCTGGTTATACAGTATAAAACCTCTCTTATATATTACAACCACAAAATTGTGTTCTCTATTAGGTATTTACGATAGGTGACTGCTTAAAGCAATGTGACAGTAAAACAAAAAGCTCCTTAGGAGCTTTTTGTTATTCTGTCACATTGCTTTAAGCTGTCACCTGCCCTTCATACAGTCAATTAGCGTTTGTTTTAGTGGTCGTAATAGAGAGGTTTTCAATAAATTAGCATTTTACATTAGGTAAATATTCATTGTGTAAGCTGTTTAATTTAGAATATAATTGCTTAGGAGGTAATCATTTGAAACCAGCCATATTAAACAGAGATCATTTTTATGTTAATTTTTCTGTTGCCATATTTAATTCTCCATATTTGGAACAAACATATACATGTACTGGTTCTCTAACATTACAAACAAGCATGTTTAGTGACCACCCAAGAGAAACTGCATCAACAGTCTTTAACCTATTCATTGCTGAATTTAGAATTAGAAATGGACCATTTGTAGCTTACCTTAAATATAATGTTTATTTAGTCAGCCTGGTGTTTGTGTTGGTTTGGGACATAGGCAAACAGTATAGACTCTGATCATAATGTGGTGTCTGATCAGAGTCTACACTGCTTGCTGATTGGAATTTCAATTATAAAACGAAACAAAAATGAAAATTTAGACCAGGCAGCCCTTGGTCTCTTCAAGATACTCTCATCAAGGGCTACACTGTTTGTAAATGATTTACATGTATAAATATTTATTATATACCTACCAATGTTCTGCCCGAAATACTTCTGTATTTTATCGAACAAATACACCTTGACGGATTGAAAATTCCGTATTACCCATGTGCCTTGTGTAATGGGAAAAGAACGTTTACTGTGTAGTCAGAAGTTCGGAACTACAGTAAAACCTCTCTATTACGACCACTAAATTATGTTAAGTATTAGGGTGTTTACGGTAGGTGACCGCTTAAAGCAAGGTGACAGTGAAACAGAAAGCTCCTTTAGGAGCTTTCTGTTTCACTGTCACCTTGCTTTAAGCTGTCACCTCTCTATTATTTAATCAATTAGCATTCGTTTTAGTGGTCGTAATAGCGAGTATTTACTTTCATGCGCCATTCCCCGAAGTGTGACGTATGGGAAATCCCGTTTATTTATAGTAACGCTCGAAACATTTCTATCGTTTATCATTTTATTTTTATTATAAGAGGTATATAATAAAAGGAACATTACTATACTTTGCATATCTTATGTACTGGATCACTCTCGTTGTGTGTGTAAAGGCTATATCCAACTCGACCTTCGGTCTCGTTGGATATAGCCTTTACACACACAACGAGAGTGATCCGGTGCATAAGATATGCAAAGTATAGTAATATTCCGTTTATACCAAAGGATGCCACCAAGGGCATAAGCATTTATTATAGAGTATTGTTTATATTTAGCAAGCATGTTTCAATTGAGATGTCTATATTTCCTTATAGAATGGTCTACTAACTAGTTTGTACTGTTTGCTGTTGCAATAGACAGAGACTGCTTCTCCATAGCCTATATAACCCTGCCTCAATATATCAATGCTGTCAGCTGGGAGCAGTTTTTCACTAGGGATGTTAATAAGAATATTGGACAAGTAAAGAACCTTTATATTAGCCACTGTCCAACAGTTTCTCCTTGAGGTCTCAACATTTCTCCTTGAGGTCACTGTCCAAAAAGCCATATATACAGTAGAACCTCTCTATTACGACCTTTAAATTGTGTCAAATATTAGTCATTTAAGACAGGTGACTGCTTAAAGCAATGTGAAAGTGAAACAGAAAGCTCCTACAGGAGCTTTCTGTTTCACTTTCACATTGCTATAAGCTATCGCCTGTCTTTTATACAGACAATTAGCATTCTTTTTTGTGGTCGTAATAGAGAGGTTCTACTGTACTGTGAGAAAAAAGTTTAGTCATACATTTAGGATGCAAACCACGTCTGCACGGTACAGTTTATCATACATATTGCATAATGATATAAGAAACCAAACTTCATAGAACAGAGAGAGATATCGACTGTGCTTTAAACATGTGTAAAGAGAGGTAACTCCTCTCGTTTTGTAACTGCATAACCAGTCATAAATGAGATTCCAGTCATGCTTTCCTCATGAAAGTTAGCAGTTCTGTTGGAAAAGTAGCCAGAAATAAAAATCCAGCCTTTTAGAGAATTATTCTTTACAACTGTGTGTACAGTCGTTCGTTGAAAATGCGATTTTTTCAAATTATCTCCCTTTGCATTGAAAAAGAGTACATTTTGAAACAACAATACTTGGAAACAAATTATTGCAACCGATATCTCTCAATGCCACCCCCTTAAGTGTGAACATCACTTTATTTTCAGCTGTTCCATATTTCTTTGATATTACTTTCCAGACCTACAGAAAATTGGGAATGCTATCTATTGGAAATCCCATGTTAAACAACTGTCTAAACTTTTTTCGCTCAGTATATGATATGACTATTTGTCTTGAAGAGACAAAATTAATGAATAATGTCATAATAGGTTGTTGTTGTTGTTTTAGAAATGTTAATATTTTAAAGTACCCTCCCAATGATCTATAATTATATAACATGGTATTGTCATACCGTGATTTCTGAAACCGACAATATTGTATTACCAGTAAACAACATTTGAGAAGATTGGTTGTTTTTGGTTGTCTGTTTTACCAATGACAGGTTGCCAGCTTAACCCTTTCCCTTATAGAAGCGACTTTTAGCGCATTCATTTTATTCATCCGCCAAAGAAATAGTTCCATTTTATACTGTCATGAATATGTACCATAAGAAATGTTTTCTATATCATAGCAGATAGTAACTTAAAGCAGGCTGAAAGTAAATCAGAATGCGCCCTAGGGCGCATTCTGCTTTACTTTCAACCTGCTTTAAAAGGTCACACATCTTAACTACTAGAAACAGGCTATGGGGTAATCGGTTAATTGTGGGAACAAAAGTTTACCGGTAGCTCCTATAGGAGCTTTCTGCATAACTTTTGTCCTGCATTAAGCAGGTATTTGTGGTCATACTCATCAGTTACGAGTCATCACTATGGTTATTATGTCTCCTACTATATAGAGGTAAAGTGTCATGCAGAGACATATTGATGTTGTACTTTCTGTCCGTCCGTCCGTCCGTCTGTCTGTTAGAAATCTTGTGCACCTAACTAACCCATTACCCCATAGCTTGTTTCCAGTTTCGAAGACAGGTGACTATTTAAAGCAGGTTGAAAGTGAAGCAGAATGCGCCTTAAGGTGCATTCTGCTTCACTTTCAGCCTGCTTTAAGCTACTATATGCTATGATAAACAAAATATTTCTTATGACATAATTTATTATATTCATGACTGTATAAATTGGAACTATTTTCTTCAGTGAATGAATAAATAAATGGCATAAAAAGGCATATTTATGGGGTAATGGGTTAACTCTTCCTACACTGCTGGGGATATTTGCTCTAAACTTTCACAGATTAACTCCTTATATAATTATAATGGTGTTCATGTGGTTTGAAATTTGGGTTTCGACCATTTAGACAGAAGTTACGACCCTTTAAATATTTTTTCAATTGTTTACATTTCAGTGTTTTGTATCTTGTTTACATTTCAGTGTTTTGTATCTTGTTTACATTTCACTGTTTTGTGTCTTGTTTACATTTCACTGTTTTGTATCTTGTTTACATTTCACTGTTTTGTATCTTGTTTACCTTTCAGTGTTTTGTATCTTGTTTAAATTTCACTGTTTTGTATCTTGTTTACATTTCACTGTTTTGTGTCTAGTTTACATTTCAGTGTTTTTTATCTTGTTTACATTTCACTGTTTTGTGTCTAGTTTACATTTCACTGTTTTGTATCTTGTTTACATTTTCAGTGTTTAGTCTCTTGTTTACATTTCACTGTTTTGTATCTTGTTTACATTTCAGTGTTTTTGTGTCTTGTTTACATTTCACTGTTTTGTATCTTGTTTACATTTCAGTGTTTTTGTGTCTTGTTTACATTTCATGTTTTGTTTCTTGTTTACATTTCAGTGTTTTGTGTCTTGTTTAGGTTGTTCAGCAGTATTGTTTGACAGGTTATTTACTGTTTGTTTAGGGCTATAATGTTAGTGTTTATGTATTTGTGTCAGGTCGGGCAGGTGCAGAGGTGTTATGGCAGACCCTGAGGCACGACTCCCATCTACGGCTGATGCAGGAAGATGCCAGTATTCCTAACCGCCTCAAGGTATACACCCACTGCTACACATTTGTTGTTGTTGATGTACCTGAAAAGTCTCAGCATGTATTTTGTCAGTGCTTATATACAGTAAAACCTCTCTATTATGACCACTATATCAAGTGGATTTGGCAGCTAAAGTGGAATATCAGTGCTATTTATTGATAAGAGGCTCCCAACAAGCATTGAGCATGGGGTTTACAAGACAGCATTATTTTCAGTTTCAAAAGGGGCATAACTCATGCAGAATTTGAAGAATTGTGATGACACATAGAAGTTATTGTCTCATTACAAAATTAATGTATATATATATTTAACTGAAGTAGAGTTGCTAGAAAAGTTTTAACAGTGTAGATCCGGTTCAGACATATTATTATTAAGAGTTACCCACTAGATGTAAATTGAGTGGAAATTCCAGTGTTATCCCTTTACCCAATATAAGCACCTTTTAGAGCATTTAATTTATTCCACCACTGAAAAAAATAGTTCCAATTTACACAGTCATGGATATGTATTATCAGAAATATGTTCTATATTCCAGCAGATAGTAACTTAAATCAGGCTGAAAGTAAAGCAGAATGTGCCTTAAGGCACATTCTGCTTTACTTTCAACCTGCTTTAAGTGGTAACCTATCTTTAATACTAGAAATAGCCTATCAGGTAAAGGGTTATTGGGCATGCCATGATGAAGGATATCCATGTAATCAGTGCAGGTGTCCTTGTAAATGAAATGTTGTTCCCATCTTGTAATTTTGATACCAGGCACTCATGGAACCTCTATAAGGACACTTCAAAGGATGTCTTAATGATGATATTAAAGATAGGTGGCAGCTCAAAGCAGGTAAATGTATAGCAGAATGTTTCTTCGGGAACTTTTTGCCTTATTTTTGTTATCTTGCTTTAAGCTGCAGCCACCTGCCTTAAAAATGGAAGCTACAGAAACAAGTGTTCTTCTGAGTAATCAGGGCTCCAGATAAGAGGGAGTAAACCGAACAAATCACGCATTTTCCCTCTTATTTCAGCAACAAATCCTATGGTGTTACTACTCATTAGAATCGTCTCTTTGAGACGATTCTGAGTAGTGACACCATAGGGTTTAATGCACAGATAAAGATTTTATTTTTTGGAGTACCCCCCTTGTCTGGAGCCCTGGAGTAATGTTTTATTGCAGGTTTTGTTGTAGAGATTTTCCAGCTCCTCCGAGTGTCATGAAACCATAATGTCATTATTGAGAGCTCTGGTATTTTCAGTTTCGAGAGGCACACACTCCTATAATGAAACTTTTCCCCCTGTACCATTACTTGATTATGTAAGGCCAAGGACATTAGCAGTGATCTATGTTAGTTTCACATGAGTCAAAGTGATCAGATAAAAACGCAGCAGCTCATAGCAGGTTTTTGTTTTAAGTGGATAGATAACGTCAAAACGAGTACAAGATCGATTGTGCCTGGTCATTATTGCATTATGTGGTACATGTGTATTGAATTCTGTAAAAGCCTGGTATATTGGGTTCAGTGCCAAGCACTTCTCTAGTTTTCCCATATACAGTAAACCCCTCTGCTATTTTTATCACCCAGGAGGTGTATTTTTGACTGCAGAATGAAAATAAAGTAAAGCAGGATGTAAATTACAAAGTAAAGCAGGATGAAACTAAAGCACAGAACTCCTAAAGGAGCTTTCTGCTTTACTCTAACATCCTGCTTTAAGATGCCACTTGCATTATGACTGACATTTTTAATGTTCATCTAGTAGGGGGCTTTACTGTGAATGTATTTTGGTAAAGACATGCTAAAACAGCACATGGCCATTGTCATAGAAATATTGTGTACATTGAAGCTTAGGTAACTAAAAGCAGTCCATATTAGCTTAGTTCTGCTTCTGGTCATCATTCAGTTCTGTGCATGTTCAGTCAGTTTGTTGGGAGCCACACTGTTTAGAAATTAGTTGATAATTTCGAGCTCATGAAGTCAAAGGTCATAGATGCATTAACCCATTACCCCATAGCCTGATTCTAGTATTGAAAATAGCTCACCACTTAAAGCAGGTTGAAAGTAAAGCAGAATGCGCCTTAAGGCGCATTCTGCTTTTCTTTCAGTCTGCTTTAAGCTACTATCTGCTAAGATATAGAAAATATTTCCTGTGGTGCATGTTCATGACTGTATAAATTGGAACTATTTTCTTCTGTGGAGGAATAAATTAAAGGCGTAAAAAGGCGAATTTATGTGGTAATGGGTTAAAATACTTAGCCTCATAGGGACAACTAGCAGCAGAAGGTATTGGTAAGCCCTAGCAGAAACGTATATAATATACGTTCCTGGCCCTAGGTGACAGTTCTAGTTGTTTTCATATTCTTGAATATGTTGGATCATTTAATTTTATTGCTTTTTTAGTTGAGTTTTATTTTCTACCTCTATCTAAAACCCAACTTAACACAGTACTTCTTAATCTACAGTATACACTCAGGTCTTAATAACTCCCTTAACCCTTTACTCTATAGATACTCATTTTTACGCCTTTAATTTATTCCTCCACTAAAGAAAATAGTTCCAATTTATACAGTTGTGAATATGTATGATAAGAATAGTTTCTGTATTCTAGCAGATGGTAGCTTAAAGCAGGTTGAAAGTAAAGCAGAATGAACCTTATGGCACATTCTGCTTTACTTTCAACCTGCTTTAAGTTGTCACCTATCTTTAATACTAGAAGAAGGCTATGGAGTAGCGGTTAAGTCAAGCTACTTGTATATCTAAGAAATTAAAATGTAGCTCCAATACATGTTACCTATACTTAGTGTTTGACTGAAATAAGCTGCTTTTATTAAGATTCAAAACTGTATTTTTTATTGAGTCTGTTTCCCCTCTCTGCCCTTTCACTTTAGATTTTCCCCATTATAACTACTATTTCTCACTAAAATAACTGTTTGTTTTGTTTGGTGGTAAAAATTCCAATCCATTATTCCAGTGCAGAAGAACTTGTGTTGAGTGATCACTTACAAAATACATTGAGCATTTAGATGAATACAGAACAATGTAAATGCAAAAACAAGATGCATTGAGCCACAGAATTATACACTGACGGAATTGAAACCTCGCGCTATATCGCAAATCTCGTGCGGCGCATAGAGACTCGCGAGACTTGATAAGAGAATTTCTATCGGTAGTTAATTTGATAAATGTCTGTTTCGAAGCATTGTTCACAGGTTTATATTCGCGTGAATTGATAGGAATGTCAATCCTATAAAATGTCAATAAAAACACTCGAGTCGGTAAATTTTCACCCCAAAAATGACGGACAACGAGGCAAAAAGTGAAGATCTTGTCACGTGACACATAATCTCGCAAATTTTAACCGCCGCGAGAGCTCAGATGCTCGCCTGTTCAACTTCACTGAGTTGCTATTCTGTTTTGTATAATTCCGTGATTGAGCATTTAGATGAATACAGTACAATGTTAATGCAAAAAAACCGAGATACATTGAGCATTTAGATGAATACAGTACAATGTAAATGCAAAAACAAGATGCATTGAGCATTTAGATGAATACAAAACAATGTAAATGCAAAACCTTCAACTTTTGGAACTTCTTATTTGGCTAATGTATACTCCACTCAAGAAGCCATTGAGCCCAAGGTCCAATAATAAAGCTTTTGAGTTGAGTCTGTGCTCACTCTCAAGCATTTGATTGATCAGATTTGAGCTTTGGCTGAGCAAAAAATCTGACCAATCAAATAGTTGAGAACACTCTCAGACTCAACTCAAACTCTTTATAACCTTGGGCTCAGATAACGGAGATTGTCATTTAGAGGTCATTGTCACATCAGGAGACATAGTGTTTCTACAAAAACATCTTGTTCTTCATTGAATAGTTTCGTAATAGAATCAGTTGATATTGCTTTTATTCTGCAATTTAGTGGCTACATATCTTTAAAGTTTTCAGTATTTCTTCTGGCCCAGCGCTTATAAAGCTTTTGGGAAGAGTCAGAGTACGTTCTCAAGCATTTGAATGATCAGATTGAGCCTAGGCTCAAATCTGACCAATCAAATGCTTGAGAACGATTTCAGACTCAACTCAAACGCTTTATAAGCGTTGGGCCTGATAAATGGTTGCTGAGCACAGGTTTTACTGTACATATAGGAAGTAGATGTCTCTCTCTAACAGTCAATACTTTTCCTAATTTTATTTTATTTCAGCCTTTTTTTGACAGTCAAACTTGTGTTAAGCAGTCAGTTGATGTATTGAGGTCAGTTATGACAGGTCAGGCTGCTAAAGGATAGACCTTTTAATACATTTGATTTACTCATCCACTCAAGAAAACAGTCACCCATATATGCATCATTTTCAAACAGTATATGTGTCAAGAGTACACTTGTCCTACACAAACAGTGTAGACCCTGATCAGAGGGCTCCTTCAGGAGCCCTCTGATCAGGGTCTACACTGTTTGTCATTTAGACATATATTGTAAAAACCAACCCTAAAAAGGTTTCAATCAAGCCTAAAAGGTTTTTAAGGTTTCAGGGAGGAAAGAGTTAAATTAATATGCACCATAAGAAATATTTTCTGTATCCTAGCAGATAGTAGCTTAAAGCAGGTTGAACATAAAACAGCATACTCCTAAAGAAGCATTTTTGCTTTACTTTAAAAGAATCAGTCTGCTTTAAGTATCCATCTGTCTTTAGTACTGAAAACAAGCAATGGGGAGAAAGGGTTAATGCAGAATAAAAGTAGAGCAGAAAGTTCCTGTAAAAGCTTTCTACTTTGCCTCTGTTCTTTATTAAGCTGCCACCTGTATTAATCCATTAAGCCATACTGACTTATATTGACTCATTACGCAATATCCTCATACTGATTCATTTTGACAAACTTTAATCCACTAGCTTGTATTTAGATAAGCATTGATAATTGTTTATCGCTTATGAGTTAATGGGTTAAAAGCCTGTTGATGATGTTTTGACTGACAGCTTAGCACAAGATTGTTGTAAAGTGTTGTCACTGTGTTTTGATCCCTGTGTGTTGTGATTCCAGGCAGCATATGGTGCATTTGCTCGACAGTCGCTGAAGAAAACAAATCTTCCAGTTCGCAGAATGTACTGCGTTGATGATGATGTTAGTAGTTCCTTATGTCTGGAAACTGAGGAAGAGAAGTTAACTTATAACCTAGTATACTTCACTGCCACCTTCAAACAGTTTGCTTACAGATCAGAAGTCTGGCACCAAGGTTTTAAAACTTTTAAGTCGAGGTCTGAGATCATTCTCAAGCATTTGATTGGTCAGATTTGAGCTTTTGCAAAAGCTCAAATCTGACCAATCTAATGCTTTTTTGAGTGGAGTCTGGGATCATTCTCAAGCATTTGATTGGTCAGATTTGAGCTTTTACAAAAACTCAAATCTGACCATTCAAATGCTTAGAACTATCTCAGACTCGACTCAAAAACTTTTATAACCTTGAACCCAGGTAATTGGGCATCTGATCAGAATCCAAACGGTTGAAAGGATGTATTTCATGGTTTTTTTCTTTGTACAAGAAGTAACAAAATTTGAAACTCTTTACAAAAGCAACGTTTAATCTTAATAGTGAAGAAATTTCAAATTGACTCATCCAGGGATTTAGATAAGGGGAGTATTTCAAAAACTAAAATCTCCATTTCTGCATTAAACCCTATGGTGTCACTACTCATTAGAATCGTCTCGAAGAGACGATTCTAATGAGTAGTAACACCATAGGATTTGGTGCAGTATGAGTGAGAAAATGTTGGATTTGTTAATATTACGCCCCCTTATCTGGAACCCTGCTTATCCATTTTCTGATAAATGACTTGTTTACACTGAAGCTTGAGGGGTTTATCCCCAAAATATCATAAAATGTTACAAACAGTGCAGGCACTGATCAGAGGGTCCCTTAATTCTGGAGCCCTCTGATCTTGGTCTACACTGTTGCAAAGGATATATATACTATAGATAGATAGATATCATATTATAAGGGTTTAGGAGATACTGTTGAAACAGAGTAATAGTCCAGTAATATGCAATAAATACATTGAGAACTTTTCCATAATGTTAGTGCGATTAGAATCCTTTTACTAATTCCAATCTGTCTTAAGTACTGACAATGTTTATTAAAACCACAGCTGTTTATGTCTGAGTACAGGCAATTTTTATATTAGGTGAACACTAATTGAAGAATTCGAAGTAACAAGATGATATCTGAAGACAACTCAATGCTTAACCCATTCCCCCATAAATACATCTTTTTACGGCTATAATTCATTCCTCCACTGATGAAAATAGTTCCCTTTCATACAGTTTTATATGTATCATAAGATATATTTTCTATATCGTAGCAGATAATAGCTTAAAGCAGGCTGAAAGTAAAGCAGAATGCGCCTTAAGGCGCATTCTGCTTATCTTTCAACCTGCTTTAAATGACCGTCTTTCTTTAAAACTAGAAACAGGCTATGGGGTAATGGGTTAACCCCCAGTAGCACCATCAATCTACACTTATACACATTAAATGTATTCCTTCACCGAAGAGAATAGTTCTAATTTATACTGTCATTAATATGCACCATAAGAAAGACTTTCTCTATCTTAATAGATGGTAGCTTAAAGCAGGTTAAAAGTAAAGCAGAATGTGCCATAAGGCACATTCTGCTTTACTTTTAACCTGCTTTAAGAAGTCACCTATTTCAAAACTAGAGATGCGAGGCAACACATTCGCGAATTAACGTGTAAATTATATTCTCGCGAATAAAACCTGTTTTACAGTATACAAAGTAGAAAGTTGTAAGACCATAGAAATGCTGTTAAAACGCTTTAGGATGTCACAGGGTCTTGCAACTACCTCAGCCTGGATGTAAGCAGTGGTTTTAGAAAACTTGTCAATCATGTTCTATTATACAATTTCCCTCCTAGTAATACATTAAAATGTGATTTCTTGTTAAACAAAATTCCTTTTCTCTATTGTAACATTGTTTTTAGTTTTTGGTAATTGGTTTTCTCCTCTAATAGTAATTAGGTGGTAATGTCTATTTCACCGCTGTCATAGAGACAGTTAAAACCTGTGTACAATGGCCACACAATAAATGAACATGTCTTTTCTACACAGATCAGGGCTGCCATATATCAGAATTTTCCGTTCCTTTTTTTTTTAGCTAACCTGAGCACAGAGTAGAGGTGAAATGATTGGTTAATGCATTTCTGTGGTTCTGCATCAACTCTTTGAACCCTAGTCTAGCATATCTGCGTCATTTGCAAACAGCGTACATGTGAGGAGTACACTTGTCATGTGCAAACAGTGTAGACTCTGATCAGAGGGCTCCTTAAGGAGCCCTCTGATCAGGATCTACACTGTTTGTCATTTTGACATATATTGTAAAAATCAACCCTAAAATGTCAAAAATGGACTAGACTATATTGAAAATTAGAATTGTCCATTTGAGGTTTCAGGGGGGGGGGGAGTGTTAGCAGCACCTTTATATAAGACAAATATGAGTGACAGCAGCTTAGAGTACACAGGTTAACCCTTTGAACCCTAGTCCCGCATATAGGTGTTATTTTCAAACAATGTACATGTGAATAGTAAAATTGTTCTGTGCAAACAGTGAAGACCCAGATCAGAGGGCTCCAAAAGGAGCCCTCTGATCAGGGTCTTCACTGTTTGTCATAATGTCAAACATTGACAAAAACAACCCTTAAAAGTCAGAAATGGACTAGACTAAAATGGAAACTGGAATTGTCCATTTCAAGTTTCAGGGAGGAAAGAGTTAGCAGAACCTTTATATAAGACAAATATGAGTGACAGCAGCTAGTACACAGGTTAAAATAATAATAGGACAAATAATTATGAGTGACAGCAGTACACAGGTTTTACTGTATCCTGATTTTCTCCTTCTTAGCACTAACATACATCTATATTGATTTTTAGACAAGTTATTTGTTGTGTATTTTACATGAAAATTCTGTTTTGTGATTAGCATTTATTTCAATAATACAGCTTCCAGAACTGGGTCGTATCCTTGACAACAACAGAGTTCAGAAAGTTAACCGTGCGCGCCACAAGACAGACCTTATGTACCGCTCGTCTGTCTCGAACCAGGATAGGACGGAGGTGCTGAACTTCAACAATCCGCTGCCAGACTTTAACAGCAAAGCAGAGTCAATTAACCAGTACCTACCATCATGGCAGGATGATATGTCTGTAAGTCATTATTCCATAAATATGCCTTTTTACGCATGTGATTTATTCCTTCACTTAAGAAAATAGTTCTAATTTATGCAGTCATGTTCTTATACAGTGGAGAATCTGTTATTCTTTCCCGTTTAAACGCAAACGTACGCAAATGCAAAGCAATAAAACGTAGAAAAGAACAACTTTTGGACAATTCTGATAATTCTTGTTTATCATGGTGGCAAACAGTTTGGAGCCTGATCAGACGCCGGGTTAACCGGCGTCTGATCTGGCCCCAACTGTTTGCACTGCAAATAATAGTTTTAGCGTAAACGCGTTTATTGGGAAAGAATAACAGATTCTCCACTGTATGCACCATAAGAAATATTTGCTAGATGGTAGCTTAATTAAAACAGGCTGAAAGGGTGCATTTTGCTTTACTTTCAACCTGCTTTAGGTGGTCATATATCTTCAATACTAGAAACAGGCTATGGGATAAAAGGTTAATTAATATTTCCATAGTTAATGTTTGCACATCTAGGTCATTCACTGTCCGTTGATAAAAATGTACTCTCCACTCACAGGAAGACACTATAATTATTATGGTGATAAGTTTAACTGAAATTAACTCATAAGCGATTAACAATTTTCAGTGCTCATCTCAATATATCCTAGTTGATTAAAGTGTGTCAAAATGAGTTAGTATGAGGCTATTGCGCAATGAGTCAAAATGAGTCAGTATGGCTTAATGGGTTAAAAAGAATAATAGGATGAAGTAAAAAGTAAGCTCTGTTTTCTGGCCACATAAGTACCAGCTTGTGAGGGCGTCCATCTGTCTGTAACATTTTTGCGTGACATTATGATACCAACTTGAAATGATTACACATTTTAAGTGTTATAAAGGGACACTTTTCTTCAAGTGTCTTAACTTTTGCACAAAGTTGATAAAGTTATGTCCCTTTTTAACCTGAAATTGTGTCCCTCTGTTGGGACACTTTTGGGGACATGCCATTTTATTAAAAAACTATTTATTATATTGTCTTCAAACTTTGTACACATTATCAGTGTTATGTTGGGACACTCTTCACCAAGTTTCATAACTCTTGCACAGAACTATGCCCCATTTTAAAACTTGAGATTTTGGGACATGCCATTTTCTTGAAAAGTATTATAATGAGATTGTCTTTAGACTTGGGGAGATAACAAGCAAGTTTACTGATAATTTATTGCATTACTTTATTGAGTGCTTCTAAAATATGTAAAACATTCTCCAGGAAAGAATGCAAGTTTACATCAGACAGATCCTATATGATAACAGTGCAGACCCTGATCAGGCAGATCCTGAAAGCATCAATATACACCAATAGCAGCAATAATGACTGGTACACACTCAATGTCTAAGAATGAGAATAGATTTAGACTGGTACAGAGTATCAAATGTGAAATAATTAACATTGATTTTTTTGTTTAAACAAAACAACTGTCAGCTACAGCCAAACCTGCTTTCAACAAACATAATGATAGCAGCGAGCTTGCAGCCTAACGCAGGATACAAGTAATGCAGAAAGCTTCTTTAGGAGCTTTCTGCATTACTTGTGTCCTGCATTAAGTATGACCTGTCTTAAAAAAGGTGTCGAGATTTGACGGGATGGCTGCTCAATACAGGTTTGACTATACCCTATCAGTGTATTGACGTACCGGTACTTCATGTAGAAATAATGCTCTCGAGAGACAAAAAACCACACAGCTCATGTTGAGCAAAAGTGCCTACACAAAGAAATTATCATCCCACAGTATGAAAGCGATATGCCTGTCAAAATTGGCCAACAATTTTCATTTTGTAATTAGAGTTTAAGATTTCCAATGCATGTTTTTGTTTCCACCACAAATCACAATAGTTAGCATAGCTGTTTTCTGATGGTTGTGTTCTAGGAGAATGTTCACGGTGGGGCTCTTGAACTGTATAACCATTCAAGTCCCCATTATCCTATAATTACGCCTTTTTACAACTTTAATTTATTCCTCCACTGAAGAAGATAGTTCCATTTTATACAGTCATGAATATGTATCAGAATAAATATATTCCACATACCTACATATGATAGCTTAAAGCAGGCTGAAAGTAAAGCAGATTGCACCTTAAGGTGCAATCTGCTTTACTTTCAACCTGCTATAAGTGGTCACATGTCTTCAAAACTAGAAACAGGCTATGGGATAATGGGTTAATTAAATTGAGAAAAATCTAAACAAAATAATTGCAACCAAAAAAAATATAGAGTACTGACAAGAGAAAACCTGGCTGGAAGATTTGATGTCACATATCGTTGACTAGTTTCGTCCTTGTTTGGACTCTTTAGAAAGTATGAAATGGACCATTTTGGCATCTCACTTTTATACAGGTCTGGTCGTTGCATATCATTTGCTCAAACTTACATGACGAAATTGATTACCATTACAAACAGATTGAATGCAGTTTAGACTCCAAGTTACTTGGCACTCTTTACACTCTATTGATTTTTTTATTAAACATATCTGCCTTTGCAAACAGTATGGATCCAGATGAGATGCCGCATAACGCAGCGTCTCATCAGGATCCAAACTTTGCCATTCTGACCCCGAATTTAAAAGAAATTTTGAAAAGGCTAATTTTAGAACAGTAGCAGACGAAAATATTACCCAGCATGCAAAGAGTTAATGTTTGAATACTTGTTATTTTCAGGAGGAATCTTATCTTGACTACCTTAAGTGGCTACCAGCCAAGGGTGCACTAGCTAGGGAGAACACCATCATGGAGGAAGATGAGGAGGCGACGGAGGATCAGCGAGATACCAAGAAACACGCCCGAATGGCCCAGTCTATGGATGATGATCTCATGCTGATACTGGCACGCCGTCCTCAACCGCAGACCAAACAGAAGTATGTGTTCTTGTCTGAGAAGGATGCCCTTGTGAAGGGAGAGTTTTCTGAGAAGTACAAGGATGACCGAGAGTATAAAGACATCCCACGGCCTTACAATGGTGGCTTACATAAATCATACTCAGCACTCGGAGGCATGATTTCCGCTTCCCCCGACAAATCAAGTGAGTGTTCTACACTAATTACAGTAAAACCTCGCTATTACGACCACTAAAACGAAGGCTAATTGATTGTATAATAGAGAGGTGATAGCTTAAAACAAGGTAACAGTGAAACAGAAAGCTCCTAAAGGAGCTTTCTGTTTCACTGTCACCTTGCTTTAAGCGGTCACCTATCGTAAACACCCTAATAATTAACATAAATTAGTGGTCGTAATAGAGAGGTTTTACTGTATTACACTGGGGCCCGTTTCATAAAACTTCGTTCGACAAATGTTTATCGTAAGTCAGATTATAAAAGTCTCAATTATTACTTATTTCTCCATCTTATCATGTCTGGTGACATCTCTTTGGAATCGTCTTGAAAAGATGATTCCAAAGAGATTTCATAAGGCATGATTAAATGGAGAAATAAGAAATTAAATGTTTTGACTTACAATCGTTTTGGTCATACGAAGTTTTATGAAACGGGTTCCAGGAGAATAAAATGTCGAAAATGATACGATTATGAAAAAGTCTTGAGGACTTGTTAAAATCTGAGTTACAAACAGTTTAGATCCTGATCAGACATCAAGTCTCTAAGTGTTGGATCAGGCTGCAAAATGTTTGCAATGAGCACAACACACATTTATTGAGAGGGAATCATTTCTTTCCCATAGCTATGATTGGAAAGGTTTAATTTAACCTTTAATAAAGATTGCATCTCAAAACCCAAGAAACCTCCATATTCAGATGCCTACTTCAGATTCAACATTCAATGCTTCATTTTGTTAAAATCATATGTACATGAGATAAAACAATCCACACAGATTTTGTCTTGTCCTGATGTAGGATGTAGGCTTCAACATCGACAACAGCATTAAATATTAAGTTCCAAAGTCAATTAACCGTTCTGATTTCACTTCAGCGTAAAGTTTTTGTTTTGCCACGAGGTCAAAGATCAGGGTGCATATTGTTTTTGGTCTGTCTGTCTGTTGGTTTGTTTGTCTGTCCACAATTTTAACTTTGGCCATAACCATGTGATAGAGACTTCGTATTAATAAGGCATGTTAACGCATTATCCCATAGCCTGTTCTAGTTTTGAAAATAGTTGACTACTTAAAGCAGGTTGAAAGTAAAGCAGAATGCACCTTAAGGCGCATTCTGCTTTACTTTCAGCCTGCTTTAACTCTTTCCTCCCTGAAACTTTAAATGGACAATTCCAGTTTCCATTTTAGTCTAGTCCATTTCTGACTTTTAAGGGTTGTTTTTGTGAATGTTTGGCATTGTGACAAACAGTGAAGACCCTGATCAGAGGGCTCCTTTCGGAGCCCTCTGATCAGGGTCTTCACTGTTTGCATAGGACTAGTGTACTATTCATATGTACACTGTTTGAAAAGCACGCCTATATGCGGGACTAGGGTCCAAAGAGTTAAGCTACCACCTACTGGAATAAAGAAAATATTCCTTAAAATACATATTAATAACTGTATAAATTGGAACTATTTTCCTCAGCGGAGGAATAAACTGAATGCGCTAAAAGGCGCTTCTGTGGGGTAAAGGGTTAACTCAAATCAAGATCTAGAATGAAATAGACTATCATACATGAATGGCCCTGTGGCCAAAACTTTTGAAAAATAAATGTGATAGGGACTTTATATTTGGCATACATGTGTATTCCACTCCAGAAGCTCATGATGAGCTCAGTATCACATGGGTCATGTCAGACAAAGGTCAGGCTCTTTTAGAGGTCAAGGTCACATCAGGGGTCACAGTGGTTCACAACATATCTTATTTTTACACTTCAGCTGATCTCATTGCAATACCTTAGTCTCACTTTGGCTTCTTCATTGCAGGCAGACATGTAATTGTGTGGTATTTCAATACATTTTAAATATTATACCTCAATGTCATTTACAATGTTAATTTCCCATAGGCCACCGTGACATAAAAGTACTGTCAGACCCAGCGGAAAAACAAATACTGTCTTAAAAATACTGTTGCCCGCTACCATAGGTAACAGAATGTCAGAAATGACGTCAAATCCACGTTAACGCGCCAAAACGTCACTTTAGACAACATTAAAACTTTGATCTACAATTAAAAAAGGGGAACCTATGCATGACGGTATATTATACCCTATGCCCGTTTATTTATTTAGATCTAATGGGGAGATACATGTTAGAGTTTGTATAATTCCTTAAAAATCCCAATCTTTTTCTTCTTTTTTTTATTTTATAAAAAGTGAATATCATTATGAATCGTATGCGGATCTAGTTACATTCATGATTCCAGCTAGCTTTAAGAGAGATCTAGATTGCCTGGATAAAGCCCAGGATATGGGTATAATAAAATAAATATCACATGTCTGACAGGGCGACAGTAAAATTGTCAAATTTCGGGAAAATACTGTGAACTGAGGCTTTGCCGAGGTTGACAGTATTTTCCCGAAAGTTGACAATTTTACTGTCACCCTGTCAGACATGTGATATGTATATTCTGGATATAGCAGCCATTCACCCATTTCTCTATAGATACACATTTTTACGCATCTAATTCATGCCTACACTAAAGAAAATAGTTCCAATTTATGCAGTCATGAATTGTATCATAAATATTTACTGTATTCTAGCAGATGATAGCTTAAAGCAGGCATTAAAGTAAAACATAATGTGCCTTAAGGCACATTATGCTTTACTTTTTACCTGCTTTAAGTTTTCACCTGTCTTCAATACTAGAAACAGGCTATGGAGTAATGGATTAAGGCACAAGATTTTCTCCGAAGACACAATATACTGTTATAGATCTTATGTTAAATTCTCCTACCTCAAGCCTTATTTTATTGTGATTTTGTTTATTTCAGCTTCAAGTCTTCGCTACTCTGCACCATTGGCAGGTCGTTACGATGCCTTACAGCGTTATACATGTGGTTGGCAGCCACTCAGCATGACGGCTCTCGTTGAGTACAAGAAACAAGTGACTACAAGTGGGGAAGGTGACTTTAACATGGGCCGTGCCAAGCTCTGGTCAAATATACCAGTCGTGTAGAGGACAGATAACTACTTGTTACGGCGGTCCATACTGACACAACATACAGCCAAACTAGTGAAAGCCTATATTCTATTATTGGCAACTTGGCATGTACAGTAAAACCTCTCTAATACGACCACTCATAGGAATGCTAATAGATTTAATAAAAGGGGACAGCTTAAAGCAAAGTGAAAGTAAAACAAAAAGCTCCTAGAGGAGCTTTCTGTTTTACTTTTACCTTGCTTTAAGAATCCACCTGTCATAAACTCCTAATAATCAACAAAAATTAGTTGTCCTAATAGAGAGGTTTTACTGTATTTGCAAACAGTTTGGACTCTGATCAGATGCCAAATAACTTATACATTTGTCAAAACCTGTAAAGACATTTAAATGGGGAATACTTTCTTATGCTTTTTACACTTTGTTTAAAAAAAAAAGAAAGAAAAGGAAATTTAGAAAAATCTATTTTTAGACCAATAGCAGACAATTGTTGCAGACGGAAAAAACTAACCAGCATGCAAAGAGGTACACAAGTGGAAGGGTGAAGTAAACCACTTGCTGATCACAACAGCTGTATACAATGGTTATCTCCCTTGTCCTTTAAAATAAACTCTAATGGGTATAATTGTAAACCTTTCACAAGGGAGGTAACTTCAATTTCCGTAATCATTTATATATGTGGTGCTGATGAATGACAGAATCTTTAGTTTTACTTACACTTATCTAATATAATGTTATCTGTTATAATGTGTACTTTGTTTATTCTGTTATTTTTTCTGAAAGGGTATTGCTCTTTTCTTATATCTTGTTATGTGTGAATCCTTTACTCCGTAAATACGCCCTTTTACGCATTTCTGTTATTCTTCCACTGCAGAAAATAGTTCCAATTTATACAGTTATATGCTGTGTAAGAAATACTTGTTATATTCTACAAGATGGAAACTTAAAGCTGGTTGAAAGTAAAGCAGAATGTGCCATAAGGCACATTCTGCTTTACTTTTAGCCTGCTTTAAGTGGTCACCTATTTTCAAAACTAGAAACAGGCTATGTTTAATGGGTTAATTGATTTTTAGATATCAATACTCCAGATAAGAGTGAATAAACTTAACATTTCCAGTACTTTATCCACAAAATGCTTGGCTTTGATCACTCCATACAGTCATTTCTGAGAGACATTTCTAATGAGTACATGATTGTATAGTAACACAATCTTGGAAAAAATGATTTTAATATTTGAGTACTCAGTTTATCTGGAGCTTTGAATATGTGTAGTAAAAACATTGCATACAACTGATTGTTGATAGTCCAGGTAAGCGGTTGTGTATCCAGTACTGCTGCAAACAGTGTATAATCTGACCAGGCACTGGGTTACAAACAGTTTTGATTTGTCAAAAGGCTAACAGGTCATGCCTATTTAATGCAATTGCATGTACATGTATTAGTTTTCCTCACAGTATTTTTGTTTGTATTACTATGTATGTATCTTGATATGAATGTTTATATAATTATATTCCATATTATACAGAGCTTGTGCATTGTCTAGTATAGTAATGCATATCTTTAGCAACAACATTTTTTTGTAAGTCTTTAAGACAGGTAGGAGCTCAATGCATACCACTCTGCATCAGAGAGTTACCTGCCTTAACCCATTACCCCATAAATATGCCTTTTTACGACTTTAATTTATTCCTCCACTGAAGGAAATAGTTCCAATTTATACAATAAGGAATATGTAGCAAAAGAAATATTTTCTATATTCTATCAGATTATAGCTTAAAGCAGGCTGAAAGTAAAGCAGAATGCACCCTAAGGCGCATTCTGCTTTACTTTCACCCTGCTTTAAGTTGTCACCTGTTTCCAAAACTATAAACATGTTATGGGGTAATGGGTTAAAGCATTTCATTTCTCTTTTACTGATTTTTCACTGTATAGAGATAGTACTTTATACTGCATTGTTTAATAACCTAGAGTAGTGTAGCTTTGGACACCTGACTGTTTATCTGTACATGGATACTAAGTCTTGCACTTGACATAAATGAAACCTGTTTTGTTTCAAATTAAAAAACATCTAAAACAATCAACAAGAGGCATTTACAGATACACATACCTGCCATAAATAAACATGCCCCCTGATTGATCTGTATCCGTAATGGATCCCTGGTACCGGTAGTTTCAGACGCTTGGCCAGGGGTTGGGCAAAAGTATTACCTATATTGCTATACATGTATATTATCATTTCTCAGTTAACACATCTGTATGACAAAACATTGCAAACATTTGTAGTCTGATCAGACCCTGAGTATGGTAATATGACGTCATATCACAGTAATCAGACCCCAAACTGTTTGCCATTCAGATTTCAATGACTCTTCAAAGTCTTCCTACTTCTATTGTAAATTTGTAATCTACCTGTCTTAAACACCTAATATTTTACTCAATTCACAGGGCTGCCATAAGTTGATCATAAAAATCCTAAGATTTCAAATTTTCAATTTTTCAGGCGCAATTTTACTAATCGTACCTTTAACCTATATAGGTCTGTTTCTTGTTTTGAAGACACATAACTGCTTAAAACAGGTTGAAAGCAAAGCAGAATGCGCCTTTTTATAAATAGTGGTGTTATTATGACGTCATCAAATTGATCTCACACATGTTTGAGACGAGAATATTCCTGATCGTTGTTCGCTTTAGAAAACAGGTACCGGTAGTTATGTGAGAAATAAATCTATTTTGTCAGTACAAAATTAATGAGTTTACTGGGAAATAGTAAAATATTTTGTTATCCTATGACAATACGTTATTTTGCATAATGTTGTTGTGTTTAATTCATGTTAACTGTATGTTTACAATGTATCTTTCATGTAATTTTGCAATCTTTTTAATCTACTGTTTTCTACTATTCTATTTTAGCTTTGTGAGATATATTTACATGCTGTTTGACCTTATGTTTTCTTGTTTTGTATAGATATATTTCTATGTTAGTGTTTTTACAGTTGCTTCTTTTACTTCAAATTGCCAAACTCTGTTAGTTGTACAGTGTAGAAAATGTTATTCTTTCCCGTTTAAACGCAAACGAAACGCAAACGTATCGCATTAAAACTAAGAAAATTACTAGTCATGTAAATCTGTGTGGCAATCAGTTTGGAGCCTGATCAGACGCCGGGTTATCCGGCGTCTGATCCGGCTCCAAACTGTTTGCATTGGATATAATAGTTTTAGCGTAAACGCGTTTATTGGGAAAGAATAATGTTTTCTTTACTGTATCACCTCTAGAATTGTTCTTGTAGATAGCATTTTAATCAGTTCCAAAACAGCCAAAGCACAACAAATTCAGGACAACCGGGCCCAAAGGTTATAAACAAACTCATTGAGTTGAGTCTGAGATCAATCTCATGCATTTGATTGGTCACATTTGAACTGGTTCTACCCAGTTGTCGATTTGTGTCTGAAACAGTGCTTAAAGGGCTTCTGGGGTCTTCCTCCACCTGTAATTAGCTGGACGTCCCGATATGACTGAAATACGGTTAAAAGCGACATAAAATCATATCAAATCAAATTATTGGAGGTTTTTTGTTCCCGTTGTGGCCCAAAATATATTATGAAGAAACTTTCATGTGCAAAGGGTGAAGGTCATGTTATATGTTTTCATTCTGACATGCCAGGGTTCAAGGTTATAAAGGGTTTGAGTTGAGTCAAACTCTTTATAGCCTTGGGACCAGGTAGTATTGCTAGAGGTCACCTCCTTTGAAAGCAAATACAGCGCTCCCTCTCTACAATGACACCCAATGGGAGACAAAAAATATGTGCGTTGTTCGGAGGGAGACGTTGAAGGGAGAAAATTGGCTTACATTCGCAAACAGCTTGAATCCAGATCAGACGACGCGTTACGCGGCGTCTGATCTTGATTCAAGCTATTTGTCACTTGTCATTATAGTTCTTCTGTCAAAATGTTCACTGATATGTAACTTTGAGAAAAAACAGCATACGACAATTTTAAGCAGAAAATATTGCAGTCATGAAAAGGTTGTACATAATTTCGTCTTTGGGGAACGGCGGCAAGCGTCGTTGTGAGGAGGGGATCGTTGTTGGGAGGGCCGTTGTAGGGAGGGAGCACTGTACATCAGAAATCTACCTGCCTTGCAATCGTTGTATCAATTTTTGTTTTTAGAGGCCTAACTTCAGTGCATTTTGAAGTTTGTATGATCTTTCTTGTTCTATTTTTGAGAATTTATTTTATACTATTTTTAATTTTTACCAAAGGATAGCCAAACTTGTGTTTAAAACGAATTGCTTGAAGAAGCATGACCCTCTTCAAAGACAAGTGACTGCTTAATGCAGGGTATAAGCAAGAAACTCACGTAGGAGTTTTCTGCTTTACTTTTGTCCTGCACTAGGCTGCCATTACTGATTAATGTCCATCTGCTATTGGCCTATGTACACTATTCAGGGTACATATGCTCATAAAGTGTTTGAGTTGAGTCTGAAATATCAGACTCAACTCAAACACTTTATAATCACTGGGCCAGGTCAATAAAGCTGTTTTTATTTAGTACTTTTATGTCAAACTTATCAAACCTTGTTAAAGTAATGGCATATACAGTAAAACGTCAATATTACTACCACTAAAATAAATAAGCTCCTTAAGGAGCTTTCTGTTTTTCTTTCACCTTGCTTTAAGCAGCCACCTACCTTAAACACGGAACTATTTATGTAATTTAGTGATCGTAATGGAGAGGTTTTACTGTATTTGATTTAACGATAGTGTTGTGAAGGTGCAAAGAACAAAACCTTAATATCTTACCATCATCACAAACTTGTGTTATGATTCCAGTCAGCAGTTGCTAATGTCATATATTTAGTTTGTTTTGAAAGGTTTGACAATGTCAAGTTGGTATTACATTGGTGAAGACATTATTCTGTCATTGTTATTCTGTCACATTTAAACGTATCTAAACAGTAACCTATTGCAATAACATTTGAACGTATCTAAACAGAAACCTATTGCAATAACATTTGAACGTATCTAAACAGAAACCTATTGCAATAAAATGCAGAAAATGATGGTACAGTAAAATCTCTGTTTAACAACTGCTAATAAAGAAAGCTAATTGATTGTATAAAAGACATGTGATATCTTAAAGCAAGGTAACAGTAACCTTGCTTTAGGCAGTCACTTGTCGTAAACACCTAATAATTATCACAATTTAGTGGTTATAATAGAGAGGTTTTACTTTCCTAAAAAAATGTAGGAAATTTGTTTTGAATCCAAGTGACAAACAGCTTGAAGCCTAATTGTACACTTAGTTACAGTTGAACTTCAATATCTCAAACTTGCTTAACTCGACTATCGGATAGTTCAACACATAAACTGCATTATTTCATGCTCCTTTAAGTTGAACATACCCATATTTCAAAGTTAAAACGTGGCTTAGCCACGTTTAAACTTTGAAATACGGGTATGTTCCATTTAACCGAATTCGAGATATCGAAGTTCGACTGTACTTGTTTTCTGCAATGGCATAACTGATTTATCCCAGACACATTTATTCGGCTAAAACAAGGTATTTGGCACACCAGTGTCCCACTTGGATCAAAAAATGAACTTTAATGTAGCATTTTGAAATTTAGAGCATCAAAAAGTTAAAGCTTTGACCACTCATATCAAATCTTGTTTTAAGTTTGCAGCTTCTACAAATGTATTTTTGTAGAGGTTTTAAAGTATACGTCACCTAAATGTTACGGACACTACATCAGGCATATAACAACACTAATTTTCTTCAAAACATAACATATTTATTGATTTAAACACATAACTTCAAACATGGAATGTAAATAAGATAACTGAAATGAAATATAGTTGAATTCAAATTCAAAACTGATTTTTTTTTAATTTTTATACGTACAGGCGCAAAACTTCAAAAAAATGAACTTGCAACGTTTCACCTAACATTTGTCATCCTCCAAACCCAATGTTAAAATCACATCTATTTGCTAGTACAAGGACTTAGTTTTATATTCCAGTCACTTTTCAATGTTCAAAATGTGTTCAATTATTTTCTTTGGACATACAATTATCTCAAACCACTTTTGTTACGGACACTACAATTCCAAACTGTACCGTTAAGCTACAATGCCAAACTATTTAAAGCAGACTTGTTTGTGTTTTCATATAAGGGTAACCCTTACATTGTCTAATTCACTTGTTTGAAACTTAAAAGGCCCCTTTTGTTTACAATTTCAGGGTTTAAAGTGTCCCTATGGTATTGTCAATCAGCTCTTACGACAAAGTCACTTGTTTGTTTAGGCCATGTGCACAAACCCCCTGATTTTTTCATGTATTTAAGCCAACACTCCTCTTCATATATATTTGTAACTTCTGCCACATAAACACATATGGATTCTTCTTTGGTTTCAAATCAAAAGCAAAAAAATCCCCAGAGTTGTAACTTTTGGACTGTTGAAGTTGCTGTGTGGTATTTTTTGCTGTTTACTGTTTCTTAGCGGTTTCTGTTTCCTGTGGTTATATCATCCTATTCCTATTCTGAAGCAGGTATATATGCTGAAGGCCTAGTTTTGATGGTCTTCATTCACCCTCTGATTGTCCTTTGACTTGCATGTACCTGTAATGGCAAGTTTTCTCTTTTCCCCAGTGACCTTGACCTCAAACTTAGGGTCCGTTTTTTGCTTTTGAAATCTGTGTTTAGGTTTTAAAAAATGCTTATAAATGCTATGACTCTTGATGTCTTGTTTTGATAGTTTTGAGTATATGGACAAGGCCTTTTCATGAACACAAAAAGTTCTGACCCTTATGACCTTGACCTCAGACTCTGTCTTTAAGATTCCAAATGTGCCTTCGGCGAGCTTTATTGTATCTCTGACAACTCTATTCTTTCTAAGAGCAGCTTGTACATTACATTTTGTACTTCAGGATCTGAAAATGCCATCAGGTTAATCTGTAGTATTTTCTTCTGTCTTAGTCAGTCTTCTTCAACCCTGAATATGTTTTAGGGTTTTCTGTTTTCTGACAATTTCTTCTCATCTTAACTCTCAGTGTAGTATTCGCATTTTTCTTCTCAGCTTCCACTTCAAGTACAATTTCTTAACAGCAGATCTAGTTTGTCATAGTGATGAACTCTTGCTCTGATCTGCAAAATATATTTAAGATATATTGCCATTTCAATCGTTAATCATTATCGATTATTTCATAATAATAATTTCATGATTAGACCCAATTGAAATATGCAGCACTATATGCTATCAACTTAAAGTAATAAACTGTGCAGATACAGATCAAAGGGCTCTTAATCCTTTACTCCATAGCCTGTTTCTAGTATTGATGACAGGTGACTACTTAAAGCAGTTTGAAAGTAAAGCAGAATGTTCCTTGAGGTGCATGCTGCTGTACTTTCAGCCTGCTTTAAGCTACCATTTACTAGAATAAAGAAAATGTTGTTGTTTTTATAATATATATTTATGACTGTAGAAAATGGAACAATTTTTTTCAGTGAAGGAACACATTAAAAAGTGTTGAAATGTGTATCTTTGGAGTAATGGGTTAAAAGAGTTTTTTGATGTTGGATCTATAATCGTTTTTCATAAATTGTTTAGGCTTAGATTCTGGGGCCCTTTCAAGATCTCAATAATGTGAGTCTATATTCTATACCATTTGAACTATCTCGTAACCTTTGACCACACAGTTGCACTTCTTTTACTTGCAAGCAGTATAAGTTTTGATTAGAAGGATCTAAACAAGAGCTCTCTGAACCTTTACATTTAGTTATTTTCAAATGCCTCATACATGTTAAGCATTATAACATTTGCACTACAGATCTGACTGAACAGAATTATATTTTAGAAGAATTCATAAATGTTGTCAAACACAGATCATCATGAGTTGGGTTATGTGTGCTTTAGACCATTTGTTTCTGTAGAAACCAAGTCAAAATTGTCTGTAAGTGTATAGCCTGGTCAAATGGCATAGATAATGAAAGAAACAGATGTGTAAATACTTAAATAGATTGCCTTCAATAAATTAAATAGATCATGTAGTGTCCGTAACATTTTTGACAAGAAGAAATAAGGAAAGACATGATTGCTGTGAATCAAACAGACACTAAGGTTTTAAATATGTTGTTTAAAAGGCCTATATGACTTGATACAAGGAACACAATTTTATTTGATGTAATACATGAGTCAAAAAATTCTCAGATTATTTGCATCACTAAATTTGACTTAAATGGTGTTTGAAATATAAGAGAGAAAGATAATGATCACTTATATTAGGTTAATTTCAACATTTGTTTTGTTTCGGAACATTATTTAAAAAAGTCAGATGTAACATTTGAGTGTTGGGCTACTTGAGCATGGTTACAAAGAAATGCCTGTAATATGTTACGGACACTACATTTTATCAACAAGCAATGCTTTAAGTCTTTATTACATACCTTTGCCATCATTTGGACTCAAATTGTTGGTTTTGTCCATTACTCATGACTTCTTTCTTTCAGTTTGACATGATAGAAGACTATTTCAGCCCTTTCTTGTTTAACTGGGCACTGGTCTGGTGAACTGGAAAATTTCTTGGAAGCACACCCCTCTTTCGATTGTAATATAACATCTTACTATTGTTGCATCAAACAAGATTTTCTTGTATTTTCCAAGAGTATTTAAGTGATGGAATAATCCATAACAAAACTTATTGCTCTGCAAAGCAGCAAAACTAAGAAAAAAACTCTTGAAGTTTGATATGATGAATTATCAGTTTAAGTGTACAATTTTTGTAGTGTCCGTAACACTAAAATCACGAAAACAACTATCTTTCAAATCAAAGAAATCTTTAATATTTTAGCTTTTGTATACAAACCTTCATAGAAATAATATTTGGAAATTTAAAATGTCTAATGTAAATACAAATTGACTTTCTAAACCCACTGTTACGGACACTACAGAAAATTCATTTTCCGCTTTTCCGCATTCGAATGCTAAAATTTTATAAATGCAAAGTGCAAATTCAAAGATATTTCGGTATTTCAAACTTTGATTAAAAATGAGTCATTTTAAACACTAACCTCCAGTTTATTGACAATATAGCAGTTCTTTACAGACATATAACAAAGCATACCCTCTGTGAATCTGATGATGAGGCCAAATCACCTATTTCAGTTATACGGTCATAACTTTCTTAATATACTGTCTATTTTCATCATCCACCTATAAAAACTTAGTAAACAAATACATCTATGAGACTGTCTTAATTACAGCTGATTTTAAGGTGGTTAAAATATTGTATTCTGAGCTCAAAATTAAAATTTATTGAAGTGGGACAGCATAACGCTTAAAAATGGCCATTTTTGGGGCATATCTGTTACAATATCTCAACAACGGAGTTAGATATTGACTTAAAATTTTGAGGCTATCAAGATTAGTCATAGCCTCAAATATTGAATGCAAGAAAAGCATTGGTTCTCTATTCAGTTTCTTTCAGTCATCATATAACATCATTTTTACTCTACTGTGCCAAATACCTTGTTTTAGCCGACTGGGAATGAATGACCTCTTCTCCGCTGTATAATGGCTATTCAGTTAGTCCGTCCATATCACAATGCTGTATTGTGATACTGTTCACTGATTGGTTGGTGCTACAGGAACTAACCATTGTAAAAAAATAAATAAGAAAATGTTGCCATGGAAACATGCAGGTGTGTACCATTTCTGCCAAAATGTCTGTGATAAAACTATGAATCTTTACTGCTTATGTTGTTATCTTTTTAAACCAACATTTGGAAGCCAGGAGATTACGTCCCTTGAATGATTCACACTGTCTTTCTTAACCCCTTCCCTCCCTCCTCCCCTCCCCCATTGCCTGTTTCTAATATTGAAGATAGGTGATCACTTAAAGCAGGTTGAAAGTAAAGCAGAATGTGCTTTAAGGCACATTCTGCTTTACTTTCAGCCTGCTTTAAGCCAGCATCTGCTAGAATGTAGAAAGTATTTCTTATGATACATATTCATGGCCTTATAAAGTGGAACTATTTCATTCCATAAAGGAGTTAATTAAATGCATTAAAATGTGTATCTATAGAGTAAATGGGCAGACCCATATATACAACAGGTGCAGTTTTAGCAGGATGAAAGTGAAACAGAAAACTCCTAAAGCAGCTTTCTGTTGGCTTTAACCCTTTCCTCCCCGAAACTTCAAATAGACAATTCCAGTTTCCAATTATTATTGAGCATAGTTTATTTTTGACATTTTAGGGTTGTTTTTGTCAATCTAATAATAATATCACAAACAGTGTAGACCCTGATCAGATGGCTCCTTAAGGAGCCCTCTGATCAGGGTAAACACTATTTGCATAGGACAAGTATATTCTTCAAAGGTACACTGTTTGTAAAGGATGCATATGTATGCGTGACTACTGACTAGGGTTCAAAGAGTTAATCTTGATCTAGACAGTTATCTGTTGTAAGGACAGTTGCCTATGGTGATTTGCATGTATAGGTATAGGTATGAAGGATGTTGGTTGTTTATTAGAAAGATTTACATCCACTCAAAGCAGGGCTCCAGATAAGGGGAGTATTTCAAAAACTAAAACCTTTATATCTGCTTTAAACCCTATGGTGTCACTACTCATTAGAATCGTCTCAAAGAAACGGTTCTAATGAGTAGTAACACCATAGGATTTGGTGCTGTATGAGTGAGAAAATGTTGGGTTTGTTCAGATAACTCCCTCTTATCTGGAACCCTGCTCAAAGCCATATAATGATGCATCAACCCATTCCTTGCAGCTTTAGTCAACACCAGCTCATTGTTGTGAGGACTTGAAGGTGTGAAGGAATCTGGAAAGGGTTATGGGAAGTATTTAAAATGAGAAACACTTGAATTGTTAAGTGAATAGTGGAGTTACCTGTGTACTGCAATACCGGCTGATTATACCCCCTCAAACGAAGTTTGGGGGGGTATACTGGAGTCACCATGTCCGGCCGTCCGGCTTGTCCGGAGCATAACTTCTTAAGTATAAGAGCTATTGACTTCAAACTTCATATACAGATAGATCTCATTGACCAGGAGTGCAGTGCACAAGAACCATAACTCTGTAATCAGTATTTTTGGAGTTATTGCCCTTTGTTGTTATGTTTCTACCCAATTTAGGCTTGTCCAGAGCATAACTTAAAAAATATAAGAGCTATTTACTTCAAACTTCATACATAGATAGATCTCATAGACTAGAAGTGCAGTGCGCAAGAACCATAACTATATCATAAGTATTTATGGAGTTATTGCCCTTTGTTGTTATATTTTTACCCAATTTAGGCTTGTCCGGAGCATAACTTAAAAAATATAAGAGCTATTGACTTCAAACTTCAGATATAGATAGATCTCATGGACTAAAAGTGCAGTGCGCAAGAACCATAACTATATCATTAGTATTTATGGAGTTGTTGCCCTTTGTTGTTATATTTTTATCCAATTTAGGCTTGTCCGGAGCATAACTTCCAACGTATAAGAGCTATTGACTTCAAACTTCAGATACAGATAGATCTCATTGACCAGGAGTGCAGCGCATAAGAACCTCTACTCTGTCATCCATATTTTTGGAGTTATTGTCCTTTGTTGTTATATTTTTATCCATTTTTGGAGTTGTTGCCCTTTGTTATTCTTTTCCAAATTAGGGAGCACTTAAGTGCACACATCAACATTATCCAGAAACGTTTACGTCTTGTGACAAGACCCTACTGGGGTATGAATCACCATTTGTGATAGGTCTAGTTCATTTTGTGACAGTTTTATGCCCCCAGAATCTATGATTCAGGGGCATAAAGTTTTGGCCTGTCTGGCCATCCAGCCATCTGTCTATCTTTGTCACAAAATCTTAACTTTGCCTAAAACTTTTGCACTGCTGGACATATGGCTTTCAAAGTTGGTGTGTGTGTTGCTTGTGTTGAGACCTTTCCAAAAGTGCCAAAATGTTTGCCCTCATGACCTTGACATTTGACCTACTTTTCTAAAAATCTTTCAATGTCTATAACATTTGAACCAGTTGGCATAGAGTTTTTCATATTTGGTTTGTATTTTCCTTGTGTCGGTACCTCCATCCAACCATACCATCTGTCAAGACCTTAACATTAGCTATAACTCTTTCACATTGGCCTTTTAAACCTGGCATGTGACTTGCTTTTGTTAAGACCATTCTGACCATGTCAACATTTTTGCCTTTGTGACCTTGACCTTTACATTTGACCTACTTTTCGAAAAAAATTTAAATGACTTTAACATTTGAACCAATTGGCAAAGGGCTTTTTTGCTCACCTAGTACCAATGTGAACTATTGAGATCGCTGGATGTCCGTCGTCTGTATGTCTGTCTGTACGATCACAGTTGGTTCGTAAACACTCTAGCAGCTACAAATTTCATCAGATCTTCATGAAACTTGATGACAATGTTAGTCTTGAAAAAAAATAGGTCAAGTTTGAATGTGGGTCATGTCAGGTCACAAACTAGGTCACTAGGTCAAATCATAGAAAAACCTTGTTAACACTCTAGAGGCTACACATTTTTTAGGATTTTAATGCAACTTGGTCAGAATGTTGGTCAGAATTGGATCTTCATGAAACTTGGTCAGAATGTTTGCCTCATTAATATTAAGGTTAAGTTTGAATGTTGGTCATGTCAGGTCCAAAATAGGTCACTAGGTCAAATCATAGAAAATTCTTGTTAACACTGTAGAGGCTACAAATTTCTTTGGATTTTAATGTAACTTGGTCAGAATTTTGGTCAGAATTAGATCTTCATGAAACTTGGTCAGAATGTTTGCCTCATTGATATCTAGGTTGAGTTTGAATATGGGTCATGTCAGGTCAAAAACTAGGTCACTAGGTCAAATTATAGAAAAACCTTGTTAACACTCTAGAGGCTACAAATCTAGTTGGATTTTAAGAAATCATGTTCAACATGTTTGCCTCATTGATATCTAGCATAGGTTTGAATGTTGGTCCATGTCTGGCCAAAAAACTAGGTCACTAGGTCAAATCAAAGAAAAACGGTGTTGACCCTCTACAGGTTACAAATCTCATTAGATCTGAATGAAATATTGTTAGAATGTTTGCCTACATCAAATCTAGGTCAAAATCGAGTGTGAATTGTGTCCGGTCAAAAACTAGATCACTAGGTCAAATCATAGTAAAATCTTGTTGGCACTCTAGAGGTTGATTATGGGTCATGTCCAGTCATAATCTAGGTCACTATATAGGTCAATTTTTACATGGTGTACCAGGTGGGCGATTTAGGGCCATAGTGGCCCTTGTATACTAAGTATGTATGTTTCCTATGTGGATACACCTGTAACCATACCATCTTATTAGCTCATCTGAGTCAAAGGCTCAGGATGAGCTATACATGTATACCTTCAATTTACAATATCAAGGTCATTCGTGAATATGGTGTATGTTGGGTCTTCTGGTTCTAGAATGGAGCGCATAATTTACCCTTTTCCTTAAATAGAAATGACAAAGTGATTCAGTTACTTCTTCATGGAACAATCCAAATACATGTATATGCAATGGCAAACTTAAGTTTGCATTCAGTATAACAGAACAGTTTCTCAGGTGAGCGAAATAGGGTCCTCTTGTTTTACCTCGTGACCTTGACATTTGACCTACTTTTCTAAAAATCTTTCAATGCCTATAATAGTTTAACCATTAATAATAAAGCTTCATACTTGATATATATCTTCCTTGTGCCGATACCACTCCAACCACACCCTTTACCTTGTGATCTTGATCTCTATGTTGAACCTCTTTGTACATTGCCAACCATGGTACAGGCTGGAGGATTTGTGTTTCCAACTACAGTGGAGAAAACGTTAACATTCTTTCCCGTTTAAACGCAAACGAAACGCAAATGCTACACACTAAAATGGAGAAAATGGCAACTTATTTATAAATCTGACTATTCCTTTTAATCTGAGTGACAAACAGTTTGGAGCCTGTTCGGACGCCGGGTTACCCGGCGTCTGATCTGGCTCCAAACTGTTTGCATGGGAAATAATAGATTTAGCGTAAACGCGTTTATTTGGAAAGAATAACGTTTTCTCCACTGTAGGATACACTGTCCTTATTCATTATCAAATAAAGTGATTACACTTCTTATTCCCCCACGACGATTAGTCCGGAGCATAGTTTTGCCAATGTCTGTCCGTCCATCCGTTCATACTTCTGTTGTTTGCCGGGTCACATATACGGTACATAGATTTGTCCGCCCATCCTTTTAACATCTCTGAACCCACTGGCCTAAATTCAACAAAACTTTATCAAAAGCATCAGTATATAGAGCAGGGGAACGAAAAACAGTTAAAATTTTGTGGGTATTTTCTGTTTACTATGGCAACCAAACACCAAGTATTAAAATTTTATCTTGAAATAGTCGACTAGTCAGATTTTAAAAGTATTTAGAAACATTCATACGGTGAGGGTCTTTTAAAGTTTTTCAAGAATTCGATTCCATCAAAAACATGGGGTATGGTCATTTTCCGTATTCGGTAATATTGAATTTAAGGTTAAGAACCTTCTATATGTTGTGTTTTAGGTTAGTAGCGTTAAAAAGTTGGTCTGTATATCAAAGCATAGAAAATGCTTCTTAACACTGTAGGGGCCAGATTTTTAGTTCTCCAAATTCATGAAACTTGCTCAGATTGATCACATTGACAAAATCTAGGTAATAAAGTTGTACGAATTACTTAATTAGGACCAAAAGGCGGGTCAGTAGGTGGAATCATAGGAAGAGATCCAGATTACTCCAGGGCCCACATTTTTTACCGTAATTTCAGAACGATCACCTTGACAAAATCTACGTCAAGTATGAATATGGTTTATGTCCGACTAAGAGTATGTCAGTAGGTTTAATAATAGCAAAGGCTTTTGAACCATATGGGGCTATATTTTAAGCCCCAAATTCACGAAACTTGCTCAAAATAATCACCTAGACAAAATCTAGGTAATGTATGTACATGTATATGAGTTATGTCAGGTCAAAAAGTAGACCAGTAGGTAAAATTATAGAAACAGCTGTTGAACACACTTGAGACCATATTGAATCTTACTCAAAATGATCAGCTTCAAATTATTATTATTATTATTATACCCGATTTATATAGCGCTCTTTTCACACAGGAGTTGTGCGTTCAAAAGCGCTTCACATGAAATTATATAAATGTACCTACAAAGCGAGAAAATACCAAATAACTACATTCACAATAAAACATGATCTACATTATGGAATTACAGGGAAACATGGAAATTCTTTCAATATTGTTATCAAGATTATAAAAATTGTTATGTTTAGTTTGTAAAAATATCTACGTCATGGGTCAAAAAGTAGGTCAGTGAAAAGGCTTCTATCAAAATGTTGTCTTGTCCAGTCAGCTTACATGTGGGCGAAATGAGAGTCATGACCTTCTTGACCTTGTTTTCATGCAGCTATAAGGGGCATCACATGTGACTTGTTGACACAACCACGTCTTTAAACTTACTTTAATAAAATCTCATTCTACTCTGTTCAGTGGATCAATGTCGCCAAGGTTACATACATCAATGTCAGCTCTGGCAAATGATATTACCTATTTGTTTTCTTGAGTGATATCACTTATTCGAATAAGTGATATCCCTTTTTCATATAGGTGACATCACCTAATAACTTTCTGAATAAGTGATATTACCTATTCGAAAGAGTGATATCACCTATTGAATGAGTGATATCTATTTCAATAGGTGATACCACCAAAAATAATATTAAAAAGTAAAACGGCACCCTAGGATACTGTTTTACTTAAATTATTCAAATTGTCAACACGAGAAACAGAATGTCACCCCGAGGCGAAGTCGATCCTGATCAAAATTCAGAATTATTAACTGACCCAGGCTGTTTAACTACCGGTATCCGTCAAGAGGATATTGACTACCCTGCAATTTGCATCAATGGGTTTTGACTATCCTGTCATTTTCACAAAGGGGATTTCGACTGCCCTGTCAATGTTTGACATAGGGGATTCTGACCAAGGGATGTTTGAGCGGTTCGCTTTTTTAATATATGGACGACAAACGTTGTATAGACAATCATGTGATGCTGTATGTAATAAACATGTTTATATTCAACTGTTTTCATGAGCATGCTGTGATGAAAGTTTAATTGTTTATGTACACATGCAATTTTAAACTTAAGTTGGATGATTTAGGTTTGTAAATAATCGTCACATTTTAAGAACTACGCTGTCTCTCTTAACTCATATTTGACTATTCTTTACAGTTTACATATACTCATATTTTGTATATTTTATCATGTAGACCTATGAAAGTGAGACATAAATAAAATAAAACCAGTTGTCTATCTATAAAGTCTGGATTTACAACCAAGCTGCCATGAATACCACGACACGTTTTGTGCATAGCACTCATAGACTGCACTGAGAGGAATGGATGGAATTAACTTCCAGTCCTCTCCGACAAACGGCGCAGTGGAATGTACCGGTGTCACGGAGAAGGTCATGATCCAGTCCAGAGACCATAAATTTTGTCTTTTTTTTTATCCCCGTCCACATCCTACCCCCCCCCCCCCCCCCTTACCCCGATCTTTGATCGGGCGCATACCGGTATTTTGCCATGTCTGTTTGTTTTTTAGATTGTTTGTTTGTCAGCAACTTTAACGTTGGCAATAAATTTTGAACTACACTCAATACACACTCAATACATGGCGTGTGTGTTGCCCATATGAAGAGGTATATAAATGTGTAGGTTTTGGGCATGTTGGGTCAAAGGTCAATGTCACAGAGGTAAAAATGTTCAAATATTTGAAATGGCAATAAACTTTTACCCGCAAGGGATATGGACTTCATATTTCATATTTGGTAAACATATTGTACTAAGTAAGGGACTTTGAATATGTATATCATAGACATGTTAAGTCAAAGGTAAATGTCACAGAGGTCAAAAGGCCAAATTTATTCGAAACCGTAACGTTGGCAATAACTTTTGAACTTGATTTGATTTAATCATATTTTATTGCATATATCAGATATCATATACATTTATCGACTAACATGTACACAGTTTTTACAGCATATATGTATACAAATTATCAAATGATTACAATATATTGCAAACGGGTTGGGCCACAAGTTATACCAACATTAGAGAAGGCCCTTCCCTTGAACTTTTGAACTATAACCAGTACACACTAAATATCATTGTGTATATGCAAGCCATATCAAAAGGTACATGGATATGGAGGTTTTGGGCGCATCGTGCCAAAGGCCGATGCCAAAATATCAAATATTTGATTTGAACCTCAAGAGATAAGAACTTCATATTTGCTATCAACATTGCCCTAAATAAGAGAAACTTGATAATGTATATTTTAGACATTTCAAGTCAAAGGTCAAGGTCACAGAGGTCAAAAGGTCAAATTTTATTCGTAACCTTAATGTTGACAATAATCTTTGAACTATAACCAGTACACACCCAATACATGCTAACCTTATAGGCAGGGACATTATGAAATGTCCCTTTTATGAAATGAACCTGATATAGGTCAAAGGTCACACAGGTCAAAGGTAAAATATTAGAAATTACAATATATTAACCTTCGACCAGCAAACGATAGGGAATTCATGTTTGGTTCATATGGCACTAGATCTAATTGAAGGAATTTAATGTGTATGTCTTAGACATGTCAAGTCAAAGGTCAATGTCACAAAGTTCAAAAGGTCAAATTTATTCGTAACTTTAAATGTTGGCAATAATCTTTGAGCTATAAACAATACGAACTCAATACATGTTTTCCATATGAAGAAGTATATGACTATGCAGGTTTTGGGCACAATTAATGGGTCAACGACGCACTCTTCCAGCGAGTCTGGAGAACCATTATTGCAAGGTCATCGGCAGCTCCAAAGGACTACCCCGATAACTTGTAGCCTGGCGTGGGGTCACTAAGGTTCGGACACCTAAACCGTTTATCCGCGCATGCGCACTTACACAGTGAATGAATGTAACATTTTTTATTCCAAAACGCAAACACAACAAAAAGTCTTTAAAGTAGTCAACAGAGAATCCAACAAATGAATTTTAAAAAATGCGTACATACCGTAAACAAACATACCCCCTGATTATTTTTTTGTCTCTGAAGCTTTCTGATACCTTCGGATGATCTGATTTATGACGTCATAGGAAAGACTTGTGACGTCACGTTTGAAACTTTAGTTCACTTTTAGGATACTACGAGATATTTATTATTTACACACGAAGGTCAGAGTAAAAAACAGTCAATAATCTTAGTAGTTTCTTCATCAAAAGTCAAATGCTTTTCTTTCCAACGTTTTGACAGAATTCCGGCATGCTGACGCGAGTGGACTGTGTTCCATTTCGTGTAATTTGTAAAGTGTCCGAAGCTTAGTGACCGGACTGTCCGAAGCTACCAGAATTGACGATATATGCATATGCCACATCAATCTGCAATAACATGTCGGGTATTTTTTTTTCAGCAGCATATTTAGAACAATGATCTGTTCCCTGCAAATACTATCCTCCTCCTATCCCACTAGGGGCTCCATACACACAGATTGATTAATTTTAAGAAGCTGGAATAATTCTATGTTGTAACCCAGACTCGCAGTTCCAGATGGTAGCATTTCATTTTTCTATTAGTTTAAACATATTTATTGCATATAATATACATGCAGGGGATTTGGCTACAAGTTTTTACAACATTATATAATGCCCGCTCTCTATTCTTTAATTATTCGTTCATTCATTCATTCATTCATCCCAATCAACACATTTTTATTTTATGTTTTTAATACAATATATATTATATATCTATACAGTGCCCCCTCTCTACAACGACATCCAACGGGAGACAAAAAAATATGTGCGTTGTTCGGAGGGAGTCGTTATAGGGAGGGAAATTGACTTACATTTGCAAACAGATTGAATCCAGATCAGACGCCGCGTAACGCGGCGTCTGATCTGGATTCAAGCTGTTGGTCACTCGTAATTTGTTTTCTGTCAAAATGGCCATTATAGTGTCACTTTGAGAAAAACAGCAGATGAAAGTTTTAAGCAGACTACACACCAGTAAAAGCGTTAGACACAATTGTCCTTTTTATGGAACTGTGGTAAGGGTCGTTGTAAGGAGGAAGTCGTTGTTGAGAGGGCCAATGTATATGTTTTAATATGTTTTCAGGGGCAGTAATCCATACAAGAATAAAGACCGCAGTGCGCCGAATTAAACTTCTTATCGGCACGACGGTCGTGTCGATAAACACTCCGTTTTATACCGAGCCAATATGTCTGTTTGTTTACACTTTGCTAGGCAGCAAAATCAACGGATCAATGAATACGCGTGTACATTGATTGATAAAGTTCAATACCCTTACAGAGTAAGACCCCGTAAAAGAAACATGTTCAATTTGAAACCACAGAATAACTGACTCTTATATGATTGGCAAATTTTGCCATCAACACGACCAGATAAATTCAATCCGAGGATAGGCCATTATAACATTCAAACTTATTCCTTGATAAATCATGGATGACTCTAAGACAAATGACCTCTCAATGCAGGGCTAATAGCTACAAGTAGTTAGTACAAGACTACATAATGTAGAAATTTAATAAAATAGCTCCTGTAGATTAAGAGTTTTATGTCCTGCATTAAGCTGCCACCTGCTAATATTTAAGCCTTAATTAACACACAAAAGTCTGAAGTAAAATTTTAGTTCTAACATTTCCTGATGTAAGCATAATGTAAAATGGAAATTTTAAAAACGTGACAATAGTACTTTTGGATAAATGCCACTTAAAGTGATTTAGCTATTTTGGTTACGTCTGATAGGATTTTGTTCCTAATATTTCCGTAGACTAATAATAGATCTAGATAGCATTTCTTTTTCTCAACTGAGTGATTTCCCAACTGCTGGAATGTAGCTTAACCCTTATCATGCTAAGCCCAACTTGGCTAATATTTTAAAACATTTTGGATCCAGATCAGATGCCATGTTACATGACGTCTGATCTGAATCCAAACTGTTTCACACTCATATTCATAGTTTTTTTCACTTTAAAATAATATAAAATGTGATTTTTACATTTTTCGCAGAGGATGTATTTGAAGCAGACAATAATTTAGCATGATAAAGGTTAAGAGTTAATTTCTGTTAAGCACTACTGTAAACTTGTGTACATACCATGTGTCTTGTGTACACGTTTAACAACTAGACTTATCTAGTATACCGGACCCAAATTTGCATTGACAGAGAAAACCCATAGACTGCTAGTTTATTTATTGGAAATTTGAATGATAAGCAGTGTGTATGTGAACATTTAAAGGTGTCGTTTGAAATAAATGGAAAGTAGGACGTTGAGTGACGATCAATCAATAGTGGTTGGATATGTGACAAGAATATTTATATTGTGACTTGGATATCAAAAGCAGTTGACCTTCCATTTGTAATTTTGTGTTTTGTTTCTTTAGACCATTCTGGATTTTGAAATTGTCATTTCTGAACGTATCATTTTACACACAGATTAAATGGTGAGTGTTGAAATGGTCTATAGTTTTATAACATTATTCTAAGGCTTTGACTTTTTTAATCTTTCATTTATAATGTGTATGCAATTTTGCTGTATGATAGACTTGTTGAATTAAGCGTCTTGGTTGAGTTTTATCCACATAATATTAACACCTATCTTAATTCTCATATTGCTTTCACTTTATATAAGCAGGAACGTATCTATGTCTCTGATATAAGACAGTCTTGGTTGCTTTAAGCAGGCTGAAGGTAAGGAAATTTCTGCTTTACTTTCAGTCTGATTTAACAAAGTTCTGTCAGGATGTAGGAAAAGTTTCTTAACCCGTTACAGACATTACCCCATAATAACCCCTTTTTAGGCCTTTAATTTATTTCTTCACTGTAGAAAATAATTCCAATTTATACAGTTATGAATATTAATCCAGAGATTTTTTTTCCAAATTCTAGCAGATGGTAGCTTAAAGCGGGCTGAAAGTAAAGGCTTTAAATGGATACCTGTCTTTAAAACTTGAAATAGGTGATGGGGTAATGGGTTAAGGCATTTATCAGGACATAATTGGTACATATAGAAACAAGAAAAGCCATTTCTACAAGGGATATGTAATTTGTGTTGGAAAGTTAATTCTATAAAGGTAATTGCTTTTTAGAAATGAAATAGGACGCTATTACAGTTGAACTCGAAAACTTGAGCTCACCTAAGTCAAACACAAACATGCCAGTTTTGAAGAGACTTGATAATAAAAGAAAGTATATAATCACTCACAGTATCTTATTATTCTAGCCTTATCCATTCTGTTGAGCCTTTTTTTTTTTTTTTTTTTTTTTTGTAAACAAATATTGGTTGACCTAGTTATAAAAAACTTTAAAAAAATAGCAAGTTTGAGTTATTCAGGTCTGACTGTATGTGATTGGGCAGTTAAACAATTTTTTTTATACATGTAACTTGTTTGTCCTCTGTATGTCAGAAAAAGAAGAGAATTGATAACAACTCATAACTGTAAGCTAGTTCCAGTCCAGGAAGTAATCTGTATCGTCATCGTAACTTGTCCTTTGTCAGTCCTTACAGCAGGTTGGTCTCGCATATCTAACCATTATTTAATGTATAAACATATATTTTAACTCTTTGCTGCTAAAGTATCATCTGCATTAAAATTGTCATCTGAAACTTTATGTCAAATTCATATTTTTATATTTTGTCAGAAGAAGTATTGATTCAAGTGTTTAACAGTTTGGATCTTGTTCAGACAGAGTTCTAAGTTACTTGTTATCTGATCTAGATCCAAACTATATGTATTAGCTAACTCCATAGGATTGGGACATTGGTAGTGAAACATTTGATGACTTCATGAAACAAGAAGTATGAAAAGCTGCTAATATATATCATAGAACTGTAGCATAGCAGTTACCAGTAAATCTGAAAGTTTCATTTAACCCATTACCCCATAGCAATTTCTAGTTATAAAGAAAGATGATCACTTAAAGCAGGCTGCTTTCTGCTTTACTTTCAGCCTGCTTTAAGCAATTATCTGCTAGGATTTAGAAATTAACTATTTCTCATGATACATAAAATAATTATTCATCACTGTATACCAACAAACTATTTTCTTCATTGGAGGAGGTAAATTATAGGCGTAAAAAGGCATATTTTTGGGGTAATGGGTTAAATAAGTACAAGCAGAGATAACTATACTATTATAGATCAGTGAAAGACCAGCTGATAATTAGCATATCTGTGACAAAATTGATTTGTTCTACAATTGATCATTACTTTACCCCTCACAGGTATGGGTTTCTATCCTGGCTCCGAGGTTATAAAGCGTTTGAGCTGAGTCTAAACTCATTCCCAAGCATTCTATTGGTCAGATTTGAGCCTAGGCTCAAATCTGACCAATCAAATGCTTGGGAACACACTCAGACTCAACTAAAACGCTTTATAACCTCGGAGCCAGGCCTTACCATTGAGCATTCGGTTAAACCTGAAATCAGGTTCAGTGGTTCTATCCTAATATTTATATGTTTATTATGAATAATGGCAGTTTCTAACCCTCCTTATGCAAGTAGCATATATATTAATGACTTGTGTTGGATGTTGATGAGATCAAGAAGCTGAGTATCTTAACTCACATGTCTCCAAGTTCCAAACTGTGCGACGCTGAAATTGTTCAGATAAAAAAAATTATAAAGAAGAAAAGCATTTTTCCAAAAGACATTGGGGTTAATTAAAAGTTGACTGTAAAGAAAAAGGACAACTTGTCAGTACACAATGGGTATCTGACCAAGGTCTTCCTCAAACTGTTATGGGCTCCAGGTAAAGACTCAGTCACAACTGTTTGAATCGTACATCCTCTGTGGATCTTTTGCTGTATGTGATAGTAACAGATAAGGCAGAATGTATACCCTTACAGCCTACCATAAACCGTAGTATAATTTTTCAATTCTAAATCAAGGCCAATAACTTTGAATAAATGTAGAAATAGAAGCCTTGGTCACAACTGGTTGTAAGATTACCCTACAACAAAGCAATTAACACCAAGTATTGCACGGGTCACGCATATTTATCCTGCACAATTTTAAGCCTGCAGACTGCTGGTATGCATGTATGATGGATGTTGATTTAGAATAATGAGCTGCAATTTGTCAAGAAGCATAAAAGACACACTAGTGTGCCATGCTTTCGAAGTAAGGAACATACAGGTCAAAAATACTCCTTCTACTCTTCTTTCTTTCAGCATTCAGACTAACAGGTGTAAAGTGATCAATCAGGAAGAAGGCTTTCTGCATTACTTTATTTCTTCATGCAGCCAGGGCTCCAGATAAGGGGGGTATTTCAAAAACTAAAATCTTTATTTCTGCTTTAAACCCTATGGTGTCACTACTCATTAGAATCGTCTCGAAGAGACGATTCAAATGAGTAGTAAACACCATAGGATTTTATGCTAAAATAAGTGAGAAAATGTTGGATTTCTGCAGTTTACTCCCTCTTATCTGGAGCCTTGATGCAGCTGTTTCTTTTCATAAAAACGACCATGAGTCATATATTTGGTGCCACTTATGAGAGGTTTTATGGTATATTAGTACACTCTTAACCCTTTACCCCATAATTACGCCTTTTAGGCATTTAATTTATTCTGTCACTGTAGAAAATAATTCCACTTTATACAATTATGCATATCTTTCCAAAGAATTGTTTTCCATATTCTAGCAGATGGCAGCTTAAAGCAGGCTGAAAGTAAAGCAGAATGTGCCTTAAAGCGCATTCTGCTTTACTTTCAACCTGCTTTAAGGGGATACCTTTCTTCAAAACTAGAAACAGGCTATGGGGTAATGGGTTAACCCTTTACCCCATAGCTTGTTTCTAATATTGAAGATAAGTAACCACTTGAAACAGGCTGAAAGTAAAGCAGAATGTGCCGTAAGGGGAATTCTGCTTTACTTTCAGCCTGCTTTATGCTACCATCTGCTAGAATATAGAAAATATTTCTTATATTACATATTCATGACTGTTTAAATTGTAGTGATATTCTTCTTGGAGAAATAAATTAAATGCACTAAAAGGCACTTCTATGGGATAAATGGTTAAGCCAAGAGATATGTTGAGTTCATGCCAAAGACATATTTTGTGTTGAAGTAGAACTTACAGTATACAGAAGAAATAGTACATGTATATACATACATGTGTCACATTAAGGATAATGATCACCAATAAATACAGTAAAACATCTCTATTACGATCACTAAATTATGTTATTTATTAGAGTGTTTACGGTAGCTAGGTGACCGCTTAAAGCAAGGTGACAGTGAAACAGAAATCTCCTTTGGGAGCTTTCTGTTTCACTTTCACCTTGCTTTAAGCTGTCACCTCTCTATTATACAATCAATTAGCCTTCGTTTTAGTGGTCGTAATAGCGAGGTTTTACGGTATATATATATATAGTTAACCTATTCTGGTGACTTCATTGAAATAAGCCTATATATATTGGACCTAGATTAAAGACTCCCCAATGATATTATTAATTTTCTGACTAGGATCCAAACTGTTTTATCAAATGTAGAGGTGAGTAAGAATATTCTGAACAGAATTTATTATCAGTTTTGAGTACCCATGTGTATTTCTTTTAAAGAATTGGTAATTGACCCAGTCCTACGTGACCCTCTGAGGCTCTCTGATAATGTCTGAATTGGCTAAATTTGTGACCCTTCTCATGCTATGATAGGTTGATGAATTACACCTATAGAATAGAGAAACATAAGACATAAATACGCTAACTGGAGATTGATATCTACAGGTTTGACTGTCATGAGTTTCATAATCCAACAGATAAGCTAAATATTCATTTATTTTTTACCCGACCTGATATTGTAACGTTACAGCCTGTAAACAGTGACACAACAGTAACGCGTTCAGTTACCTTATCAATTGCATCGATTGCATCAAAAGACGTAACAATTTAACAAAAACGACCTGTTTGCACGATATAGATTGCGAACGGCACGAACGGCCTCAGAGGTAGTGAGCCAAGGCTAACGAGAAAAAACAAAATGGCAACAAATGAGTTTACAAATACAGCGAACAGTCCCCGAGTTAATTTCTCATCAATAAACCAACATTTTCTGATACTTAATGTATCAAACAAAGCAGCTTACATCTATGCAGCTAAATCTTATTTTTATATGCGTTAAAATTTCAGTTGATTTGTACACTTTTGCGTGTGTTTTTCCGATTCGTAAATAGTTCGTTTGTACCCTTGAAAAGTAAATAAACTTGGGGGCGCAATGAGTTATTATTGAAGAATATTGGATAATGTTAGATGTCGTACTATGAGGGTTGTTTGCATTGGTTAACGTTGCCGTTCTCCGATACAGTACTTGAACACCCTACAGGCTTACATAGATGGAAGAAGGAACAAAATACATGTTGATTACATGTGCAATGCCCAAATAGAAATGCTGGGAAAGCTGTTTACAGCTTGATTTGGTGGTGGTAGGTGGGGGGAGGAGAGGGGAGGGTGGAGAAAGAGGGAGGGGGGTCAGGGGGGCGGAGTGGGATAAATTTCCTGTTACATCAGTATTTATCTGACATTTTCACACAAGATGTTTGACTATTTCAAGTCTATTTGAAAACAAATCTGTATGCTTGTTTGTTGTGTTTTGAGGGAGATACAAAACCTCACATACATGATTTCATTTTGTCATTACAGAGGAGTATTAATACCATGATTAAATCATAGAATGGGTAGTGGCCAGTCATCTCAACCACAACAGACCCAGTCTGCCCCACCCACTGCAAGAACTACACCCAAACCCAGGCGCAATCAACAGTTTCAAGAAGTCCAGCTAAACCCTACTGGGGGAAACCCCAAGGGTCGCCCAACAGGACGAGCCCAGGGTTCAAGCCCTAATCCCCATCAAGCCACAAACCCCCAAGGGCGCAGTGGGCAGCGCGGTCAGGACCCGGGGGCATCTGGAAGTCAGACTGACAGGTCCACAAGACAGCAACAACAGCAACCTAGACAGGCAGCTGCAGCAAATGGGAAAAGGGTATGTATGGCAAATGCTCTAACCCAATACCCCATAAATATGCCTTTTTACGCCTTTTATTCATCCACTGAAGAAAATAGTTCTATTTTATACAGCCATGAATATGCATCATAAGAAATAATTTCTATATTCTAGAAGATGGTAGCTTAATGCAGGTTGAAAGTAAAGCAGAATGCGCCTTAAGGCGCATTCTGCTTTACTTTTAACCTGCTTTAACTGGTAACCAATCTTTAATATTAGAAACAGGCTATGGAGTAATGGGTTTAAAACACTATGCATTTTTGTTCACTGTAAAACCTTGTGAGGTAGAAGTATCTCCTTCAAAACTCTAACAATGATGACTTTTCAAAACTTGGATAGATACTTAGTTGATATTGGTAGATATTTCTTTTTTGAGAACTATAAGTGACACTGTTAAGAGACAACTATCTATGAAAATGTAACACTAGATTAGGATTTACCTTTGTAACCAAAATGGCACAAGATTGTATGATTCAATCATGAAATGGGCATTCTACTTGCTTATCAAGGAGCTCGTGCAAATGCGGATTTAATCTACTATACAGTAAACCTTTACTGGTACAAACACACAAAAAGGCTTGTTTCTGTATGTAAAGCATGTGATTGCTCAAATCAAGAAGATCTGAAAAAAATAGTTTCAATTTATACAGTCAAGAATATGCACCATTAGAAATGTTTTCTGTATTCTAGCAGATAGTATCTTAAAGCAGGCTGAAAGTAAAGCAGAATGTGCATTAAGGGGCATTCTGCTTTACTTTCAACTTACTTAAGTGGCCGCCTGTCTTCAAAACTAGAAACAGGCTATGGGATAATGGGTTAAGCAGCCTCCTGCTATACTTTCATCTTGCATTAAGCTGTCACCTGTCTTTAACATTATCGATTGGTCTTTTTTTAAGAATCTGTTTTGAGTACTAAAATTGGTAACCATTAGCAATCTACCAAACATCTATACCATCATAGGCTGCCAGTCTTACATACACTTCTTGGAACTCTGAAATATTCTAACAATGACTTTCAAAATAGTCCTAGACATGAAAGTTTCTCAATTTAATAAATTATTGTTTCATAAATTTAATTTAAATGTATAATAGGTTTAATCAAAATTGCTGATTTCAGTAAAAATCAAGAAAATTTATAGAATTTATTATACATGTAGTATGAAATGGTGTTATCAGTTCTGTCTGTGTGTTTTTATCCTCCAATGCACTAAATGTTCAATTGGAACCCAATCATCCAGAGTCATCAGTGTAAATTACATACACCTACCGCAGGACTCCAGATAAGAGGGAGTAAATTGAACAAAATCAACATTTTCTCACTCATTTCAGCATCAAATCCTATGGTGTTACTACTCATTAGAATCATCTCAAAGAGACGGTTCTAATGAGTAGTGACACCATAGGGTTTATTTTAGAAATAAAGATTTTAGTTTTTGAAATACCCCCCTTATCTGGAGCCCTGCTACCGGTAGGTCAAACTGATATAGCATTATATTGGTGAGCTTTTGTGTTGAAAGCAAAACGCTCATTTAGGAGCTTTCTGCTTAACTTTCATCTAGCTTTAAGCTACCACCTGAAATTGATGTCGTCAGTTATTCAAATTTAGTACATTTATCAAGACAGGATAGAGGCCTTATATGGTGCTTGTTAGAGGAAGGGGCTAACCCATTACTCCATACCTTGTCAGAGCACCAGATAAGGGTAGTTTTTCAAAAACTAAAATCTTTATGTCTGAAATAAACCCTATGGTGTCACTACTCATTAGAATCGTCTCGAAGAGACGATTCTAATGAGTAGTAACACCATAGGATTTGGTGCTAAAATGAGTGAGAAAATGCTTGATTTGTTGAAATAACTACCTCTTATCTGGAGCCCTGCCTTGTTTCTAGTTTTGAAGGCAGGTGACCACTAGAAGCAGGCTGAAAGTAAAGCACAATGCACCGTACGGCACATTCTGCTTTACTTCCAGCCTGCTTTAAGCTACCATCTGCTATTATATAGAAAACTATTTTCTTCAGTTGAATAATATATTAGAGGCGTTAAAAGGTGTACTTATTGGGTAATGAGTTAAAGTGCCCTATGACGTATATATGGAGAGGATTTAAATGTTAGTCTAAGCTGTTTGTAAATTCATATGGTTCTTTTTTCTTGTGACGCAAATAATACAAATCTGTGTATAAATTATTAAGATAAGAAGTCAAGCATAACGAACAATACATCATTAATGCCAAACCTCTATTAAAACAATCAGAATTGGTCATGCTTGACTAACCAAATGCTGGTTTAAAGGAGCACATCATACACAGTCAATATTTGTTATATGGTGGTGAAGATATGTAATTCTTTCCCATTTAACCCATCACCCCGTAGCCTGTTTCTAATTTTAAAGAAAGATGAACACTTAACCGAAGCGACTTTTAGCGCATTCATTTTATCATGGAGAAAGGACAAATGGAGAAGTTACTTATACTCAAATCTGCATTTTCCCGAAAATGGTGTCGTCCGTTACCTGTATGTGCGATAACGCTTAATCGATCGATAATTCAACTGCACCGGTACGCCGATAGCGGGCTATCGCGTTTTTTTATCGTGTTGAATGGTTACCTACTGTTAGTTTAAGTTACATAAAATCCTTAATTTTCACCCGATTTTCATTATAATGGTCTTAAAAGAAGGCTAAGATATTTATCTTTCACTTGTAAAAATAACAGATTTTATTTTTCAAAATTGATCAGTTTTATGGCGAGTTAAAGAGTGGTTTCCAAATGAATTTGCCGATAAAAGGGAGCAAGCACTCGGGCATAAATATATCACGCCCCGTTACAAAACCTTTCATAAAACCCTCAATTTTCCACCGATTTTCAAAGAAATGGTCTTAAAGGAAAGCTTAGATATTTTTCTTTCAGTTGTAAAAATGCAAGTGTTTATTTTCGAAATCGACAAATTTTATGGCGAGTTAAAGAGCGATGGCCAAATGAAATAGTCGATAAACGAGAGCAGGCGATCGCGAAATATATACTACGTCCCGTTTCAAAAACTTGAATTTAATCCATAATTTTCGTCCGATATATATTATATATTTAAAAAAAAAAGGTCTTGATATAATGCCGTGACACTTATCTTTCGGTTGTTAAAATACCAGGGTTTTTCTTGAAGCGAAAAAAGTAATGATGACCTACAAAGGTTGCTGGCTAATGAAATGACTAGACCAACTCGCGTAAGAAAAGAATTCCTTCCGTATAAAAACTTAAGCAAACTTCTAAACTTCTAAAAATGTGTTCATGCATTGTTACAATGTTCTACATGGAGGAGATATTTCCTTGGAAGCAAAAATAAAAATCCATTTTGTATGTAAAGAGACATTTGAAAGGAGTGCGCGTCAAACGGCCAAAATCCAAAACGGCCAAAGTTGTAACTGTATTATTATGTCGTATGTGATCATTATTATTATTGAAAGGAAAATTAGAATTATTAACATATTACTTCAAAAAAATGAATTTAGGGTTAGTTTTACATCCAGACTAAAATATACATATTATCCGTCCCATTTCTATGAAAGAGGTAACAGTTTGCATTATCTTCAGAAATTAATTGCAAACATGATAACATGAGATCTCCGTTTCTTTCTGCTTTACTTATGTCTTATATAACGGAGTAAATTATAAAGCAGCCAATGCCTTAAGCAATCTATTTTACTGACTGCTTAACTCTTTGCCTGCTGATCGCGACTTTACTTTTTTTTTGCAAACAACTTGGATCAAGATCAGATGCCGCGTAACACGGCGTCTGATCTGGATCCAGAATGTTTGACACTCGTCCTTAGCTTTATTTACTTACAAAATGTCTACCATATTACACATCACAAAGGAATGTGACACATTACGTAACCGTATACAGAACCCGCACCAAATTAGCAGGACAATTATCAGCGTCATAAAACTGTCCCAGCATGAAGTCCATGCTTCTTGAACATGCCGATTATCTATGAAGATGGACACCAGCGGGTTGCCACATTAATGAAAAAGATCAATGCTACCCGTGCGTGTAACTTGAACATGTGTTTTTGACTTCTGTAACCGCATGATGTTTATATATTATACAAATCACAAAAAATAAAGATAATAGAATTGAATTAAACAAAAAAACAAAAAAAACCCAAAAAAAACCCCAACATCAATGCACCTGGTTTGGTTGATGACTGGATTAACCCTCTCATTACTGAATATCAGTAACATGATGACTATTGCAATTGCAAACAGTTGTAATCCAGACCAGGCTGCAAAAATGTCGGATTCATAGAGTATGTCTCTTGAAATATAGTTTACCCCTTTTTCAAATTAAGCTCTTTATGACACACTTTACCTTTTCTCCGCATGAGGATCATCAGAGAGACAGACAGACATTCATACAGAAAGATGGAGACAGAAAAGAAGAAGCGAGAGACTGACAGACAGAGATAAGAGAAAAACAGACAGACAGAGAGACAGTCACAAAGAGAAACAGAGACATAAATACAGACAGTGGCAGAGAAATATAGACACACACAAACTTCGTAGGTAAACGAAAAAATACGTTTTTCTCTCGTTTTCAAAACCTCACTAAACTATCAATTTATAAGCTATCGCCTCAAATTTTGTACTACGCGTAAGATAATGGTCTAATAAAACATCTGTATTAAAATTTATAACGATAAGATGACATTAAAAGCATTTATATTAACACCAAACTTCGTAGGTAAACGAAAAAATACGTTTTTCTCTCATTTTCAAAACCTCACTAAACTAACAATTTATAAGCTATCGCCTCAAATTTTGTACTAGTCGTGAGATCATGGTTTAATAAAACATCTGTATTAAAATTTATAACGAAAAGATAGCATTAAAAGCATTTCTATTAACACCAAACTTTCGTAGGAAAAACGGAAAATACAGTACTGTACGTTTTCTCTCTCATTTTCAAAACCTCACTAAACAAACAAATTATAAGCTATCGCCTCAAATTTTGTACTAGTCGTGAGATCATGGTCTAATAAAACATCTGTATTAAAATTTATAACGAAAAGATAACATTAAAAGCATTTCTATTAACACCAAACTTTCGGAAAAACGTTGTTTTCTAGCCGCCAGCGAGCGCCGCTGATTGAACGACACGATAAATCGCGAGCAGGCCGGATACTTCTCCATTTGTCCTTTCTCCATGATTTTATTCATTCGCCAAAGGAAATAGTTCCATTTTATACTGTCATGAATATGTATTATAAGAAATATTTTCTATATACTAGCAGATAGTAACTTAAAGTAGGTTAAAAGTAAAGCAGAATATGCCCTAGGGCACATTCTGCTTTACTTTCAGCCTGCTTTAATAGGTCACATATCTTAACTACTAGAAATAGGCTATGGGTTAAAGGGTTAAAGCAGGTTAAAAGTAAAGCAGAATGCACCTTAAGGTGCATTCTTCTTTACTTTCAGCCTGTTTTATGCTACCATCTGCTGAGATAAAGAATATTTACCTTATGGTGCATATTCATTACTGTATAAATTGTATAAACTATTTTCTACAGGGAAGGAATAAATTAGAAGCATAAAAAGGTGTTTTTATTGGAGAATGGGTTAAATGAAACAAAAGGCAAAATGAAATTCAATGAATTAGTTAAAAAAAATTAACTTTTTTATTTTAAATGTTAACATTGATATCTAGGTCAAGTTTGTTTGTGGGTCATATCTGGTCAAAAACTAGGTCACAATGTCAAATCAAACAAAAACCTTGCAAACACTCTAGAGGCTACAAATCTCCTTAGATCTTAATAAAACTTGGTCAAAATGTTTGCCTCATTTAATATCTAAGTCAAGTTTGAATGTGGATCATTTTTGGGTCAAATACTAAGTCACTTATAGGTCAAATCCTAGAAAAAATTTAACTCTATAGAGGCTACAAATTTCATTGCATCTTGATGAAACTTAGTCAAAAAAAATTCCTCATTGAAATCTAGGTCAAGTTTGAATGTGTGTTACGTCAGATAAAAATTTAGGTCACTAGGTCAAATCATAGAGAACCATGTTAACATTCTAGAGGCTACAAATCTCATGATATCTTAATGCAACTTAGTCAAATTGTTTGCCTTATTAAAATCTAGATAAAAATAAAATGTTATTTATGTTGGATCAAAAACTAGGTCACTAGGTCAAATCCTAGAAAAACCTTGTTAACACTATATTGAGACTACATTTTAAACTTTATCTTTAAAGGAATGAGATTGAATTTTGCCTTGGACGAAATCTAGGTCAAGTTTGAATATGGGACACCATCTGTCAAAAACTAGGTCACTAGGTCAGATCATAGAAATATCTTGTTCACACTCTAGAGGCCTCAAATTTCATTTGATCTTTATATTATAATGAAACTTGGTCAAAGTATTTGCTTCAATGAAATCTAAGTCTTATACAAAGTTATACATATACTTATGTTAGTCATAAAAAAAACCTTGTTTGCACTGTAGAGGCTACAAGACCTCATTGGACGGCATTTTGAAATGGTCAATAATAGAATTAAGGCTGACAGCATTCAGAATTGTCAATAATAGAATTAAGACTGACAGCATATAGGAATGCGTCAATAATTATAATAGAATTAAGGCTTTCAGCATTTTGAAACAGTCAGGAATTAAAACTGATGGCATTTCAGAATACATGTAGTCAATAATAGAATTAAGGCTGACAGCGTTAAGAAATGATCAATAATAGAATTAAGACTGATGGCATTTTAGAATGATCAATAATAGAATTAAGACTGACAGTGTTTAGGAATGTGTCAATAATATGATTAAGGCTGACAGCATTTAGGAATGGTCAATAATAGAATAAAGGCTGACAGCATTTTGGAATGGTAAATAAAAGAATTAAGGCTGACAGCATTTAGGAATGATCAATAATAGAATTAAGGCTGACAGCATTTAGGAATGGTTAATAATAGAATTAAGGCTGACAGCATTTAGGAATGGTTAATAATAGAATTAATGCTGACAGCTTTAAGGAATGATCAATAATAGAATTAAGGCTGACAGCATTTAGGAATGGTCAATAATAGAATTAAGGCTGAGAACATTTCGGAATGGTCAATAGAATTAAGGCTAACAGCATTTAGGAATGGTCAATAATAGAAATAAGGCTAACAGCATTAAGGAATGATCAAAAATAGAATTAAGGCTGAGAACATTAAGGAATGATCAATAATAGAATTAATGCTGACAGCTTTAAGGAATGGTCAATAATAGAATTAATGCTGACAGCTTTAAGGAATGATCAATAATAGAATTAAGGCTGACAGCATTTCGGAATGGTTAATAATAGAATTAAGGCTGACAGCATTAAGGAATGATCAATAATAGAATTAAGGCTGACAGCATTTAGGAATGGTCAATAATAGAATTAAGGCTCACAGCATTAAGGAATGATCAATAATAGAATTAAGGCTGACAGCATTTAGGAATCCCATTATGGTCAATAATAGAATTAATGCTGACAGCTTTAAGGATGGTCAATAATAGAATTAAGGCTAACAGCATTAAGGAATGATCAAAAATAGAATTAAGGCTGATAGCATTTAGGAATGGTCAATAATAGAATTAAGGCTAACAGCATTAAGGAATGGTCAATAATATAATTAAGGCTGAGAACATTTCGGAATGATCAAAAATAGAATTAAGGCTGACAGCATTTAGGAATGGTCAATGATAGATTAAGGCTGACAGCATTTAGGAATGGTCAATGATAGATTAAGGCTGACAGCATTTAGGAATCCCAGTATGGTCAATTATAGAATTAAGGCTGACAGCATTAAGGAATGATCAATAATTGAATTAAGGCTGAGAACATTTCGGAATGATCAAAAATAGAATTAAGGCTGACAGCATTTAGGAATGGTCAATGATAGATTAAGGCTGACAGCATTAAGGAATGGTCAATGATAGATTAAGGCTGACAGCATTAAGGAATGGTCAATAATAGAATTAAGGCTGACATGTATTTTCTAAGTTTTTAAGTTTGGTTTTGACCTGACAAAACGGCTATTTCTATATAGGTACTTAATTCAGAACAGTCATAGTTTTGAGCTGGAGGACAGAAATACAGTGTAACTTATACTGTCTGTTAGCACACAGTGCCTAATCCATGCCTAACTAACAGCTTAACCCATTACCCCATAGCCTGTTTCTAGTTTTGAAGACAAGTGAACACTTAAAATAGGTTGAAAGTAAAGCAGAATGTGCCTTAAGGCACATTCTGCTTTACTTTCAGCCTGTTTTAAGCTTCTATCTGCTAGGATATAGAAAATATTTCTTATCATACTTATTCATGTCTGTATAAATTAGAATTTTTTTCATCATTGGAGCCATAGATTAGAGGCGTAAAAAGGCATATTTATAGGGTAATGGGTTAATACAGAACAAAGGTAAATCAGAAAGCTCTGTTAGAAGCTTTCCACATTACTATTGTCTTGCATTAAGTAGTCCCTTGTCTTAAAGAATCTCAATATACCTCTTCATTGAATGGTTGTTCTATAGTGGTTTGACTGCTATCAGATTACACATGTGCCATTAAATCCCATTTGAATATTAGAACAATATAGCATATACCTTTGCAAAACTATCAAGTCCAAATCAGACTTACACTAAAGTTACTATAAATGTGAGAGAGCATGACCTAAAGTGTCATTGGGATAAAAAAAAAATTCTCTTAAATAACAGTAGACAACATTTTGTGCATTTGCTCATTTTTTAGGAATTTAAAGGATAATTGTCTATCATTAACCATTTTACAGTTGGATCCTGATCAGATACCGAATCCCCCATTATGTCTGTTGGTCACCTTGATTGTAGGCTAATTATTAATATCAACAAAGTGATATTGGGTTAATATTAACGTCAGAATAATTACAGTATAATTATGATCAATATCGAAGCCCACAAAATTTTATTCAGAAGTTAAAAGGTTTAAAAGAATCATGATCAGCCTTTAAACTGCGGTCAAACATGTCTTTGACACACTGAAATAGCTTACCGGTAGATATGTTTATCACCTTGGTGTCATGTAACATCAATATCAAAATGTAATCCTTAATGTATGTGATTTTAATTGAGCATACTCATCACTTGACAAACAGTGTAGAACCAGATAGACCCTAGAAGGGCTGTCTGATTTAGGGCTGTACTGTTTGTCCAACTGTTGAATATTTGGGAAACCAAATCCTTAAGAATCATAATATGAAACGGTGATTTTTATTCTTAAAAAAATTGACAAGTTCAGCCTTGTAAGTGTTAATTAAACTTAACCCTTTTCATACCAATATATTGTGTGCTTTACAATTTTCTTTAAAAACAATTAATTTTAATTCTAAAGGTTCTTTAATGTGAGGAAACCTGAAGACAAGTGTTGAACAGTTTGAATCCTGATCAGTTGCCATATTAGCATCTGATCTAGATCCAAACTGTTTGCAAAAACATGTGGCAGTCAAGTTGGAAATGGCATTAAAGGGCTTAAGCATGTACAGTGTGTCTATTTTGGGTAGTTTGAGAGATTGGGTAATGTCTACCTAAGTGCTAATCTGTCCACAAGCATTCTTGTGCTTGATCGCCCACTACTGTTTGTGTTGGTAACATGGTTTTCAACGTCATGGTGTCATAATTGAGAGTCATAATCCAGGTCTAAGTCTGACTTTAGGTGAACACCATGTGCTCACGGATCAATCATCAGACAATCCTCTCAAAGACATATCTTAAGTGGGACACAACAGTCTGACCACTCGATCAACAAAATGAAAACTTACTTTCCATGTTAAGGCATGTTGAAAGGCAGGATAAAAAGTATTACAGGAACTGCTCCTGAAGAAGCTTTCTGCTTTACTATCAGCCTGCTTTAAACAGTTACCTGTGTTAACCGTTTCCCCCATAGAAGCGACTTTTAGCGTATTTAATTTATTCATCCGCTGAAGAAAATAGTTCCAGTTTATACCCTCATGAACAATTACCATTACAAATATTTTATATAGCCTTTCAGAATTTAGCTTAAAGCATGCTGAAAGTGAAGCAGAATGTGCCTTAAGGCACATTCTGCTTTACTTTCCACCTGCTTTAAGTAGTCACATATCTTCAATACTAGAAACAGGCTATGGGTTAAACATCATGATTGACAGATTGAGTGTTACAGTGGCAGTAAGAGAAAGTTTTTACTGTAACTGGTGACATTATGTTTGTCACAATATAGTTTCAGAAACAGATTCTGGATACTGATGGATCAATCATCAGCTTCAGTATACTCATACAATAGGGACTGAACTTCAGACAAGGAATTTCACTCAAGTAACTCAACCAGAATTGATCTAATCTTAGACCTTTGAATGCTAAATATTTATATGTCCGCTCAAAATGCTGGCAGCCTTAATTATATTATTGACCATTCCTAAACACTGTCAGCCTTAAGTCATTATTGACCATTCTGAATTGTTTCAGCCTTAGTTCTATTATTGACCATCCCTAAATGCTGTCAGCCTTAATTCTATTATTGACCATATGCAAAGGAAATCTAAGAATCTTATCAAATCATTGCTTCATAAAAATGCCTTTCACTCCTATAATTTATTCCTCCACAATTTTTTTTTATTAATTCTGTATCTTATCAGATGGTAGGGTTGCAAAGCAGGCTGATAGTAGAGCAGCATGCACATTAACCCATTACCCCATAGCCTGTTTCTAGATTTGAAGAAAAGTGACCATGTACTTAAAACAGGTTTGAAGTAAAGCAGATGTGCCTCTAGGCACATTCTGCTTTACTTTCAGCCTGCTTTAAGCTACCATCTGCTAGGATATAGAAAATACTTCTTATTAAACATATTCATGACTGTATAAATTGATAGTTTTTACTTTGGTAGAGGAATGAATTAAAAGCCTAAAAAGGTGTATTTATTGGGTAATGGGTAAAGGCACAATTTGCTTTACTTTCAACCTTGTTTAAGTGTCTTTTAACAAGAAACAGTGGCTATTGGGAAAAGTATTAAGTAATGAACTGGTAGTTTCATTTAACCATTCCCGCAATAGGCAGTATATCTGAATCAAAATAAAATAGAAATTCTATATAAGGTTTACCCTATATAATATACAGTACTTTCAAATTAATAAAGCTAACCTAATACGAGCTGCTGAATAAGTGGTGAGAAATGCTTTGTCTAATGGAGGAATGAATACAAGTATGAAATATCGTTTCTATAAGGAATAGACAAATGCATGAAAAGGTATATCTTTAAGTGAAGGGGTAGATTTCAGGGCTCCAGATAAGAGGGAGTAAACTGACATTTTCTTACTTATGTCAGTGCCAAATCCTGTAGTGTTACTACTCATTAGAATCGTCTCAAAGAGGTGATTCTTTTGAGTAGTAACACCATAGGGTTTTAGCCATTACCCCATTGCCTGTTTCTAGTTTTGAAGATATGTGACCGCTTAAAGCAGGTTGAAAGTAAAGCAGAATGCGACTTCAGGCGCATTCTGCTTTACTTTCAGCCTGCTGTAAGTTACCATCTACTTGAATATAGAAAATAATTCTTATAAAAAATATACATGATCATATAAATTTGAACTATTTTCTTCAGTAAAGGAATAATTTAGAGGCGTAAAAAGGCGTATTTATGGGGTAATGGAGAAATAAAGATTTTAAGTTCTCGAAATACCCCACTTATCTAGAGCTCGTGTTGATAGGTAACATCAGGGTTCCAGATAAGGTGGAGTAAACTAAACAAATCAAACAATTCCTCAACTCATTTTAACACTGAATCCTATGGTGTTACTACTCATAAGAATCGTCTCGAAGAGACGATTCTAATGAGTAGTGATACCATAGGGTTTAAAGCAGAAATAAAGATTTTAGATTTTGAAATACTCCCCGTTATCTAGAGCTCATGTTGATAGGTTACATTATTCCAACTAATGTGCTATAGCTTCTCTTGTTTCAGAACACTGCAATGGCCGGTAACAAATCAAACAATTTCTCATCTCATTGTTACACTGAATCCTATGGTGTTACTACTCATTAGAATCGTCTCGAAGAGACGAATCTAATGAGTTGTGACACCATAGGGTTTAATCCAGAAATAAAGATTTTAGTTTTTGAAATACTCCCCTTATCTGGAACCCTGTACCATTATTCCAACTAATGTGCTATAGTTTCTCTTGTTTCAGAACGCTGCAATGGCCGGTAGTCAGCAGGTACAAACTAAGTGTTATAATGTTGCTGCACGCATGTACTATAGCTTTTTGGCACTGTGAAAACAATCTTGACTTTCACTGTATTTGACAAGCACTCTCTGAATCTTAATCAAGGTTCTATCACAGGTACTTGACACATAGATCTAGACCTATTACACACAAAAAAAAAAAAAAAAAAATTTTTTTTTTTACTTCTACTTCTGTTAAAGATCTATAATAGAAGTCTAGTATAAAAAAAAATTTTGGTAATAGCTAACATGGAGTAATAACAGCTGTTATTACTCCGTGGTAATAGATCCAGATCTATGTGTCAAGTACCTGTGGGTTCTATGTTTTAGATGAAGTAAACTCAAAAATTGTGTGTGTTATTTTGGTTATGGTGTAGGTAATTGTTGTCGGGAATTGTTCGGCAGATACATGTACACAAGAGGATTAGGGAGTCAGATGCGGTGTTTCATGATTTTGGAAATACAGTCAAAACTCAATACTTTGGACTCGCGTTAATTAAAACATACCCGTATTTCAAAGTTAAAATGTGGCTTGAAGCCACATTTCAACTCTGAAATATTGGTATGTTCGAATTAAGAGAGATTGAGTTATCGAAATTAAACTTATGAAATATCTGTGAGGTCGATTTAAGCAAGTTCATAGTATCGAGTTTGTACTGTAGTAATAGAATAATTTATGGTAACTGTTTTTTGCAGTGCTGAAGGTTTGGAAAGAAGACACAGTCGAACTTCGATATCTCGAACTCAGTTAAGTTAAACATACCCGTATTTCAAAGTTAAAACGTGGCTTAGCCGCGTTTTAACTTTGAAATACGGGTATGTTTGACATAACAGAGCATGAAATAATGAAGTTCATGTGTCGACATATCAAATAGTTCGAGTTAAGCGAGTTCGAGATATCGAAGTTCGACTGTACTATATTGACTAATTTCTGTGTGGAAGACATTATATGCTATCATGTTTACATTGCAATGCCATGCGAAAAAAGTAGAAAATGATGGATTTTTGAAAATATAGACAATATGAGCTGCAAAGAGTTTTGACCTGATCATGAATCTCAAATTACTCAGCGTATGATTTGGCTCCTAGCTAGGTGCTATGGACATAAGGTTTTTAGCACTTAATGCTATTATTTGGAGTATTTTCAAATCCAGCATTTCCTCACTCATTTCAGCACCAAATCCTATAGTGTTACTACTCATTGGAATCCTCTCTTCGAGACGATTCTAATGAGTAGTGACACCATAGGGTTTAATGCAGAAATAAAGATTTTAGATTTTGAAATACTACCCTTATCTAGAGCCCTGATTTTCCATTGGAGTAGTACAAAGGCTGACAGTCAGATGGAGGAATGGGGTAAAAGAAACATGTTTATACTTATTTTATAGAACCATTACATCCAGAGCAAACAGTTTGGAGCAGAAAAATCCACTAAGTAACTAAACATCAGATCAGGCTCTACACTGTTTGCCACTAAGAACAAATCATTGTCATTTGAAAAGATCCATTTTGTTCTACATTATTGGGTAATGTATAGCCTGGATTAATTTAACCCTTTCTCCTATAGAAGCGCATTTTAGCGTATTCAGTTTATTCCTCCGCCAAGAAAAAAGTTCCAATTTATACAGCCATGAATATGTATCATAAGAAATATTTTCTATATTCTAGCAGGTGGTAGCTTAAAGCAGGCTGAAAGTAAAGCAGAATGTGCCTTAAGGCACTCTGCTTTATTTTCAACCTGCTTTAAGTAGTCACCTATTTTCAAAACTAGAAACAGGCTATGGGGTAAAGGGTTAAGTTGTAACATTATTACATTGCAGCTGTATCTCAGCAGATCTTCTTGCTATAGGATTGGGTTTTATTATTCATATCATTTTTCACAGGAATGATTAGTCTTACAGACACAAAAAACAGTGACATGGCTTCTAATTAGTACAGTATAACCTCTCTAGTTTGACAACTAAAATGAATGCTAATTGACTGCATAACAGACAATTGACAGTTTAAAGCAAGGTGACAGTGAAACAGAAAGCTCTTAAAGGAGCTTTCTGTTTTACTGTCACTTTGCTTTAAGCAGTCACCTGTCGTAAGCACCTAATAATTAACAGATATTTGTGGTTGTAATAGAGAGGTTTTACTGTATAGAATTGTTATATTAGTAAGCTCATGGAAGGTTAAATTTGTCAATACCAGTAGGTCAAGTTCTTAAATTAACCATTAGTTCTCTAACAGAATTTTTCTTCAGCATAAATTGTTAGTTGCAGCACATGTGCATGTCATGTCTTATATAGGTATCAAGGTAATCAGTTGTTATCCTGATGAGGCATTTGGTTCCCATTTATCTTGTCTTCATCCAAATTGTTTGAAAAGATTTAACTCAAAGTCGCCGTAACATCTGTCTTTGCATGATAAGGGTCAGAAAGAGCATAGTTTTGGTGGACAGTTCAACTGAATGCCGTAATATACTGTTTGTATTTAACCTTTTTCCTGGAAGTGGTAAAAATTGGTAATAACTTTCTACTAATCATACTTTTACCCCATAGCCTGTTTCTTGTTTTGAAGACACATGAATGCTTAAATCAGGTTGAAAGTAAAGCAGAATGCGCCTTAAGGCTCATCCTGCTTTACTTTCAGCCTGTTTTAAGCTACGGTCTGCTAGGATAAAAATCCGAATACTTAGTAAAAATCCGGAGAAAAGTTATTATCTGCCTTTCAATTGGCTAATGCAAGAAAATTCAAAATTAAATTTCATACAGTTTTGGCCTGATGAAACATGAATGCAAGCGTTATACAGTTTAAAACTTTCTCATCTGGATTTAAAATGCTTCCAGAATTGATTGAAAGTCAGTTGTGCTTAGGTTGACCAAGGTCTAACCATTTTATCCATTATAATAGCCAAGAGTGCAATTCACTTATATCCAGCAGGTGACTGCTTAAAGCAATGTAAATTCTGGTGAAGCTTTACTTAAATCTTAACCATGACTATATTAAACTGCCATGCATATTTTACGCTTTAATTTTTCAAAAATGTTTTCACGATCCAAAAAGATTTTTCTACAGATTGAACGTCTTAAAATATATAGAGGTGTGAAATGATGGTAGCAGAAGTTTATAACTTTCAAATAATTGAAGCTTTACACACTAGGAATCATTTCAAAATCTTCTTTACTTAACAAATGTAGTTGCATACAGCATTTTTTTTATTTGACTGCTAAATGAAGGAGAATGTATAATGCCTTTAACCCTTAGCCCGCCAAATAAATTGTCGTCTGCTATATTTCTCGTCTGCTTCAAGTTTCAAAGTGCTTCAAAGTTGCTCAAAATTGCTGAAAATGTTGTCCGAGTGTCAAACAGCTTGGATCCGGATGAGACGCCGAGTTACTCGGCGTCTCATCAGGATCCAAGCTGTTTGTATATGGAGCTATAGTCGTGAGTGGCAGGCTAAGGGTTAAGACAGATTACCCCTTAGGGCAGGACAAAATAATGCAGAAAGCTCCTATTGAAGTTCACTACATTACCTTTATCCTGTATTAAGCAGTACGTCATCTGTCTTTCAAAATTGCCAATGTATCTATTGCCATGGTTGATTGATACAAGTTTGCCTGTCCTTGATATGAGGTGTTTAACTCTTACCATGCTAGAGGTGAAACCGTGATAATCTTTGCAAACAGTTTGGATCCTGATGAGACGCCGCATTATGCGGCGTCTCATCAGGATCCAAACTGTTTGACACTGACCCTGTTTTGAAAAGAAAATTTGAAAATTCTATTTCTAGAACAGTAGCAGATGACATAATTATTGTTGCAGACAAAAAAATTACCCAGCATGCAAAGAGTTAAAATTTAAAAAAATCAATATGCTGAAGCTATTGCTATTAACGGGCCATTTAGTTTGTGTAAATATTCTACTATATGTTGTATAGGCTTGTGATCATTATAAACCAGTAGTATAATAGTCAAAGACTGAGGGCTGTTTGAGTCGTGAAAAATCCAATGCTATATTAATGATAATAAAATAATGTTATGAGCAAAATGTGATTCCACTTAAAAATTAGCAAGCTAACTATAGGCTCTGTGCATTTCATATACTATAGAAATTGTCTTTTAATGGTCAAACAGGGGGTTTCCGTTCAATAACTTTAGTTTGGATTTTCATATTTTGACCAAATGTGGTATATAGCTTGCTTACATGAAGATATAGCTTCAGATTGTAGTTTGGGGTCATTGGGTCAAGGTCAAAGTCATTGTTACTAAAAATAGAAAAACAATATCTGGTGAATAACTTAAGATTAGTTAGTTGCATTTAGCAAGCTTTTATTAAAACCTACGTTATGATTTTAGGGGTCAAGGTCCCTGTTACTAAAAATTAGATTAGATAAACCAATTTTAACCAAACTTTGTATTTAACATGCTTACATTAAGACCTAGCTCGGAATTGTACTTTTGGGTCATCGGGTTAAGGTCAAGGTCAAGGTCCCTGTTTCTAAAAATAAAAAAACAGTTTCAGGTGAATACCTTCAGATACGTTAGGCCAATTTTGATCAGACTTATACTAAGCTTACATTAAGACCTAGCTTTGGATTGAATTTCAGGGCTCAAGAGGTTTTTTTTTAAAGTCAAGGTCACTGTTACTAAACTTACTAAAACTGGAACTATTCGGTCAATAGCAAGCTTACCTTAAGACATGGAATGGGAGTAATTAGATAAACCATGAATTGCCATGTTTCTTGTTCTTATAATTTGAAGCAAATAAGTTGATTATTATGTCAACCATCAAGGTCGAGAAATCAGATAACTAAGAGTCTTGCAAAATTAAAATGTTTCCAACTCCAAAACGCTGTCAGAATACCAGTCAAAAACTACCTTATTATGCCTTTAATTTATTCCTCCTCTAAAGAAAATTGCTCCTGTTTATACAGTAATCAATATGCATCATCAACAATATATCCTAGCAGAAGGTAGCTCAAAGAAGGCTGAAAGTAAAGCAGAATGCTCCTTATATTGCAAGGAGCATTCTGCTTTATTTTCAGCCTAATTTAAATCTTTCCTCCCTGAAACTTTAAATGGACAATTCCAGTTTCCATTTTATTCTAGTCCATTTCTGACTTTTAAGGGTTGTTTTTGTCAATGTTTGGCATTGTGAGCCCTCTGATCAGGGTCTTCACTGTTTGCATAAAACACATGTACTATTCACAGTTACACTATTTGAAAAGGATGCCTATATGCAGGACCAGGGTTCAAAGAGTTAAGATCTTCAATACTGAAAACAAGCAATGGGAGAAAGGGTTAATAAGGAACAATTTGGCACACTGTTATTCTGCATATCTTCTGTGTAGTATTATTTAGCTTGATTATTAAGAATGTGTGCAGTGTGCAATGCAAGCAAATACTTGTACATATGTATATTCAGATAATCGTATGTGTTATTGAATAAATTATCTAAAATTAATGCATGTTTTACAGGAATACATTAGCTGGTTTATATGTTAGTACATAAAATAGATCTAGTAAAGATATTCTATCTAGGTGCCTTGTCTTGGCTTTATGCTAGGGTATTAACCCTTGCACCATAAATATGCCTTTTAACGCCTTTATTTTATTCCTTCCAATTTATGCAGAAATATTTGGGTGTCAAAGTGAAGAAGAAACATTTTCAATATTCTAGCAGATGGTAGTTTAAAGTAGATTCAAAGTACAGCAAGAAACTTAAAGCACATTCTGCTTTACTTTCAACTTGCTTTATGTAGTGACTTGTCTTCAAAACTAGCAACAGGCTATGGAGTTATTAAGGCTGGCTTTTAGAGAGCCAGTGCAGCATTGCCTGATAAAAGCCAAACACCCCTGACCAAAAATGAAACATACATGTACAGTGCTCCCTCCCTAAAACGGCCCTCCCAACAACGTCTCCCTTATAATAAAAAACCCTTGCTGCAGTTCCCTAAACAGGACAATTATGTCAACCTAGCACTGCTGCAATATCATCTGCTTAAAATTGTTGTCTACCGTTTTTAGCTCACCTGAGCTAGCTCAGGGTGAGCTATTGCAATCCTTGATTGTCCGGCGCCCGTCGTGCGTCGTCCATCGTCCGTCGTGCGGCGTCAACAATTTTAGTGTTTCCACTCTAGAGACCACAATTTTTATCCAACCTTTCTCAAACTTGCTCAGATGGTATATTGCCATAAGAGTTCGGATGAGTTTGATTATGGTTGAAATCGGACAAATAGGTCATGAGTTATCTACCTTTGAACTGCTGAAAATGCCATATTTAACAGTGTTTACACTCTAGAGGCCACAGTATTTATCCAATCTTTCTAAAACCTGCCCAGATTGTATATGACCATAAGAGTTCGGAAGAGTTTGATTTTGGTTGAAATCGGACAAATAGATCAAGAGTTATCAACCTTTGAATTGCTGAAAATGCCATATTTAACGGTGTTTACACTCTAGAGGCCACAGTATTTATCCAATCTTTCTAAAACCTGCCCAGATTGTATATGACCATAAGAGTTCGGATGAGTTTGATTTTGGTTGAAATCAGACAAATAGATCAAGAGTAATCTACCTTTGAATTGCTGAAAATGCCATTTTTAACGGTGTTTACACTCTAGAGTTCACAATTTTTATCAAATCTTTCTTAAACTTGCTCAGATTGTATATTACTATAAGAGTTCAGATGAGTTTGATTATGGTTGAAAGCAGACTTATAGGTCGAGAGTTATATACCTTTGAATTGCTGAAAATGCCATATTTAACGATGTTTACACTCTAGAGGCCACAAATTTTATCCAATCTTTCTCAAACTTACTCAGATTGTATATTACTATAAGACTTCGGATGAGTTCAATTTTGGTTGTAATCAGATCAATAGGTCAAGAGTTATCTACCTTTGAATTGCTGAAAATGATATACATGTATTTAACAGTGTTTACGCTCTAGAGGCCACAATATTTATCCAAGCTCTCTCAAACTTGCCCATATTGTATATGACCATAAGAGTTGGAAAAAGGGTGATTATGGTTGGAATCAGACAAATAGATCAAGAGGTATCTACCTTTGAATTGCTGAAAATGACATATTTTACAGCGTTTACACTCTTGCAACTACAGTTTTAAATGGATTTTGATTATACTTGTACACAAAGGATGTAGCTAAACGTTCTCGAAGGAGTGCAATTATTGTTGAAATGTAATCATTGTGGCAATAGTTACCTGCCCTTGATATACTTTGAAATGCTAGAAAAAGGCTTAATTTCAGTATTGGTTAGGCTCTAGTTATCTGCCTTTGATGTACTCTACTATACTACAGTAGGTCGACAAACTTGAATGGATTTAGAATAAAACGGGTGAAATTCAAAGGTAAAGCTATCAGGCTTCATTACAAATGGTGAGCGATATCAGGGCCTTCAGGCCCTCTTGTTACTTAAAGTTACATATACTTGGACATTTTGGTAGAATAAATATAATGACGAGTGACAAACAGCTTGAATCCAGATCAGACGCCGCATCACGCGGCGTCTGATATGGATTCAAGCTGTGTGCAAATGTAAGACAAGTCTTAACTTTCCTCCCTATAATGACTCCCTCCAAACAACACACATAATCAGTGTCTCCCATTTGGTGCCGTTGTAGAGAGGGAGCACTGTACATGTATACCACCTTGTTTGCAGGATCAAAACAGAGTAACATTTGAGGAGCTGCTGAACTCATCAAGAGTATGTCTCTCACCATTATCACATCTTGCTTTGCTTGTCTCAATTTAACCCATTACCCCATAAATACGCCTTTTTACACCTTAAATTTATTCCTCTACTGAAGAAAATAGTTCCAACTTTTACTGTCACAAATAAAAATCATAAGAAATATTTTCTATATTCTAGCATATAATGGCTTAAAGCAGGTTGAAAGTAAAGCAGAATGCACCTTAAGGCGCATTCTGCTTTACTTTCAACCTGCTTTAAGTGGTCACCTATCTTCAAAACTGGAACCTGGCTATGGGGTAATGGGTTATACAGCTCCAGAATGGAGAAAAGAGTCTCTAAAATTGTGTGTAGGTGTCGCAACCATATTGTGATTACTTATTCCTTGTAGCTCGTTGAGACTTCTGGAATGAGAAGTCATAACTTTGAGATTGGTGAAGACATATAGGATCTGTCATGAGTCGATGTTTAAGACAAGCTGATCTCAACCGAGTCTAGAATTGAGATGTTATTAAGCATTGGCGTGCTTGATAACTTTTCTCTTCTAGACTAGGTTGAGATCACAGCTTGTCTCATACATCGACGAGTGACAGATTCATTTTCTCACATAACCAACGATTTTAAGCTACATGTATTTTTCAAAGCAATAGGCATTTTTTTTTATCCCCAGTGACATACTTTAACTTTAACGCCTTTAGAAATAGTGACGTTAGAGTGACGTCATCAAAGTGATCTCACACATGTTGGAGACAAGGATATTCCCGATCAGTGTTTGCTATTGAAAACAGGGGTAGTTATGTGAGAAATAAGGATTTCAGTGTTTCAAAATTGTACTCTCCTTATAATCTGGAGCAACGTTTTAAGCTTTATTTTTTTCTTTATGATTTTTAGTTTTTCTTCAAACTTTTTGTCCCATTTGCGTTTGCCATAATTATGTATTTAGTTTACCTGAATGCTTACCGTGAGAGAAGCTTTACAGGATATCATCTAAATTACCTCTATACTATTCAAGCAACTTACGAACATACGATGATTTGTATGGTTTTCAAAACGAATATCCGAATACTATTCGGATAGAACTTTCGAATATTTGGATAGCGTTTTGGTATTCGTTGACATCTCTTATTATAAGCCTGTTTCTTGTATTGAAGACAGGTGACCACTCAAAGCAGGTTTAATTTAAAGCAGAATGTGCCTTAATGTGCATTTTGCTTTACTTCAGCCTGCTTTAAGCTACCATCTGCTAAGATATAGGAAATATTTCTTATGGTGCATATTCATTATTGTATATAAAATGGAACTATTTTCTTAGTGCAAGAATGAATTAACCCTTTACGCCATAGCCAGTTTTTAGTTTTGAAGACAGATGACCACTTAAAGCAAGTTAAAAGTGAAGCAGAATGCGCCTTAAGGCGCATTCTGCTTTACTTTCAGCCTGCTTTAAGCTACCATTTGCTAGAATATAGAAAATATTTCATATGGTACATATTCATAACTGTATAAAGTGGAACTATATTCTTCAGGGGAGGAATAAATGAAAGACGTTAAAAGGCGTATATATGGGGTAATGGGTTATATGTGTGTAAAGGTGTATCAGTCTATGGAGTGAAAGGTTAAATGACACATACATGTTAGACTTATTTTCAAATTTGTATTTTGTTATATGTTTATGCAATTTTTGTTTGTTTTTTATTTGCCACAGATGATGATTAGCACTTTCTCAAATATCAAAAGACTAGCTGTTCCTTGTTTGTTTTGATACATTATTAGATTCATTGTACAAGAGGTTTGATGTTGATTCCATCAAAATCATCCATACATTTAATTTATTATTTAGTAATTTTTTATTTACTTTGTTATTATTTTTCCTAAGTAATTTTTTATTTACTTTGTTATTTTTTCAATAGCAAACAAATACAAGTGAAATATACTCAGGAGATAATCCAGCTCAAGTTGATGGAATGCAGACTGCCAGTGTGCCCTCGTCAGGGGCAGTTAACTCAAGTAGCACTGTGCAACAAATGGTATTGTTCTCCATGTATATATGTAGCAAACCGCCTGGTGTTTGTCTGTAGCATGATTTAACATTGTAATAACTGACGTTGGGTTGGTATATACTGTATATACATGTATTTTAATGTATTAACCCTTTCCACCATACATAGAGGATATATTGAATGAACTTGTGTTTTCAGTAGTGAATTTATTGACTATATTTACTTCTTGATTTGTTGTTCGCCTCAGCACACTACATCCGAGGCTTGTTCACGTAGTTGCCCTACGATATCGCCCAGATACGTCTTATTTATTAGCCCACCTCTAAAGGTTTTCATATATTGGTGCGGCTCTGTCCGTCCGTTCGTTTGTCCATCAACATTTTGTTTGTCCAGAGTTTTTCCGGAAAACTGTCAAAAGGATATTAATGAAACTTCACACAAATGTTAAATGCATAAAGATCTGAAGCTAAGTCAAGTTTGAGGTTCATTTGATTTTGAGTTACAGAGTTATTTGCTCTTGATGTACTCAGATATACTATAACTTCAAGGCTGCCATGAGTGGGTGTATTATGTACCATTTGCCGTGTTCTGGTGTAAATTGTCACAGACGTTCAGTCATTGGCCCACATTGGGCTCCGATTCATTGTCTGAACTCTCACTGCAGTTCACACACTCTTATAGAGCCACCAAACAACCTATATCTGAAGTGCTGTTAACTCTTTGCATGCTGAAACAATTGTCGTCTCAGCTTTTGTTCTAAAAATAGAATTTTCAAAATTTCTTTTGAAAATAGAGTCAGAGTGGCAAATAGTTTTGATCCAGATGAGACACCGCTTCATGGGGCATCTCATCTGGTTTGCAAATGTTTGCAAAGGTAATCACTGTGGGACATATTGGTCTCTAGCATGGTAAGAGTCAATATATTATGATCGATCATCAGCCAGACCTCTAGGTGATTTGCCCTGTTTGAAATGGAGGAAAGGGTTAACAGTTAGTGTTTGCTTACTGATGTAAAGTCAGGGCTGCCATAAGTGGCTCATGAAAAATCATAAGATTTCAAAATTTCTATTTTTCAATCGTAATTACTTAAAGTAGGTTGAAAGTAAAGCAGAATGTGCCTTAAGGCACATTCTGCTTTACTTTCAGCCTGCTTTAAGATAACATCTGCCAGGATAAAATTCTGAAGATTTTGGAAAATTCCGGAAAAATGGCAGCCCTGTAAAGTGCATGAATATAAAACTACTATCCATTCAAAAAAATGTCAAACCTGTTTTATTTAACCATTTAAACAAGAAACATGGCACTGTTAAAGACAGGTTACCGCTTAATGCACAGAGTAAAAGCAATGCATAAGGCTTGTGATAGAGCTCTCTGCTTTACTTTTATTTTTAGCTCACCTGAGCCAAAGGCTCATGGTGAGCTATTGGGATGGCCCTGTGTCCGTCGTCCGTCGTCGTGCGTCGTCCTTCGTCCGTCGTGCGTCGTCGTTAACAATAACTTCAAATGACATCTCCTCCTATACCGCTGAACAGATTTCAACCAAACTTTACAGAAATGTTCCTTGGGTCAAGCTCTTTCAGATTTGTTCAAAGAATTAAAAACAATGCAGAACTCTGTTTGCCATGGCAACCAAAGTGAAAAAATAAGGAAATCTTAAAAAATCTTCTTGTAAAAAACTACAAGGGCCAGAGCTTAGATATTTGGCACATAGCATCACCTACAGGTCCTCTATCAAGTTTGTTCAAATTATGCCACTGGGGTCAAAATTGGCCCCGCCCCGGGGGTCACAGTTTTACATAGAGTTATATAGTGAAAATTTCAAATGTCTTCTTCTCTGACACTGATATGACCAGAGCTTTGATATTTGGCATGGTGACACTTCTAAATGTCCTTTACCTATTTTGTTCAAATGGTTCTGGTCAGTTGAATATCTAGGTCATAATTCACATTCAATATATGTATAGCAGACAGCAATTCAGCATTATAAGAGTTAGACCCTAGCCACATTTCCTACTGGCAGAGTTACATAACTGAACTCAGGTCAGCTGAGGTTCACTATAACAGTAGCATATGGTGTTGTCTGCTACATTTTTTATGCCCCTGCAGTTGGGGGCATATTGTTTGTGTCTGTCTGCTTTTTTTTGTCTGTTTGTCAATTTGTTTGTCTGTCAGTCCACAACTTTAATCTTAGCCATAACTTTGTTAAAGTTAGAAACTTTATAACTTAGGTCATGTTCTGCAAAGGTCAATGTCATTTTTGAGTTATTTCCCAGTGTCATATTTTCTTGTCTTTGAGATAACTCCAGTTCTACTGATGTTAACCCATTACCCCATACATATGCCTTTTTACGCATTTAATTTATTCCTCCTCTAAAGAGAATAATTCCTCTTTATACAGTCATAAAAATGTAAGATATACAGAAATGGTATCTATATCTTAGTAGATGATAACTTAAAGCAGGTTGAAAGTAAAGCAGAATGGGCAATAAATAATCATATGGAAATACATGTAGCTTGATAAGAAGAAGTGTCATGGATAAGGGCCATAACTCTGCCAACAATATTTTTTTAAGTTATTCCAATTTGTCATGGGTTTTTTGTCTGGAAGATAATTCCATTTACAGCTATATTAAAACGTTGTCTTGTCTATTACGCTAAGGCACAATGACCTCAGGTGAGCGAATTAAGGGCCATGGCCCTCTTGTTTAAGTAGTCACCTATCTTAATAACATAAAACAAACCTTTTATTTAGAAGTAATAAAAGGTTTTGCTGTACATCTAGATGAATGATGTTGTTATTCATCATGTCTTACTGTGGTCTAATAATATAGTAATATGAAGTGTTGTCTGTGCAGTTTGCAATAATTCAAATATAGAGAGAGGGATCCAGTAGTATATATGTTAAGGAGGACACATCTTTCATTTTCTTTGTAAATGTCTAATAAATAGTACTTGTTGTTAGCTCAAAATTGTTGTCATGGGAAGTTTCTAATTTATGTCATTCCTTTGTTAACTCCCTGAAATACAATGTTACCCTTTACCCCTATAGCCTGTTTCTAGTATTGAATATAGGTTACAGTGGAGAAAACGTTATTCTTTCCGAATAAACGTGTTTACGCTAAAACTATTATTTCCAATGCAAACAGTTTGGAGTCAGATCAGACGCCGGGTAACCCGGCGTCTGATCTGGCTCCAAACTGTTTGTCACTCAGATTAAAAAAAATATTAAAAAACATAGAAAAGCTGTAATTTTGCCAATTTTAGTGTTTTGCGTTTGCGTTTCGATTGCGTTTAAACGGGAAACAATAACGTTTTCTCTACTGTATCACTTAAAGTAAGTTGATAGTAAAGCAGAATGCACCTTATAAGGTACATTTTGCTTTACTTTCATCCTGCTTTAAACTATCATCTACTAGAATAAAGAAAATATGTTACAATACATGACTGTATAAAATTGAACTATTTTCTTCAATGGATGAATGAATTAAATGCATAAGAAGGCATATCCTAATAATGAAGTAAAGGGTTAAATGACAGTTTGGATCCTGATCAAAATGGATTTCCCTTGTTGTTTGATCAGACTGTTGAGTTATGCCACAGTAGATGTAATCAATGTGCTATGTAACAATGTAAGAGGTAATTGACATGTTTTTTAAGTGTTGATGTTGGTGTTGGTGTTATTTATGCATGGCCTAGTATTATAACAAGGAATTTTGTGTGTGGTACAGTGGAGAATCTGTTATTCTTTCCCGTTTAAATGCAAACGTACGCAAACGCAAAACACTAAAACATAGAAAAGTACAACTTTTTGACAATTCTGATATTTCATGTTTATCTTGGTGGCAAACAGTTTGGAGCCTGATCAGACGCCGGGTTACCCGGCGTCTGATCTGGCTCCAAACTGTTTGCACTGCAAATAATAGTTTTAGCGTAAACGCGTTTATTGGGAAAGAATAACAGATTCTCCACTGTAACTTGGCCTAACTAGGTTTAAAGCTCATAAACTCACAATGACTAAAAGAAGGTGTATCTATTGTGTAATGGGTTAACTCTTTGAACCCTAGTCACACATATATGCGTCATTTGCATTTTTACTCGAAAAGAACAAACATTATTTTTAATTCATTGTATATTAAATTAACATGTTGTATATTTTGAAGACAGCATTTTCAAGGTGGCCTTGTTATAACCTTTAATAAGCATGCTATGTTATATTTTTTAGAAAACTTGATTTTGTTAACTCTTTGCACGCTAGCGGCAGATATCGCTGCCACAGTCATAACCTTTGCAAACAGTTTGGATCCAATTCCGTATTAGGGAGAGACATTGGTTTACATTTGCACTTTTGCAGACAGCTTGAATCCAGATCAGACGCCCCGTAATGCAGCGTCTGATCTGGATTCAAGCTGTTTGTCACTTGTCATTAAGCTTTTTTCTGTCAATTTGTCTAATATGTAAATTTGAGAAAAACAGCAGACGCCAATTTTAAGTAGACTATATTGCAAGTGTGATAAGGTTGGACATAATTATATTGTTTTGGGAACAGCGGCAATCGTCGTTGTAAGGAGGGGACTGTTGTTCGGAGGGCGGTTGTTACAAAATAAGAGAGGGAGTACTGTATTTTAGATCTATATCAGTCCTAATTCGTTTCATAATGTAACATTCAAACGTTTTATCAAAGCAGCTTGCCCTCTTTTACTGAAGGTTAATGACCATGACAATTCACATACTGGTTCCCAGACCAAGACTCATGTGACAGGCACTGCACAAAACAAACCTGGTACCGGCAAAAAGAAAAACACTGTTATATTAGTCAAGCCAGGAAAACCAGTCCATACAAATAAACAAGAACCAGGTAAAGACATCAAAGGAAGTGGAGATGGCAAAAGTACAAAACCTGTGGGAAAAGATGCAGAGAACAAAACAAATAATACCAATAGTGATAAGCAAGCCAAGGAAGGCATTCTTAAAAAAAGTAAAATATTTAGGCCAGGTCTGAAAGGCATTACAGAGGAAAAGGAAGAAGAAAAATCAAGATTAACAAATGCTGACAACAAAGGTATTGAAAAGGAAACTAAGAAGTCAAAGGAAACAGCAAAAAAGGCTGAAAACAAACAAAGTAAGAATGTTAGCCAGAAATTAGCTTCTAATAAAACAAATCAAAATGGTAATGATAATGGCCTTTCTAAAACTGAAGTTGGTAAAGACAATCAGAGTACTGGTCAGATGGAAACTTCCGGAAAAGATCACAAAAAGGAGCAACCTTTAAAATACGAAAATAAGAACAACACTAAGGAAAATCAAGATTTAAGTCCAGATGAGGCTAAGAATGATTCAAAGAATCTGGGTAAGTTAAAGAATAAGGCCAAAGAAGGAAGCAAAGCCAAGAACGAACATTCTGAGTTTCAAGTATCTGGGCAAAATGAGAAAGATGCAAACAGTGAATTTACAATGAAAAAAGATATGAAAGATACATTTGAAGGATCAACACATACACATATCAAAGCAGAAGAAACTGAACATCAGAATGAGCTTGAAACTGGAAATGAAATGGTCAGTGAACATCAAGGCAAAATGCAAGATGAAGAAAAGGAACTAATGATTGGAGATCATGAACTCAATGGTAAAGAGCAAGGGGAATACTTAGAGCGCAGAATAAGCCCAACACATGATGTTGTTGATTTAAAAAAGAATACTGGAGTCACAAACTCACAAACCAAGAAACCTAAGATCAATGTAAGGGATCAAAATGGTGGTAGAACTACGTCAAAGAAGCTGATGGATGAGTCGGGTTATCTAAATTTAGATGCCCTTGACAGGGTGACAGATCATATTCAGAGACTACATGAGGCTAGGGCTGAAGAGACATTATCTCAGCTTAGCTATGATAAGGAGTTTGGTGATGATGAAGATTCAATAGGCAATGCCAGTGACCTGTCACATGATCTTGGTACTGAGAGTCCTGCAAGTGAAGTTGGAGCTAGCAAGGCAGATGATGAGGATGCGGAAGTGTTATCTATGGTACAGTATACGGGTGACAGTACAGTACAGTGAAGCTAAAATTAGGGCATCAGAATTTCATCCAACAACATTTAATGCTCAAACCGTGGCTGCCCCTTGCCTATGAAATGATGACCCTCTCTGACCACTTCGCTGACCAATTGATAGGAGATTATATCAGATGACAAGATTTTGTTTTAATTAAGTCATTGATTTGTTTGAATCAATGTCAGAGCTCCAGATAAGGGGGTATTTCAGAAACTAAAATCTTTATTTCTGCTTTAAACCCTATGGTGTCACTACTCATTAGAATCGTCCTGAAGAGATGATTCCAATGTGAAGTAACACCATAGGATTTGATGCTAAAATAAGTGAGAAAATGTTGGATTTGTTCAGTTTACTCCCTCTTATCTGGAGCCCTGAGTGTTAACAGTATTACCATATAGGAGATCCCGCTGTGCAAAAACATGTACCTATATTGCTTAAACGAACACAAAAACACTGCTGATTTAGAAGAAACAACAAAATGCTGCTATATAATGCCATTCAATATGAGACTCATACAAGCTGTTTAAGATAAGTGACAGCCTATAGCAAGATGAAAGTAAAGCACAAAGGCCATGCTGGAGATTTCTGCTCTACTTTTACCTTGTCCTCACCGTTAACCGATCACCTTGTTCAGGGTGTTGTAATTACAGCATAATTATGTATACAACATTGAAAATACATGAACATGCAGTAATTGGCAATTATTATCCATTATAATGCTGAAATTTCAAATGAACCTACAGTCGAACTTCGATATCTCTAACTCCTTTAACTCAAATTATCCAATAATTCGACATATGATCTGTATTATTTCATGCTCGATTAAGTCGAACATACCCATATTTCAAAGTTAAAACGGACAAGCGTCGTTTTAACTTTGAAATATGGGTATGTTCGATTTAACCGAGTTCGAGATATCGAAGTTCGACTGTATCTGTTTGGTGATAAATGACTTGTTTAGATCGACACTTACAGGGGTTTGTCCTCTGCACATTGCAGCTTGTAGGAAATTGAAGAACTATACATACGATGGAATTCTGGTGCTCTTTTGTCCGTGATGAGTTGGCTTATAACTTAACATCAGCTTTACTTTTAGACTTGGGCATTACAGCCCATCATCATAAACAATTTCTGTCAATTACAATTTCATAACATGCATCAAGAATGAAAAATACAATGTAGAAAGAAAAACAATATTATATAAAACATTAGTGTGATTTCTGTAAAAAATGAAATATATGGAATGATAACTTATTAGAGAATTATTGATAGCAGTAAATAATTCATTAATATTGCTTACCAAAATATATACTTCACTAGAGCGCCAGATAAGAGGGATAAACCCATTACCCCATAGCCTGTTTCTAGTTTTGAAGATATGTGACTGCTTAAAGCAGGTTGAAAGTAAAACAGAATGCGCCTTAAGGCACATTCTGCTTTACTTTCAGCCTGCTTTAAGTTATCATCTACCAGAAAATAAATATTTCTTATGATACATATTTATTATTATATAAATTGGAACTATTTTCTTCAGTGGAGGAATAAATTAGGAGTAAAAAGGTGTATTTATGGGGTAATGGGTTAAACCAAAACATATCTAGTATTTGCTCCTTTATGTCTACACCAAACCCTATGGCTGCTGATGACTACTCATCTTTTCAAAATACTTCTAATGAGCAGTCACACCATATGGTTAGGTGTTGACATAAGGATTTTAGCTACAGAAGTAATAACTCTCTTAATTGGAGCCTCAGTCTTTCACATAATATTATGATATTGGTATAGTTACATGTTCTTGGGCTGCGGGATTGGTGTGACTGTTTGCTTGAAGATTGTTGCCTGCTTCAGGGTTCCAGATAAGGGAGGGTATCCTGAACAAATCCAACAGTTTCTCACTCATACTGAACCTAATCCTATGGTGTTACTACTCATTAGAATCGTCTCTTTGAGACGATTCTAATGAGTAGTGACACCATAGGGTTTAATGCAGAAATAACGATTTTAGTTTATGAAATACTCCCCTTATCTGGATCTCTGCTGCTTACAGCAGTACATGTAGGGGGCCATTAAACATCCACAATATATTGATCAAGGTTCGATTTACCGTTTGCTTAATAACCAAAAGTGTAATTCACCTATAGCCGACCGTTTAAGGCTAATTACAGCTTGAATCCAGATGAAAGTAAAGCAGAAACCCCGGAGTTTTCTGTTTTACTTTCATCTAGCTGTTTCTAGTATTGAAAATAGGTGACCACTTAAAGCAGGTTGAAAGTAAAGCAGAATGCGCCTTAAGGCGCATTCTGCTTTACTTTAAACCTGCTTTAAGCTATCATCTGCTAGAATATAGAAAATATTTCTTATGATACATATACATAACTGCATAATAGTGGACCTATTTTCTTCAATGTAGTAATAAATGAAAGGCATAAAAAGCGTATTTATGGGGGAATGGGTTAAGCAGCCAGCTGACTTAAACACTGACAACAAGATGGGGAAAACATAGAGAAATTAAATACAATGTAAAAATAACAAGCTGATTTGAGATTCACTTGGTTGAAGGTATCACTGTTAGAATGATAAGCTGTTAAAGACTTCAGTAATGTTCAGCATTTAGATAAAACATCATTCTACCATACGTCATCGGCCTATCTATACAGTATTGTGCAGTTAAATCAATATTTCACTATTGAACCATGTGCACGCTTCACTGCCTGCCTTTGAAACATTTCTTGAAGCCTCTCCATAGATATACCAGTACAGTCAACCCTGTGTTAAAAAGCCGCTCAATAAGTTGGCCCTGCAAGATGTTTTGATGCTTAAATTTATTATTCCATAGGTTTTTATATGTTTAATGTATTGCTCCTCTGCAGAAAATAGTTCCAATTCATAGTCATAAATATGCATCATAAAAAGTAGTTTCTATATTCTAACAGATGGAAGCTTAAAGCAGGATGAAAGTAAAGCAGAATGTGCCCTAAGGCACATTCTGCTTTACTTTCAACATGCCTTAATTCATCACCTATAATCTCCAATACATGTACTGGAGGTTTAATAGGGGGAAGGTTTAATATCTTCTACTCCAATAAGTATCATCAATACAAGTGTCCAATATTTTGGATCCCAATCAGATGCCGATGTCTAATCAGGATCCAAACTGTTTAGTCAAGTTGTTTGTCAAGTTGAACTTAGCCCTCTAACGGTTTGAATAGGCAAGAGGTTGATAAAGCACTTTCAGAATATGTTTGAGGTATATATGTGTGTTGGGAAAGGACATCATGTTATTGTGTTTATCTGTAATATTTACTGTCAATTCTAAATCAATACACCAATTGTTTGGTCCACTTAATCCATTATCCCATACACACGCCTTTATACGCCTTTAATTCATTCCTCTACTGAAGAAAATAGTTCCAATTTATACTGTCACAAATAAATATCATAAGAAATATTTTCTATAGTCTAGCAGATAATAGTTTAAAGTAGGCTGAAAGTAAAGCAGAATGTGCCTTAAGGCACATTCTGCTTTACTTTCAACCTGCTTAAGTTAGTGGTCACATAATTATACTAGAAACAGGCTATGGTGTAATGGAGGTTCACCAGAGGAAATCATTAAATATACTGATATTTCGTCACATCTTTGCTGCTTTTAATTCTTTGCATGCTTAGAGCGGCAATATCTGGGTTCCTTTTGCAAATAATTTAGATCCAGATGAGGTGCAAAGTAACTGGGTATCTCAAAAAGGGGTCAGTGTAGAACAGTATGGATCCTGATGAGATTCCCAGTTACTTTGCATCTCATCAGGATCCATACTGTTTTACACTGACGCTGTTTTGAAAAGATATTTGAGAAATTCTAATTTTAGGACAGTAGCAGACGATGATACTGTTCTGGATTGAAGTAGTAAATGGTTCTTACTAAATAGGTTTTATGTTTATATTCTGTTCTGATAAAAAATGAGGATCTTAACTTGTATTTTATTGAAAGAAAATTGTATCATTCAAATGTTTATGTGTGAACTTATTTACACTGCTTTTTAATTTTATGGTTTTTTTCTTGACTCTGGCATGTAATGTTAATGCTTGTTTTAAAAAACTAATGAATGGTTTGTTTTCAGGATTTCTGAAGTGTGTATTTTGATCTTTGTTTTATTTTAGATGTGCATGTGTGTGTGTGTGATGGCATGTTTTGATTATATGTTATTTGACTTATTTACAGGAGCTGAATTATATACATGTAATCAAAATATACAACAATGTATTACAAGAATCCACAAATGTAACTTATATAATTTTTGTATTTATGTACATTATGATACCTCGTTTAAATGCTCAATATTAATTTTCCCAAGAGCTTGGGTGTGACATTTCCTTGGATCACAGTCTTATATTAAAACCCATTACCCCATAGCCTGTTTTAAGTTTTGAAGACAGGTGACCACTTAAAACAGGTTGAAAGTAAAGCAGAATGCACCTTAAGGTGCATTCTGCTTTACTTTCAGCCTGCTTTAAGCTACAATCTGCTAGAATATAGAAAATGTTTTTCAGGTTGCATACACATGACAGTATAAATTGGAACTAATTTCTTCGGTGAAGGAATAAATTAGATGCGTAAAAAGGTGTATTTATAGGGTAACGGGTTAATTGCTGCTATGGACAAATATTGATGTCATGAATTGATGTCATCAAGAATGATGATTTGGCGAGAAAATGTGGAAAAAATGTCATTTTGACATTACCTTGACAATGATTTTAGATAAAACTCTCAAAACATTATGGCATTAAATACAGACAAAATTTTAATGTACCTATAATGTGGTTTTTAAGCTTAAAAATAGTCAGTAATCATTTGCCATGAAATTGACTTATTGTCAAGGTGAATTGTGTATAATTTAATATTGTTTTTTTTTTTTTACATTTGGTTAGCTGTGATTGGCTGTAATTTTTGTTTCATAACTCCATGAAAAAAAAAAAATTCAGGCCACGCCTTGTCAGGACTACTTTCCCTTAGTCCTACTGCTCTTCACAAGCGCTGCATGAAGCAGGAAGCCAACTGACGTCATTGACGTCGACGTTACTACATAACAACGTCGCGTTTTGGCGGAAAATATATATGGCGGAGGGACTACAACCTACGTTTTAAAAGCGTTAAAAAAGAACATTCGCGTCAGATTCTATATTTAACTACTTTCTTAAATTCAGAAGTGATATTAAATTATAAGGAATAATTCGGAATATTTATTGTATTCATGGAGGTATGGAAAAAAAAACTGGTCACACTTTTGTATGAAACCGCTTCAGGGTTTCATACATTGTGACCTGGGTTTTTTTCATACCTCAATGAAAACATTAAATATTCAAATTATTCCTTAACTGAAAATTGTTTCAGAAAACAAAATTGCAGACTACAATTACATACTGTGTTGAAAGTTATACTGACTTGAATGTAAAATGTTTATTGTTTTAACCCATTACCCCATAAATACACCTTTTTACGTCTTTAATTTACTCCTCCACTGAAGAAAACAGTTCCAATTTATACAGTCTTGAATATTCAGCATAAGAAATAAAATCTGTATTCTGTGGATAGAAGCTTAACGCAGGCTGAAAGTAAAGCAGAATGCGCCTAAGGCTCATTCTGCTTTACTTTCAACCTGCTTTAAGTGTTCACCTATCTTCATAACTAGAAACAGGCTATGGGGTAATGGGTTAATTGACTATTTCAAACACAGAATAGCCTTGAAGTGGTCACAACACAGGGTTTGTTGAGTATGGTTATAGAAATGTTGTGTTTACTCACAGTCCTATCTGGAACCCTGTTATATCTTGTTACATATACAAGTTTTGTTTTTGTTTTGCAGAAGGATGATGACATTGTTTTTGAGACGTTCTATCACAGGAGTGGTAAGGAGTTCCAATGTATATACCAGACAGGCATGCGCTTCTACCTTGATGACTGGGGATCAAAGGTTAGCAGACTTTCACCTTAATATATTTTTAACTCGACTTTTTCGAAAAGTCGAGCTATTGTTGTCACCCTGTCGTCTGCCGCTGCGTTGGTTAAGTTTTTTGGTTAAGGTTTTTTTAAGACAACTTTTCTCAATAACTATCAAAGGTATCCATTTGAAACTTGGAATACTTGTTCAGTATCAAAAGGGCAACTTATTACAGCAAGGCAGGTAACTCTGGGATTTGTCATTCTAGAGTAATTGCCCTTGTTTTATTTACTTAAAATTCTGGATCTAAACTGTTTGACACCCATGTTTCCTTAAGTAAAAAATATATAACATTCCAAATTTTAAAAGTAGGAGTAAAAATCTAAAGCTTTCGGGGGAAAATCCGCTGGTCTGGAAAAATTAAGAAAAATCCTGAGTAATGGCAGCCCTGATTCAGATGGATTACATGCTAACAATAGAGGATTATATATAATGAGTCAATAAAACAGATGATATTTATTCTACATAATCAAAGGTGTGATAAAAGAAAACAGGAAGGGTATGGGTATGGGAATCCCATGTCTTTCTGTCAAGCCAGTATTTTATTGATTTTTGAAACAGGAATAAAAGACAAGCACGCAGTTAGTGATTTTTTTTTCATTCATGGCTTTGTCAGTAGCTTGTCCAATCAATGCCTCTGTTTCTATATAGACAGGGGGTTCAGTTTAACACTTCCTATTTAGGAGCACCTTCTGACACTTTTATTTATTTAAAGGTGAATCGGTGGTAGAACGTAAACAACCAAGGCAGATATGATTTATCTGTTTCTTTATTAAACCGACTTTTCGACACTTCAAGTGTCTTCTTTTATTTTTTGTGTGACCTGCTGTAAGCAGAGTAGGTGACACATTATAAGGGATCACTTTACCATCATCTGTCTGTCCATGTGTCTGTTTGTCTCTGTCCATCCATGTATCCATCTGGCCATCATGTTAAGGCTTGCGTCATATTATTTTAATCAACTCATTTATTAAAAATGATAAATAATGAGCACTCATATAAGATCCTCTATTTATTGATGGTTTTGAACACAGATGACAGCTTAGTGCAAAATGAAAGTAAAGGAGAAATCTTTATTACTTTAACGAGTATCTTGCCTATAACACTGACAATAGATGATTTGTGATTTATATATATTTGGGGTCTGGAGGTAAAGGTTATAAATGGTACAGTGTTCCCTCTCTACAACGGCCCTCCCAACAATGGTTCCCTCCTTATAAAGACGATTGCCGCTGTTCCCAAAGCAATATATTTAAGTCCAATTTTTTCACGGCTGAAATTGTCATCTGCTGTTTTTCTCAAATTTACATATGAGCCATTTTGACAGAAAAAAACATAATGACGAGTGGCAAACAGCTTGAATCCAGATCAGACCCCGCATAATGCAGCGTCTGATCTGGATTCAAGCTGTTTGCGAACGTAAGCCAATTTTCCTGCCTACAACGACTCCCTCCGAACAACACACTTATTTTTTTTCTCCAATTGGGTGCTGTTGTAGAGAGGGAGTGTTGTATCTCTATGAGGGAAAGGGTTGTGAGACGAGACAACACGAAGCTCTCTAGAAGCATGAAAAGGCAATTCTATAAGGAATAGATGAAGGAAGGAATAGGTGTTTCTTTGATGAATATAAAAATACATGCGGGAATAGATCACATGTGATATATACTGCTTCCTGGTCTTAAGATATCTATGTATGAGTCAGGACTCCAGATAAAGGGAGTATTTCAAAAACTAAAATTTTCATTTCTGCTTTAAACCCTATGGTGTAACTACTTTTTAGAATTGTCACGAAGAGACGATTCTAATGAGTAGTAACATCATAGGATTTAGTGTTGAAATAAGTGAGAAAATGTTGATTTTGTGCAATTAACTCCTTCTTATCTGGAGCCCTGTGAGTATAATAATGTGAACTGGTACAGTAAAACCTCTCTATTATGACCACTTAATTATGTTAGTTATAAGATGTTTACAACAGATGACTGCTTAAAGCAAGGTGACAGTAAAACAGAAAGCTCTTTTAGGAGCTTTCTGTTTTACTGTAACTTTGCTTTAAGCTGCATTTGTCTTTTATACAACCAATTAGCTTAGTTTTAGTGGTTGTAATAGAGAGGTTTACTGTAGATACTATGTGTATTTGTAGGAGTGGCAGCCCTTCCCGAAGCGTTGGTATAATGAAGGCCTGCTTGTGACCAACACAATATTACGTGACGATGGCACAGTAAGTGAACATACACTTAGCTACAGTGGGCAAATCATTCTTTGCCTATAACCCATTACCCCATAAACACGCCTTTTTACCCCTCTATAGTGTATTATCCATTGAGGAAAATAGTTCCAATTTACCCAATTATGTATATCAACCTTAAGAAATATTTCTTTATACTAGCAGATTTTTGTTTAAAGCAGGCTGAAAGTAAAGCAGAATGCGCCCTAAGGCGCATTCTGCTTCACTTTCAACCTGCTTTAAGTTGTAACTTGTTTTCAAAACTAGAAACACACTATGGGGTAATGGGATAAACATATTTTGAGCTAAAGTTGTTGTTGTATCAATTGCAAACTGCTTGGTCCCAGATACAGTATAGCTAGTATTTAAATCTACGGTCAAGATATTTTGCCATTATATGAAGAAAAAAACAGGGTAAATTAAATTCTACCGTTTCAATTTTTCAATTTCTGTGTTATAAAATTTTGATGAAATGGGTCTTAAGATAGGTATAAAGGCTGATTTACCAAGCGACTCTATCAGATGTTTACATGTACGTAAGCTTCACTGTTTTAACAATTGCGAGCTAAAACTTCATCTGGTAGTCGCTTTAACATGTACACTATTATGGTAATAAGGTTTTGGAGAGGTGTTAAACAATGAATAATATGAGCAGAATTTTGGGCTAAACTGAATGTGGGTATAAAGACTCCAGACATTGCTATTATTTGAGGGTAGCTGAATAATGGGCTATATTGAATGTCAGGGTATAAAGACTCCAAACTGTGCTATATTTGAGGGTAGCTGAATATTAGGCTATATTGAATGTCAGGGTATAAAGACTCCAAACTGTGCTATATTTGAGGGTAGCTGAATAGTAGACTACATGTATATTGAATGACGGTTTAAAGACTCTAGACTCTGCTATATCTGAGGGTAGCTGAAAATTGGGCTATACTGAATGTTGGTATAAAACTCTGGGACAGACAGTGCTATATTTCAGGGTAGCTGAATGTTGGGCTATATTGAATGTGGGTATAAAAACTCAAGACTATGCTGTATTTCAGGGTAGCTGAATTTTAATGGGTTATATTGAATGTGGGTATAAAGACTCCAGACTGTGCTATATTTGAGGGTAGCTGAATATTTGGCTATATTGAATGTGGGTATAAAGACTCTTAGACTGTGCTATATTTGAGAGTAGCAGAATATTAGGCTATATTGAATGTTGGTATAAAGACTCCAGACTGTGCTATATTTGAAGGTAGGTGAATATTGGGCTATATTGAATATGGGTATAAAGACTGCTATATTGAATGTGGGTATAAAGACTCCAGACTGTGCTATATTTGAAGGTAGCAGAATATTAGGCTATATTGAATGTGGGTATAAAGACTCCAGACTGTGCTATATTTGAGGGTAGCTGAATATTGGGCTATATTGAATGTGGGTATAAAGACTCCAGACTGTGCTATATTTGAGGGTAGCTGAATATTGGGCTATATTGAATGTGGGTATAAAGACTCCAAACCGTGATATATTTGAGGGTAGCTGAATATTAGGATATATTGAATGTGGTTATAAAGACTCCAGACTGTGCTATATTTGAGGGTAGCTGAATATTAGGCTATATTGAATGTGGGTATAAAGACTCCAGACTGTGCTATATTTGAGGGTAGCTGAATATTAGGCTATATTGAATGTCAGGGTATAAAGACTCCAAACTGTGCTATATTTGAGGGTAGCTGAATATTAGGCTATATTGAATGTGGGTATAAAGACTCCAGACTGTGCTATATTTGAGGGTAGCTGAATATTAGGTTAGATTGAATGTGGGTATAAAGACTCTTAGACTGTACTATATTTGAGAGTAGCAGAATATTAGGCTATATTGAATGTTGGTATAAAGACTCCACACTGTGCTATATTTGAAGGTAGGTGAATATTGGGCTATATTGAATATGGGTATAAAGACTGCTATATTGAATATGGTTATAAAGACTCCAGACTGTGCTATATTTGAGGGTAGCAGAATATTAGGCTTTTTTGAATGTGGGTATAAAGACTCCAGACTGTGCTATATTTGAGGGTAGCTGAATATTGGGCTATATTGAATGTGGGTATAAAGACTCCAGACTGTGCTATATTTGAGGGTAGCTGAATATTGGGCTATATTGAATGTGGGTATAAAGACTCCAGACTGTGCTATATTTGAGGGTAGCTGAATATTGGGCTATATTGAATGTGGGTATAAATACTCCAAACCGTGATATATTTGAGGGTAGCTGAATATATGGATATATTGAATGTGGGTATAAAGACTCCAGACTGTGCTATATTTGAGGGTAGCTGAATATTAGGCTATATTGAATGTGGGTATAAAGACTCCAGACTGTGCTATATTTGAGGGTAGCTGAATATTAGGCTTTATTGAATGTCAGGGTATAAAGACTCCAAACTGTGCTATATTTGAGGGTAGCTGAATATTAGGCTGTATTGAATGTGGGTATAAAGACTCCAGACTGTGCTATATTTGAGGGTAGCTGAATATTAGGCTATATTGAATGCGGGTATAAAGACTCCAGACTGTTCTATATTTGAGGGTAGCTGAATATTAGGCTATATTGAATGTGGGTATAAAGACTCCAGACTGTGCTATATTTGAGGGTAGCTGAATATTAGGCTATATTGAATGTGGGTATAAAGAATCCAGACTGTGCTATATTTGAGGGTAGCTGAATATTAGGCTATATTGAATGTGGGTATAAAGACTCCAGACTGTGCTATATTTGAGGGTAGCTGAATATTAGGCTATGTTGAATGTCAGGGTATAAATACTCCAGACTGTGCTATATGTAACAGAATCTTGATTCATTTAACCCATTACCCCTTAAATACGTTTTTTTATGCTTTTAATTTATTCCTCCACTGAAGAAAATAGTTCCAAACTATACCTTAATAAATATATACCAGAGGAAATATTTTCTAAAGCCTAGTTAATGTTAGCTTAAGGCAGGTTGAAAGTAAAGCAGAATGTGCCTTAAGGCACATTCTGCTTTACTTTCAACCTGCTTTAAGTGGTTGCCCATCTTCAAAACTAGAAACAGGCTATGGGGTTAAGGATTCATTTCCAATTGTTTCAGGAACAGAACCGCAATGAACAGGCTGGTGGAGCCTCAAGTCAAGGTCAGTCAAGGTCACAGGGTCGCAGTCAAGGTCAAGGAGGAGGAGGTGGTGGTGGAGGCAGTGATGATAGAGAAGGCTTTATCGATCATCCTACCAGAGGCAGAGTTCCTACATATATATTTTATGTATGTGTATTGTATATACAGTCAAACTCACTTAACTCAACTATCCGATACTTCGACACATGAACTGCATTATTTTATCCTCGGTTAGGTCAAACATACCCATATTTCAAAGTTAAAACGTGGCTTAGCCACGTTTTAACTTTGAAATACGGGTCTGTTGGATTTAACCGAGTTCGAGATATAGAAGTTCGACTGTATATATTTTTGTTTCAAGAAAAGTATATACTTGAACAATCTTTGCATGTACCAATGTTTTAAGTAACTTTCTTTATACAGTATAAACTGCATTATCCGACATCGGTCTGTACCGAAGCCTTATGTCGGATACCACAAGATTGCGGATACTTGAGTTCTCCCACTTTTTCAGCATATTTTCGGAATTTATGACAGCAACAGCTATAAACAGGAAGTGACGGTGCAACAGGAAGTATACGTTTATGAATGTGATAAAACAGCGGCGAATATCTATTGCCCAGATCTGTAGCGTACTGCAGGGCATTTTCCTGTAGAACTGGGCCTGATATTGGTATGTTTGTTGCAAGTGCTTGCTTGAACCATTCATAGAGAATTTTGTTTAATTCACCATATTTTGAAGAAGCGTGAAAAGCCTGTATTTTCAGATTAGAAGTTTTGTTAATATTGTTCAATGTAGAAATCCTTGCTATTTACGAGATCTGCTACATATGATCTGCCAATACCAAATTTCGACGCCAGATCTCTTTGCGAGTATAATCGCTTTCAAATTAATCAATTCCACTTTTTTTTTCAAGTGTAAGCACAATTCTTTGTCTTTTCGATGAATTAACTGATGCAGGTTCGCTTGCATGTCGTTTTCTTGGTCTTTCCATTTCAAACGTTTAAGAACGAATGATAAAATAGTAAGACAAGTTCTCGTTAAAAGTGCTCACCAAATAGACCCTTTTGTTAAAGCATGGACTTAAACATTACAGTGTGATCTTCAATACATAACGGTAGATCTAGTTACTTATTAAAACATTCTAAAGTCATTTCTAAAATAGATTATTGTCCACTTGGCAAACTGGATTTTACAAATTTTTGAACAAGTAAGGGATCCGATTATTATAAGATTTGCTGCGGGTTACTCGGCGTCTGATATGGGTCAAATATCCAAATGCTTTACTAACAAATGCACATATTTTTTCATGTTAAAAAGACAACAAAATAAGCAGACAGTTTTTCGACACTTTATTAAACAAGTAACGCATTTGTACATGTAATAGTTCTAGGGCACAACTGACGGCGATAATGATCTATAATTTGGGTTTTCCCCATGCACGACTGACAAACGATCAAGGTGACAGCCGCCGGCGGAGATCAAAGGCGGTCTGATAATGGGGTGCGAAACACGCTATATGTTAATGCAGGGACCACCAAACTGTGTTGGATACCAGGAAACACAAGATTCCAGATAATAGAGTCTTAATGCATATAGAAATAAGAAGGGAAATGTTCGGGACCGGAGAACGCAGTCGGATATGACACGATTCCGGATAATACAGTTGTCGGATAACGCAGTTTATACTGTATATATATATATATATTTTGTGTGGATATCTATATCTGTAAATCAGCATCTGTATATATCTATATTTCATGTTTGTATCCAGGGGCCCATCTTACGAAACATCGTAGGACAAAAACGGTCGTAAGTCATAACTTTAAAGCACATATAATTTCTGAATTCTCCATCTAATCCTGTCTTGTGACATCCCTTTGGAATTGTCTTTTCAAGACGATTCCAAAGAGATGTCAAAAGACAGGATTAGATGGAGAAATAAATAATAATTGAGAATTTTAGAATCTGACTTACGACAATATTTGCTGTACGACGTTTCATAAGACGGGTCCCAGAACATTACCACAAAGCTGTTTTCGTTGACTTATTTTTGCTTCTGTTTATTTCAGAAAAAGCACAATGTTCATATGTATTTTGACAAGGGGACTGGGTCCTGGGTACGTCTACCCATTGGTTGGGAGCTGCACCACGATATGGTGAAAAGTCTGGTAGACCAAGTAGATGTAAGCTATTCTTTAAAGTTACAGTTACAATTGTATTAACCTATTACCCCATAAATACCCCTTTTTATGCCTTTAAATTATTCCTCCACTGAAAAAAATTATTTAAATTTATACAATTATAAACATGTATGATAAGAAATATTTTCTATATTCTAGCAGATGATAGCTTAAAGTCAGATGAAAGTAAAGCAGAATGTGCTTTAAGGCACATTCTGCTTTACTTTCAACCTGCTTTAAGTGGTCACCTATTTTCAAAACTAGAAATGGGCTATGGGGTAAAGGGTTAAGCAACCACTCTATGGAGAGATATGGCCAAAGGTGACTGCTTAACCCTTTCCCTTATAGAAGCGACTTTTAGCGCATTCATTTTATTCATCCGCCAAAGAAAATAGTTCCATTTTATACTGTAATGAATATGTACCATAAGAAATATTTTCTATATCCTAGCAGATAGTAACTTAAAGCAGGCTGAAAGTAAAGCAGAATGCGCTCTAGGGTGCATTCTGCTTTACTTTCAACCTGCTTTAAGTGATCACCTGTCTTTAATGTTATAAACATGTTTATTGGGTAAAGGGTTAATACAGGATAAAAGTAACTTTCTCGATTTAAGTTTCATGCTGTAAAAAGCAGAGTTCTTTCCTAAAGACCCATAGATATAATCGTCACTTGAGACTGTGTCAGTGAGTAACCTACATTATTGCATTAGTCCATATTCACAACAGTGCTCCCTCTCTACAACGGCCCTCCCAAGAATGACTCCCTCATTACAACAACCCTTGCCACAGTTCCTTTAAACATGACAATTATGTCTTACGCTTTTACTGCTGCAATATCGTCTGCCTAAAATTGTCGTCTTCTGTTTTTCCCAAATTACATAATGGACATAATGGCGTAACGCGGCGTCTGATCTGGATTCAAGCTGTTTGCAAATGTAAGCCAATTTCCCTCCCTATAAATTCACTCCAAACAACGCACACACTTTCTGTCTCCCAACGGGTGTCGTTGAAGAGAGGGAACGCTGTATTACCATACTAGCTAACCCTGAGAACCCAAGTCAGGCATTAATCCATTATAAGCATCCTTTGCAAACAGTGTACCTGTAACAGTGTTCTTGTCCTATGCAAACAGTGAAGACCCTACACTGTTTGTCATATTGCAATACGTTGATAAATATCAACATTAAATAGTAAAAAATGGTCTATACTAAATAGGAAACGGGAATTGTCCGTTGGAAGTTTGAGCGAGGAAAGTGTTAACACCTTCAAAAATCTCTAATGAATGAAATACATAACAACTCAAACTCCTCCAAGTTTACCACACTTATATTCATTTCATTTTGTTTACACACAGTAAAGAATAATATCTTGCCCACTGTATTTGTAGCAGTACAGCATACATGTGATATCTCCCGATTTGGTCGGGAGCTCCCGAAATTAGACCTCTACTCACGATCTCCCGGTCGGGAGACGAAATCTCCCGATATTTCATTTAACCAGGTTCATTTTTTTCAATATGAACTTTTATATCATTTACCTCCTTCGCCGACTCTAAAATCTTAAAATTGACTTCAGAGTTCTCTGGCTAATCCCTACACACGCGTATCACCAAACGCTACTGATGTGTGTAAACACATTACGTAATCGTCGATAAGTTGTTACATGTAGTGTAGCACTATTATGACAGGCTGAATCATAACAATGTTGAGTAAAAGTTTGACCACACGCGCCGAGTACCGGTAGATCTAATTGGTTATCAAAAATGTGATTGACAGGTTCACCCCGAATCGCAGACTTTAACAACGACAATTTCTAAAAGCAGTGATGCGAAGGCTATGTCCCCGATACGGACCGGATTAAAATCAGACAATTCTCCGTAAGTTCTGGACAAACACACATTTTAGATGAAGCTAATCAGAATTAACATTTAGGAATTGATTTCCACCACAAAATACTTTGAATATTCACGTAACAGAAAAATACTTCGACAATATGACGGGGCGCCTTAATATTTGCTATGAGAATTACGTATATATTTTGTCAGTCTAAAAAGTATTCCCAGCGTCGTTTTCTAACAATCAATTAAAATTAAACATTGGATCTAAATTCTTCTGTTTGTTAGATACGATTTGTGCAAATGTATAATTATCAAGTTAGATTTTTTGACGAATTACGCTCGTAAAATTGATTTGCAATCAGTTTTCGCGGTAGAAATTTCAGACGCGTTATTTCGTTGTTAGAACCACGCCCATTTTATGGCGCTAGTACATGTCGTCTGCAGACTTTGTCGTCTGCAATAATAGTGAATACTCTGAATTAATTTTTGTGCATTTTAATTCAGAAAATATCAGTGTCAAACAGTTTGTATCTAGACGAGATGATGCGGTGTCTCATCTGGATCCATACTGTTTGCAAAATTATTAACAAATTGTTAAGTTGCTAACTCTTTTTTGATCTAATAGATAGAAATCTAACCATTTGAACTAATTCATTCATTCTCTCAAGAAAATAGATATAGTTCCACTTTATCTTTACTAATCATGAATAATATAAGAACCATAATAGGAAATAGTTCTTATATCCTAGCAGATTGTAGATCTAGCTTAAAGCAGGCTTAAACTTTTACTGAAGCAGAATGCTCCTGAAGAGTATTCTGCTTTACTTTCAGCCAGCTTTACACAACCATCCTTCTGCAGTACTAAAATACTAGAATAATAGGCCCATGTCAGTATAATAAGAACTATATCTCTGGGTGAAAATTGTCTCTGTCTTAGTGGTCTATAGACTTCTTTATTCACTTATTTAAAAAAAAAAAGCAATTAGATCTAGTAATTAACTTATGAAAATATATATAAAATTATTGGAATTTCATCGTCTGCGCCTAGTTTTGTCGCGAAAAAGTGTCGCGAAAAAAGCTCCCTAATTGGCACCCCAATCTCCCTATTAAAATTTCCAAATCTCCCTATTTGGGTCCAAGAAAATATCACATGTATGCAGTACAGTCGAATACGATATCTCGAACTTGCTTAACTCGAACAATCCGATAGTTCGACACATGAACAGCATTATTTCATGCTCGGTTAGGTCGAACATACCCATATTTCAAAGGTAAAACGTGGCTAAACCACGTTTTAACTTTGAAATACGGGTATGTTCGATTTAACCAGGTTTGAGATTTCGAAGTTCATTTGTACTGTGTTTGTGTTTCCAGGAGGCCGTACCTACATGGGGAGACCGTCATGACATCCTGGCCTTATTGAGGGCATGTAATTATGACCCAGATGAGTGTATATCTATATACCTACACTTGGAGAAAGATGGTATGTCAGTGAAAAGTATTCACATTGCCTCATTAACCCATTTGTGCCCAGTGGATTCTTCCATGCTTATATTATGATTAGTCCATTTATTATCAAAGGGGGTGCCTGGTCTAAATTTTCATTTTCATTTGTTTTATATTGAAATTCCTATCAGCAAACAGTGTAGACTCTGATCAGACGCCGCATAATGGGGTGTCTGATCAGAGTCTACACTGTTTGCCTATGTCCCATATATAGGATCGTGGGCACAAATGGGTTAAGTCAAATTTGTGTTAACTGGCCAGTCAAACAAATGAAAGTGACAGCTCAATGCAGGACAAACGAGAAAATCACTTAACTCATTCAATACAAAGTAACTGTTGTGGGTTATTAGGTTTCCTTGCAGATCTTTTTAGTTACCAAAACATGAACCAGTCTACTTGGAATTCCGGGGGTAGTTTGATAAATGCTGGTCGAGATAAGCAAAACAATGTAGACCCAAATCAGAGGGCTCCTATATTAAGCTGGTCTAAGGTTTGTCTTATGCATGAATTTTCTCTTTCAGAGTGGATTAAAGCACCAAAAACATCCAAAGATGCAAAAGCTCAACAAGATAAGGACAATAAGATATCAGCCCTTGAGAAGAAAGTCAAAGATTTGGTGAGCTTTACATTATTTGTCATATACAGTCAATCTTTTATTCAACCCATTACCCCATAAATACACCTTTTTATGCCCTTTAACTAATTCCTCAATTGAAGAAAAGAGTTCCAATTTATACTGTCATCAATGAAAATCATAAGAAATATTTTCTATATTCAAGCAGATAATAACTTAAAAGCAGGCTGAAAGTAAAGCAAAATGCGCCTTAAGGTGCATTCTGCTTTACTTTCAACCTGCTTTATGTGGTCATATATCTTCAAGACTAGAAACAGGCTATAGGGTAATGGGTTAAGTGACTACTCGATATATATCTTATACAGTTGTTGTTGTTGTTGGCGTACCTGTGCTTAACACTCACAGGACAGCTTGGTACAGACATTATCCATCTTATACAGTAAAACCTCTCTATTACAGCCACCAAAATGAAGGCTAATTGATTGTACAAACGGCAGGTGACAGCTTAAAGAAAGGTGACAGTAAAGCAGAAAGCTCCTAAAGGAGCTTTCTGTTTTATTGTCACCTTGCTTTAAGCAGTCACCTGTATTAAGCACCTAATAAATAATACAATTAAGTGGTTGTAATAGAGAGGTTTTACTGTCGGAGCTTCCTGCATTTTTATGCCTATTCTGGATAACCTGCCCATACATTATACACTCAAGACCACAACTAATGCAACACTTTATATATACAAAATATTTGGAGTGTCCGTGGACGAAAATTTAAAACAAGTATAACTCAATACATCATACATACATGGTAGAAATTTCTTAGTAATCAATAAGAAAATAATTGTAAAACATACCACAGAGGAAGTTAAATTCACAATATCACGTAATTGCATGTAACTCCAAATTGAAGAATTTCAAAAGTCACCATCTAGTTCGTAATCATAATAATCAACTTTCACATTTACATAGCAGAACTCTATCTTATACCTGGTGTGACCACTTCTGGCTCATATGACCTGCAGACACCTTCCAGAACATAATTCATTACGAAAGCTTGTGGGGTATTTCTCCACTCCCGAACACGGTACTGCTGCAGCTCTTGTAGGTTACGAGGAGCTACTGGATCCCATAACTTATAATAAATTTTAGCTATGATTTATAGTGAATTGATAATAGTTAACATTTGACATGCTTATTTATTTACTTTCTGTGATTATTTTGTATAGAAATTAATAGCATACGCGTCTGAGAGAATATCCAGCAGTTAGCATGCCATTTACACGACGGCACTCTGTTTGATTCATTCTCGCCATTATACTCAAAATATTGTTTTTGTAGCCTGTCTTTAATTTTAGGAAAATGTCATGGAAACAAAAATCGAATTTTTTCACTTTGAGAATATTTCTCGTGCAAATCGTAATAACCATGCAAATTGATGCACAACTACTAATATGTTGTTAGGGTATGCACTTAGTATAAATTAATAGGGCATTGAATCATTTCGTCAGATTGTATGACTATTGTATTAAGTTGTTAACCCGTACCACATAGCCTGTTTCTAGTTTTACTTTCAGCCTGCTTTAAGCTAACATCTGCTAGGATAAAGAAAATATTTCTAATGGTTTACATTTATGACTGTATAGAGTAAAACTATTTTCTTCAGTGGAGGAATAAATTAAAGGCATATTTATGGGGTAATGGGTTAAGCTGATTGGTAGATAGTTGGTGATCTAGTGATCAGGATAACTGCTTAACATCGGGGCGGCCAGGATTCCCGACACAACGGTTTTCTTTTCTATTTTAAGTCACAACTTTTGAACACAGTATAGATTATCTATTTGACTGAGAAATTTTCTGATAACCATTTTGAAAAGTGCTAACAACTTCTATACCCTTTGACAAATAACTTCTGATTCATATATACTTACAGCACATTAAACCATTTGACAAGACCTTTCCATCCATATGAAAGTTTTGACCCCTTTGACCTTAACCTTAATCTCAGTCTTTGCATTTAAGTTTTGAAATGTGTGTTTAATGTTTTTAAAAGTACTCACAACTGCAATACCGTTTGACCTGCAGTTTCCATACTTTGTTGTTTTCTAACAACTCTGTTGACTAATTGATGCATTTATATTTTCTTCAAAAGTTCCTGTACTGCCCTTGTTATCAAGTGAATGTTAATGTTTTTGGACCTGTCTTGTTTCATGTGTATGTTTTTACTGCAGGAATTGCAACTTCAGAAGGAGAAGACCCAGAGAGAGGAACTTGAGAGAAATGTAAGACAGCTTGACTTATGTTTATCTCTTTGAACCCTAGTCACGCATATATGCCTCATTCGCAAACAGTGTACACTTGTCCTATGCAAACAGTGTAGACCCTGATCAGAGGGCTCCTTAAGGAGCCCTCTGATCAGGGTCTACACTGTTTGTCATTTTGATATATATTGTACAAATCAACCCTAAAAGGTCAACAATGGAGTAGACTAAAATGAAAACTAGAATTGTCCATTTGAGGTTTCAGGGAGGAAAGGGTTTTAGCTACATTTCACCTTCAGCATGCTATATGTAATTATTGTCTATAGAAATTGTCACTGGCAATAATTCTCACAGTTGATATACAGTAAAACTCGGTTATAACGAATTTCAAGGAACTGAGCGATTTACAGTAAAACCTCTCTATAATGACCACTGAATTTTATCAATTATTAGATGTTTCAGACAGATGACTTCTTAAAGCAAGGTGACAGTAAAACAGAAAGCTCCTAAAAGGAGCTTTCTGTTTTACTGTCATCTTGCTTTAAATTGTCACCTGTCTGTTATACAGTCAAGAGGTTTTACTGTCTTGGCTCTAAACATTTTTAGCTCACCTGGCACAAAGTGCCATGGTTTGTGCCATGGTGAGCTATTTTGATCGTTCTGTGTCTGTCGTCGTCCGTCTGTCGTCAACAATTTTCTTAAACGACATCTCCTCCTAAACTACTGGATGGCAGGAATGATCCTTAAATTGTCCTCTTTAAAAGTTGTACAAATAGTTCCAGTCCATTGCATATCTAGGTCACAGGAGCTGAAATTGATTGTTTCAATAAAAACTTCAAAAATCTTCTTCTCTGAAACCACAAGTTTGTTCCTATGTTGAGAAGGTTGAATATGATAAGAAGGATAACTGTTTGTCGTTACAGCTGGATGAGCAGACCAACAAGATGAGTGACCTGGAGGTGGAGTCCAAGCAGACAGAGGCCCAGTTGTCTGCCATGACCGGGGGCCGACCAAAGTCAGCCAGACCCATATCTGTCATGATGATGGCAGGCAAGGGAGCAAAGGGAGCCAAAGGGGTGAGTGACTGCTTCCAACTCCTTCACTGCTTTAACCCATTTTAACCCTTTACCTGATAGCCTGTTTCTAGAATTGATGATAGGTGACTACTTAAAGCAGGTTGAAAGTAAAGCAGAATGTGCTAAAATAAAGAAAATATTCCCTGTAATATATATTCATGACTGATTAAATTGGAACTATTTTCTTCAGCGGAGGAATAAATTAAATTCAGTAAAAGGCGCTTTCATGGGGGAAAGGGTTTTGCGTGATACACTTTTAGGTGTACCTCTAGGCCAACAGTTTTGATCTCAGATCAGGCCCCACATTGTGGGGCCTGATCTGAGATCAAAACTGTTTGCAGCTAAGTCAATAATCTATCATAAACTGTTAAAATCTTTTGCAAATATTTGAATAATACCTGCTGCAGACGACATTTTAAAATGGCCGCCAAATATTACCCAGCATACAATGGGTTAATAGTGTCTATTTAAAATATTGTCATCTGGATTTATTTTTAGCTCACCGGAGCACAGCTCCGTGAGCTTTTTTGACACTTCAATGTCCGGTGTCCGGCCATCATCAACAATTTTAGTGTTTACACTTTTATTTAATCTGTCTCAAACTTGCTCAGATTGTTTATGACCATAAGGTCTTGGATGAGTTCGATTTATGGTTGAAATCTAACCAATAAGTCAAGAGTTATCTGCCCTTGGCATGTTGAAAATGCCATACTTAACAGTGTTTACACTCTAGCAACTACAGTTTTCAATGGATTTTGTTTATACTTGCACATAATGTATATTTTCATATGTTTTGAAAGATTGCAAATATTGTTGAAATCTGATTATTGTGGCAAAAGTTATCTGCCTTTGATGTTCTTAGAAATGCTGGAAAAGGCTTTATTTCAGTATTATTTATGCTCTAGTGTCTACAAATTTGAAAGCATTTTGATAAAACCCTTGTAAAATTGTATATGGCAATAAGTTCTCCAGTGAGTTCAATTGTTACAAAGTTTTATCAAAATACATTCAATTTTGTACACACTAAAGCCTAAACAATACTAAAAAAAAGCCCTTTTTAGCAAATCTGAGTATATCACGGGCATGTAACTCTTGATTAAATTTCAACAGTAATTGTACACCTTCAAGAATTTTAAACATGTATTTATAAACATTGTATGCAAGTAAAATCAAATTCAATTAAAAACTGGAGTTTGCTATCGTGAGTGTAAAAACTGTTAAATATAGCATGTTCAACTCATCAAGGGCATATAAAGGCTTTAGTGTGTACAAAATTGAATGGATTTTGATAAAACTTTTTAAAAAAAAAATTGAAATGTATATCTTTAATCCTTTACCCCATAGCCAGTTTCTAGAATTGAAGATAGGTGATCTCTTAAGGGTGTATCAATGTCATGACTTTGGGAAATTTTCAAAGTATATGAAAACACTCTATGATGGTTTTGTATTGAAGAGCTATTTAAGATGAATGAAAAAATAGAAAAAGTGTACAATTTGGTGAACAACAGTTGGCTCTACGGCCATGTAAAATTTACCCCACCCACTTCCTCTTATTTTGTCCTTTTCAAACAGCCCGCTTCAATAAAATCCATTTTAAATGAAAACAAATATGATAATTTGGTTTTGTGTTATTTATTTCCTATCTATGGTAGTATTTCTTCATACAAAAACTAATTTAAGAAAAACAAGGGCACCAAATGTGAAATTTATAAAGCTCTGAATATCATCGATATGGTACTTTTTTGTAAATTTTGTAAGGGGAGATAACTCTTTTTACTTTAATAACCCAAAATTTTCAACACTGACCTTTCAATTTCTTTTCATATTTTGAACTGCCTTAGCATGGGCTTTCATCTGGTAGAATATAAAAAAAAGTTAAATACTAGAACTATTTCATTTTCAAACTTTTTTAATTTTTTTCATAAAATAAAAAACCTAATAAAATCATGCCCTATACAAAGCATATTTTTGATATTCAAGGATCCATATTGTTCAAACCTGGTGCCTGCTTTGTCTAAATTTGGTTTCTATATGTGAAAATACCACCATAGACATGAAATAAATAATGAAAACCCAAATCACTATGTTTCTTTTGTTTTGAAATAGATTTTACTGAAGCTTGTACTCTGAATGGGTAAGATTTGAGGGAAAAAATCCAAATTTGACATACCTTTTTCAAATCGCTGTAGCTCAAAAAGAAGGACACCACCATATATATATGTTTGCATTTTTTCATTCATCATAAATAGCTCTTCCAAATAAACAATGTTAGAAAAAAAGTTTAATACTTTGAAAAATTGGCTTATGACATTTATACACCCTTAAAGCAGGTTGAAAGTAAAGCAGAATGCGCCTTAAGTCGCATTCTGCTTTACTTCCAGCCTGTTTTAAGCTACAATCTGCCAAAATATAGAAAATATTTCTTCTGATACATATTCATAACTTTATAATTTGGAACTATTTTCTTCAATGGAGTAATAAATTAAATGTGCCAAAAGGCGCTTCTATGGAGGAAAGGGTTTAAGACAGGTGACCACCATTTGCCCCTCCCACAATTAAGATTGCCACTTTCTTCTTTTCAATTGGTGCAGCAGAGGATATAAATTATGTGAATTTGCTTGTTTTCTGTCTTACAGGGTAAACAATCTCAGGCGGGTGAAGTGGTTAATCCTGATGATGTGTTGGACCTGAATGCTAATGCAAAGGCCCTGAGGAAAGCTCACACCAAGCTGAAAATGGAGGCCGAGAGATTCTTCGGGGATTTCAAACACATTGTATTGCAGGTGAGCAATGCATTGGTACAATACCCATAAGATAGCTCTACCTACTTCTCTACGTAAACATGTACATGTATAATGATAATTACTAGGGACGGGACCGAATATTCGAATATTCGAATATTCGCATAAGGGCCGAATATTCGAATCCCATTTAAGTATTCGAATAGTTGTCTCTGAAATTTTATTTTGTTTAAAATCATAATATGGATTATTCAATTTATTTGAGAGACTAGCTGTTTCATTTTCTCCAACCAGGCTAATCGTTCGCCATTAATCCTCGTGTGTAGGGTGATTATCACCCCCGGCTGGTCAGTGTTTTGATAGCACCTGTCAAGTTGTACACAGTTTGCAAACATTACCCGCTGTGTTATGTAATCGACGGCCCTCCCTAACATCGGATCAATGGACTCGCAGTTAATAAATCATTATTGACATGTTGGGGAACCCTAGTTGCCAAACAAAAGATGGGTGTTTAGCACAGGACATTTAAGAGAAGACAAATAATTGTTAATATCGCCAATCATAGCGGCTCAAATGACGCTTTTCGTAAACGACCAATATCACGCAAACACTATTTAAAATCATCAAACATTCTAGTTAAGACGTCATGAAAGCTTAATATTGACCTTACACAAGACGTAGATCTATAACGATCAAATTCTTACTAAAACGCAACTAGGCCTATGCCACCGGCTACTGCTTCGCCTGTGTGAAAGAATTTACTCGTTCTGCCGACAAGAAATCAGCAACCTGTTTTATTTGTTACGTTCGTTTCTGAGTGTAACATCTGCATGCAGAAACTTGAGAGCTAGTGTGTGTTCAGATTAATTTTAAAAGCAGATTAAATATAATTTGTAAAGCCGACAAAATATTTACGCAAAAAAAACCTAACTCTACATGACAGAAGACTTAATTCGAAACTAATTTAAATGCAGATATAGATGTTGCGTTAAACACGAGTTGCATCCCTTACATTCGGAGACCGCCATATCTACAAAGATTAACTGTAGTAAGTGGTTGCAAAAGTTGATAAGTTTACCAGTCAATACGACGATTGTCACAGAATACACATTCTGCTCAGGGTTTGGTCCATTTAAGATAGGTATTTCTACGAAGCAAACATTGAATAATTGCATTTGATAATGAACTTATACTCGGATCGGATAACACCCACCCCCACCCCCATCGGACGAAGCGTTTATTCCAGGCGAATTATTCGAATACTTTAAGCGAATATTCGAATAGCAATTTGGGTTCGAATTCCTATCCCTAATAATTACCTCTCCTCAGCCTTAGTATTAGACATATTGTTTTTGTGCTGTTTGTTTGTCTGCGTGTCTGTCATGCTTTGGTTTTCAGACAATAACATTGGTTCTCATGGGGCGATCATGCCCATAAACATTAACCCATTACCCCATAGCTTGTTTCTAGTATTGAAGATAGGTGAATACTTAAAGCAGGTTGAAAGTAAAGCAGAATGCACCTTAAGGTGCATTCTGCTTTACTTTCAGTCTGCTTTAAGCTTTTATCTGTTAGGATATGGAAAATATTTCTTATAATACATATTTATGACTGTATAAAAGGGAACTTCTTTCTTCAGTGGAGGAATAAATTATAGGCGTAAAAAAGCATATTTATGGGTAATGGGTTAAAGTGTAAAGGTTGCTTATGATGAGGGGATGCATGGGATTGCATTTGAGATTACGGTATAAGGTCACAGGTCCTCTCTATTACGACCACTAAAGTGTGTTAATTATGAGGTGTTTACGACAGGTGACTGCTTAAAGTAAGGTGATGGTAAAACAGAAGCTCTATTAGGAGCTTTCTGTTTTACTGTCACATTGCTTGGAGCTGTTACCTGCATTTTATACAATCATTTAGCCTTCTTTTTAGTGCTCGTAATAAAGAGGATTTACTGTACAGCGCTCCCTCTCTACAACCACACCCAATGGGAAACAAAGTGAGTGCCTTGTTTGGAGGGAGTCGTTATAGAGAGGGAAATTGCAAACAGCTTGAATCCAGATCAGACGCCGCGTAACGCGGCGTCTGATCTGGATTCAAGCTGTCTGTCACTAGTCATTATGTTTTTTCTGTCAAAATGTCCAATGAGTTACTTTGGAAAAAGCAGCAGACGACAAATTTAAGCAGACGGAATTGCAGCCATGAAAATGTTGGACATAAATTCTTGTTTTGGTAACAGTGGCAAGGATCATTGTAAGGAGGGAGTCGTTGATGGGAGGGCAGACTGTATTTAAATTTTGGCAATGATATACATGTACATTGTATAATTATAGTGTTGTTGACTGATTGTTTGACAGGTTGGGCCGGCCATTAAGCAGATGAAGCAGGCAGAGAAGGGTACCCAGAGTGAGATAGAAGAGGTTAGGGCCCTGTACAGGAAGGAGGCTCTACAGAGGAAGTTGCTCTACAACCAGGTATGTCTTCACTTCCCACTGTTTGCAGCTCAGGTTAGCGGTTTGTGCCCCGTGTGCAGCCTGCAGAGTATTTTCAAACCAGGTAGCCAACTTGCAATTGATGGCCATCGACGGCCATCGATTTCTTTACTGAGCTCGTGGCTGGTATACCACACAACAATCATACATCCAGCATTTCAACTTATTTAACCCCTTATAAAAAGCATGCTTATGAGCATCATGTTTACTATGACAAGCTATTGGAAGAAAGGATTGTACCCGAACGTAATGGTAAGATACTTTACCTACCTGTAAAACTAAATGAGCAAACACAGTCACAGGTGTGTTACTCGGCCCATTGATTAATCATTGAGAATCTTCAAGGCACAGAGTGGCTGAAAAATATTTGTATGTATCAGAGCTCCAGATAAAAGGGTGAGTAAACTGAACAAATCCAACATTTTCTCACCCATTTTAGCACCAAATCCTATGATGTTACTACTCTTTAGAATCGTCTCGAAGAGACAATTCTAATGAGTAGTGACACCATAGGGTTTAAAGCAGAAATAAAGATTTTAATTTTTGAAATACTCCACTTATCTGCAACCCTGGTGTATGCCTTGATAGCAGCGGCAGTGTGATATAACAACAGCTGTCTTTCTGTTTGTTATAGTTTAGTATAAACAAATTTTATTTCCAAAGAAATTTACAAACAATTTATCATTCTTCACTATAAATGAACATAAAAGGAATAGCGTAAGGTCACAAGTTTGAACAACTTTAACCCATTACCCCATACATATGCCTTTTTACTACTTTAATTAATTTCTCTACTGAAGAAAATAGTTCCAATTTATACTGTCACAAATTAAAATCATAAGAAATATTTTCTATATTTTAGCAGATAATAGCTTAAAGCAGGCTGAAAGTAAAGCAGAATGTGCATTAAGGCACATTCTGCTTTACTTTCAACCTGCTGTAAGTGGTCACATATCTTCAAAACTAGAAACTGGCTTTGGGGTAATGGTTTAAATGCCTTGAAAGAGTGGCAGTATCTTGTAACAACAGCTGTATGTCTGTACCCTTTGACATGCAGCTTTCATATTTGCAGCATTTATACCTTGTGACCCTTTCCATCAGTGCGAAAATGTTGACCCCACAACCTTGACCTCAGCCTTTGTGTTTAAACTTTGAAATGTGTGCTTAAGGGTGTATCAATATCATGAATTTGGGAACTTTTCAAAGTACATGAAAACACTCTATGATGGTTTTGTATTGAAGAGCTATTTAAGATGAATGAAAAAATAGAAAAAGGGTACATTTTGGTGAACAACAGTTGGCTCTACGGCCATGTAAAATTTACCCCACCCACTTCCTCTTATTTTGTCCTTTTCAAACAGCCCGCTTCAATAAAACCCATTTTAAATGAAAACAAATATGATAATTTGGTTTTGTGTTATTTATTTCCTATCTATGGTAGTATTTCTTCATACAAAAACTAATTTAAGAAAAAAAGGCACCAAATGTGAAATTTATAAAGCTCTAAATATCATCGGTATGGTACTTTTTTGTAAATTTTGTAAGGGGCGATAACTCTTTTTACTTTAATAACTCAAAATTTTCAACACTGACCTTTCAATTTCTTTTCATATTTTGAACTACCTTAGTATGGGCTTTCATCTGGTAGAATATAAGAAAAAGTTAAATACTAGAACTATTTCATTTTCAAACTTTTTTACTTTTTTTCATAAAATAAAAAATCTAATAAAATCATGCCCTATATAAAGCATATTTTTGATAATCAAGGATCCATATTGTTCAAACCTGGTGCCTGCTTTGTCTAAATTTGGTTTATATATGTGAACATACCACCATAGACATGAAATAAATAAAGAAAACCCAAATTAACATTTTTGTTTTGTTTTGAAATATATTTTACCGAAGCTTGTACTCTGAATGGGTAAAATTTGAGAAAAAAAATCCAAATTTGACATACCTTTTTCAAATCGCTGTAGCTCAAAAAAAAGGACACCACCATATATATTTTTTTTCATTTTTTCATTCATCATAAATAGCTCTTCCAAAAAAACAATGATAGAAAAAAAGTTTAATACTTTGAAAAAATGGCTCATGACATTGATACACCCTTAAGTTTTGAAAAGTACTCAGTCCATCTAATATACCCTTTAATACTTGCAGCACACATTCCTTAGGACAAGTCCTTTTCATACATGAGAAACTATCGATCTCTTGACCTTGACCTCATTCTCTGCATTTAACCCATTACCCCATAAATACTCCTTTTTACGCCTTTTAATTTATTCCTCCACTAAGGAAAATAGTTCCAATTTATATAGTCATGAATGTTTATCATAAGAAAAAGTTTCTATATTCTTGCAGCTGATAGCTTTAAGCAGGCTGAAAGTAAAGCAGAATGTGCCTTAAGGCGCATTCTGCTTTACTTTCAACCTGCTTTAACTGATCACCTGTGTTGAAAACTAGAGCAAACTATGGGGTAATGGGTTAAGCACACATACCTTGGGCCAAGTCCTTACCATCCATTTAAAAAAATTTACCTACTAACCTTGACCTCAAGCTGTGCAAATGTGACTGTGGCAAGCTATATTGTCTTCTGACAACTCTCTTGTTGTAAATTAGTTGCAAGAGCTGCGTGGCAATATCCGTGTGTTCTGCCGTGTGAGGAAAGATGACAGGGCAGAGATGTGTCTCAAGTTTCCAAGTGATCAAGACATCGTTGCAACTAACCAACAGGCCAAGAAGATGTTTAACTTTGATAAAGTGTTTGAGCCTTCATCTACTCAGGAACAGGTAAAGTAAATAGAGGATAATCATTTTCTTTGGACTGATATGAAAAATATATCACTCGAATGGGTTGTTATCTGGTTAAAAAACGAGTCCTGTGGACTTGTTTTTTAATCAGATAACAACCCTTTCGAGTGATATATTTTTCATATCTATTCAAAGGAATTTATTATTCTATTTATTATATAGATTTTAATGACGTTTTTACAGAAAAAACACACCAAATTAATTATTTTCCCGCGACGCCACAAAAGTTATTATGACGTGACGTCACAAAAAGTGATATCATCACTAGTGATGATATCAACTGTGACGATATGAAATTTATCTAACTGAGAAATCTCTATAAATTATCGATAGGTATATAATAAACACATCTATTCCTAGTGCTGCTAGCAGATATATACATCATTTACAAACAGTGCACACCCAGATCAGGGAGATCCTAAGGGAATATTCTGATCAGGACCTGCACTGTTTTCAATTTTTAAAAAATATTTCAAGGATATATCCCTTGAAGGTCAAAATAACTTGATCATCTATCAGAAAATGGACAAGGTATTTTGTTGTATAAATAACAGAAATTTGTGGTTGCAAATTTAAAAGACTGACACCCAGATTTAGCCTTAACATTTTCAAATTTTCAATTGAAGTCTGGTATGTATTAGTGAGTATTATATGTCTTCATATGGTATTGAGCGTTTCTGCTTGTATCAGCCACCTTGTATTTTACTCTGACGTCGCTTTCGATTTAGCATGACTTTAAATTATTTACGTGCATGTACAAGTTCCGCGATATTCTTCTTGGCATACAAAAGTTGTTGCTCTGCTTCAAATAACTGATAAATTTTGGATATAAAATGATTTAAACAACCATTCAGTTGTTTTTCATTTGTATTCAAGGCATATAATAAACACATCACCAGTTGGCAATTGGCTACATTGTGTTGCATTCAGCTCTCGACGTTTTTGTCGGAAACAACCGATCAGACTCGCGCCAAGGCGCTCGTCAGATCAGTTATTTCCGGCATAAACGTCTCGAGCTGAATCAAGTCTAAATGTGTTGACTGATAGATAAGCTGAGGTAGGAGAGACATCTCATTCTGTACAACTCTTGTTTCACATATAAAATATTTCCAGGTATTTGAGGATACTAAGCCTATTGTCACGTCTTGTGTCAGATCGGCTATTTCCGGCATAAACGTCTCGAGCTGAATCAAGTCTAAATGTGTTGACTCAGATACATAAGCTGAGGTAGGAGAGACGTTCATTCTGCACAACTCTTGTTTCACATATAAAATATTTCCAGGTATTTGAGGACACTAAGCCTATTGTCACGTCTTGTGCTGATGGCTACAATGTATGTTTGCTGGCGTATGGACAGACTGGCAGTGGTAAAACATTTACCATGATGGGTCCAGAGAGTAATCCTGGTATCAACATCAGGTAAGGTTAAAGAGCAGGGGCCAATTTCATAAAACTTCGTACGACAAATGTTGTCGTAAGTCAGATTATAAAAGTCTCAATTATTATTTATTTCTCCATCTAATCCTATCTTGTGACATCTTTTTGGAATCGTCTTGAAAAGACGATTCCAAAGAGATGTGACAAGATAGGATTAGATAGAGAAATCAAAATCTAAAAGTATTTTTAAGTTTTGACTTACGACAGCATTTGTCGTACAAAGTTTTATGAAACGGGCCCCAGGGGCCTGCGGGGGTCTTACGAAACATCGTACGAAAAAACAGTTGTAAGTCAAAACTTAAAAATCCATCTGATTTCTGATTTCTCCATCTAATACTGTCTTACGACATTTCTTTGGAATGGTATTTTCAAGATATTTATAAAGAGATGTCACAAGACAGGATTAGATGTAGAAATAAATAAAAATTGAGAATTTTAGAATCTGACTTACAACAACATTTGCCGTACAAAGTTTCGCAAGACAGGCCCCAGGTCTCCAGATAAAACCAAATGAATTCAACTTTTCCAACATATTTTCTTTCAAGACTTTACCCAATAGTCTGTATTTAGTGTTGAAGACATATTACCACTTAACTCTTTGAACCCTAGTCACGCATATAGGCGTCCTTTTCAAACAGTGTACATGTGAATAGTACACTTGTCCTGTACAAACAGTGAAGACCCAGATCAGAGGGCTCCAAAAGGAGCCCTCTGATCAGGGTCTTCACTGTTTGTCACAATGCCAAACATTGACAAAAACAACCCTTTAAAGTCAGAAATGGACTAGACTTAGATGGAAACTGGAATTGTCCATTTAAAGTTTCAGGGAGGAAAGGGTTAAAGCAGCCTGCTTTAATCTAGGATATAGAAAATATTTCTTATGGTAAATTTTCATGATTTTATAAATTGGAATATCATTTTCATATCGTGATATATCATACTGAATATATCACGGTAAAGTTGTTCTTTGTTTAGAATATAAAATCAGAGTTTTATTTGTTTTGTACAAAAGCATTGGTGTAGTACTAAATGCCATATTTATATCTATAGTAATGAATATTAATATATATACTGCTCTTTTCTAATATTTCGACCTCTAAGGGCCTTTTTCAAAGAAAATCACGTCGAAAGATTAGAAAAGAGCAGTATATATATTAATATTAATTTAATTCCCCTATCTGGAATATTGAAAAAATTATAGTAATGAAGGTAATGTCTGGCCTGGTAATTAAATGTTGTGTTTTATTGTTTTTCAGAGCAATGAAGGAGTTGTTCCAAGTCACCAAGGAGAGACAAGAAACCATGTCATACAAATTAACGGTATCAATGTAATCTATATCTCTTAGGGTTTAAAAACAGTGCTGGTTAACCCTTTACCCCATAGCCTGTTTCTAGTTTTGAAAATAGATGACTATTTAAAGCAGGTTGAAAGTAAAGCAGAATGCGCCATATGGCGCATTCTGCTTTACTTTCAGCCTGCTTTAAGCTATTAACTGCTAGAATAAGGAAAGTATTAAATATGACACATATTTTTACGGTATAATTTGGAACTATTTTCTTCAGCGGATGAATAAATCATATCCGCTAAAAGGCGCTTCTATGGGGTAAAGGGTTAATAAAATCAGGATGAAATTAAAGCAGAAAACTGTACGAGCTTTGTGCTCTACATTCATCCTGGTTCATGAAGACACCTTTCAAGAGACGGTAAAACCTCTCTATTATGACCCCTAAATTGGGTTAGTTACTAGTATTAGGTGTTTTATTATTGCTTAACACATTAAACCCTAGCGATGAATATACTCACCATTTACAAACATTTACACTTTTCCTATGCAAACAGTGTAGACCCTGATCAGAGGGCTCCTTAAGGAGCCCTCTGATCAGGGTCTACACTGTTTGCCATTTTGGAAAAATAATTTTAAAATCAACCCTAAATAGTCAAAAATGGACTAACTTATTTTGATAATGGAATTGTCTATTAAAAGTTTCAAGGGTGAATGAATTAAAACAAGATGAACGTAAAACATTCACCTTGCTTTATGCTGTCAGCAGGCACCTGTCTTCTATACTGAGTCAATTAGCCTTGTTAGTGATTGTAATAATACATGTATAGAACTTTTATTTTATATAAAATGTCACCTATGACTCTTCTCTTAGGATAGGGTAGAAACATGAAAAGCATTTGAGAAACAGGATAATCCATGTCTCTCTGATTTAACTCTTTGCATGCTGGGTAATTTTTTCGTCTGCATAAATCTGTCGTCTGCTATCGTTCTAAAATAAGAATTTTCAAAATTTCTTTTAAATTCACTGTCAGAATGGCAAACAGATTGGATCCAGATGAGACGCCGCGCTATGCGGCGTCTCATCTGGATCCAATCTGTATGCAGAGATAATCACTTTGGCAGGTATATCCACCGCTAGTGTGCAAAGAGTTAAAAACAGTCGTACCCAAGTGATCCATGAGTGACCCTCTACTGGATTTCTTGATAAAACAAGCTTAGCTTTAAAATCATGGCCGCTGGTGGATTTAGAAGATTTTCCTTTATGGCTATATTGGGGGCCTCCGTGGCCTAGTGGTATAGTCACTGTGACTTACATCACTAAGCTCCTCACCGCTGTGAGTTCGAATCCCAGTAGGGTCGTTCGGATTTTTCATGTGGGGAAGCCTTCCAGTTGGCTTGCGGAAGGTCGGTGGTTCTACCCAGTTGCCGATTTGTGCCTGAAACAGTGCATAAAAGACTTCTGGGGTCTTCCTCCACCTGTAATAGCTGGACGTCGCGATATGACTGAAATACTGTTGAAAGCGACGTAAAATCAAAACAAATCAAAATTTATGGCTATATTGAAATTTTTTAAAAATCTTCTTGTTTGAAATCACTAGTACTTGATTTTAAGATAACTGAGAAATAAAGATGTTATTATCCCTGTACTCTGTAATCTGTTTCTAGTTTTGGAGACCGATGAACACTTAACCCGTTACCCCATAAATACGCCTTTTTACGCCTCTAATTTATTCTTCTGCTTAAGAGAATAGTTCCAATTTATACAGTCATGAATATGTATCATAAGAAATATTTTCTTTATTCTTGCAGACATAGCTTAAAGCAGGCTGAAAGTAAATCAGAATGTGCCTTAAGGCACATTCTGTTTTACTTTCAACCTACTTTAAGTGGTCATCTTTCTTTAAAACTAGAAACAGGCTATGGGGTAATGGGTTAAGTAAGGTTGAAAATAAAGCAGAATGTGCCTTAACGCGCATTCTGCTTTACTTTCAATCTGCTTTAAGCTACCATCAGCTAAAATATAGAAAATGTTTCTTATGATACATATTCATGGCTCTATAAATTGAAACTAATTTCTTCAGTGGAGTAATAAATTACAAATGTAAATGTGTTAATATGAGTATCTATGGGGTAAAGGGTTTATATTTGAAAAAAAGTGTTGGCTTGTCTGGAGTTGTGAGTTGTTGCGTTTGTTTGACAGGTGTCCCTTGTTGAGATCTACAATGAGACGATACAGGACCTGCTGACCAGTGATGCCAAGACATTAGAACTGAGAACTGCTGGCAACAAGGTCAATATACCAGGCCTAACAGAATACCCTATCGAGAACCTTGATGATGTCAAGAAGATTATGACAATGGGAGACAAAAACAGATCAGTAGCATCTACTAAAATGAACTCTACCAGGTCAGGCTAATACAGTGGAGAAAACGTTATTCTTTCCCAATAAACGCGTTTACGCTAAAACTATTTTTTGCAGTGCAAACAGTTTGGAGCCAGATCAGACGTCGGGTAACCCGGCGTTTGATCAGGCTCCAAACTGTTTGCCACTCAGATTGAAATAAATAATAAGAATTGTCAAATAAGTTGTCTTTTTCTACAATTTAGTATAATGCGTTTGCGTACGTTTGCGTTTAAACGGGAAAGAATAACGTATTCTCCACTGCATCACTTGTAATTGACATGTCTATTTCCAGTCCATTCAATTTTGTACAGTACTCTCTCCCTACAACGGCCCTCCAAGAAATGATTCCCTCCTTATAACAATGCCTGCCGTTATTCCCCAAACAAGACATCTATTTCTAACGCTTTCGCTGCTGCAATTTTGTCTGCTTACAATAATGTTTTTGAGTTGTGATGACAGTGTATGTATATATAAGGTATTGTTTTACAGCTCTCGCTCACATTTAGTACTGATGCTAGCGGTAGAGGGCAAGGATAAGGTGACTGCTGCTGTTAGTCGAGGAACCCTGGTGCTGTGTGATCTGGCAGGCTCAGAGAGAATCGCAAAGACAGAGGCTGAGGGTCAGAGACTTGTAGAGGCTGCAGCTATTAACAAGTCGCTGTCTGCCCTGGGACAGGTCCGTACTGGCTGTCTATAATATTCTATTCTAGCTCCACTTCTCCTGTATCCTGTAAGATGTTGTGCACCCTATTCAGGGCTCCAGATTAGTGCTGAAACGGTTACCAGAAATTTGTAACCGGTTAATCGTTGCTCGTAACCGGGATTAACCGGTTAATCGTAACTTTAATATGCCGACTGACACATCGTTAGTCGGTAAGGGTCGGACGTTGCACGTGTACACGGTAACGTTCAACTGTTTTACTTATAAACATTTACAAAGTTGGAGACCGTTTGTGTGTGTAAACGACAATACAATAAAAAAAGTCTTGGTGCCAAAGAATTGTTTATGAATGTTATACTTTTTTTTAACTATTTTACCATGCATGCCGACGTAGGTCCTTAATAAATTGCAAAGAGTAAAAAAGTATTGATCTTATAAAATGAACTTACATGTATACTGCATGAATGATGAATTTGTTGATCAATAAATCGTTTAAAAATGCGGCTATTCGATGTCTTCTCTAAATAAGTTTCATTTGTAAAATAATAATAACTCCAACACAAGGAATAACTATGCGCGGCCGAATATGAAGACCAATCCCGCACCTTTGTGTTATAGATAATTAATTGGCCCCATTCTTGTCTTATTTTTAACCTTGGAAAAATATGAGACAATCCGATTGAAGTGTAGATTCAGCTAACCGGGTTTTATTATTTTATCGTTTTTGATTGGGTGGTCTAAAATATATTTGAAATTGACATGCGGATATTCCTGGAAACCCTGGTTTACGTTTTCCCTACACGAACGTCATATATAGCTACTAGGGTAGAAATCCAAAGCAAACCGAATATTTCGAGGTCAGAAGGTTAGTAAGCGTGTCAAGTTCAACTGTCAAAGTTGGGAAAGAAACACTATTTCGAAGACAAGTTTGTTGTAAATTAAAACTGTTCAATCGGCATTTATTGTAAAGACAGGTGAAATAAGGGTTATTTAACTCAACTTAAAATAAAATGACACGATGCAGCGAGTATTCAGTGTTGAGAACACCTGAAATGTATATTGAATTGTGCACATAAAATACTTTGTTAACGGCATCGTTTTGTGTATTGAGCTCCGTGTACATGTTTACAAAAATCAGGAAACGCCCTACCCGTATCAATCAACATGCTACTGTATTTTAAAACTAAAATATCATGTATATCTTAGAGTAAAAGACTTCAAGTGAACAGAAAACATATCTGAAGACTGTAGCTCCCGACATTGGGGCTTTATTTTTGTTATACAAAATGGCTTCCGAGTAACCGGTTACCGACTTTGTAACCGGTTAATCGGCAGTTCATAACCGTTAACGGTTACCCGGGTAATCGTTTCAGCACTACTCCAGATACATGTAATAGGGAGTTTTCCGAACAAATCCAAAGTTTTCTCACTCATTTCAGCACCAAATTCTATGTTGTTACTACTCATTAGAATCGTCTCTTTGAGACGATTCTGATGAGTAGTGACACCATGGGTTTAATGAAGAAATAAAGATTTTAGTTTTTGAAAAACTCTACTTATCTGGAGCCCTGCCTATTAGAAAGTTCGCTCATAGAAACACCTTTTCACGTCTGAATTTGTTCCTAATGTAGACAAACTAGGTTGTTTAACCCTTTATGCCTTTAATTTATTCCTCCACTACAGGAAATACTTCCACTTCCACTAGGCTGACAGAAAAGCAGAATATGCCTTAAGGTGCGTTCTGCTTTACTTTCAGCCTGCTTTAAGCAGTCACCTGTAATCAAAACTAGAAACAGGCTTTGGTGTAATGGGTTAAATCCTCTTGTCTAACAATATTTTGAATTTTATAGGGGACAAGAGGATTGGTTTTGCTATAATGTTCCTTCATGATATTTATACTATGATCTTCGTTATAAATTATGATCCTCATGTTTGACTGAAACTGTGTTCAGTGGCATATAAAATACACTATCATCTCACAGATCTTACATTCTGTCACAGTATAACAAAGAGCTGCCATTTGTAAACTCAGCTGAATGTAAGTTTACTGTAGAGACAACATCTTTTACAGGATCTCTCACTATTCACTGTCCAGATAATTGTGAAACATTACATGTATATGTTCATAAAGAATAATCCAATCGTCTAAGCTGATATTGTTTGAAATGAAACACATTCTTGATACAAATTGATTGACAAAGCTGAGGGAAAAGACAGAAAATGCAGTACCACAGAACAGATATTCAACCTCTGAATTCTCCGTAAGAAATATCTGCAACATCAGGAAGCAAGGAAATACTCATGTAACACAAACCTATGTCTCTCCGTCTATGCATGATATGAGGTTAACCATGCCAGATTTTAGTGTTTCATCTAGCATCAACATCACATACTAGAATGCTTAGATACTAATGTGCTGATCATTCCAATCCACTAATATCACCTAACCTCAATTTGACCTTGACCTCTTTTGGACTTATTTCAAATGGGCTATTTCTTGGTTAACTAGATTTTCCTGTTCTGCTTAACATCATTACTGCTTACTAGAATGATGGGATACTTATACAGTTGATGCCTTGTACCATTGGCAATACACGCACATCAATGGCATGGATGCCACTGGGAGCATAAGTGTTTATTTAATGAATTGTTTTCTGATACTCTGTGTATTGATAAAGAATGGCATGGAACTTTATATATATCCTGACAATAAATGATAGTCTTTACCCTGATGAGACAGTGTTTCTAATTCATTGCTTTCTCACGTTTTTTTACTATCTGTAATAACCTGTTCAGATGGGTTTGTTCAAATAATAAATTGAACATGTTTTATTTATTATCATAATTATCTATGCAATGGAATGTACATATTAGCAGGCTTGAGAAAATAAGTAAAACCTCTCTATCATGACCACTAAACTGTGTTAATTATTAAGTTTTTACAACAGGTGACTGCTTAAAGCAAGGTAACGGTAAAACAGAAAGCTCCCTTAGGAGCTTTCTGTTTTACTGTCACCTTGCTTCAAGCTGTCACCTGTCTATACAGTCAATTAGCCTTCTTTTTAGTGTTTGTAATAGAGGGGTTTTACTGTATTGGTGATTTATTCAAATCTGAGTGTCAGTTTTGAGCCTGTCAGAACGGACATTAAGTTATTCAGCTTCTGGTTTTGGCTCCAAACTGTTTGCAATGGACAACATTGTTTCAACTTTCAACACAAACATGTTTATTGGGAAAGAATGGTGTGTTGTGTCTGTATGAGATAAAGGATAGTTTATGGTATGTTACCTGTGTTAGGTAAATGATAGTTTATGTCATGTTGCCTGTGTGAGGTAAAGGATAGTTTATGGTGTGTTGCCTGTGTGAGGTAAAGGATAGTTTATGTCATGTTGCCTTTGTGAGGTAAAGGATAGTTTATGGTGTGTTGCCTGTGTGAGGTAAAGGATAGTTTATGTCAAGTAGCCTGTGTGAGGTAAAGGATAGTTTATGCTGTGTTGCCTGTGTGAGGTAAAGGATAGTTTATGTCATGTAGCCTGTGTGAGGTAAAGGATAGTTTATGGTGTGTTGCCTGTGTGAGGTAAAGGATAGTTTATGGTGTTTTGTCTGTGTGAGGTAAAGGATAGTTTATGTTATGTTGCCTGTGTGAGGTAAAGGATAGTTTATGTTATATTGCCTGTGTGAGATAAAGGATAGTTTATGTTATGAAGGTACTATTATCTTTTCAGGTATTTACAGCCCTACGTACAAGTCAAATGCATGTACCATATAGAAATTCTAAGCTGACACAAATTCTCCAGCCATCCCTGGGTGGTGATGCTAAGGTAGGTATTAACCATCTCCTAATCACCTATAGCATATATGTACAACATCATGTATAATTTTCACATTACAAAAGTTGACAGTAAAGTATCCATGATGCCAGATTATATAAAGTTCATGGTATATATTTCAAACCTGTGTAAAGTCACCACTTAATCCTTTCAACACGGTACACTTGTATTGAACTAAATGGGGGAGGATGGAGCTGATCAAGGGCTAAACTGTTTGTCACTAACATCTTGGGTCTGTAAATATGAAGGAGACTGAGTCAATTACTTATTTCTTAAAGTTAACTAAAGGCAATGGTTTGATATAAAACATGGCAAAAGTAAAGCAGAAAACTCCTACTTCTTTTTTGTTTTGCATTGTATGTTAATAAGGACCTTATACTCCATAGATACACATTTTTACGCATTTAATTTATTCCTCCAATGAAGAAAATAGATCAAATTTATACAGTCATGAATATGTACCAAGAGAAATACATGTAGATTGTATAGCCTTGCAGATGGTAGCTTACAGCAAGCTGAAAGTAAAGCAGAATGTGCCTTAAGGCACATTCTGCTTTACTTTCAACCTGCTTTAAGTGGCCACCTGTCTTCAAAACTTGAACCAGGCTATAGAGTGAAGGGTTAAGTGTATGGTATGACTATGTAATACATTGTGTATGATTTTTACTTCAGGCTTGTCTGTTTGTGAACGTTAGTCCAGACTCGTACAACTTCCTAGAGACAGTGAGTACGCTGACATTTGGCAGCAATGCCCGCCAGGTAGCCCTAGGACAGGCGAAACAGAACATCTCAAAGGGCAATCGCTAGAGGGACAACACTCGATGTTACATGTAACTGCTGGACAGATACTGCTGGGCTTCACACTGACTCCACTAACAGTCCACAACCTACAATTGTCTCCCCTTCATTTTAACTCATTACCCCATAGCCTGTTTCTAGTTTTGAATAAAGATGACCACTTAAAGCAGGTTGAAAGTAAAGCAGAATGTGCCTTAAAGCACATTCTGTTTTACTTTCAGCCTGCTTTAAGCTATTATCTAGGAGAATATAGAAAATATTTCTTATGATTTTTATTTGTGACAGTACAAATTGGAACTATTTTCTTCAGTAGAGGAATTAATTAAAGGCGTAAAAAGGTGTATTTATGGGGTAATGGGTTAACAGTGGGGAAACCCCTATTCTTACCATTTAAAACAAAACATAAGGCAAATGCAATTAACAGTGTCTTAAAATTGCTGGTGATATTTATTAACAATTTCTTCATAAGCAAAGGTATAAATCGCCTACATCCATATCAAAATGTGTTTTATGCCAGCGTAAAGCAGGATGAGAGTACGTTAGACAGCTCCCCTTGCAGCTTTCTGCTTTTACTTTAATCTTGCTTTAAGCTGCAATTTGTCATAAACACCATAATTAGTATCCATTTGTGTCCCTTAACCCATTACTCCATAAACAGTTTCTAGTTTTGAAGATAAGTGACCATTTAAAGCAGGTTGAAAGTAAAGCAGAATGCACCTTAAGGTGCATTCTGCTTTACTTTCAGCTTGCTTTAAGCTAAAATCTTCCAGAATATAGAAAGTATTTCCTATGATACATATTCATGACCATATAAACTATTTTCTACAATGGAGTAATAAAATAAAGGCTTAAAAATGTGTATTGATTGGGTAATGGGTTAAATCTATATGAGTAGGCAGAGTCATCCTTATAAGGCACTTCCATGGCGGAAGGGTTAATCTAGTGTCAATGATTTGGTGTCTAAACACAGGGCATATTACTCATTGTGTGATCTTTTCCCACCATATTCATACAGTCGAACTTCGATATCTCGAACTCGCTTAACTCAAACTATCCGATAGTTAGACAGATGAACTGCATGATATCATGCTCGGTTAAGTCAAACATACCCATATTTCAAAGTCAAAACATGGCTAAGCTATGTTTTAACTTTGAAATACGGGTATGTTCGATTTAACCGAGTTCGATATATCGAAGTTCGACTGTAGTTTCTTTGAGAGCTTACATGTTTGTCTGGAAAGAATAGTGTTTCTCCCCACAACCTCCCAAACCCCATGTAGATATTGTACTTTTTTGCAAACATCAACAGTCTTAAATTAAGTCTGTATTAAAAATTTACATTTTTACCTTCTTGATGTTTTCAGTATCTTTTCATAAGTCATAGTCATATAAGAGTTTGGAGGAAAAAATGAAAAAAAATATTAGCATTCACAAACAAAAAGCCAGTCATCCTATCTTTAACCCATTACCCTACAGCCTGTTTCTTGTTTTGAAGATCCTTGACCACTTAAAGCAGGTTGAAAGTAAAGCAGAATGTGCCTTAAGGCACATTCTGCTTTACCTTCAACCTGTTTTAAGCTATCATCTGCTAGGGTAAACAAAATATTCATTATGGCACATATTCATTACTGTTTAACATTGAACCATTTTCTTCAGTGCAGGAATAAATGAAATGCGTAAAATGGGGGTATTTATGGGGTAATGGGTTAAATGGTTAACTGGTTAATCACCAACATATTCATAGAATTGAGACTTAATCCTTTTGTCATGCTCCTATTGTTTAATTTGCCTATGTGGCAGAAAGTTTGAGTGTCATGTGTGTTGATATGTTGGTGAGCAACATGACTTTGGGTTACAGCTGTAATAGAAGTACTAGTACAGTGCTTCCTCCCTACAACGGCCCTCTCAACAACGACTCCCTACTTAAAACGACCATTGCCGCAGTTCCCTAAACAGGACAATTATGTCTAACGCTTTTACTGCTGTAATATCATCTGCTTAAAGTTGTCGTCTGCTGTTTTTCTCAAAGTTACATATTGGACATTTTGGCACAAAAAAACTTATAGACGAGTGACAAACAGCTTGAATCCAGATCAGACGCCGCGTAACGCGGCGTCTGATCTGGATTCAAGCTGTTTGCAAATGTAAACCAAATTCCCTCCCTATAATGACTCCCTCCGAACAAGGTACACACTTTTTGTCTCCCATCGGGTGTCGTTGTAGAGAGGGAGTACTGTATAACATTGGGTTGTAGATCCTTTAATTTGTGTAAATATACAATAAAGGATAAAGATGACTTACCTGGATATTTTTACCTGCATGTTTGACTCTTATGTTAGACTTGAAAGTTGTATGTGTTTGTATAGGACTTTGTGTAAATCATACAGAAGGTTTAACTTTGTATGCCCTTTTAGCATAAGCTCATTTTTTTTAAATGTCTATATTTTTACTTTCAACACTTCCGGAGTGTTTCTTTATTGTAGAAGTATGATGCTCATTTCAGGCTATATAGCTGGACAAGATGTTATTGTTTTCTGTTCTGAAACAATCGTGTCAATTATAAACACTCTGGGGCCTGAGTAACTCAGCATCTGAGCAGGTCCCAAACTGTTTGTCACCCACAATTCATTGGATCCTGAATATATTTAAGAGCCTATAAGTTACTACATATTATTGCATTGTGTTTGCCTTTCATTACATTTTAACCCATTACCCCATTGCCTGTTTCTAATTTTGAAGATAGATGACTTCTAAAAGCAGGTTGAAAGTAAAGCAGAATGCGCCTAAAGGCGCATTCTGCTTTACTTTCAGCCTGCTTTCAGCTGCTATCTGCTAGAATTTAGAAACTGTTTCTTCTGATAAATATTCATGACTAAATAAATTGGAACTATTTTTCTTCAGTGGCGGAATGAATTAATGGTGTTAAAAGGCATATCTATGGAGTAAAGGGTTAAACAAGAAAGGATAACATCTTCCCCCACTGTAAATGCTAGGTCTATGAATAAGTGTTGTCTGCTCAAAAACAAATTATAGGATTGGTAATAAATGAAGAATGCTAGGTTTGTCCACACGTGGGTTACAGTGTTACTCGCTTACTTGCTTAGTTTGTGGCCAAGAGAATTCTACTAGATGTACAAATGTGTGACTACTAGTCTACATGTGCTAGATTTGTCATTAACAAAGTATGCTCCGTTCACCATTCTCCTTGAGTTGGTTATGCTAGACTTAAGTTTGTCAAGGAATATTTATCGGGGGTTAATTTAAGGTAGCTCTTGTTTACGAGGTTAATGGATTAAGGAAGAGCAATGTTATAAGTGCCTTAATCTATTCCACACATTGCATTCATTGCCCATATACTCTTTACTGGACCAAGGATACAAGTGCCTACAGTCATTTCTGCTATCACTTCTTACAAGTGATATTATAACTCAGCAACGTTTCATCTTTCATCTTCCTCATGCAATACATATCTTGATAGGTTATCTTTTACACAGAATCATTGATATTCATTGTCTATGTGATTTTAACCCATTACCCCATAAATATGCCTATTTACGCCTTTAATTCATACATCCAATGAAGAAAATACAGTCATAAATATTTAAATGACTCTAGGATAGTGTAAACAGTTTGAGACCAAGATGAGCAACACAAGTTTTATACAGTGCCTGATCAGTGCCTTCGATTTGACAATGTCATGGCTATTCTTTGTCACAATAAATCATAAATAGCTTATAACACAAGTTTGAGAGAAAACAAGAGAGAAAGAGAGAGAGAGGTTGTGCCATACATTTCCGCTCACTATCTCACCAAACCGTTCACTTATTACATTCTACCAATTGTTTGTCATATATTCCATTATATTAACCTTAGTGTCTTATCCAGATTTATTTATGCTTTTCGATGGATTACTAGGAAATAGCAGTGGATTATCACTTGATAATTTCACTGTTTCTTGCAGTGGGATTATCGTCGTGCGTGCTTCTTTTATGAATTTTCCCCGTAGGGCTCCCCAAGAATCGTAGTCAATGGTGTCCTATCATTCTATTCTGGCAGCCAGATTTGTTGCGAACCACTAAACGGAAGAACATGAATCCAAGATTGGAAGTAACGATAATTCCTATGACGTCAAATCAATAAATCAGTGACGTCATTGCACGGCAATAGGTCACGAAAATGTGTTTGATATAAACTTGGGGCTCCACACGGGTTAAATCATGTACTTTTGCTTTCAATTGTTGAACAATTTTGTTTAAAAAAGTGGCTTAAAAGCATAAATAAATAGAATAACTCTATTAACTCTAATAACCGACTTTTATATTTAATATAATGTCTGATGTTCACTCAATGGATCTTATACTGAAAAAAACCCCCAGTTATCCTATATGTATTAATGGACAAGTTACATCAATTTGTGTTAATTTAAATTTGGTTGTGCTGTGTTGTTGAATCCTTCAAGATTACCACAACAAAGCTTGGTTATAATATTTTACGAGCAAACTTTCTCCTCCAGTTTTAGTATACAGTTTGAGTTTTCTTGACACCTGTTTATATAATTATGATACTTTATTTTGTGATATATTATCCTACCAGCTCTAACTTTGTTTTGAAGATAGGTGACTACTTAACCCTTTGAGCCCTAGTCCTGCATATAGGCGTCCTTTTTCAAACAGTGACATGTGAAAAGTACACTTGTCCTGTGCAAACAGTGCAGATCCAGATCAGAGGGCTCCGAAAGGAGCCCTCTGATCAGGGTCTTCACTGTTTGTCATAATTCCAAATATTGACAAAAACAACCCTTAAAAGTTTGAAATGGACCAGACTTAAATTGAACATGGAATTTTCCATTTGAAGTTTCAGGGAGGAAAGAGTTAAAGCAGGTTGAAAATAAAGCAGAATGCGCCTTAAGGCACATTCTGCTTTACTTTCAGCCTGCTTTGAGTGGTCACTTGTTTTCAAACTTATAAACAAGCTATGGGGTAATGGGTTAAGACTGCCAATGGGTCTGCTATTTAGTAATTGCTTACTACACGGTTGACTGTAACGTTGCATATATTTTGTGACAGTATGGCACTCTTCTAGCAAATGGGGCTATTTGGAGTTATGTAACTGTTATTGTGTAATAATGTGACAGGTAGCACTCTTGTTATCTACAGTGGGGAAAACGTTATTCTTTCCCATTTAAACGCAAACGAAACACAAACGCATTGCAGAAAAATGTAGATAATTACAATTTCTTGACCATTCTGAATATTGATTTTAACCTGGACAGCAAACTGTTTGGAGCCTGATCAGACGCCGGGTTACCCGGCGTCTGATCTGCCTCTAAACTGTTTGCATGGGAAATAATATATTTAGCATAAACACGTGTACTGGGAAAGAATAACGTTTTCTTTACTGTACTGTAGTTTCTTCTCATGTGCATGTAGTTTTAAATGACCGCCTTGTTTGTAGTGCAATATATGTTTCATTTGTATACTATTGTATTAGCTATTTCCAAATTAACTCATTGAGCCCTAGTGCCGCATATATGCATCATTTATCAATTGTGTACCTGTGAAGAATAAACTTGTCCTATGCAAACAGTGAAGTCCCTGATCAGAGGTCTCCTGCAGGAGCCCTCTGATCTGGGACTTCACTATTTGGAATTTTGCAATTTATTACAAAAAACAACCCTATATAGTCTTAATTGGACCAGCCTTTATTGCAAATTGGACTTGTCCATTGGAAGGTTCAGGGGATAATGAGTTAACATGTACAAGACTCCATCTGTGATATGTTCACCTACTTCACAATAAAACCTTAGTTGCACAAGTTTTTTTAACCAAAAACAAAAGATGCAAAGCAATCTGAAAAGGTGGTTTTATCTCTTATCATTTCATTTACAACTTCACTGATATTTACAAACAGTCTAAATCAAGACCAGGGTTCAAGGTTATAATGAGTTTGAGTTGAGTCTGAGATCATTCTAAAGCATTTGATTGGTCAGATTTGTAGTTGATTCAAGCCAGCACCAATCTAAGGCAGGTTATAATTTTATTTATTTGTTTCTGTCCATAATTTTAAATTATAACAATGTTAACATGGTCTTGATAGGGGAGACAGTATTGTTCTTTGTTTCAGGTTGCTAGGTAATTTAACAGGCGGATCTTGCGCTTTATCTTTTTGAAAAATTATAAAACTAAGGTGACCATTTAGAAATTTTGTTCAGTATATGTTTGGGTAGATTGTGTCATGTGTATAGCATCCAATTTATAAGGGCCCTAGGTAAGAGCATGTACACCTAACCTTTCCAACATGTTCATCAAGCTTAAACAAACCCTATGCTGTGACTACTCTACAGGACAATTCTAACGAGCAGTCACAACATAGGGTTTGGTGGAGAAATAAGAAAGTAAGTACAGTGTCCTCCCAACAACGATTCCCTCCTTACAACGACCCTTGCTGCAATTCCCTTAAACGAAACAATTATGTCGAAAGCTTTAACTGCTTCAATATCGTCTGCTTACAAATGTCGTCTGCTGTTTTTCTCAAAGTCACATAATGGACATCTTGACAGAAAAAAACAGAATGACGAGTGACAAACAGCTTGAATCCAGAACAGACGCCGCGTTACGCGGCGTCTGATCTGGATTCAAGATGTTTGCAAATGTAAGCCAATTCCCCTCCCCATAACGACTCCCTCCAAACAATGCATGCAATTTTTTGTCTCCCGTTGATTGACGTTGAAGAGAGGGAGCGCTGTATTAGAAATATGTACCTTATCAAGGGCTCTGATTTATGCTTGTATGATTTATATTGTCTTGTCTGATTTTATCTATGTGTTTTTGGACCAAGTTTATTAATAAACTAGTGATAGTATGGAGAACTATTTTTTAGTACAACGACTGTGATATTGATGTAGATAATTCATTACTATAATTTATTAGTTGTTTGTATGTGTACATTTACCATTCTCTGAATTCTCTGACTGATTCTGTTTTACTTATTTGCCATCATACCTCATATTTATTTCAAGACAGTAACTCTTGCTGTTTGAAACACTCAACAGAATAATTGTTTTGAAAGCACACATTTAGGGCAGACGTGTGCTTAACCCATTACACCAGTAAGTACACCTTTTTACACCTTTAATATATTCCTGCCATGGAGAAAAAACAGTTATGAATATGTATCATGAAAATATTTTCTATATTCTAGTAGATGGTAACTTAAAGCAGGCTGAAAGTAAAGCAGAATGTGCCTTAAGGCACATTATGCTGCTTTACTTTCAGCCTGCTTTAAGCCACCATGTGCTAGAATATAGAAACTACGGTATTTGACCTATGGTACATATTCATGGCTGTGTGAGTTTGGAACTATTTTCTTCAGTGGAGGAATAAATTTATGCACTAAAATATGTAACTATGGAGTAATGGGTTAGGCTGCTATAATATACACCTAAGTAGTAGTATAGCCCATTACCCCATAAATACGCCTCTAGTTTATTCATCCATTGAGGAAAATAGTTCCAATTTACACAATCATGAATATGTACCATAAGAAATATTTTCTGTATTCTAGCAGATTTTTGCTTAAAGCAGGCTGAAAGTAAAGCAGAATGCACCCTAAGGCGCATTCTGCTTTTCTTTCAACCTTCTTTAAGTAGTACCTTGTTTTCCAAACTAGAAACAGGCTCTGGGGTAATGGGATAGTAGAGTGTTACTGTTGATCAGTGGGTGAAGTTGTGAGAGAAATCATTGTTTCACAAGGTTCCAGATAAGAGGGAGTAGACTAAAAAAATCAAGCATTTCTCCCTCATTACAGCACCAAATCCTATGGTGTTACTACTCATTAGAATCGTCTCGATGAGACGATTCTAATGAGTAGTAACACCATAGGGTTTAATGCAGAAATAATGATTTTGAAATACTCCCCTCATTTCAGCACCTAATCCTATGGTGTTACTACTCATTAGAATCGTCTTGAAGAGACGATTCTAATGAGTAGTGAAACCAAAGGGTTAAATGTAGAAATAATGATTTTGAAATACTCCCCTTATCTGGGGCCCTGGTTTCATGTACATCATTAGTTCTGTGTCAACATGATAAGGATGTATGAGTTATACATTATGGATGTATGAATTAATTATCTTTTGTTAGCTCTCTTGAGTAAAATGTGAGCTTGTAGAAAGTTTGACTGCATTGTATTTGTTAGAAACATTTTGCTTCAAAGAGCCTCTCCTAAACTTCTAGATCAATACAATCAAACTTGACAGAAAAGGTGTTGTGTTTTTGCTGTTCCCATTTAAGCTCACCTCCACGAAGTGAGGAGGGCTTATGCTTTGTTCCCACCGTTTGGCGTCCGGACTGGATATTGTAAACTATCAGGGTAAGGTCTAACTACTGCACATAAGGTCACGAAACTTCATATGCTGATGTGCCTCAATAAGTAGATCATGATGCACCACAGTGACCTAGACCTTTGACCTTGTCCTCTAGGGTCAACGTTAAAATTTTGGGTTCAAGTCTGTTCTGATAAAAAAGCTGCACCTATGGTCACAAAACTTCATATGCTGATGCGCCTCAATGAGTAGACCAAGATGCACTGCAGTTTTGTGACCTAGACCTTTGACTTTGACCTCTAGAGTCAACATTAAGTTTTTGCTTTAAACTTTAAAGTCTGTTCTGAGCAAACAACTGCATGCACCTATGGTCACAAAACTTCATATGCTAGCTGATGCGCCTCAATGAGTAGACCATGATGCACCACAGTTTTGTGACCTAGACCTTTGACCTTGACCACTAGAGTCAACGTTAAGGTTTTGCTTTAAACTTTAAAGTCTGTTCTGAGCAAACAACTGCATGCACCTTTGGTCACGAAACTTTATATGCTGATGCGCCTCAATAAGTAAACCACAGTGCATTGCAGTTTGGTGATCTTGACCTTGACCTCTAGGGTCAAAGTTAAGGTTTGGGGTTGAAGTCTGTTCTGAGCAAACGACTGCACCTACGGTCATGAAACTTAATATTTAGATGCACCTCAATGAGTAAACCACAATGCATTGCAGTTTGCTCATCTTGACCATTGACCTTGACCTTGGTCAACGATAATGTTTTGGGTTGAAGTCTGTTCTTTGCAGGAGGTGAGCTTCGTAATCCTTGATTACCCATTCTGGTTATTATAAAAGCATTGAACTGTTGTTACCATTAAAGGTAAAACTTTAACCCATTACTATATAGATACGCATTTTAACGACATTTAATTTATTCCTCAACAAAAATAAATAATTCGAATTAATATAGTCATAAACTTATATCATCAGAAATATTTTCTATATTCTTGTAAATGGTAGCTTAATTTAAGCAGGCTGAAAATAGAGCAGAAGGAGCATTCTGCTTTACGTGGTCACTTGTCTTCAAAACTAGAAACAAGCTATGGTGTAAAGGGTTAAACAATCTTTTTCTCTGTTACCACAATGTCTTGTGTTGAGATGCTGGGACCCGTCCTATTAAACATTGTACGACAAATGTTGTCGTAAGTCAGTTTATAAAAGTCTTAATTTTTATTTATTTCTCTATCTAATCCTGTCTTGTGACATGCCTTTGGAATCGTCTTGAAAAGAGATGTCACAAGACAGGATTAGATGGTGAAAATAGAAATTAAATGTGTTTGAAAGTTTTGACTTACGACCGTGTTTGTCGTACGACATTTCATAAGACGGGCCCCAGGTACTTTGTTTGTTGCATTATCATTTTGTTTAGACAGTTAAATGAATGTGTTCTCCTCATAGAGATGCCTTTCACACATATTTTAGGAGTATTTCCCTCCTATAGAGACCTTCATAAATTAAGACAAATTTCACTGTACAGGAAACACTTTCTCTCCATGATCGCCATAGGTATCTTTACCCTCTCCTCATAAACACAAACAAACATTTATTGATAGCGTTAAATACAGAAGGTAGCTTAAAACAGAATGGAAGTATAGCAGAAAGCTCATTAGAGCTTTCTGCTGTACTTTCCTCCTGCTTTAACCAGCTTGAAGGCATTCCCCTAACAAAATATTTGAAGTGTGCCCCCCCCCCCCCCCCCCCACCCTCCTGTTATAAATTGAAAGCATATAATATATGTTAGATGCGATATATTTAATGTTTAACTTTACCTTGAACAACACTGAGACAACAATCAGTGCCTTATTGATGGATTTGGAGCTGGTGATGCCAAAGATGAATCACAGTTCTAATAGCCATAAAGTTGCTCTTAAAATTGTCTATTTTCTTTGTGGTTCTCAGGAAACTCAACTGCTGATGAAATTGTGTCTAGTTGTATTTGTTACCCTGCTTTGGTCGGTCCAGTGTGAAAGACATATTTCTCCCATTTTCGCCTATGTGGGATATAGGGATTTGCCCCATGTGGAATCACTCTATCCTCCATAACATGTGACATCTTTTATTTTTTGCCCAGCTTAACCACAAGTTCTGCATACAGACGCGGGTAACTAAATGACGTCATTTCTGATGACGTTTCCATAAACAACGTAATGTTTGGGCGGAAACAAATGCATACAAACTGCAATTATTTTGTTATTTGTACCATGTTTAAATTTTTCAAATGTGAGAAAAAAAATACACCATTCGTTTTGTTGATGTAGGATAGGAATTTCTCCCCCTCTGGTCCGAAAATTCACACAGGGACTCAGCAAGCCTATTCCCTGCGTGAATTTTCTGACACCCGGGGGAGAAATTCATATCCTACATCAACATTCATTGTGGATTCTTATAATCTTTCCTGTTACAATTAAACTAAATTCAAATGCAATGGAATAAAATTTAGAAAATTACAGATTTTTGAAAATATAGAAAGAGCCAATGTCAATTTCTATGGCGTCTGATCTAGCTGTGAATTGTTTGTAATGAATGTTAGTTTTAGCATACATGCGGTTTCATACAGTGTGACCAGGTTTTTTTTCATACCTCTATGAATACAATAAATGTTCGAATTATTCCTTAAATAAAGATTTTAGTTTTTGAAATACTCCCCTTATATGGAGCCCTGATATTTATTTAGGAAAAAACAAGCTGTGCTCAATGCGTGTAAACTGCTGTATCTGTGTTATATTGTACAATAAAACCTGCTAGTACGATCACTGATTGAAAACACATAAGCAGTGTTAACCCATTACCCCATAGCCTGTTTCTAGGTTTGAAAACAGGTGACCACTTAAAGCAGGTAGAAAGTAAAGCAGAATGCGCCTTAGGGCGCATTCTGCTTTACTTTCAGCCTGCTTTAAGCTACATGTACTAACTGCCAAAGTAAAGAAAATATGATGCATATTTATTATTGTATAAATTTGAACGATTTTCTTCAATGGATGAATAAAGTAAGAGCATAAAAAAACGTATTTATGGGGCAATGGGTTAAAAGACATGTTGCATGTTAACCGTTATCATGCTGAATTGTCTTCTGCTTCAAATAAATGGTCTGCAAATTTTTTTTATCAAAAATTAATTTTGATCTTTTTATAAACATGAGAAAATATAAATATTAGTGGCAAACAGCTTAGATCCAGATCAGATGCCACGTTATGTGGCATCTGATCTGGAACTTAGCTGTTTGCAAATACATGTGTTAGCTAAGTTATGCTTAGCATGATAAGGGTTAAAGCAGGATAATGGCAAAGCAGAAAACTCCTGTAACAGCTTCTGCTTTACTTGTATCTTGCATAAACTCTTTGCATGCTGGGTAATTTTTTTCGTCTGCAACCTTTGTCATCTGTTATTGTTCTAAAAATAGATTTTTTTAAATTCTTTTCAAAACATGGTCAGAGTGTCAAACAGTTTGGATCCTGATGAGACGCTGCATTACGTGGCGTCTCATCTGGATCCAAACTGTTTGCAAAGGCAATCACTGTGGCGGATATATCCGCCCCGCTAGCATGCAAAAAGTTAAGCAGCCTCCTGCCTTCAAATACTAATGTAGTAGGTTCTTTGTAGTGGCCACAATAGCAAGGTCTACTTTACAAATGTGCACATGCTAAAGAGATAAATATTATTTAGAGATGTTGCGAAAAATGAGATATTATTTGAGATAGGATCAAAAGCAACATGTACTAAGTTCATAGCTTACGCGCCGAAAACCTGTGCATTGTACTAGCTGTTTCCAAGTTGTTAAAGTTTTCTCCAGATCCATATGCTTTACTGTAACTGTTAGAACTTTGAGATACAGTCAAACTTGTGTAGTGCATCCACACAGAAGACTCCTTAACCCATTCCCCCATAATACGCCTTTTTCGCCTTTAATTTATTCCTCCACTGAAGAAAATAACTCCAATTTGGACAGTTATGACTATGTATTATAAGAATGTTTTTCTCTATTGTAGCAGATGGTAACTTCAAGCAGGATGAAAGTAAAGCAGAATGTGCCTTAAGGCATATTCTGCTTTACTTTCAAGCTGCTTTAAGTAGTCAACTATTTTCAAAACTAGAAACAGACTATGGGGTAAAGGGTTAATGCAGGACAAAAGTAAAGCAGATATATCCTGTAGGAGCTGTTTGCTCTATTTGTGTCCTGTATTCACCCACTACTCCATAGCCTGTTTCTTGTTTTATGGACAGGTGACCACTTAAAGCAGGATGAAAGTAAAGCAGAAAGCGCCCTAAGGCGCATTCTGCTTTACTATCAGCCTGCTTTAAGCTACCATCTGCTATTATAAAGGAAATGTTTCTTATATTGCACACACATTACTGTATAAAATGGAAGTATATTCTTTAGTGGAGAAATAAATTAGAGGCGTAAAAAAGCGTATTTATGGGGTAATGGGTTAAGCAGGCCCCTATGTTTAGTGATCACAGTGTTCATCATGGAATGATGGCCTAGCACAAAGTTGTCTGTATCGGTTAGGGATGTCAATGAGTATCACCATATTAGGATAGCACCGGACTATCCTGCTAGCCATTCAACATTCAATATCCGCATATCTCTTTGTGTACTAGAATTATAAAAACATCCCCAAAGTGGGGAGGGGTGAGGGTGTATTTTGGTCTCACTCTGTCGGTCTGTTGTTTGTCCGGTTGGTTGGTTGACCGGTCAGTGTCCGAAAAAAACTTGTTCTGCAAACATTATACAAATTATGTGCAAGACGCAATTTCAGGTCCAGTTGTGACCTTGACTACTGACCTTGAAATTGGGAAAATATTGTCCAAATCTTGTCCAATTATCTCCTCCTTGTTATCCGTTGACATCCCTAGTATCAGTCTATTTTCTCATATTCTTGTTAGAAATGGAATAAAGCGCTGTTTGAAACGAGAGGCATTGCAAATTTACTGTTCTATTATTTTCCTACCTGTATCATACATTTGAATGACAGAAAAGAGTTTTGTAGACATGTGAAATTAGTTTGGATGACCAAGTAACTCCGCGTCTGATCAGGATCCAAACTCACTGTTTATCACTTAGATATCTGACAACACTGAGATTTCAGAATACAGCACTCCCTCTCTACAACGACACCAAATGGGAGACAAAAATTATGTGCATTGTTCGGAGGGAGTCGTTATAGGGAGGGAAGTTGGCTTACATTTGCAAACAGCTTGAATCCAGATCAGACGCGTAACGCGGCGTCTGATCTGGATTCAAGCTGTTTGTCACTCATCATTTAGTTATTTTACATGTACTGTCAAAATGTCCATTATGTAACTTTGAGAAAAACAGCAGACGACAATTTAAGCAGACGATATTGCAGCAGTATAAGCATAAGACACTGTAAATGCAGATGAAGAGCAGACAAAATTTATTCAGCATGCAAAATGTTAATTATGTTTTCCTAACAAGGTGTTCAGTTTTATTATACTGCAAAGTAAACTCCTTACTTCTGATTGGCCAACGAGCCGTAGATGTGAGCCAACGTACCCTGTGAGCTTACAGGGTACGTAGAAATGCAACTATTTCATTGGCTGACAGGTCCCTCAGTCTTGCTTTACAGAAATAAAGATGGCCCACTGCTCCGCAGGAGTGTGTGCCTTCAATCATGCAACCTCCGTTTAAACTAAGTCCATCTCGCCTAAGAACCAATCGCGGTTTGGATATTTGAACAGTTGGCTGTTTTTTCTTTTCTGGAAAAGTTTGACGTCGACATCTATGAGCGTGCACATTTTTCTTTTGAATAACAACCATCAGAAATACCGGACGTCATTTACCTATTGTACATCATCTGTTTTGGCGTTGTAAGTTAGAATTCTGCCTACGATTTAGGAGAAAGCGGCCTACGATTTACGAAATGGCCCAGGATTTTCCAATTGGCCAATGATCTTGGACCAGCTGTTGATATGAGTCTTACAAACTTAATCCTCCTTAGTATCAGAGCCTCTTCAACATATCACAATTTTAAAACTATGCGATATTTTATTAAATATTTTCTGAGCACTGTACACGATAAATGCGGAAATGGATTGAAATATATCGCTAAATGAGTAGTGAAAACTTTGTAGTTTAATAAATTCTTTAAAAAGTTTCTTCCTATGGTACGTGGGGATTTATTCCCGGCTGATGAAAATCATGTAACCCCCGCCTAATGCCTCGGGCATCATGATTTTCCTCAGCCGGGAATAAATCCCCATGTACCCTGGGAACTAACAATGCCTGGTGTCCATAAACAAGAGGGACAATTTGGCCCTATACGCTCACCTGAGTCATAGTGATAATTATATTGACAATGTGGCATTTCAGACAGTCCAATCAGACAGTTCAGTTTTCAGCAGGTACTCTTAAACCTTAAACTTTCAGATCAAATATAGTTGGTTGAAAAGGTTGGTCTAAATAGATATTATACAGCTCCGCTGAAAAATAGAAACATGATGTCATAGCATTGCAGTCTGTAACAGTCTGCATCTCTTAATTTTGCACTCACAGTTCATCTCTAGTAAAGAATTATTAACCTATTACCCCATTAATACATAGAGGATATTGAATGAGTGTTTTTTCAGTAATGAATTTATTGAACGAGTTGGATAAAAATGATATTTTGCGAGCCTTGGCGAGCAACATATCATTTTTATCCAACGAGTTCAATAAATTTATTACTGAAAAAACACGAATTTGATATCCTATTTATCACATAAACACCAAATGACACGAAAATCCGAACGGTCTTACTTTCACTTTTGCCCTCGGCTCTATGGAAAACGATTCGCCATAGGTGTTATTCGGTTTTATTCATCCGGAGGTAAAAACACCCACCAAGCTAAAATAAAGAAAATCAACATCAATGTGTTGCGAAAAGACTTCTCCGATACCATATTCAAATTTTAAATTAATAAAACTGTTCTAACTGACTAAAATTGATCATTTGACAGTTAGAGTCAAGTTTTGTTTTCAAATAACGTCGTTATAGCAACACGACGTCATCATCATTGTAGTAACGTCTAAACTTGAAAAACTGTCTGAGTCACTGTTATAACAGAGCTCTACATAGCCTAGTTTGCAGCCTGAGTTTGCGGGACTGCTCGGGATAATGTTTTTAGGACACTTGGAAATGTTTTAAAACCCTAGTTGTGATCTTATTTTGTCTAGATTTTCTTAACTGATTTAAAGTCGGCGTAGTAATACAGTATTTTGGTGATTCGAAAATTAGTATAAAATATATGCCCAGTGGGCCATACGATTTTTACGGCCCTCTATATTTTGCACGTTTATGTGATAAACCTTTTTACACCTTTAATTTATTCCTCCACTTAAGAAAATAATTCCACTTTATACAGTCTTGAATATGTTCTATAAGAATTTTTGTTCTGTTTTTTAGCAGCTAGTGGTAGTGTAAAGCAGGCTGAAAGTAAAGCAGAATGTGCTGTCATGAAACTTCATATGCTAATGGGCCTCAATGAGTACACAACGATGCACCACAGTTTGGTGACCTAGACCTTTGACCTTGACCTCTAGGGTCAACGTTAAGGGTTTGCCTTAAAGTCTGTTCTGAGCAAACGGCTGCACCTCACTGTCATGAAATTTTGTATGCTGATGTGCCTCAATGAGTAGACCAAGATGCACTACAGTTTAATGCCCTTGACCTATGACCTTGACCTCTAGGGTCAACATTAGGGTTTTGTGTTAAAGTCTGTTCTGAGCAAACGACTTTACCTACAGTCATGAAACTTCATATGCTGATTCCCCTAGACCACGATGCACTGCAGTAAGTGACCTCTCCTTAATGAGTAGACCAGGATGCATGCAGTTTAGTGACCTAGACACTTGACCTTGATCTCTAGGGTCAACATTAAGAATTTGCCTTAAAGTCTGTTCTGAGCAAACGACTGCACCTACGGTCATGAAACTTCATATTCTGATGCGCCTCAATAACTAGACCAGGATGCACTGCAGTTAAATGACCTAGACCTTTGACCTTGACCTCTAGGGTCATCGTTAAGGTTTTGCATTGAAAGTGTTCTGAGCAAACAACTGCATTTACTGTCACGAGACTTCATATGCTGATGTGCCTAAATGAGTTGATCAGGATGCACTGCAGTTTAGTGACCTAGACCTTTGATCTCGACCTCTAGGGTCAAAGTAACGGTATTGCATTAAAGTCTGTTCTTTGCAGGAGGTGAGCTAAATGTAATCTTTGATTACCCGTTCTGGTTGGTTTAGTAGGTCAAATATCAATATCAAGGTCACAAGTTAAAATAAAGGTGGTATAGTAGGTCAAAGGTCAGGGTCACAAGGGCAAAACATTTGACATGTAAGGAAAGGTCTTGACACAAGCAAATTACTTACTTAGCAATGCACATACCAACTAATATAGCCATATGTTTGTTTGTTTGTATGTTTTTATATACACACCCCTTTCGGATATTACCAGCAGGGGCACTTTTTAGGTGCACCATTGGGACTCACAGTACCCGGACAGTCACTTTATCCTGACACCGACGAAATCCTGAGCGCCAAGGAGGGAAGCCATTACTACCAATTTTCAAGTCTTTGGTTTGACCCGGCCGGGGATTGAACCCACAACCTCCTGAACTGCAAGCGGATGCTCTACCACTAAGCCACGCAGCCGGTTTATGTTTAACAGTGCAAAAGTTATAGGCACTCAGTGAGGTTCAGGTTTTTGTTACACAAACAGGTAGATAGACAAACAGAGTCCATACATGTGATATCTCCCGATATGGTCGGGAGCTCCCGAAATTAGACCTCTACTCACGATCTCCCGGTCGGGAGACGAAATCTCCCGATATTTCATTTAACCAGGTTCATTTTTTTTAATATGAACTTTTATATCGTTTACCACGTTTGCCGACTCTAAAATTCTTTAAATTGTCTTCAGAGATCTCTGGCTAATCCCTACACACGCTTATCGCGAAACGCTACTGATGCGTGTAAACACGTTACGCAATCGATGTGTACCACTATTATGGCAGGCTGCGTCATAACAATGTTTGGTTAAAGTTTGACCACACCCGCCGAGTAGATATAATTGGTTATCAAAAAAGTGATTGACAGGTTCGCCCCGAATCGACAATTTTTAGAAGCGGTGATGCGAAGGATACTTCTATGTCCCCGATACGGAACGGATTAAATTCAGATAATTCTCCGTAAGTTCAGGACAAACACAATTATTTGAAGAAAGCTAATCAGAATTTAACATTTCCACGTCAAAATACTTTGAATATCACGTAACAGAAAATACTTCGAAAATTATACCGTTACAAAATGACGGGGCGCCTTAATATTTGCTACCAGAACTACATGTACGTAGATTTTGTTAGTCTAAAAAGTATTCCCCACGTTTTCTAACAATCAATTAAAATTAAACATTGGACCTAAATTCTTCTGTTTGTTACATACGATTTGTGTGAATGTTTTATTATTAAGTTAGATTTTACAACGAATTACGCACGTAAAATTGATTTGCAATCAGTTTTCGCGGTAGAAAATTTAGACGCGTTATTTCGTTGTTAAACCTACGCACATTTTATGGCGCTAGTAAATATCGTCTGCAGACTCTTTTCGTCTGCAACAATTAACTGAGTTAATGTCGTCTGCAACAGTTATCTGATTTAATTTTTGTGCATTTTATTTCAGAAAATTTCAGTGTCAAACAGTTTGTATCTAGATGAGATGATACGGCGTCTCATCTGGATCCATACTGTTTGCAAAATTAACAACAGATTGTTAAGTTGCTAACTCTTTCGTGATCAACTCCATAGAAAGAAATCTAGATTCATTCTCTTAAGAAAATAGATATAGTTCCACTTTATCTTTACTAGTCATGAATAATATAAGAACCATAAGAAATATTTCTTATATCCTAGCAGATGCTAGTTCTAGCTTAAAGCAGGCTTAAACTTTTAATGAAGCAGAATGCTCATGAAGAGTGTTCTGCTTTACTTTCAGTCTGCTTTACACAACCATCCTTCTGCAGCACTAAAATACTAGAATAATAGGCCCATGTCAGTTAACTTACTGTATTATAAGAACTATATCTCTGGGTGAAAATTGTCTCTGTCTTAGTGGTCTATATATAGACTTAAAAAAAAAGCAATTAGTGATTAACTTATGAAAATACATAAATGTATTGGATTTTCATCGCCTGCGCCTAGTTTTGTCGCGAAAAAAGTGTCTCGAAAAAAGCTCCCTATTTGACACCCCAATCTCCCTATTAAAATTTCCAAATCTCCCTATTTGGGTCCAAGAAAATATCACAAGTATGAAACAGACAGGGCAATCACAGATGCTTGGTTAAAAAAAATGACTCGCAGTATAACAAAAGTAGGCTTACTGACTGTGCCTATTTCATTATTATAATAAATTGATAGTGACGAACACATTTTAGGTCGAACAAACTCTGGGACGACACGGTTAAAAGTCACGTGACCTGTAGGTGTGTGTTTACGAAGAAACACTTCCGCCTTTTCTGCTGTCACCGGTACAATGTCTCACCAAACGGGAATTACAGGTTATTGTGGCTATTATAAATCAATTACGAAACATAATTGATTGCTTTAAACAGCTCAGAGCCCTGTCAAAGACGTTTCACTTTGATCAACACCAGATTACCTTATTTTATCTGAACGTTCCTGTCAATTTATAGTGGGAGGGGTAATGAAATATATCTTTATAATACCGAGAATAGCCTCCTGGTTAGTTGTATACTGACATTACTGAACATTACTTAAAGACATATCAAAACCAATAATGTAAGAGGTAAAGAAGCTGCCTATCCACGGAATTATACAAGAAATGAGTGTATAAACTATAATTCCGTGGCCTATCAAACTTGGGTGTACACCCCCAACTTGAATATTGCTCTGTGGTCTGGCACCCTTGGCAGAAATTCCTGGACTACAAAATGTAGGGTGTCCAACGAGCTGCTGCCCGATATGTCATGAGTATACCGTATTCAAAGTCACTCATGACATTGGGCAGCAGCTCGTAACGGACACCCTCAATTTTGTAGTCTAACTCCAACGAGTAGTAACACGGGTGCCGGACTTTTCGGGAAATGACCTGGTTAGTTCGGTAAATTGATTTTATATAGTAAAAGCTTTAAGTCTGGACGTTTTGGTAAAAAGGTATATTATATTAATTTAAGGTTCATTATTGTACCTGTATATCACACTTCTCGCTCTCAAATGGGTTAATCTAAAGTTTAAAACTATATGATCCAGTTCTCGAAACGGTAAAAAATTCTATGCCGAATCGGGGCATAAAATCGGTAATAAAGTGGGAAAAGGAAAACAATAAAAAAAAAAAGAGTGAACATTTAGAGTCATTTGAAAGGATTAGAATAGGTTGGGGAAGGTAGAATGCTAGAATCTGCTTTAGGTTAAGGGAGTATATAATTATTGCAAACCTTTTCACTCAGCCTTCTTTATTTGCTAACAGTTTGAATCTTTATCTTCCATTGCCTTACAGCGTGTGCAAACGCTTTTGCTAACAGTTTAAATCCTGATGGAACATCTTTAAAGCAGAATCTCAAAATAATTTTAATTTGTCAATTTACCGATACTTAATCTTAAAAAAAAACCCAACGCCTTGGCAGTGAATTATTTCATAATTACGTACATTGGTCTTTTTGTGTTATATATCATTTGAGTATTATTCTGTAAATATACTTGTATGTTAAACATGAAAGGAATTGAAGACAACAATAAATATAAAGGTTTTTTTCAGTTATTAAATAATTTGAGATGTAACACACATCTCATCTCCTCATGGAAGAAATGAAATCAATATATTTAAGAAATCCAGTTATTTTTACCCCCTTCACATGTCCATCTATTTCGTTGGTAGATCAGGATCCATGCATACTAAAACAACCCTGCAAAAGTGGCACAAACGCCGTGACATAGTCTCATTGTTACCGGGAGAGGTGCAGTATACTTAATCCTTTAATTACTATAATTTACCTTTTTACCTTACACTATATAAAATCAATTTACCAAACTGTTCATTTACCGAAACGTCTGTAAATCAGTAACACCATAGGGTTTGGTGCTGAAATGAGTGAGAAAATATGAGATTTGTTCAGTTTACTCCCTCTTATCTGGAGTCCTGCAAATTTGCTTTCTTTCAACCTGCTTTTAGTTGGCACTTATCACCAATACTAGAAATACTTGATTCAGTAAAGGATTAAACAACCACTCAATAGAATTAAGACCAACGTGTGGTTGCTAATGTAGTATAAAATAGTGCAGTAAGCTTTCTGCATTAAGCAATAGCTTGTCTTGACCCTTTACCCCATAGCCTGTTTCTAAAGTTGAAGACAGCTAGGCGGCCAAACAGGTTAATTAAATTAAAGAAAAGCTGAATGCTCATTCAGTAGCATTCTGCTTAGTCTCAACCTTTCTTAAGCTACCATCTGGAAAGATACTTGAAAGCCTTCTGTGTTTCATGTTCAGAACTTTCCTTAGTGTAGAAATATGGGTGAAGATCTCCGATTCATCAATAGAGTGAACTCTAGCGACGGGTATACATGTATAGACATTACAATCAGTGTACTTGTGAGTAGTTCATTTGTTTTAAAGCAAGCTGTTGAAAGAAAAAAACCAAAAGCTCTTTTAGGAGCTTTCTGTTTTACTTTCACTGTTAGCTTTCTTTTTAGTGACCATAATATGGAGGTTTTACTGTACAGTCGAACTTCGATATCTCGAACTGGTTTAACTTGAACTATCCGATAGTTCGGCATATGAACTGCATAATCTCATGCCCGGTTAAGTCGAACATACCCGTATTTCAAAGTTAAAACACTTTGAAATACGGGTATGTTCGACAAAACCGACTTCGAGATATCAAAGTTTGACTGTATATTGAGAAAAACAGTTCCAAACAGTCAACAATGGACTAGACTTGATTGGAAAGTGGAATTTTCCATTTGAAGTTTCAGTGGTCAATGAGAATTATACAAGATTGAATGTACTTTTGTATTATAGCATCTGCTGACCTGAGGACTTTCTTGGCCGAGGCAAAGGGAAATGAAGGAGACTCATACAGACTGGTGAAAATATCAATAATAGATGGTATGTACACCTCAACCTTACATGTATGAACTGCTTAACTTCTCTTCGATGATGATTAGTTTTAAATAATCAAACATGGTGTTTTCAGCATTACTTTTAACCCTTTACCCCATAGCCTGTTTCCACTTTTGAAGACAGGTGACCACTTAAAGCAGGCTAATATTCTGCTTTTCTTTCAGCCTGCTTTCAGCTACCATCTGCTATAATATAGAAAATATTTCTTATGCTACATATTCAGGACTAAAACGAGGAACTATTTTCTTCAGTCGAATTATAAATCAAAGGCATAAAAAGGTGTATTATGGGGTAATGGGTTAAACAGCTGTATGAACCCGTTAAGCCCAAGCAATACACCTCCTTTACAAACAGTGTATATGAGTGTATGTGTAAATCATTAAGAGTACATTCACCCTATGCAATCAGTGTAGACTTGAAGGTCAGAGTGCTCCACTATTTGGTATTATGCCCCCGCATGACTTGGTCTGGTGCATATATTCTTTATGTCCTTTCTGTTTGTCAATCTGTACACAACTTTAGTCCTTCCGATGAGACTTTATAAACCGAGGTCCGATGTATGAGTGCTTTACACTTGGCATCTAAAAGAACCAGAGAACTCTTTTGATAATAATAGTAGGGCATCGCACCCGGGTTCTCTGTATCTGCTCCCCTCTCTCTGGGGTGTCCAATTAGCCCATAGATGGCAGAAACGGACGTAACAAACAAACTTGAGATTAGTTTGCTGCCTGTACTAATTGTGTTACCCTCTTGAAATAAAGTCTTTATTATTATGATTATTATATTATTAACTGTACACAACTTTAACCTTGGCCATAACTTTATAACTGTATGTGGTAGAAACTTCATTTTTGTCATGTGTACTCGACTGAAAAAGCTCTTGAGCTCAGATCAAGTTGGATCATTTAGAACAAAGGTCAAGGTCATTTAAAGGTCAAATAGGCTGAATTTTACATTGGCCCTAACTTTGGAAGTACATGGATGGAGACTTCATATTTAGCATGTGTACTCGACTGAAAAAGCTCTTGAGCTCAGATCAAGTTGGATCATTTAGAACAAAGGTCAAGGTCATTTAGAGGTCATTTAAAGGTCAAATAGGCTGAATTTTACATTGGCCCTAACTTTGGAAGTACATGGATGGAGACTTCATATTTAGCATGTGTACTCAAGTCAAAGCTAGTATTTGCTAGGATAAAAAAATATTTCTTATGAAGCATATTAATGTTTATAAAAATTAGAACGATTTTCTGTAGTGGATGAATAAATTAAATGCATTATGTTGAGTATCTATAGAGTAAAGAGTTAGGCCTAAAGATATCTATTATTTTACGGTAATATTACATGACTTTATGAATACAGTTCCAGAAAAGGATTGCTAGAACTACTATTTTTAGTAACATAGCTTATCTGGAACATATAGCTTAACCCATTACCCCATAGACTGATTCTAGTTTTGAAAATAGGTGACCACTTAAAGCAGGTTGAAAGTAAAGCAGATTGCGCCTTAAAGCGCATTCTGCTCTACTCTCAGCCTTGCTTTAAGCTATTATTTGTTAGAATATAGAAAGAAGTTTTTGTGGTGCACATTCATAAATGTATGAAGTGGAAGTATTTTCTTTAGTGGAGGAATAACTTAAAGGCATAAAAAGGCGTATTTATGGGGTAATAGTGGGTTTTTCTGGAACACCTGAAATGTCTTCTCTTTTGTTCTTCAGAGAAACTTGAGATGGTCAACAGTGAAAAGCCATGTGGAACCTGGGAGGAAGATATCCTTTCATAAAGTCATTACATTTAACACTTCTACCATGATAACATCATCAGCAGCAAATATTTTTAGCTCACCTGAGCCAAAGGCTCAAGATGAGCTATTGTGATCTCCCAACGCCCTGCATTTGATGTCTGTCATCCGTCGAAACATTTTCAGCTCACCTGGCAGGTATTGCCTAGGTGAACTATATTGATAATACTTTATCTGTGGTCATCTGTCAGTTTGTTGACAGTTGTCAACAAATTTCTTAAAAGGACATCTCCTAAACTACTAGTGGGAATTTTACCAAACTTGGCAGGATTGATCCTTATAAGGTTAATCATATGGAAATCAATGGTGATGGAGTTTCATTATTACACACGTCATTTTACTAAGACTTGATTTAGCTGAAAAATTGTAAATGTTTATATACATGTAATTATAAATGATTTCTCTTTAACCCGGCCATTACCCCATAAATACGCCTTTTTACACCTTTCATTTATTCCTCCACTGAAGAAAATAGTTCCAATTTATAGTGTCACAAATAAGAATCATAAGAAATATTTTCTATATTCTAGCAGATCATAGCTTAAAGCAGGCTGAAAGTAAAGCAGAATGTGTTTTAAGGCACATTCTGCTTTACTTTCAACCTGCGTTAAGCGGTCATCTGTTTTCAAAACTAAAAACAGGCTATGGGGTAATGGGTTGAAATGATAGCATGTCTTGATGCCATGTGATATTCCTATTGCCATGGCAACATTATTAAGAACACTAGTCATGGGTTTTCACTATAGCTATAGCATTCTAAAGTTGCTTAGCAACAGAATCAAATCAGAAGTAAATGAAATTTCATCTCTCAGTTTGATCAGAAGTTAATTCACCTTTTGGTAGATATTTACCTTTCGTGACTAAGTTAATCGACAGGTTCCTGTTTACCTTAAACAGCTCAAATACATCAAAAACTTATGACAGATTCCCAGGGTGGGAACTTAATTATGGCCAACAACTGTACCTCCCATGTGAAATATTTGTATAAATCTCTAGATATAGAGGCTCTTACATGAGTGCTCGTTATTTATTATTTTTAATAAACGAGTTGACTAAAATAATATGATGCAAGCCTTGGCGAGCGTCATATTAATTTTAGTCAACTCGTTTATTAAAAATGATAGATATTGAGCACGAATGTGAGATTCTATTTATCACATAACAAGTTTAAGCATCTATTAAATTGATTGAAGCCATATTTCGTAGACCCTCTGCTATATAGATTTTCCACCAAAAACGTTATGTTGTTTACGTTAACGTCGTCGCAAATGACGTCATTTGGCATCCCGCTACATGCAGTGCTTGTGGACAAACAGGTTAGGCCGGAGCCCAAAAAACGATATTCCACTAGTGGATTACAATATTTGCATAATGGCTTTATGTCACTCCCAGACCGCAATTTATGTGATAAACATGCGTTATGTGATGCTTGTTTGCCACCTTAACTTACACTACATTATGATCAACTACTGCTGCCACAGTTGGAAGAGAAACAGCCTTGTTATATACTCTACAGATTGGATACCAAGAACATGAGTGGATATGATTGGATACTTGTAGCATGGTCTCCAGATTTTTCACCAGTAAGTCAAACACCCTTGTCAACCTTTCCCCACAATGGGCCAGGAAGTGCCTTAACCCATTGCCTCGTAGCTTGTTTCTAGTTTTTAGCTCGCCTATTCGGAGAATGGGGGGGCTTATGGAATCACCCCGGCGTCGGCGTTGGTTTTTCATGGTTAAAGTTTTGGGGTAAGTGTTGTAATGCACTAACACTACATGAAATATTTGCATTAGGAAGCTGATATTTGGAATAGAGGTGCTCTGTGGGTTGAACATTGATGTTGTGTAGTTAAAATTAAAAAAGTAGTTAAATTTAGTCAAAATTTCACCTTTTCTGGACTTAGGTTTTTCGGGTGATTTCTCATGGTTAAAGTTTTGGGGTAAGTGAGGTAAAGCACTAATTCTACATGAAATATGTGTATTAGGAAGCTGATATTTGGAATGGAGGTGCCCTGTGGGTTGAACATTGATGTTACGTAGTTAAAGTTAAAAAAAAAGTTTAAATTTAGTCAAAATTTCACCTTTTGTGGACTTAGGTTTTTCGGCTGATTTCTCATGGTTAAAGTTTTGGGGTAAGTGTTGTAATGCACTAATACTACGTGAAATATTTGTATTAGGAAGCTGATATTTGGAATGGAGGTGACCTGTGGGTTGAACATTGATGTTTCTTAATTAAAATTTAAAAAAAAGTTCATATTTAGTCAAAATTATACCTGTTGTGGACTTAGAGTTTTGGGACTGAAATTTCAAAGTTAGTTATGGAGTAAGTGTTGGAATGCACTTATACTACATGACATATTTGCATTTATACGCTGATATTTGGAATGGAGGTTCCCTTTGGCTTGAATATCAATGTACTGAAACACTTTTCTATTGATAGTTACCTATTTAAGAAAAGTTTAGTTAGGCAAGCTTTGCTGTTCTCCGACAGCTCTTGTTTAAAATAGGTGACCACTTAAAGCAGGTTGAAAGTAAAGCAGAATGCGCCTTAAGGCGCATTCTACTTTACTTTCAGCCTGCTTTAAGCTATTATCTTCTGAAATATAAAAAATATTTTTAATAGTTCATATTTATGACCGTATAAATTGGAATTATTTTCTTCAGTAGAGGAATAAATTAATGGCGAAAAAAGGCGTATTTATGGGGTAATGGATTAAGCCACCTATACAAATTCCTCATATAAATGCACTACATGCTAATACCATGTACTGATAAGGAACCATTGATAGTTTGACTGTTCTGATGCTCCTACAGGAGCTGTCTGCTATGCTTTCAGCTAAGGGTCAAACTACCACCTACCTGGTATCTAAAAGGCTGCAAACAAGCTATCGGGGAAAGAGAACTGAGAACACTTATCATTTGAACAGTATAAACCCATATTTTAAGACTACTGAAGATATGAAAGGACTGAATTTTTATTTTTTTTATAAAACTTTAATAAATTTGTTTAACCCATTTTATGCGTGATGCACTTTTAGGTGTACCTCTAGGCAACCAGTTTTGATCTCAGATCAGGCCCCACATTGTGGGGCCTGATCTGAGATCAAAACTGTTTGCAGCTAAGTCAATATTCTATCAGAAACTGCTAATTTATTTTGCAAATATTTGAGTTATACCCGCTGCAGACGACATTTTAAAATGGCCGCCAAATATTACCCAGCATACAATGGGTTAAGTAAAGCACATCTGTTGTTGCTTAGGAGGATTTACCTCCGCTCAAAGCCATGTATTGATGCATCATTCCATGCCTTGCAGCTCTGGTCAACAGCGACTTATTGTTGTGACCACAGAATTTTAATAACCATTTTCTTTCCAGATAGAAACCTCAAACAACATTGACTCCATAGATATGAATTTTAACACATTTAATTTATTCCTCCACATATGAAAATAGTTCGAATTTATACAGTCATGAATATGTATCATAAGAATTATTTTCTAAATTCTAGTAGATGGTACCTTAAAACAGGCTTAAAGTAAAGTACAAGGGACATTCTGCTCTACTTTCAACCTGCTTCTAGTTTCCCCCTGTCTTCAAAACTAAAAACAGGCAAGCAATGGGTTAAAGGAATAATGGAATTAAAACACAGACTGTTTGTAGCCTTTCATTGAGGTACATCTGATCATTATGTTTGCCTTGGTTGTTAGTTCAGTTAGGTGTAAGAGCGAATTTTGACGGAAAAATAATGTTTTAATCCCAGAGTTATGGGACTTTAACTGTGTAAGAATTATTGTACATGTATATTCCATCTACAGGTCCGACAGAAAATGTTGTATGCAGCCACAAGAGCAACGTTAAAAACAGAGTTTGGCTCAGAGTCTATACATGAGGAGGTGTTTGGAACAGTACAAGTAAGGATGTATTGTTATTACAGCTTCAGCTTACAGAACTCTAGATAAGACAATTACAGTAATATATCTCTATTACGACTGCTAGTGAGGGCGCCAACTCTCAAAAGACCCTTAAATAACAATGATTTGCAAGTGGAGATGCAGAAAATTTCTAATGGTATATTTGAATAGTATAGACCTTCCCGGGTTTGGAAAAGCCGGATGCCAAGGCTGAAAGTGGTCAGGGACATTTTTACAAGGGCGATAACTCTGACCTTCAATTATTCAATTTTCGCCACAATTATATTGCATTTTAACACTACTTGTATATTTCCTTTACCACTTTAGCTAGGGACACCAAATTTGTTGTGTGAGTACATCTTGGGATGGCGGAGTGTCACGTACTAAATTTAGGTCACTGTGACCTTGACCTTGACCTTTGACCTCATTTTTTAAAAAAAAAGCTTGTCTGGAGCATATCTTCTCTAACGTATTAGCTAGGAATAGTTAATTTGGTGTGTAATAACATCATGAGAAGGCGGAATGTCGCGTACTACTTTAAGGTCACTGTGACCTTGAACTTGACCTTTGACCTCAATTGTAAAATGTGTGTATGCTTGTATATACGTAACTCATTTTGTCCTGAGTATATTTCCATTACCACAGCAGCTAGGAAGAGCAAATTTGTTGTGTGAGTACACTTTGGGATTGCGGAGTGTCGTGTGCTACTTTTAGTTTACTGTGACCTTGATCGTGACCTTTGACCTCAATTCTTTTTTAAAACCTTGTCTGAGGTATATCTTTTGTACCGTATCAGCAAGGAAAAGCAAATTTGGTGTGTTAATACATAATGAGATGGCGGGGTGTTGAGTACTACTTTAAGGTCACTGTGACTTTGACCTTGACCTTTCAAGAACCGTCATATATAATTCTAGTGTATCGTAACGCCAGTTTAATCATTCCTCACATTATCTATTCCGAGTTTGTATGATTAAATTCAACTGCATTACGTTAGGATTTTTTGCCGTTTTCGTATTATTTTCAAAATATGGTCACGCAGATGGACATTGTGTATTCAGCGAGTTGGTTAGAAGGCAAATCAGCAGCATATGTATAAGAGTAGTTGAGTATTAGTTAGTTGTTTTTTTTCTTCAAAATTTGACGTCTGCTAAAAGTTATCACAATTGCTATCTAGCTACATAATTATTGTTAATATCATTCATACATATATCTTATAGCCATGTCGCTCACATGTAACATGCAGGCTAGTGTACCTTTCTTTTTACTATGGTGTTCATCTGAATCGAATGACATTTCATTTTCGTCTGACTGACGCAAACTGACGTACGTTAATGAATATTTTGTGGTGTTTATTTTTATTTTATTGTAGTTCAGTAATATCGCAACTAGTGTGTATGGTGTGAATTACAATGTGTAAATGTCTGGTTTGATAGAAATGTGCCACTCTGCCGGTCGGGCATTGGGTAATTTCTATGCTCCTAATTCCAACCTAATGGCTTGAATGTTTTGTCACATATTTCATAGCCTACTGGTCGTCTCCTTTACTATCTACATGAGCACAACCAATCCGGTTGTCACATATATCGTCATCGCCAGCACGTGCGTCAGTGGGCTGTAAATTTTCTTTTTGGCATTTGCATCGCCTCGATGAGCAATAACTTTTGCATGCGCATCTTTTGAAACCAATTATTGCAGAATGTATTTTGTCATTTTAATCGGAACAAGGTGATTATTTCCAACGGTGCCCCAACTAGCGGTAACTGGGGATGGTAGTTTTAGGTATTACTTTGTGGCTGATTTCCAGATAAAAGACTGGTACGTTTGCAATTATTTCTCTTCGTAAATGTTCGACACTACCAATGTTTTCTTCTAGCATGTCGCTGTATAAACAGACACTGCCTGTGTCGCAGCTTATGTTGCACGTATTGATATGTCTACTGGGTCCTCTCCAACTTCTCCATGTCCATTAAGCAATTACACTATTCGTGACAATGGTGCTCCAACGTTTCTTCCCCATTCCATAAAATGCACTATTAGAGTCACAACCCTCAACGCATGTATGACCGGCAAACATTTGAAAATGTTTCTCCAAGGTCTGATGCTTTTGTCGTGCATATGAATAAAGCGTTTTATTTGGCGTCTGAATATTTGATCCAATGCTATTCTTTGACAAAATTCTGCCACTTCGGAATCCACAGAACAATATTTGTAACATGGAGCTCTCTCACGACAAACTCTATATGTGAAATCATTCTAGAGTTTGCCTCCTCATGGTCAGACCGTAGTTCTTCTACACTTTCAAAAGTGTTTCTCAGTTCTTTTACTGCTTTATCTGTGTCTTTGAAACCGCCACCGATAAATACAGTCATATCATCTGGTAATTCATTTTTAAACTGATCAGTCAATTCTCTCAAAACGAATCCGCCTTGATATTGTCGACCTTGTTGACAGGATTTAAAAGTAACTTTGCTTTTTGCTTTGATATGGGCGTTTTCGTTGTCTGATTTCTTATTTCCTGCATCTCTACATGCCCGTGCCTCGTCCTTTCTCCGGACTTGATAGAAATTTCATACTGGTAGTTATCCCCAACCAGAGCTGTGTATTTGAGTGCCACGCCTAAAACTACTGATGCAACTTTCTTAGAAACATCACCAAATGTTTTACAATCGGACCTTTTGGTGCATATCATCCTAAGCAACATCAAGTCAATGACTAATCGCCATGGCAGGGATTTCCCCAGGCCGTTTTCGCCTGTCGCGGGCGACATGCCTTCCTTCCCGGCGGTCTCTTCGCGACATGCTTTGATCTGGCCGACATGTCTTAATCTGTAGAGCGACTAGCCTTAATCAGGGCTCCGTGTTGTGTATTCCAGTAATTATTTCATATGCCAAACGCCGTCACGCGTGTCGGGCGTGTGCTTAGCTTCATCAACCAATCAGGAGCCGAATTTCCTTATCTAAACGGTGATTGACAGGGACTCGTTCCATTTTGAGGGATATTAACTTTTGATTGACGTTTCTAAAACCGCTAGTTCTGGTTTTGATGCGAGTAGATTCTACAACATGCCGAACATGGCTTACTTTACAAACAGCGACTTTAATGATTTTCGGAAAACAAGCTACGAACAACGCTGAAAGAAAAATAAATAGATCTACTAGCCGAAACCGGAATCTCGGACATTCCTTTTCCCGAATTTAACGTTCAAAAGATGATTAACGGTGGACTGAAAATTCGCCGCGAATAATGAGACGTGAAATCGTGCGTCGCCTCGGAAAAATATCCTCGATACGGGGCCTGTTAAATAAGGAAATTCTCCGCAAATACTGAACAAACGAATGTTTTAAATGAATATAAATTACCTTTTAGAATTGATTTCCTCACAACTCCGTATTAATAATCACGTAACAGACGCAAACAGTATTCCAAACTTCCGAAATGAAATCCAAATGCGCGGCATGCTTCCTAGCGTCATTTTTTGAAAACATCCAATTAGATTAGACGTTATAAACTTCCATTTAGAATGACAGGAAATTAACATAAATTGCGATGTTTAAAATTAGCTCTTATTCGTAGGCAATGGCTAGCTATCGACGCGGAAGACGTTTTTCGTGGGAGTTTCGGAAAATAAGTTACAAGAGAAAAACAAAAGCAACACATACACGCGGGAAACGATGAATCTCTTAAAAAAGCTTTCTGGTATTTTTGGTAAATAGAAATTGAAATTGAATACTTGGGAGATTAAATATTGAAACAAAACAATCGTGACAACACATATTCAAGTAGACTTGGTTTTATCTCATGACAAAGTCAAACAGTCCAATTAATTCTTCACAGAGTTAAAAATTTGTTTTCTGTTTTTATGATGGATGGATGTTAAGAGCAGGCTTCAAGTAAACATGAATCCACCATTTGACATCCACTTGCCGGGATGCAGTGAATTTTTCTATGCTCTTAAACCACAGGTACTTGACACATACTTTATTATCTATTAACACCCCCCCCCCCCCCTTTAAAAAAAAAAATTTTTTTTTTTTTTACTATACTTCTATTATAGATACAAGGTAAACAGCGCAATTCGACACCTAGTCTTTACTATCCACTTTTACTGATGCTAAAATAGACTCGATCGCCGATATTCTCTTGTGGTATCCTCGGGAAAGGATTAATTTATCAATATCTACTTTTTATTTCATCAAATTCCGTCAAATAACGCCACAGTACGTGAATTATAACGAAAATAAGCATAAAAAAGTTTTCTGTCGTTCTCTTGGTACAGAATTTATTGCCCAAAATAAGGGGTAATCTAGTCGGTTTGCACATTTAACGGCCTTTACGGCTGGAACTTTCACCTAATTTCATTAGAGCAAACGCGTTTGTGTCGGAACATGACCCTCTTCACTATCAGCTATATGAAATATACATGTAATTTGGCACGAAATTGACAAGTGAAAGACTCATTTCATTGTGAATGCCATTTTGAATACCGGAATGAATTGAATGAACGGAGCGATCTCATTGGTCAAAATTAAACAGGTAAAGTTTCTTTTAATTTTGCATTCTATGTAAATTATATAAAACTGATAATATTTCATTTAAAGATGATTTATAATATTTGGTGAAAGTTCCAGTGGCATAGGCCGTTTATTGTGGACAAATAACAGATCACCCCTACATGTACATTCGTTGCTATGTACAATTCTGTACCAAGAGAACGACAGAAAACTTTTTTATGCTTATTTTCGTTATAATTCACGTACTGTGGCGTTATTTGACGGAATTTGATGAAATAAAAAGTAGATATTGATAAATTAATCCTTTCCCGAGGATACCACAAGAGAATATCGGCGATCGAGTCTATTTTAGCATCAGTAAAAGTGGATAGTAAAGACTAGGTGTCGAATTGCGCTGTTTACCTTGTATCTATAATAGAAGTATAATAAAAAAAAAAAAAAAATTTTTTTTTTAAAAAAAAAGGGGGGGGGGGGGGGGGGTTAATAGATAATAAAGTATGTGTCAAGTACCTGTGTCTTAAACCACAGGTTCTTGACACATAAAAAAAAATAATTTTTTTTACGAGACCTCCATTATATTACCGTAGATCTAGATCTATCTTCGATAGAGTACAAAAACAATTTCGTTTCTTTAACCTCAAGAAAAAACATTCCTATCTTAAAAAACATGGCCGCTAGTGGGTGGGGCAGATTTTCTTCATATGGCTATATAGTGAAAACTTTAAAAATCTTCTTGTCAAAAGCTACTGGTCCGATTTGAAAGTAATTTTATGCAAATGATCCATGGGTGACCCTCTACCAGATTTCTTAACATTATTTTGATATCTAAAAAAAAACATGGCCGCCAGTGGGTGGGGCAAGTTTTCCTTTTGTTACTGTATACTTAAAACTTTAAAAATCTTCTTCTCTGAAACTACTGGGCCAAATTAAAAATAATTTTACAGAAATGGTCAATTGATGATCCTCTACAAGATTTCCTAAAATCATGTTGTTATCTTAAAAAACATGGCCGCCAGTGGGTGGGGCAAGTTTTCCTTATGTTACTGTTTACTAAAAACTTTAAAAATCTTCTTCTCTGAAACTACTGGTCCAAATTAAAAATAATTTTACACAAATGGTCAATTAATGATCCTCTACAAGATTATTTAAAATCATTTTATCTTAAATAACATGGCCACCAGTGGGTGGAGCAAGTATTCCTTATGTTACTGTTTACTAAAAACTTTAAAAATCTTCTTCTCTGAAACTACTGGTCCAAATTAAAAAATAATTTTACACAAATGGTCAATTGATGATCCTCTACCAGATTTCTTAAAATCTTTTTGTTATTTAAAAAAAAACATGGGCACCAGTGGGAGGGGCAAGTTTTCCTATTATTTCTGTATGGAAAAAATTTCAAAAAAAAATTCTCTGAAACTGTTATTCTGATTTAAGAAGTATTGTACTCAAATGATGATTCATGGGTAACCATATGCCAGTTTTCTTCCAATAATCTTCCTAGCTCAAACAACATGGCCACCAGTGGGTGGGGGTGAATAAGTGAAAACTTAAAGCCAAAAATGCACTATTTCATTGATTAAAGAGCAAAAAATTTCGCCGCAGCGCGGGAGGGAGAGCCCTCCCGCACCCTCCCCCTATGCCCCAAATCCAACATGCCTTCAGAAATTCCTGGGGAAATCCCTGCATGGGTTTTCTTTTTGTCAAGCTGCTCTATTTCCATCTTTCCTTCAAACCTAGGCAATGTTGCGGATTTTGTAGTTTTCTTCATATTGCCATCTAGATTGAATGGTGCCAAAGGAACGGGGTGAGCTCATATGAAACTAGAATTTTCTAACGTCGATTTCCCGATTTTTTCCCCGCTACAGTCAGCTCACTGAATAGTTTTCTATGTTAACGAATTCAATCTTCTATATTGTCTTGATCTTTATTGGTTTGTTCATTTAAGAGAATGTCTTGTTGTTTGGTTTGGCATTGGAGCCATGCAATCAACACGAAAAGTTTCGTCGAACACCTCAGCGGTCTGCAAGTGTCCAGATCTACGGGACAGTCAAATCATTTATTCTGGCCCCAGTGATTCATAAGCTCTTTCTCCGTTAGGGTAAGTGTATAGGTAGACCTTTATTTGGTTAGGATATACTCATTGGACCTGCATCAAGAATTGCTAGAAAGTAATATTGGGTTGGCCACTTCCAATTTCGTTTCAACGTGGCTCAGACACAGAAGGGAACAAGTGGCTATAATAAGGCCCCGCACTGGACACAACATGCTTAACTCATATATGTTTACCAAGATGAAGATAGCCCCATACCCTTGTGTACTTGTGGCCTTGAACAGCAAACGACTTGGTATATACTGCAGAGGTGCCCACATCTGGACGAGAAAAGGAAGCATATGTGGCCATAATCGATACCTGTACAGACCAAGCTATATGGACGGATGGAGGAATCTAGGAGGATCACATCGTTAATGGCAGAATCTGGACTGGCGTTGTAGACGGTGAACGCCAGTAAGTAAGTAACATGGTTCAGACAAAAAAATCTTGAACAACGTCACTTTAACTGTTGATAGTGTAACAGTGAATGCTTCCTTTTGGAAACATGTATGTTTGTTTAGAAAATTTATATTTAATTGCATTCCAAAGAATTTAACCTACTCCATCACATAAGGTATGTGCTGACGTATCTACGTGCAACAGTTTACCATTGCTTTCCATTAAAGATATTTCTAAGATCTTCAAAGGCATCTACTAGAGTTATCACATTCAAATGAATGAAATTATGATGTTTTTGTAACCCAGGACGCTATTTATTGTACATATATGTCTAGTTTGGTTTTTCAAAGGCCTTTATCCTTATACATGCGTTGGGTTATTTTCTGAGGTACACACTGATCGACATATTTATATATGTACATGATACGTTATCGTTTCTCTGCGTCATATGACCATTTGATGTCTGTCGATGCCATGAAACCAAATCCAATCAATCAATCAATCACGAAGCTGGCACGTTTGGCGTTTAAAAATGCCCCCGTTGACTTTTAGACCCATGAAATCAGCCTTTTGGTACAACGGTGTGTTTCTTTTCGCGTATTTCCACATGGTGGAGATGGATTAGCAGGTTTATAAAATACTAGAAATAGTATCATATGAAGACTCATGGTATTTGTGAATCAACCGCTTCTATATAAAGACTAAACTCAGCTGTGCGACAAGACTTAGCAAAATGAAGAATCAAAAGATTCAGTTTATAGCAGTAATCTACATGTGGATGATGGTACATGTTTAATCCAACCGTCAGATGACAATTTGTCTGTAGAAGTTTTGGCATAATAGAAATAATGTGTTTCTTGCTTGTTTCTAGTGCACGCATTTTAGTTTGCAAATGTAATGGCTGCCAATGAAGGGATGAGCTCTGCCACTATTCGAGATGCCACTGTTAGTGAGTGCTGGTGTCACCTTTTACAGTCTGGCCCATCTCCAGACACTCATTGCAGCGTACAATTATGTTCAGTATACACTGCACAAAGTGTAGCAAGGGCCTTACCGTGTTCTGTCTGCGGATATTGCTATTGAAGTTTCTTTTCAAACATGAAGACGGGCTGATCGACTACCATACCTTGTGACAGGCCTTGGTTTATGTTGTTATATGGCTTTACGGAGGACTTCAATTCCTTGCCAAACTATTGAAGAACGGTTAAATGACTCAATGAACTGAGACAACATGTACGGCATGGGTTGTTGAGTATTTATGCGATACTGGCAAAGTAAACAGTCCATAAAGGACCCATTTCAACACCAAGATTTGTACATGTTTCAACAGCATGTGTCCTTCGCTTATCTGGAGAATTGCCACATGAAAGATTATGCTGGCTGTATGCCCTCAACGCATGACCATGAACAGCCACATTACGATAAAGATGCTTTAATGACAAATCTGTTGGTACAATATGTTATTTTAACATAAAATTATGTGACAATAATATATGTCGACACTGCATTTCATTTTATCAATATCATATAGTGGCAATTGATTGGAATTAGATAATTTGACCTATCCAACACCGTCTAAAGGCAATTTTATTGTCAGCAATGAATTTATTGACCACAAATTAGCTAGAAATCATGTGCCACACCTAGTTCCAAGACAAAAAATAATTCCGGGTATTTTCAAAATGGCCGACAAAATGGCCGACGGCAGACATCTTGGATTGTTAGATGTTTTCATTTTCATTTTCCGATGGTTTTATGCAATTCCCATACACAAAAGGAAAAATTAGCATCATGATTTAAAGAGAAATTCACGTATCATGTGTACTAATAAGTTTATATACTGGGAAATAAGAAGCTGGAATTCAGTATTCAGGGGCAGATAATCAATACTAATTTTCCGAGTCATCCGGCGGCCGTTTAACTTCAAACAAGTATCATTCTGTAGAGAATACTTGCACCTTTAAAATGATATAGGTCTCATAAATTCCGGCTATTTGGGGACCTAGGGTCCAGTCAGCCCTGAAACTAGTTGGCATGCTTTCCGTTTATAAGAATTAACCTTGAACGTTGATAGTGGGGTAAGTAAAATGACTGTAGAAAAAATTCTGACCACTTTTGAAATTGGCATCCGCATAAAATCTTCATAAAAATGCATTACGAATTCGGCAATATAACTGAAAATTTTCTGCATCACCACTTGCAAAAAAAAATTTCCACTGGCCTGGGCGCCTTTACTATGCTAAATTATTTAAAATATAAGTTGTTTAAGACCAGTGACTGCTTAAAGCAAGGTGAAAGTAAAACAGAAAGCTCCTTTAAGCTGTCACATGTGTTTTATACAATAAATTAGTCCTCATTTCTAGTGTTTGTAATAGAGAAGTTTTACTGTATTTCAAATAAAAGCTTTCTTATTTCTCTCAACAAAGCGAAGAGACTATTCTGATGAGTAGTCGCAACATACTATTAGGTTCTGTTGGAGACATGAAAGGGAAAAAAACTGTTGATGAAGTTCAGTTTACAGAAACTGTAGCCCTATGCTTCCTGGCTAACAATTATATTAATAAATTGTGTATTAATCCATTACCCCATAGCCTGTTTCTAATATTGAATATAGGTGACTACTTAAAGCAGGTTGAAAGTAAAGCAGAATGTGCCTTAAGGCACATTCTGCTTTACTTTCAGCCTACTTTAAGCTACCATCTGATAAAATAAAGAAAACATTTCTTGTGATACATATTCATGACTGTTTTAGTTTGAACTATTAGTTTGAACTATTTTCTTGAATGGAGAAATAAATTAAAGGCGTAAAGATGTGTACCTATTTAAAGCTGCAGTTCCATAAATGGGAATGTTTGCAGTGTATAGACAGATCAGATGGCTCCTGCATGGGTTTGGATTTTAGGTTAGTTATAGAATAAATAGTCAATCTGAATCGTATATTAAATTACCGCTAATTGATGAAGTAAAGATGTTTCTACAAACAGGTGACTGCTTAATGTAGGATTGACTATAACTCTTGTTCAACTGATTCTTGCTGTCAGGTTACTACTGTGTTCGGAGGAACATCCCAAGGCTCCAGATAAGCGGGAATAAACTGCACACATCCAGCATTTTCTCACTTATTTTAGCATCAAATCATATGGTGTTACTGCTCATTAGATTCGTCTCTCCGAGACGATTCTAATGAGTAGTGACATCATAGGATATAAAGAAGAAATAAAGATTTTTTTTTTAAATACCCCCCCCCCCCTTTATCTGGAGCTCTGACATCCTTCTTGTTTCAGTTTATTTCAGTGTTTTATTTCGTGGTGTTCATTACAGGGAGATGTTTGTTTAGCTGGGTACAAGAAGCACTTGTTGGCTCAGGCAGCTGATGCTCCACTAACCAGGGGTGAGGAGGAACTCAAGTTTATTAGTGCAAATGAGGTAAGTTTCTCATAGCAAGAAGACTTGTCAGTCTTTTATACAGGTTAGACAGTACTAAAGTGAAGCAGATAGCTTCGATAGGAAATTTCTGGTTTACTTTTAACCCATTCCCCCATAGCCTGTTTCTAGTATTGAAAATAGGTAAACACTTAAAGCAGGTTGAAAGTAAAGCAGAATGCGCCTTATGGCGCATTCTGCTTTACTTTCAGCCTGCTTTAAGCTACGGTCTGCTAGAAAATAGAAAATATTTCCTGTCATATATGTTCATGACTGTATAAAATTGAACTATTTTCTTCAGTAAAGGAATCAATTAGAAGCGTAAAAAGGCGTATTTATGGGTTAATGGGTTAAGCCTTTGAGCATAACTTGGCAAAAAAAGAAGAGATACCTTTGTTTCCACTTTACATACCAAAGCGTGGGCTGGAAGGGACAAACAGTGACTTGTCGTTATTGCCGTGACGACTTGACTCTGGTTACTAGGCACGCCAGCCATATGTCACCAAAATAATTTATTTTTTCACTTGTACCATTGTGATATAAAATCAAGATAGTAATTTTGTTGAGTTTTTAAGTACAACTACCATAATATGGATTTGTCTTATTTTTTTTTTTACTACGCCAAACTTTTTAAACTTACAACAGTGTTTGCCCTATGATCAGGGTCTGCACTCATAACTCTTTTGCTATAAATCATAAAAACAACAACAACCTAAAATAGTCAAAATAGGTCACCACTTAAAGCAGGTTGAAAGTAAAGCAGAATGAGCCTTAAAATGCATTGTGTTTACTGCTTTAAGCTACCATCTGTTAGAATATAGTAAATATTAGGGCTGCAACGATACTCTTGAATATTCGAATATTGATTTTGGTGAATACGTATCGTATTCGCATGCTGTAGAACCGAATATTCTCCAGTACAAAAAAGAGAATTTTGAAACAACTAAAATGGATGAAAACTGCAGCTTACCAACAATCTATAGTACCATATTAGTCCTGAAAATACTTACTGTGAAATTATGCATCAAAATACTTTAATTTTAAAAGATAACAATTAAATGAAAAAAATATGAACAGGATAATCAGTATAAATAAAATATTAGAAGAGATTTCACATAAAGATCTACACAGAAACTATTGCATTCATATTCGTGAATAATTATTCGTACTTGTCACCCTATATCGTGATGTGTATTGGTATTCGCTACATGGTGTATTCGTTACAGCCCAAGTAAATATTCATTACTGTATAAAGTGAAACCATTTTCTTCAGTGGATGAATAATGTAAAGGCGTGAAAGGGTGTTTATATGGAGTAATTGGTTTAAAGTGGAAAACAAGTCATGAGTTTTCTGTTTTTATTGAAAGCTACATTCACTGGTAAGTAAATACAGCCAATTCTATATCGTATGAAGATGCAGGCAAACAATGGCAACTTCATGTGATAAAAAGTAATGCAGAAAGCTTTTTGGGGAAATTCTTTGCATTGTCTGTTTTCTGCATTGACTCCTTTATAACCAGAATCTAAAGTTTTATCAAGAAAAAATATTTCAGAAAGCTTTTGCATTACTTTTTATTTCTTTATGAAACCACCAGCACCCAATTGTATAAACGTTTAACCCTGGGTTAAACTTACCATTTGGTTTAATTTCTAGCTAAACCCTGGTAAGCTTTTGTATAAACACGCCAGCACTTTAAATAGTGGTTAAAAAATCCGGTATAAGTTACCAAGGTATGTAAGCTTGGTTACGGTAACGCGCTCGTGGTATATACAATCTGAATCCATCGTTTGTACATTTGGGTGCTGGGGTGATCAGAATTGCCATGAATCTTCATTGAATTGTTGCTAAACAAAGGTTGGATGTACAGTAAAACCTCCATACTACAACCACTAAAAAGAATGGTTATATGAAAGACAGGTGGCAGCTTAAAGCAAGGTGAAAGTAAAAACAGAATGCTGCTGAAGCAGCTTTCTTTTTTTCTTTCACCTTGCTTTAAGCAGCCACTTGCCATCAGAATGATTGAATTTAGTAGTCACAAGAAGAGAGGTTTAACTGTATTATTTATTATCTTGAGTCTTCTCATCACTACAGCATGGATCTTACCCCTTTCCTCCATAGCTAAAACTGCAAATATTCTATATCCAACTGTGTTTAACGCAGTGTACTGCCAGACAAAAATAAAACAGAAAGCTCCTGTATTAACTTTCTGCTTTATTTTAATCTTGCTTCAAGCTGCTACCAGTATTCCACAGAATCAATGAATATTTTTTGTGACTCTTATAGGAAGAAGGTTTAAAGAGTCCTATGAGACTATATACATGTATAAGGAGGAAAGGGGTACCGGTAACCCTACTTTTGCTGAATGTTCATGAATCAAAGTTCACCCACTATGATCATTAGTCATCTGGTGCCCGTTTCATAAAACTTTGTGCCACAAATGTTGTTGTAAGTCAAATCATAAAAGTGTCAATTATTATTTATTTCTCCATCCAATCCTGTCTTGTGACATCTCTTTGGAATCGTCTTTTCAAGACGATTTCAAAGAGATGTCACAAGACATGGTTAGATAGAGAAATCAGAAATCAAATGTCTTTGAAAGTTTTGACTTACGACTGTTTTTGTCGTACAAAGTTTTATGAAACGGCCCCCTGAGTTATTACATTGGCTAATACAGGAAGACAATTATGGCCAGGATAAAGTGCCATATATCCAAACACATACTCATTCCCACTGTCTTGTCTTTACCTATTCCTGTCCTGTTCTGCCCAGTCCTTAAATATTTATGTCCTGTTCTGCTCTGTCAAGTCCTTTACTGTTCATGTCCTGTCCTGCTCTTTCCTGTCCTAAACTGTTCTTTCCTGTCCTAAACTGTTCATGTCGTGTCCTGCTCTTACCTGTCCTAAACTGTTCATGGCCTGTCCTGATCTTTCCTGTCCTAAACTGTTCATGTCGTGTCCTGCTCTTACCTGTCCTAAACTGTTCATGGCCTGTCCTGATCTTTCCTGTCCTAAACTGTTCATGTCCTGTCCTGCTCTTTCCTGTCCTAAACTGTTCATGTCGTGTCCTGCTCTTACCTGTCCTAAACTGTTCATGGCCTGTCCTGATCTTTCCTGTCCTAAACTGTTCATGTCGTGTCCTGCTCTGTCCTTAACGGTTAATAGCCTGTCCTGCACTGTCCTGTCCTTTACTATTCTTAGATATATAATACTGCAAAGTAAATTCCTCACTTCTGATTGGATAACAAGCCTTTCCCTTAACGTTGAAACAACATGTTACACAGACTTCATATTTGGCATGTCTGCTCAACGCAAGAAGCTCTTGAGCTCAGAACAACTTTGGTCAAAGGTGAAGGTCATTTAGAGGTCAAATAGGTTGAATTTAACATTGACCATAACTTTGATTAAGAAGGAGCAATCAGATATATTTTTAATCTATTAGGATAACAAAACAGATGAACTTTGGCACACGCATGTGGTGCTCTCGTTTAATAGAAGTACTAGAAGTAGTGTTTCATAATAATTATAATAGTAATAATAATAATGATGACAATACTGAAAGTCAGACAGAGAGAGATGAGTTTTGCATTTAGGCCTCGTGGCATCCATATTTTGTCAAATTGTACAAGTGACAATTGACCCCTGTACCGTCCAATCAGACAACCATATGACCTCACAAATTAACCCTTTGAACCCTAGTCCCGCATATAGGCGTCATTTTCAAACAGTGTACATTTGAATAGTACATGTGTCATGTGCAAACAGTGAAGACCCAGATCAGAGGGCTCCGAAAGGAGCCCTCTGATCATGGTCTTCACTGTATGTCACAATGCCAAACATTGACAAAAACAACCCTTTAAAGTCAGAAATGGACTAGACTTAGATGGAAACTGGAATTGTCCATTTAAAGTTTCAGGGAGGAAAGAGTTAAAACAAAACCAATAGTGGGTTACTCAAGTTACAATATATCAGACTGTTGGAAATGTTACATACCTGTAATGAGTTCAGTAAAGAAATTGATGGCCGTTGATTGCCATCGATTGCGAGTTGGCTACCGGTCTGAAATACAGTCTAGGCAACGTAATTCTTTCGTTCAAATGCAAACACAACGCATAACAATGAAATATAGAAAATTACAACCTTTTGACAATTCCGACTACCAGTTTTAATTTGAGTGGCAAACAGTTTGGAGCCTGATCAGACGCCAGGTTACCCGGCCTCTGATCTGGCTCCAAACTGGTTGCAATAAAAATAATAGTTTAAACGTAACCGGGGTTATTTGGAAAAAAAGGTTCTTTCTACTGTACTCTGTAGGCTGCACACAGGGTACAAACTGCTAACCTAAACAGCAAACAGTGGTAATTGAACACGCTACAGAGTGTACAAGCTGGAGAATCCAGAACATATAGTACATTATACAATGTAGTTGTATTTAGGGCTCAATGTATCCGGTGATCTAGGTGACAAAAAGGTTAAATAACTTTACTAAATGATATATGTGAAATAATATGATTTTCTCTACAGTCTCGGGCAGACATCAGCATTGACACGAAGCACCAAACAATGGGTGGATTGTCATTCCCTATATCTGAGGAAGCTGCTCACAAGTTGGCCGACTATCAAGAGGGGAAAGTCTCCTATGTACAGTTAGTAAGTGTGGGCGTGTTTGACACTTTACCCCCATGGCCTGCTTCTAGCTTTGTAGACAGGTTACCATTTAACCCTTTGAACCCTAGTCCCACATATAGGTATCCTTTTCAAACAGTGTACATTTGAATAGTACACTTGTCCTGTGCTCTATGCAAACAGTGAAAACCCAGATCAGAGGGCTCCGAAAGGAGCCCTCTGATCAGGGTCTTCACTGTTTGTCATAATGCCAAACATTGACAAGACAAAAACAACCCTTAAAAGTCAGAAATGGATTAGACTAAAATGGAAACTCGAATTGTCCATTTAAAGTTTCAGGGAGGAAAGAGTAAACCCATTGCCCCATAGCCTGTTTCTAATTTTGAAGATAGATGCTCAATTAATAGGTTGAAAGTAAAGCAGAATGCCCCTTAAGGCGCATTCTGCTTTACTTTCAGCCTGCTTTAAGCTTCCATCTGCTAGGATATAGAAACTATAAGTCGAGGAATAATTAAATGCTCTTAAAGGTGCTTCTATGGGGGAGAGGGTTAAAGCAAGGTGAAAGTATAGCAGAATGCTTCCACTTTACTTTCATCCTGCATTAAGCTTAAGGCGCATTCTGCTTTACATCCAGCCTGCTTTATTAAGCTTCCATCTGCTAGGATATAAAAACTATATATTGGAACTTTTTTCTTCAGTCGAGGAATAAATTAAATGCGCTCAAAGGCCCTTCTATGGGGAGAAGGGTTAAGGCAAGGTGAAAGTATAGCAGAATGCTTCTACTTTACTTTCATCCTGCATTAAGCTTCTGTCTTGAAAATTTCTTGAAATGCCATCCATGATTCTTTTTAACTCTTTGAACCCTAGTCACGCATATATGTGTCATTTGCAAACAGCGTACCTATGAGAAGTACACTTGTCCTATGCAAACAGTGTAGACTCTGATCAGAGGGATCCTTATTGAGCCCTCTGATCAGGTTCTACACTGTTTGTCATTTTGACATATATTGTAAAAATTCACCCTAAGAAGTAAAAAAATGGACTGGACTAAAATGAAAACTAGAATTGTCCATTTTAGGTTTCAGGGAGGAAAGAGTTAATCCACCTGAGCACAACATACCCAATGTGAACTTTTGTGATTGCCTAATGTACATCTGTCAACATCTCCTACACCACTTAGTTTAAACATATTTATTTCCAGATATAGTACAAATATACACATATATATAAAACACAGTGAGCAATATCTTGGAAATGGATTGGATCGGAAGCAAACCTTGCTTATTTTGATCCTTTCCATGGCAGTGGGTGAGTTCTTATAGATATGCGTATCTATATCACCACTTGACACTCCAAACTTTACAGGAATGTTTCTTGGAAGAAGGTTTTCAAACTTCATTTTAAAAAAATTGGAGTCCTTTCAGAACTCTAGTTACTATGGCAACGACATTGAATAATTTTGAAAAACTTAATTTAAATGGACCCTGGTGATACGCTGCATAACGCGGGGTTCGTCAGGTTTCAAATTGTTTGTCAATCTGACCATAAATTATTCTTATTAGAAATTTTCAGAAATTCTAATTTAAGAGCATTAGCAGATGACAGTTGTTGCAGACTTTAAAATTACTTAACTCTTTCCTCCCTGAAACTTTAAATGGACAATTTCAGTTTCCATTTTAGTCTAGTCCATTTCTGACTTTTAAGGGTTGTTTTTGACAATGTTTGGCATTATGACAAACAGTGAAGACCCTGATCAGAGGGCTCCTTTCGGAGCCCTCTGATCTGGGTCTTCACTGTTTGCACAGGACAAGTGTACTGTTCACATGTTCACTGTTTGAAAAGGACGCCTATAAGCGGGACTAGGGCTCAAAGGGTTAAGCATTCAAAGAGCAGGGCTCCAGATAAGGGGAAGTAAATTGAGAACAAATCCGACATTTTCTCACTTATTTTAACACCAAATCCTATGATGTTACTACTCATTAGAATCGTCTCTTTGAGACGATTCTAATGAGTAGTGACACCATAGGGTTTAAAATAGAATAAAGATTTTAGTTTTTGAAATACCCCCCCCCCCCCCCTTTTCTGGAGCCTGAAGAGTTAAACATTGTTGGATATATAGGTAACTGTGCTTTTAGCTATGGAGGAAAGGGTAATGTATCAATGTACTTTTTTCTCTCTTCAGAAACTGAATATAGAGGCAGAAACTGTAGAGCTAGGAGATGCAGATACCATCAAAGTTGATCAACTACCATCTAAAGTGCCTACAGAAAGTGCAAGATACCACTTGTTTAATTTTAAGCACACACATGAAGGAGATTATACCGAATCTACAGGTAATAACCCTTTGAACCCTAGTCCCGCATATAGGCATCCTTTTCAAAAAGTGTACATATGAATAGTACACTTGTCCTATGCAAACAGTGAAGACCCAGATGGAACCCTAGTCCCACATATAGGCATCCTGCAAACAGTGAAGACCCAGATGGAACCCTAGTCCCGCATATAGGCATCCTTTTCAAACAGTGTACATGTGAATAGTGCACTTGGCCCTCTGATCAGGGTCTTCACTGTTTGTCATAATGCCAAACATTGACAAAAACAACCCTTAAAAGTCAGAAATGGACTAGACTAAAATGGAAACTGGAATTGTTTATATAAAGTTTCAGGGAGGAAAGAGTTAACAGAACCACAGCAATATAAGCCCCTGTCATAAAACAGGCCTATATTAATACATCTGTTGAATGTAGCATGGTATAGTGTTGTCCATCCATCAGTCCGCCCATCTCTCTGTCTGTTTCATTTGTTTACACAATAACTCAAACAATATTTGTCTAGTTTTCATCACATTTGGTACTATGCTAAGTTGGCCAAATAGTTTAGAGATTTAATATTTGGCATGCATACTAAACTGAACAATCCCTTGAGCCCAGTACAACTTGGGTCATGTCATTCAAAGGTCAAGGTCATGTGATAGTCAAATAGGCTGAATTTATTCTTAGTTATAAGTTTGAAACTTCATGTGATAGAAATTTCATATTTAGCATGTGTACTCAACGAAAGAAACCATTGAATCCAGTTCAACTTGGTTCATTTCCAGAAAAAGTCAGGGTCATTTAGAGGTCAAATAGGCTGAATTCAAGTTTGGCCTTAAACTTTGGAACCACATGTAATAGATACCGCATAGTTAGCATGTTTACTCAAATTGCTCTTGAGCACTTTACAACTTAGGTCACGTCATCCAACTGACTAGACTAAGACTCATCACTCATTTAATCATCTATCTAAACTGAAAATTGATTTGTTTTCTATACAACATGTTTTCATGCCCCTGCATGTTCTCTTTTCTGTATATCAATCTGAAAATCATTCGATTGTTTTCATAAAAATTGCTACTAGATCTATGTTTTGGAAGTTTTAAAACGACTTACATAAGTAAGTTTTCTAACCGTTCTTTTCCTTATAGTTTTTACAATACTCCCTTTATCTGTATACCTGTTAACCCTTAGCCTGCCAATCACGACTATAGCTCCATATGCAAACAGCTTGGATCCGGATGAGACGCCGAGTAACTCGGCGTCTCATCCGGATCCAAGCTGTTTGACACTCGGACAACATTTTCAGCGATTTTGAGCAACTTTGAAGCACTTTGAAACTTGAAGCAGACGAGAAATATAGCAGACGACAATTTATTTGGCGGGCTAAGGGTTAAGACCCACTTTCCTCAAGTTGTCCATTTTACTTTACACAAGAGTGACTGTGTTCTATATCAGAACTGTGGTCTTTTTCGTTGACGAATTTTAGTGTAATAATTATGTAAATGTATTGTAATAAATGTCAGTTTACATGCCACCCCACTGCCAAAGTGGTTTGAGTCATACAGTGTTACCATTGTCTGTCTGTCCAACTGTCTGTACAGCCACAGGGCTGCCATTTCTCCGGATTTTTCCTAAATCTTCGGATTTTTTTCTAGTACATGGTACATGTAGCTTAAAGTAGGCTGAAAGTAAAGCAGAATGCACCTTAAGGCACATTCTGCTTTACTGCAAGCCTGCTTTAAGCAGCCATGTGTCAACACAACTAGACACAGGCAATGGGGTAAAGGTACGATTCGTAAAATCGCACTTGAAAAATGCAGATTTGGAAATCTTAGGATTTTTTATGTCAACTTATGGCAGCCCTGCAGCCATACAAATTAAGTTTAAGATTTTAGCTCACTTTCTGTTTTGCTTGTATTCACAGTGTTCATATATTCAATGCCGGGTTACAAGTGTTCAATCAAGGAGAGAATGCTTTACTCAAGCTGTAAAAGACCACTGCTCAGTCAAATAGAGGCACATTTAAAGCTGGAAATAGCCAAAAATGTAAGTACAGTGAAGCTTGGATAAGATGAAAAACTGCTTAACCCCTTGAACCCTAGTCCCGCATATAGGCGTCCTTTCAAACAGTGTTCATGTGAATAGTACACTTGTCCTATGCAAACAGTGAAGACCCAGATCAGAGGGCTCCGAAAGGAGCCCTCTGATCAGGGTCTTAACTGTTTATCATAATGCCAAACATTGACAAAAACAACCCTTAAAGTCAGAAATGGAATAGACTTAAATGTAAACTAGAATTGTCCATTTAAAGTTTCAGGGAGGAAAGAGTTAATACAAAATGAAAATAATTCCATGACTACTTCCTTCTTTATTTCAATGGCCTCATGCTTGCTTAAGATGAAAACTGGATATAACGAAATATTGGATAAGACAACCCACAAAACCGCCAAGCTTGGAGAAGGAGACTTCGTTCCAGACTGGACAGCCAGGCCTCACCCTTATAAGAAGGATTAATTAAACTAAACTGGATGATGATGATGATGATGACAACATGATTATTAGGTCCCTAAACTGGATTTTACCTGTAAAATGGTTCTGTTAATACTACATGCCGGTCATTATCACAGTTTGACAAGTGGCTTACAAAGGTGACAGTCTCATCTGGATCCAAACCTTTTTGCAATGGTAATCACTGTGGCAGGCATATCCTCCGCTAGCGTGCAAAGAGTTAATATAAAGTACAGTCAAACCTTGATTACTCATTCACTGAAGTTAAACATACCCATGTTTCAAAGTTTAAACTTGGCCTAGCAACGTTTTAACTTTGAAATACAAGTTTGTTTTGACTAAAGTGGGTTTGATTTATTAAAATTCAGCCAAAGAAATTGGTGTTATGTGAGTTTTAAGTTTGAGTTGTTAAGGTTCTACTGTATTGTACTGTCTACTGATCAAGTTACAACACTTATTGTAATGCTTCTTGATCCTCACAGGTCTCTGTTTAAAATAGGGTGAAAGTAAAACGTAATTGCCCTAGGGGAGAGATGTATGTATTGCTATCAGCCAATTTTATCCCTTTACTCCAAAGCCTGTTTCTAGTTTTGAAGATAGGTGACCACTTAAAGCAGGTTGAAAGTAAAGCAGAATGCACCTTAAGGTGCATTCTGCTTTACTGTCAGCCTGCTTTAAGCTACCATCTGCTAGGGTATAGAAACTATTTCTTTGGGTACATGTTCATGACTGTATAAATTGGAATATATATATGTACTATAAGAAATATTTGTTTCTATATCCTAGCAGATAGAAGCTTAAAGCAAGCTGAAAGTAAAGCAGAATGTGACTTAAAAAAGCGTAATAATTGATGGTTGAATTGGGCAGAGAAAGGGATGATAATATGATTTTGTAATGTCTTAGATTGATACAGCGCTCCCTCTCTACAACGACATCCAATGGGAGACAAAATATGTATTCGCTGTTTGGAGGGAGTCGTTATAGGGAGGTAAATTGGTTTACATTTGCAAACAGCTTGAATCCAGATCAGACGCAGCATAATGCAGCATCTGATCTTGATTCAAGCTGTTTGTCACTTGTCATTAACCCTTAGCCTGCCACTCACGACTATAGCTCTATATGCAAACAGGTTGGATCCGGATGAGACGCCGAGTAACTCGGCGCCTCATCCAGATCCAACCTGTTTGACACTCGGACAACATTTTCAGCAATTTTGAGCAACTTTGAAGCACTTTGAAACTTGAAGCAGACGAGAAATATAGCAGACGATAATTTATTTGGCGGGCTAAGGGTTAAGGTTTTTTTTCTGTCAAAATGTCCATTATGTAACTTCAATTCTAACACACCTTGCCCACACCCCTATATAAGCGAAGAAAGACCGTCTTGGTGTTCGAATTTTCAGTAGAACACTCACGCGCTAAACGTTCTAACGTGACGTCATTTGACTTCGTAAATGCGTACGCCAAGAAATGTAGCGCCGTTACTTCGGTGCAAAGTAAGGTTAAATTATGTGTTAGAATCGAAATAATAAATTAATACAAGTGTTCTATTTAACAATCGAACACGGATAGTCTTTGAAATGCTTGTAATTAAATCACTTGGCCTAAAGGCCTCGTGATTAAATTACTACGCATCTCAACTCATACCAGTGTTCGATTGCACGATAGAACACTGGTATCAATTTATTATTTCTTAAGAAAAACAGCAGACGACAATTCTAAGAAGACGATATTACATCAGTTAAAGCGTAAGACATAATGGTTTTGTTTGGGGAATTGCAGCAAGGGTTGTTTAAGGAGGGAGTCGTTGTTGGGAGGGCCGTTGTAGAGAGGGAACGCTGTATTACTAATATTTTATACCGGTAATAGAGTTTCATTGTAAATTTCAGATTGAAATCGATGATGCTAAAGAATTGACAGAAGAATACTTATATGATGAGATCCATCCAAAGAAGAATATTGCCACAAGAAAATTCGATAAACCTAAAGGACCTACACGAAAAGGACCTAGAAAATTATTGAGAAACACTAATGAATGATGACTGTATTTAGCCTTAATTTGTTATTATTTTGGATGCAATAGACACGTTGAAGGAGATATCAGGCTTTTACAGACCCATTTAAAGGTTCAGCCATAATATATAGGCATTCCATTTCTGTTGTAATGGATAGAGTTTTATGGATTGTTTGTTACTTATGTAGATTGACCCATTACCCCATAGCCTGTTTCTAGTTTTGAAGACAGGTGACCATTTGTTGAAAGTAAAGCAGAATGTGCCTTAAGGCACATTCTGCTTTACTTTCAACCTGCTTTAAGCTATTATCTTTTAGGATTGAGTAAATATTTCTTGTAATGCTCATTCATAGCTGTATACGGAAGAACTGTTTTCTTCAATGGAGTAATAAATTAAAGGAGTAAAAATGTGTATTTATGGGGTAATGGGTTAAACCTTGTTAATAGTGGCAGTTCTACAATCTGATATAAAGGTGGCAGCTTCATGAACTAACCCAGGCTGTCCTCTACAGGAGTGCCTTAGGATGCCTCTACATATCCCACCATATAAGCACCATAAATAAATAGTCAATGTTTGTGTTGAAAACAGGTGGCAGCTTAAAGCATCTTGCTTTAACCCTTTGAACCCTAGTCCCACATATAGGCGTCCTTTTCAAACAGTGTACATGTGAATAGTGCACTTGTCCTGTGAAAACAGTGAATACCCAGATCAAAGGGCTCCAAAAGGAGCCCTCTGATCAGGGTCTTCACTGTTTGTCATTATGCCAAACATTGACAAAAACAACCCTTAATAGTCAGAAATGGACCAGACTAAAATAGAAACTGGAATTGTCCATTTAAAGTTTCAGGGAAGAAAGAGTTAACTCATTCACTCCTGAAACTTCAAATTGACAATTCCAGTTTCTACTGAAATATTGGCCATTTTGACTGTTTAGCCCTCTACCAGATTTCTTAAAACTATTCTAATAGCTAAAAAAAACTTGTCCGCCAGTGGGTGGGGCAGAATTTCCTTACGGGTGATTACCTAAACAATGTCTTCTTTCCTCATTATATTGAGTTGTCTCCTGTTTAACTTAGTTGGGGGCATATTGTTTTTGGTCTGTCACTCTGTTTGTCTGTCTGTTATTTTAAACTTGGCTAATTAATTTAAAACTACAAAAGATAGAGACTTGATATGTGTACTTACCTCATGAAGCTCTTGTTTCCAGTGATTATAGTAGTGGGGATTTTTTGTATAGTACCAGTGTCACTTAACTTTTATTTGCCACCACAAAGAGCCAAAGCGAGATTAAGTTAATGCTTTTACTATTGGTGGTGATGATGACGGCATTGATTGCATCTATGTTGACAGAGACCTCAAACATTTCCAGTTCTATCATTGCTTTTTCCTGTCCAGGATATATTTCTGCAACTGCTGGTTTAAATGTCACCAACTTTGCTTGAATTAATCACTACCAATTAAGATTTATAAGTACATTATTTTTGGGATCTAGATTTGTTATCAATACAGTAAAACCTCTCTATAGGGACCACAAAATTGTATCATTAGGTGTTTACACCAGGTGACTGCTTAAAGCAAAGTGACAGTAAAACAGACGATTCCTTTAGAACCTTTCTGTTTTACTGTCACCTTGCTTTGAGCTGTCACCAGTCTTTTATACAATCAATAAGCCTTAGTTCTAGTGGTCTTAATAGAGAGGTTTAACTGCATGTATGCTAGTTTTACTTTAACCCTTTCCCCCATAAATACGCCTTTTTACGCCTTTAAAATGTTCCTCCACTGAAAGAAATAGTTCAAATTTATACAGTCATAAATATGTCTGATAAAACATATTTTCTATATTTCAGAATATGTTAGCTTAGCTTAAAGCAGGCTGAAAGTAAAGCAGAATGTGCCTTAAGGCATATTCTGATTTACTTTCAACCCGCTTTAAGTGGTTACCTATTTTTAAAACTAGAATCAGGCTATGGGGTAATGGGTTAACTTCTCCATGGTGACAAGATGCGGGGAAATTCTTGTTGGTTAAATTGGTGCTTGTTGATTATAGAATGGTTGTATAAAATGCTTGGAAAATTGAAATGTTTTAAGTGTTTTGATATGTAGATGTAAAAAAGTGAAATAAGTTTCTAGTTCACATGCAGTTTTAAACTACACACATTATATAAGTACATGTAGTTTGTTTAATCCATACCTCTATAAATGTCCCTTTAACGCATAATTGTTTCTACACCAAGTAAAGTAGTCTCTGAATACATAACACAGAACGCATTTCCAGCATCTTTCCAGCTGGTAACTTAACCCATTACCCGAGTTTTGAAAATAGGTGACTACTTAAAGCAGGTTGAAAGTAAAGCAGAATGTGCCATTCTGCTTTACTTTCAGCCTACTTTACGCTATTTCCTGCTAGAATAAGTATTAAATATGATACATATTCATTACGGTATTTATTGGAACTATTTTCTTCAGTGGATGAATACAATGCATGTGCTAAAAGTCGCTTCTATAAGGGAAAGGGTTAAAGCAACTCGCAACCAGGTGGTGTATTTGCAAAAATAAAAGAAAATACTCAAATAAAACCAAATGTGTAGCATTATCGTGCATCTGGCATAAGAAAAATATGATCGCTCTAAAAATGTCCTTAAGAAAAGTCTTCAATTGTGAAATTCTTAGTTTTTTTCCATCGCTTTATCCGTTGCGTCCAAAGACGCAACAGAAATTGATCACGGGCTCAGACAGAAACCCGAGCCAATTTATGTACTCTCCATCGCTACAAACTGAAGCATGTTAAGTTGATCCAAAAGATATGAATAGCCCGACAGTCGAGTGGGCTAAGTGGTTGACATCTATTTTGCTTTGCTGTCCCCCCCATCTAGTACTTTAAACTTCTTACTGAATTACAGTCCAACTTCGATATCTTGAACTCGCTTAACTCGAATTATCTGATATTTCGAAACATAAATTTGCCTTATTTCAAGCTTGGTTTAGATGAACATACCAGTGTTTCAAAGTTAAAACGCGGCTTAGTCGCATTTTAACTTTGATATACAGGTATGTTCGACTTAACCAAGTTCGAGATATTGAAGTTCGACTGTACCTTTTTCCTGTAGTAAGCAGTCACATGTATTAAGAATGGCCTGTGCATAATATTGTGTCAATTGTTGCTCAATACCACTGCATTTCAGTTCTAAATTTAGAGACTCTTTCACTGTCAAAGGCGACTTATGTTTTGACTTGGTTTTTCCAGGTGAGAGAGTTAGGGCCGCATCGGCCTCATGTTTAATTTTTGCAGATATTTTTGGAGGGTGCATTTATTAGAGGGGGTATTAAACAGGAGTGCTTTGTAGATGGCAGAGAAAGGATTTAAAGAACTGGGGCCCGTTTCATAAAACTTTGTACGACAAAAACGGTCGTAGGTCAAAACTTTAAAATACATGTAATTTCTGATTTCTCTATCTAATCCTGTCTTGTGACATCTCTTTGGACGACAGGATAAGATGGAGAAATAAATAATAATTGAGACTTTTATAATCTGACTTACGACAACATTTGTCGTACCAAGTTATATGAAACGGGCCCCTGATCAGCTAGAGTTCTGTATAAAAATGGCATTTCTTTGAAAGGGAGATATGTCACTATTATGAAAATATGAACAGTAGTTTTTGATAAGAAACATGTAAAAAATCCAACTCAGGAATATTAACGAGGGTCATCATTGCAATGCAATTGACTATTTCACATCATGTCCCTTACACCACATAGACATTACAATCAGTCGTGTATTAAAAGGCCATTTTAGCTACCTTAAATACAACTTAAAGAGACTGAAAACCAGAATTGACATAAAACTCTTTTTTTTTGCGTTTTGATAAATGGGTGTCAGACGCCTATATAAACGTGTAAACATTAGTTTTGGAAAATGATTTATGTTTAAAAAAGATGTTTGGATAAAACAAATATTGCCAATGCCGGGAATTGAACCTGTATGGCAAAGGCAACACTAATTTACAAAACTTGCAAATGATACGACCTTAACAGGCAATTGTTAAATATGTGTATCTATAACGGCCACTAAAACGAAGGATAATTCATAGTATAAAAGACAGGTGATAGCTTAAAGCAAGGTGACAGTGAAACAGAAAGCTCCTAAAGGAGCTTTCTGTTTCCCTGTCACCTTGCTTTAAGCAGTCACCTGCCTTAAACACCCAATAATCAACAAAAAATAGTGGCCGTTATAGAGAGGTTATACTGTATGTATTAAAAGTCATTTCATAGTTTTAAATTATGCAGCGAAAATAAAGATAAATGCAAATCAGTGATGTTTCTTGTCAATTAATACTCATATTGAAATTCTCTTGAAATATTGAAGTTTGAACTATGAATGCTATATAAGTGATTAATAGCATTTATTTAGGAAGTGTGAAGTGCCACCACAGCAATCGGCCAGTATTGACGCGAGCTGTAAGAAATGGGATGATGCATCATTACATGACTTTGAATGGATTTAAATCATTCTTAGGAACAACAACGTACATACTCGGTACCTAAGTCAGGGCTCCAGATAAGAGGGAGTAAACTGAACAAATCCAACATTTTCTCATTTATTTAAGCACCAAATACTATGGTGTTACTACTCATTAGAATCGTATCAAAGAGACGATTCTAATGAGTAGCAACACCATAGGGTTTAATGCAGAAATAAAGATTTTAGTTTTTGAATTACTTCCCTTATCTGGAACCCTGCTAAGTTCCAACTCTTATATACACATTCAAAAGTGTGTACATGTATAGTGAAATATCACCACCGGTCTTTCGTTCTAAGGTGATACAAGGGCAGATATCTCTTGCCAGAATTATTTTTCTATAATAATTTGCACCCCTTCAAGAACTTATACTTAATATGTACATTATGTGCAGGTAAAAACACAATCCATTGAAAAGTGTAATTCCTAGACTGAACATGGCATTTTAACACATATAGGGCAGATAACCCCTAAACACCTACCTAAATTTACCAGGAAAATACCTTTCAACGGTGCCCCTGTGATGAAGAATAACTAAACCAAATTTCATTCAAATAATTATGTTGACCAGTTTTAGAGATATATGTAGCTCCGGACGGAATGACAGACGAACAAATCTAAAACAGTATACCTCCGCGATTGACAGGGGATTACACAGGGCTGCCATAAGTTGACATAAACAATCCTAAGATTTCCAAATTGGCATTTTTCAACTGCGATTTTATGAATCGTACCTTTACCCCATAGCCTGTTTCTAGTTTTGTTGACACATGGCTGCTTAAAGCAGGCTGGAAATAAAGCAGAATGCGCATTAAGGCGCATTCTGCTTTACTTTCAGCCTGCTTTAAGCTACCATGAACTAGAAAAAATCCGAAGATTTAGGAAAAATCCGGAGAAATGGCAGCCCTGATTACATGTGACCGTAGTCGACAAACATTTTTACAAAAAGAGCGTTTACGTTCTTCCTCAGCCAAATTCTCATATCTTCATGTTGCAATGCGTATAGGGGCAACTCCGCATCTCAATTTACAAAAAGCATACCGACGAAACAAGGCAAGGCTTTTTAACATCATAAGTCTGTTAAAAATCTGCATTCCCCTCTCCCAGAAATGGCAGTGATCCTATTTATTGTCGGACATTGTCAGTGAGTATGACTGAGCATTTGAAGAATAACGCCCCTCCAGATCAGCATTGACCTATTGTGGTGGAGACGCCCTTAGCAGACGTTTATATACTAGATAGTTATTTTAGTTTTTAGCTCCTCTGTTTCGAAGAGAAGTCATCACTCCGGCGTCTGCGTTGTACGGAAGCTGGATAGTGCCACTTTTACAATTTTTTATTTATTTTTTATCTTGAAAATTCAAGTTATTATCTTGAAAATTCAAGATAGTATCTTGAAAATTCAAGATAGTATCTTGAATTTTCAACATACTATCTTGAATATTCAAGATAATAACTTGAAAATTCAAGATAGTATCTTGAATTTTCAACATACTAACTTGAAAATTCAAGATACTATCTTGAAAATTCAAGATAGTATCTTGAATTTTCAACATACTTACTTGAATATTCAAGATACTAACTTGAAAATTCAAGATAGTATCTTGAATTTTCAACATACTAACTTGAAAATTCAAGATACTATCTTGAAAATTCAAGATAGTATCTTGAATTTTCAACATACTTACTTGAATATTCAAGATACTATCTTGAAAATTCAAGATAGTATCTTGAATTTTCAACATACTTACTTGAAAATTCAATATAGTATCTTGAATATTCAACATACTAACTTGAAAATTCAAGATATTATTTACAATTTTTTATTTATTTTTTATCTTGAAAATTCAAGTTATTATCTTGAAAATTCAAGATAGTATCTTGAATTTTCAACATACTATCTTGAATATTCAAGATAATAACTTGAAAATTCAAGATAGTATCTTGAATTTTCAACATACTAACTTGAAAATTCAAGACACTATCTTGAAAATTCAAGAAAGTATCTTGAATTTTCAACATACTATCTTGAATATTCAAGATACTATCTTGAAAATTCAAGATAGTATCTTGAATTTTCAACATACTATCTTGAATATTCAAGATACTATCTTGAAAATTCAAGATAGTATCTTGAATATTCAACATACTAACTTGAAAATCAAGATATTATTTACAATTTTTTATTTTTTTTTATCTTGAAAATTCAAGATAGTATCTTGAAAATTCAAGATAATAACTTGAATTTTCAACATACTATCTTGAATATTCAAGATAATAACTTGAAAATTCAAGATAGTATCTTGAATTTTCAACATACTAACTTGAAAATTCAAGATAGTATCTTGAAAATTCAAGATAGTATCTTGAATTTTCAACATACTATCTTGAATATTCAAGATACTATCTTGAAAATTCAAGATAGTATCTTGAATTTTCAAGTTATTATCTTGAATATTCAAGATAGTATGTTGAAAATTCAAGATACTATCTTGAATTTTCAAGATAATAACTTTAATTTTCAAGATAATTTTTTTTTTAAAAATTGTAAAAGTGGCACTATCCGGCTTCCGTAGCGTTGTTATCGTCGTCGTCCGAAATCTTAACGTCTTAACTACATGTGATACAGACTTCATATTTGGTATATGTACTCACCTCAAACAGATCTTGAGCTCAGTAACAGTTGTCTTCAGATCATTTACCTAAAAATATAAGGGTTCCCATTTCCTACAAGTTTAGAGAGGAAAACAGTTGTTTCATTATACAGTGTTCCCTCCCTACAACGACCCTCTCAACAACGACTAGGCTGTTATATCTTAAGCTTTCACGGCTGAAATATAGTCTGCTTAAAATTGTCGTCTGCTGGTTTTCTCAAATTTACTTATTCGAAATTTTGATAGAAATAAACATAAAGACGAGTGACAAACTGCTTGAATCCAGATCAGACGCCGCATAACGCGGCGTCTGATATAGATTCAAGCTGTTTTCAAATGTAAATAAATGTCCCTCCCTATAACGACTCCCTGGAGGGTGTTATTCTTTATCAACAAAGTCGTGTGTCTGATCAGGTTGTAACTGTTAACACCCGGGATACAATTCAGCGTAGGCATAATACATTTTCTCCATTTTATTTCGGTTACGTGTAGTGTTAGTAAAAGCGGAAATAGTAACAGTTTCCTCCTGTGGTACAAATATAGGATCTTACATGAGTGTTCATAGTTTATTGGATTTATAAAACGAGTATTTTAGTAAACGATAAAAACGAGGCTTGTCAAGTTTTTATCTTTTTCTAAAAGACGAGTTTTATAAATCCAATAAACTGTGAACACGAATGTTAGATTTTGTTAATAACATTACTTGGCAAGGTTGTTTTTACCAGCTCGATAAAAACTTTAGATTGTTTAGCTTCAATAGTTAAGTCAATTGATGACGCCTGAAAGAACCGCCCAAATGAGTAAACATGCAAAAATGATAGAGCCATGGTTAATTCCGATTTATTCAGAATAAATCGAGGGAGAAATATTCCCTACCCCTTCCCATCTTTAGCCACTCGATGTCGTTTGGCGTCATATTTGTTTACACATTTTGACAGCGCGTAGGAATACAGCTTTTAGTATGACGGCCTCATTTGCATCTTTAAACCACTAGTTATATACGAGAAATATACAATGAGTGTTATTCAACGCTCGCACCGTAGGTTATGTTATAAACAGTATTATGATATTCACTGAACACCTCAATTCACCACCAGTCCTCGTCACTTTCGGAACTTGTCTCGCTGTCCTCATAGTTCCTAGAGGCTCGCTGTAAATCTCTGAGAAGCTGCGGCTCATTACTGACCAGTCTCTCTAAAGGAGTACGCATTAGAGAAAGATACTTCTCCGGTATACTCTTGAACAGATTTAGATCACTCTGAAAGAAGTGCGGCAGGTTGGTTTTCTTCACGAAGTACAAAAGACGTTTGAGCACGGACTGAACACACGCATCTCGTGTTAAACGTTGCCATCTTGGTGAGTGGTCAATCTCAAAGTCTATGTCATGCATGAGTACATTTTTCAGCTGGTAAACAGAAATTGCCTGGAGTCTCCAGTCCTGTTTGCAGAGGGTATGGATAACTTTGAGAGCGTCAAATCTTAACCCGTGGTCTGTAGAACTGACAGAGTCCAGTATTCTCTCCTCTTGGGTGAGGAAACAAGCCCGGAACAATGTATCTGATGTAGGGTCGAAGTCAGGAAAGTTTGGTCGAATCACGTACAATGGCTCATCTTCGGACAGAAATATTGCTGGAACCAAAGGCACTCTTAAATGTTTTGTGTAGACTAGTTCCACAGTGTCATTAAGATAGTCAAAATTAACATCTGGAACAAGACTGTACTCTCCAAACTTAGCCACCTTCAAGCCTTCGACAAAGACTTCAACAAGAGCCTTGTTAAGTCGCGACGTTGACAAATGCTGTTCATCATCTGCTCTTAGAGCTGCGTATATATCTTGCCTTTTCGGTATCTTCTTTGGCAAATTCACCTCAATGTACCCAATATCTTTAATGTCATATTTCCATTTCAAATATCGTATAGTCTTTATTGGCACAAAAACGACAATGTCCTTCCTGAACTCTTGACTCCAGGCTGGTATCCCCTCACACACAATGGGGGGCAGGATTTCAATCCTGTTTGGATTTCTTTTATACACGTTAGCCATACGTTTGTCTTTCATCAAATTTCTCACCAAAACCATCATCCTGTCCCTTGTCAAGTTTTCAGGTGTATCTTTGATGACTTGTTTCGGCTCTTTCTTCTCTTTTATTACTTTCAAACGCTGTTTACTTTTCAGATTCAACCTGCTGCGTTGCTTTTCAATCAACTTATCAGGGATGGGCGTGTCCCTTTTCTCTTTGAATACGACTGCGTCCAATTTTTTCTTATATATTTCGTCTTCCTCCTTTTCTTTCCTGTCTATGTCAGAGAGCCTCTGCAGCACCATATTTATTTGACCGGAAACACGTGAGCTGTGGTGAGTTCGGGTGCGCTCTCGGTGTAGGACCGGCAGATACGCATGCGTGTCCTTCAAATCACCTCTAAAATCAACCCGAGTAAACGTCTTTGTGCTAGACTTTGTAAAGGTTCGATAAAACGGATCAGGAAAGTTTCTGTGGATGACATCTTTTGTCTTGAGGCGACGCCTGTAACTTGACGGAAGCATATTTGTCTTTTATCGCTGCCACCTGAAAAAAACAACATATTTTACAATTAAAGTTATTCCTTCCCTTTTTAACAAAACTGAAAGCGCAAATGCTGTTATAAAACTTATGAGTAGGAGGTGCCAGAGATGGTAAGTGTTTGCCCTGAGCGACAAATGGAGCCTACGTAGTCAGATGGCTGGGTACTTTGAATGTATTTTTCTACAATGTTATGTTAACCCATTTATGCCTAGACATTGCAATGAACTCTCCCTATATATGTGCTTGCAGGAAGATTTCATTATATACAAGGGTGATCTTAGGACACTGCAATGTTTTTCCATACAGCAGAATATTTCATATGCGATAGCAAACAGTGTAGACGATGGTGACATGCAGAGTGACACGGCGTTGTAGCAACATGATTTGTAAAAATATCTAATTTTGTAAAAAAAAAAAAAATACAAACTAAATCATATTTTCACAGTCGTCATGATTTGTAAAAAAAACCACCATGATTTGATTTATTTTTTTAACAAATCATGTCGAATACCGGCATCTGTGAATTTGATTCAACATGATTTGAAAAAGAAAAGTTTCATTATAGACTGGTATTAAATATAGCATGCATATTATGAAGTATTTATATAAGTGTTTCGGCACCGCAACATAGTGAACACAGTTGAGTGATTTGAATGTGAAATTAGTTAGAAGAAATGATTACTTCATAAATGGCATGCTTGTGTATCTCATGGAGCTGCACATTTTGAATGGAGGCATGTCAAGGTCATCCTTAAAGGTCAAATATATAGGTCAATGTCATAACTTTTGAGCCAGTAAATATAATTACTTCATAATTGGCATACTTAATAAAAGAGATTTACCTGTTTGTTTATACGTATAGATATGTTTTTAATGAGGGAACATCGTACCAGTTCAAGGAGTATGGACCATTCTCTTACACTGTATACTAAAACCATAATCAATCATTCTGTATCCTCAATTTTTATTGGACTGTCAATCATCGTACCATTACCTTAAAAAACATCATAGTAGTTTTTCAGCAATTCATGTACGCCCATGAGGATATTCAACGAACAATTGCTGGCATTAAAACAAATAAATTCCAAAATCTTCATCAGTAAACTGATAAATCAAGCCCGCCCATCCGCTTGCCAGTCCAACCTCATGCCTCCCGCCATCCAACCTGACCTAACGCTGTCCTCCAAACCTTACCAACATCACCATGACTGCCATATGTTGCCTACACATCCAGGCGCGGATCAAGGGTTTTCGGTTAGGGGGATGGGCGTAGAATTTCAAAAAACATTACAACCTTATGCAAAGGGGAAACAAGATGTGTTTGTGAAACGACGCTATGTCCACCTTTTCGCCCTTGACATTGAAGGATGACATTGACCTTGACATGCCCCCTTTCAAAATGTGCAGCTCCATGATAAACACATGCGTGCCAATTATGAAGTAATTATATCTACTGGCTCAATGTTATGGCATTGACCTATATATTTTACCTTTATCCTATGAGGATGACCGTGACCTTGACATGTCTCCATTCAAACTGTGCAGCTCCATGAGATACACATGTATGCCAATTATGAATTATTTCTACTTACTGTCTAATATGTAACATTCAAATCACTAACCTTTTTTTTCATATCATGTTGAATCAAAATCATGTTTTTTACAATTCATGTCGACTGTGAAAACATGATTTGTGAAAATTGACATGACATTTACAAATTATAAGTTATTACAAACCATGTTGCTACACGGCGTCTCATCATGTTCTACACTGTTTGCCAATGTCCCCGTTTATAGACGCTCGTCTAAAATGGGTAAAGGATACGCATCTTATCAACTTAACAGCAAAAGTAACTACATTAATCATTAATTTGCTATATATCATTATGAGGTAGTCATATGTGGCGCTTTTATACGTGTTTGTATTAACTCATTGCACACTAGTGACGCGTATTTTGATGTATCCTATACACATATTGTAGACCAAGATCAGATGGCTCCTATAGGACTCCTTTGGTTATGGACCTATTGGTCTACAGTCTGCACTGTTTGTCGTTATGCAATATATTGAAAACGACAACAGCACTGGCGTCGGGAGAGTTCAGGATTGAAAATGGAATGCGAAAATCGACTTTGCATTTTCGTAATAATTTTTTTTCACTGTTTAAAAAAGTCGCAAGACGCAGTAGATGCAGGCATTAATAGGATTCAGTAGAATCTACCTCGAGATATATTAACCAATATTTTGAGCTTAAGATATCGAGGTAACGATATATAGAAATATATAAGAAAACGGTCGGGGCAATCGAAGATCGAACTAACAGTCAAGGTAACCGTGTCGAGCTAACGGTGGACGTAGTTGAGGGGTAAATCACCCGCTTACGGCGTCAGGGGTTGTGAGTTCGATCCCCCGCCGGACCAAGTCCTTCGGATGCGGAGACTTTATAAATCGAGGTCCGATGTATGAGTGCTTTACACTTGGCATATAAAAGAACCAGAGAACTCTTTCGATATATAAGAGTAGGGCATCGCGCTTGGGTTCTCTGTATCCGCTCCCCTCTCTCTGGGGCGTCCAGTTAGCCCATAGATGGCAGAAACGGACGTTGACAAAACAAAACAAAAGCTAACGGTCTTTTGCATTACGATAAATAGTATGGTTTTAATGTAAAACCTTATGAAGGCCTGAAAAGGGCCAACCCCGGTAGTGAATAAGATATCGAAAAGAAGAGAATATATATGTTAACCACACTTCCTAGACTACCAGTATAGATAATCCTAAGGTACAGTGATCCCTCCCTACAACGTCCCTCTGAACAACGATTCCCTACTCACAGCAACGCTTGTCGTTGTTCCCCATAAAGACATATCGTCTGCTTAAAATTGCCGTTTGCTGTTTTTCTCAAAGTTGGAGATTTTGACAGAAAACCCCCCAACATAAATGACGAGTGACAAGCAGTTTCAAGATCAGGATCCAAACTGTTTGCAAACGCGCTTTTAAGCGTCATTGAGAGCGAACGGGTTAAAATGGTGGAAAATGAGTGGACACAGTCTGGACCCTGGTCAGACTGTGGGACACATCAAAACATTTACCAGATGGTTGTCAATACTGATTCTATTAGTGTGTTATTTTTTTCTGTTCTCATTGATTTTTCGAAATAAAAATACCTTTAAGATTTTTTTGGTGAAGACAAACTAGCCGTCCGGAATCGAACGACTAGAAATGGGGGCAAGCCGTCCGGTTCCGCTAGCCACTGCTAAATTTATTAAAACTGAAGCCATTTATAATCATATAATAAAAAGTAAAAAATATAAATATCAATTTGTCTTTATAACCAATAAAAATTAAAACAAACTGATATGCTCAAATCTAAAGTATCATTTTAACGGGTTCCATTTGGCTGGCATAAACATGGAAACATGTTTCCAAATTAAGTTTAAATAAGGTTGGACAAGTGCTTTTTGTTCAGGACAAGTGACTTTTTGAAAGTCACTTGTCCTGGACAAGTGGCTAAAATATATTAGCGCGGCTAAAATATATTAGCGCAGCCTTGCATTATATATACATATGTATCTTAAAAATATAATCTATGTATTTCTAAAACTATCGTACGCTCAATGAAAATGCACTTTAACGGTGTAAATTCTAAAAGGATATCACAATATAAAATCGTTTACTTACCTACGAAATTGTGTCTTGACCCTATCCATATTTTATATATGTGGTGTTACATAGGTTTGTCTATATCATGGTCCTTTGAGCCTGGATTCCAGAGGCGATGAGATGTGTTCATTCATCGTGATATTAACCCCATTGTAGCGAACAGATCTTCAGATTTACGAATCAATAAGTGTTAATCCCACGTGTCCTCGCAATATCGGTGATTATGATCTGTTATTGCCCTTCTACATTAGTATATACAGTCGAACTTCGATATCTCGAACTCGCTTAACTCGTACTATCTGATAGTTCAACACTTTGACTGCATTATTTAATGGTCGGTTAAGTCAAACATACCCGTATTTGAAAGTTAAAACGTGGCTTAACCACATTTTAACTTTGAAATACGGGTATGTTCGACAAAACCGACTTCGAGAAATCGAAGTTCGACTGTATACCAACAAAGACGACTGCACGGTCATAGTCTATTGTTTTTAAGTCTTATCATGTTGCACTGTCGTCTGCTTCAAATATACCGTGTTGCTAAACTATATAAATTAATGTTTATGCTTTTGAAACAGAAAAAGGTGAATACAAGTGGTAAACAGTTGCGACCCAGATCAGACGCCGCGTAACGCGGCGTCTGATCTGGGTCCAAACTGTTTTCAAAGTAAAGCAAGATGCGCTTAACATGATAAGGGTTAAAATTGCTTCTCTGTTATAACCCTTTTGACGACTGCACACATACACTCACAAGCTACCAGTGAAGCTTAGTTTTGTATCTTTAAATATATAATCAAATGTATATATAATCCGCGACTATTATAAATAGTGCTAAATGTGGAAAACATTATTCTTTCCCAATAAATGCGTTTGCGTGAGAACTATTAGTTCCAGTGCAAACAGTTTGGAGCCAGATCAGACGCCGGTTAACCCGGCGCCTGATCAGGCTCCAAACTGTTTGCCACTCAGATTAAAATAAATCGTGAGAAATGTCGAAAAGTTATTTTCTACATTTAAGTGCATTGCGTTTGCATTTTAACGGGATAGAATAACGTTTTTATGAAAAAAGGAAAAACTGAATAACCGACAATGTTTTGCCAACGGCACAGAATTTCCCCCAAAAGGCGGTTTAATCCACTGTAGCGGGAGTTACTGTATGTATCCACAAAAATACTTTGATAAAGATCGTAGCAAGACTAGCAACAACACTGCAATGATCAACGCATTGTCAATTTGTCACCACTTCGAGTACAGTAATCAACCAATACAGTATACACAAGACGTTATTCTATCACAATTGGTGCGTATACAGTGGAGAATACGTTATTCCTTCCCGTTTAAACGCAAACGAAACGCAAATCATTAAAAGGTAGAAAAGTAAAACTTTCTGACAATTTTGATAAATCATGTTTATCTTAATTGATGGCAAACAGTTTGGAGCCTGATCAGACGCCGGGTTACCCGGCGTCTGATCTGGCACCAAACTGTTTGCAATAGAAAAAAAAATAGTTTTAGCGTATACGCGTTTATTGGGAAAGAATAACGTTTTCTCCACTGTATCATATAAAACATTGTTGCAAATAGTTTGGATCCAGATCAGACTCAAAGTAATTAAAATAAACCGTTGACATTTTCAGCACATGTTATTTTCTACATGTTATTACAATTACGCTTGCGTGAAGTTTCGCTTAACAACGGGAAAGAACAATTCCCAGTGAACATGTATACGTAACTGTAACTACAGTGGAGAAAACGTTATTCCTTTCCGTTTAAACGCAAACAAAACGCATTTACGCATGGCAATAAAATGGAGAAAAAAACACCTTTTCGACATGTTTGACTATTTATTTTAATTTGAGTGGCAAACAGTTTGGAGCCTGATCAGACGCCGGGTTACCCGGCGTCTGATCTGGCTCTAAACTGTTTGCAATAGAAATAATAGTTTTAGCGTAAACGCGTTTATTGGGAAAGAATAACGTTTTCTCCACTGTAGTTTATAAGGAACATGGGTATACATAATTTACAGTTATACCTGTCCTAAATAACCTCTTTATGCATGGACAATGAATTGGCAGTCTAAGACAAATAGATATGCCAGTTAAAAGCAGAAAAAAGTCCTAAGAAAGCTCCTAGCACTAATGCACTACATTAAGCAGCCACTTGTTTTATGGACATTCGTGTATTTTCATAGAATGGTCATATGGCATATTTTAACCATAGAAAGAATGTTTTGGGGCATGTATTGTTGGGACTATAAACTAAAGCAAACACCAATTTCCGTTTCAAGTTATGCATACAAAACTACAACTTAACACACCGTCAAAGGTACTAATTATCGAAACACATTACAGCGAACAGATTATTTGGAGAAAAATAATGACCGAAAAGCCAATATATGTTGTTTTACCCTTTTTTCAATTCCCATGTACATTTATAATTATTTGTTCCGATTCAATAACATGGTTACTTGCCGACACAATTAAACCTGTCTTCAAAGACATTTAAAATAAATATGGTTGTTGCTACCCCTGTGGAATTATAATGTAGGATGAAAGAAATCTAGTAACTCCTAAACGAGAGTATCCTCTGTTAACCATTTTACTCTCAATCGCGCTTCAAAACGCGTTTTGCAAACAGTTTGGATCCTGATCAGACGCCGCGTAACGCGGCGTCTGATCAGGACCCAAACTGTTTGCAAAACGCGTTTTGACATTTCTTCAGTAATAGTACCTTATTTTTTAACTTTGAAACGACATTGCAGACGACAAAATTGAAGCAGACGACAATGAAACGGTGAAGGGGTAAAAATCTCACGAAAATGTTGGCAGTGAAAGGGTTAAGGATGTATCCGCCTGAAATTTTCTTCCGAGCTGATGCTAGAGATGTTAGCCAGGTTATCAACTATACGAGTGTCAATAATTTTGATTCCCAATCAAGGCCCCGTTTCATAAAACAGCTTACGACAACTGTTGTCGTAAGTCAAAACTTTAAAATACATTTAATCCCTGATTTCTCTATCTAATCCTGTCTTTTGACATCTTTTTGGAATCGTCTTTTCAAGACAATTCCAAAAAGATGCGACAAGACAGGATTAGATAGAGAAATAAATAATAATTGAGAATTTTATAATCTGAATTACGACAACATTTGTCTTACACAAAGAACGAAGTTTTATGAAACCCTCCCTAGATGCCGAAACTAACTCGCATACGTCGGTGTAGTAAGGCTTAGCAGTAAAAGGGTTAAGACGTTACACTATGTATCTTGTTGCCTTGCGCCCACAGACGCAAGCCATATACTCAGTCCATTTAGTGATACCTCTCAAGATTTTGCGCGTTTCGGACATTATTAATTTGGCAGGAGGCCGGTGTTATCCGTTTGTGTGCGCGTCATGTTATAAGGGCTTCCCAAAAATAACTGAATGCATTACGTCATACAGCAACCACGAGGTCAAAAGTTGAAAGATCGGAATGTGACGTGCACAGTTAAAAAAGTGTAAAGCGGTTTACACATTAAGCACAGTTTATTAAACATGTGGTTGTTTAATGCATGCCACAAGTTATGCAGAGGGCTGGCTTTGGTACGCTATGAATTGATTTTCTTTTTAATATTCTACATTAAGCAGAAGAATGGGCTAACATATAATTAAAGAGACAGACTCTTTGGATCCATATGAACGTTACAATATGTCTATAATCGTCTCGATATTTTATCGAGTAACCGCATTGCACATGATTAATTGTTCTTTGGCAGTTCTAGGGCCCGTCTTACGAAACGTCGTACGACAAAGTTTGTCTTTAGTCAGATTATAAAATTCTCAATTATCATTAATTTTGTTTCTCCACCTAATCAGGATTCTAGATGGAGAAATCAGAAATTAGATGTACAATGTATTTTAAAGTTTTGACTTACGACCGTTTTTGTCGTACGACGTTTCGTAAGAAGGGCCCCTACCTCGTTAAATCGGATGTTTTGTGTTCCCTCTCTACAACGGCCCTCCCAACAACGACTCCCTCCTTACAACGACCCTTACCGCAATGCCCTAAACGGGACAATTATGTCTAACGCCTTTACTGCTGCAATATAGTCTGCTTAAATTGTCGTCTGCTGTTTTTCTCAAAGTTACATATAAGTGGAGATTTTGATAGAAGAAATAAAATGACGAGTGATTAACAGCTTGAATCCAGATCAGACGCCGCGTTACGCGGCGTCTGCTCTGGGTTCAAACTGTTTGCTAAAGTAAGCCCGGTCTTAATTTTCCCTCTCTATAACGACTCCCTCCGAAGAAGACACACAGTCAGTGTCTCCAATTGGGTGTCGTTGTAGAGAGGGAATACCGGTACTGTATTTTTTAAATAGCTGGTACTAGCTAGAGTAATGCTAAAAGAAGGTAGTATAGAAAGCTTCTTGGATTTTTCTTCGTGCGTTACCAAGCAGCTCATCGTCTTAAGACCCCAGTGCTAAAAATGCAAACAGTGTAGACCCGGCTCAGAAGGTTCATTGAGTAGCCCTCTGACCACGGTCTGCATTGTTTTCAATACATTTTACACAAATTTACAGGAACATGCATCTAACATGTTGGCTTAAGCTGATCAATTTTCATAAATGGTATACATGTAGTCAGTTTGAACATTCAGGTAGGAAAATGATTAGCAAGGCGTTTTCTATGACCAGTTCCCCAAATTTATGAGCAGGGCGGAGCTCATAATGTAAGTACAGTGGAGAAGACGGTATTCTTTCCAATAAACGCGCTCATGCCAAAATAAATGCCTTTGCAAATAGTAATTGTTTGAAGCCAGTTCAGACGCCTGTTTATGTCCTACGTCTGATCAGGCTTCAAACTGTTTGCCACTCAGATAAAATCAATCGTTAAAACTATCTTTTCTAAATTGTATTGCATTGCGTTTTATTTTGTTTAAACGGCAGGGCTGCCATTTCTCCGGATTTTTTCCGAAATCTTCAGATTTTTATCTTAGAAGATGGTACCTTGGCTAAAGCAGGCTGAACGTAAAGCAGAATGCGCCTTAAGGCGCATTCTGCTTTACTTTCAACCTGCTTCAAGTAATCACGCTTGAAAAATAGAAAACTTGGAAATCTTAGGATTTTTCAAGATCAAATTATGGCAGCCCTGAAACGGGTAAATAATAACGTTTCAATCACTGTATGCAAGTTATGAAAAGGCGAACAATCAGTTAACACTGGTATTGATGTTTTATAGAAACCCCCTCTGGATGAATTGTTTTCCAGACGACAATATTGAAGCAGATGTAATTGCTGTATACTGATATGTATACATATACAGTGTAACCCCTCCAAAACCGGAACCTCTAAATACCGGAATTCTCTTTAAACCGGACAAAAGCTTTGGTCCCGTTTCCAACCCTTCTTTATTTTCCCCATTACACCATAAATACGCCTTTTTACGTCTCTGATTTATTCATACACTGAAGAAAATAGTTTATACATTCTAGCAGATTATAGTTTAAAAAGGTTATAAGCAAAGCAGAATGCGCCTTAAGGCGCATTCTGCTTTACTTTCAACGTGCTTTAAGTGGTCAGCTATCTCCCATACTAGAAATAAGCTATTTGGTAATGGGTTAAAACCCCTCTAAACCGGACATTTTTGTTGTTCCCACACATGTCCGGTATAGAGGGGTTTCACTGTACCGGTAGTGGAATTAATACTTAAACCATAGGCACCCAAACTATATGCACAGTGAAATGTATGGCAACCGTCTATTCTTGACATTTAACCTTTATCATGATATGCGCGACTTGGCTAATACTTGGCAGTTGCTTACAGTTTGGATCCGACCCCACGTGGTCCTGGGACGGGCCAGCTTAAAGAACGGAGACCACTGCCACAGCCTGACATGATACAGTAGAAGTCTGTCAAAACGTGTTCATAACCTTTTGAGCAATTCGATTGATGGATAAATCCATCATAAAGTGATGTATTTTTACGTCAGTCCAAGAACTTGAAAAGGTTAAAATCCATAATATTTGTAACTCTGATATTCTGGTCCGGATTCAAATGTCTAGATCAATACCTCATATTTTAGCTTGTCTCCTGGAGTCGGGACACTGCATAACGCGGCATATGATCTGTATCCAACCTTTTTCTCAGTAAAAAATATTAAAACTTACTGATGTGATTTTTTTTTTTTATATATAATTTTCGCAGACGTTATATTTGATGCAGACAACAATTCAACCTGATAAGGAGTTAAGAAAGGTACATATAAATGCACAATGCAAACGCCCTTAGCAACTACAGGTTAAAATGGATTTTGATTATACTTGTCCACAATGTATATAAGTATAAGTTTCTTGAGGGGGTAGACTATTCTTTGGATCATTGTTTCAAGAGTAATCTGCCCTTGATGTACTCACACAGATAGAAACGGCTTTATTTCAGTATTGTTTATACTACAGTGTAAACAAATTTGAATGGATTTTGATTAAACTTTGTTAAACTATATATGGCAACGTTTTCAACGTATAATTCTCATAGAGTCCAATTGTGGGCAAAATAGGGCTTTTGGGTCAAGAGTTATCTGCCCTTGTTAGAAGTGTTAAAAACGCCATATTTACACTTGTTTGTCCTGTTGAAATTCGTTCTACTGAAAATATTTTGATTTTAATTGCACACAACGTATTTGAGTATATAATATATATCTTAAGATAATGTAAAATTTGTTGAAATCAGACAATTGTGTCCAGAGTCTTTTGCCCTTGGTTAAAATTTACCCAATGATTTATATAAACTATCGGTATACAGGGTCGCTGGTTTACCCAGCTTAGCTATACAAGAATTATGTCGTGTTCCAATATTGTTCACGCTGATATCTGAAAACTGAGTCTAGTGTCTGCACATTTATTGGAATGGGTTTAGATAAAACTTGGATGGGCGTATCATGCCCGTATTACTCGTGGTACTCTTGTTTTTATATTCCAAACTTCTTACCAGGGTTTAAGTACTCTTTTTGTACAGCAGATTCACACAGGGCCGAGTTGATGTGCTCGCTATAAATATAGGTAAATGAAACGTGAGGCCGAAACGAGCCGGCAAATGGACCGAAATAACCTACCACTAAAAAGAGGCCGCAATGACCCAGGACCGAACATGACCTTTAGCTATTCTTATGGTAATGAAAATTTATATCGTCACCGGTTAAAGAAAAGAGGGGAAATAACCCTTCTTACTTCCTATCTTTTTTTAGATGTCAGAGACAGAAAACTGTTGGAGTTATAGCTATACATTATACAAATGTAGTAGAACCCTGCACAAATCTGAAGTCAAAACTGGCGACACAAATTCAATATAGATTTTCACCATCGAGATATCTACGAATGATAAGGTAGGGTTGAAAGAATATTCAACTGCAAGATTAGAATTTAGATATCGTCCGCTCGCCCGTTTTGACGCTCACCTATTTTGACGCCTTATTTGTTTACTTGTGATTTGACCTAAGTGACCCCTTTGAGGTAGTATTAACACTTCCTATCGTTTGTTACATGAAAAACTAGTCTCTGTTGCCAACATGTGAATGATAACAGATGTAAAGGGAGAACTATAACATTTTTATCTTAATCAATGCATTTTTATGTATTTACTAATGCAATTAAGTCCTGAAGTTTTCTGTATTTAAATGATCATGGAATACTTCGATGCGCAGTTGTCAGGAACACCCAATCATTTTTATCTTGTCTCGTGACAGTTACTAGACAAGCACTTTGTACCGCTATTATCCTCTTCATTTGTTTATCCGGAACCCTTAGCAAAAAAGGATTATAAAGGTAATCAATTTAAATGGAAAAGTTCTGGGAGATACATTTAAAGAATATGGAGAAAAAATAGTTTTCTAACTGAAAATAACACTTAAAGTAATCAAACAACTTCATTGTTTAAACAAATACCAGTTATTCAAACTGTAACCTTCGGTTGTAAATCACTAAATGCAGTGCCGCGGATTCCTATTATGCCGGAAGTTTGATGTCATCATCCGGGTAGCAAAGGCGCTTGTACACAATCGGGTCAAATTTATACTGCATGTGAAAGGTCAATTTCCAGACACTTGCTACACGTAATAAACATTTAGAGTTATATTGGAAAATGTGTTATTCGGAATCATTTTACAAAGGGACATTAAAATAAGGTATTTTTTTCGGCTATTAATATGCTGCCCGTATCTAATACCTAACCGGAACCGCTTTTTGCTATGACGTAAGCAAACCGCAAGTACTATATCAAGCGTTTTTGTGAGGCTTCCGGATATGTAGGAAGGGTCCGGTTTATGAGAATGAAGGATAAAAACAATTCACTGTTAAATAGATGTACGCTAGTATCAAGGAATCTGTGAAAACATGCTGACACGATTACATGTGATAACTAATTGGCTTACATACGCGCAGCTATAAATTTATGAGAAATGCATCTCAGTTTTATTTTTTTCATTTCAGACATCCAATGCATCAATGTTTTAAGTTTGGAGAATTTAAGGGAGAGTGGGACACAAATAAAACCCACCCCTTCTTTTAATATGAGTTCCTAGTTACATTTACTCTTTTCTTCATATATATTTTTAAATTGTTCGAAAATGATGGCAAATAAAGCCAAACTGAATCAGAAATCGGTAAACTAAATTCCCTTTTGACTCCCAAGTATGGAATCAAGCACACACAATGCAGCACAGTATGAAATTTATTTATAAATTTATAAATAACTCTAATATAGGTCAGCAAATCAGAGGCGTCAAAATAGGTTACTCCCAACAAATATGGTGGCTTCCTCGGTAGTGTCAAAATGGAGATGCTCTGACCAACTAGGGCATATATTATAAACTTGTACTTTGAGTGGTTTTAATCATTAATTTTGCACACTTAGCTGTACATACATAATTTTAATAACCTTAGTTTAACAGATGTCAGAAAATACGGCGAGTTTATCGCTGAATGGCGTCAAAACTGGTAACACTAGGATATGTTTTGAACTTGAATGTCAATTCTCACTCTCAGCCGCACTAACACTAGACGGCCTAGTTCAAAGTTTTACGTGCTTGTAGTGGCACTGAACTAGGCCACTACAGAAGAAAGGCCTCCATTAGTGTGCTCTTTAAAATCTAACAGAACAGTGTAGCTGTAGATCGGTTATCTGTTGTGAAAATTTGGTAGAGTCTGATTATGAGGTCAAAATCCCGTAATTTCTGAGATAGCCTTTTTTTTAGCTCACCTGGCACGTAGTGCCAAAGTGAGCTATTTTGATCGTCCTCTGTCCGTCGTCGTTCGTTCGTTCGTTCGTCGTCAACAATTTCTTTAAACGACATCTCCTCCAAAACTACTGGATAGATTTTTACCAAACTTGGCCTGAATGATCCTTATATGGTCCTCTTTCAAAGTTGTTCAAATATTTCCGGTCCATTGCATATCTAAGTCACAGGAGCTAAAAATAGATTTTTTCAATGAAAACTTAAAAAATCTTCTCGTCTGAAACCACAGTACCCTGAGCTTAGATATTTGGCACAAAGCATCATCTTCAGGTCCTCTATCAAGATAATATAATTGTTCAAATTATGTCCCTAGGGTAAAAAATGACCACGTCCTGAGGGTCGTAATTTTACATAGAGTTATATAGTGAAATCTTTAAATATCTTTTTCTCTGAAACTAATATGGCCAGAGCTTTGATATTTGGCATGATGATTCTTCTAGAAGCCCTTAACCAATATTGTAAATATGGTTCTGGTCAGTTGCATATCTAGGTCACAGGAGCTAAAAATATGTCTCTGGGGTGAAAAGTGATCCCATACCAGGGGTTATGTGACCCTTGTGTTGGTTTTTCCAGGTGAGCGATATTTAGGCCCGCATGGGCCTCTTGTTTTTAGCTCAGGGTGAGCTTTGGCAATCCTTGAAATTAGTTGTAGACTGATTGATTGTTGGCTTGAATCACTTGCATTATGTTTGGGAAATCCCCATAGCCTATGACGCAGCGGTTTACTAGAATAACCGGAATACACCGAAATACACCTAAATATACCTATTATGGTTCATAAAACAGTTTCAGATGATGTATTTACACATTTTGTGTACTATAATATATTAAATTTGCAAAGGAAATATGCAATTTGTGGGTTATAAATGGTTTTTCTGCTGAAATCGTAACCAAAGGTGTCGTGTGAGGGTCCAGATCTTATTCACACACGCTCTGAAGGCTAGTGTGGAAGACAGTGTAATTCTCACATGACAACTTAAATTGGCCTGATGAATGGGCTTACGCCTGTGGGCACAATCCGAAAAACAACACGAACTATAAAAATTCCTTAATATCCAATCAAATAAAGCTTATAAATAGTGAATTTAAGCTAGAATAATGAATAAAAAAGCTAAATAAAAATAAATTTACAATGTTTTGGGTTTTTTATGCCCCCGGCATCGATAGATGCGGAGGCATAATTATAGTAATCGTCCTGTCCGTCAGTCAGTCCGAGTGCACGAAAGGTCCTTTGTTGGGTAGGGAGAACAATAGATTCCATTCATTCCGTGATTACCCTATTGTTCTTATTGGGTATTTTTGTGTACTGTTGGGTACTTTTAAACAAAAAAAAATACCCAACAAATATCCAACTGTGAGAACGTCCGTCCGTCAGTAGCATCAACACCGCTTACCCAAATGCTTGGATATTTATACAGTTGTTGCCTTGGACCATTCCCTATCCACCAATATCACCAAACTTTGATTTTGATCTTGACCTTGACCTAATTTGGACTTAGAATATTTTAAATACGCTATTTCCTGGTTAACTAGATTTTACCGTTTCATCTAGCATCAACACATCTAACTACAATGCTTTGATACTTATACAGTTGTTGCATTTGACCATTCCCTATCCACCAATATCACCAAACTTTGATTTTGACCTTGACTTTGACCTAATTTTAACTTAGAATATTTTAAATGGGCTCTTTCTCAGTTAACTAGATTTTACCGTTTCGTCTAGCATCAACACTGTTTACTACAATGCTTCGATACTTATACAGTTATTGCCTTGGACCATTACCAACTCACCAATAATACCCAAGCTCAGTTTGACCTTGACCTAATTTGGACTTAAAAAAAATTCAGAATATATTGTCAAGGATGCCACCGGGGGCATAAGCGTTTATTGAACGCACAATCTTGTTTCATTCAAGGGAAGCAACTCGTACAAGACTTAAGAATAAGAACATAGCTATATAGAGTTACTTCCCTTTGGTACTGGATGGTGTTAGCTTGCAGTGATCTACGTCACCAACTCTTGTTTAAGGAACACATTATAGTGACAATTAATGAAGCCGACAGGGAAAAATGACGTTTTCGACGTCGTTTATTGTTTTCTCAATTATATAAGGTGTAATTAAAAGTTCAATATCTTGAAAACCGTTGTGAATTCTGTATTAAAACTTTGACAGGCCCTCCAAAACAATGTGTAGATTGTAAAAAGCCAAAAAAACAGAAATCGAAAATTTTGTCATTAAGACCGGTTTTGTCAGAGAACGACTCATATAATAAGTGTCGATAATAAGAGTAGGGCATTGCAGCCAGGTTTTCTGTATCCTCTCCCCCTATCTCTCAGGGGCGTCCCAATTAGCCCATAGATGGCAGAAACGGACGTTAAAGGCAGAATGTAGCTGTCAAGAAGCCAAATTTAAAACACGCATGTTTTAAACCTGAAAATTCAGGCACATAATTATGTAATATAAAGATATAAAAAGAAGTAATCCGCGATGATTATGGAGGCAACATTGCTTACAAACCCGTGAATTTGGTGGAAAGAAGTCGATTTTTAAATCGGTTTGTTGACATTCGATCAACGACAGAGATTTTCCGAATTCGTTCGGGTTGCGCCCGGTAAAGATGTTTTCATAGCTCATTATTAGTGTTTTTAGCTCACCTGGCACGTAGTGCCAAGGTGAGCTTTTAGGATCGCTGGATGTCCATCGTCCGTCGTCCGTCGTCTGTCTGTCTGTCTGTCTGTCCGTCCGTCCACAATTGTTCGTTAACACTCTAGCAGGTTCAAATCTCATTGGATCTTGATGAAACTTGGTCACAATGTTTGCCTCAATGAAATCTAGGTCAAGTTTGAATGTGGGTCATGTCCGGTCAAAAACTAGGTCACTAGGTCAAATTATCGAAAAACCTTGTTAACACTCTAGAGGCTACACGTTTCATTGGATCTTCATGAAACTTCATCAATATGATTGCCTCAATGAAATCTAGGCCAAGTTCGAATGTGGGTCATGTTTGGTCAAAAACTAGGTCACTAGGTCAAATCTTCAAAAAACCTTGTTAACACTCTAGAGACTACAAATTTCATTGGATCTTCATGAAACTTCATCAAAATGTTTGCCGTAATGAAATCCAGGTCAAGTTCGAATGTGGGTCATGTCTAGTCAAAAACTAGGTCACTAGGTCAAATTATCGAAGAACCTTGTTAACACTCTAGAGGCTACAAATTTCATTAGATCTTCATGAAACTTCATCAATATGATTGCCTCAATGAAATCTAGGCCAAGTTCGAATGTGGGTCATGTCAGGTCAAAAACTAGGTCACTAGGTCAAATCTTCGGAAAACCTTGTTAACACTCTAGAGACTACAAATTTCATTGGATCTTCATGAAACGTCATCAAAATGTTTGCCTCAATGAACTCTAGGTCAAGTAAAAATGTGGGTCATGTCTAGTCAAAAACTAGGTCACTAGGTCGAATCATCGAAAAACCTTATTAACACTCTAGAGACTACAAATTTCATTTGATCTTCATAAAACTTGATGAAAAGGTTTGCCTCAATGAAATATAGGTCAAGTTCAAATGTGGCTTATGTCTTGTCAAAAACTAGGTCACTAGGTCAAATCATCGAAAAACCTTGTTAACACTCTAGAGACTACAAAATTCATTGAATCTTCATGAAACTTGAACAAAATGTTTGTCTCATTGAAATCGAGGTCAAGTTAGAATGAGGGTCATGCCCGGTCAAAAACTAGGTCACACGGTGTACATGGTTACATGGTTACCAGGTGAGCGATTTAGGGCCATAGTGGCCCTTGTCTAATGACTTGGCAGTTATTTTTAGATTTGAACATTCTAAAACTTTAAAAGGGATGAGCATTCCCTACATCTAGCAAGAGACATTGATAGCTGTATTTATTGTGCGTAATATACAGTAGAGAATACATTTTTTCCCCCGTGCAAACGCAAACTCAATGCACTAAACTGTGGAAATTTACTTTTAGAAATTTTAACTATTTTTTCAATCTGAGTAGCAAATAGGTTGGAACCTGATCAGACGCCGGGTTATCAGGCGTCTGATCTGGCTCGAACCTGTTTGCAATGGAAATAATAGTTTTGTATATAAATGCATTTATTGGGAAAGAATAAAATATATCAGTAAAGTTGGCGCAGCGGTCTCGTGCTGCACTAGGATCATACTTATCTCAAGTAAGAAAGTGTACGATTATATATTCGATGTTACCAATGCTTACAGTGGAGAAAATGTTATTCTTTCCCAATAAACGTGTTTACGCTAAAACCATTATTTCAATTGCAAACAGTTTTGAGCCAGATCAGACCCGACGTATGATCAGGCACCAAACTGTTTGCCACTCAGACTAACATGAATGGCCAGAATTGTCTAAAGGTTATCCTTTTATGCGTTTTATTGCGATGTGTTTGTGTTTTGTCTTCGTTTAAATGGAGAAAGAATAACGTTTTCTCCACTGTTACTAATTTACCATTATAAACTATTCTGTTCTAAAAATAACTCGGACAAGTCAGTAAAATCGGATCGATCATGTGACTCTTATTCGACCATGCGAAAATTCTCGGAAGCCAACACGAAGATTTGTAATGTAAACTGTGAAAGAGCTTATTTTTATAGCCATCACGATAAGAAATCGGCACATTTATGTATTATTCTTAAAGAAAGGGGGGCATAATTATGTCAGGTATCTGACAACCGATTTCGCTTAGTTTTAATAGGATATTCTAAGACAGAGGGTCCGAGAGTACCGGCAAAAAGAATCCTCAAGGACTGCTCTGCAAGAGAAATAGAGGCTGATCCCTCAGCATAATTTCGACATAATTTCTTTAATTGTTCATCTATAATCTTCATTTTTGGTATGCAGGTTCATCGTGATGTTGCCTATCCAGGCATATCAAAACATTGAACCAAATGATATTGACCTTGACCATACACCTAATCTTACTGTAAAGTTTCACTGATCTTCAAAACAATTTAACAGACGAGCGATGACACTTGCATGCATGCTCTTGTTTGAATATTCTCATCTTCCACGTGTGACAATTGATGCTATTGGGAGAATAGACATACGTTAATGTCATTATACATTCAAAAGAACTGAATTTCACTTTATAAAAACTCATGACTCATTCATGTGTTTTGCATAACAAGAGGGATTACTTTTGTGAAAATGACTTAGACCCTTAGGTTACTTGAAACAGTGCTACGGCAAGGATATAAGTGATATCAAACTAAAGGAAACATTTTTTTCAAGCAATGACATGTATCTAATCAAATAAATAAAAAAATGATAATGGTTAGTTTCGGTGAACTTTTGTGCGACGATTTTCTGAAAATTCCTTAACTTTTTTTGTTGAGTATATAAGAAATTGCACATTTTAAACATCCATTTGGGCGGTATAATATGACTTTAAGGGGAGGAGTAAATGATATACATGTACATTTATATACATGTACTTTTCATTAGATGTGTCTCGCATATTGAAGTTTATGGATGACTCAGGTCAGGATAGGAGGTTATATTGAACAAGATGATACAAGTCACTAATCATATAAAAAATTAACTCTATGCATGCTGTGTCATATTCTTTTTTTGCTGCAACAATTGTTGTCAGCTACAATTGTTCTAAAAGAAGAATTTTCGTTAATTTCTTTTCAAAACAGGATCAAAGCATCAAACAGTTAGGATCCTGATGAGACGCCGCGTTATTCGGCGTCTCATCTGGATTCAAACTGTTTGCAACAGTTACATATCTGCTGCTATATATATTGTTGGTAATTAAGAGTTAAAGACATTTCTGATCTACTTTAGGTGATAATCCCTACTGTGGCAGTTTCCTTGCAAAAAACATGATTTTTATGCATACCTGTATTACTGTGCATCAGTCAGGCATTTTATGTGAGGCCCGCACCTTAAACTTGATAGTTTGGATAGAAAAACCATTGAAAAAACCCTTGAGTGAGGGTATGTCAGGGCCTCTCTAGACAACTTGAGATTGGTGACATAGGCTGTCCAATTTACTCCTGCTTTACAGTTACTTTCACGTTTATCGAGAACAATTCGTGGTGGGGGAGGGGGGGGGGGGGGATTTCCTCAGTCAAATCAATTTAGGACTGAGGAATTGAGAATTTAATGTTGAAAAGATTTGTTATGAGAAGTTGTTGTTTTTTATGCCAGTGTATCACAATGAGCATTGTGTGATGAGAAGAAGAAGAGTTTGCAGAAAGTGGAGGTAATCTTTACCGGCATGTTGGCAGCTTGAACATTTGGACCTCTTCACTGTTAGCAAACATCACCGATCATCTGAGCCCGTAACACATACATGTCAACAGCACAGTTACATTACTTAACTCTTTCAACACCAAATACCTGTTTAACCCATTACCCCATAAGCGATAAACAGTTATCAATGCTTATCTCAATACAAACTAGTGGATTAAAGTGTGTCAAAATGAGTCAGTATGTCAATATTGAGCAATGCGTCAATATGAGTCAGTATATGGCTTAATGGGTTAACCCATTGCCCCTTAGGTTGTTTCTAGTTATAAAGAAACATGATCACTTAAAGCAGGTTGAAAGTAAAGCAGAATGCGCCTTAAGGCGCATTCTGCTTTACTTTCAGCCTGTTTTAAGCTATTATCTGCTAGGATAAAGAAAATATTTCTTATGATACATATTCATTAATGTATAAAAGGTAACTATTTTCATCCATGGAGGAATAAGTTATAAGCGTAAAAAGGCGTATTTATGGGGTAATGGGTTAAAATATACTCATTACATTTGCAAACAGTGTAGACCCAGATCAGAGGGCTTACATAAAAAAGTAAGCCCTCTGATCAAGGTCTTCACTGTTTGCTAATTTATAGCCGTATTTATTAAACTAGCCAGAAAATGGAAGTAGACTGGCTCAGGTTTTGGTAACTAAAATGATCCAAAATGTACATAATAATCCACAATAGTTATTTAGTGGTGAAAGAATAAATTAAGCTTTTTGAATGAAATATTTAAGGACATTAATATTAGCGTTAAGTGAAGTGGATGTTTGTAAGTTGTCATGTTATTTGGCATCTTATCCTTGGCATCTATAATATCATCCATCATATTTCACAAATTTATGTAAGACTTAAGTTTAAGATAAGGCAGTGAAGAGGTATTGAATGCATGTACCCCATGCAGTATATCTTATACCTGTATGAAATAGAATTATATTCTGTTCTGTTCTGATCTGTTCTGTATTGAATGCATGTACCCCATGCAGTATATCTTATAATAATAATAATTCTTTATTCAATCAGTAACTTGAATTAACAAATTCCTCGTTACTCTTAACATATTAACATACACGTTAACATATTTACAGATGGCCAAAGTGGCCAAACAAACATGCATATAATAATAATAATAATAATAAAAAAAGTATTTAAAATGATAGTAGATTTATTTTCGAAAATTTAGAATTTGAGGTTGAACTGCTATTTTCATGAAAAAAAAGATATTAAATGATCATTTTTGGTAAATGATTAGATAATAAAACACTGACTCGTATACAAATCAATCAAGGTAGTTCAGTGCAGCTTTCCTCATATCAAAAGCTTCATAGATATACCTTGATAGATAGGTTTTGGAACTATTTGATTTCATCAACTCTACATACTTATAAGCACTTGGGTTTTGGTAAAAATAACGTTTTAGATATTTTTTTCTTAAGTCAGTATACAGAGTACATACTAAAACAAAATGAAACTCGTCTTCTATGTCATGCTTGTAACAAAACACACAATACCTTTCCTCTCTTTCAGTTCTACCTGCACCGTAACGCCCGTACACCGGATTCAATTCTTAAATTATGGGATGATAATCTCAACTTAGCTAAAATATACATGTACTTCTTTGGTAAAACAGTAAGATAATGTTAGTGTTCAAAAGTTTCTTTGAAAAATTTGTATGTATATAAAACGTTAGACTCTTGGATAGAAGCACACCAAGACTGTTTAAATACGTCCACTACTCTGGCTTTAAAAACAACATGAAACTTATTTAAATCCACCGTATATTGATTCAGCCAAACATAGGAAAAACCATAATCATCTAAAAGTTTTTTAACGTCACTTAACCAGTTGGTTTTACCCTTGTTAAGATCATCACCCATTTCACTCAACAATGTTTGAAGAATAATATTTTCACTTAGAACAAGTTTGCACCAGTACTTAATTACTCTGCTATACCTATTGATATACAATGGAAACCTACCTAACTCACCGTAAATACACATGTTACGTGTAGAAGCTCTAACACCTAATAATCTCTTACAAAATTTTAAATGCAGATTCTCCAATTGTTTACTTTTTTTGCAGCCCCACACTTCACATGAGTAATTCAAGATGGATCCTACGAAGGCATCGAAAAGCTGACAAAAAGTCTTTGGTTTAAAGCAATACTTTTTAACGTTTACAACCAATGTATTAAGGGCTTTTAATCCCTTACCTGTTAATGTACTTATATAACTGTTAAATGTGCCAGTATAACTAAAAACAACGCCTAAATAAGTAAAATCATCTACAATTTCTATTGTTTGACCTTTATATTTCCAAACATATTCCATCTGTACTCTGCCCTTATTTCTGAAAACCATTATCTTTGTTTTCTTCATATTGACCTCTAACCCCCATCTGTCACAATACCTTTCCAAATTATCTAAACTATTCTGCAATTCGCTTGGATCAGACCCCAATATCACCATATCATCCCCAAATAAAAGCAAAATAAGGTTTATTTGATCAAGAGTCAGTCCGCTACTTATTCTGTCTGACAGAAACAGCTCAAGGTCATTAAGATAAAGAGCAAACATTATCGGTGATATTACCTCCCCTTGCTTTAAACCAATCGCACATTCGTAGAAGGACGAATAATCATCACAATGCTTAATACACATTTTAACTATTGAATACATTTCTTTAATGATCCGTAACATTTTACCCTTAATACCTACCCTAAACAATTTCAGCCAAAGACCATGGTGATACACACTGTCAAATGCCTTTTTCAAATCAACAAAGGCGCAAAATAATTTCCCCTTATTACGCAATATTTTTTGAATTGTTGCATTCAACACAAATATAGCGTCTGTTGTTGAGCGGCCCTTTCTAAACCCAAATTGGGCGTCTGTCAGAATATCATTTTTTTCAGCCCAAGATGAAATGCGATTGTTTAAAACGCCTGTGAAAATCTTTGAGAAACAGCTCACCAACGAAATGCCCCTGTAGTTATTAACGTTACTTTTATCACCCTTCTTAAATAACGGTACAATAATACCCTCACACCATTTCTCTGGGAAAACACCCGATTCAAATATACAATTAAATATGTCAACTAAATGAGCAGACAGAATATCAAAAGATTCCAAAAAATACTCGTTAATAAGTTGATCACCGGCATATGCCTTGTTCCTTTTCAATTTTCTAACAACAGCTTCAATTTCAGATTGTGTAATCGGAGAATCAAGCTCCTCAAAAGACACATTTTGTGAATCAAAATCATTATTCACAAAGAAATCTTCTGAATCACTATCATGTGGATTTGGCAAATCATCATTTAGTTTTGAAAAGTATTCAAAAAATTCATCTAGCGATATGTCCCGTGCACTGCTTTCATCATTTCGCTTACTAAAATGCCGCCAAAAGTCCCTCGGCTTTCTATGTCTCAATCTTTCGACCTCTGTCATTTTATTAAGCTCAAAACGTCTTTTCTTTTTTTTAATCAAGTTCTTGTATATCTTTTTCTTATCCAACATTGATATTCTGTTTGCATCATTCTTACATTTATCAAAAACATGCAAATACTGTTGATAAATACGCTTAGCTTCTAAACATTCACTATCAAACCAGTCTGCCTTTTTAATAAAGGACTTTATATAACTATTCGATCGAGATTTATACATGTGTTTTAAAAACAATGGACTAGCTACTTCATTTAATATCTGTGTAAAGTCATTAATGCCTTTATTAACACTCTCTTTGCCATTTAACACCATGTCATCAGTAATTCTATTTAATACAGGTAACTGTGCAATAAGTCGACGCCTAAAGTCGTCTTTCAAATCCGGGTCCCATTTAACAAAATTAAACACATTTCCCTTTCCAACACATTCATTGTTTAGCGCCGTATTACACCTTAACCCAAAACACACAGGCGCATGGTCAGACCATTCATTTAATTTACCTATTTCAAAATTACACAAGATACCGAAATCACTATTCCGTAACAATAAGTAATCAATAACACTGCTACCGTTTATGCTAGTATAAGTGTAATCACCTATCGAATTATCTTCAAACAGCCTGCCATTCGCAAGCCTAAAGCCGCTAGACTTGCATAAGTCTAACAGCTTTAGCCCGTGCGAATTGCAACCTTTATCCATGGAAACACGAGATAACGGTACATCAGGGGTATAGTCATCATAATCAATAATATCAGAGTTGGAATCGCAAACAATGTAGTCAGGTCGAGATCCATTGCCAACACGTGCATTCCAGTCACCACACAGCAGTACACTACCTGCGGACTCGTAACAGTTAATGTCATTCTGTATAAGTTGAAACAAATCAATGTCATGTACATCATAAGCTGGTGAATTCTCAACCCAAATATAAATTCCTGCTAAATAAACATCATTTTCAAAATTAAAAAACTGCTTATCTAATTTCAACCATATCACCGTGTCCAAATGGTTTTTAGCAACTGTAACACCCTTCACCAATGATTATTTTATGAAAACAACTGTACCGCCACTACAACGTCTCGCCCGTCGATTCTGAAACTGTCTAGGAAAATTGAAACTCTTGTAACCTTTAATGTTAATCTTTGACGATTTGTTTGCCCATGTCTCAAAAAGAAATATAATATCATACTGCTCTAATACACGTAGTAAGTCACAATCGCTCAACTTATCACTTATACCTGTATGAAATAGAATTATATTCTGTTCTGTTCTGATCTGTTCTGTATTGAATGCATGTACCCCATGCAGTATATCTTATACCTGTATGAAATAGAATTATATTCTGTTCTGTTCTGATCTGTTCTGTATTGAATGCATGTACACCATGTAGTATATCTTATACCTGGATGAAATAGAATTATATTCTGTTCTGTTCTGCATGTTGAGCATAAAGTAACATTTAATGTTTATTTGTAGTTGTTATGGTTGTTGTTTTAGTTTCTATGAAAGCTTAACATATCCTCTCTAATTAACCCTTTCCCACATAGCATATCTCTAGTATTGAATATAGGTGTCCACTTAAAGCAGGTTGAAAGTAAAGCAGAATGCGCTTTAAGCGCATTCTGCTTTACTTTCAGCCTGCTTTAAGCTATCATCTGCTAGAATATAGAAAATATTTTGAATTATACATATTTATGAATGTATAAATTGGAACTATTTTCTTCAGGTCAAGAATAAACTGAATGCGCTAAAAGGCGCTTCTATGGGGGAAAGGGTTAAGTCATGGTATCATGGCTAGGTGTTGAGGTATAGGTATTCTTTCAGTTGAACCCTTTCCCCCATAGAAATGTCTTTTGATACCTATTCCTTACAGCAATTACTTTCCATGCTTATTCTGCTTTGTTTTCAGTCTACTTTAAGCACCCATGGCACATGCCTACAAAAGGGAAAGCATACGGTAAGGGAGAGGGAGTCTTGTCTGAGTTATGATACAGTTTAATTTGCCTTTTTGAAAAGAATTATAATATGCATGTTTGGTGTGGGAACATCTTTTTCTCTGAAACTAATATGGCCAGAGTTTTGGTATTTCAATTTTGGCAAGGTGACACTTCAATTTTGCTGAAAATGGTTCTGTTCTGTCAAATTTCTAGGACACAGGAGTCAAAAATAGATTTCTTTTTTCAATGTTAAAAAATAGAGGGGTGTTCTCCTCGGAACATGTGTGTCACCTGCCAGCAAGCATTAGTCGAACAAGAGTTGAAGTTAAAATGACAAACTTCATTATAGACGATTCTATTTAAAAGTTTTGCATGATTTATCTCCCCTGATAACTACTCTTCAATATCTCCGTCCGCCATTAATACGCTGCACAGCGAACGAAATCGATAAAGGGTCAATCATTAGCGCTTTACCCTGGATAGATCTATACAAAGCTTATTGCAGACAGTTTGGATCCTGATCAGACGCATAACTCGGCTTCTGATCAGGAACCGAACTGTTTGACACTCATAACGATATAAGTTCTATTTAAGTAACCTTACCTAGAACTCTCAAAGTGAGAAATTTAGAAGCAAACGACAGTTGTTATAACCCTTTACTCATAGCCTGTTTCTAGTTTTGAAGACAGATTACCACTTAAAGCAGATTCGGTGTAATGCAGAATGAGCTTAATATATAACAAGGGCGCACTCTGCTTTAAGCAATCATCTGCAGTGATATAGAAAGTATTTCGTAAATGCGTAAAAAAAATGTAGATTCTACCGATGGAGAAACGGTTTAAAGCAGATGACGGCATGGCAATGAAGGTGTTGATCTTGTCGACATTCGTTCTGTCTAAGGTCCGGTACGCTTGACAATTTGTTAGATATATTGTGATGGTCTTGATTTCACATTGTTTTTTAAAGCAAAATGAAAGTACAACTTTAAGCTCTTATATAAACATTCTGCTTTGCTTTCATCTTGTTAACAACAATCAAGCTGAATATAGGAATCAGTGCAAGGTCTGCACTGATAACAATATTTGCGAATAAAAATATAACACAAAATAAAAAACAACAACACACCAACAAACAACAAAAACAGATATTGTCAAACAGGGGCTGAAAATGCTCATTCCAAGATTCAGGGGTGACATATTTTATATAAGTTTCATGATATATTGAATATTTTTTTAATTTTATATGTTAACTCGTACGAAAATATTTAAGCAGAATTTAAGCCTCACCATGCTTCAAATATATCGTCTGCGCAAAAAATCAAAATAAGTTTTTATTCTTTTTTAAACGGAATAAAATTTGAATATAACTGCAGGGCTGCCATTTCTCCGGATTTTTCCTAAATCTCAGGATTTTTCCCCAGGTTATGGTAGCTTAAAGCAGGCTGAAAGTAAAGCAGAATGCGCCCTAAGGCGCATTCTGCTTTACTTACAGCCTGCTTTAAGTAGTCGCATGTCAACAAAACAAGAAAAAGGCTATGGGGTAAAGGTACGATTCGTAAAATCGCAATTGAAAAATGTAAATTTGGAAATCTTAGGATTTTTCATGTCAACTTATGGCAGCCCTGTAACTGTCTAACAGGGTGGATCCAGGTCAGATGCCGAGTTACTTGGCGTCTGATTTGTTCTAAACTGTTTGCAAATATAAGTGGAGTCAGGATCGGCAGGCAAAATATTTAAATAACTTAAAAAAATTACCATTGAATGTAAACATGAATTAAAGTTAGAGGTGACAATAGAGATAATCAACCTAATCACTGATTAGAATTGGATCTATATGATTTGCTAAAATACATATCTGATGGCTTACAAACTTGACAGGGGTCGTATGAAATCTTTAATTACTTAATTATAGACACAGATGTGCACAACATATTCTCGATGTGGCAGGGGGTAACCTTTCTGAGACACAAGATTGAATGGGAGATTCAGATCATATGCTAAATAACCTGATCAGGATTTTGATCTGGATCCACAATGCTGGCGGATGATATACAAGTGGCGAACAACACTCTTTTAGTTAATAGGTAGCTTATCATAATTGTCATAAACATTTAAAAATAATTTGAAGCCTGTATCTAGACAAGACTCCAATTACTTTGCATCCCATTGATCTGGAATCACACTGCACGTGTCACTCATATGGCGACTAACACTCTATTGGTGAATAGGAAAGCAACACCTATAAAAGTGTCAAGTGCAGTATTTAACCAGATCAGACGCCCATGTTATCGGAGTCTGATCTGGATCCAAACTGTGTGCAAATTAAATTGAAATTCTATGGTGATATTTTCTATAAAAAAACATCAGTTTTTTTTACTTCTAACCGACAAAGCTATATGGGTCTAATCTATGATCCATGGGCTATGATTATGTCGGTGTTTTGCTAGTGGGTAATAAAACTACGGGTGTCTTACGCAACCTAGCCCCTGCTCGAAGGGTAAACCAATCAACCGGAAATATTGCACATCTGTTGGTAATTAAATGACCTACATGCACAGTGATGTAACTTTTGTCACCAGCAAACATTGACCTAAATTTATGAAATTTATGGCTACCGCTTTATTGATGAGAAAAGATTTTGAACCGAATGTGTATTTTACAAACAACATTTTGGAGCTCAGTCAGAAATACCGAACTAAAAGACATTCTTTTAATTGTACATTTCGGAGATGTTGAATAAAGAACTAGTTCTACATCAATATCGGGAAAAAGGCTATGTAATTGATTATTTTTAACAATTTCGGTCAGTCGTTGTCATTTCATCGTAAAGGAAAAAGGGTGGAGGCGGCGAGATCATTGTTATGTAGATGATCAATCTAATCAAAACTCTTATTATACCAGCCGACATAAAATTCCTCTCATTCTTAGCATTATTGTCTCTAACCGAAGAAACAGAAGTTTCGGTGTCTAAAGCGAACTTAATTTTGAAAGAAATGATATATTACTAGTGATTGTGTCACTATATATGTATTAACTGATTCACTCTCCGATTGCTTAAAGTGCAGCGTATTAATGGCGGCTAGGTCACGTGACTCATAATGGCGGCCGTCTAATTATCGAAAATAGAATCGTCTATAGCAGAAATAATCTGCCGCAAAAGAAAGTGTAGAAAAGGGAAATAACTCTCATGGTATTGATGCAAGAGAAATGAACCATGTGCAAGACACTAGCTTCCACTCCTCAAATTATTTAAGTAAATGAAATTTTATCTGACACAAAATTCATCTTGTCTGAAACCGCAGTACTCTAAACTTAGATATTTGGCACAATTAACTCATTGAGCCCTAGTGACGCATATATGCGTCCTTTACCAATGTTTACCTGTGAAGAGTACACTTGTCCTATGCAAACAGTGAAGTCCCTGATCAGAGGGCTCCTGTAGGAACCCTCTGATCAGGGTCTTCACTGTTTGTCATTTTGCAATTTATTACAAAAAACAACCCTAAATAGTCTAAAATGGACCAGCCTTTATTGCAAACTGGAATTGTCCATTGGAAGTTTTAGGGGATAATGAGTTAATACAATATCTACTGGTCTTCAATGAAGATTAATGTTCAAATTTTGTCAGTGGGGTCAAAATGGCCACACACTTGGGGGTTTTACATGGAGTTAAATAGTGAAATATTCTAACATCCTCCACTGTGAAACTAACATGGCCAGAGCTTTGATATTTCTTACAAGCTGACACACATTTATTATTTCATGGTTTACTGGGTTTAATGAAAAAAAGAAAAGAAGATCTACCGTACCTGAATCAATTGAATACATGATATTGATCTGTTTGCCTAATTAATGTGTGTACAGCATTTAAACTACTACATCATTACTTCATTGGGCTGAAAAGCATAACAATTCAAAGTCTTGTTACAAAAGGAAATTTATTAAACTATTCTACCCTGTCGTTATTTGGAATAAGTTTGAACTATGTTTTAGATTCTACCCCATTGTAGATCTCAAGACATGCAATATGAAGCTGGGAAAGTCTAGGGTGTGTAATAGGAGGCCTGGAAGGTATGTAAGTGTGATAACCTGCACTTACTAAAACACTAGTAGTTTCTTACTCCAGTACTGAAGAGTTCAATAATACAAACAAACAACATAGCCTGTTTACCTGTGTTTTCGCCACCCTTAGCTATATTTTCGCGCATGCGCCTATCTGGTGTAACATTTCTTACTTGTTCACGGATCTAATTCTGAACTGAACCTTCTATAACACGAATATATACCAATAAAACTTGTGAAATAAATATAAAGTGTAATAACTGTACCGTTTTCGAACGAGGTCATTCCTCTGGATCACCGGGATGCTTTCTTGTCAATTCGCCACCTCTGATTGGTGGTTCGATAATTAGGTCAATGTAGGCTCTGTCAGTATATTATAGTTTGTTTCATGAAACTTGAACATTTTTAATGCTTTTGAAAGATTTAATTTTTTTAAAAGTAAATCATAACTTTTACAACTTAACAATAAAAAAGTAACAACGTACAGCTAGAATTTAAATTACCAACATGTCTTTTGATTTGAAACTTTTTGTGAATTATTGTTATTTTATCTGTTCTTTGCCATTTTTTGGCGCTTGAAATCTTCCTGAGTGAAACTGTCCCAGTATTCAGATATCCTCTGTAGTTTTCAGACATCCTCGGTAGCCTGCTCGTGACGGAATTCTAAGTTTTGCTTAGGTGGCGAATTGACAAGAAAGTGGCGAATTGACAAGAAGCAAGGATACATATCAATTAGAAATAAATACATTTACAATAGAGCATAAATGGAAGTAAATCTAAATAAGAGAAAACTCTTTAAGTATGATTATTAACATTGTAAGAATTATTATTTTTAATTTATAAAATCAGTGTTGTATAATGCATCAGATATTAAAACTTTTATCTTCATACTTTCTGGCACAACCAAAGATATCATCATTCAAGCAGGTTAAAATAGGGCAGACTCGCCCTATCTGGCAGATGGTATTAGAAAACAGCGCAGACCCTGATCAGACAGCTCCTTCAGGAACAGTCAGGGGATGGGGGAGGGCTTAAGCCCTTTACAGATTCTTAAAAGCCATATAAATTGACTAAAACTTTCAGGATTTATGATTATTGAAGGTATCTTAAAGCTTATCATGCTGAGTTTCGTCTCCAGCTCCTCCATGACCTCTGCAAAAAAATCAAAATAAGTTTTTGTTTGCTTTATTTTTTTAAATTTAAGAAAAGTTGAATATTAGTGACAAACAGTTTGGATCTAGATCAGACGCCATGTCTCGTGGCATCTGATCTGGATTGAAACTGTTTGCAGAAATGTTAACCATTTAAATAATGTGGTTTCCCAGGCGTACCAACAGAAAGGTTGCTACACGCCTGACTGTCTATTCTCTCATGGTCTGCACTGTTTTCAAAAAGCGTCACTATATACTTATAGTAGAAAGGTTAGTCTAGCCTGTTTTCAGTGTTGAAGACAGGCAGTTGCTTATTATATCATATAAAGCAAACTGAAAATTACAGGGAAAGTTTCATATTTCTCTTTTTCGGTACATAACTCATTTAGTTATTTTTGTTTATTTGGTGATGGTTTCCGACACAGTTCCCTCTCAAGTTCTCTTCAACAGGGGCCCGTTTCACTAAAATTGGTACGACAAAAACGGTCTTAAGTCAAAACTTTTAAAATACATTTAATTTCTGATTTCTCTATCTAATCCTGTCTTGTGACATCTCTTTGGAATTGTCTTTTCAAGACGATCCCAAAGAGATGTCACAAGACAGGATTAGATGGAGAAATAAAAAATACTTGAGCCTTGAATCTAAGTTACAACAACATTTGTCGTACGAAGCTTTATGAAACGGGCCCCAGACTTGTATTCTTCTTCAAAAGAAGCATGAAAAGACATTTCTGCTAGAAATAGGTAGATAGGTGCTTCTATGGATAGAAATGGGTCAGCACACTTTGTTTCATGTTGGAATTTACAAGGCTTCAAAGAAAATGAAGTAAAGTTTGCATTTCAAATGTTTTCTCTTGCTTGTCTTAGATCCACACGACAGTTGTAATTTCGCCACAGAAGCACATTTTTTTAACTCTTTTAATGCTAAGTGTAATAAATTTGTCAACCGTAAACGGAGCCTGTGGTTATTCACACTTCCTGGGACTTTCAGTGGATCTTTTAATGCTAGGTAAAATTATTGTTGTCTGCATGCTACTGTTCTAAATTTAGAATTTTATAAACAAATATTTTCAAAATAGGGGCACAGTGTGAAACAGTTTGGATCCTGTTGAGATACCAAGTTACTTAGCATTTCATCTGGATCCAAACTGTTTCAAAGGTAATCATGATTTTGCTTGTACAGCGCTCCCTCTCTTCAACGACATCCAATGGGAGACAAAGATTGTGTGTTGTTCGGAGGGAGTCGTTATAGAGAGGGAAACAGGTTTATATTTGAAAACAGCTTGAATCCAGATCAGTCATTACGCGGCGTCTGATCTGGATTCAAGCTTTTTGTCACTCGTCATTATGTTTATTCTATCAAAATGTCCACATACAAGTACATTTGAGAAAAACAGCCGAAGACAAAATTGCAGTCATGAAAAGGTTGGATATAAATGTCTTGTTAAAGGAACAGCGGCAAGAGTCGTTGTAAGGAGGGACGTTATAGGGAGGGAACAATGAGTTGAGATGACTCTACCTACTCCTCCGTTTGTGTTTCTTAGGCTTACTACCATGGTACAAGAATTGGGACCATTACACACCTCTTGTAAGATACAACTTATGGAGGTTCAACATAAACTTTTCTAGCAGAGGTTTAATTTCTGAATCCATATCCCATATTATTACACCTCACTTTGAGTTACAGTAAAACCTCTCGCTATTAAGACCACTAATTATGTTAATTATTAGGGTGTTTACGATAGGTGACCGCTTAAAGCAAGGTGACAGTGAAACAGAAAGCTCCTACAGGAGCTTTCTGTTTCACTGTAACCTTGCTTTAAGCTGTCACCTGTCTATTATACACTCAATTAGCCTTCGTTTTAGTGGTCGTAATAGTGAGGTTTTACTGTACATGTAAATTTCCAAAATATAGACCAAAACGAAACATTTTGCATGTCTTTTATATCTATCCAAAAAATACTGTCAAATACTCCATATGAAATTCTTTTTGTCATTCTATATGATATTATTTTCTCTATTCTTCTTTCTTTTTTGTAATGATATAAACAATGTGACGTCATAGATGTCAACGTCGTTTCCTAAGTTACGTGCACGGCGGCTCTAAATTGGTATTCACAACATATTTTATAAAATATGAACGAGATGATTCCACAGTCAGGATTGATAAGCTCGGTGTAATAAGATAAATATTAGATGGCAGCGTGCTGAGCACAAGTTGGGTCATGTCAGGAAAAGGTCAAGGTCATTAAGATGTCATGATCACATCAGGGACATAGTATTTCACAAACTCATGACGGGTTCACCAGGTCCACTGTCAGTTTATAGTGTAACTGGATGTAGAATCTTGCCATGTGGCATGCTATCATAGTGTGGTAGGCACTATATCTGTCTCAAGTAATGAATGAATGGTGTTTTACGGCCCATTGACACATAAAGGTAATTTAGAGCCTAATTGTCTCAAGTAGAGCTATCTCTATATAACTGAAATACTGTTGAAGGGAACGGCCAGCTCAGTCACTACCTACTCCATAGTATATGCACAGGAATATTATATATTTTCATTGACCAAGTACTGAATTGATTACACTTTGATCAAGCAGGAGGGGAGTTAACCCTTTCACTCTCAATGGCATTTAAAAGCGTGTTTGCAAACAGATTGGATCCTGATCAGACGCCGCGTAACGCGGCATCTGATCAGGATCCAAATTGTTTGACACTCGTTTCGAAATTTTGTCAGTCGTATTACCTTAAATCTAACTTTGAAACGTGTCTTGAAGACAACAATACTGAAGCAGATGGCAATAAAGCGGTGAAGGGGTAAAAATCTCCCGAATAATTTGATCATGAAAGGGTTAAGCAGAAATTCTTATTAGAACTTTATGCTTCAGTATTATTCAACCGTATCAATCAATAAAATTAATCTGTAGTACCTATGTGAATAAAATGACAAGGTCAGTCTAAGGCTACGTATTACACAGCTGGTAATACAAGTTAATAAAAGACTAATTACAACTTTGAACACAAAATTGTACAATCTGTTGCCAGATATACATTATGTTATCGGCTTCATAATCTTTCATTGCAAGGCACTTTGAATGCTGAAAAATCCTTTCTGCCATTTAATAGCTACTAGTTAAATATCTCCTAAATAACAAATAAAGATATAAATATTGCTTATAGTGTATATTAATGACTGTATATTTGGAACTAGTTTCTTCAGTGGAGGAATTAATTAAAGGTATAAAAATGCATATTTATGGAGTTAACCCATTACCCCATAGCCTGTTTCTAGTTTTGAAAATGGGGGACTACTTAAAGCAGGTTGAAAGTAAAGCAGAATTTGCCTTAAGGCACATTCTGCTTTACTTTCAGCCTGCTTTAAGCCACCATCTGCTAGAGAATAGAAAGTATTTCTTATGACACTTAATCATGACTTTATAAAATGGAATTATTTTCTTCAGTGGAGAAATAAATTAAAGGCGTAAAAAGGCGTATTTATGGGGTAATGGGTTAAGGGTGAAGGAAGATGGAAGTATGATGAGAGAACTGTGGTGAAAGTACAACTATGATAATAATCATTTGACTGTGTCTGAGGATACCATTGGGATATAAGTGGTTCAGTACCACTTCGTCTGTGAAGATTTTGTAATACCCCCTAATTCAGGAAGTTTCTGGGGAGGCCCGCATACGGCCACATATATATATAGTCACCTACTGAACTATATGTGCCTTTATAATAATGACTCATTCTATTCTGGGGGAAAAGCATGTTGTCAGCTTAGTGGAATTTAATACTTTCACCTATTTCTTTCAATATTTGCTATTTTTCCTGTAAGTGCTATTAGTGTTTTCTTCTGACCTGGCAGTTTTATTTGTAGAATGCAACATTCTAAAACAGCTAGGGCTCCAGATAAGAGGGAGTAAACCGAACAAATCAAGCATTTTCCCTCTTATTTCAACACCAAATCCTATGGTGTTACCACTCATTAGAATCGAGACGATTCTAATGAGTAGTGACACCATAGGGTTTAATGCACAAATAAAGATTTGATTTTTTGGAATACCCTCCTTATCTGGAGCCCTGTAAAACTAACAATGGGTTGATTATTTCGCTCAAAATTTTCCGTAACCATAGGTAAGCAACATCCAACTAGAAAACTAGAAATACGGATAACTGATAGCAAATACAATCTTTTTTTTTCCGAAACCACTTTCCCAATTTGATGTCATCATGACTAACCATGGGTACCAGGTGAGCGATTTAGGGCCGCATGCAGCTCTTGTTCATCATCATGGGGGCATTGTGGGAAAGTTTTTTCCCGCCCAAGATCAATAATTATTTAGGTATTTAGGACTTATCTGCCCTTTATGTGATAAAATTAAATGCCATATTTAACAGTTTTTACACTCTAGCAACTACAGTTTTCAATGGATTTTGATTATAATGGCACACAATGTTTATAAGCTCTTGAAGGGGCGCAAATTTTGTCAAAATATGATACTTGTGGCAGGAGTTATTTGCCCTTTATGTACTTAGAAATGCTAGACAAGGCTTTATTTTAGACATGCTAGTGTGTACAAATATGAGTGGATTTTGATAAAAACTTCATTAAACTATATATGGCTATTAGTTTTAGAATTAGTTCAATTATGTGCAAATTAGTCAAGAGTAATCTGCCCTTGATGAGTTGAAAATTCCATATTTTAACAGTTTTAACACTCTAGCAACCACAGTTTTTTACGGATTTTGATTACACTTGCACACTATGCTTATAAGTATACAATGCTCCCTCCCTACAACGGCCCTCCCAACAACGATTCTCTCCTTACAACGACCCTAAAAAAAATTGCCGCTGTTCCCAAAACAAGACAATTATGTCCAACCCTTTCATAATGAGTGACAAACAGCTTGAATCCAGATCAGACGCCACGTTACGTGGCGTCTGATCTGGATTCAAGCTGTTTGCAAATGTAAGCTAAATCTTTATTTTCACTCCCTATAACAACTCCCTTTGAACAACATACACACTCTGTGTCTCCCATTGGATGTCGCTGTAGAGAGGGAGCGCTGTAATTTCTTGAAGGGGTAGAATTATTGTCAAAATAGGACACCTGGGGCAAGAGTTACCTGCCCTTGATGTATTTAGAAATGGTAGAAAAGGCTTTATTTTAGTATTGTTTACACGCATAAAATGTGAACAAATGTGAATAAATTTTGACAACCTTTAATAAACTGTAAATATATGGCTATTAGTTTTCAAATGAGTTAACCAGCAAATTGCAGTACTTAGTCAAGAGTTTAATGCCCTTGACGAGTTGAAAATGCCATATTTAACAATTTTTACACTCTAGCAACTACAGCCTATAAATATAAGTTCTTGAAGGTGTATAACCCATTACCCCATAGCCCGTTTCTAATTTTGAATATAGGTGATCACTTAAAGCATTTTGAAAGTAAAGCAGAATGTGCCTTAAGGCACATTCTGCTTTACTTTCAGCCTGCTTTAAGCTACAATCTGCTAGGATATAGAAAATATTTATCATGGTGCATGTTTATTACTGTATAAATTGAAACTATTTTCTTCAGTGGAGGAATATATTGAATGCGCTAAAAGGCGTTTCTATGGGGGAAAGGGATAATTACTGTTGAAAACCTGCCCCTGATATACTCAGATATGCTAGAAAAGGCTGTACAAAATTGAATGGATTTTTAGAAAACATTGTATGTTAATCTTTAAAGACAGGTGATCACCATTTGCCCCCTACCACAAAACAGTCGCCCACATTCTTCTCTACAAGCTGTGGCAGAGAATATCAATCCTTAGTGTGAAGTTGCTTGTTTCTACATACACTAGACGGGAAATGGGATAATTCTGTCGATATCTTGTATATGAAAATTTGATTGGAAGCATTACAGATACACAAGTAGTGACACACAGGTTGGAAACTGATTAGAATTCAGGGCTCCAGATAAGAGGTAGTTTTTTCAACAAATCCCATATTTTCTCACTATTTTTAGCACCAAATCCTATGGTGTTACTACTCATTAGAATCGTCTCTTCGAGACGATTCTAATGAGTAGTGACACCATAGGGTTTAAAGCAGAAATAAAGATTTTAGTTTTTGAAATACCCCCCTTATCTGGAGCCCTGTTAGATGCCGAGTTACACAGAGTCTGAAATGGATCCATTCTATTTGAATAAGCACAGGTAACCCATTTCTACATGTCCCTGCATATTGCAATGAACTCTCCCTTTGTGCTTGCAGGAAGATTTCATTAATAAGGGCTCCAGATAAGAGCAAGTGAACTGCACAAATTCAACATTTTCTCACTTATTTCATTACCAAATCCTATAGTGTTACTACTCATTAGAATCGTCTCTTCGAGACGATTCTAATGAGTAGTGACACTATAGGGTTTAATGCAGAAATAAAGATTTTAATTTTTGAAATATCCCCCTTATCTGGAGCTCTGATTATAGATGGACAATAAAAAAAAGTGTGATCTGAAAACTCTGCCGTGTTTGTCCATACAGCAAATCATTCCTGAAATAGCAAGCAGTGTAGACCCTGGAGAGACATTGCAAATTGTGGCATCTCATCAGAGTATTTCTCTGTTTTCTAATGGCAACTTTAGCAGGCATTCATAGGGTATATTTGATGTGTTGCAGGAGCTGCCTATACCATTCTGTGATGTCCATCCTGGAGCAAGTGAGCTGGATCACCCAGAAGAAGTATGTGTGCTTCATTGTGCCTTTTGTGTTAGTGGTAATCACATACATACTGATCTCCAACCTCAACATTCCCACTACCTTGACCAGCTTATCCAGTAGCCGATGGCATCCATATCAATACCAGACAGGCAAAGATCAGGTGAGCTCGATCATAGTTTAATCAATTACCCCATAGCTTGTTTTAGTTTTGAAGACAGGTGACTACTTTAAACACTGGTTGAAAATAAAGCAGAATGTGCCCTAAGGCACATTCTGCTTTACTTTCATCCATCCTATTTTAAGCTACCCTCTCTTAGGATAAAGAATAACAGTTCTTATGATGCTTATTCAGACTGTATAAATTGAAACTTTTCTTCAGTAGAGAAACAAATTAGTGGCGTAAAAATGCATATTTATGGGGTAATGGGTTAACACTTTTTATGCTCAATATGTTAGGCACACTGTTGGTTTAAAAGGAAGTATGCAATGCAATTTTCATGTTTGTTTTCCATTATGCACTGAAATTGAAAGGAAATGCTTAGACTGAATTTTGATTTTGTTCACCTGAGCTTGAAGTGCTCAGCGTACTCAGTCAATGGCCGCCATCGTGTGTTATGCATCATGTGTCAACAGTTTCTTTAAACATCTTCTTCTAAACCACATGGCTGATTGCAAGCAAACTTTACATGAATGTTTCTTGGATCGAGCTTTTTTGATGTTTTTCAAAGAATTAGATTCAATACAGAACTCTGGTTGCTATGGCAACCAAAGTGAAAAATATAAGTAAATCTTAAAAAATCTTGTCAAAAACCACAAAGGCCCGGGCTTAGTTATTTGGCACTTAACATCATCTTATTGTCACCATGACCATAGCACATATCAACAGGTGAGCGATTAATAGCATATTCTCGCCCTCTTGTGTTGTTATTATGTTAATAGATTATAAAAAAAGTCTGGTCAAATTGTTTGCATAATTATACAAATACACTGTCTATCTGTTGCTTTATTTGAACCCTGTTATTACAGCCACTCTTAAAAATACTCCATGACAATACTAAACACAGGTGGCAGCTTAAACCAGGAGAAAAGTGAAGCAGGCAGTTTCTGAAGGAATCTTCTTCTTTACTGTCAACCTGAATACAGATGTCAGCTTAAAGCAAGATGAAAGTAAAGCAGCACATGTTTTATGTTCTGTTCTGATTTTAGCTCACCTGGCACGTAGTGCCAAGGTGAGCTTTTAGGATCGCTGGATGTCCGTCGTCCGTCGTTTGTCCGTCCGAGCGCACGAAAGGTCCTTTGTTGGGTAGGGAGAACAATAGATTCCATTCATTCCGTGATTGCCCTATTGTTATTGTTGGGTATTTTAGTGTACTGTTGGGTATTTTTAAACAAAAAAAATACCCAACAAATGTCCAACTGTGAGAACGTCCGTCCGTCCGTCCACAATTGTTCGTTAACACTCTAGCAGGTTCAAATCTCATTGGATCTTGATGAAACTTGGTCACAATTGCTGCCTCAATGAAATCTAGGTCAAGTTTGAATGTGGGTCATGTCCGGTCAAAAACTAGGTCACTAGGTCAAATTATTGAAAAACCTTGTTAACACTCTAGAGGCTACAAATTTCATTGGATCTTCATGAAACTTCATCAATATGATTGCCTTAATGAAATCTGGGTCAAGTTCGAATGTAGGTCATGTCCGGTTAAAAACTAGGTCAAATCTTGGAAAAACCTTGTTAACACTCTAGAGACTACAAATTTCATTGGATTTTCATGAAACTTCATCAAAATGTTTGCCTTATGAAACCTAGGTCAACTTTGAATGTGGGTCATGTCCGGTCAAAAACTAGGTCACTAGGTCAAATTATCGAAAAAACCTTGTTAACACTCTAGAGGCTACAAATTTCATTGGATCTTCATGAAACTTCATCAATATGATTGCCTCAATGAAATCTAGGCCAAGTTCGAATGTGGGTCATGTCCGGTCAAAAACTAGGTCACTAGGTCAAATCTTCGAAAAACCTTGTTAACACTCTAGAGACTACACATTTCATTGGATCTTCATGAAACTTCATCAAAATGTTTTCCTTAATAAAATCTAGGTCAAGTTCGAATGTGGGTCATGTCCGGTCAAAAACTAGGTCACTAGGTCAAATTATCGAAAAACCTTGTTAACACTCTAGAGGCTACAAATTTCATTGGATCTTCATGAAACTTCATCAATATGATTGCCTCAATGAAATCTAGGCCAAGTTCGAATGTGGGTCATGCCCGGTCAAAAACTAGGTCACGCGGTGTACATGGTTACATGGTTACCAGGTGAGCGATTTAGGGCCATAGTGGCCCTTGATTTCTGGTATAAAGGAAAGGGCTCATTTGCAAGGGTGTATATATTTCTAGGCGTGGTTTGAGTCAACATGCCTGAACAAACCGGTTTCACGTGCCCTAGAAGATCTTCCAGAGATGCTGGACCAGTGGAAGAAATCAACCTCCATAGACTGTAGGTAAGCAGAAAATGGTGTTCCAGATTATCAGTCAAGTTAATCCTTTCCCCCATAGAATCGACTTTTAGCGTATTTAATTCATTTCTCCGCTGAAAAAATAGTTCCAGTTTGTAACCACATTAACAATTACCATAACAAATATTTTTATATAGCCAAGCAGATGGTAGTTTAAAGCAGGCTGAAAGTAAAGCAGAATGTGCCTTAAGGCACATTCTTCTTTACTTTCAACTTACTTTAAGTGATCACCTGTATTTAATGCTATAAACAGGTTATTGGGTAAAGGATTAAATGAACTATGAGTGAGGTAAAAAAAACAAAAACTTTACTTTGTCCTGATATTTTATTTGCTTATATCTAACTTGTCTGTTCAAAGAATAGAAAGAGCTAATGCTATAACTCCGGGTGCGTGTAAAGTATTTATAACATCTTTACAACCACAGAACCTCATAATAAGTGTAAAAAAAACTGATTGTCAGAGCTCTGATAAGGTAAACCAAACTTTTTATGCCCCTAGAATCTATGATTCGGGGGGCATATAGTTTTTGCACTGTCAGTAAAAATCTTTAAATGTCAATAGCATTTGAACCAGTAGGCCTAGGGCCTTCATATTTAGTATGTATATTTCTTGTGTCAAGACCTTTTCAATCATACCAATGTTTTTGACCATGTGACCTTAGCCTTTGACCTTTTTATTTTATAACTATTGCATTATTGCACATGGGCCTTTTATACTTGGCATGTGTCTTCCCTTTGTCTAAACCTTTCCAACAATACAAACCTTTTTGACCTTGTGACATTGACCTTGACCTTTGACCTGCTTTTGTATAAAAATTAAATGTCTAACATTTGAGCCAGTTGGCCTAGGTCTTTCATATTTAGTATCTATAGTTCTTGTGCCAAGACCTTTCAAACTATACAAATGTGTTTGACCATGTGACCACCTTGCAATATTGCACATGGGTCTTTTATACTTGGCATGTGTCTTCCCTGTGTCAAGACCTTTCCAACAATGCCAACATGTTTGACCTTGTGACCTTGACCTTTGACCTACTTTTGTAAAAATCTTTAAATGCGTATAATATTTGAACCAGTAGGCCTAGGGCTTTCATATTTGGTATGAATATATCTTGTGTCAAGACTTTTCTAACTATACCAATGATTTTGACCATGTGACCTTGACCTTTTACCTATTTAATCAAACTTTAACCAAAAACCTTAACCTTGTCTATAACTCCTGCATTATTGCACATGGGCTTTTTATACTTGGCATGTGTCTTCCCTGTGTCAAGACTTTTCCAACCATGCCAATATTTTTTACCTTGACCCTTGGCCTACTTTTGTAAAAAAAATTAAATGTCTATAACATTTGAATCAGTAAGCCTAGAGCTTCCATACTTTTACATTGTATCTTTTTTGTGTTAAGTCTTTTCCAACCATGCCAATTTTTTTTTACCATGCGACCTTGACTTTTGACCAGTTTTTGCAAGTAAGCATTACATTACTGAGAACATGATGCTGACTGGGGGCATTTGTGTGTTCACAAACACATTGCTTTTCATCTGATCTTCACCAAACTTTCTGAAAATGTTTGTTGTCATAAAATCGAGACCAGGTTCCATTACCAGAGGCGCCAATTCACACTAGGCCCTTTGGAGTTATGACCCTTGAATTCCCCAAAAGGGCGCTTTTATGGCGCTCCACTACAGTTTCTGCTCTCCAACTTGAACAGTTTTCATATGTTAGTCTGGATTCCCCTCCCTGGGCCATCGGGGCATTCGTGTATCTTGATATTTTCTAATGGCAAGTTTTTCTTTAAATATTGATGGATTCTATTTCAGAAAGCTGTTGATCAAATTTAACAAGCTTTTTAAAGTGTCTCATGATGATGCCAACATTGTTATGCCTGATCCTTTCATTGGGAAAGTAAGGAAGTGGCTGGGCAACAAAGACAGTCTCCTTCAACAAGCCAATAAACAGGTAAACTTGTGTTCTTATAATAAATCACCAATGTACTTGCTGCTTTTAACCCATTACCCCATAAATACGCCTTTTTACGACTTAAATTTATTATTTCACTGAAGAAAAAAATTCTTTATTATACAGTTATGAATATGTAGCATAAGAAATATTTTTTATAATGTAGCAGATGGTAGTTTAAAGCAGGCTGAAAGTAAAGCAGAATGTGCCTTAAGGCACATTCTGCTTTACTTTCAACCTGCTTTAAGTGGTCACCTCTCTTCAATACTAGAAACAGGCTATGGGGTAATGGGTTAAAACAATCATTTAGACTCAATTATACTAATTTAAACCACTGCTCAATAAATATGCTTTTCAATGTCTTTAATTTATTCCTCCACAGAAGAAACTAGTTTTGCTTTACACAGTCATGAATATGCACCATATGAACCCTAGTCACGCATATATGCGTCATTTGCAAACAGTGTACATGTAAGGAGTACACTTGTCATATGCAAACAGTTGAGACCCTGTTGATCAGGGTCAACACTGTTTGTCATTTTGACATATATTGTAAGAATCAACCCTAAGAGTAAAAAATGGACTAGACTTATCGAAAATTAGAGTTGTCCATTTGAGGTTTCAGAGAGGAAAGGGTTAAAGCCGGCTGAGAGTAAAGCAGAATACACCTTAACTCTTTGCTCCCTAAACCATTATCTAGACTTCCCGTCGACATTTATCACGGGGTTGCATTCGACTACTGTATTCTAGACTGATAGCTGACAGATATAGGTTCATAACTGTCATGACAATTACTACATAACTTGTTGAATGTTAAATATCTATATGCATATTAAAATATCACCTAAAGTAATTGTCGGTCCAGTTTTTTCGAAGATTTTTTTCACCAACAGCTTTGACAACAAATTCGAAATTTTCTTCGACTCCATTACAAAATAAACATAGCTTTTTAGCTCACCTAGGTGAGCTTTTAGGATCGCTGGATGTCCGTCGTCCGTCCGTCTGTTCACAATTGTTCGTTAACACTCTAACGGCTACAAATCTCATTGGATCTTCATGAAACTTGATCACAATGTTTGTCTAGTAGAAATCTAGGCCAAGTTTGAATGTGGGTCATGTTGGGTCAAAAACTAGGTCACTAGGTCAAATCAAAGAAAAACCTTGTTAACACTCTAGAGGCTACAAATCTCATTGGATCTTGATGAAACTTGGTCAGAATGTTTGTCTCATTGATATCTAGGTCAAGTTCTAATGTGGGTTATGTCCGGTCAAAAACTAGGTCACTAGGTCAAATCATAGAAAAATCTTGTTAACACTCTAGAGGCTACACATCTCATTGGATCTTGATGAAACCTGGTATGAATGTTTGTCTCATTGATATCTAGGTCAAGTTCGAATATGGGTCATGTCCGGTTAAAAACTAGGTCACTAGGTCAAATCATAGAAAAATCTTGTTAACACTCTAGAGGCTACACATCTCATTGGATCTTGATGAAACTTGGTATGAATGTTTGTCTCATTGATATCTAGGTCAAACTCGAATATGGGTCATGTCCGGTCAAAAACTAGGTCACTAGTTCAAATCATAGAAAAATCTTGTCAACACTCTAGAGGCTACAAATCTCATTGGATCTTGATGAAACTTGGTCAGAATGTTTGTCTCATTTATATATAGGCCAAGGTTGAATATGGGTCTTGTCCGGTTAAAAACTAGGTCACTAGGTTAAATCATAGAAAAATCTTGTTAACACTCTAAAGGCTACAAATATCATTGGATCTTGATGAAACTTGGTCAGAATGTTTGTCTCATTGACATCTAGGTTAAGTTTGAATATGGGTCATGTCCAGTCAAAAACTAGGTCACTAGGTCAAATCATAGGAAAATTTTGTGTACACTCTAAAAGTTGATTGTGGGTCATGTCCAGTCATAATCTAGGTCACTATAGGTCAAGTTTGCCATGGTGTACCAGGTGAGCGATTTAGGGCCATAGTGGCCCTTGTTACAAATTTTGGTCAGTAACTGAATAACCAAACAGTGCAAATCATTTATATTTAACTGAAACAGAATGAAAGGCAGAGATAAGTGATAACAGTCTTTGATTACAAACATAAAAAACAAGGGTTTCTGTTAAAATTAGATATGAGAAAGTACTGCGCTCCCTCTCTACAATGGCCCTCCCAACAACGAATCCCTCCTCACAATGACAATTGCCGCTGTTCCCAAAACACTTTAATTGCTGCAATATAGTCTCCTTGAAATTGTCGTCTGCTGATCTTTCTCAAAGTTACATATCTGTGGGTATTTTGATAAAATAAATATAATGACGAGTGACAAACAGCTTGAATCAAGATCAGACGCTGCGTGACGTGGCGTCTGATCTGCATTCAAGCTGTTTGCAAATGTAAGCAAAGATTTAATTTTCCCTCCCTATAACGACTCCCTCCAAACAACACACACTCTGTGTTTCCCATTGGGTGTCGTTGTAAAGAGGGAGCACTATAATTACATGTTACTCAGAAGACCAATTTTATCTTGTATTTGTTCCAGAAAGTGGTAAAGATCTACAACGAATACACAAGAGAGGAAAATACCTTCAACCCAATACGAAGCAAGAGACCTATGTCACTACCTAAACAACCAGAGAGAGAATAGTAAGAATTACTCCTGGCAAATCAGGAAAACTGTATACACTTTAACCCATTACCCCATAGCCTGGTCAATTGAATATAGGTGACCACTTTAAGCAGGTTGAAAGTAAAGCAGAATGTGCCTTTTTACACATTCAATTTATTTCTCTACTGAAGAAAAGTGTTCCAATTGATGCAGTCATGAATATGTAATTTATGGAATATTTTCTATATTCTAGTAGATGGTAGCTTAAAGCACATTCTGCTTTACTTTCAACCTGCTTTAAGTGGTCACCTTTCTTCAGAATTAGAAACAGGCTAAAGGTGCATGAAGGTGCATTTTACTTTACTTTCAGCCTGCTTTAAGCTACAATCTACTAGAATATAGAATATATTTCTTTCAATACATATTCATAGCTGCATAAGTTAAAACTATTTTCTTAAGTGAACCCTAACAACAAGTGTTTACAGTGATACCTCTCTATTTATTACGACTACTAAAAGGAAGGCTTATTAAATTGTATAAAAGACAGGTGAGAGCTTAAAGCAAGGAGCTTTCTGGTTTACTGTCACCTTGCTTTAAGCAGTCACCTCTCTCACTTGTCTTTAACACCTATCAATTAAAACAATTAAGTGGTCGTAATAGAGAGGTTTTACTGCATGTCCTGTACAAATGGTGTACCTGTGAAAAGTACACTTTTCCTGTGAAAACAGTGTATAATCCCTGACCAGAGGGATCCTAAAGGAGCCTTCTTATCAGGGTATACACTGTTTGTCACTTTGCAATATATTGTAGCTTAAAGCAGGCTGAAAGTAAAGCAGAATGTGCCTTCAGGCCCATTCTGCTTTACTTTCAATATGCTTTAGGTGGTCATCTGTTTTCGAAAATAGAAACTGGCTATGGGGTAATGGGTTAAGCTGTCAACTGCCTCGAGATAGATCTACATATTTGGCTATAAGTTCTTCGATGATTTTGATTCTGGGTAGAATCCAAAGGTAAAATTATCATTTTCAATATCAACAGGTGAGCAATTTCAGCCCTCTTGTTTGAAGTAACTTCTATTTGTTTGAGATGCCAAACTTTAGACTCATGCTACTATTCTTCTGTATACTATATACTACAATGTAATTCATTACTGAATAGACTGTTTTCTTTGTCACATCCTAAAGTTTTGTTGAGAAATAAGTATTTCTCACATAAATACCCTTGTTTTCTAATATTCTTATCTCCAACATGTGGGAGATCAATTTGATGACGTCACTATAACATCACTATTTATAACGGCGTTTTGACATCACCGGGGTTCCTAAAAATGCCTATTGCTTTGAAAAATAACTTAAATCGTTGGTTATGTGAGAAAAAGAATCTGTCACTCGTCGATGTTTAAGACAAGTTGATCTCAAACTTGTCTAGAATAGAAAAGTTATTCAGCTCGCCAAGGCTCGCTTAATAACATTTCGATTCTTGACGAGTTTGAGATCAGCCTGTCCTAAACATCGACTCATGACAGATCCTATATGTAAGTATTTGAGAAACTGGCATTATCCAGAGCTGTGTGTTATTTTACAGTATTGACCAACTAGTGAAGGATACGGAGGCGGATTGTGACTTCTGTCACTATAAAAATTTCACAGCAAAGGACACATTTGGGCGTGTCGACAATAAACTGTCATACAGCGCCTCCAACACGTTTAAGCTGGACCACTGGCATGCTCTCTTTATGCTCAAACAACACCACCCACTTAACTGGACCAAAGAACAGTTTATGGATCTCATGAATACCACAATGACTTGGTAAGTAAGGTAAAACCTTCACAGGGCTCCAGGTAAGAGGGAGTAAACCGAACAAATCAATCATTTTTGCTCTTATTTCTGGCAGCACAAAATCCTATGGTGTTACTACTCATTAGAATCTTCTCTTTGAGATGATTCTAATGAGTAGTGACATCATAGGGTTTAATGCAAAAATAAAGAATTTATTTTTTGGAATACCCCCTTATATGGAGCCCTGACCTTCAGCTGCCATTCAGTGAAGAAGCATAGAGATAGTTAACCCATTGCCCCATAAATATGCCTTTTTATGCCTTTAATCAATTCCCCTACTGAAGAAAATAGTTCAAATTTATACTTTCACAAATGAAAATCATAAGAAATATTTTCTATATTCTAGCAGAGAGTAGCTTAAAGCAGGATGAAAGTAAAGCAGAATGCGCCATAAGGCGCATTCTGCTTTACTTTCAACCTGCTTTAAGTGGTCACATATCTTCAAAACTAGAAACAGGCTATGGGGTAATGGGGTAATCCATTACCCCATAAATGTACTTTTTTACGCCTTTAATATATTCCTCATTTGTAAAAAATAGTTCCATTTTATACAATCAGGGATATGCGCAATAAAAAATATTTTCTTTACCATATAGCAGATTGTAGTTTAAAGCAGGCTGAAAGTAATGCAGAATGCACCTGAAGGTGCATTCTGCTTACTTTCAACCTGCTTTAAATGGTCACTTATTTTCAGTATTAGAAATAGGCTATGGGTTAATTGGTTAAATAGAGGTTGCATTCTGCTTTACCATCAGCCTGCTTTAAGCTTCTACCTGGAAGGGTGCTTGAAATCCATTTAATATTTATGTCTAGACATATTGATGTTGTGGTTTCTGTCTGTCTGTAGGAAACTTTGTGCAGCTAACTTCTCCTACACCACTGGAAGGATTTGCTCCAAACTTTACACATTAACAACTTGTATGGGAAGATTTTCATGTGATTTGGAATTAGAGCTGCGACCTTTTTGACAAACTTTAAGTTATGGCCCTTTGAATTTTTTCCCTACATAGAATATATAGGAAAAAATGTGTGCAGCTAACTCCTCCTACACTACTGGAAGGATTTGCTCTAAACTTTCACAGAATAATAACTTATATAGGAATATGTTCATGGAATTTGAGCTGCGACCTTTTTGACAAAAGTTATGGCCCTTTGAATTTTTTCCCTACATAGAATATATAGGGAAACAATTTTGTGCAGCTAACTCCTCCTACACTACTGGAAGGATTTGCTCTAAACTTTCACAGAATAATAACTTATATAGGAAGATGTTCATGGAATTTTAGCTGCGACCTTTTTGACAAAAGTTATGGCCCTTTGAATTTTTTCCCTACATAGAATATATAGGGAAACAATTTTGTGCAGCTAACTCCTCCTACACTACTGGAAGGATTTGCTCCAAACTTTCACACATTAACAACTTATATGGGAAGATGTTCATTTTTACAAAGGTTGATAGAGTACCATCTATGGATGTGCATGAAGAGATTCTTTTCCATTTACAAGGGTGGAATATTTCTAAGGGGAGATAATGGTGTGGTGCATTATGTATGGCATAAGCATGTTAGGAGCTATAAGTTAGCCCTTAGTTGACAGTTCTCGTTTACTGTGCTTCTATTGAGGTTTAGATAGAGGTGTTTAACCCTTTCCCCCATAAATACTCCTTTTTATGTCTCTTATTCATTCCTCCACTGAAGAAAATAGTTCCAGTTTATACAATTATGAATATTTAAATAAGATGTATTTTATATTTTCTAGTAGATGGTAGCTTTTAAAAAGCAGGCTGAAAGTAAAGCTGAATGCGCCTTAAGGCGCATTCTGCTTAACTTTCAACCTACTTTAAGTGGTCACATGTCTTCAAAACTAGAAACAGACTATGGGGTAATGGGTTAAAGGAATTGTCTAGGAGAAAGAATTAATTTGTTTATAATTGCGTTTCAGGTTTACGAGGGCACATAAATACGACAGCAAGTATAAGTTCCCATCGCTGATATGGGACTTGCTGCCTCATGCTGGAGCTAGTCAAGTTCACCCCCATGTACATGGGTTTCTGGACATGGGAAGATACTCAGGTAAATTACGATGTACACACTTATTCTTTCCTGTTTTAACCCTTTCCCACATGTAAACAAGCAACCTCTCTCTCTTTCTACATTTCTCTTTCCCTCTCCTCTCTCTCTCTCCCTCACCAATAGTGATTGTATTATTTGTAAAACTGAAGGGGAAGGGCCGATTTTAAGTTGGTAGAACTTGTGGCCCAACCCCTTTTCCTGTAAAACAATTTGGAAATACATGTAAAATATGTTTAAAGGCACAATCCTACTGATATTGGTGTTTCAAACGTGCAATTTTTTATATATGTGCATTTTCTATGTATTAAAACTAAGTGAAATCGCGTGTAAGAAACCTGACATATGCCCCCACTTCGTAAAGAATCTTACCTAAATGTGTCGAATTCTTATCGTGATGGTGTACATTTTAACCGGGTTTGTTTACAAATAATACTAACGGTGGTTCCGATAAAGGTCACGTGATTGATACGGAGCGCGGCGATAATTCATATACACTGTGCGCAAAGCCGAGCGAAGCCGGAGCATTTCCGTAATAATTCGCCTTCGATCGAATGTCAACAAAACAGATTTAAAAGTCGACTTGTTTCCACCAATTTCACGGGGTTTTGTGCAATGTTGCCTCCATAATCATCGGGGATTACTTCTTTTTTATAGGTTTAGATTACGAATGTGCCTACATTTTCAGGTTTTAAAAGTGCGCGATTTTGGCAATTTGACAGTAATGTTGGGACTTAAAACTAAAAAAAAACCTTTCCCACATAGAAGTGCCTTTTAGTGCAGTCAGGTTATTTTTCCACGGAGAAAAATAGTTCAAATTTTATACAGTCAACAGGTGTGAGGTGAGCTTTTGGGACTGACCGTCAGTCGTATGTCGGTATCGTCTATTTACAGTTTGTTTCAAATAACTACTTCTCTGAAACAAAAGGCCCAATTGTATCCAAACTTGATCAGATACATACTGTTATTGTGAGCTTCGAAATTTGAGTGGGGCCATTGGGTCTTGTTGCCATGGCAACCATGCACCATATCTAAAAAAAAAAAAAGTCTACTTGTTAAGAACGACTGGTCTGATTTCAGGTTTGTTCTTACCTTAAGGAGCCCTCTGATCAGGGTCTACACTGTTTGCATAGGACAAGTGTACTTCTTACAGGTATGCTGTTTGCAAATGACGCATATATGCGTGACTAGGGTTCAAAGAGTTAAGCTACTATCTGCTAGAAAATAGCAAATAATTCTTTGTAAAGTAGAACTGTTTTCTGCAGTGGAGGAATAAATTAAATCTGTAAAAAGGGCATATTTATGAGGTAAAGGGTTAAACCAGGGCTCCAGATAAGAGGGAGTAAACTGAACAAATCCAATGTTTTCTCACTCAAATCCTATGGTGTTACAACTCATTAGAATCGTCTCTTCGAGACAATTCTAATGAATAGTAACACCATAGGGTTTAAATGAGAAATAAAGATTTTAGTTTTTGAAAAACTCCTCTTACTGGAGCTTTAGTTAACTCATTACCCCATAGCTTGTTTCTAGTTTTGAAAACAGGTGATCTCTTAAAGCAGGATGAAAGTAAAGCAGAATGCGCCCTAAGACGCATTCTGCTTTACTTTCATCCTGCTTTAAGTTACGTTTGCTTGGATATGGAAACTGTTTCTTATGATACATATTCTTGACTGTATAAATTGAAACTTTTTAATTCAGTGGAGGAATAAATAAAATGCGTAAAAAGGCGTATTTATGGGGTAATGGGTTAAACTATGTTGTTGAATGTTGACAGGTGCTGTAGAGTTGTGGAGGAGAGCTGCTGTGGATTATAACAGTGACAACCCTGATGAAAACTTCTTCTCTGACATCATCCAGATCCACAAGCTATTTGGCTTGACTATAACTTACGGAAAGGCCATTGCTTTTGCAAATTTGGTAAGTATGTGAAAAAAAACCAACTATGCAAATCACCTATATTTAACTGATTTTGAAAATTGGTGACTACTTAAAGCAGGTTGAATGTAAAGCAGAATGCACCCTTTAGGCTTTACTTTCAGCCTGCTTTTAGCAACCACCTGCTAGAATAAAGAAAATTCAATTCAAGGACAGTAGATCTAGTGTGTTTGACTTTTAAAAGTGCTCTTCCTATGTCTCCATTTCTGTAACCTATACAATAAACAAGTCTCTACACAACGCTGTCAGACTTTTAGTGTCATTGGCCCTCCTAAGGTTATATTGGCAGTAGGACTAAAGCTCTCGTGCCAAATATAACAATAGTCGTGTAGTGACTGTATACATAGAGGATCTTACATGAGTGATCATTGTTTATCACTTTTAATAAACGAGTTGATTAAAATAATATGACGCGAGCCTTGGCGACCATAATTTTTTTTAGTCAATGAGTTTATTAAAAGTGATAAATAATGAGCACGAATGTGAGATTCTATTCATCACGTATTTAGTTAATTGAAGCAGCATGTTGTAGTCCCTTTCTTCATATAGATTTTCCGTCCAAACATAACGTTGTTTAAGGTAACTTCATCGCAAATGAAGTCATTTGGTGTTCTGCTACATGTGGCGTTTGTTCATGAACAGGTTGGGCCGGTGTCAGATCAAATTTGGACCCCTGTAAAAAATGGACCCGCGGGTCCATTTTTGATAGCGAAATATGGACCCCCCCTGTAAATTTTGGACCCCCCCATAAAAGTTGGTAATGCTTCTCCCTAATGCAAAATATTGATTACTCCTATCTTGAGGTTGTTATGCCCATTAAAAAAAAATAAAAAATAAATAAATGTGTAGGAGAGGGGGTCCAAATTTGATGGCATCAAAATTGGACTCCCCCCTCGCTTGGCAACACCCAACCATAGGTCATTTGATTTTCACATCAACTTTAATTCTTTTCCATTAGTTGTTTTGTTTAAGTAATGTTTTACTCCTTCCCTGAAGTTACTATGCCATGCAAATTATTTTGGTTGGAGATTGGGGGGAGGGGGGGTCCAAATTTGATGGCGTGAAAATTGGACCCCCCCCCCCCCTCCCTTTTCAACACCCAACCATAAGTCATTTGATTTACACATCAATTTTTATTTTTTTCCATTAGTTGTTTTGTTTAAGTAATGTTTTACTCCTTTTTAGCTCACCTGAGCCAAAGGCTCAGGTGAGCTATTGTGACCGCTCACCGTACATAGTACGTCTGTCCGTCTGTCCATCTGTCCGTCTGTGTCCGTTCACTTTTACTTCAAACGACATCTCCTCTGAACCCGCGGATTGTAGGGCGGATTCAAACTGCTCATGATGTTCCTTGGATGCTTCTCTACAGAAGTTGTTCAAATGAAAGAGAAAAAGCAAAAACTCTGCTTGAAAAAGCAAAAAAGCAAAAAACTTTAAAAAATCTTCTTGCTAAAAACTACTAGGCCCTAAGCTTTGATATTTTTACAGTAGAATCTCCTGGTCGATCCCTCTATAGTTTGTTAAAATGAAATCCCTAGGGTCACACTTGACGCCACCTTGCGCAGTTTAAGTGCTGCTCTAGGCAGGTTTCACGGTATTTTTGATGAAGCAGAACTGTATTTTACCGGAGTTACTCTTAATATACTAAGGGCAAATAGCCAATATTTGCAAACATTTTGGATCCAGATCAGATGCAACATAATCATAATGCTACATCTAATCTGGATCCAACCTATTTGCCACTCATTTACCAACTTAACATTTTCTAAATTGTTTTTTTGTACACTTTTCACATACAGTAGGCTTTAAGCAGACATCATTTCAGTCTGGTAAGGGTAAGCCCCAGAGCTCTAGCCACTGAGGTCAAATATTATGCAACTGGTAGGGAGTATCACAGAACTGGTCATGATCAGCTGAACATGTTGTCTGCTAAAGTTTAGATATGGTTCAGTCTGCTTCATACTTAGAGAAACAGGATCTGGAAGTGATCCACTGACAGTTATGTAATTATGTCTTATGCCATATTTATACATATGTTTAATATTAGTTTTGTCAGAGTTATCTGTATGTCTTTTCATTTTTTCTTGTCCAGGATTCAACCCTTTCCCCCCATATACTGACGTTTGTTAACCCATTACCCCATAAATGTGCATTTTTAGGCCTTTGATTTATTCCTCTACTTAAGAAAATAATTCCACTTTAAACAGTCATGAAAATGTAAGATGCGAAAGTAAAGCAAAGTGTGCATTAACCCTTAGCCCGCCAAATAAATTGTCGTCTGCTATATTTCTCGTCTGCTTCAAGTTTCAAAGTGCTTCAAAGTTGCTCAAAATTGCTGAAAATGTTGTCCGAGTGTCAAACAGCTTGGATCCGGATGAGACGCCGAGTTACTCGGCGTCTAATCCGGATCCAAGCTGTTTGCATATAAAGCTATAGTCGTGAGTGGCAGGCTAAGGGTTAAGACACATTCTGCTTTACTTTAACCTGCTTTAGGTGGCCACCTATTTTCAAAACTAGAAACATGCTATGGGGTAATGGGTAAAATGAAATTGCCTATTTGGAAAGAGCCTGATGAGAGGAAGTGCCATTTGCAAAGGCCATAACTCTGACATCATTGTTTTTTGAGTTATTTCCATTTGTGATATTTTCTTGTCAAGAAGACAACTTCAGTTCTACTGATGCTATTGTAATGAAATTTTATGTATGGAAAGAAACTGATGAGAGAAAATGCCATGCACAAGGGCAGCAATATTTAGTTTTTCCCCTTTTTATTGTCAGGAAAATAATTCCAGTTCTGCTGACGCTAGTGAAATAATTATCATTTATTGGAAATGGAAATAGCTTGATAAGAGGATGTGTCATGGATAAGGGTCATAAGCTTGGCAACAAAATTCACTTTTGTCATGTTTTCTTGTCTGGAAGATAACTCCATTTATAGTTATATTAAAATGTTGTCTTGCCCAGTCAACTTAGGTACAAACTTCAATGTCCTCAGGTGAGTGAATTAAGGGCCATGGCCCTCTTGTCTTAAGTTACTATGCACTGAAAATTATTTTGGTTGGAGAAGGGGGGGGGGGGTCCATCCAAATTTGATGGCGTAAAAATTGGACCCCCCTCCCTTTTCAACAAACAACCATAAGTCATTTGATTTACACATCCATCAACTTTAATTCTTTTCCATTACTTGTTAAGTTTTAGTGATGTTTTTCTCCTAATCTGAGGTTACTATGCGCTGCAAATTATTTCAGTTGGAGAGGGGGGTCCAAATTTGATGGCGTAAAAATTGGACCCCCCTCCGTTTTCAACACCCAACCATAAGTCATTTGATTTACACATCAATTTTAATTCTTTTCCATTAGTTGTTTTGTTTAAGTAAAGTTTTACTCCTTTCCTTAAGTTACTATGCCCTGCAAATTATTTTGGTTGGAGGAAGGGGGGGGGGGGTCCAAATTTGTTGGCGTAAAAATTGGAAACCCCCCCCCCCCCCCCCCCCCCTCCCTTTTCAACACCCAACTATAGTCATTTGATTTACACATAGCCTTAATTGTTTTAGTGATGTTTTTCTCCTAATCTGAGGTTACTATGCGCTGCAAATTATTTCAGTTGGAGAGGGGGGGTCCAAATTTGATGGCGTTACAATTGGACCCCCCCTCCCTTGTCAACACCCAACCATAAGTCATTTGATATTCACATCAATTATAATTCTTTTCCATTATTTGTTTTGTTAGCTCACCTGGCACGAAGTGCCAAGGTGAGCTATTGTGATCGCCCTGTGTCCGTCGTCAAACTTTTTGTTCAAAGATCTTCTTCTAAGAAACCACTGGGCCAATTTCATCAAAACTTCATAGGATTGTTCCTTGTAGGGTACTCTCTCAGATTTCTTCAAATATAGGTAATCCAATTGAAATTGTGGTTGCCATGGCAACCAATTGAAAAAACTTTAAAAATCTTCTTGTCAAAACCTACTGGTCCGAATTGAAAATACTTTTACCCAAATGTGCCATTGGTGACCTTCTATCAGATTTCTTAAAATAATTTTCCTATCTTGAAAAACATGGCCGCCAGTGGGTGGGGCAAAATTTCGTTATGTTGCTGTATAGTAAAAACTTTAAAAATCTTCTTCTCTGAAACTACTGGTTCAAATTAAAAATAATTTAATACAAATGGTCAATTGATGATCTTCTACCAGATTTCTTAAAATCATTTTGTTATCTAAAAAAACATGGCCGCAAGTGGGTGGGGCAAGGTTTCTTTATGTTACTGTATAGTAAAAACTTTCAAAATCTTCTTCTCTGAAACTACTGGTCCAAATTAAAAATAATTTTGCAGAAATGGTCAATTGATGATCCTCTACCAGATTTCTTAAAATCATTTTGTTATCTTAAAAAACATAGCCGCCAGTGGGTGGGGCATGTTACTGTTTAGTAAAAACTTTAAAAATCTTCTTCTCTGAAACTACTGATTCAAATTCAAAATAATTTTACACAAGTGGTTAATTGATGACCCTCTACCAGATATCTTAAAATCATTTTGTTATCTAAAATGATGGCGTAAAAATTGGACCCCCCTCCCTTTTCAACACCCAAATAAAGTCATTTGATATACCCAACAATTTTAATTCTTTTCCATTAGTTGTTTTGTTTAAGTAATGTTTTACTGCTTTACTGAAGTTATTATGCCCTGCAAATTTTTTGTGGTGGGGGGGGGTCCAAATTTGATGGCGTAAAAATTGGAACCCCCCCCCCCCTCCCTTTTCAACACCCAACTATAGTCATTTGATTTACTTTACACATAGCCTTAATTGTTTTAGTGATGTTTTTCTCCTAATCTGAGGTTACTATGCGCTGCAAATTATTTCAATTGGAGAGGGGGGTCCAAATTTGATGGCGTAAAAATTGGACCCCCCTCCCTTTTCAACACCAAACCATAAGTCATTTGATTTACACATCAACTTTAATTCTTTTCCACTACTTGTTAAGTTTTAGTGATGTTTTTCTCATAATCTGAGGTTACTATACGCTGCAATTTATTTCAGTTGGAGACGGGGGTCCAAATTTGATGGCGTTAAAATTGGACCCCCCCTCCCTTGTCAACACCCAAGTCATTGGATTTACACATCAACTTTAATTATTTTCCATTATTTGTTTTGTTTAAGTAATGTTTTACTGCTTTCCTGAAGTTATTATGCCCTGCAAAATTTTGGTTGGAGAAGGGGGGGGGGGGGGGGTGTTCCAAATTTGATGGCGTAAACATTGGACCCCCTTCCCTTTTCAACACCCAACTATAGTCATTTGATTTACACATCAACCTTAAATCTTATCCATTACTTGTTAAGTTTTAGTGATGTTTTTCTCCTAATCTGAGGTTACTATGCGCTGCAAATAATTTCAGTTTGAGAGGGGGGTCCAAATTTGTTGGCGTAAAAATTGGACCCCCCCCCCCCCCCTCCCTTTTCAACACTCAACCATAAGTTTGCAGGGCATAGTACCTCAAGGAAAGGAGTAAAACATTACTTAAACAAAACAACTAATGGAAAAGAATTAAAACTAATGTGTAAATCAAATGACTTATAGTTGGGTGTTGAAAAGGGAGGGGGGTCCAATTTTTACGCCATCAAATTTGGACCCCCGTCTCCAAAAGAAATAAATTGCAGCGCATAGTAACCTCAGATTATGAGAAAAACATCACTAAAACTTAACAACTAATGGAAAAGAATTAAAATTGATGTGTAAATCAAATGACTTATGGTTGTTTGTTGAAAAGGGAGGGGGGTCCAATTTTTACGCCATCCAATTTGGACCCCCTCTCCAATTGAAATAATTTGCAGCGCATAGTAACCTCAGATTATGAGAAAAACATAACTAAAACTTAACAAGTAATGGAAAAGAATTAAAGTTGATGTGTAAATCAAATGACTTATGGTTGGGTGTTGAAAAGGGAGGGAGGGTTCCATTTTTTACGCCATCAAATTTGGGAACCCCCCCCCAAAATAATTTGCAGGGCATAGTAACTTCAGGAAAGGGAAAAAACATTACTTAATCAAAACAAATAATGGAAAAGAATTAAAATTGATGTGAATATCAAATGACTAATGGTTGGGTGTTGCCAAGGGAGGGGGGGGGGGGGTCCATTTAAATTAAGGGCGTAAAAAGGCATATTTATTGGATACGTGGTTAAGCTACCATCTTCTAGGATACATAAAATATTTCTTATACAGTAAATGTTTGTGACTGTATAAAATGGAAATATTTTCTTCAATGTAGGAATACATTGTACAAAATGGAACTACTTTCTTCAGTGGAAGAATAGATTAAGGGCATAAAAAGGCATATTTATTGGGTAATTGGTTAAGCTACCATCTTCTAGGATACATAAAATATTTCCTATACAGTAAATGTTTGTGACTGTATAAAATGGAATTATTTTCTTCAATGTAAGAATACATTGTACAAAATGGAACTACTTTCTTCAGTGGAAGAATAATTTAAGGGCGTAAATAGGCATTTTTATTGGGTAATGGGTTAAGCTACCATCTTCTAGGATACATAAAATATTTCCTATACAGTAAATGTTTGTGACTGTATAAAATGCAAATATTTTCTTCAATGTAGGAATACATGGTACAAAAAGGAACTACTTTCTTCAGTGGAAGAATAAATTAAGGGCGTAAAAAGGTATATTTATTGGGTAATTGGTAAAGCTACCATCTTCTAGGATACATTAAATATTTCCTATACAGTAAATGTTTGTGACTGAATAAATTGGAATTATTTTCTTCAGTGGAAGAATAAATTAAGGGCGTAAAAAGGCATATTTATTGAGTAATGGGTTAAAATATTCATTGGTTTCTTGTTTCTTAACTTTTTATTATGTTTTTTTATCATTCTAAATTTTTGCATGGGGGGGTCCATTTTTTACAGGGGAGGTCCAAATTTGATAGCGAAATATGGACCCGCGGGTCCATATTTCGCTATCAAATTTGGACCCGGGTCCATTTTTTATGGGGGTCCAATTTTGATATGACACCGGAGCCCAAAAAACGATATTTCACTAGTGGATTACGATATTTATAGAATGGCTTTATGCAAGTCCCAGACCGCAGATTATGTGATAAATGTAGTATTTTACCCTTGTCTCGTTTATTTAATCTCACTGCTATAATCTTTATCAACCTTTCACAGCCATAGACAAGTTAAGCAGACTTTGCAGACAGTCTAGATCCAGATCAGATGACACATAACACAACATCTTATCAGGATCCATAATGTTTGTCACTCTTTATTTTAGGAGACAATATGATCAGGATCTTTGTTAATTACAGGTGCCAAAGAAAGACAATGAGGTTGTTGTTATAGGGGAGAAAATGGATGAAGATTTCAAGTCTCTTTGGTATGCTGTAATAAGAGGTAAGCGCTAATCACTGCATACAGTAGTCTGACTTGTCAGGGGTCATTTCAAAGAGCTAATCACTGCATACAGTAGTCAGACTTGTCGGGGCCATTTCAAAGAGCTAAACACTGCATACAGTAGTCAGACTTGTCAGTAGCCATTTCAAAGAGCTAATCACTGCATACAGTAGTCAGACTTGTCGGGGCCATTTCAAAGAGCTAAACACTGCATACAGTAGTCGCTCTTGTCAGGGGTCATTTCAAAGAGCTAATCATTGCATACAGTAGTCAGACTTGTCGGGGCCATTTCAAAGAGCTAAACACTGCATACAGTAGTCCAACTTGTCAGGGGCCATTTCAAAGAGCTAAACACTGCATACAGTAGTCGGACTTGTCAGGGGCCATTTCAAAGAGCTAATCACTGCATACAGTAGTCAGACTTGTCAGGGGCCATTTCAAAGAGCTTAACACTGCATACAGTAGTCTGACTTGTCAGGGGCCATTTCAAAGAGCTTAACACTGCATACAGTAGTCAGACTTGTCAGGGGCAATTTCAAAGAGCTTAACACTGCATACAGTAGTCTGACTTGTCAGGGGCCATTTCAAAGAGCTTAACACTGCATACAGTAGTCAGACTTGTCAGGGGCCATTTCAAAGAGCTTAACACTGCATACAGTAGTCTGACTTGTCAGGGGCCATTTCAAAGAGCTTAACACTGCATACAGTAGTCGGACTTGTCAGGGGCCATTTCAAAGAGCTAATCACTGCATACAGTAGTCAGACTTGTCGGGGCCATTTCAAAGAGCTAATCACTGCATACAGTAGTCCAACTTGTCAGGGGCCATTTCAAAGAGCTAAACACTGCATACAGTAGTCGGACTTGTCAGGGGCCATTTCAAAGAGCTAATCACTGCATACAGTAGTCAGACTTGTCAGGGGCCATTTCAAAGAGCTAATCACTGCATACAGTAGTCGCTCTTGTCAGGGGTCATTTCAAAGAGCTAATCACTGCATACAGTAGTCAGACTTGTCAGGGGCCATTTCAAAGAGCTAAACACTGCATACATTAGTCGGACTTGTCAGGGGCCATTTCAAAGAGCTTAACACTGCATACAGTAGTCCGACTTGTCAGGGGCCATTTCAAAGAGCTAAACACTGCATACAGTAGTCAGACTTGTCAGGGGTCATTTCAAAGAGCTAAACACTGAATACAATAGTCCAACTTGTAAGGGGCCATTTCAAAGAGCTAATCACTGCATACAGTAGTCAGACTTGTCAGGGGCCATTTCAAAGAGCTAATCACTGCTTACAGTAGTCAGACTTGTCAGGGGCCATTTCAAAGAGCTAATCACTGCTTTCAGTAGTCAGACTTGTCAGGCCATTTCAATATTCCTAATACAGTGCTCCCAACCTACAACAGCCCTCACAACAATGATTCCCTCCTTACAACAACCCTTGCCGCAGTTCCCTAAACGGGACAATTATGTCTAATGCTTTTACTGCTGCAATATCGTCTGCCTAAAATTGTCGTCTGCTTTTTTCTCTCACAGTTACATATAAGTGATGATGTTGATAGAATACATATAATAACAATGACAAACAGCTTGAATCCAGACCTGACGCCGCAATGGAGTTTATGTGGCTTGAAATTATTTGTGTTGCATATTAGTAACTTGCACACATAGCAGTGTCATTTAGAAGTATTAGTGTATACGTTTACAAAAAGCTGCAAGGATTTGCAGTTAGAATAGAGCAGATAGCTCTGATATGGGCTTTCTGTATTATTTTTATCATGGATGGAACAACTACAGTCGAACTTCGATATCTCGAAGTCGGTTTTGTCGAACATACCCATATTTCAAAGTTAAAACGTGGCTAAGCCACGTTTTAACTTTGAAATATGGGTATGTTGGACTTAACCGAGCATGAAATAATGCAGTTCATATGTGGAACTATCGGATAGTTGGATTTAAATGAGTTCGAGATACCGAAGTTCGACTGTACCTGAGATTTACATGCAACTTCACTTAATGTGTGTATATTTGTTTTCAGGTTATTTAGATGAAATGAACAAGCAGACTTTGTGCTATAGTTCAGGAGTAGGACTACCTAGCCTTGTGAGTACAGTGAAACCCCTCTTAACCGGAACCTCTAAATACCCGAATTCTCTCTAAACCGGACAAAACCTTTGGTCCCGTTTCCAACCCTTCTTTTGTTTTAGGCCATTACACCATAAATATGCCTTTTTACACCTTTGATTTATTCCTTCACTGAAGAAAATACATTCATGAATATGTATTATCAGTAATATTTTCTATATTCTAGCAGATTATAGCTTAAAGCAGGTTTAAAGTAAAGCAGAATGTGCCTTATGCTATATCCATGACTGTATAAAGTGGAACTATTTTCTTCAGTGAAAGAATAAATTAGAGGCGTAAAAAGGCGTACTTATGGGGTAATGGGTTAATGGATAGAAAAAGATGTTTAGAGTGGCGCTACACGAAATCAATACCAAGAGCTGATCACGATGCCACTTTACTACATTATGAATGTAGCATGTGATTGATAGTTTTAACCCATTACCCCATAAATACGCCTTTTCACGCCTCTAATTTATTCATCCGCTAAAGAAAATAGGTCCAATTTATACAGTCATGAATATGTATCATAAGAAATATTTTTTACATTCTAGCAGATGATAGCTTAAAGCAGGCTGAAAGTAAAGCAGAATGCGCCTTAAGGTGCATTCTGCTTTACTTTCAACCTGCTTTAAGTGGTTACCTGTTTTCAAAACTAGAAATAGGCTATGGGGTAATGGGTAAGTAAAGTAATGGGTAAATTAAGTAAACAGAAAACACGTATGGTATTTATTCATATTGAATGGTTCTAATGCTTGATTTTCATACACGAAACAAAATTTCTGACAAGTTTTTGAATGGCACAATGAAGTCAAAAAGGGATCAAAATATTATATTTATTTGTTATTAAAGCACACTACAGTATCTTGTTTTCAAAACTAGAAACAGGTTATGGGGTAAAGCATTAAGGCCTATTTTGAGAGTAGTTATGGCCTCACTGTATTTCTCATTTGCAATACATTACTCTTGTTTTTGCTACTTCATTAAAGACATTTCCTCAGTCCTTTTAATGGAACCCCCCCATTGTTCTTGATAGGCATGAAAGTAACTGTACAAGCATGCAGTATATGCTATACCAAACTCAGTTTGCCTAGTGAGACCCAGACATACTCATGAAGTTTCCAATGGTTATTTCTAATCAATCTTTCTAATATAACAGTCAGGCCTCGCATGAGACTCTTCAATGATTCACAGTAGTACAGGTATGCACAAAAAGCATGATTGTTTTTGCCTGGGATCTGCGTGACTAGGTGTTATCACCGAAAGTAGATCAGGAAATGTCTTTAACCCATTACCCCATAAATACCCCTTTTCATGCCTTTAATTAATTCCTCTACTGAAGAAAATAGTTCCAGTTCATACTGTCACAAATAAATAATCATATGAAATATTTTCTATATTCTCGCAGATAGTAGCTTTAAGCAGGCTGAAAATAAAGCAGAAATGCGCCTTAAGGCGCATTCTGTTTAACTTTCAACCTACTTTAAGTTGTCACATGTAATGGGTTAAGTGTGATTTATAACAAGAGTCCAGTGTTGTGACATGAGTGTGAGAGATTTTGTATTGTTGTTTGTTTGTCAGGGTGGAAGTGATGGTCCAGATTCTCTCCCTGCCTATCTGAGGATAGTGACAAGAGGTCCGGTGGCAGATGTACGCTCAGATGTCAGCTCTCTAGAACTATTTGGGGTAAGCAGGTTTTGTTAGTGAAATATGATACAGCTTGCACTTAGTGTTTAAACCATTACCCCATAGCCTTTTCCTAGTATTGCAGATATGTGACCACTTAAAACAGGTTGAAAGTAAAGCAGAATGTGCTTTAAGGCACATTCTGCTTTACTTTTAGCCTGCTTTAAGCTACCATCTGCTAGAATATAAAAAAATTCATATTATACATAATGCATAACTAAAAATTGGAACTATTTTCTAAGTGAAGAAATAAATTAAAGGCGTAAAAAGCCGTAATTATGGGGTAGTAGGTTAAATGTGGCTGTTTAGATGAAGGCAAAGCAAGGAAGAATGTAGGAACAGTTTTCTGTGGAGAAGGTTCTTTGTCAGAACAGATTTCTTCTCATCAAAACATTGACATGGAAATCAAAAGGCATTCTGCCCAGCTACTTATATCCAGGAAAGAGTCAATGGATGTATTAACCTAAGTGCAAGGGTAGTGGATATAGGTGGGTACTCTTTGACTAAGATGTGGGTATGTTTTGACTTAGGTATATTTCGACCAGATCTCCCTAATCAGAAGCCAAACTGATGGACACTCATTATGATATTACTTTAGACAACTCACCTCCAATTAAGATTTGAGAGATACTTTAAAAGTAGATGACATTGTTTAACCCATTATCCCAAAGTCTGTTTCTAGTTTTGAAAACCCATAACCAATTAAAGCAGGTTGAAAGTAAAGCAGAATGTGCCTTAAGGTGCATTCTACTTTACTTTCAGCCTCCTTTAAGCTACCATCTGCTAGGAGATAGAAAATATTTCTTATGTTGCATATTTATAAAATGGAACTATTTCCTATCATGGAAGAATATATTAAAAGCATAAAAATGCATCTTTATAAGGCAATGGGTTAACTCTTTGAACCCTAGTCCCGCATATAGGCGTGCTTTTCAAACAGTGTACATGTGAATAGTACACATGTCCTATACAAACAGTGAAGACCCAGATCAGAGGGCTCTGAAAGGAGCCCTCTGATCAGGGTCTTCACTGTTTGTCACAATGCCAAACATTGACAAAAAACAACCCTTTAAAGTCAGGAATGGACTAGACTTAGATGGAAACTGGAATTGTCCATTTAAAGTTTCAGGGAGGAAAGAGTTAAAGCAGATGCCATGGTGATTAGTCACAAAAAAATGATTCGATGCAAAAATACACAGAATAGTTTTTGAGGAATTTTATTTTAGCTATCCATTCCTCGAAACCTGAATGTATCACAAGCAGGGTTTCAGATAAGGGGGAGTAAACTGAACAAATCCAGCATTTTCTCACTTATTTTAGCATCAAATCCTATGGTGTTACTACTCATTAGAATCGTCTCTTCGAGACGATTCTAATGAGTAGTGACACCATAGGGTTTAAAGCAGAAATAAAGATTTTAGTTTTTGAAATACATGTACTCCTTATTTGGAGCTCTGATCATAATGTAAGAATGCTTTCTTTTCAGGCAACCAATGCTAACACAAATCCATTTGAAGTCATAGAGTATATGCGAGAGTCTGTGAAGAAGAAACTACTATCAGCAAGATGATTCAGTGAGGAAGACTTCAGTGGAATTCTTGTGTCATGTCCAGTCAATGCAGTGAAGACAGTTCTAGTACAGTGATACCTCTCCATTACCACCACTTAAACCAAGGCTGATTCATTGTATAAAAGACAGGTGACAGCTTAAAGCAATGTGATAGTAAAACAGATCTTTTTAGCTCGACTTTTTCGAAAAGTCAAGCTATTGTCGTCACCCTGTCGTCTGCATGTATGAATCAAGTTATGCTTAACCCGTAACATGCTTTAAACTCTGGAAAGATACTGGAAATGCTGTTTGTATTTTATGTTAAGAGCTACCTGGGCGGGGACTACTTTTCTAAGGGGTGAAATAACTAGAGGCATACAATGGCCTATTTATTGAGTAATTATGTTATGTACTGTGTTCGCTACTTTGCTCTGATGAGCTGTTTCTCTCTCTTCGTTCATAACTTCATATCATATGTCATACCTCTGAGGCCCTTTTCATAAAACTTCGTACGAAAAATGTTGTCGTAAGTCAGATTATAAAAGTCTCAATTTTTATATATTTCTCCATCTAATCCTATCTTGTGACATCTCATTGGAATCGTCTTTTCAAGACGATTCCAAAAAGATGTCACAAGACAGAATAAGATAGAGAAATCAGAAATTAAATGTATTTAAAGTTTTGACTTAAGACCATTTTTGTCGTACAAAGTTTTATGAAACAGGCCCCTGTTCTTTCTTTTGATATTTTATCTTTTTGGAACCACTGAAAACCAGAGTTAAACCTTTATGATTGTAATTTGCTGTTATTGAAGATTTCCTAGTCCTATTAAAACTGCCTACCATATATAAAATATTTATATTTGTTCCAGTTTGTAGTATGTATTTTGTATAAGCTGCATTGTGAATCAACTTGAAGAGTTGGTTATGAGTAGTCACAACAGGCTTTTAACCCTTTCCCCCATAGAAGGGACTTTTAGCGCATTCAGTTTATTCCTCCGCTGAAGAAAATAGGTCCAATTTTTGAAAATGTATCATAAGGAATATTTTCTTTATTCAAGCAGGTAGTAGCTTAAAGCAGGCTGAAAGTAAAGCAGAATGCGCTTTAAGGCGCATTCTGCTTTACTTTCAACCTGCTTTAAGTAGTCACCTATTTTAAACAACTAGAATCAGGCTATGGGGTAATGGGTTAAAGGCAACATACAGCTGCAGAACGTTGTAGGAAATATGTAATTTATTTAATATTCATTTTATCACATATCACTTGAAAAGCAACTGCTCTAGATCTCTTGTTTGTGCTTGCTTAACTCTTTGCATGCTAGTGGCGGATATATCTACCACAGTGATTGCCTTTGCAAACAGTTTGAATCCAGATGAGATGCCGCGTTACGCGGCGTCTCATCGGGATCCAAACTGTTTGACACTCTGATCATGTTTTGAAAAGAAATGTAGAAAATTATATTTTTAGAACGATAGCAGACGACATTTGTTGCGGACGAAAAAAATTACCCAGCATGCAAAGAGTTAATATGTTGGGTCATAAATTGATAATATGGCTGTTTTGAGTTTTGTGGATATTGTAAAAAAAGTGTACCTTTTCTCCACAGATGCACCTTTGGGTGTTTCTACTTACTAATCATAAATAAATATACATGTAAATATGCATTTATTTTGTTGAACACAGGTGGCAACTTCAAACAAGATGAAAGTAAAGCTACTACAGGAGTTTTCTGCTTTACTTTCATCTTGCTGTAACCCATTACCCCATAAATACGTCTTTTTACATCTTGAATTTATTCTTCCACTGAAGAAAATAGTTCCAATTTATACAGTTACAAATGAGAATCCAAAGAAATATTTTCAATATTCTAGCAGATAATAGCTTAAAGCAGGCTTAAAGTGAAGCAGAATGTGGCTTAAGGCGCATTCTGCTTTACTTTCAACCTGCTTTAAGTAGTCACCGGTCTCTAAAACGAGAAATATGTTATGGCGTAATAGGTTAAGCAGTATCCTGTTTTAAACGTTGGATATACGATAGGTGATTTGCAACTTTCCCTATGGAGGGGAGCTGAATACAACGCTCTGTAACTAGTGATGTGTTTATTATATGCCTTGAATATACAGCAAACAACTAAGTTATTGTTTAAATCATTTTATATACAGAAACTTTTAATATTTGAAGCAGAACCAGATCCTCACCGCTGTGAGTTCGAATCCCAGTAGGGTCATTTGGATTTTTCATGTGGAGAAGCCTTCCGGCTGGCTTGCAGAAGGTCGGTGGTTCTACCTAGTTGCTGATTTGTGCCTGAAACAGTGCATAAAGGACTTCTGGGGTCTTCCTCCATCTATAATTAGCTGGACGTCGCGATATGACTGAAATACTGTTGAAAGCGACGTAAAATCAAAACAAATCAAATCAAAGCAGAACCAGAATTATTTTGTGCCACAAAGAATAACCTGTAACTTGTACACGTATGTGGATTGTATACATGTATGACGTAACGCTTAATCGAAAAAGAGGTCGGGGTAAAATACAAACAGTAAAATACAAGGTGTAAGATACAGACTCTTGTATCTTACTGAACAGATACATGCTGGATAACAAAGGAAGGCATATACATGTAATACAATTTTTCTGTCCTGCTAATTCTCTGCAACCACCTGTTGGAATTTTCTGAAAATCGCTAGGCTACCATACATTCTATGTGTGTTTTGCTCCAAGTTTGGTTATCATGCATTACTGTAGTTTCACTTTTGCTTCTATTTTACAGCGTGATATCTTATTCCAAAGAGTTCTTGTCTTAATTATCATAATTATGATTTACAATGTAAATTTTTGCAATATTCTTTTCTTAAGTTCTACATTTTGAATTTGTTATCATGTTAATACAGCTTTATTGATTGTCTCTTTTAACCCATAACCCCATAAATACGCCTTTTATTTATTCCTCAACTCAAGGAAAGTTTATACAGACATGAATATGTATCATAGTAAATATTTTCTATATTCTAGCAGATGGTAGCTTAAAGCAGGCTGAAAGTAAAGCAGAATGCACCTTAAGGTGCATTCTGCTTTACTTTCAACCTGCTTTAAGTGGACACCTGTCTTCCAAATGAAAAATAGACTTCGGGGTAATGATTGAAGTCTTTACATTTGTTTGTAAGTTTTCTAATACATGTATAATAAAAGGGGAGGTAAAGAGAATCAACTACCAGTTTTACATGATTATTGTGTGATACAGTCAAACCTAATTATCTCAAAATCTCTTAACCCATCCCCCCCAAAATAGGCCTTTTTACGCCTTTGATTTATTACTCCACTGAAGAAAATAGTTCCACTATAAACAGTAATGAATATGTATCATAAGAAATATTTTTTTATATTCTAGCAGATTATAGCTTAAAGTAGGCTGAAAGTAAAGCAGAATGTGCCTCAAGGCACATTCTGCTTTACTTTCAACCTGCTTTAAGTGGTTACCTATCTTCAATATTAGAAACAGGCTATTGGGTAATGGGTTAACCCTTTTCTCGAAGGTCTGTTTCTAGTTTGTAAGACAAGTGACTACTCAAAGCAGTTGAAAGTAAAGCAGCTATCATCTTCTAGGCATAAATTGGATATTGTTTTTCATTGGAGGAATAAATTAAATGCGTTCAAAAGCGTATCTATGGAGTTATGATGTTGAATATATCCATATTTCAAAGTTAAATGTGCAGAAGCCATGTTTTAACTTCCTTTTACAGGTATGTTTAACTATAGTGAGTTCAAAATAGTGAAATTCACCTGTTACTGTATCAAAAAGGGTTAATTCGATTTAAGGCTGAGGACCCCTAATGAGATTAGACCAAAATCGTGATGCAACGTTTAGTGATCAACCATTCTTGTCAACTGTCGGTGCATTCAGAACCATGCTTTAGCATAGTTCGAAATGGTCCGACAGCTGACGAGAGTGGCTGATCGCTCTCCGTAGAGTACTGATACTGGCCTGATCTTATTAGGGGTTATCAACCTTAAAAGAGTTGGAGATACCAAGGTTGGACTGTAATTGTATTGATATTGTCAGTGTGTTCACATAAAACTAGTCTTCCACCATATGTTTATTGGTGCAATTATTATATTTAACACTTTCCTCTAATAACAAAAGTGCAAGTCTTCTATATCAAACTGCTTAACACATTCAACCCTAGCGACGAGTATACTCGTCATTTACAAACAGTGTACCTATGAGGATTACACTTGTCCCATGCAAAGGGCTCCTTAAGGAGCCCTCTGAACAGGGTCTACACTGTTTGTCATTTTGAAATAAAATGTTTAAATTAACCCTAAATAGTCAAACATGGACTAGACTTATTTTGGAATTGTCCATTAAAAGTTTCAGGGAGGAAAGAGATAAAGCCCGATCATAAAGGAACTTTCTGCCTTTCATATTACTGTCACCTGTATTCAACATTATCAATGAATGCTCATTTTTGGCACTACAGCTTTCCCTCTCTACAACGACTTTCTCCTTACAACGACCCTTGTCGCAGTTCCCTACACAGGACAATTATGTCCAACCTATTCACGACTACAATTTAATCTGTTTAAAATTGTCATCTGCTGTTTTTGTCAAAGTTACATAATGGACATTTGACAGAAAAAACTTAATGACGAGTGACGAACAGCTTGAATCCAGATCAGACGCCCAGGTGACACGGTGTCTGATCTTGATTCAAGCTGCTTGCAAATGTTAAACAAGTTCCCTGCCTATAACGACTCCCTCCGAACAACGCACATATTTTTTGTCTCCCATTGGGTGTGGTTGTAGAGAAGGAGCGCTGTATTAATATGCAAATGAGTAGGAATAGATGATGTAATGCAGCTTTTGTGGAGGGAAGATTCTTGTTTTACAGTGTATTGGAAAATGACAAACAATGAAGACCCTGATTACAGGACTTCTGTAGGAGCCCTCAGTTCTGGGTGTACACTGTTTGCATAGGACAAGTGTACTCTTCACTGATGCATTGTCTGTAAATGACGTGAAGATTAGTCATTAAAAGTTTAGGTGGTAACCCTTTACTCCATTGCTTGTTTCTAGAATAGCAAATAGATGCATGACCACTTCAAGCAGGTTGAAAGTAAAGCAGAATGTGCCATAAGACACATTCTGCTTTACTTTCAACCTGCTTTAACCCTTTCCCCCATAGAAGCGCCTTTTAGCGCATTCAGTTTATTCTTGCCATGAAGAAAATAGTTCCAATTTATACATTTTCATAAATATGTATAATACAAAATATTTTCTATATTCTAGCAGATGATAGCTTAAAGCAGGCTGAAAGTAAAGCAGAATGCGCTTAAAGCGCATTCTGCTTTACTTTCAACCTGCTTTAAGTGGACACCTATATTCAATACTAGAGATATGCTATGTGGGAAAGGGTTAAGCTATCATCTGCTAGGATTTAGAAAATATTTCTTATGGTACATGCTCATGACTATAAATTGGAACTGTTTTCTTCAATGTAGGAAGGAATTAAATGTGCTGAAAGGCACTTCTATGGGAGAAAGGCTTAAATCATAACACAGATAACCATGTAGTGTTTTAAATGAAAACTTAACATCGAATAATCCCTGCCCTGCATACCTTATTATTGTTGTTGTGTCTTAATAACGGCTTTATATTTTATTTATCTTCAAACACCTAATGTTGTTGAACAAAGTGATACAATGTTTTGTGTGGTTTGTATTTGATTGAGCCCATTACCCCATAGCCCAGTTTCTAGTTTTGAAAATAGGTGACCACTTAAAGCAGGTTGAAAGAAAAGCAGAATGCACCTTGAGGCGCATTCTGCTTTACTTTCAGCCTGCTTTAAGCTAACATCTTCGAAAATAAAAAAAATATTATCTATTGTACATTTTCTTCAATGGAGGAATAAATTAATGGCGTAAAAAGGCGTATTTATGGGGTAATGGGTTATTGTTGTTATTTTTGTAACATTATGACAGCTATGATCAAAGTATTATTTCTCATACAATATATGAATAAATGGATCAACAAATAAATCCAGTTCGTTTTTGTCTGACACCTTTGGTAAAAGAGGATTGAAATATTAAAATCTAGGTAGTCCTCAAATGTGGGTCATGTCGGGTCAAAAACTAGGTCACTAGGTCAAATCATAGAAAAGCCTTGTAAACACAATGGATACAAGATTTTGCTCATAATCTTTAAATGAAATGGTTTGTGTGTTGCCCTAGAAGAAATCTAGGTCAAGTCTGCATAAGAGTCGCCAGTGAAATTTCGAATTGAAAGTTAAAAACCTTCTAGAAATAATATTTTTGACTATATCTTAATGAGATTTTGTCAATGTTATGTCCTTGATAACTTTTAGGTCATACTTGAATATAGATTATGTTGGGTCATAAAATAGGTCAGGAGGTCAAATTAAAAAAAAAGCTTTTTGCCAATCCAGTGGCCATATTTTAGCCCAATCTTCTTGAAACTTGCTTAGAAGGATTATCTTGACAAATGCTAGGCTTTGTGTGAATATGGGCAACATAAGTTTAAAATGTAGGTCAGAAGGTCAAAGCATAGAAAAAGCTTCTAAGCACTGTATAAGTTATATTGTTAGTCCTAATTTCACACAACTTGCTCAGATATATCACCTTGACAACATCTAGGCAATTTACTAATATGGATACTTGGGGCCAAAAAGTGGGTCAGTAGGTCAAATCATAGGACCCACATATTTTGCCCTTATTTCATGAAACTAGCTCAGAATAATTCTTATGACAAAATCTAGGTAAATTGTGAGTATGGGTTATGTCTGAATAAAAAGTAGGTCAAATCATAAAAAAGGCTTCTGAACACTTTGTGAAACTTGCTGAAAATAATCACCTAGGCATTGTATGAATGTGAGTTTTGTCAGGTCAAAAAGTAGGTCATATTCGAATCATAGGAAAGGCTTCTGAACCCTCTAGTTCATATGGAGTACACAAATCAACATTATCCTGACACATTTGCATCTTGTGACATTAGGGGCTAGTGGGGGTATAAATCACATTTAGTGATAAAGTCTAGTTAAATCTGGGAACTTTGTACTCTGGTGAGCGCCTTAGAGCCCATTAGGCTCTTGTTTCAATGAAGTTGTCCTCTAGAATTATGCGTTTTTTTCAACAGGTTCTAGTGTAATACGTCCAGAACTGAAGAAGCCAGATCCATTACATTAAAGTGTGCAGACATGTCCAAATGAGCATGAACGATAGCCGAAACGCTAACATGTGAACTATCTTATGTATTTGCTATTTCTTCAACCTGAATGTATTGCTATTTCTTCCACCTGAATGCGTTTGTCCTAGTACACAGATCCCACACTGTCTGGCACATTTCATCATTGGTGGCATCTAGTGGGTGTCCGGACCTTGTTTCGTCTTCTAAATACGCCCTACTGCGTTTGAATTCTTCAACCCAGAATTTGACTTGAGCATATGATTGTTTAGAAGACCCATAAAACCAACAAGCTCGCTATAAATTGCATTGCCTGTTTTCCTCTCAAAAACAAGTAGCTAATTACAGCATGGCGCTCCAGTTTTGACAAAATACAAAGACGGTGAAACTACACCCCGTGCTTACTGAACCATTCCGCTAATGGTTGAACTGTTTGTACAGTGTTCCCTCCCTACAACGGCACTCCCAACAACGACTCCCTCCTTACAATGACCGTTGTCGCTGTTCCCTAAAGAGGACAAGTATGTCCAACCTATTCACGACTGCTATGTCGTCTGCTATTTTTCTCAAAGTTACATATTGGACAATTTGACAGAAAAAAAACTTAATGAGAAGTGACAAACAGCTTGAATCCAGATCAGACGCCGCGTTACGCGGCGTCTGATCTGTATTCAAGCTGTTTGCAAATGTAAGCCAATTTCCCGCCCTATAATGACTCCCTCCGAACATCGAACATAATTTTGTTCTCCCATTGGGTGTCGTTGTAAAGAGGGAACACTGTACTTTCAAAATACACGAAATATTTTCAACTTAAAACAATAATATTTGACGCTGCGTTACGTCTGATCTGGATTCAAGCTGTTTGAAAATGCAAGCAAAGTCTTATTTTTCCCTGCCTATAACAACTCTCTCCGATCAACACACGCAATCTTTGTTTCCCATTGGGTGTTGTAAAATTAAAAGTAAATTAGTTTATCTTTGCCAAAGGTAAGCCCGGCATGCCTGGTGAAAAAAATCGGTCTATATGTTGATTAACGAATACTCTTTGTGAACGAGATTGTAAGAATCTTGGCGGTTTTAGGCCGAGTCTGTGATAGAGATGTTTGTTGTGGCTGACTCAGTGTAAGGAACGAATTCTCTGTGGAAAGGAGATTGCTCTGCAACGGACTCGGCGTAAAATGCATAGATTATCGGCTTATTGTTCATGTAAAATTATAAGGAAACGCAACTCCCTTGTCTTTCGTTATGTCGGATTTAATGCCATTTATTCCCCGGATATTGAAATGAACTCTCCCTGTATATTTGCTGGACTATTTCACTGTAGGTATACAAGTGGTGATCTAAAGACTCTGCAGTATGTGTCCATACAGAAAAATAATTGATATGATATAGCAAACAGTGTAGACCCTGATGAGACACCGCGTAACGAAGCATCTCATCAGAGTCTACACGGTTTGTCAATATGCAAACATTTGGAGCGACTTCTAGAGTAATTGTTATCATTTGAGATGCAATTTTATTAGGGAGCATTTCGGTTTTTAGAGGGAATAGTTCACTTCAATTTTATTTCTAACAAGCGATATGGATAGGCATCACATCTACCATCAAAATTTACCAACTCTTGGATATCACTTTCACTATCCCCTGAAACTTCCAATGGACAAATCCAGTTTACAACAAATGCTTGTCCATTTTAGACTATTTAGGGTTGTGGTTTTTTTTTTTATAATATATTGCAAAATGACAAACAGTGAAGTCCCTGATTAGAGGGCTCCTGTAGGAGCTCTCTAATTAGGGACTTCACTGTTTGCATTAGACAAATGTACCCGTCACATGTACACTTTTGGTAATGGACGCATAATGCGTCACAAGGGCTCAATGAGTTAATCAAGGCTGTCGCTATAGGGAGTCTAAAGATTTGATTTGATTTGTTTTGATTTTACGTCGCTTTCAACAGTATTTCAGTCATATCGCGACGTCCAGCTAATTACAGGTGGAGGAAGACTCCAGAAGTCCTTTATGCACTGTTTCAGGCACAAATCGGCAATTGGGTAGAACCACCGACCTTCCGCAAGCCAGCTGGAAGGCTTCCCCACATGAAAAATCCGAACGACCCTACTAAGTCAGCCTAGACTAAAACAGTTGGCCATAAGGTTTCCTTACTGTTCCAATAAATCCTATACAGGTTCTATCATTGTGTGTGATTTTGTTCTCTGATGAATAAGTACTAAAACAATAACTTTTCTAAATATCTTTTTATTTAACAAAGTACCACAATGAATACAACCTTGAATACATTTCATCGTGTTAATTTGCATGGTTTTACTGATATGCTTTTCACAACAATGTTACAAGAGCAATGTACATATATCCTGAATGCGACATTTCTCACTTTCAAGACCTCACATATACAGTCAACTGGCCAACCTTTTCAGCACCACTAGCCTTTCTAATGTCTAGGTTTAACCCATCCAAGCCTATATTGTCTTATATTAACCCATTTGTGCCCACGATCTCATATAAGGGACATAGGCAAACAGTGTAGACTCTGATCAGACGCCGCATTATGCGGCGTCTGATCAGAGTCTACACTGTTTGCTGATAGGAATTTCATTATAAAACAAAATGAAAACGAAAATTTTGACCAGGCATCCCTTTGATAAAAAAGACTCATCCAATATATTGTATAATTATGGAAGAATCCACTGGGCGCAAAAGGGTTGAGTGGACATTAGCAAACAGTGTAGACCCTGACGAGACACCGCGTTATGCAGTGTCTCGTCAGGATCTACACTGTTTTCTGTATTATATGAATTATTTTGCTGTATGGAACTCACTGCAGTGTCTTCAGATCACTCGTGTTTATCTACAATGAAATCTTCCTGCAAGTATACAGGGAGAGTTCATTGCAATATCCTGGGGCCCGTTTCATAAAAAATCTTACGACAAATGTTGTCGTAAGTCAAAACTTTAAGATACATTCAATTTTCTGATTTCTCCATCAAATCCTGTCTTGTGACATCTTTTTGGAATCGTCTTTTCAAGACGATTCCAAAAAGATGTCACAAAACAGGATTAGATGGAGAAATAAATAATAATCGAGACTTTTATGATCTGACTTACGACAACTTTTGTCGTAAGAAGCTTTATGAAACGGGACCCAGGCATGCATGGCTTAATGCAAGTCAAAAATAAAACAAATGCTCCAATAGAAACATTGTGCCTTCTTTAACCATGTTTTAACCAATTGTTCTTTAGTGACTTGTCTATACGTTCGTCACAAGCAATGTATCTGTGAAGAGTGCACATGTCCTAAGCAAACAATTAAGAACAAGATCAGAGATTTACTCCTGTTCAGATCCCACTGACGCAGGGTCTGCACTGTCTTTCGTTGTGCAGAAGTTTCGAGAGTCGAACTTTCTTTTTTTTCAGTGAATACTTCACAAAAGTTTGTTTCTAATTCATATGCACGCTCATCATGAACTGGGTGTACAATGAATAAAAAATATATTTGACAGTACGAAACTTTGCCCATTTTATCCCCTCTATCAAACTGTATTGCCCATTAGATGACATTTAATATTTAATACACCTTACTTTGAATTACAATGTTAGTCTTCCATAGACCAAAATGTAATATTTTTCATATTATTACATCTATCCAAAAAGTTCACTGTCACTCTATGACATTGCTATCTTAGCTATGTGACATTCTTTTGCTATGCAACATTCTTTGCAATATCGCATAGGGGCAAGTAACTATAATGTCTCTTGATCTCTGTCACTATATGACATTGCTGTCTGAGATGTATGACATTCTTTTGCTGTGTGACATATAAATATTAGATGGCAGTTTGCTTGACATTCAAATTGTCAACCCGAGAAACAGCATGTCACCCCGAGGCGTAGCCGAGGGTGACATTCTTGTTTTCGAGGGTTGACAATTTGAATGTCACGCAAACTGACATCTAATATTTATTTTATTACAACGAGCTTATCAACCCTGGCTTTGGAATCGTTTTATTCGTCTTTTATAAAATGTGTTGTGAATACGAATTTAGCGCGGACATGTACATAACACGGGAAATGACGTCGCCGTCTTACGACGTCACATTGTTTATAATTTTATTATATGCCTTCGTATGATATCGAGCTTTTTCGCGTGTATCTGCAGAATAAAATACAAGAGTCTGTATCAGCCACCTTGTATCAGCCACCTTGTATTTTACTCCAACCTCGTTTTCGATTTAGCGTGACGTCGTTTACTTTCAGGTACAAGTCCCGTGTTAATCTTTGTGGCCTACAATAATTCTTTGTTCTGCTTCAAATAACTAATGGTTCTGGATATAAAATTATTTAAACAAGTTTTTAGTTGTTTCTGGAGTGTATTCAAGGCATATAATAAACACATTACCAGTTGACAGTCCGATACAGAGTGTTGCATTTAGCTCTCGGCGTTTTTGGCGGAAACAACCGATCAGACTCGCGCCAAGGCGCTCGTCAGATCGGCTATTTCCGCCAAAAACGTCTCGAGCTAAATACATCACTCTGTATCGGACTGTCAACTGGTAATGTGTATATATTACAAGAAACAAAGAAGAACTTTATGATAAGTAAATTGAAGAAACAGCGTCTTTACATTGTCTAGGTGGCAAATATCCTCTTCCGAAAGGGTGGCAAATCGTTAAGGAATGGACAAAAGGAAGCAACTTGTACAGAAAATGCCAAAAGTTGCTCAGAAGTTACCACTCTTTAAAACGTTCCAATGTATCCAATAGCGAAAGTCATGTCAATGCTGACAGTACGTTTTCGGACGGAGTAAAAAAGTAATGTCCTTTAGAGTGACGTCACAAAAAGAATATCATAAAGAGTGACAGTATATTTTGAATAGATGTAAAAGACATGCAAAATGTTAACTGTAGGTCTATGGGAATTTAACATTGTAACTCAAAGCGAGGTGTAATAATTTGAGATGGCACATAGGTGCAAGTCACTCTAATGTTTCTTGATTTTCTTTCTGTATTATTAAGAGCGCTTTGCTTCCAATTTTAAAAACACGACTGAGACGATTCCAAAGACATGGTTGATAAGCTGGGTGTAATAAAATGAATATTAGATCATTTTCGATGGCAGTTTGCGCGACATTCAAATTGTCAACCTCGAAAACAAGAATGTCACATTCGGCGTCGCCTTGGGGTGACATTCTGTTTCATTGACAATTTGAATGTCGCGCAAACTGACATCTAATATTTATATAATACATTTTTGGTCTGCGAACTTTATCTTTTGATAGAGAAGTTTTGCTGAACGGTTATATTCAGACACTAGGCTGAGTTGTGTGTAATCGTGTCAAGTCCATAGTAAGGTTTTAACCCACAACACTTTATCCTGGCACCAGGTTAACAAACCTTGATACTGTGATACAGGACTTTATCTAAACCTGCTTTAAGCAGTCATCTGGCTATTTTAACTGGGTCAAAATTTCAAGCACCACCGGTTTGCTATCCCTTTACCACATGGCCTGTTTCTAGTTTTGAAAACATGTGACCTCTTAAAACAGGTTGAAAGTAGAGCAGAATGTGCCTTAAGGCACATTCTGCTTTACTTTCAGTCTGCTTTAAGCTAGGAGTAAGAACTTCTTTCTTATGATTCATTTTCAAGACTGTATAAATTGGAACTATTTTCTTCAGTGGGGGAATAAATCAAATGTGCTAAAAGGCGCTTCTATGGGGGAAAGGGCTATAGACTTAGGCAAACGAGGTGTCTGCAGCAGCGCTGTCTGGCTTGACATGTTTCCTCGGTTTCGGTTTGGGTGGTTTGTGGTCCAAAGTTTCCTTCCCTTGTTCCCCATCCTCTGATATCTGAAACAAGAAATATCTTTTAAATAGATATTCAGCGGAATGGGTGGTGGAAGAGATGCTGTAGATGGATGTGCACAATTGTATGAAATTGAGTTTTTCAAAGAATTGTAATTTCTTAGATTGAAACGCAAAAAATACAAATATACAATGGAAACAGTTACTTTTATTTAAAAGATGGCATAATTCTAACTAAAAACCTATCATATACAGAAATGCAAAACAATAATTTAACCCATGGCCTAGCTATTGTTAGGAGATCCTCAGATTAAACTATCGTTCTATATATCAAACTCCATTCATAGAGTTTCTTGAAACAAGCTTTAACTAAATAAACTACTGTGAGCGAGTTTGGCTGCCCTACTAGGGTATACTGTAGTAACTAGAGTAGCACCTAAACGAGCGGGGTTCCTACCCTAGTTACTCTTCACCGCTACTCTATTTCAACCCAGCTCAGCATGGGGGTAGATATATGACGGCTTAAAATTAATAAAATTTCGTGTTGTTAAAAAGAACAAAATAAAGACATCAAATTTTAAACTAATCCCTGATTTATGTCGTGAACAAGGATGGGTTATTACTGTTAACCATATTTCAAATAATTATCAATTTTTTTCCAATCAGTCTGAGCGATACCGCACAATTACCTCGCGCAAACCATGTCTTGCTTGAATACAAATAAAACAGAAATTCTCAAATTTGTTGGAACAAATTTACTATAAATGTCTCGCTGAAAGGTTGATCTTTCAGAAAATGTTCACCTTTATAAAATCAGACCATTCAATGAAAAGTTATCGCTCAAGTTAACGTTCATATTCCTAAGCGTACTCTAATGGACTTGTTAGAAAGAATAATGCATTTGCAATTCTGTGAAGAGAGGCGAACATCTATTAATTCAGTAGCTGGACCATCTAGACGGGGTAGAAATAAGCTTGGAGCATATATATTATTAAAAACGGAGTATGAGACAGAATTTTACTGATTATGCCATTAAGACACAGGGCTGCTTTTAGCAAATTTACATGTGGTGTCGCACCCTTACGTATAGAAACGGGTAGATACGAAGGTTTAGATGTTAACGATCGAAAATGTCCATTTTGTTTTGAAATTGAAGATGAATGTCATGTTTTGTTCGACTGTTTTCTTTATGACGATTTATGAAAACCACTCTTTGATCAGGCCGAAAAAGTAGCCGATGATTTTATAATTATATATATATATATATGTATGTCTAAAATAGAAAAGTTAGTATTCATTTTCACTAAATCTGATATGTGTAGGATAAGTGCCAAAACCTGTTTTAGTATTTTTCGTCGTCGAAGTTTTTATCTTTGTAAATAGTTAGTCATAAAGAATTTTTAATATGCTGTTTTACGGTCATTATTGTACAACAATATCAGTATTGCTCAGTAAATGCACATGTAGTGCTTTGTTTTACTATAGGTATATGTACAGTCTTTGTCAATTCTTTTTATCTCAAATCTAATATGGGATATAGATATTTCTTAACTTTGTAATAGTACCATATCCTTTAATTGTTCACCTTACTTAGTGTAATTTTAAATAGACACTATGTTTTATTACAAAAGTACTTTGATCATATGATTGATAGCGGCTGTATATATCTTAGAATTTATAAATAAAATAGGTAATATGGATTTCAAGTTAAAATTTGCAATGAATATGATTGTGATAATTACATTATGCATATAGTCTCTTATAATTTTTATTTGAATGGCATGGTTTTTCTGTGAATTGAAATAAATGTTGTATGTATTTCATGTTAAAATCATGATGAGACTCTAATAAAAAAATAAACTACAACTCAACTATCAGTACTTTTTCAAATGCCCCCCGTAACAAGTGGCCACACCATAGAGTGTTCTTTGGTGTGAAACATTCAAACTTAACAACCTAACGTTCGTATGGTGTCAAACCTATCCTAATGTGGGGCTAAAAGTCCAAAATAACTGTCTTGACTGAGTTTGTAACAATTTGAAGAAATACTGTTGAGCATCTATCTAACAGTTAGTTTAACCATATTGTATTTCAAATTCCATGAAAACGGGTGGGACCACAAGTTCTACCAACATTACTTACGGCCCTCCCCTAGATTAGTTACGGCCCTCCCTTATCATAACTACAGCAATAACCGACGAACAAGGCTCGTATTCTGAAACATTCTAAGAATTTTGGTTTAGAATTTCTAACTCTTACATTTTCCGCTTAGAAAAAAAATGATTTTCTAACTTTTCCCCTAAGAAAATACTATAGTCTAGGCAGTAAAAATCTAAGAGTAAATAAAAAACGGCCGTTGTCAAGGGCATTTTCAACTCTTCTCGCATATTATAGTTAACACGAGATTTATCGTTTGTTGTAATTACTTGTTATTTGCGGTGTCGTTGATGGGTTTTTTCTCATTTGTAAATCATCATTTTCTAAATGTATTTCTGAAAAGTGGCTGATCGTTCTAGAAATGGTTTTCATGCTTCTGCACTTTTCTTGATATTTGAAGAGTTTTATGAAAATGTCATGCAGGTTCCTGTTTTACCCATATCATGCTCAATTACCGTCTGTTGCAAATACAGTATCTACGGAAAAACACACCATCGATTTTATGCTTTCCAAACTTAAGAAAAGTAAAAATATGACTGGCCAAAAAGTTTGGATCCAGATCATACGCCGCGTAACGGGGCGTCCTATCTGGATCTAAACTGTTTGCAAACAGTTAGCAAATATTAACCCTATAATATTAGTGTTGGCGCAGGCTGACAATAAGAAGGAAACCTTCTAATTGAAGAACTTTACATTTTCTTTTCAGCATGCTATTATTTATATTAAAAAAGAAACGAATCTATGAAAAAAAGTTATGTGGTTTGAACCTGTTACCCACGACGTGCTAGTCCGACTCGTTCACTACTGAGCCACGGAGACTTCGTTGCGCTATGGCTCGCCAGTTTGATATAAATGTGTTAAGAAGAAAAAATAAGCGACAAGGAGAAAAAATAAGCCTCTAGGAGATATATAAAGCCACGAGAAGGGGAAAAAAGTCACAAGAAGAAAAAAGCGACAAGACAAACAAAAAGCCACAAGAAGGGAAATAAGCCATAAGAATAAATAAAAAGCAACAAGAAAACTAAAAAGCCACAAGAAGGGGATATTTGCCACAAGAAGAAACAAGCGACAAGAAAAACAAAAAGCCACAAGAAGGGAAATAAGCAACAAAAATTAATAAAAAGCGACAAGGAAAACAAAAAAGCCACAAGAAGGGAAATAAGCGACAAGAAAGACAATAATCCACAAGAAGAATAAAAAGCGACAAGAAAAATAATCAGCAACAAGAAAGGAAATAAGCCACAAGAAGAAAAACAAGCGACAAGAAAATTAATTAGCCACAAGGAGGGTAATAAGCCACAATGAGGTTAATAAGCCACAAGAAGTATAAAAAGCGACAAGAAAATCAATAAGTCACAAGGAGGGAAAATAAGCCTTTATTGGTGCGATTTCAACCATAATAAAACTCATCCGATACCTTATAGTAACATGCAATCTGAGCAAGTTTGAAAATGAATGGATAATATTTGTGACCTATATAGTGTAAACACTAAACATGTTGAGGAAGGACGACGCACAACAATTGGCGGACATTCAAGTTTTACCGAATCTATAGTTAAGTCATAAAATATCACTAATTGTGTTAATAGTTGCGTAATTACAGAATAATGTTCCACAATTATAACAAACTAATCAGCCAAAGTTCAACGAAGTCGCCGTGGCTCAGTAGGGAACGAGTCGGACTAGCATGTCGTGATTATCAGGTTCAAAACACACAGTGTGCGATTTTTTCTCATATATTTCATTTTCATAGATTCGGTTATTTTTAATATAAGTTACTGCTAAAAGCATGCTGAAAAGAATAAATTCATTGAATAAAAATCGCTTATAATCCAAAGATACGTTTAGCGGAGGCTTTTGAGCCGTTGTTTGTGTTTGAGTAGCTTCCTGAAATTCGGTCAACTTCGGGGCGGGGTAACGTCATTACAAAAGACTGAGACTACTGTTTAAGACGCTGTTACCTACGGTTTTCACCGCAAAAACGTGGGAAAGATCTATATATATTCAAAATCTATATTTGAGTAATAAATGATCACTTTATGTACCAACATTAGCGTAATTACATAATTCTTTCCACAATTATAACTAACTTATCAACGAAGTCGCCGTGGCTCAATAGGGAACGAGTCGGACTAGCAAGTCGTGGGTAGCAGGTTCGAACCACACATACTACGAATTTTTTTCTTAACGCCTCTTTTTCAATAATCAACATTATTTTCATATATTCTTTTCTTTAAATACAAATAACTGCTTAACCCTTTCACTGCCAAATTTTTCGTGAGATTTTACCTCCTTCATAGTTTCAATGACGTCTGTTTCAATTTTGTTGTCTGCAATATCGTTTCAAAGTTAATTAACGCAGTATGACTGACAAAATTTCTATACGAGTGCCAAACAGTTTGGATTCTGATCAGACGCCGCGTCAAACAGTTTGGATCATGATTAGACGCCGCGTGACTCGGCAACTGATTAGGATCCAAACTGTTTGAAAACGCGCCATTGAGAGTGAAAGGGTTATTAAAGCATGCTGAAAGTAAAGTAAAAGTCTCCAATTAGAGGGTTTCCTTCTTAATGTCATCCTATACACAATATAGATCCAGGTCAGGATCGCGGCGTATAATTAGGATCCAAACTGTTTGCAAACACGCTTTTAAACGTCATTGAGAGCGGAAAGGTTAAAGCATGCTGAAAGTAAAGTAAAAATCTCCAATTAGAAGGTTTCCTTAGCTTAGAAATTTGGCAAATAACATCATATTTAGGTCCTTTATCAGGTTTGTTCAAATAATGCCCCTGGGGTCAAATATAGCCCCACTCGGGGTCCACAGTTTTACATAGAGATATTATAGTGAATTTTTCAAAACTCCTTCTCACCTAAAACCCTAGTACTCAGTGCTTAGATATTTGGCAAATAGCATTAAGTTTGTTCAAACTATGCCACTGGGCTTAAAGTTGGCCCAGCCCCAGGGGTCACAGTTTTACATAGAGTTATATAGTCAAATTTTCAAACATCTTCTCTGAAACTAATATGGATAGAACTTTGATATTTGTTATGGTGACTATTTTAGATGTCGTTTCCCAGTTTTGAATAAATGATTCCTGTCTGTTGCAAATCTAGGTCACAGGAACTAAAAATAGAGGTTTTTTTTCTATGAAACTTAAAATAACTCTTCTTGTCTGGAACCCTAGTACACAGAGATTAGATATTTGACACATAGCATTTGCTACAGGTCTTGTATCAAGATTGTTCATATTATACTCCTTGGGTAAAAAATGACCCGCCTCAAGACATAAATAATTATCTCCATTTTGTCAGCTATTCTCAGGTGAGCGATATATGGCCCATGGGCCTCTTGTTCTGCAGATGACTAGTTTGCAGCAGATGACTATTCGGCATGACAAGGGATAAACAGCAACCTGCAGGATTTTTTAAAAAGCTTATCAAATATCAAGAAAGAGTAGAAACATGAAATGAATTTCTAGAACTATCAGCAACTATTTTCGATCAATTTCGTTCAGATTTGCTGATTGTATTTCCAAGATGCAGTACAGTAGAAATGCAAGATGTGTTACAGGTAAACTGTCACCTGATTGCAAGACGCAGTACAGTGATTGTAGAATGAAATTGTCAAATTTACAAAATGTGCAACTGTTTCGCTAACACTTGGAGAAAATCCTAAGTTATATCTGTAGAGGAGAAAAAGTTACACTTTACATATATATAATGCACATATTCGACCAATTTGTGCAAACTCCGCACTCGTTGGCAGTGATCGGGCAGACAAAACTCTAATAATTCACGAACCAATTGACGCTTGATCACATAAAAGAAGAGGCTTGTTTGCAACCGGCAGAAATTAGTTCTGATTCGGTACGATTAAATGTTTGATACTTTAGTGTTGCAATAATTGTGTAATAGACGTACTTATTAACTGGTCTGACATTGTTTTCATCAATTTACCGTTGATTCCGAATCACTTTCGGCCAATATCCGGTGTACGATGTATACCAGTGATCATATGAACAGGTTTTTTAACAAAGCCACGGCAAGCGGCAACATAATACGCCCGTCATATCCTGTCCTAATGTAGTAATATTGAGCGTATGCCTATAAAAACCACCAGACCAGCACCAAAATCAATAAGGGTCTTTCCTGTATGATGATAAAGCTATGAAATCTGGTTTCAATAAGGTAAACAGACGTTAAGTTATCATCCCGAAACTATATATATAAGTATGTAAAGGGAAATGAGTTCAAATAACTGGTATAAAAATCATCAGACCATAAACAAAATCAGTACGTGTCTTATGACTTACTATAAAAAATGGTAATAACTAAAGTTGTTGTCCGGAAACATTTTTTTTTTAATTTTGTATATAAAAGGGCTTTATTCCAATAAAAATTGTCAGACAAGAACCCAAATCAATAGGTGTTTTTCCTGCATGAAAAAAAGAATAAAGTATTAAAGGGAAAGGGATAAACTTACAGTTTCAAGCAAGTCCTCATCAGAAATCGATCCTTTGTTTCTGTTTACAAGATGTTGCCCGTCACGTTCCGGTGACCTCAAGCTAGAGTCATGAACTACTTCCTTGCATTCGGTGGCGCTAAGAAGTTCCTTTGAGTCACGTGATACATCCGTACTGCTCCGCGGCGAAAAGTAGTCCACGGGATCCGATCCTCGATTGCTAAACTGAAGCGTGCAGTTGCATTGTGGAAACTCCCCTGTATGTTTTGTGATTTTCTCTATTTCTTTGAAGATATAATTGTAGTTTTTAACCTTCAAAGCTGATCTTACCTTTTCAATGGCAAGTTTTCTATGTTTTTTCTCTTTAAGACCATTCACAGATTTCATCACACGATTCCATAGATCTTTTTGGGCACCTGCGGGTTTACTGTCAAAAATGATTTCATTGTACAACGTGTCATGGATGGCGTGGATGGCGAGTAAACTATCACAGACAAACCTCACATTTACCCTTTCTATCAACATACACCGGGGACAACATTGTGGCCGAACTTTGTTCTTCTTATTGTATTCACAACTTGCAAGTATCTTTTTAGCAACATGTGGGTTTGCCTTTTTAACACGAGCTAGAAACATTGTGAGAACTGCATTGTCTCGACCTCTGATAGTACTTAGAAGGACCCGTGTCTGATCCTTCCTGTTCGAGAATTTCCGTATGATATCGCACTCATCTTCACTGATACAACCATCGGCAGTTAACTCATCTGGTAACTCACTCTCACCAAATAGTACATTTTCGATGATATCCACAGTGTTTACACGTAGTGCCTCAGACAGGCACTCTCTGTCATCAGGTTTGGCATTGAGGTTTGCTGCAAAATCAATACGTACCTATTGATCATTTCGAAACCACGCATTTTCAGCATATCGTTAATGATATAAAATCCACCAGTCATTCGACCCTGGTGAAGAAATTCCTTTCCTACATCACACTCATGGTGAGTTCTTATATTCTCTCCCTTGGGTCAGAAAATTCATACAAGGACGAGTCTTGCCGAATCCCTGCGTGAATGTTCTGACCCGAGAGTGAGAAAGTCCTAACCTACATCAACAAAACGAATGGTGGATTTTTTCCCCAATTAAAATCATTAAAACATGATACAAATGATGTTTGCAAATAATTGCAGTTTGTTTTGCACTTTGTCCCGCCGAAACATGACGTCATTTAGTTACCCGCGTCATGCTTCAGTTTCAGTTTATTCAAACATCAACAAAACGAATGGTGGATTTTTTCTCCAATTAAAATCATTAAAACATGATACAAATGATGTTTGCAAATACTTGCAGTTTGTTTTGCACTTTTTTCCGCCGAAACATGACGTCATTTAGTTACCCGCGTCATGCTTCAGTTTCAGTTTATTCAAATTGTGCATAAGTCCTGCTATGTGCAGGCAACATCAGCGACAAAACATATGATAGAAACATCAAGCCACGTGAACCACAGTGCATAGTCCCCGTATCATGTCTGGAAAACGACATTTTTTGTGAAGGATGCATACTATTATTGTTACTTAAAGTGTAGTAAAACTTACATTTTATTAACAAGAGAATGACGCGCTAATTGCGCTAATTTGTCTTAAAAATGTTGTATCTTTGAATGCAAGGAAGATCTCAGTCACCACATTTAATTCATATTACTTGACATGTCGTAGAATTAAACTATAAAGGAACGATTAAATGAATTTTTATATCAGGAATATATGTATCGTATACTAAGATTCGGTGACGATTCTTTAGACTTTTTTTGGACTGATCATATTTTTTTAATGTCAGAAGCCAAAAAATGCCACAAATTTGCTTTTATTTGAGTATTTTATTTTATTTTGACAAGTACACCCTCCGGTTGCAAGTCCCTTTAAAACAAACACAGTGTATCGAAAGGTAATCCATGGCAAGTAATAACATCCCGTTTGAACGAAATTAACCCTTTCGGCGCCAAATTATTTTTGAGTTTTTTACCCCTACACCGTTATTGTGTCGTCTGCTTCAATATTGTTGTCTGCAATAGCATTTCAAAGTTAGATTTAAGAGAGTATGACATAAAAAATATCGAAACGAGTGTCAAACAGTTTGCAAATTCGACTTTAGTTGATTCCGGCGGTGAAAGGGTTAAGCAAGTTTGGAGTATGATTAAAGACATAGTTATTCGGCGTCTGACTATGCTCTAGACTATCTTCAGTGAACATTATATTTTACCACAGTCGCCTTTATTTTGACAGAATAATGTCGCCTATCCCTGTACAATAAAACCTCTGTATTACGACCACTAAATTGTGTTAATAGTAAGATATTTAGTACAGGTTACTGCTTAAAGCAAGGTGATAGTTAACCAAAGAGTTCCTTTATCTTTCTGTTTTACTGCCACCTTGATTTGGTCACCTGTATTTAATACCATCAATTAACCTTCGTTTTAGTGACTGTAATACAGCTCTACTGAAGATCAATTACCCGGATAAATTAAGGACCACGTATCACAGCTGCCTTCGTCTCTCTTCTTATTAATACACTGGCTTCCGCTGGGTTGTCCCGTCATTTCTGTACCAGTTTGATTCCCGTTTATCACATTGTCTTCTATATTCTGAGAATACATTGGGTTTGTCATACTATTATGAGTTATGTCATGTTCTTCCAGGCTGAGTGTTGATTCCACAACTGTCTCCTTTGAATGAACACTTAAAACATGATGCGTGTTTGTAGTATTGGTTTGTGTACCGTTCACAGATCTATCATAACCGTCCCTTGCAGCCACTCCCTCCACTGTATTCTCATACATACCGCTAACACTTCCAACTTCTTCATTCACAACATTTATAATATCCCTGCTCGCGGCGCCTTGTTGTTCTGCAGCCACGCCCTCGGGTGTATTGACATAGAGACAACTATTAGCTTCATTGGCAATATGAATACCCTTCCTGTTTTGCTTTTGACTTGTATCGTTGTTTGCTACACACGGACTGGGTTGATCATAGGACGACTGAAAGTTGGCTAATTGCTTACTGATGCTTTCTGACTTTTCGTGCAATTTCTCCGTTTGTGATTGTAAGTTTTGTATGTTCCTCTCTAGCTCATTCAACTTTGAGTGAGTAACGTTTTCAATACTTTCCATCATGTCCACTGCTAGCGAATGTAAATGTTTTGCATCGTCCTGCACGTCAAGTAATTTCTCTTTATTGACATAAAGCCCGCCTTCCGGTCCAACAGACTGAATACTTTGGATGGAAGCCTAAAATGAGACATTTACTTACAATATATACTCAGCCAAAAAAGAAAGTACCCACCTTTGTATTTTAAATTATCAACGTTTCATACATAATCTGTTTTTAATTTTTGTTTTATAGAAAGTGGCAGACGACATGACATTATTGTGGCTAAATAACTGGCATATTGTAGTGAAAAACAAAACTCTATTTCCTGAAAACAGCATTTTTGCTTAGAAATGTTTTCCATAGAAGAGAAACAATTGTGCTCATTTTCAGCAGCTAGAAGTTTTTCTTAAGGAAAATAAAATTACATAAGACTTTCATTCACCACAATATTCACGGCGTTATAAAGACTAGAAAGTCTTATAATATCAAATTACCTCCCTTTGATTTGAAAAGAGAATGAATTTCAAGTGTTTCATTTTCGTTACATGTGTCGTTTAATTAATCTGAATGTGTTTACTGGAATACATTGGTGAACGTATGGGCCTTTAGAATCTCAAACAAAACTGGAGTTGATACGGTACTTTAAAAGATATGGAGCCTTAAAATGTACTTAATGTAAAGTCAATGTAACAAGTAGGTACAGCGCTCCCTCCCTACAGCGACCCTCCCAACAACGACTCCTCCTTACAACAACACTTGTCGCAGTTCCCTGAACAGGAGAATTATGTACAACCTATTCACGACTGCAATGTCGTCTGCTTAAAAGTGTGGTCTGCTATTTTTCTCAAAGGGATTTAATGAACATTTTGACAGAAATTTCGACATTTCGACGTCGAGTGACAAACAGCTTGAATCTAGATCAGACGCCGCGTAACGCGGCGTCTGATCTGGATTCAAGTTGTTTGCAAATTTCCCTCCCTGTAACGACTCCCTCTGAACAACGCACACAATTTTTGTCTCCCGATGGGTGTCTTTGTACATAGTGAGGGAACGCTGTACTTTCTTTTTTGGCTAAGTATAGATATATTATGTACGTCTGTGTTAACGCACTGACATCTGAATCTTCATAATGTATACAGCGCTCCCTCTCTACAACGACTCTCCCAACAACGACTCCCTCCTTACAACGACCCTTGCCACAGTTCCCTTAACTGGATAATTATTCAAACGCTTTTACTACTGTAATATCGTCTGCTAAAAATTGTCGTCTGCTGTTTTTTCTTTAAGTTGAATATAAGTGGACAGTTTAGTAGAATAAATATAATGACGAGTGACAAACAATTTGACTCGTTATAGGGAGAGAAATTGGTTTACGTTTGCAAACAGCTTGAATCCAGATCAGACGTCGCTTAAAGCGGCGTCTGATCTGGATTCAAGCTGTTTGTCGCTCGTCATTAAAAACAATTTTGTCAAAATGTTTAATATGTAACTTTAAGAAAAACAGCAGACGACAACTTTAAGCAGACGATATTACAGCAGTAAAAGCATTATACATAATTGTCCTGTTTAGGTAACTGCGGCAAGGACCGTTGTTGGGAGGGAGTCGTTGTTGGGAGGGTCGTTGTAGGGAGGGAACACTGTAACTTTCCTTCATTCTCTTTGTCTACATAAACAATCAAGAGTGTTAACCGAGGTCTCTACCATTTTAAGTTCAAATGTTGCAACGAGCCGGGTTCAAATCAATGATGTAATCTGTCTTCTTTTTTTCTTTCTTTTTTAAATACATACATTTATTTCCAAAATGTTTACGTGTCTAAACTTGAGTCTGATATCTTTTTAAATGACAACTTCTAAGTCAACTCTGGCCGTCGACCACTTTTAAAACATGTAGCATTTAAAACGATGTTTCACAGGAGATGTGCTTGAAGTCTTCACTATTTGTTGCAATAGGCTTTAAATTTTGACAATTTGTTAAAGGAGGTTTCTCAGTGATGCAGCCCATGTCAATATTAACTCACTCATCCCTGAAACATCAAATGGACAAATCATGTTTCCAATACATTAAAGTCCATTTTTAACTAAATTGACTTGTATTATACAATATATTGAGAAATGACAACTAGGGTAGACCTTGATCAGAGGGCTTCTTTAGGAGCCCTCTGGTCAGGGTTTACACTATTTGCATATGACATGTATACTCTTTACATGTATACTATTTGTATAGAAGCCTATACTCGTCTCTCGGGTTGAATATTTCAATGACAGTGATGCCGTATTTACCGTTTGCTCGTTGACTTTTCCTGGACACGGAGGTGGAAGAAGCATCTCAGGACGATCTTGTGTCCGTTGATGATTAGGCAAGTAGTCAGGCCCAATGTGACCCACGTGTGTAAAATCTGGCAGTGGGCTAGAAATTTCGTTTTTGTCGATTTTTTTCTTTCGTCTCACTACGTCTTGTTTGCCCGCCGCCATGCTACCAGACATGAGTGGTGGGACGATGAACTACTAGTAGCTGTAAAACTATATAAAATACAAAGGCTCATTAGCTGTTTTCCCGTCGCAATACTATCAGACATGAAACTATATAAAAAACAAAGAGACATGAGCCATTTGCCCGCCGCCATGCTATCAGACATGAATAGTGAGACGAGGAACTAGCTGTAAAACTATATAAAATACAAAGAGACATGAGCTGTTTGCCCGCCACTATGCTATCAGACATGAATAGTGAGACGAGGAACTAGCTGTAAAACTATATAAAATACAAAGGCACATGAGCTGTTTGCCCGCCGCCATGCTATCAGACATGAATAGTGAGACGAGGAACTAGCTGTAAAACTATATAAAATACAAAGGAACACGAGCTGTTTGCCCGCCGCCATGCTATCAGACATGAATAGTGAGACAAAGAACTAGCTGTTAAACTATATAAAACACAAAGATACATTAGCTGTTTGCCCGTCGCCATGCCATCAGACATGAATAGTGAGACGAGGAACTAGCTGTAAAACTATATAAAACACAAAGATACATTAGCTGTTTGCCCGTCGCCATGCTATCAGACATGAATAGTGAGACGAGGAACTAGCTGTAAAACTATATAAAATACAAAGATACATGAGCTGTTTGCCCGTCGCCATGCTATCAGACATGAATAGTGAGACTAGGAACTAGCTGTAAAACTATATAAAATACAAAGATACAGTAGCTGTTTGCCCGCCGCCATGCTATCAGACATGAATAGTGAGACAAAGAACTAGCTGTAAAACTATATAAAATACAAAGATACAGTAGCTGTTTGCCCGCCGCCATGCTATCAGACATGAATAGTGAGACTAGGAACTAGCTGAAAAACTATATAAAATACAAAGATACATGAGCTGTTTGCCCGTCGCCATGCTATCAGACATGAATAGTGAGACAAAGAACTAGCTGTTAAACTATATAAAATACAAAGATACATGAGCTGTTTGCCCGTCGCCATGCTATCAGACATGAATAGTGAGACAAAGAACTAGCTGTTAAACTATATAAAACACAAAGATACATGAGCTGTTTGCCCGTCGCCATGCTATCAGACATGAATAGTGAGACGAGGAACTAGCTGAAAAACTATATAAAATACAAAGATACATGAGCTGTTTGCCCGTCGCCATGCTATCAGACATGAATGGTGAGACGAGGAACTAGCTGAAAAACTATATAAAATACAAAGATACATGAGCTGTTTGCCCGTCGCCATGCTATCAGACATGAATAGTGAGACAAAGAACTAGCTGTTAAACTATATAAAACACAAAGATACATGAGCTGTTTGCCCGTCGCCATGCTATCAGACATGAATAGTGAGACGAGGAACTAGCTGAAAAACTATATAAAATACAAAGATACATGAGCTGTTTGCCCGCCGCCATGCTATCAGACATGAATGGTGAGACGAGGAACTAGCTGTTAAACTATATAAAACACAAAGATACATGAGCTGTTTGCCCGTCGCCATGCTATCAGACATGAATGGTGAGACGAGGAACTAGCTGTTAAACTATATAAAATACAAAGATACATGAGCTGTTTGCCCGTCGCCATGCTATCAGACATGAATGGTGAGACGAGGAACTAGCTGTTAAACTATATAAAATACAAAGATACATGAGCTGTTTGCCCGTCGCCATGCTATCAGACATGAATAGTGAGACAAAGAACTAGCTGTTAAACTATATAAAACACAAAGATACATTAGCTGTTTGCCCGTCGCCATGCTATCAGACATGAATGGTGAGACGAGGAACTAGCTGAAAAACTATATAAAATACAAAGGAACACGAGCTGTTTGCCCGTCGCCATGCTATCAGACATGAATGGTGAGACAAAGAACTAGCTGTTAAACTATATAAAACACAAAGATACATGAGCTGTTTGCCCGTCGCCATGCTATCAGACATGAATAGTGAGACAAAGAACTAGCTGTTAAACTATATAAAACACAAAGATACATGAGCTGTTTGCCCGTCGCCATGCTATCAGACATGAATAGTGAGACTAGGAACTAGCTGTAAAACTATATAAAATACAAAGATACAGTAGCTGTTTGCCCGCCGCCATGCTATCAGACATGAATAGTGAGACAAAGAACTAGCTGTAAAACTATATAAAATACAAAGATACAGTAGCTGTTTGCCCGCCGCCATGCTATCAGACATGAATAGTGAGACAAAGAACTAGCTGTAAAACTATAAAAAAAAATACAAAGATACATTAGCTGTTTGCCCGCTGCCATGCTATCAGACATGAATAGTGAGACGAGGAACTAGCTGCAAAACTATAGAAAATACAAAGGCACATTAGCTGTTCAAGAACCTTTCTATGTACATGTATTTGTAAATGAACAGTGTTGAAGGTGTTATAGTTTCATTTTAAACGCAATTCAATAAATTTGTAGAAAATGACAGGTAATTGAAAATACAACTTGCTTACACTCATTTATCTCTAAACTTCCATTGGACAATAACTCCAGTTTCTAACTTTTAAACTTTAATCCATTTTTTATCATAAACTGTTTTGCAATATATTTATTCCTGTTCTAAATGACCATTTGTGTCGATAGTCCGTAACGACCATTCATTTGCAATATACATATAGTTTAAATTACAAACAGTGCTGACTCTGGTCAGAGGGTTCCGTCAGAAACCCTCTGGTCTTGGTCTGCACTTTGTGCATAGAACATGCATACTCCTCTCTTCACAGGTACTCTGTTAATAAATGACGAATAAATATACTCGTCTCTAGGGTTCAAATTTTTTTTCTGAGTAGCAAACAGATTGGAGGCCAATACGACGCAGAAAACTGATGGCAACAGACAGAATTTGGGTTTTTACACAAGCCCTTTCTTTAGGGAAAAATAGCATCTTTCCCACTGCAATTTTAACACTTCCACTGCCAAATTATGACGTAATAACCCGTCTAACACATGGTCTACATTGTTTGTTAAGGACAAGTGTACTTTCTAAGGGTACACTGTGTTTATACATGTACGTCACTAGAATTCATTGGGTTTAATTTGTCGCGCTAGCGAGTTTAAACAGTCTCTTATATCCCTTCGGTGCTTTATTACCCGGAATCAATGATTATTTGCGGCGTCTGATCCAAAACTGCGTGACACTCATTTCAATGTTTCTCAAGTCAAAATACATAAAATTTGAATTTGAGTAATAAAAGCAGACGACAACTGTTTATAGTAGATGACGTCACGTGGCATCGTTAAAGTATGTAACCATTTCATTCTCAATGACGAAATAAAGCGCATTTGCAAACAGTTTTGACCCTGATCAGACGCCGCGTAACGCGGCGTCTGATCAGGATCAAAACTGTTTGCCACTTGTTTTGAAATTACGTCAGTTATACTACCTTAAATCTAACTTTAAAACGATATTGCAGACAAAAATATTGAAGCAAACGACAATATGGCGGTGAAGGGGTAAACATCTCACGATAAATTGGATCATGAAAGGGTTAAATAGTGTCGAATCTGATCAGAGGGTCCTCGAAGGAGTCATCTGATTAGGATCTTACACTGTTTGTTATACTTTATGTTTCTGAAATATCTTCTTTACCCTTTCACTCTCAATGACGCTTATAAGCGCGGTTGCAAACAGTTTGGATCCTGATCAGACACCGCGTAACGCGTCTGATCAGGACCCAAACTGTTTGACACTCTTATCGATATCAACTAAGTCATACAACCTTAAATCTAACTTTGAAACGTGTCTTACAGACAACAATACTGAAGCAGGCGACAATAAAGCGGTGAAGGGGTAAAAATTCTCCCGAATAAATTGATCATGAAAGGGTTAAGATAGCTTTAAAACGGTCATTTTTCAAAAGATAGAATAATCCATATGACTACGATATAGAATAGAAAACGGTTAACAAGACCTCATGCATATATATACAATATGACAAAGCAGACTATTGTATACACAATGTAATAACACACACGGAAAATTAATTCTTCTCTTGCCGCAACATTGTCTCCAATAAAACGACATTCTGGGTTGGTTTGTCAATAGAATTATGTTTATGTACTTTAGAATTTAAGAAAGAGTGATCAGACGCTGCGTTACACTAAGTAAGATCTTGATCCAAACTGTTTGCAAATACAGTCAAACCTCTCTATTACGACCACTAGAACGAATGATAATTGATTGTATAAAATACATGTGACAGCTTAAAGGAGCTTTCTGTTTTACTGTCACCTTAATTTAAGCAGTCAACTGTCCTATACACCTAATAATTAACACAATTTAGTAGTGGTAATAGAGAGGTTTAACTGTACCCACAAAAGGGCAGGCAAAGTGTTAACAATGAACACAACTTTAACAAAGGAGTAAAGTAAAGCTCTGACATTGCCACCACTTTAAATAAAGGATACATTGCTTTCTAGATTTTATACAACTACATGGTAACATGTAGCTACTTAACCCTTTACTCCATAACCTTATTCTAGTTTTGTAGATAAATTACTACTTAAAGCAGGTTTAAAGTAAAGAAGAATGCGCCTTCAGGCGCATTCTGCTTTACTTTCAGCCTACTTTAAGCTTCCAACTGCTAGAATATAGAAAATATTTCATATACAACATATTCATGACTATAGAAATTGGAACTATTTTCTTCGGTGGAGGAATAAATTAAATGTGTTAAAAGGCGTTTCTATGGAGTAAAGTGTTAAAACAGGATGATAGTTAATGTAAAAAGCTGTGTTACCTGATCATTCTGTTATCCTAACATCACGTTCTATAATATCGGGCGTTTATTGTAAAACATGTATCACAATGAGTTCCGGGAGCATGTTACTCAGTGCCTGGGAAATAGTGACTTAATACAAACTAACATTGTAACAATCGAGGCGAGATGTGGTCCGAGTGAAAGTTAAAGGCATTACTTGACCTACTTGGGTGGTAACGCCTATCCGCGTAGAAAGTTTGAGTCAAAGCAAAACGCTAGCGTCTAGGCAAAGAATCATTCAGGCGTCTCATGTGAGGCCCGCATCTGATATTTGATAGTTTGGTTTGGTTAAGACCCATTGAAAACAAAACCTTGAGATCAAGTATGTCAGGGCCTCTATACAAAACTTCAGATGACTGAGCCTTTGCTTGCACAATTGTCCCATGCTTTACAATTACTTTCACGCCTAGTGAGAACAATGGTGGGAATCTATGAATGGACTTGGGTAATTTCTTTAAGCTGATTTAGCGGAAATCTACAAGGTGTTCCGATTGACATTTGGACGGCAAATGCAAACTGTTTGCCACTCTAATTTTTAAAAGAAATCATCAACATTTATAGGAACCTATACTTTTCTGTATTATATTTCGATGAGCTTGTAGTTAGTATATTTTAATGCTTTCCGTGCCATACCAAATATAATATGCTATGAATAACCAGGAAAATAACACCTTTATAGCAAACAACATATTTAGAATGGACAACGATAAACACGCAGAGGTTTTGTTTTTTACATTTAATAATTACATTTTTCAAACAATGCCATTTTACCCTTCCATTGTTACTAGCGAAAAATTACAATATATGTTGCAAACTTGTTAGACCTAGATAAAACGTCGAATAACGCAAGGTTTCAAGTGGATCCAATTTGTTTGGAACTTTGATAATACGAACATTGTCTGAAATTAAATAATGAAAATGTATTGCTGGTGATTATATTTTGCCGAGAGTAATACTGTAACATTGCGTGCTACAGATTAACCCATATTTTATTTATGTTAAACTCTTTCATTAACAAATTATTCGGGAGATTTTTACCCCTTCACCGCTTTATTGTCGCCTGCTTCATTACTGTTGTCTGTAATACACATTTCAAAGTTAGATTTCAGGTTGTATGGCTTAATAAATATCGATAAGAGTGTCAAACAGTTTGGGTCCTGATCTTACGCCGCGTTACGCGGCGTCTGATCAGGACCCAAACTGTTTGCAAACGCGCTTTAAAGCGTCATTTAGAGTGAAGGGGCTAAAGACCGTCAGTAAAAACAGAAAAGAATATATGTACGGTGTTTTCTCCACCTGAGAAACATGAGGTTGGCAAACAATATGGCTACTGACCAGTCACTGCGTCAGTGTTTAACATACATGCATATCTGATCGTCCAATTAGCTCACCTGTTCACTTTAAATACACTAATATTTAAAAAAAAAAAACACTCCCAGACAGACTTAAAACAATCATGTACGTTGCGAACAGATTAGTCCGATGCCGAGTAACTCGGCATGTAATAAGGCTCCATAAAGTTGTCCACTTTGGTTTTAGGAAATGTATCCAATCACCTGTCGTTTTACATGTTCTTCCAGTGGGTTTAAGGGTCAGTTTTGTGTAAACGTGAAATGATAACGACTTGCCCACTGGAGATATCACCTCTCTGTGGACAAATGACTCACATTCATGCCTAGTGACATATATACTCAGCTAAAAAAGAAAGTACCCACTTTTTCAGCGGAGCTGCATGGTATCTATTTAGACAAACTTTTTCAACCAATCATATTGGATCAGAAATTTAGGGTTAAGAGCACCTGTTGCAAACTGAATTGTCTGATTGGATACTAGCCAGGGCTCCAGATAAGTGGGAGTAAACTGAACAAATCCAACATTTTCTCACTTATTTCAGCACCAAATCATATGGTGATACTACTCATTGACTCTCTCTCTTCGAGACAATTCTAATGAGTAGTGACATCATAGGGTTTAAGCAGAAAACATATTTTAGTTTTTGAAATACCCCCTTATCTGGAGCTCTAAGTAGCCAGGACTGTGCTGATGACATCATGCTTCTATTTTAAGATATGACATCTGAGGTCTTTTTTATAGATAGACAATGGAAGCTAGGTGTACAATCAATTTGTTTTAATTATTAACTATTTGTACAACTTTACCATACAATAATTGCAATATAATAAATGGCCTCAAGTGAGCTAAACACTTGAAGTGTTGCTTCATCATTTATTTACAAAAATGAGGTGTTAGAGAATCTACAGCAGACTGTTGTATCTGTATGAGCATGCACAGTAGTTTATTTAGTTATAGTTTGTTTCAAGAAACTCTATGAAATGAAGTTTGGTATATAGAACAATAGATTAATCTGAGGATCTCCTACCAATACATGGAGTTAGGATATGGGTAAAATTATTGTTTTGCATTTCTGCACATGATAGTTTGTATTTTTTGCTTTTCAATCCAAGATATTACAATTCTTTGAAAACCTCAATGCCACTCGATATTGCACACCCATCTATAGCATTAGTTCCACCACTCATTCCGCTGAATATCTTTTTTAAAGATATTTCTTGTTTATTCTAAATTATCAGCGTCTCGTACATAAAGTGTCTTTAATTTTTTGTTTTATAGAAAGACGACAAGAAATTATTTTGCTAAAAAGTAACTGGCACATTGTATTGAAAATAAAAGGTCTATAACTTTTTTTCCTGAAAATAGCATTTTTACTTAGAAATGTTTCCCAAAGAAGAGAAACAATGGTGCTCATTTTCAGCAGCTAGAACTTTTTCTTACAGAAAATAAAATCACATTTGACTTTCTTTCATTACAATATTCACGGCGTTATTAAGACTAGAAATATTATCAAATTACCTCCCTTTGAATTAACATAAAAATGAGTTTTAAGTGTTTCAGTTTCGTTGCATGTGTTGTTTAATCTGAATGTTTTTACTGGAATGCATTGGGGAACGCCAAAGCCTTTAAAACCCCAAACAAAACTGGAGTTGGTGTGCTACTTTAACAGATATGGAGCTTTAAAATTTGCTTAATGTAAAGTCAATGTAAAAGCAGGGGTACTTTCTTTTTTGGCTATATATGCGCCACTTACATAAAGTACGCCTGTGAATAGTACGCTTATCTTATGCAACTAATGTAGACCACGTTTAGAGGGTTCATAATCAGGGTCTGCACTGTTTGTAATATTGTAATAAGAACGATTCTGGACAGTACAAATTGGACTCAATTAAATTAGAAACTGGAGGTGTCCATTTGATGTTTCAGGGGAGAATGTGGTAAACACATTCAATAACCTTTGACCTTGAAGTAAGAAGTCATTTCTGGTACCCGTCACATAGTATCTCTTTCAACACCATGAACCTGTTTAAAATACACTCATTACATTTGCAAACACTATAGATCCAGATCATAGGGCTCCTACAGGAGGCGTATAATAAGGATATACACTGTTTGCTAATTTAGAGCAGTATTTATTGAACAGCATAGAATTACAAGCAGACTGGTCCATGTTCAGTTAACTTAAATGATCCACAATGGAACCTAATAACCCACAAGAGTAACTTAGTGTTGAAAAAGTTAACACAATCACTCCCAACGGGCGACTATATGTACAATCTATTCGGCATAAAAGTTCACTGGTATACATCGTACACCGGATATTGACCGAAAGTGATTCGGAATCAACGGTAAATTGATTTAAACAATGTCATACCAGTAAATAAATACGTCTATTACATAATAAGTATTAAATTTAATCGCACCGAATCAGAACTAATGTCTGCCTGTCGCAAACAAGCCTCTTCTGTTACAAACGTCAATTAGTTCGTGAATTATGAGAGTTTTGCCTGCCCGATCACTGCCAACGAGTGCGGAGTTTGTACAAATTGGCCGAATATATGCATTACATATATATATATACATATATATATACATATATACACTGTACATGTACATGTATTAAGTGTAACTGTTTCTCCTATACAGATAGAAATTAACTCTATGTATTAGGATTTTCGTCAAGTGTTAGCGAAACAGTTGCACATTTTGTAATTTTGACCATTTCATTCTACAATCACTGTACTGGGTCTTGCAAGCAGGTGACAGTTTACTGTACCACATCTTGCATTTCAACTGTAATGCAACTTGGAAATACAATCAGCAAATCTGAACTAAATTGATCGGAAATGAGAATTGGGGCAGTATTCTGAAACATTCATGTATTGTGCTTAAGAATTTCTAACTCTTACATTTTCAACTGTAATAAAGAAAAAGAAAAATTATTAGAGAAAAAAATTCTAAGAGTAAAATACGGCCGTAAGGACTTTTCCGACTAATATGGCGTCACTCTTCTCGCACACTAACACGTAGAAATGACTGCTTATTTCTTATTTGCGATGTAGTTTTCGGGGTGGAGGGGGGGGGGGGGGGGGGGGGGGGGGGTCTTCTCATTTGTAAGTTATCATTTACCAAATATATTTCGAAAAAGTAGCTGAAAGTTTTTCAAGTTTCTTCTCTTTCTTGATATTTGAAAAGCTTTTTTAAAAAAAAGTCTTGCAGGTTGCTGTTTATCCCTTGCCATGCCGAATAGTCATCTGCTGCGTAACATTGCATCTGATCTGGATCCGTACTGTATGCAAATTGTTCGCAAATTCTAACCAAGTCGCGTTTAGCATAAACAGTGTTAAAGAGGCTCGCAACCGGATTTAGCATTAAAAATAGTAATTTGTAAATATATGTCAAATGCTTATATAAATGGGTAAGATTTAGTTTAGGATAATAAATTCTGTTGAAAAATGCATTTCAAAAAAAAAAAAAAGAAGAAGTTCTGGTGGGATTCGAACCCGTGACCCTCCATGCGGAGACAAACATGAAAAAAAAGGAAACGCCTTTACCCACGCGGCTACTGGCGCTCTCTATCTATATGGTAGCGAATTAACGTACTTCACTGGTAGCGATTGATAGTACATTTTTCGGCTCGGGTTTATGTCTGAGCACGTGTAGAGAAGCAACAACAACTATACCGTCTACTAACGCTATAGAAAAACGATGGAAAATATCTAAAACAAAAACCTAAGATTCGGTGACGATTCTTGAGACTTCTTTTGGACTGATCATATTTTTTTTAATGTCAGAAGCCAAATTATGCCACAAATTTGCTTTTATTTGGGTATTTTATTTTATTTTGACAAGTACCCCATCCGGTTGCGAGTCCGTTTAAAGCAGGCTGCCAATAAGAATGAAACCTTCTACATGTAATTGGATATTTTACTTTATTCAGCATACTTAAACCCTTCCGCTCTAAATGACGCCTAAAAATGCGTTTGCAAACAGTTTGGATCCTGATCATACGCCAAGATTCTGACCTGAATCGATATTATGTGCAAACTGTTCGTAAATTTTAACCAAGTCACGCTTAGCATAATAGGTCTTAAAGCAGGATGACATTAGGAAGGAAACCTTCTAATTGGATACTTTTACTTTACTTTCAGCATGTTTTAACCCCTTCACTCTCAATGGTGCTTAAATGCGCGTTTGCAAACTGTTTGGATCCTGATCAGAAGCCGAGTCACGCGGCGTCTAATCAGGATCCAAACTGTTTGACGCGGCATCTGATCAGTATCCAAACTGTTTGGCACTCGTATAGAAATGTTTTCAGTTATACTGCATTAGTTTACTTTGAAACAATATTGCAGACAACAAAATTGAAGCAGACGACAATGAAACGATGAACGAGTCAAATCTCACGAAAAATTTGGCAGTGACAGGGTTAAGCAGTTATTTGTATTAAAAGAAACGAATTTAATGATGAATATTCAAAAAGAGGCGTTAAGGGGAAAATCGTACTCTGTGTGGTTCGAACCTGCTACCCACGGCATGCTAGTTCCCTATTGTATTGAGCCACGGCGACTTCGTTGAAATTCGGTTCGTTAGTTATTAATAATTGTGCAACGAATTATGTAATTACGCTAGTTTTGGTACATAACGTAATTTTTTATTACTCAAATATTGATTTTGAATATATATATATATTGTCTTAAACAGTAGTCTGAGTCGTTTGTAATGGCGTTACCCCAACCGGAAGTTGACCCAATTTCAAGCAGCAATTAAACACAAGCGTCGGCTTAAAAGCCTCCGCTAAACGTATACCTATAGGTCTATAAACGATTTTTATTCAATGAATTTAATCTTTTCAGCATGCGCTTAGCAATTACTTGTATTAAAAAGAAACGTACGTATCAATGGAAAAAATATAGGGGGGGGGGGGGGGGGGAATCGCACACTGTGTGTTTTGAACCGGATACCCACGGCATGCTAGTCCGACTCGTTGCCTACTGAGCCATGGCGACTTCGTTGAACTTTGGCTCATTTGTTTGTTATAATTGTGGAACCTTATCCTTTAATTAAGCAAGTTTTGCCCTTCTTGTGGCCGATTGATTTTCTTGTCGCTTTTTCTTATTCTTGTGGCTTATTTCCCTTCGTGTTGTTCATTATTTTTCTTGTCGCATTTTATTCTCCTTGTGGCTTAATTCCCTTCTTGTGGCTTTCTTGTTTTTTCTTGTCGCTTTTTATTTATTCTTGTGGCTTACTTACTTTCTTGTGGCTTTTTATTTTTCTTTTTTTTTTTTCTTTTTTGTGGCTAATTTCCCTTATTGTGGCGGTTTTTTTGTCGCTTTTTTCTTCTACTTGTGGCTTATTTCCCTTCTTGTGGCTTTTTGAATTCTTGTCGCTGTTTTTTCTTCTTCTTGTGGCTTATTTTCCCTTCTAGTGGCTTAATATTTCTGCTTGGAGCTTATTGTTTCTTCTTGTGGCTTATTGTTTCTTCTTAACACATTTATATCAAAACTAACGAGCCATAGTTCAACGGAGTCTCCGTGGCTCAGTAGTGAACGAGTCGGGCTAGCATGTCGTGGGTAGCAGGTTCAAACCACACAGCGTGCTATCTTTTTTTTTTCTAAACGACTTATTTTCATAGATTAGTTTCTTTTTAATATAAGTAACTGCTTAAAGCATGCTGATTAGAAAATGTAAAATTCTTCAGAAGACTATAATGTACTTTTCCTTGTACAAGTGTATTGAAACTGTACTGAGCATGTCATCTTGAAAAATAACGGAAATAACCCATGAGAGAAACAGATTACGGAAGTATTGACTTTACAGCATTTACCAAGCTATGTACTTTGTGATAGCTGCTGCAAAAACAAGTGTTGTTCAAAATGAGACGCCGAGTAACTCTGTCCAAGGTCTCATTTGGATCCATATGATAAAGATCAAGCACTCTGAAAACAATTTCAAAAATAAATCTCAGGAAATCGACTCTAAGCATTGGTTAAAAGCAACGAAAGCTGTAGAGGCTAAAGAAAAACTCTTCTGTTTAAGTAGCTAGCGTGTTTTTTGCTAAACCTTTAACAGTCAGTGTAAATGCCGCCTGTAACATTGTCTGCAACCAATCTCAAAGTTAAGGTAATCGCATTTGTTTTCAGAAAATACCAGTGTTTCAATCAGTTTGGATCTATATAAGTCGATGAGATAATCGGCGTCTCATTTGGATCAAAACTGTGGGCGACAGTTATGAGAAAGAAGCATTGCGCGCAGAAGGGTAAAAAACAAACACACAATTGTTTCACTTTTTGTACTATACCAAACGAAAGATTACGAGTCGGCATCGTTCGTGTAGTTATCCATATCAGTGATTAGTTCAGTAAAGAAATCGATGGCCGTCGATGGCCATCGCTTGCGAGTTGGCTACCGGTCTGAAATACAGTGGAGAAAACGTAATTTTTTCATTCAAACGCAAACGCATTGCATTGAAATATAGAAATTGACAACTTTTTGACAACTCTGACTACCAGTTTTAATCTGAGTGGCAAACAGAAATAAATAACCATATGCTGCTGATCGCGACCCAATTTGCATTTGCAAATACATGTATACCAATTTTATTTGAACAGTTTGCAGAGGACAATTTCAAAGTAAAAATATTTCGGTAGGATGAGGGTTAAAATACTTCTTTTATGAGGTAATACAGTATAACCTCTGTCGATCGTCACCTTTCTTGACCGGAAACCTCTGTTATCCGACCCTGCTGTTTGGTCCCGACAGTTTCCCTATTTGTTTTTTGTAACCAAACTCTCTATTGATCGGATCCTCTGTTAACCGTTATCCGACATACCTTGACGGTCCGATGAAGGCAAATTAGAGGTTTTTCACACCTCGTTATCCGACGGTATGCTGAGCTGCTATCATTGACAGCGACTATGTACGTGCAGGTGATAATGACACACATCGCTCGGATTGCCGTGTAAACAAAGTGTGTTGTTTTATCAGTGAGTAAATGATATGAGGGCTAATATGGTAATTTAAGCCAACAAATGTAAGCAACCCATTCAGTGTCGCAATGCCGAAAACCCAACTCTTCCATCCTTTCCAACAATGACTAACCATGATTTCGTGTTTAAATTGCACAGGTGTCCGTCAATCGTCCTCACTGTCAACATGAGATATCTATAAATTCGCACTCCGCATAATTCGAGTCTATATCAATAGTCGCAGGCGTAAAAATATATGCATAAATTATATTGAGAGAAAATAAATATATTCACACGTTTTGAAGTTACTTCCGACTGTACAATACACACGTTTTATGCTTACTGTAGTTTAAAAAATTAATGGGGAAAACAGTGTAGATCCTGACCAGGTGACTTTTAGTTTAATCTGGAACGATCTGAGCAGGACATATGCTGTATGCTGCAGTCATACATATTAAATATGTCAGTTGGCATCGAGAAATTTCCCTCGCAGCTAAAAATGGACTAAATCTTTGGGTGTGTAAACTTGTAAACTTAGGCATAATTCCGTTAACCGACATCCTCTCTTAACCGACTTACAAACGTGGAACCATGGGGTGTCGGATAACAGAGGTTATACTGTAACAATGAATGGAAAAAAGTTTCACGTACGGGGAATCGAACCCAGGTTGCCACAATGAGAGTTGGCAATGCTTCCCACTACGCCACGTCAATAGAAACTAGTTAATAGTTATGATACGACTGATCTAATAGAAACAAGAAATATCTTTAAAAAAGATATTCGGCGGAATGAGTGGTTGAACTAAGGCTATATCACGGAATTATACAAAACGGAATAGCAACTAAGGCGAGTTGAAGAGGCGAGTATCTGAGCTCTCGCGGCGGTTGAATTTTGCGAGATTATGTGTCACGTGACAACATCTTCACTTTTTTGCCTCGTTGTCCTCCATTTCTGGCGTGAAATTTACCGACTCGAGTGTTTTTATTGACATTTTATAGGATTTAAACGACCTGGTGGACATTCCTATCAATTCACGGGAATAAAACCCCGTGAACAATGCTTCGAAAACACACATTTATCATATTGACTACCGATAGACAGTCTCTTATCAAGTCTCACGAGTCTCGTATCCGCCGCACGAGATTTACGATATAGCGTGAGGTTTCGATTCCGTCAGTGTATAATTCTGTGGCTATATAGATGAAATTGGGTGTGCAAAATTAAATGAAATTGAGATTTTCAAAGAATTGTAATATCTTGGATTGAAAAGCAAAAAAAATTGAAACAGCAACTTTTTTTTAAAATGCAAAACTATCATGTACAGAAATGCAAAACAGAACAATAATTTAACTCATATCCTAGCTACTGGTAGGAGATCCTCACATTAATCTATTGTTCTATGTATCAAACTTCATTCATAGTATTTCTTGAAACAAACTATAGCATACACAAATGTACAGATACAACAGTCTGCTGAACTTCGACTGCCACTCTTGTAAATAATGATGAAACAACACGATTGTGTTTAACTCACTTGAGGCCATTAATTTTATATATAATATTGCTTTAAATGTATGGTAAATGTGTACAAATAGTTAACAATTCAAACAAATTGGTAGTAAACAATTACAAAACACCTAGCTTCCTCTGTATATCTATAAAAAGATTTCAGATGTCATATCTTAAAATAGAAGTATAATTGCATCATCCCAGTGGTAGTAAACAGTGCAGTCTGTATCTCTAAATTTTACACTCACAGTCCACATCATGTAAAACTGTAATTGGACATAGACCAGCCTACAGGGCTCCAGATAAGAGGGAGTAAACTAAACAAATCACATTTTTCACTCCTTTCAGCACCAAACCCTATGGTGTTACCACTCATTTTTTTGTCTCGAAGAGACAATTCAAATGTATAGTGACACCACAGGGTTTAATGCACAAATAAAGATTTTAAGTTTTGAAATAATTCCCTTATCTGGAGCCCTGGCTACTATCCAATCAGACTATTCAGTTTCAACAGGTGCTCTTAATTCTAAATTTCTGATCAAATATAATTGGTTGAAATGTGTGGCCAAATAGAAAGTGTGACTAAATAGAAACCAGTCAGCTCCGCCGAAAAAATATGCGTGATAAGAACAGAACTTTACGAGAAATAGAGATTTTAATAATCGTAATCAAGGTTTGTTTATACACAAGTAAACAAAGGATGTCTCACAAACTAAAAAACTAAATCGGAAAGAGGTTGTAACGAACGATAACAATGTGAAGGTGCGCGTACCACACAACTGATACAGTCAATCGAATGTTCAACGGTAACCCAAAGAAAATGAATTGTCAATTACACAATTTGACTTTTTAATGCTAGACTATAGTAAAATTGAACGCTCCTGTAAAAGCGTTTTGCTTTACTTCATTTATGCTTTAACCGTTTACCCCATAGCATGTTTCTAGTTTTGAAAACAGGTGACCACCTAAAGCAGGTTGAAAGTAAAGCAGAACGCGCCTGCTAGAATAAAGAAAATATTTCTTAAAATACATTTCCATGAATATATAAATTGGAACTATTTTCTTCAGCGGAGGAACAAATTCAATACGCTAAAAGTCGTTTATATGGGGGAAAGGGTTAAGAAGCAGTCATCTATCTTAAGATATATCAAAAAGATGCCGCTTAACCAATGTTGTATTGTACATCCGATAATTGGGTTAATAAAGATATAATAAGGAGTTTGTTCCTTGATCTTCATGATCCAATGTGGTCTAATGGTTACTTTCATTGCGGCGGTCCGAGTTCGATTCCCTGCTTGGGAAAGTGAGAATGAGAATGACTGAGAGAATGACAGCGATAGTGAGTGAAAGTGAGAGAGTGGCTGACAGAGTGAGTGACAGCGAGAATGACAGAGAGAATGACTGACAGAGATAGTGCAGAAACAATGACTGGCAGAGAAAATGACAGAGATTGTGAGTGATTGTGACAGAGAGTGTGACTGACAGAGAGAGTGACAGCGAGAATTACAGAGGGGTCGACTGACAGAGAAAGTACAGAGAGATTGCCTGACAGAGATAGTGACAGTGATAATTAGAGGATAACTGACACACACATAGAGAGATTTACCAAAATACTAATACAGAAACTTTCCGATTTGTTAAGCAGTCAGGTATTTTCAGAAATACCCACGATACTGTAACCTTCCGCACGCTATTGCTATATGATTACCAATGCAGTTTCGATCCAGATGAGAAGACGTCTCACTAGGATCTGATAATATTTCATGAAGCAAAAACAGAAATCGTTTCTGAGAATGGTAGCAGAAGACAATTTATATGCAGACGACAATTACACAGCGAGCGGAAGGTGGCTTAACCCATTTTATGCGGGATACACCTTTAGGTGTACCTCTAGGCAAACAGTTTTGATCTGAGATCAAAGCTGTTGCAGCTAGTTCAGTATTCTATCAGAAACTGCTAAAATCTTTTGTAAATATTTGAGTTATACCCGCTGCAGACGACATTTTAAAATGGCCGCCAAATATTACCCAGCATACAATGGGTTAATACAAGAGTGACTGTAGACTTCCGGGGTATTTACACTGTCTTCCTCTTTCCAGTGACTAGTTTTAAAATCTACCTGCTTTTTTAACCCATTTAAACCTTTCCCCACTAAACTCTAAAATGGACAATTCTAGTTTTCAATTTAATCTAATCCATTTTTGACTTTTGAGGTTGATTTTTACAATTATAAATAATGTCAAAATGACAAACAGTGTAGACCCTGATCAGAGGTCTCCTTAAGGAGCCCTCTGATCAGGGTCAACACTGTTTGCATAGGACAAGTATACTTCTCACATGCATGCTGTTTGCAAATAACGCATATATGCGTGACTAGGGCTCAAAGAGTTAAATCTTGTTCTACTTAAGTGGACATTGGCAAACAGTGTAGACTCTGCTCAGACGCCGCGTTACGCATACGAAATATTACGTTACGCGGCGTCTGACCAGCACCCAAAATGTTTGCAAATGCGCTTTATGGCATCATTGAGAGTGAAATGGTTAACTGGTTAAAAATAAAGAGCAGCGAATGGTAAAATACAAAGTTTAGTAAAATACAAAAAATACAAAGTTTAGTAAAATACAAAGTTTAGTAAAATACAAAGTTTAGTAAAATACAAAGTTTAGTAAAATACAAAGTTTATACTTACTTGTACCGAACTAGTCTGGTATCCGTTTGCTACCAACACCCAGAATTAATCCTTCTTTATAACAGGAACGTACATATCTATCTACGTTCCTGTTTATAACAAGCTTTAAGGTGTTTGTAAAAACAACACTAAATCCTAATGAGAAGTCCATAAACTCGCCGTCTAGATGGGCTCTAATTATTTTAAATAACAAATTTAACTTTCAGCCGTATGGATATACTACTTTCAAAACAGTCGGGTCTCCATAACTCAAACTTCATTTAAGTCAAACATGCCCGTATTTAAAAGTCCAAATTTCATAGCTCGATCTCACTTACGTCAAACGTACCCGTATTTCAAAGTTAAATTGTGGCTAAGGCCATGTTTTGACTTTGAAATACGGTTAAGTTCGACTTAAGCGGTGGCGCAATGGAGACCTGACGTAGTGTATGTACTTCTCGCCTTTATATATCTAGTCTGTACAATATCTCAATAAAACTCAACACTTAAGAAATGAAGTAAACACCATGACACTGGTGAGCCATTCATGAAGTACCAGTTTGGAGTTTCCCAATAAAGTTGAGTAATCTTGAAACCGTCCATTACCTACATCGCAGTTGCATATAAAATTGTGCTTAAGCGCGACATGGCTAACATTTGCAAACAGTTTGCATCCAGATCAGACGCCGCGTCACGCGGCGTCTGATCTGGATCCAAATTGTTAGTTACTCATTTTGAACATTTCTTCAGTTTAAAAAAGCATGAAACTAATTTTGAAGTTTTTTTTCGCAGACGAAATTATTGAAGCAGACGACAATATAGCATGATAAGGGTGAAGAAAATATTCAGTAAAGCGAGGCGGGTATGCATACATTTTATCAGCTGCTTTAACCCATCTGTGCCCACGCTCCCATATATGGGACCTAATACGAAAACAGTGTAGACTCTGATCAGACGCCGCATTATGCGGCGCCTGATTAGAGTCTATACTGTTTGCTGATTTCAATATAAAACAAGATGAAAATGAAAATTTTGACCAGGCACCCCTTTGATAAAAAATGGACTAATCCAATATATTAGCATGGAAGAATCCACTGGGCATAAATGGGTTAAGCATTTCATCGTTATATAGTCCATGTCGATACGGTTGCCTGCTGAGTTGTTATTGTTTTCAAAGTTAGGCATTTTCGGCGAAGAAATATCGACAAGAGTGTCAAACAGTTTGAATCCTGATCAAAACACCCTATTCCACGGGGTCTGATCAGGAACCAAAATGTTTGAAAAGGTATCTGGTGAAAGGGTGAATGTGTATATTTTGTATATGGGTCTTCAAAAAACTACCCAATTTAACTTCCTGGTTTTCTTAACAGTAGATGCAATGTTTTTCTGCCCCCTTTTAAAGAAACGAAATATCAAAAAAACATTAATAATGAAAATTCACCATGCAGACTCTAGGTTACCCGGAGTTTGATCATGCTCAAAACAGTTTACAATTCGACTGTAGGTTTTTAGCATAAACGCATTTATTTGGGTTTGACAAACGTCGGTCCCATTGGAAACATTTTACTCACACACCTGTAGCGTGTTCAGTTACCACTGTTTGCTGTTGAGGTTAGCAGTTTGTGCCCCGTGTGCAGCTTGCAGAGTACATAAGAGAAAACGTTTTCTTTCCAAATAACCGCTATTACGCTTGAACTATTATTTTCATTGCAAACAGTTTGGAGCCAGTATAATGCCAGTGTTACATTTAAAATTGACTCTGCTTTGAGAATTATTGACCTGGGATATTTGTTTTAGCGTTGAGAAACGACACCAGCTGGGTCCAAGGTTATAAAGCTTTTCAGTTGAGTCTAAAGTCGATCTAAAGCATTTTATTGGTCAGATTTGAGCCTAGGTTCAAATCTGACCAATCAAATGCTTGAGAACACACTCAGACTCAGCTCAAACGCTTTATAACCATGGACCCGGGGTCTACATTCAACGTTGAAAACCGATCAGGCCAATTCTCAAAGTAGAAAATAGAGATCGGGTCTATACCAGAGTCCATATAACAACGGCAAAAAACAAAACAACAAACTTATTGACATACAGAGATGCAGGCAGACAAACAGGTAGACAGATCAGGATCAAAACTGTTTGCTTTTTAGATTTCCCCAGTTCGTCAACATTTTCACAAACCTGTATGTATACGGTTACGCGTGTTTAGTCGCGACTGGCAGGAACGAGTCTACATGCACAACGCTCCCTCCCTATAACAGCACTCCTAACAACGACCTTTACCCAGCTGTTCCCCAAACAAGACAGTTATGCCTTACTTTTTTCATTGCTGCAATAAAGTTTACTTAAATTGCCGTCTGCTTTTTTTCTCAAAGATTACATAATGGACATTTTGACAGAAAATAAATTAATGACGAGTGACAAACAGCTTGAATCCAGATCAGACGCCGCGTTACGCGTTCAAGCTGTTTGCAAATATAAGCCACTTTCCCTCCCTATAACGATTCCCTCCGAACATCGCACATGTCTTTGTCTCCCATTGAGTGTCGTTGTGGAGAGGGAGTGCTGTAGCATGTCTCTTGAAGAACTTCAAGCTACAGTAAGGTAAAGTAAAGTTGTATATATGAGCCGTCCCATGCGAAAAATAGAGGATATTGAATGAGTGTGTTTTCAGTAGTGAATTTATTGAACGAGTTGGATAAAATAGTATGTTGCGAGCCTTGGCGAGCAACATATCATTTTTATCCAACGAGTTCAATAAATTTACTACTGAAAACACACGAATTTAATATCCTATTTATCAAATAAACACCAAATGACACGAAAATCCGGACGGTCTTACTTTCGTTTTTGTCCTCGGCTATTAGGTAAACGATTCGTCATAGGTGTTATTCGGTTTTATTCCTCCGTAGATAAAAACACCTATCAAACTAAAATAAAGAAAAACAACATCAATGTGTTATGAAACGACTTCTCTGGTGCCATATTCAAATTTTGACTTCATATCTAATCTAAAATTGTTCTAATTGACTAAAAATGTTCATTTGAAATTTAGAATCTAGTTTCGTTTTCAAAACTACGTCGTTATTGGAACGTGGCGTCATTAGGCCTATTGTAACGTCTAAATTTGAAAAACAGTCCGACTCACTGTTAATACTAGAGCTCTAAGTAGCCTGATTTGCAGTCTAAATGTGCCGGACTGCTCGGGATAATGTTTTTAGGACACTTGGAAATGTTTTAAATCCCTAGTGGTGATCTTATTTTGTCTAGTTTCTCTTAACTGATTTAAAGTCGGCGTAGTAGTACAGTATTTTGGTGATGCGAAAATTAGTATAAAATATATGCCCAGTGGGCCATACGATTTTTACGGACCTCTATATTTTGCACGTTTATGTGATAAACTACTTTATTGCATTGCAAACAGTGTATATCAGGACCAGTCGCCGCGTCAAAGACATGGTTATTGGCTGTAGACCAAACTCAGATACAGAACCTGGGATAACAACAATGCTTGATATGTACAATGTTGCAATGTAATATAAAGCATGTTTTGTCACGGCACGGCTCATATAAAATGGTACAGTCGGTTCCAGGGGCCCGTTTCATAAAACTTCGTACGACAAAAACAGTCGTAAGTCAAAACCTTTAAATACATTTAATATCTGATTTCTCTATCTAATCCTGTCTTTGGAATCGTCTTTCCAAACAGATGCCACAAGACAGGATAAGATGGAGAAATAAATAATGATTGAGACTTTTATAATCTGACTTACGACAACATTTGTCGTACGAAGTTTTATGAAACGGGCCCCATGCAGAACCATACAAGTACGGCACCACATGCAAGAGACAGACACAGAACGTACCATCCATATAATCACAAACGATATTTCAAACACGCCTATATACTGCTTCTCACAATAAAATACGGTCTTCCCTCCCTACAACAACCATCATAACAACAACTCCTTCCTTACAACAACCTTTGCTGCAATTCCCTAAACAGGTCAATTACTGCTGATTAAAGTTGTCGTCTTCTGTTTTACTCAAAGTTACGTAATGGATATTTTGACTGAAAAAAACTTAATAAAGCGTGACAAACATCTTGAATCCAGATCAGACGCCGCGTTACGCGGCGTCTGATCTGGATACAAACTGTTTGCAAATGTAAGCCAATTTCCCTCCCTATAACGACTCCCTCCGAACAACGCACACAATTGCTCTCTCTCATTGGGTGTCGTTGTAGAGAGGGAGCGCTGTAAAATGTGTTTTTTTAGAAAAACGTATGTCTCCCCCCACGTATACCCCTATCCCGAAAAAATTAGATGGTGCAGCTAAAATTGCAAACAACATACAAAATTGCATATACAAGTTGTTAATATGTGAAAGTTTGGAGCAAACTACAAGAAGTTTTCCTTTATAGTCTCTGTACGAAATAAATTCAAAGTGACAAATTTTCTGTCAGAATGGTTGCATCCCAAATTGAATACCTCATGGACACTATGATATAATTATACAAGAAATTAATATATGAACATTTATTTATTTATCTTTAAAGAAAGAAAAAAGGGCCGTAACTTTTGTCGAAAAGCTCCCTGCTCAAATTTTATTTAGCACATGAACATGTGTTTATACAAGTTGTTTATCCTGTGAAAGTTTGGAGGAAATCCCCCCAGTAGAGTAGGGGGAGTTAGCTGCAACAAAACATCTTTGTTCGCACTACAAGTGTCCCCTATACTACTTGTCTTAAAAAAATTCAAAGGGCCATTACTTTTGTCAAAAATTTTGCAGCTCAAATTCGAAACCACATGAACATCTTCCCGTATAAGTTGTTTGGAGCAAATCCTTCCAGTAGTGTAGGAGGAGTTAGCTGCACACATTTCCCCCTATATATTTTATGTAGGGAAAACATTCAATGGGCCATAACTTTTGTCAAAAAGGTCGCAGCTCAAATTCCAAAGCACATGAATATCTTCCGATATAAGTTGTTATTCTGTGAAAGTTTGAAGCAAATCCTTCCAGTGGTGTAGGAGGAGTTAGCTGCACAAAATTTCCTACAGACAGACTGACAGACGGACGGACGGACATACAGAAACCACAACATCAATATGTCTCCCCCTATATAGGGGAGACATAATACTACTACCTATAATTTTGGAATTTGCATACTGCCATCACAGGAAGTTTTTCATATGACAAATAGAGCTGTAAGCCAAAGGCTAACGAGTACTCCGAACCCCATTCCATTCACCAGGCTCAATGTTTGCAAGCATAAACGAACAGTTAGTATCAAGAATTTTACAGAAATTGAAAAGTGCTTAAGTTTTTTTTACAAATTAGTAAAGGGAAATAAAATTAAATAAAGTGCATGCCCCGAATTAATGCTCCTTGTTGGAATGGAACTCTTGTGATGATAAATTAAATTTGTGAATTTTCATGAGGCCATGTCAACGATTTTTGAAGATACAGTCAATATTGTTTTTGTTCTAATACCCTATATTAAATGGCAAAAACTTAAATAAAATGTAATAAATGTAAAGTTTCAGAAAAAGTGGCAAATAAGAGGGCCATGATGGCCCTGAACTCGCCCCATTTATAACCCATATTCACTGGACCTTGATTTTGTCAAGAACAACATTTTGCATCAAGTTTGATGAATATTGAAATTAAACAGCGGCCTTTAGAGGTTTTTTCTCTCTGATTTGACATAGTCACCTACCTTTTGACCCCACATGACCCATTCGAAACTGACGTAGACTTTGTCAAGAACAGCATTTGGACTCATAAAATTGTGGCCACAAGAGTGTTCACAAGATTTGAGTGACTTTTTTTTTTTTACCACATATGACATGTTTTTTGTTGTTGTTGTCAATAACAACATTTGGAGCAAGTTTAAGACATTGACTCCAAAAATTGTTTACAAGTTTTTTTTCTATAATTTGACATAATGACTTACTTTTTGCCCGGATATGACCCATATTCAAACTTTACCTAGGTTTTGTCAAGAACAACATTTTAATTAATAGAGAAATCGTGGATATTGGCCAAAAACTGTGACCTCTTAAGTGATCACAAGGGTTTACTATAATTTGACCTGGTGGCCTTCTTTTTGACCCCAAATAACCAATGTATGAAACTTGACCTAGATCTGGCAAAGAACGACATTTTGAGCAGTTTTGATGCAAGATATACCCCAAAATGGTTTTTCTATAATTTGACCTTGTCACCTATTTTTTTACAGGACATGATCAATATTCAATCTTGAAATTTGTCAAGAACAACATGCGGATTAGGTTTGGTGAAGATTGGCCAAAACAGTAGCCTAAAACGAATTTACAATGACTTTCTATGATTTTATTTAGTGACCTACCTTTTAATCCGACATGGTCAATATTGAAACTTTACATTAATTTTGTCAAGAATAACATTTGGATCACAAGTTCGATAAAAAATGACATAAAACTGTGAGTGTTTATAAGGTATTTCAACAATTTGAGCTAATTACCTACTTTTTTGACAGGACATGATTCATATTTGAACGTACCTACCTAGTTTAAGACCAACATTAGGAGCAAGTTGGAGGTTAACCCACAACTGTGTCGTTAAGAATGTTCATAAGGTTTATTCTATAATTTGACCTGGTGACCGACTCTATGGCCGATATTCGAACTTGGCATAGAGTTGGTTTAAACAACATTTGGTTGAAGGTTGACGAAGATTGATCCCAAACTGTAACCTCCAGAAAGTTTTTTTTTCTTTGATCTAACCTAGTGACCTTCTTTTTAACACAAATGACTCGCAAGACAAATTTGATACCCCTAGCCGATGTTGTATAAGAAATATCCTCCGTACTTGTTTTTTCTTATGTTTCTTTATTCACAGTCAATGTCACAGTACAGTGACCTGAATATATTACGGGACACCTTGCCATCCCAAGATTTACTAACATCCTTAACCCATAGCCTGTTTCAAGTATTAAATATAGGTAACCACTTAAAGCAGGTTGAAAGTAAAGCAAAATGTGCCTTAAGGCACATTCTGCTTTACTTTCAGCCTTCATTAAGCTACCACCAGCTAGAATTTGATTTATTTTCTTCAGAGGAGGAATAAATGAAAGACGTAAAAAGTCGTATTTATAGGGTAATGGGTTAATTTGTTATCCCTAGCTCATGTGGTATATGAATACGGGTGCACGGACGGACTGACTGACGGACGGACAGACACACGCACAATTCAAGTACTATATGCAGTGCATATGCGCCCAAAGGTATATTCTGCCAAAGAAGCAAGTAACCACTTTTTTACATTTACTTTACATTAAGTAAATTTTAAAGCTCCTTATCTTATAAGGTACCTTATCAACAAGTTTTGTTTGGAATTGTAAAGGCTCATACGTTCTCTAATCTATTCCAGTAAAACATTCAGAGTAAACGACGCATGTAACGAAAATGAAGCATTCAAAGTTCATTAGTATTATTATAAATCAAAGTGAGGTAATTTGATATTATAAGACTTTAGTGTCTTAATAAGGCCGTGCATATTATGATAAATGGAAGTATAATGTGATTTTATTTTCTTCAAGCAAAATATCTAGCTATTGAAAAAGAAGCGCCATTGTTTCTCTTCTATGGAAACCATTTCTAAGCAAAATGCTATTTTCAGAAAAAAAAGATGTATAGATCTTTTATTTTCAATACTATGTGCCAGTCATTTAGCAACAATTATTTCCTGTTGTCTGCCACTTTCTATCAAACCAAATTTAAATATTGTATGTATATGAGACGCTGATAATTCAGAAAACAAAGGTTTGGCACTTTCTTTTTTGGCTGAGTATAGTTCTTGGCGCAAAATCCTACGTGTTGATAAAGGCGTCAGGCATCCAGAAAATAATGACATTCTAAGACCAAATGTGGGTGTTCACCCCCATTAACATTCTGCATGCTTCGTGTGACTTTGTGATAACTGTTCCAAACACTTAAGAGGCAGATGAAATGCCATTTTCCACGCCTCATCTGTATCTAAACTGTTTGAAACCTGGGGCCCGTTTCAACAAATTTCGTACGACAAATGTTGTCGTAAGTCAAAACTTTAAAATACATTTAATACATTTCATTTCTCTATCTGATCCTATCTTGTGACATCTCTTTGGAATCGTCTTTTAAGACGATTCCAAACAGATGTCACAAGACAGGATTGGATGGAGAAATAGATAATAATTGATACTTTTATAACTCGACTTACGACAACATTTTTCGTAGGAAGCTTTATGAAACGGGCCCCTGGTGTTTTATGATATGATCTGCAGACATGTCAACACTGAGAATTGTTGCAGACCACAGGTTTTCGGCGCGTAAGCTATGATCGTATCATGTAGATCTCTGTATACTATTTTAGATCTACTTAAAAATTAGAAAAAAAAATATTTTTTTTAAAATTTCATGAAACTTCAGGAAATGTTCTTTCATGATGATTATTGAATGTATGGATAGATTTTAGGGTATTTTATCCACGTTTGGTGGTGGTGGAGGGGGGGGGGGGGGGTAGCAGCTGGGGGTAGTGTCATAGCCTACGGACCGAATGCCTATGTTGCAGACAACGAAATAAACGATTTTTTAATTGAGTGCTAGAGAATATGACGAAGAATTACGGATAGATTAAAACACATAAAACTAATAAACAAGTTTATTTCGTGTAAGCACAACTCATCAACACACATACAGATTCAAAACTACAGTGTTCCCTCTCTTCAACGACACCCATTGGGATACAAAAATATGTGTGTTGGTCGGAGGGAATCGTTATAGGGAGAGAAATTGGTTTACATTTGCAAACAGCTTAAATCCAGATCAGACGCCGCGTGACGCGGCGTCTGATCTGGATTCAAGCTGTTTGTCACTCGTCATTAAGTTTTTTTCTGTCAAAATGTGCAATATCTAACTTTGAGATAAACAGCAGACGACAACTTTAAGCAGACGATGTTACAGCAGTAAAAGCCTAAGACATACTTGTTCAGTTTAGGGAACTGCGACAAGGGTCGTTGTTCGAATGGAGTCGTTGTTGGGAGGGTCGTTGTAAGGAGGGAACACTGTAGATTCCAACATATGTACATACAATGTAGGTTTAGTTGTTTGAATTGATTTTGGTTTTACGGCACTGCTACAGTGGAGAAAACGTTATTCTTTCCCAATAAACGCGCTTACGCTAAAACTGTTATTTACATTGCAAACAGTTTGGAGCCAGATCAGACGCCGGGTAGCCCGGCGTCTGATCAGGCTCCAAACTGTTTGTCACTCAGATTAAAATGAAAAATCAGAATTGTCAAAAAATTGTCCTTTTCGACATTTAAGTGTTTTGCGTTTGCGTTTGCGTTTCGTTTGCGTTTCGTTTGCGTTTAAACGGGAAAGAATAGCGTATTCTCCATTGTACGCGTGAATGTGTGATAACTGTGCCAAACAATTAAGAGCCGGATGAAATGCCGTTTTCCACGCCTCATCTGGTTCTAAACTATTTGAACTATGTTATGATATGATCTGTAGATATATCAACTCTGAGAATTGTTGCAGACAACAAAATAATAAACGATTTTTTAATTGAGTGCTAGAGAATATGACGAAGAATTACGGATAGATTAAAACACATAACAATAATAAACTATTTTATTTCGTGTAAGCACAACTCATCAATACTTATACAGAACCATTAAAAACGATTAAACGATTAAAACGAAAAATCAGAAATGTAAAAAAATTGTCCTTTTCGAAATTTTAGTGTTTTGCGTTTGCGTTTCGTTTGCCTTTAAACGAGAAAGAACACAGGGGACCGTCACAATAGAAGTGTGAACCCCACAAGAAAAAAATGTATAAACACTACACATATAGGCCTTGTCTATCTATGTAGTGTTTATGCATTTTTTCGGCGGAGCTGACTGGTTTCTATTTAGTCACACTTTCTATTTGGCCACACATTTCAACCAATTCTATTTGATCAGAAATTTAGAATTAAGAGCATCTGTTGAAACTGAATAGTCTGATTAGATAGTAGCCAGGGCTCCAGATAAGGGAATTATTTCAAAACTTAAAATCTTTATTTGTGCATTAAACCCTGTGGTGTCACTATACATTTGAATTGTCTCTTCGAGACAAAAAAAATGAGTGGTAACACCATAGGGTTTGGTGCTGAAAGGAGTGAAAAAATGTGATTTGTTTAGTTAACTCCCTCTTATCTGGAGCCCTGTAGGCTGGTCTATGTCCAATTACAGTTTTACCAGATGTGGACTGTGAGTGTAAAATTTAGAGATACAGACTGCACTGTTTATACACTGGGATGATGCAATTATACTTCTATTTTAAGATATGACATCTGAAATCTTTTTATAGATATACAGAGGAAGCTAGGTGTTTTGTAATTGTTTACTACCAATTTGTTTGAATTGTTAACTATTTGTACACATTTGCCACACATTTAAAGCAATATTATATATAAAATTAATGGCCTCAAGTGAGTTAAACACAATCATGTTGTTTCATCATTATTTGCAAGAGTGGCAGTCGAAGTTCAGCAGACTGTTGTATCTGTACATTTGTGTATGCTATAGTTTGTTTCAAGAAACTCTATGAATGAAGTTTGATATATAGAACAATAGATTAATGTGAGGATCTCCTACCAGTAGCTAGGATATGAGTTAAATTATTGTTCTGTTTTGCATTTCTGTACATGATAGTTTTGCATTTTAAATAAAAGTTACTGTTTCAATTTTTTTTGCTTTTCAATCCAAGATATTACAATTCTTTGAAAACCTCAATTTCATTTAATTTTGCACACCCAATTTCATCTATATAGCCTTAGTTCAACCACTCATTCCGCCGAATATCTTTTTTAAAGATATTTCTTGTTTCTTTTTGGGTTCAGACTTCTATTGTGACGGTCCCCTGTGGGAAAGAATAGCGTGTTCTCCACTGCACTCCACTACACTGCTATATTGGTCATATAGCGTCGATGTGTACGTCGTATATGTATGTTGCGAATGCATGAGTTTTTAGGTGACGCAGCTTGATGGGGTCCTACCACTCTGCACGGGTGGCAGTGGATGAATGCTAATCTGTGATCGGATGGAACTCTTTACCTAATGAGTGCATCTCTTAAACAAGCCTGGATGAGTTCAAGACAGCCGTCCAGCTTGTGACAGTGCCTTATAACTAATCCAAAGGCCAGAACTGTATAGTGTAATATATGTTAGTCTTTTGGGACTTTTCATCCTAAGGTGTGCAGGGCGGACCTCTACATGTAATCATTTATGATGTCACATCGGAAATGTAAAAAGTTTTATCGTCAGCAAGCCGGAACACCTCACCATCGCCCTTAGCACCAGTGTACAACACACTCACACACACCCCTCAGCGTGGATGTCCAAGAGGATTTTGCTGAGTACCATATTTGAAGTTGAAGGTAGTGCAACTTCCAAACTACGTGTTCACAACTCGAGATTGTACATTTTGCCTGTGATCAACTTAAGACATCCTCATCAGTGACGGCAGCTTGTCTTTGAAGATGAAATTTCAGTCGCCGCTGGTCCGGCCATGTAGGCATGCGGTTTATTCCTTTGGACTTTAACCTTTCTACTCCACTCCGACAGGCTGGTTCTTGGAATGACGTACTCTGTGAGATATAAATAAGTTTAATGTATTCTCACACGATTCTAATATTATTATTCATTTAAGAAATAAATTGATTTTTTCGGGGTTCAAGCGAAATAAACAACAGAAAAATATCGGCAAATACCATGAATCGCGCTGGCGATTCATGGTAAATTTGCCAATAATTTCCTGTCGTTTATTTCGCTTGAACGCCAAAAACATCAGTTCATTTCTTATATTTACAATATATGTGCTGTTATTTGTAATATTTAAATAAACATTTTGTAAGTACGCATGTATGTTTAATCCATATTAGAGGTTGATAACACGAATAATGTGTACCCTATACGGAACAGCAATGACCGAATTACTGAAGCTGTGTACATTCAAAAGCAAACAATTAAGTTACATTGTTTACATTATTAGGAAAACAACTTGACAATTTGGCGCGAAAAATCCGATTTGACGTCATTTGGAAGTGACGTCATTTTTTGAAGTAGGATAAATATATCGATTTTTAAGGTCATAAAGAAATGCAGACAGGTGTTGTTTATAAGGTGTATCAATTTTCTTGCAATTTATCTCATTAATAAAGAAGAATTTTAGTCGGGAATCATGGTTTCCGCTAATAGGAAGGCATTTATCGGTTTAGAACAAATTTCTGTAAAATCCGCAAAATGTTTGCAGTTTAAGATCCAAAGATTAATTCGGAAATGAAAAATGCATATGCCCCGCCTCTTCGAAACTTATCTACAAGTTTCGCCCTCTCGAAAAATTGCGTTTACACGAATTGAACGGCATTTTTTCAATGGATTTGAATCGGGCAATTGTAAATATTTTGCTTCGGAATTCTAGTTTATCTATTCATTTTGTAGTTTAACCAATTCTTGATGTTAAAGAATATTAACTGTAGCTCTAGAATGTGAAACATTTATGACAAAGAGAGGATCTTAAATAAGCTTATGCTTTCGATCTCATCCTTTTAGACATTGTTGTATGTACGTATTCAATCACCGAAATGATATATTGAAAAATAAATTATGTTTAAACTAAATAAGTTTCACTGAAATTATTCCAAGCAATATCGCACGATGTAAAGACAATATTTACGGTTTTAGCAAAGAAAACAATGTTTTTCTTGCTGCCAATATCAAAGTGTTTTATAAGGTATTCAAATCATTAACCATTTCACTCTCAATGATGTCATAAAGCGCGTTTGCAAAAGGTTTAGATCCTGATCAGACGCCGCGTAAAGCGGCGTCTGATAAGGATCCAAACTGTTAGACACTCGTTTCGAAATTTCTTCAGTCATTCTGCATTAACTTTAACTTTGAAACGATATTGCAGACAACAAGTTGGCGGTGAAGGGGTAGCATTCTCACAATTAATTGATCATGAAAGGGGTACAGTGGAGAATCTGTTATTCTTTCCCGTTTAAACGCAAACGTACGCAAATGCAAAGCACTAAAACGTAGAAAAGAACAACTTTTGGACAATTCTGATATTTCATGTTTATCTTGGTGGCAAACAGTTTGGAGCCTGATCAGACGCCGGGTTACCCGGCGTCTGATCTGGCTCCAAACTGTTTGTACAAGAAAAAATAGTTTTAGCGCAAACGCGTTTATCGGGAAAGAATAACAGATTCTCCACTGTAACTGAGGCAACGTCTGAATGGGTGTGAAACAGTTCGGACTCCCGGACCAACTTTAAATTAGCGCATGACAGGCAGACTTACCTTCATAGTGTGTTGTGTCTCTCTAGGAGCATCGACAGTCACCTCTGATACAAGTGGAGCTTTCATCTCGGTGTCACTTAGTTTGCCACAAGAATCATGACCGTCCGAGAACGAGCTTTTTGTTGAACTCGCAGGCTCATAGGAAGTGTTTTCGCGGAATGATTCTACGGCAAGACAATAAACCTTGCATCTGCATGTAAGTATCTTATTCTTCTGAATGGATGCTTCTATGGCCTCTGCAATGTAGCTGTAGTGGTGTTTAGCGTCAAGGGTCCGTACAAGTTCAGCGTAAGCTTTTGCCCTTTGTTCTTTATCAAGAATATTGTTTATTGAATCAACGAGCCTGACCCAATAATCATTTTGAGCCCCGTTTGGCTTGTCAAGATGTGCGATCTCTGAATATAGACCGCTTTTGATGGCGCCGATAGCCCACATGCTGTCAGAGACGCTTTTTATATTCACATATGTTTTCATTTCACAGCAGGCACACGGGTGTTTCTTCACAAGAGTTCTTTTGTTATCTTCAAACTTGGTTTTTATTTTGTCCGCAAGGTTTTTGTCAACGTGGTTCTCAATGTGCTTTACAAAACTATTTAGCACATGCAGGTCTCTACCCCTTATTAAACTAAGGAGGATTCGGGTCTGATCTTTTCTGTTCTTAATTTGTGTGATATCAAAGCTTTCATCTTCTGTGATGCATCCATCGCCGATAAGCTCGTCTGGTAGTTCGCTGTGGTTAAAAATCAATCTGCCTACTATATCTTCAACATTGCACTGTACAGCAGCAGCCAGGCATTCTCGATCACATGCAATAGATTGCGTGTAACCTGCGAAGTAAATACACACAATCATGCACAGTCAAACTCGAACTTTTAACCCTTTACCTTATAGAAGCGCCTTTTAGCGCATTCCATTTAATCCTCCGCGGAAGAAAATAGTTCCAATATATACCGTAATGAATATGTGTCATATTTAATACTTTCCTTATTCTAGCAGGTAATAGCTTAAATCAGGCTGAAAGTAAAGCAGAATGCGCCATATGGCGCATTCTGCTTTACTTTCAACCTGCTTTAAGTAGTCACCTATTTTCAAAACTAGAAACAGGCTATCAGGTAATGGGTTAAGATGGACGGGTGCATGGGCAAAAGGTAACCCTTAAAATCACCGACCGCTTGGAAGCTACGTGAATACTAGTACATGTATGACTACAGTAGTAGTATGAAAAAGATACATCAAAACCTCAAAATATCTGCAATTGTTTTCCTTCAAACTTATTTATTGGACAATTCAAACACCCAGAGCAAATTGAAATTAATTGTTTGGAAACCATTAGTGGTGAAAGCGGTTCTTCACGTCTACACTATTGCTTTGTTGTGGTTGTTTAACTTTGTTACTTGCCGACGGGAAAACCTTGTTACCTTTGCAAAGTACTTGATGTCTCACCAGGATCAAATACTGTTGTACATCCTGATCCTAGTTTGATTTTTAAAGAAACGTTTGATTTTAGAACAGCATCAGACGGGAATTGTTACAGATGAAAAACAGACTTGGCGTTCAAAGATAACTTGTCCACAACATTAGGCGATATAACCAGTGTCCGCAAAAATGGATACATAGTCTTAACCAACGTGACTCAGCGTCTGATAAATATCTAAACCATTTTTCAGGGAGCTTACATGAGAGAAGTTCGTGTCATGTGTAGCCCTGAAACTAGATGGTACCTGCCTTAAACAGACGACTAGAAAACAGATGACAAGTTAACATGTTTGACTTTTAAAGCCCATCTTTCTACTTCGTTTAAATGCAGTGTTTTGTCCACGTGCAATGGCAGGTAATGAAAGGAGCTATTATCTACTTAATTAACTAAAGTATGAATAGCAATAGAAATAGGATAAAATAAACTGTTTCAAACAACTGCCAATGTGCCTGTCAGCCAATGAAAAGCCTGCATTTCTATGTACCCTGTCAGCACACAGGTAGACGGGTTCACGGTGAGGAATGTACTTTGCAGAGTAATAAATAACTTGACATTATGCTACAGCGCTCCCACTCTACAACGGCACCCAATGGGAGACAAAACGTGTGTGCGTTGTTCGGGGGAAGTCGTTATAGAGAGGGAAATTGGCTTAAAGTTGAAAACATCTGGAATCCAGATCAGTAGCCGCGTAACTCGGCGTCTGATCTGGATTCCAGGTGTTTGTTATTCGTCTTTATGTTTTTTCTGTCAAAATGACTTCGGGAAAAACAGCAGCAGAAACTATTGCAGAAGTGAAAGTCTTAGACATGTCATTGTCTTGTTTAGGGAACAGCGGCAAGGGTCGTTGTAAGGAGGGAATCGTTGTTGGGAGGGCCATTGTAGGGAGGGAACATTGTATATTAATTTTAATTATTAACTTATCCCTTGCATCGCCATTGACAACATCACCAGGGCTGCCATAAGTTGATCATAAAAATCCTAAGATTTCAATTTTTCAAATTTTCAGACGCAATTTTACCAATCGTACCTTTACCCCATAGCATGTTTCTTGTTTTGAAGACACATGGCTGCTTAAAACAGGTTGAAAGTAAAGCAGAATGCGCCTTCATGCGCATTCTGCTTTACTTTCAGCCTGTTTTAAGCTACGATCTGCTAGGATAAAAATCCGAATACTTAGGAAAAATCCGGTGAAATCGCAGCCCTGCTACATTCGACTTTGCAAACAAATCGGAACCATACGCGGCGTCTGATCAGGATCCAGACTGCTTGGCACTCAATATTTCTTCAGTCAAAACTTCAAAACGTTGAAGACGACAAATTTTAGCAGACGTTCTTTTGTCTGCGAAAGGGTTGAATCAGACGCCAGACGGTAAGACTTGACTGTAGTCTGGTTCTGTTATTTGGAACAAACTTTCTATTCATGTTAAAAACGCAACTTCTATTGCTGCATTTAAAACACTTTATTTATGCTTTTCCGTGGATTACCACGAAATAGCAGTGGATTATCACTTGGTAATCCACTGCAGTGGATTATCACCAATCGCTTTTAATATGTATTTAGGCTTTGCCTATGGACGGAAAAAAGCAAAATTATACTAATGAAAACGGAATAGATCTATCACCAGTGTGTGATCAGCGCTCTTGTATCAGTTCGTTGTGTATTCCAGATCACACTCGAGGCTACGCCTCTCGTGACTGAGATCTGGATTACACAACCGACTCGAACTTTTATTATATACCTTAATTGTTTGGGACAAGATCGATATGTTGTTAAACCAAATAATCAAATAGATCTATAAGCACCCGTGTATACATATGTAATGTTAAAAGTTAAAACACCCCCGTACACCTATAATGCAATCTGAAACTATTTTTGGAAGTCATATGACCACCAATAATGACGTCATTATTTATATTTGATGGCGTATTGGTAATCCGTTATTTTTATGATATCGGTTCGATTGAGAAGTAGATTTTTGTAAATAACGTTCATTTAAGCGTTTAAGGGTATGAATTGAACTGTTTGAAGCTTTGTCCTTTGGAGAAAATCATTTCAAGTGAGTGTTGGGGGTTATTCATGCTTAAAATGGTTTAAAAATAGCACCGAAATCGGGAATTCCGAAACGTCACGCACAACTCTTCGTAAAAGCCATGACGTCATCATCCAAGATGTCAGCCCCCATGTTTTGTAGTTGCCTAGTTTTGAGGAAATTATTCACGCGCAAATCAAACACTTTTCAAAGTCTGTCAGTGATTGAATAAAATTGGAATACCTTTGATTTTATCATGCATTACTTAAGAACGGAAAAAAGGCAAGCCTTTTTCCGTATTATGAATTTTCCCCGTAGGGCTCCCCAAGAATCGTAGTCAATCGTGTCTTATCGTTAAATTCCGGCAGTCCGATTTGTCGCGAACTACTCACCGGAAGAACACGAATCCAAACTCGGGAGCAACGAAGTAATTCGGATGACGTCAAATCAATTAATAAGTGACGTCATCGTACGGGAAACTGTTTCGAAAATGTGTTCGATATAAAGTTGGGGCTCAACACGGGGTAAATCATTTACTCTCGCTTTCTCAATTGTCGAACAGTTTCGTTTAAAAAGTGGCTTAAAAGCATAAATAAATAGAATAATATAACGTCTGATGTTCACTCAATGGATTAAATTTCTATCTTATACTGAAAAAAACAATTATCCTCTATTTATCTGTATTGGTATAATCCCAATTTACTTAATTAAAACCCAAAGTCTTTTGCGGACGTAGTTATTAACTCTTAACCTGCTGATTAATTCAACTTAACTGTTATTAAATACTGGTTTAAAGTAGTACAAAGCAATAATTGTCTTATAAAGAAGGTTTACCAGTTTGCTCTTGAGGAGTGTGGAAAAAGCAAAACAAACTAGGTATCAAAAGTAAAGCAGTTACTGTGTAATTATGGTTTCATGTTCGTATGGAATGACCACTGCTTACAGACGACTAACAAAAATCATTTTATTGTTACTTTCAAACAAAGAGTTATTGATAATGTGGAACGATATGGAAACAAGTAAAGTTTTAAATACATTATATAAATACATTAAGCCCCATTTTGGATTTGAAGAATACTTAAGTAAACTTTTGCCCAGTAATCTTAGGAGATGTTTAACAAAGATTAGAGTGTCTGCTCATAATCTGCGTATAGAGTTCGATAGATATTCGCGGAATAGAGTTCCACGAAATGAAAGAATTTGTAAACTATGCAATACTGATATCGAGGACGAATTTCACTTCATTCTCTGCTGTACAGCATATAAAGACTTGCGCAGGGTTCATATCGAGAGATATTACCATGCCAGACCAAATATAATGAAGTTTGTGGAGCTTTTAAGCAATACAAACAAAACAGTCTTAATCAACCTATTCAAATTTATATCTAAAGCGTTAAAGCTTAGACTTGAGCTACTGTCGTAAACAACTAACGAACAATGAAATGTTCCTACATTGTCATTGTCATATGTGAATTGTTTTATATACAGTTTCATTCTTTGAATAAGAGTACCTGAAAGAAGAAACGTCAAAAATGTATTAGCCATAAAAGTATTATATTTTCATTTTGCAACGTCATGGCTAACACCATTCTCTGTAACTTATGTCATTGATGCATGTTTGTATGTATGTGTGTGTGTTTGTGTTTACCTTACCATATCATTTACCTGATTGTACTTGATTATGTATGAATGTTAAATTTGACGAGATACTTGTATTTAGTATAAGTCAATAAACTATATCTATCTATCTTAACTCATGTAGGAACATCCATCAAATTGGCCGTAACAGCGACGAGCAGTTGCAGTAATCTATTTATCGGAGAAAATATTGCAGACCTGTATGATACAGCTCCTGTGGGAGTTGTCTCATCCGGGTCGTCACTATTTGTTTTCAAATCCGGTATTAGCAGGAATAGGGGTTTCTCACATAAATACCCATGTTTTCTATAAAGATGACGAATATCCTAATCTCCAACATGTGTAAGATCACTTTGATGACGTCACTATAACGTCACTATTTATAACGGCGTTTTGACGTCAGCGGGGATCCAAAAAAATGCATATTGCTTTAAAAATAGCTTAAATCGTTGGTAAAGTGAGAAAAAGAATCTTTCACTCGTCGACGTTTAAGACAAGTTGATCTCAAACTCGTCTAGAATAGAAAAGTTATTAAGCTCGCCAAGGCTCGCTTAATAACATTTCAATTCTAGACTCGTTTGAGATCAGCTTGTCTTAAACATCGATTAATGACAGATCCTATATATACTAATTAAGAAATAACAAATTCGTAGGTGTTCATTACCGTGCATTAGATCACAGTTAGGAGTTGAGACGTGGAGTCATTAGATCACGAGGCCTTTAGGCCTCGTGATCTAATTACCCACATCTTAACGACTAACTGTGATCTAATGCACGGTAATGAATACCTACGAATTTGTTATTTTAATTCTAACGTGACTTTTATTATAAAAATACTATTTATGTATTACGCGTATGGGGCAAATGGAACAGCGGATGGAAACGCCGCGCGTGTATTTCATTATCGCGGGTTTTATATATTTTTCTCCCTAGTCTTTGTCTCTATTACGTAGGTTTCGAGACGTGTTAGAATTAAGACGTAACAAATTCTTATTCTAACGCGACTTTAATTGTAAAATTACTTTTTATGTATTACGCGTATGGGGCATGTGGAACAGCGGATGGAAACGCCGCGCGTGCAGTTCATTATCGCGACGTAATATACGTTTCTCAGTATTCTTTGTGTATATGCCGTAGGTTTCGAGTCGTGTTAGAATACATTATACTTATTTTAATGTTTTAGCATTATTATGTTCTTTGTATATAATATGTTTTGATGGTCTCATGTAAGATTGGCTATTACCAAATGTGTTCCCTCGTTAAATAAAGACTTTATTATTATTATTATTACTGTGAAAAGGTTAATACAATACCTCTACGCCGTGACACTGGTGGTGCCAGCTGCCTACTAGAAGACCCTCCTACAGGTGTCGATTCTGACGGCCGGTTCCAATGTGACTGAGCGGAGGCAATCTTCTTTACGTTCGTCTTACTGGACTCGGAATCTCTCCGAACAATTGCTTCTGTACGTACCTCTCCTGCGACTATCCAATCACTGCCCCATGCCTCGTATGTTGGATTAGTGAGGGAGGATCTTTGAAGCCGACTATGGTGACCACCATTGTGTCCTCGTATGCTAGAACATTTACAGCTGTCGTCCGGTCCTTCGACATGGTCACAAGAACCCACTTTTGGTTCTTCTGATTTCTCTTGATCAGGTGTATGTCCTTTGATAACACTGTCGATGTTGATATATCCATTTTCAATGTCAATACTGTTGGTACATGTACTTGTAGTACTAAAACGTTGAAGATTAGCTTCTTTTAATTCTTCCTTCAATACTTCTCTAATCACCTCCCGAAATTGTTCCTTGAAATCTGACAGAACCTGGAAAGTAGACAGTGAACATATTGTATTAGTTATCTGACAGTTTTATTCTCCCTATTCTCTTCATCGCCGTCTAGATCTACAGTTTCAATCCAGATAAGGCGCCAATATGCTCTGTGACTGACTCAAATCAGATTTTCTATATTCTATTTCATAACGTTTGATTTTAATTGCTTCTAAGCGGGAAAGAAAAATATCTGACCCATTGTTTCGCGTTATATATTTACAAGAGCCGTATATGACCCTTAATCGCTCACCTGGAACGACTGATGTAAATGTAAATATCTTGGAAAGCTGAGAATGACAACATGAGTGTGCCAATCGCTGCGTTTGTGCCGTGGTCAATGATTTGAACAATATTAACAGAGAACATTTAAGAAAACATTTTATTAAAATGTGTGACCAAAGAAGCTGGCCAATTTGACAAGAAGATGTTTGAAGATTTCACGAACAAGCTTTTTTAAGGTTAATTTAAACAATCTATATTTAGCTCATGTGACCTACATGTATATGCAACTGACCAGAACCACTTGAACAATGTTGGTAAAGTACCTCTAGAAATAACACCTTGCCAAGTATCGGAGCTCTGGTCATATTAGTTTCAGAGAAGATGTTTGAAGTTTTTTTTATATAACTATTTAATTATGTGACCCGCGGAGTCGGTTCATTTTTTGGCCCCACGGACATAATTTGAACATTCTTGATAGAGCACATGTAGATGATGCTTTTTGCCAAATATCTAAGCTCTGGATACTGTTGTCTCAGACGAGAGGGTTTTTGAAGTTTTAATTGAAAACATATTTTGTATCTCCTGTGACCTAGATATACAACATACCAGAACTATTTAAAAAATAAATTGGTAAAGGCCCTCTAGAAGTGTCACCATGGTGCCAAATAAAAAAGCTCTTGTCATATTAGTTTTTGAGATGAAGCTGTTTGAAGAGTTCACTATAATAGAACTTTATGTAAATTTGTGACCCTCAAGGGCTGGGTCAGTTTTGACCCCATGGACATAATTTGAACAATCTTGATAGAGGACTTGTAGATGATGCTCTGCGTCAAATATCTAAGCCTAGGGTACATTAAAACAGAAAGCTCCTAAAAATAAACACAATTTAGTGGTCGTAATGGAGAGAATTTACCGTTTTAAGAGTCGTTTTTACAATATTTTGCAAAAACGAAAAACAGAAAGTGATAAACGGTGCAGACTCTGATCAGAGATCTTCTGTAGTATCGCTATGATTTAGGTTTGTACATATAAGTTTTCTATTCACAGGTAAACTGTTTGCAAAGAAAGTTTTTGTCAAGGCTCAATGGTACTCTTACAATACGGGCGAGTGGGCTTGACAGTTTTAACTTCCAAATCAAAATCCCCCTACCAGTCCGTGTTATATAAATAGCATTTATCTTTAGCTTTGTGGTATTTGCGAATACTCTTGTTAATAAGAGCACTGGCGTCTGACCGGGATCAAAACTGTATCACACTCGTTTCTGTATTCTTTTTTTTCTTTTCTTTTTGAAAAACAAAAACAAACCCAACTAACCGTCTTTATCTGATCACCGTAGACGATATTTCTTTAGCCGAGGACATTATGCCACGATAAAGATCATGCATTTCAAGCAATGAAAGGCCATAAACAAACAGAGCGAAACGGAAGCATACAGAAATGAGTTCAGTAAGGAAATCGATGGCCGTCGATGCCATCAATTGCGAGTTGTGGCTACCGGTCTGAAATATGTTATTTTTCCGTTCAAACGCAAACGCATTGTAATAAAATATAGAAAATGTCAACTTTTTGACAATTTTGACTACCAATTTAAATCTGAATGGTAAACAGTTTGGAGCCTGATCAGACGCCGGGTTATCCGGCGTCTGATCTGGCTCCAAACTGTTTGCAATGAAAATAATATTTTAAGCGTACTCTGCTGTACTCTGCACGCTGCACACGGGGCACAAACTGCTATCCTAAACAGTGGCAACTGAACACGCTACTTACTGTACGTTCGTTCCAGCATGGACTGTTGGTATCTGGGCCCATTTCATCGGCATATCACTGTAGCGTGTTCAATTACCACCGTTTGCTATTTAGGTTAGCAGTTTGTGCCCCGTGTGCAGCGGCTCCAAACTGCTTGGCACTCAGAATTAAATGGTAGTCATAACTGTCAAAAAGTTGTCATTTTCTATATTGCATTGCAATGCGTTTGCGTTTAAACGGAAGAATAACGTTTTCTCCACTGTATTTCAGATGGTAGCCAACTCGCAATCGATGGTCATCGACGGTCATCGATGTCTATACTGAACGCATCGCAGTTACGTTAGTACAATAAACTAAGTGTCGTCATGACTTCTCAACAAGTATTTTATTTTCCGTGTTCAATGCATGTTATTTATTCATTCAGAATGCCAGTAAAGCAAATATCTCCTAAAGGAGATTCCTGTCATGCTTTAGTCCAGTTTTAACTCCTTTGCTGCTTTACCCCAGGTACAGTGGAGAATCTGTTATTCTTTCCCGTTTAAACGAAACGAAACGCAAACGCAAAACACTTAAACGTAGAAAAGTACAACTTTTTGACAATTCTGATAATTCATATTATTCTTGGTGGCAAACAGTTTGGAGCCTGATCAGACGCCGGGTTATCCGGCGTCTGATCTGGCTCCAAACTGTTTGCAGTGAAAATAATAGTTTTAGCGTAAACGTGTTTATTGGGAAAGAATAACGTTTTCTCCACTGTACAATGGTTACTTGAAAACAGTTTGGAGCCTAATTAGACGTCGCGTAAGGCGATGTTTGATCAGGATTCATCTTAACGATATTAGTCAATTTACCTGAAATTTAAATTTGAGAAATAAAGCAGACGACAATTATTTAAAATCAGATGACGTAATGACAGTGTACTGTGGCTTATGACAATACTTTGAAATGTATTTAGACCCTGAACAGACATACATAATTAATTATAGGGCGAATCGGAATTAAACATTGGATTTGAACAGGCTGCAAGCAACACTAACAATGTAATTATTGTGGAACAGATAGTTTTGTAAATTGATAAGGGTAATTATTTAGCACGTGATGCAAAATAACTCGGCATGACTTTGCATTCTACCCGAGTCTAAACTGTTTGATATCCTGGTGACATTTCCTTAAAATTACTTGTGTATAAAATCTCCGAGAGAAAAGGGACAGATAGATAGACAGACATAGAGAGAAAAAGTAATGGACAGGAAACAGGGACAGAGAAATAAAGACACTTACACAGAGAGAAAGATAGACGTAGAAAGAGAAAGAGGGGGAAAGTGCGAGAAAAAGACAGACAGACAGAGACAGAGAGTGAGAGAAACAGAGAGAAAAAAAGACAGAAAGACAGAAAGAAAGAAAGAGACAGGGACAGACAAAGAGTCATAAAGTATGAGACAGAAAGAGAGACATACAGAGCAGCAGAGGGAGAAAGACTGAGAGAGGGGGACAGGGAAGGAAAGAGCGAAATTTAGGAAAGTAAGGAGAGACAGGGGCAGACATACAGACAGACAGAAAGGGAAGATAGACAGGGAGAGAGAAAAACAAACACATGCAGAGAGAAACATAGGCAATTTCACAGAGAGAGCGAGAGAGAGAGAGAGAGGGGGGAGACAGAAAGACGGAATGGAAAGAAAGAGACAGACATACAGACTCCAGAGATGTGGTGATGGACAGACAGAGAAACGGTCGGTACTTTGATCAGTCGGACAGACTGACAGAACGGTCCATTCAAATAGGTTTACCCACGGAATTATATGTACACTAAAAAGGCTGTATTTCTTGTAAATAAAAAAAACAAACTTACTTGTTCATTGTCCTTGTATATTGTGTCGGCGCTCAGATTTGACCGCTGTTCCTCCTGACTGCCACCTCTGTTCTTTACAGCTCCGTGTCCAACATAGTGAACAGTCAAGGGTGAAGGAGTGAGCGGTTTTGTAGGAAGTTTGAGTTCACTGTCCATATTTCCATCGCCTTGTTGGGTTGTGTTGGGGCTTTGATTGGATTCTGGATATCCAACACTCGCGTCTCTTTTCTTAAAAGTTCCATGCGCCACGTGTTGGAAGGTGAGGGGTTCTGAGATAACCAGTCTCGTGCTTTGCTTGGTGTTGACATCTGCTGATTTACTTCTCCAATCAATACCTTCCTCTTGGTTTGTGTTCGTGCTCGGATTTAAACCCGAGTCCTGGCTGACACATCTCTTCTGAACAACACCGTGGGTCACGTGTTGAAAGGTCAATGGTGCAGAAATGGCCTGCTTCTTGAGCGGTTTGTTGCGCTGCTTGTGTGCCTTACTGTCCATGGTTCACATCCCTGTAATTTACGAGGCCAAAATACGATATTTGGGGAGACGATATTCTTTCTAAACATATGAGTACGGTTACCATTGCAAAATGTCAAGTACCTGTGGTAAAACGTGTATGATTTAGGTAATGGACCAATTATTATTTCAAAGTAACCGAAACAATTATCGATACGAGTGTCAAACAGTTTACATGTTGATCAGACACCGCGTTATAGTGTGGCGTCTGATCAGGATGCAAACTGTTTCGAAAAGGGTTGATATACAGTAAAACCTCTCTATTACGACCACTAAATTATGTTAATTATTAGGATGTTTACGGTAGGTGACCGCTTAAAGCAAGGTGACAATGAAACAGAAAGCTCCTATAGGAGCTTTCTGTTTCACTGTCATCTTGCTTTAGCTGCCACCTCTCTATTATGCAATCAATTAGCCTTCGTTTTAGTGGTCGTAATAGCGAGGTTTTACTGTATTTATAATTCTACTGTATTGTGTACTACCTAAATTAATTTGTGTCAGAACTTTATAACTTAACTTCTTCGTTGATGCTTTTATTCCGTCATTCATATTTTCCATGCACATGTTCACTTTAGTCCTATATATTCACAGTGACTACAAAGATGAATATTCTGATACGCATATTTTTACCAAATCAGCCTGAAAGTTAGATGGGCCGTCTTCCCTCTATTGTGTAAATTCATTTCTGATTAATGTCACTATTAAGTTATACAGTATGACCCCTACCGTCTGTTTTAACAGTGTTGTCTGCAATATCTATATCCAACACAGTGTGGTGCGAGTGTCAATGCGAGATCAAACATTGTCGTCTGATTTTGGATTTAACCCATTTTATGCCTGCATGTCGTATTGAAATTACCTCAACCCTTTGCTTTCATTATAAGGATAATCTAAAGACACGGTGTATAAACGAACTGTACCATAACCGAATCTTGCGACTAGATTGTAACGATTCTATCGATTCAGTGCGACACGCTGACATGTATGGAAGGTGTTTTCCTCTCTTTTCATTGTTTTCTAAGTAGATCACTAAGAAAAGCAAACGTACATTATATTGTGCATTGATTTAAGATATGTACTTGGCTGTCATTTTTCCGTTATCAGACTTTCCAAAGAAAGTATTTCCATTACACCACCAAACACCTGGCAATATTTACATGAGACCGTGTTTACAAACATGTTAAGGTACTTCGCATGTGCGCGTAGTTTCCATACGATTGTTATGAAACTTTTCATGAAGAATGATAATAGCCTAAGAAACAATGTGTGTAAATATAGGCAAAATTTATCGTGTGGTTTGTCTTAAAGGTCTCTTTTTCTGACAAAAACCTAGAATTTTGATGATTTTATTTTTCTTAAAAATGAATAAAGCGAATGACTATAATTCTCGCCCAATGAGTAGTCCACAACATTCATTACAAGAAAAGCTAAAAACATTTTGAATAAAGGTGTTCAGAAAGATGTTATCAGCTATTTAAATTTTGCAAAATGTTAAAAAATTGAAATACAAAAAGCTGACTCATTCAATGTATATTTGTTTTCATTTTATTCAAATAAATGGTTGATGAACTAGTCAGTCTGAAAAAATTAGAAAATATTACAGTCAGGATTTGTTGTAATAACATATTTTCTTATTAAAATGTGGGATATTTGTTGTTTAGATACAGTTACCTACCTTAGAATTAAAACTTTGTCATTAAAATGCATTATTATTTATTCATGGACTTGCATACAAGGTTTATTATATTGTTTTAACATAATTATAATGGGTAATATCGATCTTGAAAAGGTTAGCGTATTGATAAGCTTCAATGTGTGACTTTATAATTCGATCAAATCGTGTACATGTATACCGATTTAATTGATTTGTAAGTCATTAAACTAAAACGTACAGGTAAGTGGACATATACTTGGACCGTAAACATCACTAGTTCTAATCAACGAAGACTAAACATAACATGTCTCTTGATTACTGCGTTATGGATTGACAAGTCAATAAATCGGACACTTAAAAAAAATATTTGGATCGGATGGGTCTCGAACCTATGACATACTTTGGATTGCTAGTCAACCACTATACTAACTGCGCTATGATGGATTATACTCAAACGTATCAACATTTCCTTTATATAAATTTTCTAGTATAAGCACGTACGAAAAAAGTCTATGTCGTCAAGACGCATATCCGCTCGCCCGCAAGACCGACTTCCGTGAGCGAAAGGCCTTAAATACGCAATTTTACGCACCCTGACATCTAATCGGGCGTTAAAACTTGAGAAAAGTATGTACTCTTCTTTCGATAGCAGTACAAGCACAATAGTTGTGAAATTTAATTAAATACCCACGTTGAAAGTACTGCACCGATGAAACTGAAACTGTATGGTTTATTGAATAGACAACATGGGGATCTGAATGATTATAGCGACTATACTGTATCAATTATAGCGAGCTTACGGTAACGATTTCAGACGACTCTGGGATCGTTGTACGTCCGAAACGCACCTTTTTACCTTAACAAAATTAAATAAATCTCTTTTCAACCCTTTACCTGACAATGCCTCCTTTTGACAATTTGCTTTTTCAGAAAAAAAACAGAGTTACAGAGTGACAAAATTTAAGCGGTGTGGATAGAAATATATCCAGCGAAAACCAAACCAATACCAATATGTTCTTGTTACAGGCCACCAAAGCGAAATGATTTTAATGAAGAATTTGAAAAATGATTTGAAAATCAGAAGTGATATAGAATGGTTCGTTTTTAGGTGATTTTAACATTTGCCAGAACAAGAACAAGGGCCACTATGGCCCTAAATCGCTCACCTGGTTCACCATGTAAAATTAACCTATATTGACCAAGATTATGACTGGACATGACCCACAATCAACCTTTAGAGTGTTAACAAGATTTTTCTATAATTCGACCTAGTGACCTAGTTTTTGACCAGACACAATCCACATTTGATTTTGACCTAGATTTGATGTAGGCAAACATTCTGAAAATATTTCATTCAGATCTAACGAGATTTGTAGCCTCTAGAGGGTTAACACTGCTTTTCTTTGATTTGACCTAGTGACCTAGTGTTTGACCCGACATGACCCATATTCGAACTTGACTTAGATATCAATTGGGCAAACATTCTAACTAAGTTACATTAAAATCCAATAAGAAGTGTAGCCTCTAGAGTGTTAAAAAGTTTTTCTAAGATTTGACCTAGTGACCTAGTTTTTAACTGGACATGACCCACATTCAAACTTGACCTAGATTTCATCAAGATAAACATTTTGATCAAGTTTCATAAAGATCCATTGAGAGTTGTAGCCTCTAGAGTGTTAACAAGGTTTTTCTATGATTTGACCTAGTGACCTAGTTTTTGACCAGACATGACCCACATTCGTACTTGACCTAGATATCAATGAGGCAAGCATTTTGACCAAGTTTTATTAAGATCCATTGAGATGTGTAGCCTCTAGAGTGTTAACAAGGTTTTTTATGATTTGACCTAGTGACCTAGTTTTTGACCTGACATAACCCACATTCGAACTTGACCTAGATATTAATGAGGCAAACAGTCTGACCAAGTTTCATTTAGATCCATTGAGATTTGTAGCCTCTAGAGTGTTAACGAAGTTTTTCTAAGATTTGACCTAGTGACCTAGTTTTTGACCGGACATGACCCACATTCAAACTTGACCTAGATATTAATGAGGAAAACATCCTGACCAAGTTTCATGAAGATCCACTAAGATTTGTAGCCTCTAGAGTGTTAACAAGGTTTTTCTATGATTTGACTTAGTGACCTAGGTTTTGACCGGACATGACCCACATTCGAACTTGACCTAAATTTCATCAAGACAAACATTGTCATGAAGTTTCATGAAGATCTGATGAAATTTGTAGACGCTAGAGTGTTAACGAACAAATGTGAACGGACGGACGGACGACGCACGACGGACATTCAGCGATCCTAAAAGCTCACCTTGGCACTTCGTGCCAGGTGAGCTAAAAAAGGTGGACTTTTAGACAATCATATCAAGTTGCTAAACATGTTTAATCTCACGCAACCGATCACTAGTCCTATTAAATTTGGAATATAGATGTAAACAATTACGACTAAATCATGTTTATAAAAAAAATTAATAACCAAGCCCCAAAGCATGTATGAACACTTTACAAAAATGAAAGGTATCCAATGTTATGGAACTAAATCTAATGTAAAAGATAATTACCATGCCCCTCCAGTTGATACCTTTACTTTTACTTCCAAATCGTTTTACCATAATGCACATATGTTTAATTAATGTCACTCAAGATCCCTATGTGACAGCTTGGACCATGTTGGAAATAGTTTTGTTCTTTATGGGCAAAACTTCTCGGGCAATCCTGTGCACCATTTCTTTTCCTAAATGTCCATAATATCTTCTTTATGTGCTATCTATTTTGTAAAGTGAATCTAGTTTTTGATAATTTCAACAATGTGTATATTTATTATCACAAATAAAATTATTATTTTATTATTATTATTACAAAGTAGACCCAGAACAGAGCTGCTCCTAACAATTTTACGGCACTGGCTTGTCCCAACTGGCGATCAACCCCGCTACCTTCCAACCCCCAAGCTGATGCCGACATTATGTTTATGGTTGCACACGCAATGAAGTCTTTGATTAAGTATATCTATAGTTAAAGTCCTTTTTCTCCCTGAAACCTCAAATGGACAATTCTAATTTTCAATTTAGTCTGGTCCATTTTCTACTTTTAAGGGTTAATTTTTACAATATATGTCAAAGTGACAAACAGTGAAGACCCTGATCAGAGGGCTCCATTGAAACCAATATCAATGTTTTCAACGCAAAATACGCGTAAGATCCAAATTTTAAAAGTAAGAGCAGAAATCCGAAGATTTGGGGAAAATCCGTATATCCGAAGATTTCGGAAAAATATGAAGAAATAGCAGTCCTGGGAAATAATATCCAAACAGTATGCAGAATTGGTGAAATCATGTTTCGCGAATCGCAATATGTCATGTAAACACATTTCAGAAAATTGGGTCGAAATGGTCAGTTTCATGCATGACCACACTATACATTTAAATGGTAGTAGGTGTTTGAACGTACATATACGTATCACTCTGATACAACTTTTAAGTAGAAATCATAACAATACATCAAGCAGAATTTGCGAAATCGTGTATAGCTAGTCGCTTTATATGTCATACAAATTTCAGGGGAATCTAGTCTCTATATATCATACAGACACGTTGGTGGGTAGTCGCTATAAATGATAGTAGATTATTGCAATATATGATACAGTCTACATGTAGAAAGTTTGCATACATTTATAATCAAATGGCGATTTAAAATAAACAAAAGGTGGTGGCTTTGTTTAGCAGTCTATTTAGATACCATACAGTACAGTTTTGTAATATATGCGATTAAAACAAAGGACATTTTCAAAGAACTGTTCCCAATTTTGAGAGGGAAATCGACACACTGTGTTGATTTTTAATCAGATCACCATTGCCTCTCTACGTACATACTTACAAGTGTACTACGATACAATTTACATGTATAATTGCGATTATTACTTACGTTCGCTCGCATAGGTTCGAAGAAAATATCCAAAATTAACAGGTTTAGTTAAGGCCTGTAAAGAAATGTCAACATTTGGTTTGTTAAATCTAGTCGCTCTATCCGGTTATAGTACTGTTCGTTTGACACTGCACAGTGTTTGTCCATACAGCAGAACATTTTATTTTAAGTATTAAGCAGTGCTGATCCTGTCGAGACGCCGCATAACACGACGTCTTAAGTAGAGTGTTCACTGTTTGCCAACATTCGTTTCATCAGACATTTGGTTTAAATGTGTCAAACAACTCGACAACGCCAATCAAGTCATACTTGGCGCGATACATGTAGATCTCTAGACATGCATATTGCATAAAAATTAAATGAATTATCGTCTGCTGTCAACAGTAGATGTAGATCTACTTACATTGCTTGTCTGCTTTGATATCTGTTTTCATTTCACTGTAGGGTTAACATTAAACATGTCCAACAGTCTGCCCAGATCACACGTCGGGTATTAACAAATAGTATCGAAGACTACATGCATGGATATGCATATTTATACCAGCCAGGTCGAGCGTTAAACACAGTAAGCGGTTCGCAATACACAAAAATTACACATAAACCAGTAAAACTACAGAACCCATACTTTAGTAGTGAAGACGTTTTTATTTACCCAATAAACGCGTTTATGCTAAAACTATTATTTCCAGTGCAAACAGTTTGAAGCCAGATCTGACGCCGGGTTACCCGGCGTCGGATCAGGCACCAAACTGTTTGCCGCTCATATTAATTAAATAGCAATTTGCCAAAAAGTTGTATTTTTCTCCATTTTAGTGCACTGCGTTTGCATTTGGTTTGCGTAGATCTATGCACGGGAACGAATAACGATTTCTCCACTGTATCTTATCTTTTCCTAGCTGTCACTTTAATCCTTATAAAATACTATATTAAATCATCTACCATTTTCTGATCAATCAAACAATTTACCTTTACTCGATGTCTTGTTTGTTAACTCATTGTCCCCTGAAACTTCCAATGGACAATTCCAGTTTGCAATAAAGGCTGGTCCATTTTAGACTATTTAGGGTTGTTTTTTGTGATAAATTGCAAAATGACACAGTGGAGTCCCTGATCAGAGGGCTGGAGCCCTCTGATCAGGGACTTCACTGTTTGCATAGGACAAGTGCACTCTTCATAGGTACACATTTGGTAAAGGACCTATATATGCGTCACTAGGCTTCAATGAGTTAAGGGTTAAACGAAAAGAAACGCAAATGCAATAAATGTAGAAAAGGACAAAGTATTGTACATGCTGATAATTCAGTTTTATCTGAGTTTCCCGGCGTCTGATCTCCAAACTGTTGGATCACATGCAAGTTTTTTTTTTAACTAAAATTAATCGTCTTGAGGTAGTTTTCTAGTGAGCTTACCTTTCATGAAAAGTGTTTATGAAACTTTGCTTGAAGAATAAAACTAGCCTAAGAAACAATCTGTGCGAATATAGGCAAAATCATTTTTTAATTTATCGTTTGGGTTGTCTTTAAGATCTCGTTTTAGCAAAAAACCTGGAATTTCGATGAGAAACTATTTCTCAAAATTAGATAAAGCTAATGACTCTAAGTCTCGTGCAATAAGTTGTTGATAACATTCCTTACAAGAAAATCAAAACGCATTTTGAATAAAGGTGTTCAGAAAGATGTTATCTGCTAGTTAAATTTTGTAAATGCTAAGTATTCATAAAAACTTGAATTACAAAAAATTAATGACTCATTCAATGTTCGTTTTTTTCATTCTATTCAAACATATTGTTGGTGAAATAGTTGGTCAGAAAAAATTAAGAAATATTACAGTAAGCATTTGTTTTCTTTTGAAAATTGGGAAATTCGAACACTAGATACAGTTACCCCCATAATGAAATTCTGAAATGTAAATGCATCATAAGTTATACATAGACTTGCATACAAAGTTAATGATATTGTTTAAACATTATAATGGGCAATATCGATCGTGAAAATGTAGAAAAACAGACACAAAACGATTGATAAGCTTCAATTTGTGGCTTGATATTGTCCGATTTTTCTGACTTGTCCGAGTTATTTTTAGAACAGAATAGTTAATAATGGTAAATAGGTAAGCAAGGTAACATCGATTCTAACATGACACGTGAATTCGTCTCTATAAACAAAGAACAGGTCTATCGTGGTATACCTGAGACGGTATACCACGCTCTTCCCTACCCCGCTCCTCCCGCGGTTATATGGCATGACGTGACCTCGTGCGTTCATACGTTATGTTTTTTAAATTTCTTTCGTTATTCATACAGCCCGTAAAGACCATATACTTTTAACCAGTAACGTTACAGTAATATTTTTATTCTTCTGTCTTGTTTAGTGTAATGTTTGTTCTATGCCAGATTGTGGATCGGTAAATGTAAATTTGCTTATGGATGTTAGATTCTTGTAATGCCGCGGAAAAAGTTATTCGGTCGAAAAACTTCATCCGCTGAGGAAATAAGTATGGAACATTTGATTTCCTTTCTAATGAATTTCTTTAAATCTGGTCATGTTAGAATCGAAATAATCTATGTTCTACCGTTGTGAAACGGTATTTTACAACGGTCGGTCGTTGTGGTGCGTAGGAATTGACCACTCAGGCCTTCGGCCTTCGTGGTCAATTCCTGCGCACCACAACTCCCGACCGTTGTAAAATACCGTTTCACAACGGTAGAACATAGATTATTTCTTAAATATATAATCGTATACTTTCCTACTTGAGATAAGTATGATCCTCGTGCATCACGAGACCGCTGCGCTAACTTTTCTGATATATTATTCTTTCCCAATAAACGCATTTATATACTAAAACTATTATTTCCATTGCAAACAGGTTGGAGCCAGATCAGACGTCGGGTAACCCGGCGTCTGATCAAGCTCCAATCTGTTTGCTACTCAGATTAAAAATTTAGTTTAAATTTTAAAAGTGAATTTCCACAGTTAAGTGCATTGAGTTTGCGTTTAAACGGGAAAGAATAATGTATTTTCTACTGTACATTACGCACAAAATTACAGCTATCCATGTCTCTAACTGGCTGTAGAGAAAACTTATCCCTTTCAAAGTTTTAGAATGTTCCAATCTAGAAATAACTTGGACAAGTCAGAAGAAAACACTAATAGTTCGATCAAATCTTAGATTTTATTGACTTGTAATCCATTAAACGAAAACGTAAATGGACATACATAATTGGCCAAAATATAGTAGACACTGATTCTAACCAACAAAGACTAATCATAACATTTCCCTTGATCATTGCGTTATGGCCTGATAAGTCAATAAAATCGGGCACTGCATTTAAAAAAAGTTTTTGAATGAATGGGACTCGAACCTTGAATTCTTGGATAGCTAATCAATCGTTCTACCAACTGAGCTACCGAGGAAGACAATGAAGCTTATCAACATTTTCTTTATGTAAATTTTCTAGTATAAGCACATGCGTAAAAAGTCTATATCGTCGAGACGCATTTCCGCTCGCCCGCAAGAAAACTATCATAAGCGAGAGGCATTAACCTTGTTGGTGCAGCACGTAAAGCGTACCTACAATTATAGTATACTTGTAAATACTGAGGGAATATGCTACATTCAAGAGATAAAATATGGAATTTGAGACAACCCAGTCGCACATGGATATTTGTGTAAATAGGTTGGATTCCTGTTAAGTCGCTTGGCATTCGGCAACTGGACAAGAACCAACCCGTCTGCATACCATCTACGAGTGCACTCGATGGACATGCAAAGGAATATTGGTAGGAAAAGAAAACTATCAGAATCCGACGACCACATGTCGGACTTCTGTTGCACCATTTATTGTAAATGGTAGAAAAATGAAGGACATGGCCAATTCCCTTGTGGAAAGGGCAGAACCCATGCTGATGCCTTAGGCGAAATACAGCAACTGACAGGAAGGCGTTAATTGATCCCACAAAAGAGACCTACTTTCTATACGAAATAGAACTGTACGTAAACATGTCAGGTGTTTTATATTAAAAATTAATAACACATTGGAAAAGTTTCTTGGTAATTTCTCCATGTTGATACGTACGTACTATATACGTCTCATGTTTATCTCGTTTGTCCTGATTAATAAATAATTACAGGAAGAAATAACAATTTGAGTATATAAGTTTGTAGAAATGCTCGATATGCGTCGATCAAAAAGATATGCTTCATTCTTTACATGGTGTCTATTTAATAAGAATGAAATGCCACATCAAACGCTAATGATTATGGAAATACGCTAGACTATCTTTAATTTTAATTGAATGTGAGTCATATATATAGAGAGGGTTGGTTTCCGTATTAATTGGATGAAATGTCGAGTGGTTACTGTGATTTCGAAGATTTCGGGCTACGGCCGGGTGACGGTTGTCAAAACTATGGTAAGTAAGTAAGAAGGGAAAGAGGTTCGATTAAAAGGAAGGGAATGGAAAGGTATGGTTGGTTGGTTGACAGACCGATAACAATAATCCAACCAGGGGTAAGGCATGTACAACGTTACGAGTATGAAACAGTTTGAAACCTGATATTATTTACGGCATGACCCAGCACACATGTGACACGGTATGCCCGTGCAAGTTAGAAAAAGGACCAATGAAAATAATAGTTACATGTAGTTGATTTTCGCGTATTTCAATATTTTAGAAGTGGATAGATTAATTTGCTATATTAAATTGACAACACTCATTATTGACTCAGTGTAAGATATTATACATTTTGTTGTTCGTGCTTGCGAAACAGTCTTATTACCGCATCTCGAGTTCCGGAAATACTGATGACTTTCATGAATGATCTTTTCGGCACATGCTTATAGTAGAAACTTTACATAAAGAAAAGTTTGATAAGCTTCAGTATCTTCTTTGCTAGCGCAGTTGGTAGAGTGATTGACTGGCAATCCAAAGCTTCTAGGGTGTGTGTTTTTTTAAAATAAATTGTCCGATTTTAATGACTAGTCAATCCATAACGCAGTGATCAAAGGACAGGCTATGTTTAGTCACAAAAATAATAATGAATAATATCATGGAGAAAGGACTTTCTCCATGATAATATAGTATCTTCTTTGCTAGCGCAGTTGGTAGAGTGATTGACTGGCAATCCAAAGCTTCTAGGGTGTGTGGTTTTGTTTTTTTAATAAATTGTCCGATTTTAATGACTAGTCAATCCATAACGCAGTGATCAAAGGACAGGCTATGTTTAGTCACAAAAATAATAATGAATAATATAAGATGCAAGTATAGTCAAGTGACAACTAGAGTTATAGCCTATATGACAGATGGCAGCTTCACACAGGACACACGTAATTCTAAAAGATAGATCCTAATGGAGCTTTTATGCATTTCTTTTGTCATGCATTAAGCAATCACTTGTCTTTAAAGATCTACAGGCTATCGAATTCAATGGTCCATTATTACAGGTTTGACTTATGGTATTATTTAGAGCTGGAGGTTACGCGTTTTGTGTAAACATTTGTCAGAATTTCTGGAAATCATGTATAAAATGTAAATTCTACTGTAGATTTTCATTATTTTTTTTGTGACTAGTAGAATTAAGTAATATCTATCTAATAACAGTAAAATTAGTGTCTGTTAAACAGCTAGATTTTTTGTAATTTGAAATTTAGTGACTTTTTCAGAATTTGACTTTTTTTTTTAAAAAAAGATTGATATTTACTGAAAATATGTCATGAGATATTTTTGTTTGCACAATATATTGTACAGTTTACTTGAATGTACAGAAATTATTGAGTTATATTATTTTATAAAGAAAATATTCCTGTTTATAAAAAAGGGAACTTTTCTCGACAAATGTACTGTCAGAAAAAAAAACGGTGCTGTATTTTTATTTTTAACGATTTTTCACTCTCCATATGGTATATTTCAATTTAATCAAGATTTCAAAGAAGTCTGACATGAATAAGCAGGCCCGCGAACCACCTTAAAATCTCTTTGTAGTAAAAAAGTTTCTTTTGTGTCATTGTAGGCGTCCTTTAGCACCCGTTTGTCCCTTTCCGATTGTTATTAGCCTCACTTTAAGCAATCGTAACTACTCGGACATCTCAGGCATATCGATAATCAGCGAGCTGTTCCAAACAGCAATCTGAATGTAGGTCGAGCTACGACGTGAAATTATGGATATTATCAAAGCTGAACTGGAAAGAAAGAAACGGCAACTACAAAATCATAAAGATATACTTGTAAGGAATAGGGCACATTTTTTATTTAGTCAAGTCTGAACTGAGAATGTATTTTAGGTCAACAAACCTAGACGTTTTACCACGACTATTGCTTTCGCCCCAGAGCTTTTCGCCCCTCGTGCACCGTCTTTCATTTTAAAATGTGATCTACCACTAGAATCGGCTTTAACGGAGATGTTCATTAGACTTTCACATTTCTTATCTCTATAAAAAGTTTGTTGTAAATATGAGATCTTGATCTTTTACAATGTTACGTCTTTTGTCTCGACACTTGTGCATGGGTCATGACTAAGATTTTACAATTCTCTTTTCCAGAGCTACATGTACGTCATACCGTTACCCTCTTTGTTTACACTTAGCGAGCACACGCACTCGGGGACAACAAACCCGACATATATATAAGTTTGTGAAGCAGGGTGTTTAATCTCATTTTATTTACGCATTATTATCTGAATAGGTCCTATGAATAGTACTAAGAAGGTCTTACATAAGTTGCAAAAGCGCAATTTTGCCAAAAATTAGAATTAATTTTTTCGCCAAGTAAGACTGACGCCATCCGAATGAAGGACCAAGAGTAATATGCGTATGACATCAAATACCCGGATGACTGGAAAAGAGAATTTTTTTTTTTTTTTTATCTCATTAATAAAAGATATTGTGGAATCTTTTTTGAAGTCGATGGAAATGCTTTCTATGAGATCTTTGCCTAAGCTATCCCAATCTCTCACAGTTCTAGGAAAAATACCGTAAAATTATAGCTATTTGTTCAAGCGTAAATATGATTATAGTGATATTTATGCATGTTTTTAGTTATACATGTAAGTTAACGTGCAAACCGAGAGGCCCAGCAACAACAAACCCCGTTGGTGCAAAGCTTAAGCTCACACCAAGAGATGTTTGTTGCGCTATATAATTGACTCTACTTCCCAACATACAACAGTTTGGGAAGCCTCATTTGCATATACCAACGTACCACGTACGTAACTCTCCCCTCCAATAAGTCTCGTCCCGAGACTTGGACCCTGGGAGAACCGTGGGCAAGGCAACTCCGGTCTGGCAGTTGTCATTATCCCACCGCTGCCGCCATTTGTAATGTGCAAACTGAGAGGCCCAGCAACAACAAACCCTGTCGGTGCAAAACTTAAGCTTACACCAACTTGTGACCAAGAGATGTTTGTTGCGCTACAGTGCTCCAGCTAGGATTTGAATAGGGCAGGGTGCTGTTGAACTTGAGGGCACATGGACGCGGTGGGGGTGGGTATGGGAGGGGGTTTACCAGAAAATTTTGAAAATTTAAACCTTAAAGAAGCCTTCTGGTATGTTTTCTGACTAGAAATACTGTTGACCATTGTGTTGGAGAAATCATAAAAAAATTGTGTGTCTCATAACCCTTTTATGGTACATGTAGGATTTACCACTTGTTTTGTATTTTCATTATTAAGTCAACTATGTCCAAGAGGTCTAAAGGGAGGTTCTTCTTAGTGGTGAAATAAAGAACTTTCAAAGCATCTGCCAATGATTTAGTTGAAGAACTTTCAAAGCATCGATCTGCCATTGATTAAGTTATTGCTGTGCTGATGTTTTCAGCGACATCTGGTAGCTGTCTGCTGTCAGAGTGATTAAGCCAAGGAGGTCTTGTCTATGTTGCTGACTTCATGAGCTTTCACCATGACCAGGTTTTGTTGATGTTAGAGCCTGTACTGTACTCTTGGCATAGAGAACAGAACATAGAAGTGGTGCCCTTATCCTCCTCTCCAATTTCAAATTTAACTCGTAGCCATGGTCTTCCTTGTTGCCAAATACTTATAGTTTTATAGGGCAAATAATATAAGGTTTGATGGTTGGGTCTTGACTAGGGAGGGGTGAAATTTTAATGCCATCAATTTTCACCCCCTCAACTGAAGTTATTTGCAGGGCAAAGTACCCTAGAGATAGGAGTAAACTCACCATCAAACTTAATCAATTAATTGAAAATTACAAAAATGTACATATATTTGATGTGTATATCAAATGACTAGGTTTGATGGTCTGCCTCTGGTGTTGACTAGGGAGGGGGTGGAAATTAAATGCCATCAAATTTTCACCCCTCTCTCCAACTGAAATTATTTGCAGGGCATAGTACCCTAGGGATAGGAATAAACTCATCACCAAAACTAAACAACTTATTGAAACTTACATATATTTGTTGTGTATATCAAATGTGTAGGTTTGATGGTTTGGTGTTGACGAGGGAGAGGGTGAAATTATAGCGGCATAAATTTTTCACCCCTCCAAAATTGAAGTTATTTGCAGAGCATAGTATCCTAGGTATAGGTGTAATTAAACGCACCATCAAAACTAAACAACTAATTGAAAATTACATATATTTGATGTGCAGATCAAATGACTAAGTTTGATGGTTGGGTGTTGACTAGGGAGGGAGTGAAATTTTAACACAATCAAATTTTCACCCCCATCTCCAACTGAAATTATTTGCAGGGCATAGTACCCTAGGGATAGGAATAAACTCATCGCCAAAACTAAACAACTTATTGAAAAGAATAATAGATGACGTGTAGATCAAAGGACTAGGCTTGTAAACAAACACATTGGTAAAACTTCAGTCTGAGTTCAGGCCTTTTTCTGGTGCATCCAAAGGCCCCTTAAACGGACCCATTCCCAAATAGAAATTGCAAAAATAATTCCCAATTTGTTAAAAATAAATAAAAATACAATTATAAAAAAAAAATTCAAATTTTTTTTTTTCTTCAAATTTTTAGGGCAGGGCGTCGGCCAACACGGGCAGGGCGCGGCACCCTCCTAAAAAGGCCTAGCTGGAGCACTGCGCTATATATTTCACTCTACTCCCAACATACCACAGTTTAGGAAGCCTCATTTGCATATACCAACGTACCACGTATGTTACATAAGTTTTGGGGATGAAAAGTTTGGTTTCAATGTCTTACATCTAAATTTTGCACATTTCAGGCCACTATGACTAGTAAGTTATTAAATTAATTCATATAAATATACTCATGGCTAGACGATTGTAGCAGGACGTCACGTCCTGCCATAATTTCATGACACCCTGCCTTAATATTCCCCCAAAAAATAAGATTATAATTGGAAAAAATTTAAAGCCGACTTCATTTTGCAGAGAAGGAGCTTTATGCAGAGCTTTATTAGCCAAGGAGCTTTACTTTTGATCTGCTTTGAATGGTCATAGATCTGTCTTCAGAAACAGGCCATGAAGTAAAGGGTTAATTATTTAATAGGATATTGTATAAGAATGTTCTAGAGTAATTGTCTAATTGATATGAGGAAGAGGTAAAGGCGTCATTTGGCTCAAATTTCTTTAAAGAAAATGGTCAACTTTATACCATATCATTTCTCATTTAAGGCACCAAACAAGAAGTATTTTAAGAGGGGCGATCTTGCAGTGAAGCAGGAGAAAGAGTACTGGAAGAAGCACAAAGAGCTCACTGAGGATGCTGCTAACTCCGTTACGGTAGGTAGACAGCTTCAGATAAACTGCTGAAACAGTTCATAAGGGGCTTTTGGGGTCTTAAGCCACCTGTAATTAGCTGGGCGTCCTGATATGACTGAAATACTGTTAAAAGCAAAGTAAAATCATTACATAACATAACCAGATAAACTGACTCTTTCAAATAATAAATAACTTGTTTTTAGCTCACCTGAGCCAAAGGCTCAAGGTGAGCTATTGGGATGGCCCTGTGTCCGGCGTCAGTCGTCGTGCGTTGTCCGTCGTGCGTCGTCGTTAACAATTGCTTCAAATGACATCTCCTCCTATACCGCTTGACAGAATTCGACCAAACTTTACAGAAATGTTCCTTGGGTCAAGCTCTTTCAAATTTGTTCAAAGAATTAAAAACCATGCAGAACTCTGGTTGCCATGGCAACCAAAGTGAAAAAATAAGAAAATCTTAAAAAATCTTCTTGTCAAAAACTGCAAGGGCCAGAGCTTAGATATTTGGCACATAGCATCATCTACAGGTCCTCTATCAAGTTTGTTCAAATTATGCCCCTTGGGTCAAAATTGGCCCCGCCCCTGGGGTCACAGTTTTACATAGAGTTATATAGTGAAATTTTCAAACGTCTTCTTCTCTGAAACCAATGTGGCCAGAGCTTTGATATTTGGCATGGTGACACTTCTAGATGTCCTTTACCAAAATTGTTCAAATGGTTGTGGTCGGTCGCATAACTAGGTCACAGGAGCTAAAAATAGATTCTTTCAATGAAAACTTTAAAAATCTTCTTGTCTGAAACTACAAGGGCCAGAGCTTAGATATTTGGCACATAGAATCGCCTACAGGTCCTCTATCAAGTTTGTTCAAATTATGCCCCTGGGGTCAAAATTGGCCCCGCCCCGGGGGTCACGGTTTTACATAGAGTTATATAGTGAAATTTTCATACGTCTTCTTCTCTAAAACTAATATGGCCAGAGCTTTGATATTTGGCATAGTGACACTTCTAGATATCTTATACCAAAATTGTACAAATGGTTTTGGTTCGTTGCATAACTAGGTCACGGGAGCTAAAAATAGATTTTTTACAATGAAAACTTAAAAAAGCTTCTTGTCTAAAACTACAAGGGCCAGAGCTTAGATATATGGCACATATCATCGCCTACAGGTCCTCTATTAAGTTTCTACAAATTATGCCCCTAGGGTCAAAATTGGCCCCGCCCCGGGGTCACTGTTTTACATAGAGTTATATAAAGAAAATTTCAAACATCTTTTTCTCTGACTCTAATAAGGCCAGAGCTTTTATATTCTGTATGGTGACACTTTTAAATATACTTTACATATTTTATTCAAATTGTTCCGGTCTGTTGCATATCTAGGTCAGTCCTGGACATAAATCAATATCTCCATTTTTCCAATTATTCTCAGGTGAGCGAATATGCCCCATGGGGCTCTTGTTAACACAATACCCCTTCTAGACTATTTCTAGTTTTGAAGAAAGGTGTGTACTTAAAGCAGGTTAAAAGTAAAACAGAATGTGCATTTAGGCACATTCTGCTTTACTTTCAACCTGCTTTAAGCTACCATCTGCTAGAATACAGAAAAATATTTATTTTGGTACATGTTTATAACTGTGTGAAAATTCAGTTGGAGAAGGTTAAATGAAGTACATGGCTCCCTCCCTACAACGGCCCTCCCAACAACGAATCCCTCCTTACAAAGACCCTTTCCGCTGTTCCCCAAACAAGACATTTATAAATCACCAACCTTTTCATGGCTGCAATACCACCTGCTTAAATTTGTCATAGATCTGTTGTCATCTATTTGTCATCTGTAATTGTTTTTCTCAAAGTTACATTATAGACATTTTGACATAAAAACCTTAATGACTGGTGACAAACAGCTTGAATACAGATCTGATGCAGCGTTACGCGGAGTCTGATCTGGATTCAAGCTGTTTGCAATGCCTATTTCCCTCCCTGTAATGACTCCCTCTGAATTTCTGTCTCCTAATGGGTGTCGTTGTAGAGAGGGAACGCTGTATTCCTTAACTTTCTTATGAGTGTATATACAGCCGAGGGTCATAAGTCTTTCCCCAAAACATGGCGCCGATATCGGTACCGCATAATGGCCGCGTTAGAAAAACTTTAATAGCGCCGCGATTTAGTTACTAGGAAGATTGAAATTTTAACTTAGTGAATTTTATGATTACACCGTTATCTTCCTCATTTTTTGTAAACAAATAATATTGATTTGTTTCGATCGTCTGCTTCGTTACATATCAAGTGGATAACACAAGGACTTGACACACTAGCAGAAAAAACCCTATCCGTCATTTAAATAAGGACTCTCAAAGTGCTCACAAAAGTTCACGATCGGTAAACATCGATAGATCTACCATTTCAAATTTTATAAAGAGATTTCGAGAGTGAGGGAACTCCGAAAACAAGATCCGAAGTGGGAGGGTATGGGAGACCACGGAAAACCATGCCGATCCCACCCCATATTGCATAGCATCTGTTGTGTTCACGGGCTGTTTAACATATGATGGAGTTGGAACCCTGACACCAGTTGATGGTAATATCAATTCCGAGAAATATATTGAAACTCTAGTTACACATGTGTGGCCAGTTATTGTTAAAAAAACTCTCAAATAAGCCCTACAGTACCCAAGATGACTATGCTAACCAGCACAAATCTAGAACCACAATCGAATGGTAAAGGAACAAAAATATCCCGACAATGGTTCGACCAGCCTAAAGCCCAGACTCAAATATAATAAAAAATGTGTGGAAATCTTTGAAAACTAACTTGTGCAATCGTGCAGTGAATATCAAAATTAATGATGAGCTTATCAAACATGTTATTGGCAATTGGGACCGTTACAGTCAGGCCTATGTACAATCGCTATATGAGAGTACAGTGGAACCTCCCTACAACAGCCAGCAGCCGGAATGAGGCAAAGTGGCTGTTGTAGGGAGGTGGCTGTTACAGGGAGGGACTGATACAGTAGACTGATTAAATCTGAAACACAGGGAATCTATAAAGGCCATTTAACCCTTTGAACCTATTCATGTTTACATGTCAAAGCATCATTTGTAAACAGTGTACCTGTGAAGAATACACTTGTCCTATGCAAATAGTGAACATTTATATACATAGATATTGAATAAAATACTTATTGTGTTGTTCAGTGTCTTTATTTCACAATTAATATAATTGAGAGACAAACGATCTAACTATATAGAAGAACTTCTATTTCTATAACACCTCATCAGTCATTCAGTGAAGTACGGTCAGTGCATTTCACTATTACTTCAGACAAGCAAACAGTTTTCATTTTCTTTTCAGTACAAGGTATTTATGCAGGCAACTTGTTTGTGAAAAACAGTTTTCAACTTTGTTAAATATAGAAGACTTCGATACCCTAAGTGTCACTTACTAATATCACGAATGAAGAACTTTTTTATCGTTAATTGATTGTTCGACAGAAAGAAGTTGAAATGAAACTAAAAGACTGTGAGACATGTAGATCTGGCCAGACAGACGACGATAAATTGATCCCTTCAAGTATGTGCATTTAATTCTCTTTTTTGGGCGCTGAAGAGATAAAGAATGAAGTAAAATACTTATCTGCATTTTAGCAGATGATGCTTGAGCCTTTACGTTCATTGCCCCAATCAAAACACTTTTGGCAAAGTGAGTTCATTTAACAAACAACAATGGCGACCGGTTCTGGCTATTAGCGGTACTACGGATGTTTAAATCATTTTCAAAGGAAACAATTTAAAAGCATATGCAAACACAATAAGTCAAAATATGAGGATTTAAATAAATACTAAACACGGAATCTGTGTAGTTTTAATATATTTCGCCCTTTTCAACTGTCGATTTTTAATTACTCGAGTGACTTTATATGCCAATCGAACTGAACTCCTATACCCACAATGCACCCGTCAAAACAACCAAAATGGCCGTTAGCGGACTATGTCAATTTCGTAACCAACATGCATACAACACGGAATTCATAATTATGTATTTACTTCGGCGTCGGCGGCGTGCTTTCAATGAATATGCCGATTTTAACATTTTTAGTTTCAGTTAGTCGGCAGAATTGACTTGCGTCACATAAAACGCACTTGCTGAATTTAGTTGCGCCAAAAGTGATAACGCAAGGAACGCGCTCTCGCGGTAACACTGGACCGCCCAGAGCGATTGCATAATTACACAAAGGCTATCAAGTGTATCAATTATACAGCTGGCCTCTGCCTAAACAAACATGGGGGGATTAGCGGCCGTTGGGAGGTAATTATGATTTTTGGGAACAAAAGACATGGCCGTTGGCCGGAGTGCGGAGGTGACCGTCGGTAAGAGGTCTAATTACACTAAAAATCAACGGGGGGAATTGAATTTGGCCGTTATGAAGAGGTGGCCGCCGGCGAGAGGTGACCGTTTGTGGAGGGTTTACTGTATTCCAAGAAGAATTCGGCATATTCTGAGAGAAAACGGGTCTATTTCAAAATACTGAAAGTTTCAGGTAAGTTGGTGTTGCCGTTTTGAGTTGGTTGATGTTTAAAGTTTGCATGTGGTTAGAGTAGAGAACAAAACGGCAGCCATTTTGGGGAAAGACTTATGAGCCTCGGCTGTATATTTTAAGGAGCTCAGTCGTGAAGACCAAAAGAAGCATAAACTGCCTAGAAAAGATGTAGGACAGGGCTTCAGATATCGGGAGTATTTCAAAAACTAAAATCTTTATTTCTGCTTTAAACCCTATGGTGTCACTACTCATTAGAATCGTCTCGAAGAGACGATTCTAATGAGTAGCAACACCATAGGATTTGGTCTAAAATGAGTGAAAATGTTGGATTTGTTCAGTTTACTCCATTGCTAAACTTTCTAATGCATGTTTATATATTTCGTTGAGTACAGGGAGTGGAACAGCTGACCAAGGAGCTCAGTCATGAAGACAAGGAGAAGCATAAACTGCCTAGAAAAGATGTAGGTTATCATCTTCTTCATTTCACAGGAGAAGACAATCTCTGCATGCATCCTAAAATCACATGTCCCAGGGCTCCAGATAAGGGGGGTATTTGAAAAACTAAAATCTTTATTTCTGCTTTAAACCCAATGGTGTCACTACTCATTAGAATCGTCTCGAAGAGATGATTCTATTGAGTAGTAGCACCATAGGAATTGGTGCTAAAATGAGTGAGAAATTTTTTACCCCTGTAGGTTATCATCACTTTCATTCAATAACCAAACTACTCAGGAGAAAACAATCCCTGCATGCATACTATAATCACATGTCCACTGCAAACAGTTTCAACCAGCTATGAATTCAGAAAAGAAATCAATGGCCGTTGGTGGCCATCAGTTGCGAGTTGGCTACTCGCTTTGAAATACATTGTAGAAAACGTTATTCTTCCGTTAAAATGCAAAAACGCATTGCAATGGAATATAGAAAATGAAAACTTTTTGACAATTCCGACTACCAGTTTTAATCTGAGTGGCAAACAGTTTGGAGCCTGATCAGATGCCGTGTAACCCGGCGTCTGATCTGGCTTCAAACTGTTTGCAATGGAAATAATAGTTTAAGCCTAAACGTGTTTATTAGTAAAGACTATGTTTTCTCATCTGTACTCTGCACACTGATTCCGGGGCACAACATGCTAACCTAAACAGCAAACAGTGACAACTGAACACGCTACTGATAAGATGCCAAATATTTGTTTGAACTGTTTGTCACTCAGATCTGTGTAAAGGAATCATCAGCATTTTCACGAACCTGTCAGTTTATTGTATAGCATTTGAGTTAACCCATTACCCCATAGCTTGTTTTTAGTTTTGAAGACAGGTGACCACTTAAAGCAGGTTGAAAGTAAAGCAGAATGTGCCATAAGGCACATTCTGCTTTACTTTCAGCCTGCTTTAAGCTACTATCTACAAGAATATTGAAAATATTTCTTACTGTATATATTCAGGACTACATAAAGTGGAACTATTTTTTTCTGTGGGAGAATAAATTAGATGCGTAAAAAGGGGTATTTATGGGGTAATGGATTACAATGTCTCCCATACTGTAAAGTTGTTTAAAACTTTTATGCCCCACACGATTTAGTCTGGGCATATTTTTTTTGCCCTGTCTGTCTATATGTCCACAACTTTAACCTTTGAAATAACATGTGATAGACACGTTTGGCTCTTGAGCTCAGTACAAGATTAGTCATGTCCAGCATAGGTCAAGGTCATATAAAGGTCAAATAATCTGTCTTTAATGAAATTAGGATTAAATCAATGTTTATTTAATAAGTAGACTGGATAAAATGTAAAATATTTGCTTTCTAAATTAAAAAGATTTATATATATAAGAAGTGGACAAGTGGCATTTCAACATTGTTCATTTATAAGAAAAGTAGTTTATTGATTAAATTTTGTTGAATCTGACCATAGTTAAAAATAGCTCAAGAATTGTAATTTTGGCACAAATATTTCTCATTTGGCGAAATACTGGGGCAAAACAGAGTGAACCCTGATCATCTTAAAAGTTTTATTGGTGTATCATGTAGACATAGTCTGTTATATCATATACAGTCGAACTCGCTTAACTCAAACTATACGATAGTTCGACACATGCTATATTTCATTCTAGGTGAAGTCGAACATACCCATATTTCAAAGTTAAAACGTGGCTAAGCCACGTTTTAACATTGAAATACGGGTATGTTTGATTTAACAGAGTTTAACTGTCTTGCCCCAGTACTGTCAACAGTACACTTGTACTATGCAAACCGTGTAGACCCTGATCAAAGTTTGTCATTTTGTAAAATATTGTTAAAATCTACACTAATTCTTCAAATATGGACTAGATTTATTTCTTAACTGGAATTGTCTATTTAAAGTTTCAGGGGTGAATGAGTTAAATATATACATTGCAGGTAATTCGTCGACTGAGGGATCTACAAGAGCCAATATGGTTGTTTGGAGAGACAGAGTATGAAGCCTTTGTTAGACTGAAGAAACTAGAGGCAGCAGAACCAGACTTTAGTAAGGTAGGATGACAGGAAAACATACAGTCAAACTTCGAAAGCTAGAACTCTGAAAGCTAGAACACGATTGGATTCTCAAACTCATTTCTTGGTCTCGTTCCTTTCTCTATATAATCCTTATTGTTCTACCTTTGTCTTCTCGAACACTGAAAGCTGGAATTCTCGAACTGATGTGCGGTCCCTGTGAAGCAGTTTGTTCTATACTTCACACCTAATGGTCTAACTGTCAACAATAGTTCGCACCTTATGCTCGAACTGTCAACACGATCAGTTTCGGTCCCATTGTTTCATGTTATATGTACACCGGCGGCGCGTGAATTTTTCACACCTCGTCAGATCAGCACTCCTTACACAAATGTTTCAGTTTGTGTTTGCTTTAATTATTTGAAACGTGTACACCTGAATGGTTTAATGTTTCGTTTCAAGAGATAACAATGCGAGCATTGCAATTTTAAAACAACTTATGTACATATGACTCGTTTTCTTTTAGTGTAACAAGCGCAGATTAATTATTTATGTTTTTCTATTCATGTGTATATATAATCATTATGTCTATGCTAGTCATGCATTAGGTATATAATGACCATGAATGAAAACAACGGTAATTTTTGATGTACGTTTTAATTGCAAACGCATAAAATAAGCAAGTTGACACCAAACTATTTCTGCCATATGTAGATCTATGTGTAAGATGTAAATGTTAGAGATCGAATTAGTTATCTGTCCAATTATTGTGTTTAAAACGTACACGTTATTCTGATATACCCAACACACCAGCTGTATGTCTCTATCGTAGTACAAAGTTGAACTTTAAATTTCGAACTTCATACTACCTGAATCTCTAACAACCCTTTTCTCGGACAAATTCTAACACCCCCAGGGTGTTCGAGGTTTCGAAGTTCGACTGTAGGTGGATAAAGTGTCTATTTGAAGCTTTAAGCTACCATCTACTAGAATAATAAATAAATGCACTAAATAATTTTTTACTTGATTTTGGATAGGGTGCCGGGGCCAATGACTTTAAAGCTGCGATGGACAAAGTGGACGAGGAATACCTCAAGGAGTTGATGCAGTCTTCGGAAGGAACCTCAGAGGATAGCTCCTCAAAGGAAATAGTGGCTGTTAAAGATGACGGTACCACACAGGAAGATCTTGAGGTACAGCTTTACAAATTTTTATACAATCAGGGCTTCAGATCAGGGGGGGATTTCAAAAACTAAAATCTTTATTTCTGCATTAAACCCTATGGTGTCACTACTCATTAGAATCATCTCTTCGAGACGATTCTTATGAGTAGTAACACCATAGGATTTGTTGCTAAAATGAGAGAAAATGTTAGATTTGTTCAGTTTATTCCCTCTTATCTGGAGCTCTATATTATAATGCAGCCTCTGACAACCCTACTCTATCAAATCAGAAGTCTGTGAAAACCTGACAAATACAATAAAACCTCTCTAATACGACCACTGAATTGTGTTAATTATTAGATGTTTAAGGCAGGTGACTGTTTAACACATTCAACCCTAGCGATGAGTATACTCGTCATTTACAAACAGTGTACGAGGAAGTATGAGGATTACACTTGTCCCATTCCATGTATTCCAGATAAATGAGAAAATAAACATCATACTTCATGAGGGCAGATGTCTGCTTACCGGTAACCATATACCCTATAAACACACCTTTTTACGCCTGTAATTCATTCCTCCACTGAAGAAAATAGTTCCACTTTATACAGTCATAAATATGCACTATAAGCAATATAGTCTTAAGCCTTAAGGCGCATTCTGCTTTACTTTCAACCTGCTTTAAGTTACATGTCTTCAAAACTAGAAACAGGCTTTGTGATAAAGGGTTAATGCAGTGTGAATTCAGTCAGCTTTAAGCAGCCACCTGCCTTTAAGCCTTACATTGTTGGAATTGGATATATACATCATTTGAAAACAGTGTCGACCCAGATCAGAGGAATTCTTTTGGGATAAATCCCTTATGAGTCAATGCAAATGTGTCTTTTGTTAGAAAATGATCAAGTCCTTTTGAAAATTGAGCATTGAACCCTAGTTACGCATCATTTGCAAGCGGCATACCGGTGAGAAGAACACTTGTCCTATGCAAACAGTGTAGACCCTGATCAGAGGGCTCTTTAAGGACTGTTTGTCATTTTGACATTGATATATAAATATATTGTAAAAATCAACCCTTAAAAGTCAAAATGGACTAGACTAAATTGAAAATTAGAACTGTTCATTTGAGGTTTCAGGGAGGAAAGGGTTAATGCAGAAAGGATTTACTGTTAGACCACATGCTTCTCTATGTCTTCACCAATAGTGTCCTCCATAAACTGAAGATCTATCTTAAGGGGAGATTATCCATTCACAAACTGTTCCAAGAGTTATACCATATAACAAAGTATTGAACTATGAACTAACTAATAGTAAACTAACATTAACATGTGACTTGTATCATGGCTATTTCAGAAAATGAAGGAGGAACTAGGCAAAGGAAACCATGACGTAGACCAGGAGATAATACTAAGATATCTGAAGGTATGACCTTACAGTGGAGAAAACGTTATTCTTTCCCAATAAACACGTTTACGCTAAATATATAATTTCCCATACAAACAGTTTGGAGCCAGATCAGACGCCGGGTAACCAGGTCCAGGTTAAAAATCAACATTCAGAAGTGTCAAAAAGTTGTCCTTTTCTTCATTTTATTGCAGTATGTTTGCGTTTCGTTTGCGTTTAAATGGGAAATAATAACGTTTTCTCAACTGTATCACTTACCCCTATGGAAGGGCCTTTCCGCACACTTGATTTATTCCTCCAATGAAGAAAGTAGTTCCAATTAATACAGTTATGAATTATGTTTTATAAAAACATTTTTTCTATTTTTTAGCAGATCATAGCTTAAAGCAGGCTGAATGTAAAGCAGAATGTGCACTCAACCTGCTTTAAGTGTTTGTCTATATTCAAAACCAGAAACAGGCTATGGGGTAAAAGGTTAAATTACCTACATGAAATGCATTTTCATACTTCCACCATGTTCTGTTGAAGGGAAACTGGAAAACTCTTTCTGCACCCTGAGCGGTAAAAGTATAATCGGCTAAAAGTAAAGAGCTTTCTAATTTACTTTCAGTCTGTTTTAGACAACTACCAGTCTTAACCCTTTCCCCCATAGAAGCGACTTTTAGCGTATTTAATTTATTCCTCCGCTGAAGAAAATAGTTCAAGTTTATACCCTCATGAACAATTACCATAACAAATATTTTTATATAGCCTAGTAGATGGTAGTTTAAAGCAGGCTGAAAGTAAAGCAGAATGCACCTTAAGGCACATTCTGCTTTACTTTCAACCTGCTTTAAGTTATCACCTGTATTTATTGTTATAAACAGGTTATTGGGTAAAGGGTTAAACATTAGTTGATGGTCAGTCATATTAAACTCCATGTAATGGCTACTAACAATTTTGTAGTCATAATACAGAAATTTTGCTGTATTCATGTATAAGGCTTGTACAGCCAGGAGGCATCTTATGTCTTACAGACACAGACACATTGGTAGCGTTTGACAGGAAATATATGGCAGGGTTCCAGATAAGGGGGAGTAATGTGATCAAATCCAACATTTTCTACCTAATGCTGCACCAAATTCTATGGTGTTACTACTCATTAGAATTGTCTCTTTGAGACGATTCTAATGAGTAGTGACACCATAGGCTTTAATGAAGAAATAAAGATTTTAGTTTTTGAAATACTCCCCTTATCTGGATCCCTGATAGGGTCTCAAACATTGATATTCTATGACTATGTAAAGGTCTAATGCATTATTTGTTGTCTGCAACAAATTCTTAGAGTTGAATAAGCTGTACTTTCTTCAGAGTGTTAAACAGTTAGGATCTAGATGAGACACTTCTCTTTTGGATATAAACTGTTGGTATCAGTTATCTGAACTGTGTCCATAGTGTACAGGAGGTTTATTAGATGTCTGCAACATTATGATGTGTATTTTCATTACTAATTTGCATTCACACAATAGGTTTGGTGCAGACATGGAGAAAATGTTTAACCCATTGCCCATAAATATGCCTTTTTATACCTTTATTTTTTATTCATTCACTAAAGAAAATAGCTCCAACTTATACTGTCATGAATATGAATCATACAAAATATTTTCTACATTGTAGCAGATGATAGCTTAACTTAAAGCAGGTTGAAAGTAAAGCTTTACTTTCAACCTGCTTTAAATGGTCACCTACCTTCAAAACTAGAAACAGGCTATGGGGTAATGGGTTAGTGCACTCCTCTTTTCTCGAGCCCTGGGTCCAAAGTTATAAAATGCTTTGAGATGAATATGAGACCGTACTCAAACATTTGATTGCTCAGATTTGAGCTTTTGCTCAAAACCTGACCAGTCAAATGCTTGACAACAATCTCTCAACTCAAATGCTCTATAACCTTGGGGCCTGGTATTTATCTGAACAAATTGTGTCTTTTTAGTTCGTCTTGAAAGAGTGGGGAAATGAAATTAACAGACGATCAGCTGAGGAGAAGCGTAGCATGAAGGGGAAGATGGCGTGTGCCCTACACACACAGACTGTGGGCTATATGAAACCTATGTTTAGAAAACTTAAAAACAAGGTACACCCACACACACCTAATCAGTTTTGATCATATTCATTGCAAACAAACAAATACTGAACTACAGTCGAACTTCGATATCTCGAACTCGGTTAAATCGAACATATCCGTATTTCAAAGTTAAAACGTGGCTTAGTCAAGTTTTAACTTTGAAATATGGGTAAGTTTGGCTTAAAAGAGAATGCATGTGTCAAACTATCGGATACTTTGAGTTAACTCTTTCCTCCCTGAAACTTTAAATTGACAACTCGGGTTTTCATTTTAGTCTAGTCCATTACTGACTTTTAAGGGTTGTTTTGCCTATGTTTGACATTATGACAAACAGTGAGGACCCTGATCAGAGGGCTCCTTTCGGAGCCCTCTGATCTGGGTCTTCACTGTTTGCACAGGACAAGTGTACTATTCACATGTACACTGTTTGAAAAGGACGCTTATCTGCAGGACTAGGGTTCAAAGGGTTAAGGGAGTTGGAGATATTGAAGTTTGACTGTATGTATAATATAGTCCAACCAGTGTTTTCCTACCATTACAGTGAAGACAGGACTCCAGATAAGAGGGAGTAAACTGAACAAATCCAACATTTTTTCACTCATTTCAGCACCAAATCCTATGGTGTTACTTACTCATTAGAATTGTCTCTTCGAGACGATTCAAATGAGTAGTGACACCATAGGATTTAATGGAGAAATAAAGGTTTTAGTTTTTGAAATAATCCCCTTATCTGGAGCCCTGGAAGACATCATTTGGTATATAAATGCATATTTTTATGCCCTGCGACGATCAGTCGGGGGCATACTGTTTTACCCCTGTCCGTCCATTTGTTTGTTTGTCTGTTTGTGTTCGTTCCTTCGTTCGTCTGTTCGTTTTTCCCTCTGTCCCAAATACAGCACATACTTTGTTTGGCTAACTCCTACAGTTTTCAAGCTACAACCTTATAACTTGACAGAGTGTTTGCACATATACCATAGATGTGCATATAAACAGGATTTTGATCTGCTGTAATTTTTCACAAAATTACAGTCAGTTGAACTTAGTCATATTTATGCTGACGGGGCATCATATTTGTCTTAAAGCCATCCCTCTAGTTATGCTAAAAACCTTATGCCCATTGCAATCAATTTGGGGTGAGATCAGACACAGAGCTTCAAACTGTTTCTAAACACCCCCTCCCCCTACCACACTTGAAAGTGTCTGAAGGTGCCCTTGATTTGTTGAAAATGCCATATTTGATAGTGTTTAACTCTTTCCTCCCTGAAACTTTAAATGGACAATTCAAGTTTCCATTTTAATCTAGTCCATTTCTGTCTTTTAAGGGTTGTTTTGTCAATTTTTAGCTCACCTGAGCCAAAGGCTCAAGGTGAGCTATTGGGATGGCCCTGTGTCCGGCGTCCGTCGTCGTGCGTCGTCCGTCGTCGTTAACAATTGCTTCAAATTACTTCTTCTCCTATACCGCTTGGCAGAATTCAACCAAACTTTACAGAAATGTTCCTTGGGTCAAGCTCTTTCAAATTTGTTCAAAGAATTAAAAACAATGCAGAACTCTGGTTTCCATAGCAACCAAAGTGAAAAAATAAGGAAATCTTAAAAAATCTTATTGTCAGAAACTGCAATGGTCAGAGCTTAGATATTTGGCACATAGCATCATCTATAGGTCCTCTATCAAGTTTGTTCAAATTATACCCCGGGGGTCACAGTTTTACATAGAGTTATATAGTGAAATGTTCAAACGTCTTCTTCTCTGAAACTAATATGGCAAGAGCCTTGATATTTGGCATGGTGACACTTCTAGATGTCGTTCACCAAAATTGTTTAAATGGTTCTGGTCGGTTGCATAACTAGGTCACAGGAGCTAAAAATAGATTTTTTTCAATGAAAACTTAAAAAATCTTCTCCTGAAACTACAAGGGCCATAGCTTAGATATTTGACACATAGCATCGCCTACAGGTCCTCTATCAAGTTTGTTCAAATTATGCCCCTGGGGTCAAAATTGGCCCCGCCCCGGGGGTCACAGTTTTACATAGAGTTATAAAGTGAAATTTTCAAACGTCTTCTCCTCTGAAACTAATATGGCCAGAGCTTTGATATTCAGCATGGTGACACTTCTAAATATCCTTTACCTATTTTTGTTCAACTGGTTTTAGTCTGTTGCATATGTAAGTCACAGGAGCTAAAAATAGATTTTTTTCCCAATGGAAAGTTACAAAAATCTTCTTGTCTAAAACCCTACTACCCTGATCTTAGATATTTGGCACATAGCATCATCTACAGGTCCTCTTACAAGATTGTTCAAATTGTGCCCCTCGGGTAAAAAATGCCCCCTTCCTGGACATAAATAATTATCTCCATTTTGTCAGTTATTCTCAGGTGAGCGAAATATGCCCCATGGGGCTCTTGTTGGCATTATAACAAACAGTGAAGACCCTGATCAGAGGGCTCCTTTCAGAGCCCTCTGATCTGGGTCTTCACTGTTTGCACAGGACAAGTGTACTGTTCATGTGTACACTGTTTGAAAGGACGCCTATATGCGGGACTAGGGCTCAAAGGGTTAAACTCTAGCCACTACAGTTTCAAATGGATTTTGAGTATACTTGTACACAATGAATATAGATATGTTTTTGAAGAAGTGCAGTTTTTGTTGCAATCAGGTCATTATGTCAGGAGTTATCTGCCCTTGATGTACTCAGCAATGAGTGAAAATCAAGGTAAAACTATCAGGTTCAATTACAACAGGTGGGGGATATCAGGGCCTTAAAGCGACTCGCAACCAGATGGTGCATTAAAAATAGTAATTTGTAAATATGTGTCAAACGCTTATATAAATGGTAAAGAATTAGTTTAGGATAAGAAATTCTGTTTAAAAAAATGTATTTCAATAAAAAAAAATATTGGTCTCTGGTGGGATTCGAACCCGGGGCCCGGCATTGGCGGACAGAAGGCAAAATAGGGGAAACCGCTTAGACCAATGGACCACGGAACTATCCGTTTATCTCGGATCGATTTAACGTATTTCAATGGATAGCCATCAAAAGTGCATACAACTGCGTAATTCGGCTCGTGTTTATGTCTGAGCCCGTGTAGAGAAGCAACAACAACAACTATACCGTCTACTAGTCGGTATAGAAAAACGATGGAAAATATCTAAAAATCTAAGATTCGGTGACGATTCTTGAGACTTTTTTTGGACTGATCATATTTTTTTAATGTCAGAAGCCAAAAAATGCCACAAATTTGCTTTTATTTGAGTATTTTATTTTATTTTGACAAGTACACCATCCGGTTGAGAGTCCCTTTAAAGGCCTTCTTGTATTGTATGCTTTTTAGCTCACCTGTCATCTTTTTTTTTCATATCTCAGGTGAGCCCATCAGGGGTGTACACTTTTTGCAATATCTGATAGTCCTAGAGCTCTTATCCTCTTTCCCTTGTAATGTAGTACATGTATATTTATTTTTTTCAGAAAATGCAGGAGGACATTCTGGACTGTTTGAGTCAGATTTTAGGGTATGTGCTGGACAAGAATTACATTAAGGTGAGTTAAAGTCAAAGCTAGTCAACAAGTACTGTTAGGAGCAGAAAGCAGACAAATTTACAAGCAGAAAGCCTGTTGAAACATTTCAAGACTGAAACATTCAAGACTTTTTAGCTCACCTGGCACGTAGTGCCAAGGTGAGCTTTTAGGATCGCTGGATGTCTGTCGTCTGTCCGTCCGTCCGTCCACAATTGTTCGTTAACACTCTACCAGGTTCAAATCTCATTGGATCTTGATGAAACTTGGTCACAATGTTTGCCTCAATGAAATCTAGGTCAAGATCGAATGTGGGTCATGTCCGGTCAAAAACTAGGTCACTAGGTCAAATTATCGAAAAACCTTGTTAACACTCTAGAGGCTACAAATTTCATTGGATCTTCATGAAACTTCATCAATATGATTGCCTCAATGAAATCTAGGCCAAGTTCGAATGTGGGTCATGTCCGGTCAAAAACTAGGTCACTAGGTCAAATCTTCGAAAAACCTTGTTAACACTCTAGAGACTACAAATTTCATTGGATCTTCATAAAACTTCATCAAAATGTTTGCCTCAATGAAATCTAGGTCAAGTTCGAATGTGGGTCATGTCCGGTCAAAAACTAGGTCACTAGGTCAAATTATCGAAAAACCTTGTTAACACTCTAGAGGCTACAAATTTCATTTGATCTTCATAAAACTTCATCAATATGATTGCCTCAATGAAATCTAGGCCAAGTTGGAATGTGGGTCATGTCCGGTCAAAAGCTAGGTCACTAGGTCAAATCTTCGAAAAACCTTGTTAACACTCTAGAGACTACAAATTTCATTGGATCTTCATGAAACTTCATCAAAATGTTTGCCTCAATGAAATCTAGGTCAAGCTCGAATGTGGGTCATATCTGGTCAAAAACTAGGTCACTAGGTCAAATTATCGAAAAACCTTGTTAACACTCTAGAGGCTACAAATTTCATTTGATCTTCATGAAACTTCATCAATATGATTGCCTCAATGAAATCTAGGCCAAGTTAGAATGTGGGTCATGTCCGGTCAAAAACTAGGTCACTAGGTCAAATCATCGAAAAACCTCGTTAACACTCTATAGAGACTACAAAATTCATTGAATCTTCATGAAACTTGAACAAAATGTTTGTCTCATTGAAATCGAGGTCAAGTTAGAATGAGGGTCATGCCCGGTCAAAAACTAGGTCACGCGGTGTACATGGTTACCAGGTGAGCGATTTAGGGCCATAGTGGCCCTTGTTATTAGCTCAAAGAGCTAATGTTGTCACCGATTCATTGGCGTCGGCGGTCCCTTTCCCGTGTCTGTTCCCGTTCCTGTTAGCAGTTTCAAGAAAATGCTTATAACTTCTATGTCCCTTGAGGTATTGCTTTCATATTTGGTATGTGTGTGTATATGGACAAGACCTTTCCATGCACACAAAAAGTTTGTACCATGTGCCCTTGACCTTGAACTTAGGGCCCGTGTTTAGGTTTTGAAATTTGTGTTTAGGTTTTGAAAAATGTCTAGAATTCCTATGTTAATTGAGAGATTCCTTTCATATTTAGCATGTATATGTATATGGACAATACCTTTTCATGCATACAAAACAGTCACATGCCCACTGTTTTGAGACCTGACTATAAATGTTGTGTATTGTTTGACATTGCAGGCCAATGATGCCTATGTAGAGATGGCCATTGGTAATGCCCCCTGGCCTATAGGAGTCACCATGGTGGGCATTCACGCTCGTACTGGCAGAGAAAAAATCTCATCTAGATATGTGGCTCATGTGCTCAACGATGAAACACAGAGAAAATACATTCAGGTACATATAAGTACAATAAAAAAAAATATTGTAAAACTTCTGTAAACGCTCGTACTGAGCAATATGTTCATTTCAGTCATAAGCGATGGGGAAATGGGTTTAACATTACTATGCTGACTTTCTAAATGGATACTTCCACTTTTAGCTCATCTGAGGTATTGTAATTGTCCTATGTCCATCTTGCTGCGGCATCCCTCGTTGATAACAATTTCTTGCAACCAAATATTTTAGTTCACAAATGTAATAAACAGGTCATTAACGAGTGACGGTGACGGGAGAGGGCCAATATCAAGGTGGCGACTAAAGTCACTCTCTGGCCCTTGCTGCTCGTGTAATATCTTCTCTATACATGTATTTCAAATACTTTTGACAAAGTTATGCCCCCTAGAAAAGCACATCTTGTTCATCAGGCATTCTTAGTAGAGGTTAAGACTACACATATTTTTATTTCTGATTAAAGAAAGCTGTAATATTTGCAGTCAACCTGCAAACCCTTTTCTACATAGAAGCGCCTTTTCACTCTTTTAATTTATTCTTCCACTGAAGAATATAGTTAGTTGCTATTTATACAGTCATGGACATGTACCTAAAGAAACATTTTCTATATCCTAGCAGATGCTAGCTTAAAACAAGCTGAAAGTAAAGCAGAATGTACCTTAAGGTGCATTCTACGTTACTTTCACCCTGCTTTAAGTGGTCACCTGTCATCAAAAATAGAAATAGGCTTTGGGGTCAAGGTTTAACACTTTACCTAATAGCCTGTCTCAAATTTTGAAATCATGTCATTACTTAAAGCAGGTTGAAAATAAAGCAGAATGTGCCATAAGGCACATTCTGCTTTACTTTCAGTCTGCTTTAAGCTACCATCTGGTAGGATATAGAAAATAGGATATAGAAAGTATTTCTAATGGTACATGTTTATGACTGTTTAAATTGAACTTTTTTTTTCGGTAAATTTTTTCGAATAAATTAAATGCGCTAAAATGACCATTTAACTCTTTTCCATCTATTCCGTGTTCAGTATTGAAGACAGATAGATGATAGCAGGTCAGAAGTATAGCAGAATGGGCCATACGGAGCATCTGTTTTACATTCAGCCTGTTGTAAGCTACCATCTACTAGGATAAAGAAAATATTTCTTATGGTAGTAGGTGGAGGTTTATGTATGAATGTCTGTGATAATTTTAGAAATCAGTTGAATGAGTCCTCTGGATGCACATTCTTTAAAACAATGAGTCCTTGAGACAAACATTGAGTCCTTCAGGTGAAAAATTAACCCAATACCCTATAACTTATTTCTAATTTTGAAGACAGGTGACCACTTAAAGCAGGGTGAAAGTAAAGCAGAATGTGCCTTAAGGCACATGCTGCTTTACTTTCAACCTGCTTTAAGCTACTATTTGCTTATGAGTAATATATTAATAAAGGTCAGAAAAGCTATGGGTCCATGGGACTCGCAACTTTTTAAACAATGAGTCCCTGGCAAATTTAATGAGTATAGGATTCAGGATGCACAGGTAAAATTATCACTGGAATGTACACATGACATAGATTTGAGCATGTTGATTGTTTGTTTACAGGGACTAAAGAGAATCATGACCCAAGCCCAGCGACTCTTCCCCACTGATCCTTCAAGGAGTGTCAACTTTGAGCCCATCCATCATTGAAGCATTTAAATTCAGTAAAGTTCAGCTATTATAGCCACTTGAAAGAATACCTACTTTTGATGATTAAGTCAGGTGACTGTTTAACCCATTACCCCATAGCCTGTTTCTAGTTTTGAAGACATGTTACCACTTAAAACAGGTTGAAAGTAAAGCAGAATGCACCTTAAGGTGCATTCTGCTTTACTTTCAACCTGCTTTAAGCTACCATCTGCTAGGATGTAAAAAAAAATTCTAATGGTACATATACATGTGTTTATAAAGTTGAATAACATTCTTTAGTGGAGGAATAAATTGAAGGTGTAAAAAGCTGTATTTATGAGGTAGTGGGTTAAAGCAAGATGAGAGTAAAGCAGAAAGCTTCTTTTAGCACTTTCTACTTTACTTTATCCTGTTTTGACACTAATGCAATCTGACACTGCCATCTGCAACACGACTATTGTGTGATATTTTATCTTCACCAGCAAGTGGACTTGTTTTAAAGGGTTATGATTGCAGAACTTTACTTTAATTGTGCTAATCTTGTGATAAAGTGGTAGAACTGATGTCATTCCAAGACTGTGGTCAAGGATGTTTGCCAAGATGTCTTCAGTTTGCCAGGCCTGTGATCTGAGCCAGTGTGTTTATGGTGGTGAGGAAGGAAACATGTTTGAGCTGGTTATAGATCCTGTGGCTACAATGATGTCAGCTATATAGCTACTTCAACAATTAACTTTGTATCACATGTATATGGAATTCCCTGATTGGGATGTGAACAGTTTGTAATCTTACAATATACATGTTGTGCAAGAAAACAGCCCAAATAGTGTGGTAATGACTTTGAATACTGTTTTTCTCTAGGGATTTAGATCTGATTTTAACATTGCCAAAATGAGAGGAGCTTAAAATTATGCTTAATTATATTAGAAAAGTACAATGAAAACATAATTAATCCTTTAAGTTTTTCTAAGAACCCCCCCCCCCCCCCCCCCCCCCCCCCCCCCCCCCTCCCCAAACCCTGTCAATTTTTATCTCACCTGAGTAAGTTCAGGGTGAGCTTTTGCAATCCTTGAATGTCCGTCGTGCATTGTCCGTCGTCAACAGTTTTAGTGTTTACACTTTAGAGGCCACAATTTTTATCCAATCTTTCTCAAACTTGCTCAGATTGTATATGACCATAAAGAGTTGGGATAAGGTAGATTAATAGTTCAAGAAGGACAGGATGATGTGAGCTTAACCCACTACTCCATAAATACAGGGTTTTTTACACATTTAATTTATTCTTCCATCAAAGGAAATACTTCTATTTTATACAGTCATGAATATACACTGTAAGAATTATTTTCTATATCCATGCACATTTTAGTTCAAATCAGGCTGAAAGTAAAGCAGAATGTGCCTGTGGCGCGTTCTGTTTTCCTTTCAACCTGTTTTAAGTGGTCACCTGTCTTCAAAATTAGAAGCAGACTATGGGATATTGTTTCAAGCTGGATGAAAGTAAAGCAGAATGCTGAAGTAAAGCAGAATGCTGCTATAGGAAGCTCACACTAGTTCACAACACAATTAATATATCTTTGTTTAACCCATTACTCCATAGCCTGTTTCTAAATTGAAGATGGGTAACCACTTAAAACAGCTGAAAGTAAAGCAGAATGTGCCTAAAGGCGCATTCTGCTTTACTTTCAGCTACAATCTGATAAAATATTTTTATACATATTCATGACTGTATAAAGTGGTACTATTTGCTGCAGTGGAGGAAAAAATTAAAGGCATAAAAGGGCATATTTATGGGGAAATGAGTTTTGTGGTGGCCATAACAGGAGTTTAACTACTCACCAGAGCTCTAGATATAGTAAGTTTTCAAGTACAACCTTTCTATTGTCTCCTCCAAGTCCTATAATGATGAGACTACACATTAGAACTGTCTCTTCAAGACATTTCTATTGAATAGTCACAACATAGGGTTTGGTGGAGACATGAAAGTAAAACAATATGAGAAATGAGTCCTGTACATGGCTATTTTATGTTCCTTCCTTTACAATTTAGTAGAAGTTTCAGCACTGCATCATTGTCATGCTACAGTACAACCTCTCTATAACGACCACTAAAACTTAGAGTAATTGGTTGTATAAAAGACAGGTGTCTTGCACATCTACTACTCCTGAGTAACATTTATGCCAAGTATCAAATGAATGAGGTTGAAACTGAAGGAGAAGTTGAAAGTACAAGATTTTGCCTGCCAATTTCAAGGCCAAAGGTCAAGGACCTGAAATTTGTGTCTTGCACATCTACTACTCCTGGGTAACCTTTATGCCAAGTATCAAGTGAATTGGGTTGAAAGTGAAGGAGGAGTTGAAAGTACAAGATTTTGCCTGCAAATTTCAAAACCAATTTCAAGGCCAACGGTCAAGGTCATAGAGACCTGAAATTTGTGTCTTGCACATCTACTACACCTGAGTAACATTTATGACAAGTATCAAATGAATCGGGTTGAAACTGAAGGAGGAGTTGAAAGTACAAGATTTTGCAGACAGACTGACGACCAACGGCCGACGACCGACAGGCTGATTCCAGTATACCTCCCTCAAACTCTGTTTGTGGGGGTATAATTATGAGTTATTTCAGGTAAAAAACTAGGTCACTAGGTCAAATCATAGGAAAACCTAGTTAACACTGTAATGGCCACAAATCTCATCGGATCTTCATCAAACTTGGTCAAAATGTTTGCTTAATTGACATCTAGGTCAAGTTCGAGAATGTGGGTCATGTCTGGTCAAAAACATGGTCATTAGGTCAAATCATATGAATTTTTTTTACACTCTAGAGGCTACAAATTTCATCGGATCTTCATGCAACTTAGTCAGAATGTTGTCTTATTAATATCTTGGTCAAGTTCGAATATGGGTCATGTAGGGTCAAAAACTAGGTCACTAGGTCAAGTAAAAGAAAAACAGTTTTAACCCATATGAGGCTACAAATTTCATTAGATCTAAAAATCTTGTTAACACTCTAAAGGTTTATTGTTGGGCATGTTCAATCGTAATCTAGGCCACTATAAGTTAAGTTTACATGGTGTACCATGTGCTGCCTTGAGCATGCAGCCACTTAACCCTTTGAACCCTAGTCCCGCCTATAGGCGTCCTTTTCAAACATTGTACATGTGAATAGTACACTTGTCCTGTGCAAACAGTGAAGACCCAGATCAGAGGGCTCCGAAAGGAGCCCTCTGATCAGGGTCTTCACTGTTTGTCATAATTCCAAAAATGGACAAAAACAACCCTTAAAAGCCAGAAATGGACTAGACTAAAATCGAAACTGGAATTGTCCATTTAAAGTTTCAGGGAGGAAAGAGTTAACCCATAGGCACGTAGTAAAATAACAAGGCAAGTGTTGTACGTTTATCTTTACTTCAAAACAGTGCCGTTCGCTTGTGTTGCGTATAAGTATTGATGTGGTAAAAAGATGTTAAGAAAAGAATGAAAACTCTTTAAAAAATCTGTCTTTTTGTTGACAGCAGCTGTTTCACGTTTTTGTGATAACAGTTCTAACTCGATAGCCAGATCGGCTTCTTCTTTTGGACTTTGGCCATCTCGAAAATTTGCTGTGCTTGCCTTCTCTTGAGCTTGGCTTCCTCTTCCGCTTAGAACAATCACACCTTTTCTGCCTCTGCCCTTGCCCTCGTTTTGGCAATGGCCATATACTCAAACTTGTTCAGTTGGATGAGGCATTTTATCTCGTCGACCGCTGTGAGACTTGCGATGTTGTTGAACGAGTTTCAATTCTCACACCATGAATTTTCTCTTTGGCGAACATTTGTACTGAATCTACAAGTTCAAGTCTACTTTCTTTGCAAAGTTCTTCATCATTTCCAAGTTCTGTGCTTTGAATGGTGCTTGTCCTATGACAGAAATCAATGAGTTGTTGTTGAAAAATAAAGTAAGTTTTGGCTTGTGTTTCTAAAGTTTTACTTAATTGTTCTAAGGTTGTGAGATCTGAACAGTCTGTCACTTCTTTAATGGAGGTATCCACGTTGAACCATGCAGTGCGAGCTCTCTCTTGTTTATTTTTAAATGTTTCTTCAAAATTCTCCTGCGCTTTAGGTGTCAAGTTTCTAATGCGAGCTACTGCCATCATCAGTCTTTTTACTGTGCTGCCTTGAGCATGCAGCCAGTTAACCCATAGGCACATAGTAAAATAAAAGGCAAGTGTTGTCCATTTATCTTTACTTCAAAAATAGTGCCGTTCACTTGTGTTGCGTAGTATTGATGTGGTAAAGAGCTGTAAATAAAAGAATGAAAACTCTTTAAGAAATTTGTCTATTGATAGATAATGGCAGACTAGAAACAGAACATGAATGTGTTCCTAATACCAGTAAATGGAACAAATCCAAGTACTAAATCCAGTTGCTACACCTGAATTAGCAGATATGACATTCACTTTAGAAATGTTCAATTACATAAGCATTATCAGAAAAGAGTGCATTATACACTAATTATGCACCTCAAGGTTAACAAACTGTATTCACCAGAACACACCTTGATACACAACCCTTGAGACTATATTGACTAAAAATACACTAAAATATTGGCACTGGTAAAAGACATTTATATAGCAATTACAATTATGCATACAGAAAAAGCATGTAATAGAGGAGTGTGTCTACAGCACGAAATCTTATAACACTTCATCATGAAGAAGCAATAATGTCCAAACTGTTCAACCATACACTGAGAGTTAATGTCATGAAAAGTTCTCCCTAGGTCTATATGTCAACATGGGTTTGGCCCTTTCACATCAGTACAATTGTTTTCTTATTCTACACACATATATACCAGCTAGCAAACAGTGGAGACAACCAGAGATCAGAGCTCTGATAATGCTACACAGTCTGCTATGCTGTAACAGAGCAATAAAAGACATTTCAAAGGAGAAAGTATCTGCGAAACCTTTACAAGTTTAAGAAGGTAACAAACTAATAACATAGGAAAGGCCAAACACATATGCAACACCATAGCACTGATTATATATACATGTACTCAATTCTGTGTAAAGTAGATCCTTAACGATTCCTTTTTTAACAGAAAGTAGGTCACATGCCATGTGCTCAGAGAGAATTATGGTAATAACTTTTAAATAAAGTGTAAACTTAATGACACTTTCGCTAGTCATAGAACGTATATTTATGCAATCATGTACACTGGACTTACACTGTGGTTTGGTGAATTCGAAGCTGAATATTAGATTTAATGGATTTTCTGCATCGGTTTCCGATCGCGGTAAATGTAAATGAAAGAACGATAACTCTCTCTGTACTATCGACGGTGCTTAGATATTGTACGTTCACGTAAGAATTGCGTGTCGGGATATCTAATAGAAAGAAAGGTAAAAATCTCAGTATGCTTGGCTATACGATCCAGAACATACCAGGTGAGCGATTTAGGGCCATAGTGGCCCTTGTTGTATAAGATTTCACGGTTCTTTGCCTGTTCTTCGGTTAGTTGCCAAGTTTGGCGAATATACCTTCCTTTATCCTTGATCCATAAGAGAAGTATGATAATTTTTCTTAGGGTTCCTGGTCTTTCAGAGGCCCTGTGAAGACAAGTTTTGTGTGTCTTTTAAATTTGTCCCAAGCCTCGAAGATGTAAGACAAATGTGATGTTAACAGTTCAGTTTATTAATACAGACTGCATAGGCGTAGCCAGACTTCTAAAATTTATACGCACAATTCGGCACGGAGTGCCGACGGAGGCATGAAGTGCATAGTGGAGAGGATGCGGGAGGGGGTACGGGGGGCTTCCCCCGGAAAATTTTGGAAATGAAGATGAGAAATGGTGGTTTCTGACATGTGTTAGGGAGCTTTTTCATGTGCTTGATTTCCACTTATTTTTTCCATTTAATGGTATTGTTTTATAAATAACCGAATCTGCAAGGTTAAAAGATCTTATTAAGAAAACACTTCACAGCGTCACCATATCTCTGTTCCTGCATGTAGATCCTTCCCAGTACGTTGTACTCTCTGTGGCCTAGCTCTCGATACTCATAACCATATCTTCTAGAATTAAGGGTCATCTTTTTAGAGGAGTTGAAACAGAGACCCCTGTCTTGGTTATTCGGCGTATTTGTCGCAGGTCAATTTGTGTACACTCTTACTAGGTGGGTCCGGAGGCATTCTACCCTGAGATTTTTAGCTCACCTGAGCCGAAGGCTCAGGATGAGCTTTTGTGATACCATTCCGTCTGGTGTCTGGCGTCCGTCGTACGTCGTCCGTTCACATTTTCAAACAACATATCTCCTCAGAAACCACTGATCCGATTTCAACCAAACTTTGTCAGAAGCATCAGTGACAAGGGGGAACGAAATCTTATTCCCCTTGCTGTGGGACCAGATTTTCTAACATGACTGTATAGACAACTTTTATTGCATAAGAAAATCTTAAAAAATCTTTTTCTCATAAACCAAAAGGCCCAGACCTTTGATATTTGGTATGTATCATTACCTAATGATCTTCTAGCAAGATTGTTCAAATTTTTACCCTGGGGCCAAAAATGGCCCCGCCCTGGGGCTTATCAGTTTTACTTAGGAAATCCTTTAAAAATCTTCTTCTCAGAAACTGTATGGCCTAGATCATTTATATTTGACATGTAGCTTTGCCTTATGGTCTTCTACCAAGATTGTTCAAATTATGACCTCCGGGTCAAAATTGGCCCGCCCCGGGGCTTATCAGTTTTACATAGACTTGTATAAGAAAACCTTTAAAAATCTTCTCCTCTGAAACTCTAAGGCCCATTTCTTTTATATTTGACATGTAGCTTTGCCTTGTAGTCCTCTACCAAGATTGTTCAAATTATGACCCCTGGGTCAAAATTGGCCCGCCCTTGGGCTTATCAGTTTTTCACAGGAAAACCTTTAAACATCTTCTTCTCTGAAACTGTAAGGCCCAGATCATTTATATTTGACATGTAGCTTTGCCTTATAGTCCTCTACCAAAGTTGTTCAAACTATTACCCCTGGGTCAAAATTGGCCCCACCCCGGGGCTTATCAGTTTTACATAGACTTATATAGGAAAACCTTTACAAATCTTCTTCTCTGAAACTGTAAGGCCAAGATCTTTCATATTTGATATATAGCTTTGCCTTGTGGTCCTCTGCCAAAGTTGTTCAAACTATGACCCCTGGGTCAAAATTGGCCCCACCCCGGGGCTTATCAGTTTTACATAGACTTATATAGGAAAACCTTGACAAATCTTCTTCTCTGAAACTGTAAGGCCTAGATCTTTAATATTTGACATATAGCTTTGCCTTGTGATCGTCTACCAAGATTGTTCAAATATTGACCCCGGGCCAAAAATGGCCACGCCCTCGGGCCTATTAGTTTTTCATAGGAAAACCTTTAAAAATCTTCTCTGAAACCGTAAGGCATAGATCATTTATATTTGACATGTAGCTTTGCCCTATTATCCTCTACCAAGATTGTTCAAATTATGACCCTGGATCAAATTTGGCCCCACCCCGGGGCTTATCAGTTTTACATAGACTTATATAGTAAAACCTTTAAAAATCTTCTTTTCTAAAACTGTAAGACCCAGATCTTTAATATTTGACATATAGCTTTGCTTTGCGGTCCTCTACCAAGTGTGTTCAAAGTATGACCCCGGACTAAAATTGGCCCTGCCCTGGGCTTGTCAGTTTTTTTTATGGGAAAACCTTTAAAAATAAAAATCTTCTTTTAAATTGTAAGGCCTAGATCATCAATATCTGAGATGTAGCTTCATTGTAGTCCTCTACCGAGATCAAATAATGACACGTGGATCATAGCTATGTCAAAATGTCTTGCCCAGTCAGCTTCTATGGTTCAATGTCTCAGGTGAGCGAAATGTGGCCCTCTGGGCCTCTTGTTTTTGAATTCCTAGATGGTTTTTGTAGCGTTCTGAAGGCGTTCCAAATAGGTATAATACAAACATAAATCTATGTAAAAACAAATACACCTCAAAATGACATTAAATATTTTATCTACGACTTTTTAGCTCACCTATTGGGAGAATGGGGGGGCTTATGGAATCAACCCCGGCGTCGGGTAATAGGAGTAATAGTTTAATTCCTTTTTCTTCGTTAGGCGGCGTCTGATCTGGATTCAAACTTTGCAAATGTAAGCCAATTTTCCTCCCTATAATGACTCCCTCCAAACAACTCACCCAATCTTTGTCTCCCAATGGGTATCGTTGTAGAGAGGGAGCGCTATAGAATGCAGCGTCTTGTGTTTAAAGACATTCCAATATGTCTGTTGAAGTTTAATTCCTTTCCCTTCCATCAGTATGTGATAAGGGTTGATACTGCTTTGTTGGGTAGTTTGAAGATGACTTGTGAACATCTTTAGACTTTAAAATGTGCAGCTAAACTTGTGTAAAGTGATCAGTCAAAATCAGACGCATGGACAGTACAGGGAAAGCATGCTCTTCAGCCTTGTATTTAACCATTTACCCCATAAATATGCCTTTTTACGCCTTTGATTTGTTCCTCCACTCTAGAAAATAGTTCCAATTTATACAGTCATGAATATGTTTCATAAGAAATATTTTCTCTATTCTTGTAGATGATAGCTTAAAGAGGGCTGAAAGTGAAGCAGAATGTGCCCTAAGGCACATTCTGCTTTACTTTCAAGCTGCTTTAAGCAGTCATCTTCAAAACTGGAAACCATCTATGGGGTTATGGGTTAAAACAATTGGCTGCTTAAAACTTTACTCAATAGCCTGTTTCTAGTTTTGTAGACAGGTGACAGATTAAAGTAGGTTGAAAGTAAAGCAGAATGCACCTTAAAGTGCATTCTGCTTTACTTTCAAACTGCTTTAAGTTACCATTTGCTAGGATATAGGAAATATTTCTTATGCACATATTTTTTGCTGTATAAAAGTATTGAAGATAGGTGACCACTTAAAGCAGGTTGAAAGTAAAGCAGAATGTGCCCTAAGGCATTCTGCTTCACTTTCAGCCTGCTTTAAGCTTTAATCTGTTAGGATATAGAAACATTTCTTTTTGGTACATGTCTATGACTGTATAAACTGAGACTAATTTACTTCAGTGGAGCAATAAATTAAAGGCGTAAAAAGAGTATTTATGGTGTAATGGGTTAAGGAGCCAGTATAATTATTTAGAACAGTCCATGCTTCTACATTGAATTATCACTTACACTATGTTTATCTTTTCTCTCCTGTGTAGCAGGTAGTTGTAAAGGTCATTTAGAGTGTTATTGATAGCCAATAAATGTGAGCTGTAATGACCATGTGTCACCATGACAAAGGAGGGAAAACGAGACTCAGGCTGTGCTTGATGGCCTTGTGATCAAAGGCAAGTTTTCGTGTCCAGGCTATTTCAGCCCGCCAATTCTAGGCTTTAAGCAGTTGTTGATAGGTGTCTGTTCCAGAGTGTTCTGTATTGAAGACAGATGGTTGCTTAAAGCAGGTTGAACGCAAGGCAGCAAGTGTTGTGAGCTATTTCCCAGGCTTTCAGAAAGTGTTGCTGTGAGCCTTTCCTTACAACTGTTGTCTGGTTTTCTGATCCCAGTTGTAAATAAATCAACTCAATTAAAAATCATATTGTTATTTAAGCTACTGGTCCTTCATTCCAGAATAGTATAGTTTAAGATATAAATACAAATATGTGAAATGCAAGCTTTCATCATCAAATATATAGGTAGTTGTTTATAATCATGGCACAATATAATTGCCAACTCGATAGGGCGTTATAATTGTTCTAAATAAACATACTGCTTTTTCAGCCCACCAGACAAATGTCCAAGAAAGTTTATGTTGTCATCCAGTCGTTGGCGTCAGTGTTTCCATTCCTATTGGCATTCGCGTTAGCAGTTTTAAGAAAATGCCATAACCCTCTTGTCCCTTAAGGTAGTGCTTTAATAGTTGGTATGCATGTGTATATGAACAATACCTTTCCATGTTAACAAAATCTTTGACCCAAATGACCTTGAACTTAGGGCCCGCGTTTAGGTTTTGAAAAATTCTTATAGCTCCTATGTCCTTGAAAGTATTACTTTTATATTTGATATGCATGTGTATATGGACAATACCATTCTATGCAGGAATAAAGTTTGCCCCCAGTGACCTTGATCCAAAATGTTAGACACTAGTTTTGAGATTTCTTCAGTCATATTGCCTTATTTTTTAACTCTGAAACAACATTGCAGACAACAAAATTAAAGCAGACCGTGACAGGGGTAAAATTATCCCGAATATTTTGATCATGAAAGGGTTAATTTGGACTGTGCCGTGGATGCTTGTTTTCAAGTTCTTGGTTTTTAGCTAACCTGAGCTAGCTCAGGGTGAGCTTTTGCAATCCTTGAATGTCCGGCGTCCGGCGTCAACAATTTTAGTGTTTACACTCTAAAGGTCACAATATTTATCCAATCTTTCTCAAACTTGCTCAGATGGTATATTGCCATAAGAGTTCGGATGAGATCGATTATGGTTGAAATCGGACAAATAGGTCATGAGTTATCTACCTTTGAATTGCTGAAAATGCCATATTTCATGGTGTTTACACTCTAGAGGCCACAGTATTTATCCAATCTTTCTAAAACTTGCCCAGATGGTATATGACCATAAGAGTTCGGATGAGTTCGATTTTGGTTGAAATTGGACAAACAGATCAAAAGTTATCTACCTTTGAATTGCTGAAAATGCCATATTTAACGGTGTTTACACTCTAGAGGCCACAGTATTTATCCAATCTTTCTAAAACTTGCCCAGATGGTATATGACTATAAGAGTTCGGACGAGTTCGCTTTTGGTTGAAATCTGACAAATAGATCGAGAGTTATTTACCTTTGAATTGCTGAAAATGCCATATTTAACAGTGTTTACACTCTAGAGGCCACAGTATTTATCCAATCTTTCTAAAACTTGCCCAGATTGTAAATGACTATAAGAGTTCGGACGAGTTCGCTTTTGGTTGAAATCTGACAAATAGATCGAGAGTTATTTACCTTTTGAATTGCTGAAAATGCCATATTTAACAGTGTTTACACTGTAGAGGCCACACATTTTATCCAATCTTTCTCAAACTTACTCAGATTGTATATTACCATAAGACTTCCGATGAGTTCAATTATGGTTGTTATCGGATCAATAGGTCAAAAGTTATCTACCTTTGAATTGCTGAAAATTATATATTTAACAGTGTTTACGCTCTAGAGGCCACAATATTTATCCAAGCTCTCTCAAACTTGCCCATATTGTATATGGCCATAGAGGTTCATATGAGATTGATTATGGCTGGAATCGGACAAATAGATCAAGAGATATCGACCTTTGAATTGCTGAAAATGCCATATTTTACAGCGTTTACTCTCTTGCAACTAGTTTTCAATGGATTTTGATTATACTTGTACACAAAGGATGTCGCTATATGTTCTGGAAGGAGTGCAATTATTCTTGAAATGTTATCATTGTGGCAATAGTTACCTGCCCTTGATATACTTTGAAATGCTAGAAAAAAGCTTCATTTCAGTATTGTTTAGGCTCTAGTTATCTGCCTTTGATGTACTCTTCTATACTACAGTAGGTCGACAAACTTGAATCAGAATGGATTTAGAATAAAACGGGTGAAATTCAAAGGTAAAGCTATCAGGCTTCATTACAAATGGTGAGCGATATCAGGGCCTTCAGGCCCTCGTGTTTGCTTCGTAGAGCAGTGGGTGGGGGCCTCCGTGGCCTAGTGGTATAGTCACTGTGACTTACATCACTAAGCTCCTCACCGCTGTGAGTTCGAATCCCAGTAGGTTCGTTCGGATTTTTCATGTGGGAGCCTTCCAGCTGGCCTGGGGAAGGTCGGTGGTTCTACCCAGTTGCCGATTTGTGCCTGAAACAGTGCATAAAGGACTTCTAGGGTCTTCCTCCACCTGTGATTAGCTGGACGTCGCGATATGACTGAAATACTGTTGAAAGCGACGTAAAATCAAAACAAATCAAATCAAATCGTAGAGCAGTGGCAACACCTAATAAATTGTGCTTGGGGTCTGCTTCAGCCAGGGGCTTGGCACACATGAGGCAGTTGATGTTCTGTTTCAACCATGCTAACAGCATTGTTCCTTTTATTGTCTGGATTGCTGATAATGGCATGGCAAGAGCAAGCTATTGTTCTCCTATGGTTTCAGCGTTTTTAATAACTGTCCCTTGTGGATGAAAAGGTTTTGTTGTTACTTAAAGTCCTCACTGACACATTTGTGACTTTGTAAGTTTTCTGTACTCTTAGAGAACTCTCCCCCCACATTGTGAACAGGATGGAACCTGTTTTGTCCACCAATGAAACAACTGTCTTCTTTAACATGGTTCCCATTGATCGGGACTGACATTGATGTAATCTATTAGTTGATTCTTATAAATTTGATATTGTCATGATTTCTTTTTAATTTAATATTGTCATTATTTATTCAGCTCTAAATTACTTTTGTGTCGGTGGGCCGTAAAACACCATTCATTCATTCTTTAACATGGTTCCATGCACATCTTGTTGGCCAGTTACACAATAAAGCATGTGCTTATTGATTGTGCTGATTGAACTATTTTGAGGCAATTTTTTTTAATTAACTCGCAACATCTGGAGTTGGTATCTCTGACATCTCATTTGGAATTTCATCGCATTCTATAACTGGTCGCAGCTGGACTTTCGTTCGACTGTTTACGGATCGTACACAAAGGTTGTTTGCTTGTCCTCCAGATGATTTCACTCGACCAGAACACAATGACAAAGTATACTGGGTAGTCGCACCTTGGATTTGTAGTTTGTCAAACAGCTCTTGTGAACCCCGGGTGACCGATTACTTTGGTCGTCGATGATTGCGTAGACACGCTCTGCTTTCTCAGGTTGTCCAAATGGGAACACATCTAATAGAACTGTCTTGCTGCAAGACTTCCCAATAAATTTGTCTCCACATAACTTATGTCATAAGGCTGTACATTTGGAGGAAACTCCATCGACTGTAGTCTGCGGAATCTTGGGAGGCGACTCCCTGTCATAAGCATTTCTGGAAGACTGTGCCAATCTGTCTATATGCATGACCTTTTCCACAGTGTGTACAAGTAACTTTTGTTGTGCAGTTTTTGGAGATATGCCTTGCCAATTTGCAACACCTGAAGCACACATTGTTGTCACAAAGGATCTTCTTGCATTTTTAGCTCACCTGAGCCGAAGGCTCAAGGTGAGCTGTTGTGATCGCCCGCAGTCCGTCGTCCGTCTGTCCGTCCGTTCAAATTTACTTCAAGCGACAACTCCTCTGAAACCGCGAGTCTGAGGAAAAAACTAATTTGCTCACGGTGTTCCTTGGATGCTTCTCTACAGAAATTGTTAAAATGAAACTTTAAAGTGGACTACTTATTGAAATTTATTAAAAAAAGTGAAAAACTTTAAACAAGTTTTTTGTAAAAAACCACTGTTCCCACACCTTAGATATTGCATGAATAGTATCTTCTACTAAATCACTTTCAAAATTGTAAAAAATCAAAACCCTAGGATCAAATTTGACTCAACCCTGGCCATATCAGTGCTTTTTGATGCAGGTCTGACAGTAAAAACTCTCTAATGATCCGTTTTATACAGACGCATTGTATCTTCCAGGCTAAGAAGCTACCCTTATACTAAATGCAACATTTTTGCAAACAGTTTGGATCCAGGTCAGATGCCACATAATGCTGCATCTAATCTGGATCTAAACTATTTGCCACTCATTTACATATTTTCTTATATTTAGAAAATATAAGTTATTATTTTTTACATATTTCACATACAAACATTTGGAGCAGACAACAGTTCAGCATAATAATAGTCAGTTCTCTCTGAGACCGTCTCCAATTGCATAACTGACCCATAGCTAGCTCTGAACTCAGGTCACTGAGATACATAACAGAAATGAAAGTGATGTCTGCTATTTTATGCTCAAGCACAACTTAGTTCGAGGCATATTACTTTTGGTCTGTCTGTTTGGTTGTTTGTGTTTTGTTTGTTTGTTTATCTTTCTGTCTATCAGTCCACAATTAATTCTTGGCCATAAACAGTATGGATCCAGGTCAGATGCCACATAATGCTGCTTCTAATCTGGATCCAAACTATTTGCCACTCATTTACATATAGTTTCTTATATTTAGAAAATGTAAATAATGATATTTATTAACCTATTAACCCATACATATTCTTTTTTATGTCTTTAATTTATTCTTCCACAGAAGAAAATATTTCACTTTATACAGTCATTGTTGTCTTTAACAATTGCTTCAAATGACATCTCCTCATATACCGCTGAAAATATTTCAACCAAACTTTACACGAATGTTCCTTGGGTCAAGTTCTTTCAAAATTGTTCAAAGAATTAAAAACAATGTAGAACTCTGGTTGCCATGGCAACCAAGTGAAAAAATAAGGAAATCTTAAAAAAATTTCTTGTCTGAAACTACAAGGGCCAGATCTTAGACATTTGTCACATAGCATCATCTACAGGTCCTCTATCAAACTACAAACTATGCCCCTGGGGTCAAAATTGGCCCCGCCCAGGGGGTCACAGTTTAACATAGAGTTATATAGTGAAATTTTCAAATGTCTTCTCCTCTGAAACTAATATGGCCAGAGCTTTGATATCTGGCTTGGTGACACTTTTAGATGTCCTATACCAATAAGGTTCAAATGGTTCTGGTCGATTGCATATCATCTACAGGTCCTCTATCAAGTTTGTACAAATTATGCCCCTGGGGTCAAAATTAGCCCCACTCCGGGGGTCACAGTTTTCATACATCTTCTTTTCTGAAGCTAATATAGCCAGAGCTTTGATATTCGGCATGGTGTTACTTCTAGATGTCCTTTATCTATTTTGTTCAAATGGTTCCAGTCTGTTGCATATGTAGGTCACAGGAGCTAAAAATAGATTTTTTCAATGGAAACTTAAAAAAAATCTTCTTGTCTAGAACCCTAGTACCCTGATCTTAGATATTTGGAACATAGCATCATCTACAGGTCCTCTATCAAGATTGTTCAAATTATGCCCCTCGGGTAAAAAATGACCCCGTCCTGGACTTAAATCATTATCTCCATTTTGATGTACAGCTATTCTCAGGTGAGCGACATATGCCCCATGGGGCTCTTGTTCTGAATCCCATGCATGCATTTAAAGAGTGCTCGGCTTTATGAAGAGGACATCTCTTGAACGTCTCATTGTCTTAACGTGGCTCAGCTGGATCTGCTTTCGGCCTTTGCTCTTGGTGGGCTGATGTTACAAACTTGAAAGCTGGATCATTCTTTGTCTCACATATTTCACGGATGAACAAGACAAAGAATGTGAATAGTGAGTAGGGTACACACTTGTCTTTCTTGTACAGTCAAACCTGTATAAGACAGCCACCTTTGGGACCTAGTGAAACTGGCTGTTATAAACAGGTGGTTGTCTTATGTAGGGCTCATCAGAAACCAAGAACCATTGCATGCAAGTCTGTACAATAAGAGATAAATACATGTAGAATGTACAAAATAACTTAAATTATAACTTTACATTACATATAATGAAAATAAACTTTTGTCAATAATAAAACACTTGAAAACATTTTAAAGTTAAAATTTCTGTTGCTTCTGTGTCTCATGTGTCTTCACAGTCACTAGCTTCATGTATATCTCATGTCTCTCCTCCAGCAGCTTTGTGGGCAGTTTATCCCAGTTTTGGGCCTGCTCACATGTTTATATCTCTGTTGATTTTCAGAAGATCTTTAAAAATTACACTAGAGCATTTTCTTCAACATTTGAAAAACAGGGAATAGCACATAATCTTCTGCCTCTTCACACTGTTGTCATTGTCATTACTATTCAGCTAGAGCAGTGTATGCACAAAAAGCCCATTTCTCCTGAATACCATACAGCATCTTGTTGACAATTGATGTTATGCCTGAAGATGAATAAAAATATGCCAACAATTTTTCATATTTAGGGTTAGCTTATACTGATTCTATTTCACAAAGAATGTCAAGAAGATCGTACAATTTTGAAAAGTCCCTCCTTAGTCTCTGAAAACTACTTAACTTCTTTTTGAGCGCTAACTCAACCATCTCTGGTCGACCATATTTTTCTTCTAATCAATCCCAAATGAGGCCGAGACCTCTGGAAGGGATTTTGTGTTTGACGATCTTGAGCTGCTTCAAGCAGCTTGCAAACCTCCCAGATTCTGGCCCAAGATATTTGACTAGTAAATCTACTTATTCAAGAGGTAACATGTTCAATTCAGAGGAAATGCTACAAAAACTGGCTTTCCAAGCAACATAATTAAGTTTTGGGTTTGTCATTGAACTGGGAATTAAAAGCGGCTAAGTTGTAGATCTTTCTTGAGGAGAAATTGGGAAAGGCCAGCCATTGTCGCATTGCCACCAGGAGTGAACATGTCTGCATATTGCAGTATTAAGTAGAGATTGAAATTTGTAAACACTTGGCACATTGCCTTGCACTGTCATTCTCCTTGCATTGTCATCAACCTCTTTCTAAGCAAGACTCTGTTCGTTAGAATTTGAGGTTGTTCTCACTTGGATCCGAACCGTGATTCTGGCAAATTATTCCAATCTGTAACATTTAGAGTCTGAACAAAGTCTTGTGTAAATTCCTCTCATCTTCTCGTGCCTAAACTGCAGCTATTGCTACTTCACCTTTAACCCATTACCCAATAAATACGCCATTTTACGCCTTAAATTTATTCCTCTACTGAAGAAAATAGTTCCAACTTATACTGTCTCAAATAAAAATCATAAGAGATATTTTCTATATTCAAGCAGATAATAGCTATTAAAGCAGAATGCGCCTTAAGGCGCATTCTGCTTTACTTTCAACCTGCTTTAAATGATCACTTATCTTTAAAACTATAAACTGGCTATGGGGTAATGGGTTAAGCTTCACTATGTCCAGATCGACTTCTAGTTCTGTCTTTTTCAAGTTCTGCTTTGACTGCAGTTTTTTCCAGTTCTTTAATTTTAGTTCACCTGATCGCGCTCACCGTGTCCATCATCGTTGTCTGTCCGTTGACAAACTTATTCTCTAAAGATCTTCTTGGAAACCACTGGGCCAATTTCATCAAAACTTCATAGGATTGATCATTGTAGGATTCTCTCTGAGATTCTTCAAATATAGGTGATCTGGTTGAAATTGTGGTTGCCATGGCAACCAATTGAAAAAAACTTTAAAAATCTTCTTGTCCAAAAGTCTGCTGGTCCAAATTGAAAATAAATTTACCCAACGGCTCCATGGGTGACCCTCTATCAGATTTCTTAGAGCAATTTATTTTCCGATGGTGGGGCCGATTTTCCTATATAAGTGAAAACTTTAAAAATCTTCTTGTCTGAAACCACTGCATGGTCTGATTTGAAAGTAATTTCACACAAAAATGATCCATCGGTGACCCTCTACCAGCTTTCTTAAAATAATTGTGTTATCTAAAAAACATGGCCGCCAATGGGTGGGGCATGTTTCCTTTATATTACTGTATAGTAAAAACTTTAAGAATCTTCTTCTCTGAAACTACTTGTCCAAATTGAAAATAATTTAACACAAATGATCCAGTGATGACTCTTTTCCAGATTTCTTCAAATAATTTTGCTGGCTTAAAAGCACGACTGTCAGTGGGTTGTTAAGGGGGGGGGGTTTCACTTTCACATTGCTTTAAGCTGTCACCTGTCCGGACAATTAGCCTTCTATTTAGTGGTCGTAATAGAGGGGTTCTACTGTATGTTAAAAAACATATGTCGGTTAACAGTATTGAGCCAGATCAGACACTAGGTAACCGGAGTCTGATCATGCTCCAAACTGTTTGTCACTCAGACAGGCAGAATTATTCAGAAAAGTTGTCATTTTCTACATTTTGTTGCTTTGCGTTTATTATTTTCGTTTAAATGAAAAAAAAGATTTGAATCTTCTCCTGTACATATTTTTTTTGTTAAAAATAAATATCTATATATAATAATGAATTATAACTGTGTAGATATATATACAGTAAAACATCTCTATTACGATCACTAAAAAGAAGGCTAATTGTCCGTATAAAGGACAGGTGACGGCTTAAAGCAATGTGAAATGTGAAGCAGAAAGCTCCTGTAGGAGCTTTCTGTTTCACTTTCACATTGCTTAAAGCAGTCACCTGTCTTAAACTACTAATATTTGACACAACTTAGTGGTTGTAATAGAGAGGCTCTACTGTATACAGTCCTACCCTTTACTGTATGTAAGAGCATGAGATTCATGCTCCACTATCAAGGCCTAACACTAGGGAAAATTTGGCAAACTTACAGTAAAGTGTAGGACTGTATAGACTTTCTGTGTAATGCCCAGATGAATATATGCAATAAAATTTGTGCTGTAGAAATGACATTGAATTAAATAAATGTATAAGGGATAAAAGAGACAGATCTGCATTTTACAAAGTGTATATTCATACAGCAGATATTATTCAAAGAGTTGATTCAGAAGAATATTGCAGAACTACTGTAAAACAGGTATTTTTCGCATCATGAATATTTTGCGTAATGCGATTTTGTTTTAATTCGCGCCATCGTGCAATATTTCTAGCAGGTGGTAGCTTAAAGCAGGCTGAAAGTAAAGCAGAATGTCCCTTAGGGCACATTCTGCTTTACTTTCAACCTGCTTTAAGAAGTCGCCTATTTTCAAAACTAGAGACATTCGCGAATTAACGCGTAAATTATATTCTCGCGAATAAAACCGGTTTTACAGTATTTACTTGTACAAAGATTTATTGGACACATGAAAACTGTTCATGTTTATTTCTGGAATTAAAGTTTTATTTGTGCAATAAATCACTATTTCTGTCAAAAAGCGTCTTAAATGTTTATTTAACCCTTCTCCTACTGTGCATAGATTGATACTTTTTAGCTCACCTAGTGGCACATAGTGCCAAGTTGAGCTCTTTAGATTGTCCTGTGTACGTGGTGGTCCATCCCTTTACACTGTTTGCTTTGGACTAGTGTACTCCTCACATTAACGCTGTTTGCAAATGACGCACATATGCGTGACTAGGGTTCAAAGCCTTAAACAACTGGATACAGGGGATTCACACTTTAGGCTATGGAGGAAAGGACTTAATAGTCCAGTAACACAACACATTGTAAGGTTTTGGGGGTTCTTTTACTAAAATATATATTTACAAAATATAATCTGTGCATTCATATGCAATGCTCAAGTTAACCCATTACCCCATAAATACGATTTTGGGGTCTTTAATTTATTCCTCCACTGAAGAAAATAGATCATGAATAAACCATAAAATATAGTTTCTATATCCTAGTAGATTATAGCTTAAAGCAGGCTGAAAGTAAAGCAGAATGCACCTTAAGGTGCATTCTGCTTTACTTTCAACCTGTTTTAAGTGGTCACCTATTTTCAAAACTAAAAACAGACTACGGGGTAATGGGTCAAGTAATTCAGTAGTTTCATATGTTTAGCGCACACACAACAAATTTATTTTTCCACGGAATGAAGATGTCTCAACAAAGAAGCAGTAGTGAAACTGATCAAACTGATCCTAAAATGCAATCTTCACATCTTGTCTTGTTAGTGATGCTTCCTAGTAACTTTCATAAAGTTTCAACAATCTATTGCAGATAAATAGTCTTTAACTTTGGAGTTTAACCCATTACTCCATAAATACACCTTTTTATGCCTCAAATTTGTTCCTCTACTGAAGGAAATTATAGTTCCAATTTATACAGTAATGAATAGGCATTATAAGAATTGTATTCTATATCCTGACAGAGGTAACAGCTTAAAGCAGGTTGAAAGTAAAGCAGAATGTGCCTTAACGGCACATTCTGCTTTACTTTCAACCAGCTTTAAATGGTCATCTGTCTCTAAAACTAGAAACAGGCTATAGGGTAATGGGTTAAAGCGATTGATGTCCTCACGGTCTCTGCCACTGGAAAAGTACTATCTTTATCCATTACCCAATAAATAAACCTTTTTACACCTTTAATTTATGCCTGCACTGAAGAAAATAATTCCAATCTATACAGTTATGAATATATACCAAATGAAATATTTTCTATATCCTAGCAGATTATAGCTTAAAACAGGCTGAGAGTTTAGCAGAATGTGCATTAAGGCACATTCTGCTTTACTTTCAACCTGCTTTCAGTGGTCACCTATCTTCAATATTAAGAACAGGCTATGGGGTAATGGGTTAATCTCTTTTGCTACTTCCTTGTGATTTTAAGTTCAACTTTTTGCCACACTACACCCAGAGCTATATCCAGTTTTAAACTTTTATTCCACATCCTCTGGTTCATAAAGTGGATTTCCAAACTTCGTGTCACCAGGCAACCCACTAGCACCGTCATCTTCATGATCATTGAAGGTCAGTGGAGTTTCAAGGCTTGTACTCTCGGAATCCTGATCAAAATAAAATCACAGATTATACAGTGTTCCCTCCCTAATATACCAACAGCCCTCCCAACAACGTCTCCCTCCTTACAACGACCCTTGACACAGTTACCTAAACATGACAATTATGTTTAATGTTTTTGCTGCTGCAATATCGTCTGCTTAAAATTGTCGTCTGCTTGTTTTCTCAAATTTACATATTGGGCATTTTGATAGAATAAACATTATGACGAGTGACAAACAGCTTGAATCTAGATCAGACGCGCCCCGTAAGGCAGCGTCTGATCTTGATTCAAGCTGTTTGCAAATGTAAATCCATTACCCTCCCTATAACGACTCCCTCCGAACAACACACACATTTATTGTGTCCAATGGGGTGTCGTTGTAGAGAAGGAACGTTGTAATCTTTTCACCTGCTGAATGACACTTTATTAGAAGTTGAAAACAGTTGAAGTCAGTACAGAAAGCACAACACGTGGCCGTAGAAACAGTATCCTTAATCCTTGTTTCTTAGCACTTTTCTCCCTGAAACCTCAAATAGACAAATAGACCCTCTATTTTAGGGTCGATTTTTACAATATTTGTCAAAATAATAAACAGTGTAGACCCTGATCAGAGGGACAAGTGTACTCCTCACAGGTATGCACATCTTACCAGGGTCTACACTCTTTAACAAATAAGATCATATAATATTGCAGATGGTTGCACTCGGACCAACTGCAGCCTCTTGGTCTACACTGTTTGCAATGTAATAAGTCTAGTCAACTCATGGCATGGCTCATATTCATGTACAGTAAAACCTCTCTATTACGACCACAAAATTGCGATAACTATTAGGTGTTTAACCCATTATGTTTCTAGTTTTGAAGATAGATTTACCACTTAAAGCAGGTTGAAAGTAAAGCAGAATGCACCTTTACTTTCAGCCTGCTTTAAGCTATAATCTGCTAGGAAATAGATAATATTTCTTATTATATACATGTACCGGTGGCTATATAAATTGAAACTATTTTCGTAAATGGAGGAATAAATTAGAGGTGTAAAAAGGGCGTATGTATGGGGTAATGGGTTACGACAGGTGACTGCTTGAAATCAATGTAAAATTAAAACAGAAAGCTCCTTTAGGTACTTTAATTCTGTTTTACTTTCACCTTGCCGTAAGCTATCATCTGTCTTTCATATAATCAATTTTCCTTCTGGTTAGTGGTTGAAGCTTTACTGTATATGACTTTAACTCATTCACCCCTGAAACTTTTAATATACAGTTCCAATTTCAAAATACATATAAGTCTAGTCCATTTTTGACTATTTAGGGTTGATCTTAACAATATACATGTATTTCAAAATGACAAACAGTTTAGATCCTCATCAGAGGGCTCCTTAACCCGTTACCCCTTAAATACGACTTTTTACGTCTTTCATTTATTCCTCCACTGAAGAAAATAGTTCCAATTCATATAAATGTATAATAAGAAATATTTTCTATATTCTAGCTGGTGGTAGCTTAAAGCAGGATGAAAGTAAAACTGAATGTGCCTTAAGGCACATTCTGCTTTACTTTCAACCTGCTTTAAGTGGAAACCTATATTTAATACTTGAAACAGGCTATGGGGTAATGGGTTAAGGAGCCCTCTGGTCAAGGCCTACCTACACTGTTTGCATGGGGCAAGGGTAATCCTCACAGGTACACTGTGTTTGTAAATGACGAGTATATTCGTCGCTAGGGTTGAATGTGTTAAGTACAATAATAATTAAAGGCGTTTTTATGGGGTCATGGGTAAAGTACAATAACTTACCTTTCTCCTTGGATTCCAGTTGTGTATAAGTGTCCAGTACCTGCCCTTTGACCTTTTATAGAGAACAAGCATGACTACAACAATTGTAGCAATGATGAGCAGGGTCAATACTACGCCAACTATAGTTCCTGCTGATACCCCAGAGCTGGTCGCCGTGCTCTTAGATGGCAATACTACAGGTGAGAAGAACGGGGAAGCCATCAGGTGGATCCGCCCATTGTAGCAAGCAATGTTGCCCTCTAGAACTGCTGTGTTGTTAACATAGAACTGTAAAACAAACTACAACAATCAACAAGCAGTAATTCGCAGCTCCAGATGCGGGGAGTATTTCAAAAAGTTTCCATATTAATCCTATGGTGTCGTCTCTTTGAGACGATTCTAATGGGTACCGGGTAGTGCATCATAAACACCATAGGATTTGGTACTGAAATGAGTGAGAAAATTTTGGATTTGTTTAGTTTAGTCCCTCTTATTTGGAGTCATGCTGTATATACTTTCATTACCCCTTAAATACACCTTTTTACACCTTTAATTTATTCCTCTACTGAAGAAAACAATTCCAATTTATTCTGTTACTGAATAAGAATCATAAGAAATATTCTGTATTCTAGCAGATAATAGATTAAAGCAGGCTGAAAGTAAAGCAGAATGTGCCTTAAGGTGCAATCTGCTTTACTTTCAACCTGCTTTAAGTGGTCATCTATCTTCATTACTAGAAACAGGTTATGGGGTAATTGGTTAATTTATTAAGCCTTCCCACACTAAACATGCATATATCATATTGCACCCATAACGTACATCTATAATCTGAACTATCACACAGGCTTATAAAATAAGGAACGTGTTCCCAATGAAAAAGAGCAAACTCTTGTCAGACAGATCCTATAAGAAAACAGTGCAGATCAACCCTATACATCCCTTTGTAGAGATTACTGATTACATAATTATGCAAACAGTGTAGACCCTGATCAGAGGGCTCCTATAGGAGCCCTCTGATCAGGGCCTGCACTGTTTGATATTTTCATTCAGGTTTTTGTTGTCATACCACAAGTGCAACAGTAGACTGGTTCAAAATTATTGTACTAGAAGAGTCCAAAAGGATTATAATTTATAAATACCCACAAGAGATATTTAGGTTTGAAAGGGTTAAAGTGGCATAGTTCAACCAAAGATTTTCAAAATGTTGGAATTTACAAGCTCTTTAATATTATTTAGGCAATAAATCATTGAAAAATGAAAATTGGACAAAATATTGTTGTTATTGTGTAAACAAATCAGACATAGAAATTAAGAATAAACCATGAACTTACGGTGCTCTGTTTAGTGTTGAACCAAATGAAGAGAGTTTTTCCTGATATTGTCTTTACAGTTTGATTTTGGAAGTTATTACTTGTGAGGTCAATGCTATCATTGCCTTTCACTATCTGACTGTGTAGGCGTTCTGTATCAATTGTCTGAAAAATACATATTGTGTATTAAAGGGAGGTAATCAGATAACTCATATGTATGCAGTAAATCACTCTTATACAGTTCACTACCCCATGGAGAAAGGACAAATGGAGAAGTAACTTATACTCAAATCTGCATTTTCCCGAAAATGGTGTCGTCCGTTACCTGTATGTGCAATAACGCTTAATCGATCGATAATTCAACTGCACCGGTACGCCGATAGCGGGCTATCGCGTTTTTTATCGTGTTGAAATGGTTACCTACTGTTAGTTTAAGTTACATAAAATCCTTAATTTTCACCCGATTTTCATTATAATGGTCTTAAAAGAAGGCTAAGATATTTATCGTTCACTTGTAAAAATAACAGATTTTATTTTTCAAATTGATCAGTTTTATGGCGAGTTAAAGAGTGGTTTTTCCAAATGAATTTGCCGATAAAAGGGAGCAAGCACTCGCGCATAAATATATCACGCCCCGTTACAAAACCTTTCATAAAACCCTCAATTTTCCACCGATTTTCAAAGAAATGGTCTTAAAGGAAAGCTTAGATATTTTTCTTTCAGTTGTAAAAATGCAAGTGTTTATTTTCGAAATCGACAAATTTTATGGCGAATTAAAGAGCGATGGCCAAATGAAATAGTCGATAAACGAGAGCAGGCGATCGCGAAATATATACTACGTCCCGTTTCAAAAACTTGAATTTAATCCATAATTTTCGTCCGATATATATATATATATATTTTAAAAAAAGGTCTTGATATAAAGCCGTGACACTTATCTTTCGGTTGTAAAAATACCAGGGTTTTTCTTGAAGCGAAAAAAGTAATGATGACCTACAAAGGTTGCTGGCTAATGAAATGACTAGACCAACTCGCGTAAGAAAAGAATTCCTTCCGTATAAAAACTTAAGCAAACTTCTAAACTTCTAAAAATGTGTTCATGCATTGTTACAATGTTCTACATGGAGGAAATATTTCCTTGGAGGCAAAAAAAAATCCATTTTGTATGTAAAGAGACATTTGAAAGGAGTGCGCGTCAAACGGCCAAAATCCAAAACGGCCAAAGTTGTAACTGTATTATTATGTCGTATGTGATCATTATTATTATTGAAAGGAAAATTAGAATTATTAACATATTACTTCAAAAAAATGAATTTAGGGTTAGTTTTACATCCAGACTAAAATATACATATTATCCGTCCCATTTCTATGAAAGAGGTAACAGTTTGCATTATCTTCAGAAATTAATTGCAAACATGAGATCTCCGTTTCTTTCTGCTTTACTTATGTCTTAAATAACGGAGTAAATTATAAAGCAGCCAATGCCTTAAGCAATCTATTTTACTGACTGCTTAACTCTTTGCCTGCTGATCGCGACTTTACTTTTTTTTTTTGCAAACAACTTGGATCAAGATCAGATGCCGCGTAACACGGCGTCTGATCTGGATCCAGAATGTTTGACACTCGTCCTTAGCTTTATTTACTTACAAAATGTCTACCATATTACACATCACAAAGGAATGTGACACATTACGTAACCGTATACAGAACCCGCACCAAATTAGCAGGACAATTATCAGCGTCATAAAACTCTCCCAGCATGAAGTCCATGCTTCTTGAACATGCCGATTATCTATGAAGATGGACACCAGCGGGTTGCCACTTTAATAAAAAAGATCAATGCTACCCGTGCGTGTAACTTGAACATGTGTTTTTGACTTCTGTAACCGCATGATGTTTATATATTATACAAATCACAAAAAATAAAGATAATAGAATTGAATTGAAAAAAAAAAAAAAAAAAAAAAAACAACATCAATGCACCTGGTTTGGTTGATGACTGGATTAACCCTCTCATTACTGAATACCAGTAACATGATGACTATTGCAATTGCAAACAGTTGTAATCCAGACCAGGCTGCAAAAATGTCGGATTCATAGAGTATTCTCTTGAAATATAGTTTACCCCTTTTTCAAATTAAGCTCTTTATGACACACTTTACCTTTTCTCCGCATGAGGATCATCAGAGAGACAGACAGACATTCATACAGAAAGATGGAGACAGAAAAGAAGAAGCGAGAGACTGACAGACAGAGATAAGAGAAAAACAGACAGACAGAGAGACAGTCACAAAGAGAAACAGAGACATAAATACAGACAGTGGCAGAGAAATATAGACACACACAAACTTCGTAGGTAAACGAAAAAATACGTTTTTCTCTCGTTTACAAAACCTCACTGAACTATCAATTTATAAGCTGTCGCCTCAAATTTTGTACTACGCGTAAGATAATGGACTAATAAAACATCTGTATTAAAATTTATAACGATAAGATGACATTAAAAGCATTTATATTAACACCAAACTTCGTAGGTAAACGAAAAAATACGTTTTTCTCTCATTTTCAAAACCTCACTAAACTAACAATTTATAAGCTATCGCCTCAAATTTTGTACTAGTCGTGAGATCATGGTTTAATAAAACATCTGTATTAAAATTTATAACGAAAAGATAGCATTAAAAGCATTTCTATTAACACCAAACTTTCGTAGGAAAAATGGAAAATACAGTACTGTACGTTTTCTCTCTCATTTTCACAAACTCACTAAACATACAAATTATAAGCTATCGCCTCAAATTTTGTACTAGTCGTGAGATCATGGTCTAATAAAACATCTGTATTAAAATTTATAACGAAAAGATAACATTAAAAGCATTTCTATTAACACCAAACTTTCGGAAAAACGTTGTTTTCTAGCCGCCAGCGAGCGGCCGCTGATTGAACGACACGATAAATCGCGAGCAAGCCGGATACTTCTCCATTTGTCCTTTCTCCATGACTACCCCGATCAGTTGGATATGGCAGCAGTGCCTAACGAGAGCACCGCAAACGGGTGCTGGACGCTCGACTTTCATATACTCGAGACGGCTACATTTTTCAAACTTAAAGAATGTGTATGGGTGTTTAATGCCCTATTGATCATAGAAATGTGTAAGCAACAACAACTCAAACATACTTGGACAGTCTACATTCCATTTAAAGTAAACTATAAGTCAAAACAAGGACAATAACTCTTGAATTGCACATTCCTGGTCACCTTTCTTGTTTGAATGAGTTGCCATTTTGATATAACACAAGTGTTTAAAGTTTCAAGTTAATATCTTTGACAGTTATTAAGATATTTCAATTTACAAGTTTTAAGTAAATAAATCAAGGGAAATTACTCTGAAATTACAAATCACAGAGTAACCTACCTTGTTGTAATGAGTTGTCCTTTTGATACTTAACAAGTATTCAAAGTTTCAAGATGATATCTTTCATAGTTATTTAGATATGTTAATTTATAACTTTTAAGTAAATAAAACAAGGGCAATAACTTTAGATACACAAACTTCAGGGTTACATGTCTTGTTGTAATGAGTTGCCCTTTTGATATTGAATAACAATTCAAAGTTTCAAGTTAATATCTTTCATAGTTATTTAGATATGTTAATTTATAACTTTTAAGTAAATAAAACAAGGGCAATAACTCTGAAATGACAAATCCCAGAGTTACCTGCCTTAGTGTGATGAGTTGCCCTTTTGATACGGAATAACTATTCAAAGTTTCAAGTTAATGTCTTTCATAGTTATTTAGATATGTTAATTTACAATTTTGAAGTAAATAAAACAAGGGCAATAACTCTAAAATGACCAATCCCAGGTTACCTGCCTTGTTGTAATTAGTTGCCCTTTTAATACTGAACAACTATTCCAAGTTTCAAATGGATACCTTTGCTAGTTATTGAGTTATGTTAATTTATAATTTTTAAGTAAATAAAACAAGGGCAATAACTCTAAAATGACAAATCCCAGGGTTACCTGCCTTGTTGTAATGAGTTGCCCTTTTAATACTGAACAACTATTCCAAGTTTCCAATGGATATCTTTGCTAGTTATTGAGATATGTTAATTTATAATTTTTAAGATAATAAAACAAGGGCAATAACTCTCATCAAATGACAAATCCAAGGGTTACCTGCCTTGTTGTAATGAGTTGCCCTTTTGATACTGAACAACTATTCCAAGTTTCAAATGGATACCTTTGATAGTTATTGAGAAATCAACTCTTACAAAAACCTTAAGCAAAAAACTTAACCGACGCTGACGCAGACGCTGACGCAGACGACAGGGTGAAGACAATAGCTCGACTTTTCGAAAAAGTCGAGCTAAAAAAACAGTCGGTGAACACATTATTCCTTCTTGTTTTACCCATAACTCCATATTAACTCCTTATTTTTGCCTTTAATTTATTCCTCCACTGAAGAAAATAGTTCCTTTTTATACAGTCAAGAATACACAGAATAAGAAACATTTTCTATAACTTAGCAGATGGTAGCTTAAAGCCAGCTGAAAGTAAACCAGAATGTGCCTTAACTCTTTCCTCCCTGAAACTTTAAATGGACAGTTCCAGTTTCTATTTAAGTTTAGTCCATTTCTGGCTTTTAAGGGTTGTTTTGTCCATTTTTGGCATTATGACAAACAGTGAAGACCCTGATCAGAGGGCTCCTTTCGGAGCCCTCTGATCTGAGTCTTCACTGTTTACACAGGACAAGTGTACTATTCACATGTACACTGTTTGAAAAGGACGCCTATATGCGGGACTAGGGTTCAAAGGGTTAAGGTGTTTGCTTTCAGCCTACCTCAGTACATGTCTTTAACCCATTACCCCATAGCCTGTTTCTAGTTAGGAAGACAGGTGACTACTTAAAGCAGGTTGATAGTAAAGCAGAATGCGTCTTAAGGAGCATTCTGCTTTACTTTCAGCCTGTTTCAAGCTACAATCTGCTAGGATATAGAAACTATTTCTTAAGGAACATATTCTAGACTGTGTAGATTGGAACAATTTTCTTCAATGAATGAATAAATAGAAGGCGTAAAACAGCATATTTATTGGGTAATGGGTTAAACTAGAACATTTGAACCCCTGAAACTTAATATGAACAATTCCAGTAAAACTACAGTGTTCCCTCCCTACAACGGCCCTCCCAACAATGATTCCCTCCTTACAACGACCCTTGCCACAGTTCCCTACCAGGTCAATGATGTCTTATGCTTTTATTGCTGCAATATTGTCTGCTTAAAATTGTCGTCTGCTGTTTTTCTCAAAGTGACATAATGACCATTTTGACAGAAAATAAATTAATGACGAGTGACAAACAGCTTGAATCCAGATCAGACGCCGAGTTACGCGGCGTCTGATCTGGATTCAAGCTGTTTGCAAATGTAAGCCAATTTCCCTCCCTATAACGGCTCCGTCTGAACAAGGTACACAATCTTTGTCTCCCAGTGGGTGTCAATGTAGAGAGGGAGCACTATATAACATATTACATACTGTCCATCTTCAATCAGTGAGGGTTGTTGTTTACAATGTGTTGCAAAGTGACAAACAATGCAGACCCTGATTAAAGAAGCCCTCTGATCAGGTTCTACACTGTTTGCATAGGACATGTGTACCCATCACTAGGACACTATTTGCAAATAATGCATATACACAACACTAGCGGTTAACCCTGTCACCCATAGAAGCACCCTTTAGCGCATTCAATAAATTCCTCCACTAAAGAAAATAGTTTTAATATATTAGATAATTATGAAAATGTACCATGAGAAATATTTTCTAAGTCCTAGCAGATGATAGCTTAAAGCAGGCTAAAGGAAAGCAGAATGTGCACCCATTACATAAAAAAATACGCCTTTTTATGCCTTTAAATCATTCCTCCACTAAAAAATATAGTTCCATTTATACAGTAATTTATATGACTTTGTATCATTTTCTATATTCTAGCAGATGGTAGCTTAAAGCAGACTGAAAGTAAAGCAGAATGTGCCTAAAGGCACATTCTGCTTTACTTTCAACCTGCTTTAAGTAGTCACCTTTCTTTAAAACTAGAAACAAGCTATGGGGTAATGGGTTAAGGCACATTCTGCTATACTTCTAACCTGCTTTAAGTGGTCACCTGTCTGCAAACTAAAAATAGGCTATGGGGTAATAAGTTAATGGGTTAAATGAAACTGAATGTAAATGCAATGCAATAAAATGTAGAAAATGACAGGTTTATGAAAATATTTCAGGATTTATTTATATAGTTATGGCAAACAGCAACTTACCATATCACTTAGACTGCTGTCAATTGGCACAAATAGTGTGTACTTCACAGCCTCAGAGTCGCTATCAAACATCGAGGATACCATTTGCAAACTCTGCAAAGCAATTTAACAAAGCATATTGAAACTTTGCAAGTCAATTTAACAAAGCACATTGTCATACTGCAAATCAATTTAACAAAGCATATTGAAACTTTGCAAAGCAATTTAACAAAGCATATTGTCATACTGCAAATCAATTTAACAAAGCATATTGTCATACTGCAAAGCAATTTAACACAGCATATTGTCATACTGCAAAGCAATTTAACACAGCATATTGTCATACTGCAAAGCAATTTAACAAAGCATATTGTCATACTGCAAAGCAATTTAACACAGCATATTGTCATACTGCAAAGCAATTTAACACAGCATATTGTCATACTGCAAAGCAATTTAACAAGGCATATTAAAAATTTCAGGGGTGAATGAGTTAAGCAGCCACCTGTCACCTGTCTTAAACAGCTGTCTAAGAAATGGTGCTTAGTCTTCCTCTCTCAAAGGACCCTACTACCCATTCCCTTACACAAGTGTAAGCCCCGACTAGCTGTTTTAGTGGTACCTGCAGGAAGAGTCTGGCCTTTCCAATGGTCGTGAGAGTAGCTATCAGATCACCATTGCACCACAACTTGCCATCACCAACAAAGCCAGCTTTACACGAGCATGATACTCCATCAGCAACCTGATATAAACAAATAGCAAAACCTCACTGCCAGCAAGCATCATATCAGTATAACATTCTCTTTCCATAAAAGAAATTTCATTTCAAAATCTTCAGTAAAACAGAAAAAATCTGCATGAAAAGAAAATGTTGAAAAGGGGAATAACTCTCACAATATTGATACAAGAGTTATGACCCTTGTGCAATACACTTCCACTTGTCAAGCTCTTTCCTAAATGAAGTTTCATCTTAAAAGCTTTAGTTATGAGGCGTGACACAAAAAGGGTGACTGATGGACGTCCCTAAATTTGGGGTTTGTTGGTTTCTTAGCTCACCTGAGCCAAAGGCTCAAGGTGAGCTATTGGGATGGCCCTGTGTCCGTCGTCGTGCGGTGTGCGTCGTCCGTCGTCGTTAACAATTGCTTCAAATGACATCTCCTATACCACTGAACAGATTTCAACCAAACTTTACAAAAATGTTCCTTGGGTCAAGCTCTTTCAAATTTGTTCAAAGAATTAAAAACAATGCAGAACTCTGGTTGCCATGGCGGCAACCAAAGTGAAAAAATAAGAAAATCTTAAAAAATCTTCCTGTCAAAAACTACAAGGGCCAGAGCTTAGATATTTGGCACATAGCATCACCTACAGGTCTTCTATCAAGTTTGTTCAAATTATGCCCCTGGGGTCAAAATTGGCCCCGCCCCAGGGGTCACAGTTTTACATAGAGATATATAGTGAAATTTTTAAACGTCTTTTCCTCTGAAACTAATATGGCCAGAGCTTTGATATTTGGCATGGTGACACTTCTAGATGTCCTATACCAATATTGCTCAAATGGTTCCGGTCTGTTGCATATCTAGGTCATAGGAGCTAAAAATAGATTTTTTCAATAAAAACTTAAAAAATCTTCTTGTCTGAAACTACAAGGGCCAGAGCTTAAATATTTGGCACATAGCATCGCCTACTGGTTTTCTATCAAGTTTGTTCAAATTATGCCCCTGGGGTCAAAATTGGCCCCGCCCTGGGGGTCACAGTTTTACATAGAGTTATATAGTGAAAACTTCAAACGTCTTCTTCTCTGACACTAATATGACCAGAGCTTTGATATTTGGCATGGTGACACTTCTAAATATCCTTTAGGTATTTTGATCAAATGGTTCCGGTCGGTTGCATATCTAGGTCACCGGAGCTAAAAATATATTTATTCTATAAAAACTTAAAAAATCTTCTTGTCAAAAACTACAAGGGCCAGAGCTTAGATATTTGACACATAGCATCAACTACAGGTCCTCTATCAAGATTGTTCAAATTATGCCCCTCAGGTAAATAACGACCCCGTCCTGGACATAAATCCTTATCTCCATTTTGTCAGCTATTCTCAGGTGAGCGAAATATGCCCCATGGGGCTCTTGTTTCTTTTGTTCTCCATACCAAAGAACAACACAAAAATACCCAATAACAAACACAGAATGAATAGAATTTACTGTTATCTATTGTTCTCCATACCCAACAAGTGACCTTTCCTGCACTCTGACGGACAGACGCCGGAAAAGTGATCCCTAAGTGTCACTTCTCCCTACATTAGGTAACACAACAACAAAAACGAAGTAAGACATAGAGAAAGAAAGACAGAGAGAACAATATAGAGAAAGACAAAATAACAGGAGAGGGAGAAAGACATACAGAATAAAAGACATAGAAACAAGCAGGGTATTGTTAAGTAAATACATGACCCCTGCAGGCACAGACAGACAGAAGGATGGATGAACAGATCAACCAACAGACATGTGGATATAATAAAACCGATCACCAGTAGGGGACTTAGAATACACACACAGACACAAAGTGAGAGAGATAGAAAGGATGAGGGCAAGGATAGAGAGAAGATACAGAGTAGAAAAAGAATAACAAACAAGAGAGTGAGTGAAGGAAAAATAAAGAGACAAACAGAACAAAAAGAGAGTATGCATAAAAGAGAGAGAGACATACAAAAGAGAAAGAGAAAGGGTGAATGAAATTAAAAGCGACAAACAAAACAAAAGTGTGTAGAAAAGAAAGAGGGACAAAAAGAAGAGAAAAAGAGAGAGGGTGAATGAAATAAAGAGAGACAAACAACCAAAACATGCTTTTAGAAAAGAAAGAGAGACATGCAGTTACCGTAGAAGAGAAAGAGAGAGGGTAAATGAAATAAAGAGACAAACCAAAGATAGAGAGAGAAGAAAACAAAGGAGTGTCCTGTCTACCTTGTATGTACAAATTGCATTTTTATGACATTTGGTATTATCCATCTCACATGGTCCTGTGCAATTGTAGCCATTACCACGGTAACCTTTCATACACTTGCAGGTTATATTTCCATCCACCTCCCGATGACACATGGCATTGACATGACATCCACCATTGAGGTGCTTGCATCCTGACTTATCTAAACAGTTAACCGATACATGTATCACTACAGTCTAACTTCGATATCTCGAATTCTGTTATATCGAACATTCCCGTATTTCAAAGTTAAAACGTGGCTTATAATAGCCACAATTTAACTTTGTATTATATGGGTATGTTTGACCTAAACTAGCAAGGACAATGCAGTTCATGTGTCAAACTATCGGATAGTTCGAGTTAAGAGAGTCGAGATATCGAAGTTCGACTGTACATGTATCACTAATCATTTCAACTCGTTCACCCCTCATATTGCAAATGGACAATTCAGATTTCCAATAAAGTCTAGCCCATTTTTGACTATTTGGGGTGTTTTTTTTGCTGTGTTTTTCCCATATATATTTGAAAATGACAAACAGCGCAGATCAATATTAGAGGGCTCCTTCAAGATCTGAGTCTGCACTATTTTCATTTGACAAGTGCAGTCTCCATAAATACACATGTTGTAAAGGACAAGTATACATCCCCTACCCCAGGGTTCTATGTCTTGAATATTGAATTACAATATCACAGTGAAACATGATGCAATTGCAATGTAACAAAGGAAAATGACATCCTCTTAAAAATATTACCAATACATGTATATTCAGTTCTAAATTATTGAATTTATCAAAGTGTCTAGTGGTCATTGTTGAGGACAAATTACTGCATACTGTTGATGACATGAATGCAATAAAGTGCATACTGTTATTGACCTGAATGTATTAAAGTGTAATTGAAGATGACATTCATGTATGCATTAAAGTGCCATTATTGATGACATGGATGTATTTAAGTGCCATTGTCGATGATATGTATGCATTAAGTGCCATTGTTGATGACATGAATGTATTTATGTGCCATTGTCGATGACATGTATGCATTAAGTGCCATTGTTGATGACATGTATGTATTTAAGTGCCATTGTCGATGACATGTATGCATTAAGTGCCATTGTTGATGACATGTATGTATTTAAGTGCCATTGTTGATGACATGTATGCATTAAGTGCCATTGTTGATGACATGATTGTATGCATTAAGTGCCATTGTCGATGACATGTATGCATTAAGTGCCATTGTTGATGGCATGGATGTATGCTTTAAGTGCCATTGTTGATGACATGAATGTATTTAAGTGCCATTGTCGATGATATGTATGCATTAAGTGCCATTGTTGATGACATGAATGTATTTATGTGCCATTGTCGATGACATGTATGCATTAAGTGCCATTGTTGATGACATGTATGTATTTAAGTGCCATTGTCGATGACATGTATGCATTAAGTGCCATTGTTGATGACATGTATGTATTTAAGTGCCATTGTTGATGACATGTATGCATTAAGTGCCATTGTTGATGACATGATTGTATGCATTAAGTGCCATTGTCGATGACATGTATGCATTAAGTGCCATTGTTGATGGCATGGATGTATGCTTTAAGTGCCATTGTTGATGACATGAATGTATTAAAGTGCCATTGTCGATGACATGGATGCATTAAGTGCCATTGTTGATGGCATGGATGTATGCTTTAAGTGCCATTGTTGATGACATGAATGTATTAAAGTGCCACTGTCGATGACATGTATGCATTAAGTGCCATTGTTGATGGCATGGATGTACGCATTAAGTGCCATTGTTGATGACATGATTGTATGCTTTAAGTGCCATTGTTGATGACATGAATGTATTTAAGTGCCATTGTCGATGACATGTATGCATTAAGTGCCATTGTTGATGGCATGAATGTACGCATTAAGTGCCATTGTTGATGACATGATTGTATGCATTAAGTGCCATTGTTGATGACATGATTGTATGCATTAAGTGCCATTGTTGATGACATGGATGCATTAAGTGACATTGTTGATGACATGGATGCATTAAGTATCATTGTTGATGACATGGATGTACGCATTAAGTGCCATTGTTGATGACATGATTGTATGCATTAAGTGACATTGTTGATGACATGGATGTACGCATTAAGTGCCATTGTTGATGACATGATTGTATGCATTAAGTGACATTGTTGATGACATGGATGCATTAAGTGCCATTGTTGATGACATGATTGTATGCATTAAGTGCCATTGTTGATGACATGTATGCATTAAGTGCCATTGTTGATGACATGGATGCATTAAGTATCATTGTTGATGACATGGATGTATGCATTAAGTGCCATTGTTGATGACATGATTGTATGCATTAAGTGACATTGTTGATGACATGGATGCATTAAGTGACATTGTTGATGACATGATTGTATGCATTAAGTGACATTGTTGATGACATGTATGCATTAAGTGCCATTGTTGATGACATGATTGTATGCATTAAGTGACATTGTTGATGACATGGATGCATGAAATGACATTGTTGATGACATGGATGCATTAAGTGACATTGTTGATGACATGGATGCATTAAGTATAATTGTTGATGACATGTATGCATTAAGTGTCATTGTTGATGACATGATTGTATGCATTATGTGACATTGTTGATGACATGTATGCATTAAGTGACATTGTTGATGACATGTATGCATTAAGTGTCATTGTTGATGACATGTATGCATTAAGTGACATTGTTGATGACATGTATGCATTAAGTATCATTGTTGATGACATGTATGCATTAAGTATCATTTTTGATGACATGTATCTATTAAGTATCATTGTTGATGACATGTATGCATTAAGTATCATTTTTGATGACATGTATGCATTAAGTATCATTTTTGATGACACGTATCTATTAAGTATCATTGTTGATGACATGAATGAAAAGTTTCCTGTCTGATAAATTCTTGAATCCTTTATTCCATAGATAATGATGATTAATCCTTTCATTCATTCCTTTCTATTTGTATACAGCAATGAATATGCAACATAAGAAATACTTCCTGAATCTTAGAAGATGGTGCTTAAAACAAGCTGAAGGAAATTGAAGCAGAGCATTAAATACTGTAAACAAGCTATGTGGGAAAGATTTAAGAAAGCAGTGAAGAGCCTATTCAAAGAGCTCCTTCTGGAGCCGTATGATTCAAGACTACACTGTTTTTGAAAAGTGTCAAGACATGCATACCTATCTGGCAATTGTCTCCTGTCCATCCAAGTATACATGATTCACAGCCTGGTCCAGTAAAGTGAGGCATACATGTACAAGTCCCTGTACCATTGATCTTGTCATCACATTTACCATGACTATTGCACGGGAACTCAGGACCTCCCGGGCACTCTGAAAAACAAACATAATTGTCATCACTTTTACCATGACTGATATAACAAGAGTTGTCGGAAAGACAACAAAGCTTGCCATCAGCACATTTAGAAATTTAAAAGCACACTCTACGGTTAAGGTCACAGGTCAACCTTTTTGCCTGCATGGAATGGTCTTGTCCATATACACATGCACACCAAATATGAAAGTAACACCTCAAGGGACTTAGGAGTTATAAGCCTTTTTCGAAACCTAAACCCAGATTTCGAAACCTAAACCTTGGACCTAAGTTCATGGTCAAGGTCACTGGGATAAATTTTTGTGCATGCATGGAAAGGTCTTGTCCATATACACATGCATGCTAATATGAAAGGAATATCTCAGTGGACATATGAGTTATAGGCATTTTTAGAAACCTAAACACAGATTTCGAAAGCGAGGCCCTAAGTTCAAGGTCAAGATCACTGGGGTCAATTTTATGCATGCAGGGAAAGGTCTTGTCCATATACACATGCACACCAAATATAGAGGAATATCTCAATGGACTTAAAAGTTAAAGGCATTTTTCAAAACCTAAACACAGATTTCGAAACCTAAATTCGGGCCCTTACTTCAAGGTCAAGGTAACTGCGGTAAAATAATTTGTGTGCATGGAAAGGTCTTGTCCATATACACATGCATACCAAATATAAAAGCAAAATATCAAAGGACATAGGAGTAATAAGCATTTATAGAAACCTTAACACAGATTTCAAAACCTAAATGTGGGTCCTTAGTTCAAGGTAAAGGTCATGGGGGTCAAACGTTTTGCATGCAAGGAAAGATCTTGTCCATATACACATGCACGTTGAATATGACTGGAATATCTCAACTGACATAGTAGTAATAGGCATTTTGAGAAACCTAAAAGAGATTTCGAAACCTAATTGCGGGCCCTAACTTCAAGGTCAAGGTCACTGGGGTAAAATAATTTGAGTGCATGGAAAGGTTCTGTCCATATACACACACATGCAAAATATAAAAGCGATATATGAAGGGACATCAGAGTTATAAGCATTTTTTAAAAACCTAAACACAAATTTTGAAACCTAAACTCAGGCCTTAATTTCAAGGTCAAGGGATTAAACTTATTGTGTGCATGATAAGGTATTATTCATATACATATGGATACTAAATATGAAAACAATACCTCAAGGGACATATGATTTATTAGCATTTTTCAAAACCTCAACACAGATTATAAAACTTAAACGCAGGCCTCAAGGTCAAGATCACAGGGGTCAAAGTTATTCTGCGCATAAAAGGCCTTGTTCATATACACAAACATACCAACTATGAAACCAATACCTCAAGGCCCATAGAAGTTATACGCATTTTCTTAAAATTGTTTACACCGTTCATGACGCCGCAGACAATGACGACAACGACTTCCCCAGGGTATAGCAATAGCTTGTCTTGTACTTTGTACAGGCGAGCTAAAAATAAGTAAACATGTATAAAGTGGTCACTGAAACAAGATTAACTGGTGTAAAGTAGCTGCTTAATGCAAGACAAAAGTAATGTGTGGAAAGCTTGTAAAGGATTTTGACCTGCATGAAGTAATTTCTTTGAAAAACCCATGCCTTAACAATGAGTGGCCTCTAATCAAAGATCTTACTGTAAAAGTTAACATAATTATGCACAGGTCTACACTGCTTTCCGAATATAGATATACAGTGCTCCCTCTCTACAATGACGCCCAATGGGAGACACACATTGTATGCGTTGTTTGGAGGGAGTCGTTGTACGGAGGGAAACTGGCTTACATTTGCAAACAGCTTGAATCCAGATCAGACGTCGCGTAACTGTGTTTTTCTGTCAAAATGTCCATTTATGTTAATTTGAGAAAAACAGTAGATGACAACTTTAAGCAGACGATATTTCAGCAGTAAAAGTGTTAGATATAGTTGTCCTGTTTAGAGAACAGCAGCAAGGGTCGTTGTTCATATCGTTGTTGAGAGGGAAAGCTATACTAGTTTCCAGCAAAGGTAGGGTCAAACTGACAAGACAAGTAACTTACCTGTACAGTTGGGTCCGTAGTAACCAGAGCAACAGCCTTCGATATCAAACTATCAAATAACATGGATAATACATTATAAGTAGAATGAATGCATTGTATAATATAAATAAGAAGGCCATGATGGCCCTGAAACGCTCACCTGGTAGCCAATATAGCGTTAAATTTGGGCAAGCGGTTTCAGAAAAGATGATTACAATTGTAAGCTTTCACTGAAATATTATCAGGAAAAACATGATTTTTAAGCTAGGAAATTTACTATAAGAAATCTGATAGAGGGTCACCTTTGCATAAAATAAAGGTCAAATCATTTTAGTTGTTTCAATTTATATGTCAATAGGTTTACACAAGAAGATTTTTTAAGGCTTTACCTTTAGCAATAAAGTATAACCTTTCATAACCATCACCTGATTTAACTGACAAACTGCCATAACTAACATTGTCTGTCAGTCCTAAAAATTGTCCTTTGTATATGGTAGCACCCTGTATTCAACAAGGCCTGTCTCACCTGCTACCCAGCAGTGGTTAGCAATCAGTTCAATTAAATGTAGCCTATTTTCACACTTCAACGACTCAGATTGAGTCTATCTTTGTCAGGTTTGTTGTTGATATAACAAATGTAGTTCCACAACTCAGATTGAGTCTATCTTTGTCAGGTGTGTTGTTGATATAACAAATGTGGTTCCACAACTCAGATTGAGTCTACCTCATTCAGGTTTGTTGTTGATATAACAAATGTGGTTCCACAACTCAGATTGAGTATATCTCAGTCAGGTTTGTTGTTGATATAACAAATGTGGTTCCACAACTCAGATTGAGTCTATCTCTGTCAGGTTTGTTAATGCAACATTGAATGTGATTCAACAACTCATACTGAGTCCATCTTAACAAACTTTATTGATGATACAACAAATGTGGTTCAACAACTTAGATAATGGGTCTATCTTAATAGTAAACTTGGTTGATGATATAACGAATGTAGTTCAACATCTCAGAAAGGCCTTAGGACGTCTCTTTCACTGTTTGCGAAGGCTGTGTATAACCAGTTCCTTTACTACAAGTAATAACACCTTCACTCATATCACAATGGTTTGTTAACCCATTAACCCATAAATACACCTTTTTACGCCTTTAATTCATTCATCTACTGAAGAAAAATAGTTACAATTTATACAGCAATGAACGTGTAAATATAAGAAATATTTTCTATGTTCCAGCAGATGGTAGCTTAAAGCAGGCTGAAAGTAAAGCAGAATGTGCCTTAGGGCACATTCTGCTTTACTTTCAACCTGCTTTAAGTGGTCACCTGTCTTCAATACAAGAAACAAGCTATGGGGTAATGGGTTAATGTATAAACCATTATCTACAGCCTGTTACCTTTCCTGTTGGCTTACACAATGCCTTGCAACCAGGAATCTTCATGTCATGTCCGTACAGTGGATCATACACCTTCCACGGGTGTTTTACAGTCATAGCACACTGGGAGTACGTGGAGGAGGCTTGTTCATATCCAGATGGGCAGACAATAGTAGTGTCACAACCTTGACAGGAACTCTACAGGAGAAAAACAAAATACATGTATGTACAGCAAAATTAGTCAAAGCCTTCAATAACAACCACTTTATGAGGTTATGTTTTGTTGTGTAAAGCAGATGGCTGCTTAAGGAAAAATGAAAGTAAAGAAGAAAGCTCCTGTGTACCCTTTCCTTGACAAAATTTCATTACAGAACTTGAACCTGATGAAGGCGTGAAAAACGCCAAAACTAGTAGTAATAATTGAAATTTAACTAAATACTTTGCCTTGTGGTTATTTACCCCTTGTAAACATCCTACTGAAGAACTTGTTATGGATTGATAGAAGGCAGAACATTTGGTCAGCTCTAGGGTGGTGCTGTCACTAATTCATTACATCTGTGTAACACAGGGTTCAGCAGCCCACTAGTTCACAATACATCTAGATATAACATATACGACTTACCAGTTGGGGTGGTACTGTTATTGCTTCATTACATCTGTGTAACAAAGGGTGCAGCAACCCACTAATTCACAGTACATTCTAGATATAACATATCCTACTTAACAGTTGGGGTGGTACTGTTATTGATTCATTACATCTGTGTAACACAGGGTGCAGGAGCCCACTAGTTCACAATACATCTAGATGTGTAACATACCAGACTTACCAGTTGGGGTGGTAGTGATGTGGTACTGTTATTGTTTCATTACATCTGTGTAACACAGGGTTCAGCAACCCGCTAATTCACAATACATCTAGATATAACATATCCGACTTACCAGTTGGGGTGGAACTGTTATTGATTCATTACATCTGTGTAACACAGGATGCAACAACCCACTAGTTCACAATATATACATCTAGATATAACATATCCGACTTACCAGTTGGGGTGGTACTGTTATTGCTTCATTACATCTGTGTAACACAGGGTTCAGCAGCCCGCTAATTCACAATACATTAGATATAACATATACGACTTACCAGTTGGGGTGGTACTGTTATTGATTCATTACATCTGTGTAACACAGGGTTCAGCAGCCCGCTAATTCAAAATACATCTAGATATAACATATCCGACTTACCAGTTGGGGTGGAACTGTTATTGATTCATTACATCTGTGTAACACAAGGTTCAGCAGCCCGCTAATTCACAATACATCTAGATATAACATATCTGACTTACCAGCTGGGGTGGTACTGTTATTGCTTCATTACATCTGTGTAACACAGGGTTCAGGAGCCCGCTAGTTCACAATACATCTAGATATAACATATACGACTTACCAGTTGGGGTGGTACTGTTATTGCTTCATTACATCTGTGTAACACAGGGTTCAGCAGCCCGCTAATTCACAATACATTAGATATAACATATACGACTTACCAGTTGGGGTGGTACTGTTATTGCTTCATTACATCTGTGTAACACAGGGTGCAACAGCCCACTAATTCACAATACATTAGATATAACATATACGACTTACCAGTTGGGGTGGTACTGTTATTGCTTCATTACATCTGTGTAACAAAGGGTGCAGGAGCCCACTAGTTCACAATATATCTAGATATAACATATCCTACTTAACAGTTGGGGTGGTACTGTTATTGCTTCATTACATCTGTGTAACACAGGGTGCAGGAGCCCACTAGTTCACAATATATCTAGATATAACATATACAACTTACCAGTTGGGGTGGTACTGTTATTGCTTCATTACATCTGTGTAACACAGGGTGCAGGAGCCCACTAGTTCACAATATATCTAGATATAACATATACAACTTACCAGTTGGGGTGGTACTGTTATTGCTTCATTACATCTGTGTAACACAAGGTGCAGCAGCCCACTAATTCACAATACATCTAGATATAACATATCCGACTTACCAGTTGGGGTGGAACTGTTATTGATTCATTACATCTGTGTAACAAAGGGTGCAGGAGCCCACTAGTTCACAATATATCTAGATATAACATATCCTACTTAACAGTTGGGGTGGTACTGTTATTGATTCATTACATCTGTGTAACACAGGGTGCAGCAGCCCACTAGTTCACAATATATCTAGATATAACATATTTGACTTACCAGTTGGGGTGGTCATTACATCTGTGTAACACAGGGTGCAACAGCCCGCTAATTCACAATACATCTAGATACAACATATCTGACTAATATTACCAGTTGGGGTGGTACTGTTATTGATTCATTACATCTGTGCAACAACCCACTAATTCACAATACATCTAGATATAAAATATACGACTTAACAGTTGGGGTGGTACTGTTATTGATTCATTACAGCTGTGTAACACAGGGTGCAACAGCCCACTAATTGACAATACATCTAGATAATTATAACATATACGACTTACCAGTAGGGTGGTACTGTTATTGATTCATTGCATCTATGTAACACAGGGTGTAACAACCCACTAATTCACAATACATCTAGATATAACATATACGACTTACCAGTAGGGGTGGTACTGTTATTGATTCATTACATCTGTGTAACACAGGGTGCAACAGCCCGCTCAGACCGTTAACAACACCGCCAATTGTAAACATATCTGGTTTCTCTATTGTTACATGGTTTATTGTCACCTACAAATAACACAAGAGCTGTTCAAAAACATATATAAACCATGGCCAGTTACAGAAGTTGGGGATTTGGACACCCTGGAACTTTTGGCAAAAGTATGGTTATATGAATTGTTTGAATGGGCAGCCCTGGGACTGTAGTCCTTTCCATCTTAGTCACAGTACAAATCAGTTATATACACAATGTGTTTCCTCAGAGAAATAGTCACCAAAAGTTGCCTTATGCTGGCTGCATGCAAACTCCCAATATCCTGAACAGACAGAAAAGAAGCAGGCTATGGGGTAAAGGGTTAAACAGTTTGATGTCTTACGTTGTCCCAGGCCAGTATGCTATACACAAGGCTACGGGGTAAAGGGTTAAACAGCGTGATGTCTTACGTTGTCCCAAGCCAGTATGTTATACACTAACTGCTGGTCTGTTCCTAGAGCTGTAGTTATTGTCTCACCATCATCTATGGATGCCGTCAGTTTCATGTGCATCACTATATAGTATCTTAGATAGCCTTTTGTCTGCAAATCAGAGAATGTACAGTTTTAGCTTTGCAATAAATTATTAGAAACGACAATACTTTCTACATGTTACATTTGCAACTCCTGTACTGAGTTTCTATCAATAATGATAATAAGATACAGTCAATTTTGCTTTTAAAGAACACCTCAAGACCTCCCAAAAGTGTACACTATAGCCCAGCTAGCTATAGACAAAGAACTAACTTAAGTATGCTATAGACGAGATTAGTATAAGGAACTGTTTGGACTTACAAGTATCACCAAATTCTGAGATGTGGGTATGAACATTTGTACTATTTGTTTGAATGAAACATTAATTAGACAAAGAAGAATGTTTATGTTCTATTAATGAAATTTAGTGCTTCAGTATTTTGCAATTTTGTTTACCTTTAACAAGACAAATTGGGCGGGATCATTTAATTTCCATTGTTTATCAGACAAACGTTTGCATGCATGAGGTAATTTCATGTCAAGGTAAAAAAGAAATCCGGAAAACCCTCACTTGCATGTGACTAAAATGCCAAAAAGCGAGGTCCTAATATTTTCACACTTTGGGGCGAAAAAGACTTTAGATTAAAATGCCCATTGTGGTCTTGTCCTAATTTAATGCATATGTGGTGCAAGTATGAAAGTGGTGGTGCAAGGGTATAGCAGGTTTGAGCACTTTTAAAAACTTAAACACATATTTCGCCAATTAAACACAGTCTGAAGTCAAGGTCACAGGCGTAAAAAATGTTATATCCTCTGAATTTTTTTGTCTCAATGCATGTGTTGTGCAAGTTTGAAAGCTGTAGGTCAAAGGGCATTGAAGTTGCGAACTCTTTCTTAAAACTGCTATCGCGAACGGGAACAGCAAAGTCGACACTAACAACCGGGTGACAACATATTTAAGCTCTGCTCACCATTCGTCCTGCCAGTTTAATCGCACAGAATCTTATCTATGACTAGTACATACCACTGTAACGTTGAGATTCTTCACAGCCTCATTGTTAGGAACGAACAATGTATACCCGTTATAACCATGCGCAGTCTCCAACACAGACGTCAGATTGTTCATCTGTAATAACACACACATATTCACTATGAAAAGAAAGCTAGGAAAAGTATGGAGTACACACAGTTAAACCTATAAGATATATGTGTAGTTTTTATGACAGAACTGGTAGCTTTTTGCAGAACAAACCAGTGGTCACTAAAGACAGTTTCACTGAACACAATGTTGTCACACAAGAGTTGTCAGAGAGACAACAAAGCTTGTCTGCGTCACATTTGGAAACTTAAATTTAAAAGCAAAGTCTGAGGTCAAGGTCACAAGGGTTAAACTTTTGCGTGCAGGGAAAGGTCTTGTCCATATAAACATGTATGTCAAATATGAAAGTAAAACCTCATTGGACATAGGAGTTGTAAGCATTTTTCGAAACTTAAATGCAGATTTCGAAACCTACACCCCGGCCCGAAGTTTAAGGTCAAGGTCACTAGGGTCAAACATTTCTGGATGCATGAATAGGTCTTGTCAATATACACAGGCATATCAAATATGAAAGCAATACCTCAAGGGACATAGGAGTTGTAAGCATTTTTCCTAAACCTTCACACAGATTTCAAAAAACTAAATGCAGGCCAGAAGTTCAAGGTCAAGGTCTCTTGGATGAAATTTTGCAAGCATGGTAAGGTCTTGTCCATATACACATGCATATCAAATATGAAAGCAATACCTCAAGGAACAAAGGAGTTATAAGCATTTTTTTTAACCTCATCACAGATTTCAAAACCTAAATGTGAGCCCCAAGTTCAAGGTCACTTGGGTAAAACTTTTTGCGTGCATGGAAGGATCTTTACCATATACACATGTATACCAAATATGAAAGCAATACCTCAAGGGACATAGGATTTATAAGCATTTTTCAAAACCTAAAGGCAGATTTCGAAACTTAAACGCAGTGGCTGGGGTCAAGGTCAATGGAACCAAAATGATTCATGGTCTAAAAGGTCTTGTCCCAAGGCATGTGTGGTGCATGTCTGAAAGATGTAGGTGAAAGGGGTTAGAAATTGTGAACACTTTCTTGAAACTACTAGCATGAATGGGAACGCCATAGACTGGGTGACAACATAAGTTCTCCTGGACACCCGTCTGGGGTGCTAAAAACATATTTTCTATAAAACCTATGTCTTCAAAGTGATGGTGTTGAATACAGGTGGCAGCTTAAAGCAAAATGAAAGTAAAGCAGAATACTCTAACAGCAGCGTTCTGCTTTTGATTTAACATTGCTTTAACCAAGACAGGAGACTTCTTAAAGGTTGAAAGTAAAACAGGAATGCACATGAAGGTTCTTCCTGCTTTACTGTCAGTCTGCTTAAAGCTACCATCTGCTAAGATATAGAATATATTTCTTGTGGTACATGTACAGTCATGAATGTTTAAAGAAGAAATATTTTTTTCAGTGGATGAGTTAATAAATGGTATAAAAAGTGTATTTATGGTAAGCTGCCTTAACCCATTCCCCCATAAATACGCCTTTTTATGCCATTAAATTATTCATCCACCGAAAAAAAGAGTTCATATTTATACAGTCAGGAAGATGTGCAATAAGAAATATGTTCTATATCCTACCAGATTAAAGCTTAAGGCGCATTCTGCTTTACATTCAACCTGCTTTAAGTGGTCAATTATTTTCAAAACTAAAAACAGGCTATGGGGTAATGGGATAAATACAATTTGAAAGAGGTGGTTTGCACATATGGCTAAGAGGAAAGGCTCAACTTCCCCTTCACATCCTGTATCTATAACAATGGTAATAACAGGAGAACTGTTTCTTTTCCATACAGTCAAACATGTTTGGAGGAGCCAATAAAACAGAAACAAAATACCAGTCCTTAAAGCAGATGGCAGCTTAACTCATTGAGCCCTATAGTGACGCATATATGCGTCATTTACCAAAAGTGTACCTGTGAAGAGTACACTTGTCTAATGCAAACAGTGAGGTCCCTGATTAGAGGGCTCCTGCAGGAGCCCTCTAACCAGGGACTTCACTGTTTGTCATTTTTGCAATATATTATAAAAAATAACCCTAAATAGTCTAAAATGGACCAGCCTTTATTGTAAATTGGATTTGTCCATTGGAAGTTTCAGGGGATAATGGGTTAATGCAGAATAAAAGTAAAGCATTCAGAAGTCACCTAGTATTTTATGCCTATTCAAAGAGTGACTGCACAAGTGTGACTGTATAGGAATCTGGGGCCCGTCTTACTAAACGTTGTACGACAAATATTGTCGTAAGTCAGATTCTAAAATTCTCAATTATTATTTATTTCTCCATCGAATCCTGTCTTGTGACATCTCTTTGGAATCGTCTTGAAAAGACGATTCCAAAGAGATGTCACAAGACAGGGTTTGATGGAGAAATCAGAAGTATATGTATTTTAAAGTTTTGACTTATGACTGTTTTTGTAGTACGTTTCGTAAGACGGGTCCCAGATGTGAACATTTTCATGTGTGTTGTTTACCTGTAGCCACTGTCCAAACAGGCTGTATTGTGGGTGCTGTACGAAGAATGTCTCCAGGTTTGTGTAGTTCTCAGGAGATAAGGGAAGGTATGGATCTAGAACCTGAATGTGAAGTTTGTCATAGTCAAACCATGGTATACATATTAACCCTTTACTCCATAGCCAGTTTCTAGTTTTGAAAATAGGTGATCACTTAAAGCAGGTTGAAAGTAAAGCAGAATAAGCCCTAAGGCACATTCTGCTTTACTTTCAGCATGCTTTAAGCTACCATCTACTAGAAGATAGAAAATATTTCTTATCATACATATTCAAAATTGTATAAATTGGAACTAATTTTCTTTAGTTTGGGAATAAATTAAAGGCGTAAAAAGGCATATTTATGGGTTAATACGACAATTGACCCTGATCCTGCAATTAGCCGATATTGGTGCTTTATAAAAACAGTGTAGATCCAGATCAAACAGCTCCTAAAGGAGCTGTCTGGTCAGGGTCTGCACTGTTTTCTTATAGGATATGTCTGCACCCTTTCCTAGGTGATTATAATTCCTTATTTTATAAGCCAATGTAATAGTTTAGATTATAAATATTCATAGTGAGCAGAGTTTATGATATGCACATTCAGCAGGAGATGGGCTATTACAATGACTTGATTTCATGTCCATATCTAACTAGGATAAAGTCGACCTTAGATATCTCGAACTCGTTTAACTCGAACTATCCGATAGTTCGACATATGAACTGCATTATTTCATGCTCCATTAAGTCGAACATACCCATATTTCAAAGTTAAAACGTGACTAAGCCACCTTTAAACTTTGAAATACAGGTATGTTCGACAAAACCGACTTTGAGATATCGACTGTATTTCTTACCAATCATAGAAACACTGTAACCTCTAGCTTTCCCTGATAATGAAACAACTATTCATGCCATCAACTTTCCTTCTTAAAAACATCGTTATACCCATGCCTTTACCATTGCCACATACATGCCATTATAATTTATATGTCTTTATTATAGCCTCTCATAAATACCATTATATGCCTTTAAATACCATTGCCCCATAGAAGCACCAATTGCCATTGTCCCATAGAAGCACCAATTGCCATTGCATCATAGAAACACCATTATGCCTGTACCATTGGCTCATAAAAACACAATTATATGCCTTTACCATTGGCTTGTATAAACACCATTATGTGCCTTTACCATTGCCTCATATAAACAACATACTGTGCCTTTACCATTGGCTTGTATAAACAACAGTATGTGCCTTTACCATTGCCTCATATAAACACCATTATATGCCTTTACCATTGGCTTTTATAAACAACATTATGTGCCTTTACCATTGGCTTGTATAAACAACAGTATGTGCCTTTACCATTGGCTTCTATAAACACCATTATACCTTTGCCATTGGCTTGTATAAACAACATTATGTGCCTTACCGTTGGCTTGTATAAACACAATTATATGCCTTTACCATTGCCTCCTATAAACACCATTATACCTTTACCATTGGCTTGTATAAACAACATTATGTGCCTTTACCATTGGCTTGTATAAACAACATTATGTGCCTTTACCATTGGCTTGTAAAAACACTATTATACCTTTGCCATTGGCTTGTATAAACAACAGTATGTGCCTTTACCATTGCCTCATATAAACACCATTATATGCCTTTACCATTGGCTTGTATAAACAACATTACATGCCTTTACCATTGGCTTGTATAAACAACATTATGTGCCTTTACCATTGGCTTGTATAAACAACATTATGTGCCTTTACCATTGGCTTGTATAAACACCATTATGTGCCTTTACCATTGGCTTGTATAACCACCATTATACCTTTGCCATTGGCTAGTATAAACAAAATTATGTGCCTGTACCATTGCCTCATATAAACACCATTATATGCCTTTACCATTGGCTTGTATAAACAACATTATGTGCCTTTACCATTGGCTTGTATAAACAACATTATGTGCCTTTACCATTGCCTCATATAAACACCATTATATGCCTTTACCATTGGCTTGTATAAACAACATTATGTGCCTTTACCATTGGCTTGTATAAACAACATTATATGCATTTACCATTGGCGTGTATAAACAACATTATATGCCTTTACCATTGGCTTGTATAAACAACATTATGTGCCTTTACCATTGCCATATAGAAACGCCATTATATGCCTTTACCATTGGCTTGTATAAACAACATTATGTGCCTTTACCATTAACCCATAGAAACACCATTATGTGCCTTTACCATTGGCTTGTTTAAACACCAGTATGCCTTTGTCATTGGCTTGTATAAACAACAGTATATGCCTTTACCATTGGCGTGTATAAACAATATTATATGCCTTTACCATTGGCTTGAATAAACAACATTATGTGCCTTTACCATTGCCATATAGAAACGCCATTATATGCCTTTACCATTGGCATGTATAAACAACATTATGTGCCTTTACCATTGGCTTGTTTAAACACCAGTATGCCTTTGCCATTGGCTTGTATAAACACCATTATATGCCTTTACCATTGCCACATAGAAACACCATTATATGCCTTTACCATTGCCACATAGAAACATCATTATATACCTTTACCATTGCCACATAGAAACACCATTATGTGCCTTTACCATTGGCTTGTATAAACATCATTATATGCCTTTACCATTGCCACATAGAAACACCATTATGTGCCTTTACCATTGCCACATAGAAACACCATTATATGCCTTTACCATTGCCACATAGAAACATCATTATATGCCTTTACCATTGCCACATAGAAACACCATTATGTGCCTTTACCATTGCCACATAGAAACACCATTATATGCCTTTACCATTGCCCCATAGAAACACCATTATATGCCTTTACCATTACCCCATAGAAACACCATTATGTGCCTTTACCATTGCCACATAGAAACACCATTATGTGCCTTTACCATTGGCTTGTTTAAACACCAGTATGCCTTTGTCATTGGCTTGTATAAACAACAGTATATGCCTTTACCATTGGCGTGTATAAACAACATTATATGCCTTTACCATTGGCTTGAATAAACAACATTATGTGCCTTTACCATTGCCATATAGAAACGCCATTATATGCCTTTACCATTGGCATGTATAAACAACATTATGTGCCTTTACCATTGGCTTGTTTAAACACCAGTATGCCTTTGCCATTGGCTTGTATAAACACCATTATATGCCTTTACCATTGCCACATAGAAACACCATTATATGCCTTTACCATTGCCACATAGAAACATCATTATATACCTTTACCATTGCCACATAGAAACACCATTATGTGCCTTTACCATTGGCTTGTATAAACATCATTATATGCCTTTACCATTGCCACATAGAAACACCATTATGTGCCTTTACCATTGCCACATAGAAACACCATTATATGCCTTTACCATTGCCACATAGAAACATCATTATGTGCCTTTACCATTGCCACATAGAAACACCATTATATGCCTTTACCATTGCCCCATAGAAACACCATTATATGCCTTTACCATTACCCCATAGAAACACCATTAGATGCCTTTACCATTGCCACATAGAAACACCATTATATGCCTTTACCATTACCCCATAGAAACACCATTATGTGCCTTTACCATTGGCTTGTATAAACACCAGTATGCCTGTGCCATTGGCTTGTATAAACACCATTATGCCTTTACCATTGCCACATAGAAACACCATTATATGCCTTTACCATTGCCCCATAGAAACACCATTATATGCCTTTACCATTACCCCATAGAAACACCATTAGATGCCTTTACCATAGCCACATAGAAACACCATTATATGCCTTTACCATTACCCCATAGAAACACCATTATGTGCCTTTACCATTGGCTTGTATAAACACCAGTATGCCTGTGCCATTGGCTTGTATAAACACCATTATGCCTTTACCATTGCCACATAGAAACACCATTATGCCTTTACCATTGGCTCATATAAACAACATTATATGCCCTTACCATTGGCTTGTATAAACAACATTATATGCCTGTACCATTGGCTCGTATAAACACCATTATATGCCTTTACCGTTGGCTTGTATAAACAACATTATATGCTTTTACCATTGGCTCGTATAAACAACATTATATGCCTTTACCATTGTCATTTGTTCACTATTACCTTATCTATAATAGTTATAGCTATTATATAACACCTTGATTAACAGAGGAGTAATTTGCTCACTATTACCTTATCTATGATATTTATATAACCATTTGTAGCTATTAAATTGCGCTCCAGTACCACAGCTCTAGTCCCTGTCTCAGGTGATACCAGGACAATTGTCTGAAAACAAATAATAAAGAGTATGACATACAGTAACCAAGCTCCAGATAAGGAGAGTATTTCAAACATTAAAATCCTTATGTCCTATGATGTGACCTCTCATTATAGTCATCTCTTTTATCAAAAGGTGTTAAGCTTGTAGCAACGTTAATAAAATAAGATCTGCAAACATTTGTCCTTTGCAACAATTTTCAGAGCTACTTTATCCCATTACCCCATAGCCTGTCTTTAGTATTGAAGGTAGGTGACCACTTAAAGCTGGTTGAAAGTAAAGCAGAATGTGCCTTAAGGCACATTCTGCTTAACTTTCAGCCTGCTTTAAGCTATCATCTGCTAGGATATAGAATAAATTTCTTTCAATACATATTCAAAACTGTATAATTTAAAACTTTTTTCTTAAGTGGAGGAATAAATTAAAGGCGTTAACAGGCGTATATATGGAGTAATGGGTTAAGGGCATTTTGGATCTTGTTGCGAGGCAGAGATACTTTGTGATTCATCTTGATCCACACTGTTTGGAATGGTAATCACATATTTGCTTGCTGCATAGTGTGCAGAATACTAACAAGTCTTTTAACTCTCTGCTCAATAGCTTGTTTTCAATATTGAAGACAGATGGTTGTTTAAAGTAGGCAGAAAGTAAAGCAGAGTGCTCTTGCTTTACTTTAAGCCTAGAACATTCTGCTTTACTTTCATTCTGCTTTCACCTATCATCTGCTAGGATCAAGGAACTTTTTATGGTGTATATCCATGACTGTCTGTATAAGGTGGAAATACTATTTTGGGCAAGGTATAAATTAATGGTTACAATTCTTTCCAATAAACACAATAATGTCCATAATGGTTACAGCTAGCGGAGAAGACATTATTCTTTCCAATAATACATTATTGTCCATAATGGTTACAGCGGAGAAGACATTATTCTTTCCAATAATACATTATTGTCCATAATGGTTACAGCGGAGAAGACATTGTTCTTTCCAATAATACATTAATGGTTACAGCTAGCGGAGAAGACATTGTTCTTTCCAATAATACATTAATGGTTACAGCTAGCGGAGAAGACATTGTTCTTTCCAATAATACATTATTGTCCATAATGGATACAATGGAGAAGACATTGTTCTTTCCAATAATACATTATTGTCCATTACACAAGTACAGTAAAACTCCTGTATTACAACCACTAAAAAGAAAGCTAATTGATTGTTTAAAAGTCATGTGACGGCTTAAAGCATTGTGACAGTAAAGCAGAAAGCACCTAAGGAACATTCTGTTTGACTGTCACCTTGCTTTAGGAAATCACCTGCCTTAAAACAGCTCAATTTAGTAGTCGTAATAGAGGAGTTTTACTGTATCGAGCTAGCTAACAAGCTGTGTAACTTTAGAATTGACCAAGTTCCGAACTGTTTGCAGATCACATTCTAAAAGGGCATTTTTTATTGCATTACAATTGAGTTTGGTATAAATTAAATGGGAAAGACTGATGCTTTTCTGCTTTATTATGTTTAACCCCTTCACTGTCTTATCCTGAGTACAATAAGTATTTGCAAACAGTTTGGATCTTGATCAGACGCGGCGTCTGATCATGATCCAAACTGTTTAATACTCTTCCTAATATTTCTGAAGTCAAAATACCTAAAATTTAAATTTTAGAAATAAAAGCAGACGACAATTGTTGATAATTTATGACGTCATGCCAGCGAAGCGGTTAAACCATACCCCATCAGCCTGTTTGGTAACATGAATGGTGAAGCCATCTTGTAGTGTTTGTAGTTTGGTGATTTTATCCATAGCTGCCAACATCTCCACTGTAGTACTGTTCAATAGCATGTGATACCTGAAAACAGAATAAGAACATAGCTGTCAACATCTCCACTGTAGTACTGTTCAATAGCATGTGATACCTGAAAACAGAATAAGAACATAGCTGCCAACATCTCCACTGTAGTACTGTTCAATAGCATGTGATACCTGAAAACAGAATAAGAACATAGCTGCCAACATCTCCACTGTAGTACTGTTCAATAGCATGTGATACCTGAAAACAGAATAAGAACATAGCTGTCAACATCTCCACTGTAGTACTGTTCAATAGCATGTGATACCTGAAAACAGAATAAGAACATAGCTGCCAACATCTCCACTGTACGTAGTACTGTTCAATAGCATGTGATACCTGAAAACAGAATAAGAACATAGCTGCCAACATCTCCACTGTAGTACTGTTCAATAGCATGTGATACCTGAAAACAGAATAAAAACATAGCTGTCAACATCTCCACTGTAGTACTGTTCAATAGCATGTGATACCTGAAAACAGAATAAAAACATAGCTGTCAACATCTCCACTGTAGTACTGTTAAATAGCATGTGATACCTGAAAACAGAATAAGAACAGGACTTCATAATTAAGTACTTCTGTACCTAAGACTTTTTTCCATAGGAGCAAAGTAGAACCCTTTATATATACCTTAACCACACACAGTGTTTGCCCATACAGCACAACATTTTATATACAAGAGGGCCTGAAGGCCCTGATATCGCTCACCATTTGTAACGAAAAATATGGCATTTTCAGCAATTCAAAGGTAGATATCTCTTGATCTATTTGTCTGATTCCAACCATAATCACCCTTTTTCCAACTCTTATGGTCATATACAATATGGGCAAGTTTGAGAGAGCTTGGATAAATATTGTGGCCTCTAGAGCGTAAACACTGTTAAATATATCATTTTCAGCAATTCAAAGGTAGATAACTCTTGACCTATTGATCCGATTACAACCAAAATTGAACTCATCCAAAGTCTTATGGTAATATACAATCTGAGTAAGTTTGGGAAAGATTGGATAAAATTTGTGACCTCTAGAGTGTAAACATCGTTAAATATGGCATTTTCAGCAATTCAAAGGTATAGAACTCTCGACCTAGTCTGCTTTCAACCATAATCAAACTCATCTGAACTCTTATAGTAATATACAATCTGAGCAAGTTTAAGAAAGATTTGATAAAAATTGTGAACTCTAGAGTGTAAACACCGTTAAAAATGGCATTTTCAGCAATTCAAAGGTAGATTACTCTTGATCTATTTGTCCGATTTCAACCAAAATCAAACTCATCCGAACTCTTATGGTCATATACAATTTGGGCAGGTTTTAAAAAGATTGGATAAATACTGTGGCCTCTAGAGTGTAAACACCGTTAAATATGGCATTTTCTGCAATTCAAAGGTAGATAACTCTTGATCTATTTGTCTGATTTCAACCAAAATCGAATTCTTCCAAACTCTTATGGTCATATACAATCTGGGCAGGTTTTAGAAAGATTGGATAAATACTGTGGCCTCTAGAGTATAAACACTGTTAAATATGGCATTTTCAGCAGTTCAAAGGTAGATAACTCATGACCTATTTGTCCGATTTCAACCATAATCGAACTCATTCGAACTCTTATGGCAATATACCATCTGAGCAAGTTTGAGAAAGATTGGATAAAAATTGTGGTCTCTAGAGTGTAAACACTAAAATTGTTGACGCCGCACACCGCACGACGCACGACGGACGCCGGACAATCAAGGATTGCAATAGCTCACCCTGAGCTAGCTCAGGTGAGCTAAAAATAACAAACATTGTAGACCCTGTTTGGACGCGACATAACGCAACATCTCATCAGGGTCTTCACTCTTTGCCAATGTCCTCTTTTTGTAGACACTTGAGACTTAACCCTTTACCCCATAACCTGTTTATAGTTTCGAAGATAGGTGACCACATAAAGCAGGTTGAAAGTAAAGCAGAATGCGCCTTAAGGTGCATTCTGCTTCACTTTCAGCCTGCTTTCAGCTAACATCTGATAGAATATATTTCTTATGGTATATTCATGGCTTCATAAATTGGAACTATTTTCTTTAGCGGAGGAACACACTAAATGCGCCTTAAGGCGCTTCTATGAGGGAAAGGATGACCAAACACTGTGAACAGTGTCTAGAATGAAATTTTCTAACAAGCTCACTGCAATATCCAGGCATACATCTGTTAACCAATTACACCATAAATATGCTTTTTTACGCCTTTATTTCTCTATTGAGAAAAATGCTTGCAAAGAACATGTATTATCTGAATTATTTTCTATATTCTAGCAGATGGTAGCTTAAAGCAGGCAGAAAGTAAAGCAGAATGCGCCTTAAGGCGCATTCTGCTTTACTTTTAACCTGCTTTAAGTCGTCACCTGTCTTCAAAACTATAATCAGGCTATGGGATAATTGGTTAATATAAGATTGGACACATACTGATTGAAGCTCTACCCTTTCCACTGGGTATAGGTGCCTTAGGATGCTTCTATCACCCTTGGTGTAGGTAGATATAAAGGTTTGTTTTCCCAAAGGAGTCCTATTTCTCAAGGGCAATAAATTGTTTATAATACCGAATTACACAAACACCAACAACAATTTTTTTTTTAAAAATGAACTATTTACCCTAATGTGTCATGATTTCATATTTACCCATATCGCCATAAATACTACTTTTAATGCCTTTGATGTATTCCTCAACTGAAGAAAATAGTTGCAATTTATACAGTCATCGATATGTATGATAAAACAAATTTTCTATATTTTAGCAGATGATAGTCTACCGGCGGTAGTGCAGGCCCAATGGTTACAACATTGGACTACGGTATCAGGGGTCGTGAGTTCGATCCCCCGCCGGACCAGCAGTCTGACTAGGGGATTTTTTCTAAATCCCGATGATGTACAGGAATGTCCTTGAGCAAGACATGTACCGCGAATTGCTCCTCTCCACCCAGGGGTAAAAATGGGTACCTGTGAAGGGTCTGAGTCGGTACTGCGGCTGCATTTGACTGCGCCATATATGTTAGCAGTGCTCAATATTGTAGGCAAGATGGCTCATTGATCAGGGGAGTATATGTACAGTCGGCTGAGCGGTCCTTCGGACTGAAAGTAGACTTTAACTTGGTATATTACTTTTTATTAGCTTAAAGCAGGCTGAAAATAGAGCAGAATGCGTGTTAAAGTGCATTCTGCTTTACTTTCAACCTGCATTAAGTGGTCATCTGTCTTCAAAACTAGATACTTGCTATGGGATAATGGGTTAAATTAATATTGGTGGTATATATACAGGGTGAAATGAATGACCTGGTGAGTGTTCGACTTGTAAAAGAGTGAAGATCAATCATTTACCTCAGTAATGTGAGGATGCTGTTTGTCTTATACCAGTGTAGGTTTCCCTTGAATGATTGTTCAAACTCAATCATGGCTGCATTGTTTGGCACAAAAATAGTATAGTTGGCACCAAACAGTGGGTTCAAAGTGTCAAACCGGCGGGTAAATAAATACTGAAATGAAATACAGTAAAACCTTTGATAAATGGCCACTCGGAATAATAAGGCATGGGGATCTTCAAATACAAGTTTTTTTTTTAATGCAAGATGAAAGTAATGTAGTGTGCTCCTTTAGAAGCTTTCTGTATTACTTTTGTCCTGCATTAAGCAGTTATTGACCTAGTGACCTAGTTTATGAAGGGACATGAGGCAAGTTTTGACCAAGTTTCATCTAGATCCATTGAGATTTATAACCTCTAGTCGAGTGTTATCAAGGTTTTCAACATGACCCACATTCGAACTTGACCTAGATATCAAAGAGGCAAACATTTTGACCAAGTTTCATTAAGATACATTGAGATTAGTAGTCTCTACGAGTGTTAACACACTTTTTCTGTGATTTGACCTAGTGACCTAGTTTATGACGGGACATGACCCACATTTGAACTTGACCTAGATATCTATGAGGCAAGTTTTGACCAAGTTTTATCTAGATCCATTGAGATTTATAACCTCTAAAGTGTTATCAAGGTTTTTCTGTGATTTCAGCTAGTGCCTTGTTTATGACCGGACATAACCCAGATTCAAACTTGACCTAGATATCAATGAGACAAACATTTTGACCAAGTTTCATAAAAATCCATTGAGATTTGTAGCCTCTAGAGTGTTAACAAGGTTTTTCTGTGATTTGATCTAGTGACTTAGCTTTTGACTGGACATGACCCACATTCAAACGTGACCTAGATATCAATGAGGCAAACATTTTTACCATTTTAATTAAGATCCAATGAGATTTATAGTCGCAAGAGTGTTAACATACATACAGACGAAGGACATCCAGTGATCCTAAAAGCTCACCTTGGCACTTCGTGCCAGGTGAGCTAAAAAGTACTGAGTAAACACCTTTACTTTTTCCTTATAGAAATGCTAATTCATGCCACTACCATGACTGATGGAGGGCCATCTCCTGAATACTGCAAAACACTGCTTCAAGTAGGCTAAAAGTAAAGCAGAAAGCTCCTAAAGGAGTTTTTTGCTGTACTTTTAGCCTGCTTCAAGCAATCATATGTAGCAAACACTGAAAACATGCTATGGGGAATGGGCTAATTAAGCATAACACTCCAAGAAAATATTTAGATTTCAGTAACTGTTGAAAGTCAGAGCTCCAGATACGGGGAGTATTTCACAAATTAAAATCTTTATTTCTTCTTTAAACCCTATGGTGTCAAAGAGACGATTCTAATGATTAGTAACACTATAGGATTTGGTGCAGGAATGAGTAAGAAAATGTTTGATTTGTTCAGTTAACTCCCTCTTATCTGGAGCCCTGCATGAAGTCAGCAAAGATGCCCATATCACCGGTCAGGTTACTTGACAAATGAGGTGAAGTGAAGTGATCAGGATAAAGGCACAACTTGATAATTTGCAGACAGGGCTTAATACAGGTGACAGCTTAACCCTTTGAACCCTAGTCCCGCATATAGACGTTCTTTGCAAACATTGTACATGTGAATAGTACACTTGTCCTATGCAAACAGTGAAGACCCAGATCAGAGGGCTCCTAGGAGCCCTCTGATCAGGGTCTTCACTGTTTGTCATAATACCAAACATTGACAAAAACAACCCTTAAAAGTCAGAAATGCACTAGACTAAAATGGAAACTGGAATTGTCCATTTAAAGTTTCAGGGAGGAAAGAGCTGAAAGAAGAGAGTAATGCAGAAAACTCAAGTAGAAAGTTTCCGTTTTATTTCCTTCTTGCTTTAACCCTTTGAACTCTAGTCCCGCATATTGGCATTCTTTGCAAACATTGTACATGTGAATAGTACACTTGTCCTATGCAAACAGTGAAGACCCAGATCAGAGGGCTCCTAGGAGCCCTCTGATCAGGGTCTTCACTGTTTGTCATAATACCAAACATTGACAAAAACAACCCTTAAAAGTAAGAAATGGACTGGACTTAAACTGAAACTGGAATTGTCCATTTAAAGTTCCAGGGAGGAAAGAGTTGAAAGAAGAGAGTAATGCAGAAAACTCATGTAGAAAGTTTCTGTTTTATTTCCTTCTTGCTTCTTGCTTCACTGGTTATATCATTTTGATTTGCACTGCTTGCTATGAAGGAAAGAGTTAAAGCTGTATGTCTGGGGTTTGATTGGGCAAGTCGGGAAAGGAGATAAGCATGTTGTTACTATCAAATAGTATAACAAGAGTTATCCCCAGATAAGGGGAGTATTTAAAAACCTAAAATTCTTATTTCTGAATTAAACCCTATGGTGCCACTACTCATAAGAGACGATTCTAATGAGTATAACACCATAGGATTTGGTGCTAAAATAAGTGAGAAAATGTTGGATTTGTTCAATTTACTCCCTCTTATCTGGAGCCCTGTGTCAGTTTAGATAGGATCTGGTGACAGCAAAAGAATTATTGTGAAATACTCACATTATCAGGAGTTGAGATTATTTTCATTTGATTGAATACATAGAGGATCATGTATGAGTGCTCATTAATTATCATTTTTAATAAATGAGTTGAGTAAAATAATATGTTGTGAGCCTTGGCGAGCGTCATATTCATTTTAGTCAATGAGTTTATTAAAAAAGATAAATAATGAGCACGAATGTGAGATTCTATTTATCACATAACAAGTTTAAGCACCTATTAAATTGACTGAAGCTGTAGTTTGTAGACCCTCCGCTATATAGTTTTGCCGCCCAAAAGTTATGTTGTTTACGTAAACGTCATCGCAAATGACGTCATTTGGCGTCCCGCTACATGTAGCGCTTGCGGATGAACAGGTTGGGCCGGAGCCCAAAAAACGATATTCCACTAGTGGTTTACGATATTTATATAAAGGTTTTATGTCACTCCCAGACCCCAAGTTATGTGATAAACTGTTTTAACCCATATGCTCCTGAACACCTTTAAATTTAGATCTCCAATGAAGAAAGCATTTCAACTTTATGCACCATAAATATTTTATATCCTAGCATAATTATGTAGTTTAATGCAGGCTGAAAGTAAAGCAGAATGCTCCTTCAGGAGCATTCTGCTTTACATGCAGCCAACTTGAAACAATCATCTGTCTTTAAAACTTTATGCAGGCTGAAAGTAAAGCAGAACGCTCCTCCAGCTTGAAACAATCATCTGTCTTTAAAACTGATAACAAGCTATGGGGGTGGGGGGAAGGGTTCCTTACCCGCACAATGCCAGCTACTTCTGAGAGCTTTGGGTTATCCATGACCTGCTGAATTATATTTCCAAAACAGTTGTAGCCATTGCCACTGTACCCCTGCGCCACTCTACAAGAACAGTTAGCTCTCCCCGGTCCTGTAGTAACACAATCAGCCTGAAAATAGTACAACACTTAACCCATTACACCATAAATGACACTTCCAAAACAGTTGTAGCCATTGCCACTCTACCCCTGCTCCACCCTACAAGAACAGTTAGCTCTCCCTGGTCCTGTAGTAACACAATCAGCCTGAAAATAGTACAGTGTTCCCTCTCTACAACGGCCCTCTCAACAACGACTCCCTCCCTCAACGACCCTTGCCGCAGTTCCCTAAACAGGAAAAGTACGTCTAACGCTTTTACTGCTGTAATGTCGTCTGCTTAAAAATAGCGCCTGCTGTTTTTCTCAAAAGTTACATAATGGACATTTTGACAGAAAATTTAAGCATAATGTCGATAGGCAAACAGCTTGAATCCAGATCAGACGCCGTCTGATCTGGATTCAAACTGTTTGCAAATGTAAGCTAATTTCCCTCCCTATGATGACTCCCTCCGAACAAGGCACACATTCTGTGTCTCCCATTGGGTGTCATTGTAGAGAGGGAGCGTTGTACAACACTTAAACTCTCCCTGGAAGTGGTCTTTGAAGACATGTGACCACTTTAATCAGGTTGAAAGTAAAACAGAATGCGCCTTTAGGCAATGAGCTACCATCTGTATCTCTTAACCCAATACTCCATAGCTACGCATGTTAACACTTTTAATTTATTCCTCCACTGAAAAAAATAGTTCCATTAATTTTTTATATAGTCATGAATATGTACAATAAGAAATACTTTCTATATTCTAACAGATGCTAGCTTTAAGCAGGCTGAAAGTAAATCAGAATGCACCATTAGGGGAATTCTGCTTTACTCTCAACCTGCTTTAGGTAGTCACCTATCTTCCATTACTAGAAACAGGCTATGGGCTATGGTTTAAGTGGTCATCTATCTTCAATACTAGAAACCGGCTATGGGGCAATGGGTTAAGTGGTCACCTTTCTTCAATACTAGAAACAGGCTATGGGGTAAAGGGTAAAGTGGTCACCTATCTTCAATACTAGAAACAGGCTATGGGGTAATGGGTTAAGGTGGTTCGACAGCGGGCGGCCCGCATCTCGAGTTCCGGAAATGCTGATGACTTTCACCTGATCTTTGCGGCACGTGCTTATAGTAGAAAATTTAGATAAAGAAAAGTTTGATCTTACTCAGTGTCTGCTCTGTTAGCGCAGTGGATACGGTGATAGACTTGCAATCCAACGGTTCTAGGTTCGATTCCCACTCGGTTCAAAACTTTTTTTTTAACAAATTGTCTGAGTTTAGTGACTAGTCATTTCATAACGCAGTGATCAAAGGACAGGCTATGTTTAGTCAAGTAATAATGAATAATATCAGATGCAAGTATAGTCAAGTGACAGCTAAATTTGTGAGTATTTATAGCCTATATGACAGATGGCAGCTTAACACAGGACAAAAATAATGCTAAAAGATAGATCCTAAAGGAGCTTTTATGCATTACTTTTGTTATGCATTAAGCAGTCACTTGCCTTTTAAGATCTACAGGCTACCGTTTTCAATGGTCCCTTATTACAGGTTTGACTTATGGTATTATTTAGAGCTGACGGCATTTTAATGTTGAACTCAAGGGAGGTTACTCGTTTTGTGTTTACATTTTGTCAGAATTTCAGGAAATCATGTATAAAATGTAAATTCCACTGTAGATTTTCATTAAATTTTTGTGACTAGTAGAATTAAGTTATATCTATCTAATAAGAGTAAAATAAGTGTACGTTAAACAGCTAGATTTTTTGTAATTTGAGATTTTCAGAATTTGACTTTTTTTAAATATTGATATTTCCAACAAATATGTCATAAAATACTTTTGTTTGCCCAATATCTTATAGTCTATGTACAGTTTACTTGAATGTACAGAAATTATTGAGTTATATCATTTTATAAAGAAAATATTCCTGTTTATCAAAAAAGGAGCTTTTTTCGACAAAAGGTCCTGTCAGAAAAAAACGGCACTGTAACTTTTTTTTATTTTAACGATTTTTCACTCTCCATATGGTATATTTCAATTTAATCAAGGTTTCAAAGAATTCTGACACAGAATAAGCTGACCCGCGAACCACCTTAAGTGGTCACCTATCTTCAATACTAGAAACAGGCTATTGGGTAATGGGTTAAGCAGGCACCTATCTTCAATACTAGAAACAGGCTATGGGTAATGGGTTAAGTAGTCATCTATCTTCAATACTAGAAACAGGCTATGGGGTAATGGGTTAAGCAGGCACCTATCTCCAATACTAGAAACAGGCTATTGGGTAATGGGTTAAGCGGTCACCTATCTTCAATACTAGAAACAGGCTATGGGGTAATGGTTTAAGCGGTCACCTATCTCCAATACTAGAAACAGGCTATGGGGTAATGGGTTAAGCGGTCACCTATCTTCATTACTAGAAACAGGCTATGGGGTAATGGGTTAAGCGGTCACCTATCTTCAATACTAGAAACAGACTATGGGGTAATAGGTTAAGCGGTCACCTATCTTCAATACTAGAAACAGGCTATGGGTTAATGGGTTAAGTGGTCACCTATCTTCAATACTAGAAACAGGCTATGGGGTAATGGGTTAAGTCATGGTCACCTATCTTCAATACTAGAAACAGGCTATGGGGTAATGGTTTAAGTGGTCACCTATCTTCAATACTAGAAACAGGCTATGGGGCAATAGGTTAAGTGGTCACCTATCTTCAATACTAGAGACAGGCACTAGAAACAGGCTATGGGGTAAAGGGTTAAGGTGTATATTTTTGACTGTATAAAGTGGAACTATTATCTTCAGTGGAGAAATAAATTCAAGGTGTAACAATGAACAGCTTCACAATGGGCTATTTTTAAGCAGAAAGTCTGAGAAAAACAAACAATTTTTTTAAGACCATAGGTAGCATTTGTTCTCCTTGTTCATGGGTCTTTTAACCCATTACCCCATATCCTATTTCTAGTTTTGAAGATAGGTGACTACTTAAAGCAGGTTGAAAGTAAAGCAGAATGCGCCTTAAGGCCCATTCTGCTTTACTTTCAGCCTGCTTTAAGCTATCATCTGCTAGGATATAGAAAATATTTCTTGTGATATATTCATGGCTGTTTAAAAATTTGAACTATATTTTCTTCAGTGGAGGAGTAAATTAGAAGCGTAAAAAGGCCTATTTATGGGGTAATGGGTTAAGTGGCTGATTAATGCAGAAAGGTCCTCCATTTAGTTAACACCTTTCTTCAAAGTTATTATATTCAACTCCACTTGAATGGCTACTAAAACCTCCCATATATCAGCTAATATTTTTAAACAGAACCTTCAGAAATGTCCCACTTGGTTAACACATTACCCCATAGCCTGTTTCTAGCTTTGAAGACAGATGACCACTTAAAGAAGGTTGAAATTGAGCAGAATGTTATCAGCCTGCTTTATTTAACCCATTACCCCATAGCCTGTTTCCTGATTTGAAGACAGATGACCACTTAAAGAAGGTTGAAATTGAAGCAGAGTGTTATCAGCCTGCTTTATTTAACCCATTACCCCATAGCCTGTTTCTAGCTTTGAAGACAGATGACCACTTAAAGAAGGTTGAAATTGAAGCTGAATGCGCCTTAACCCATTACCCCATAAATACGTCTTTTTATGCCTCTAATTTATTCCTTCACTAAAGAAAAGAGTTAAAATTTTATAGTCATGAATTTTTACCATTAGAAATATTTTCTATATTCTAGTAGATGCTAACTTATAGCAGGCTGAAAGTAAAGCAGAATGCGCCTTATAAGGCGCACTCTGCTTTACTTTCAACTTGCTTTAAGCAGTCATATATCTTTAAAACTAGAAACAGGCTATGGGGTAATGGGTTAAGGCACATTCTGCTTTACTTTCAGCCTGCTTTAAGCTACCATCTGCTATGATAAACAAAATATTTCTTATGACACATATTCATTACTGTATAAATTGGAACTATTTTCTTCAGTGGATGAAAAATTTAAAGGTATAGAAAGGCATCTTTATAGGGAAATGGGTTAAGAAAGGTCCAGTTTCCAGAGATCTGACTGTATACACCCCAGGTCAAACATCCTACAGAACATCCGCATCTCATCGCACAAACATTCAATAAATTCGTGCAACCGATGTTATTGTCCTATTCTGACTACAAAAAATACCATGTTTCAAAATGCTTTCATTCTAAAACCAAATAAAGTTATATTTCGTCTTGCATTACTCTACAAACCTCACGAGATCCAAATTAAAGATGGTCAAATTACATAATAACAAAATATCATATGGCTGCTGCCTGGCCATAAAGCTGATCTAAATGTGATCATTTATAGATGTTTCTCATTATTCTTTCGAGGCTGACAGTACCTGGCATACTTTACTCTTTGCACGCTAGCCGCTGATATACCTGCCATAGTGATTATTTCTGCAAACATATTGGATCCAGATGAGACGTCACATAATGCGGCGTCTCATCAGGATCCAAACTGTTTGCTATTCTGACACTGAATTTAAAAGAAATTTTGAAAATTCTAATTTTAGAACAATAGCAGACGACAAATTGTTGCAGACGAAAAAATTACACAGCATGCATGATGGGTAATATTTTGTCTGCAACAATTTATGTTGACTGCTACTTTTCTTCTAAAAATATGATTTTCTAAATTTATTTTCAAAAGAAGGTCAGAATGTCCAACAGTTTGGATCCTGATGAGATGCTGTGTTACGCGGCTTCTCATCTGGATCTAAACTTTTTGCAGAGGTAATCACTCTCACACATATCTGCCACTAGCATGGTAAGACTCACAGTTCACTCCGACAATAATAAATTTTCAAATGGACTCAACCACTTTCTAAACAATGAACAATGACATTTTTACATTGACTATTGGAGTTTGTCAGAATGTATTTGAAATTTATATAATGGCAAACAGTGTGGATCCTGATCAGAGGCTCCTTCATTAGTAACATCTGATCAGGCTCCAGACTGTTTGCCACTCAGATTAAAACTGGAATTGTCGCCGAGGGGCTAACCAATACCCCTGCCACACCTCTGACCTATAATGCACCAAACCATTATCTCCCCTTGGAAATATCTCTCCTTGTAAATTAGGCAATGGTAAATTAATTTTTCATGCAAATCTGTAGATGGTACTCAATCAATCTGTGAAGTTTGGTCCAAATTCAATGAATAGTGCTGGAGAAGTTGCGTTTATGAACTATAATGCATCAAACATTTAAGTAAAGTTATCTCCCCTATGAAATGAGGGAATAGAAAACTGTTGGGTTTTTTTCATGCTTATCTGTAGATGGTAATCTATTAACCTGTGAAGTTTAGTTAAAATCTGATGAATGCTGTAGGAGGGGTTGTGCTTACGAGCACTTTCGACCAATTTAAAATAATCATAATGCACGAAACATTAAAATTCAGTCATCTCCCCTGGGAAATGGCAGAATAGAACAAGAGCGTGTTCTAGTTACACAAATGCCCCCGATGGTTACTTAACAGGGAGGGAAATCCAGACTATCAAATGTAAACTGTACGAGTTAGAGAGCGGAAACTGTCGTGGAGCACAGTAAGAGCGCCATTTTGAGAAATTCAAAGGCCATAACTCTAAAGGGCCTTGCATGAATTGGCGCTGCTGGTTAATGAACTTGGTCTCAAATTTATGTTAACAAACATTTTCAGAAAGTTTGGTGAAGATCAGATGAAAAGCATTGTGTATGTGAAACACAAATGCCCCCAGCCAGCATCATGTTTGGTAATGTAATGTTAAGGTAAAGGTCACAAGGTCAAAAAGGTTTTTTCGGTTGGAAAGGTCTTGACACGAGGGAGATACATGACAAGTATAAAAGGCCAAGATGTAAAAATGCAAAAGTTATAGCAAAGGTTAAGGTCTTTGGTTAAAGTTTGATTAAATAGGTCAAAGGTCAATGTCAAGGTCACATGGTCAAAGACGTTGGTATGGTTGGAAAGGTATTGACACAAGAAATAGACATACAAAATATGAAAGCACTGCCATGGGCCATTCTTGTGCAAAAGTTATAGCCATTTAAAGATTTTTACAAAAGTAGGTCAAATGTTAAGATCAAGGTCAAAGACGTTGGTATGGTTAGAAAGGTCTTTACACGAGGAAGACACATGCCAAGAATAAAAGGCTCAGGTGCAAAAATGTTAAATAGGTCAAAGGTCATGATCATGGTCACATGGTCAAAGACATTGGTATGGTTGGAACGGTCTTGACATAAGAAATATACATACAAAATATGAAAGCCCTGAGCATACTGGTGCAAATGTTATAGCCATTTCAAGATTTTTTACAAAAGTAGGTCAAATGTTAAGGTCAAGGTCAAAGAGGTTGGTATGGTTGGAAAGGATTGACAAAGTGTTTGTGATTACGTTAATTCCAGGTGAATTATTCGAATAATTTGAATACTTTAAGCGAATATTTGAATAGCAATTTGGGATATAGTTCCCATCCCTACATATCTTCCGCTGGCATGTAACGAGTCAAATGCGGATTCACTGAATTTGTTACGTCCAGGAGCTTTCTGCTTTACTTTTGTCTTGCTTTAAGAAGCCACCTGCTTGGAATGCATGTACTATAAATCCTCAATATCAATATAAATGAGTATAGACAGGGTAAGTATACATATTTGACATCAACTTATTTGTACAATACATCTCTGTAGTTACAGTATGGGTGTTTAACCCATTACCCCATAGCCTGTTTTTAGTTTTGAAGATATGTGACCACTTAAAGCAGGTTGAAAGTAAAGCAGAATGTGCCTTAAGGCACATTCTGCTTTACTTTCAGCCTGCTTTAAGCTTTTATCTGCTACAATTTAGAAAATATTTCTTATGATTTTTATTTGTGACAGTATGAACTGGAACTATTTTCTTCAGTAGAGGAATTAATTAAAGGTGTAAAAAGGTGTATTTATGGGGTAATGGGTTAAACCATTCCCCAATAAATACACCTTTAATTTATCATTCCACTGAAGAAAATAGTTCCACATTATACAGTCATGAATATGTAGCATAAGAAATATTTTCTATATTATAGCAGATGGTGGCTTAAAGCAGGCTGAAAGTAAAGCAGAATGTGCCAAAAGGCACATTCTGCTTTACTTTCAACCTACTTTAAATAGTTACTTCTCTTCAAAACTGGAAACAGGCAATGGGGTAAAGGGTTAAACCATTACTCCATAGATACACATTTTTATGCCTTTAAACTATTCCTCCGCTGAAGAAAATAGAATCTGGTTCCAATTTATACAATCATGAATATGTACCATTAGAAATATTTCCTTTATCAGTTCTGTAGACATACTTCTTCCAATATTTGGAAAGCCAGTAGATCTAGGTTAAATGTTTAGAACTCGTTTTTTAGATTATTTTAGCTTTAAGTACAGTCTAACCACGATTTGTCAAACTCGCTAAAGTCGAATAACCCTTATTTAATTTCTACAGTCAAATATCTTTTTAGTTTAAATTCACTCAAGTTTAACATATCCATAACTCAAAGTTACAACTGGGCTTCATGGAAGTTTTAACTATAGTCCAGGGGCCCGTTTTACTAAACTACTTACGCAAAAAATCGTAAGTCAAAATCGTTTTACTCTTATTTTTCGATCAGAAACGTTTGCAAACAGCAAATAGCCAGATCAGAGGACGCGCTTAAAGCGCATCCTCTGATCTGGCTATTTGCTGTTTGTAGCAAGTGATAATAAAAAACAAATTAAAATTTAAAATTTTGACTTACGCAAAAATTTTGCGCAAGTAGTTTAGTAAAATGGGCCCCTGGGTCCATAGGTTCCACTGTACTATGACTGTACTAAGTGGTTTCAATAGTCGGGCTCTACTGTATACGGTAGGTTTTTTTACCCCAGTGATTTTAAATAGATTTTCAAACAGTCTGTGCTGATATATAACTGAAGTCCCTAGAGAAGTCGCTCTGTAATTGTGGAAGCCAGCAATAGCAATCGTAATATTTATAAAGTAATGCATGAAGAGTTGAGAGCCGACTAACACTTGATAAGTTTTCCCATGACAAATAAACAGCAGTCTCTTCATTACCATCCAAACCTTTCAGATAATCCATAAGGAGCCTGCTACAATAATACTCCCATTTACTGGACTCCAGATACAATGGAGAATACAATTCAGAGCTCCAGATATAGGGAATATTTCAAAAACTAAAATCTTTATTTCTGGATTAAACCCCATGGTGTCACTACTCATTAGAATCGTCTCGTCAAGACGATTCTAATGAGTAGTAACACCATAGGCTTTGGTGCTATAATGAGTGAGAAAATGTTGGATTTGTTAAGTTTACTCCCTCTTATCTGGAGCCCTGAAACATTATTCTTTCCTGGTCAAAATTTTAATGAAACGAAACAAAAACACAATGCAATAAAATGTAGAAATTAAATAACACTTTCTCCAAACTGTTGACAGTCATATTAATCTGAGTGGAAAACAGTTCAGAGTCTAATCAGATGCGATTTATATAAATTCATATATTCTTAATTTAAAGAATGTATAGTTTTTCTAGATTATTCTTACCACAATGTAATGTGTGATAACATAATTCATTGTTCTAAAAGCCGCTTCAATGTTAATCAACTTTCTAAGTTATTCCTTTCAATAATAATAAACGTGTTATGTTAAAACTTTAAAGTCAATGGCGAACGGTTTTGAGCCTGGTCAGTTTAAAACATGTCTGTCACTCAGATTAAGATAAATACTCAAATGTTTAGTTTTTTAATTTTCTTTGCGGTGCTGTGACTTTCTAACAGTACTTGTGTCAGTGTATACACGGGTAAACTTGTCATCCTACCGGTGTTGTGACTTTCTAACAGTACTTGTGTCAGTGTATACACATATAAACGTGTCATCCTACCGGTGTTGTGACTTTCTAACAGTACTTGTGTCAGTGTATACACGGGTAAACGTGTCATCCTACCGGTGTTGTGACTTTCTAACAGTACTTGTGTCAGTGTATACACATATAAACGTGTCATCCTACCGGTGTTGTGACTTTCTAACAGTACTTGTGTCAGTGTATACACGGGTAAACGTGTCATCCTACCGGTGTTGTGACTTTCTAACAGTACTTGTGTCAGTGTATACACATATAAACGTGTCATCCTACCGGTGTTGTGACTTTCTAACAGTACTTGTGTCAGTGTATACACATATAAACTTGTCATCCTACCGGTGTTGTGACTTTCTAACAGTACTTGTGTCAGTGTATACACGGGTAAACTTGTCATCCTACCGGTGTTGTGACTTTCTAACAGTACTTGTGTCAGTGTATACACATATAAACGTGTCATCCTACCGGTGCTGTGACTTTCTAACAGTACTTGTGTCAGTGTATACACATATAAACGTGTCATCCTACCGGTGTTGTGACTTTCTAACAGTACTTGTGTCAGTGTATACACGGGTAAACTTGTCATCCTACCGGTGTTGTGACTTTCTAACAGTACTTGTGTCAGTGTATACACGGGTAAACTTGTCATCCTACCGGTGTTGTGACTTTCTAACAGTACTTGTGTCAGTGTATACACATATAAACGTGTCATCCTACCGGTGTTGTGACTTTCTAACAGTACTTGTGTCAGTGTATACACATATAAACGTGTCATCCTACCGGTGTTGTGACTTTCTAACAGTACTTGTGTCAGTGTATACACGGGTAAACTTGTCATCCTACCGGTGTTGTGACTTTCTAACAGTACTTGTGTCAGTGTATACACATATAAACGTGTCATCCTACCAGTGTTGTGACTTTCTAACAGTACTTGTGTCAGTGTATACACATATAAACGTGTCATCCTACCGGTGCTGTGACTTTCTAACAGTACTAGTGTGTCTATATACACGGGTAAACTTGTCATCCTACTGGTGTTGTGACTTTCTAACAGTACTTGTGTCAGTGTATACACATATAAACGTGTCATCCTACCGGTGTTGTGACTTTCTAACAGTACTTGTGTCAGTGTATACACATATAAACGTGTCATCCTAACGGTGTTGTGACTTTCTAACAGTACTTGTGTCAGTGTATACACGGGTAAACTTGTCATCCTACCGGTGTTGTGACTTTCTAACAGTACTTGTGTCAGTGTATACACATATAAACGTGTCATCCTACCGGTGTTGTGACTTTCTAACAGTACTTGTGTCAGTGTATACACGGGTAAACTTGTCATCCTACCGGTGTTGTGACTTTCTAACAGTACTTGTGTCAGTGTATACACATATAAACGTGTCATCCTACCGGTGTTGTGACTTTCTAACAGTACTTGTGTCAGTGTATACACGGGTAAACTTGTCATCCTATCGGTGTTGTGACTTTCTAACAGTACTTGTGTCAGTGTATACACATATAAACGTGTCATCCTACCGGTGTTGTGACTTTCTAACAGTACTTGTGTCAGTATATACACGGGTAAACTTGTCATCCTACCGGTGTTGTGACTTTCTAACAGTACTTGTGTCAGTGTATACACATATAAACGTGTCATCCTACCGGTGTTGTGACTTTCTAACAGTACTTGTGTCAGTGTATACACGGGTAAACTAGTCATCCTACCGGTGTTGTGACTTTCTAACAGTACTTGTGTCAGTGTATACACATATAAACGTGTCATCCTACCGGTGTTGTGACTTTCTAACAGTACTTGTGTCAGTATATACACGGGTAAACTTGTCATCCTACCGGTGTTGTGACTTTCTAACAGTACTTGTGTCAGTGTATACACATATAAACGTGTCATCCTACCGGTGTTGTGACTTTCTAACAGTACTTGTGTCAGTGTATACACATATAAACTTGTCATCCTACCGGTGCTGTGACTTTCTAACAGTACTTGTGTCAGTGTATACACGGGTAAACTTGTCATCCTACCGGTGTTGTGACTTTCTAACAGTACTTGTGTCAGTGTATACACATATAAACGTGTCATCCTACCGGTGTTGTGACTTTCTAACAGTACTTGTGTCAGTGTATACACGGGTAAACTTGTCATCCTACCGGTGTTGTGACTTTCTAACAGTACTTGTGTCAGTGTATACACATATAAACGTGTCATCCTACCGGTGTTGTGACTTTCTAACAGTACTTGTGTCAGTGTATACACGGGTAAACTTGTCATCCTACCGGTGTTGTGACTTTCTAACAGTACTTGTGTCAGTGTATACACGGGTAAACGTGTCATCCTACCGGTGTTGTGACTTTCTAACAGTACTTGTGTCAGTGTATACACATATAAACGTGTCATCCTACCGGTGTTGTGACTTTCTAACAGTACTTGTGTCAGTGTATACACGGGTAAACTTGTCATCCTATCGGTGTTGTGACTTTCTAACAGTACTTGTGTCAGTGTATACACATATAAACGTGTCATCCTACCGGTGTTATGACTTTCTAACAGTACTTGTGTCAGTGTATACACATATAAACGTGTCATCCTACCGGTGTTGTGACTTTCTAACAGTACTTGTGTCAGTGTATACACATATAAACGTGTCATCCTACCGGTGTTGTGACTTTCTAACAGTACTTGTGTCAGTGTATACACGGGTAAACTTGTCATCCTACCGGTGTTGTGACTTTCTAACAGTACTTGTGTCAGTGTATACACGGGTAAACTTGTCATCCTACTGGTGTTGTGACTTTCTAACAGTACTTGTGTCAGTGTATACACGGGTAAACTTGTCATCCTACCGGTGTTGTGACTTTCTAACAGTACTTGTGTCAGTGTATACACATATAAACGTGTCATCCTACCGGTGCTGTGACTTTCTAACAGTACTTGTGTCAGTGTATACACGGGTAAACTTGTCATCCTACCGGTGTTGTGACTTTCTAACAGTACTTGTGTCAGTGTATACACATATAAACGTGTCATCCTACCGGTGCTGTGACTTTCTAACAGTACTTGTGTCAGTGTATACACGGGTAAACTTGTCATCCTACCGGTGTTGTGACTTTCTAACAGTACTTGTGTCAGTGTATACACGGGTAAACGTGTCATCCTACCGGTGTTGTGACTTTCTAACAGTACTTGTGTCAGTGTATACACATATAAACGTGTCATCCTACCGGTGTTGTGACTTTCTAACAGTACTTGTGTCAGTGTATACACGGGTAAACTTGTCATCCTACCGGTGTTGTGACTTTCTAACAGTACTTGTGTCAGTGTATACACATATAAACGTGTCATCCTACCGGTGTTGTGACTTTCTAACAGTACTTGTGTCAGTGTATACACGGGTAAACTTGTCATCCTACCGGTGTTGTGACTTTCTAACAGTACTTGTGTCAGTGTATACACATATAAACGTGTCATCCTACCGGTGTTGTGACTTTCTAACAGTACTTGTGTCAGTGTATACACGGGTAAACGTGTCATCCTACCGGTGTTGTGACTTTCTAACAGTACTTGTGTCAGTGTATACACATATAAACGTGTCATCCTACCGGTGTTGTGACTTTCTAACAGTACTTGTGTCAGTGTATACACGGGTAAACTTGTCATCCTACCGGTGTTGTGACTTTCTAACAGTACTTGTGTCAGTGTATACACATATAAACGTGTCATCCTACCGGTGTTGTGACTTTCTAACAGTACTTGTGTCAGTGTATACACGGGTAAACGTGTCATCCTACCGGTGTTGTGACTTTCTAACAGTACTTGTGTCAGTGTATACACGGGTAAACTTGTCATCCTACTGGTGTTGTGACTTTCTAACAGTACTTGTGTCAGTGTATACACGGGTAAACTTGTCATCCTACCGGTGTTGTGACTTTCTAACAGTACTTGTGTCAGTGTATACACATATAAACGTGTCATCCTACCGGTGTTGTGACTTTCTAACAGTACTTGTGTCAGTGTATACACATATAAACGTGTCATCCTACCGGTGTTGTGACTTTCTAACAGTACTTGTGTCAGTGTATACACATATAAACGTGTCATCCTACCGGTGTTGTGACTTTCTAACAGTACTTGTGTCAGTGTATACACGGGTAAACTTGTCATCCTACCGGTGTTGTGACTTTCTAACAGTACTTGTGTCAGTGTATACACATATAAACGTGTCATCCTACCGGTGCTGTGACTTTCTAACAGTACTTGTGTCAGTGTATACACGGGTAAACTTGTCATCCTACCGGTGTTGTGACTTTCTAACAGTACTTGTGTCAGTGTATACACATATAAACGTGTCATCCTACCGGTGCTGTGACTTTCTAACAGTACTTGTGTCAGTGTATACACGGGTAAACTTGTCATCCTACCGGTGTTGTGACTTTCTAACAGTACTTGTGTCAGTGTATACACGGGTAAACGTGTCATCCTACCGGTGTTGTGACTTTCTAACAGTACTTGTGTCAGTGTATACACATATAAACGTGTCATCCTACCGGTGTTGTGACTTTCTAACAGTACTTGTGTCAGTGTATACACGGGTAAACTTGTCATCCTACCGGTGTTGTGACTTTCTAACAGTACTTGTGTCAGTGTATACACATATAAACGTGTCATCCTACCGGTGTTGTGACTTTCTAACAGTACTTGTGTCAGTGTATACACGGGTAAACTTGTCATCCTACCGGTGTTGTGACTTTCTAACAGTACTTGTGTCAGTGTATACACATATAAACGTGTCATCCTACCGGTGTTGTGACTTTCTAACAGTACTTGTGTCAGTGTATACACGGGTAAACGTGTCATCCTACCGGTGTTGTGACTTTCTAACAGTACTTGTGTCAGTGTATACACATATAAACGTGTCATCCTACCGGTGTTGTGACTTTCTAACAGTACTTGTGTCAGTGTATACACGGGTAAACTTGTCATCCTACTGGTGTTGTGACTTTCTAACAGTACTTGTGTCAGTGTATACACATATAAACGTGTCATCCTACCGGTGTTATGACTTTCTAACAGTACTTGTTTGTATACAAATATAAACGTGTCATCCTACCGGTGTTGTGACTTTCTAACAATACTTGTGTCTGTGTATACACATATAAAATTGTCATCCTACCGGTGTTGTGACTTTCTAACAGTACTTGTGTCAGTGTATACACATATAAACGTGTCATCCTACCGGTGTTATGACTTTCTAACAGTACTTGTTTGTATACAAATATAAACGTGTCATCCTACCGGTGTTATGACTTTCTAACAGTACTTGTTTGTATACAAATATAAACGTGTCATCCTACCGGTGTTGTGACTTTCTAACAATACTTGTGTCTGTGTATACACATATAAAATTGTCATCCTAGCGGTGTTGTGACTTTCTTACAGTACTTGTGTCAGTGTATACATAGATAAACGTGTCATACTACCGATGTTGTGACTTTCTAACAGTACTTGTGTCTGTGTAAACACAGATAAACTTGTCACCTTAACGGTGTTGTGACTTTCTAACAGTACTTGTGTCTGTGTTTACACAAATAAACGTGTCATCCTACCGGTGCTTTGACTTTCTAACAGTACTTGTGTGTCTATATACACAGATAAACATGTCATCCTACCGGTGCTGTGACTTTCTAATAGTACTTGTGTCTGTGTACTTGTGACCTGTCAATCAATGTGATATTACCTGTGAGTGGCATCCAGCCATAATGAATCAATGTGATATTACCTGTGAGTGGCATCCAGCCATATGAACCAATATGATGACAATCAATGTGATATTACATGTACCTGTGAGTGGCAGCCAGCCCTATGAACCAATGTGATATTACCTGTGAGTGGCAGCCATCCCTAGGAATCAATGTGATATTACCTTTGGGTGGCAGCCAGCCCTATGAATCAATGTGATATTACCTGTGAGTGGCAGCCATCCCTAGGAATCAATGTGATATTACCTTTGGGTGGCAGCCAGCCATATGAATCAATGTGATATTACCTTTGGGTGGCAGCCAGCCCTATGAACCAATGTGATATTACCTTTGAGTAACAGCCAGCCCTATGAATCAATGTGATATTACCTGTGAGTGGCAGCAAGCCCTATGAACCAATGTGATATTACCTTTGGGTGGCAACCAGCCCTATGAATCAATGTGATATTACCTGTGAGTGGCAGCCATCCTTAGGAATCAATGTGATATTACCTTTGGGTGGCAGCCAGCCATATGAATCAATGTGATATTACCTTTGGGTGGCAGCCAGCCCTATGAACCAATGTGATATTACCTTTGAGTAACAGCCAGCCCTATGAATCAATGTGATATTACCTGTGAGTGGCAGCAAGCCCTATGAACCAATGTGATATTACCTTTGGGTGGCAGCCAGCCCTATGAATCAATGTGATATTACCTTTGGGTGGCAGCCAGCCCTATGAACCAATGTGATATTACCTTTGAGTAACAGCCAGCCCTATGAATCAATGTGATATTACCTGTGAGTGGCAGCAAGCCCTATGAACCAATGTGATATTACCTTTGGGTGGCAGCCAGCCCTATGATTCAATGTGATATTAACTGTGAGTGGCAGCAAGCCCTATGAACCAATGTGATATTACCTTTGGGTGGCAGCCAGCCCTATGAACCAATGTGATATTACCTTTGAGTAACAGCCAGCCCTATGAATCAATGTGATATTACCTGTGAGTGGCAGCCAGCCCTATGAACCAATGTGATATTACCTTTGGGTGGCAGCCAGCCCTATGAACCAATGTGATATTACCTTGGGGTGGCAGCCAGCCCTATGGACCAATGTGATATTACCTTTGGGTGGCAGCCAGCCCTATGAACCAATGTGATATTACCTTTGGGTGGCAGCCAGCCCTATGAATCAATGTGATATTACCTGTGAGTGGCAGCCATCCCTAGGAATCAATGTGATATTACCTTTGGGTGGCAGCCAGCCATATGAATCAATGTGATATTACCTTTGGGTGGCAGCCAGCCCTATGAACCAATTTGATATTACCTGTGAGTGACAGCCAGCCCTATGAATCAATGTGATATTACCTGTGAGTGGCAGCCATCCCTAGGAATCAATGTAATATTACCTTCGAGTGGCAGCCAACCCTAGGAATCAATGTGATATTACCTGTGGGTGGCAGCCAGCCCTATGAATCAATGTGATATTACCTGTGAGTGGCAGCCATCCCTAGGAATCAATGTAATATTACCTGTGAGTGGCAGCCAACCCTAGGAATCAATGTGATATTACCTGTGAGTGGCAGCTATCCCTAGGAATCAATGTGATATTACCTGTGAGTGACAGCCATCCCTAGGAATCAATGTGATATTACCTGTGAGTGGCAGCCAGCCATATGAATCAATGTGATATTACATGTGAGTGGCAGCCAGCCCTATGAACCAATATGATACTACCTGTGAGTGACAATCAATGTGATATTACATGTACCTGTGAGTGGCAGCCAGCCATATGAACCAATGTGATATTACATGTGAGTGGCAGCCAGCCCTATGAACCAATGTGATATTACCTTTGGGTGGCAGCCAGCCTTGTTGTCCACACAGAGATCAGTTTGTACACAATATGTCCCATTGCCATGAAACTCGCTTCTACACTGGCAAAAGTACTGAAAAACAAATCAATGCGTTTTTCTCTATGTATATTAAGCATTACTCCATAATTATGCCTTTTTATGCCCCCAACTATATCTGGTCCAAAGAAAGTAGTCCCCACCAAGGATTTCCTGAACGAGTAACAAAGAAAGCATTTCCAGAATCTTTTTTTTAGATAGTAGCTTAAAGCAGGTTGAATGTAAAGCAGAATGCTCCTTAACCTTTTACCCCATAACCTGTTTCTAGTTTTTACAAGGTAACCTCTTAAAGCAGGTTGAAAGTAAAGCAGAATGCACCTTAGGGTGCATTCTGTTTTACTTTCAGCCTGCTTTAAGCTATTACCTGCTAGGATTTAGAAAATATTTCTTTTGTTACATATTCATAACTGTGTAAATTTAAACTATTTTCTTCTGTGGAGGAACAAAATTAAATGCGCTAAAAGGCGCATCCATGTAGGAAAGGGTTAAGGCATTCTATGTGTGAAGTTTCAAGTCTGAATTTTAAAGTGTCACCACGGGTCTTCCGTACCAAACTGTTGGCTAATATTCCTTCCCCTTGAAGCCTGATCAGACGTCTGGTAACCCAATATCTGATCAGGCTCTAAACACTCAGGTAAATAACAAGAGCCCCATGGGGCATATTTCGCTCACCTGAGAAAATAGCTGAAACAAGAAATATCTTTAAAAAAGATATTCGGCGGAATGAGTGGTTGAACTAAGGCTATATAGATGGGTGTGCAAAATTGAATTAAATTGAGGTTTTCAAAGAATATATATCTTGGATTGAAAAGCAAAAAATACAAGTATTCAATTGAAACAGTAACTTTTATTTAAAATGCAAAACTATCATGTACAGAAATGCAAAACAAAACAATAATTTAACTCATATCCTAGCTACTGGTAGGAGATCCTCACATTAATCTATTGTTCCATTCATAGAGTTTTTGAAACAAACTATAGCATACACAAATGTACAGATACAACAATCTACTGTACTTCACTCTTGTAAATAATGATGAAACAACACAATTGTGTTTAACTCACTTGAGGCTATTCATATATAAAATATTGCTTTTAATGTATGGCAAATGTGTACAAATAGTTAACAATTAAAACAAATTGGTTGTAAACAATTATGAAACACCTAGCTTCCTCTGTATATCTATAAATAGATTTCAGATCATAGCATAATTTTGTCAATTCTGTGGCCTAGTGTAGTAAACAGACAGCCTGTATCTCTAAATTTTACACCCACAGTCCACATCATGTAAAACTGTAATGGGACATAAACCAGCCTACAGGGCTCCAGATAAGAGTGAGTAAACTAAACAAATCACATTTTTTCACCTCTTTTAGCACCAAACCCTATGGTATTACCACTCATTTTGATTGTCTTGAAGAGACAATTCATATGTATAGTGACACCACAGGGTTTAATGCACAAATAAAGATTTTAAGTTTTGAAACAATTCCCTTATCTGGAGCCCTGGCTACTATCCAATCAGACTATTCAGTTTCAACAGGTGCTCTTAATTCTAAATTTCTGATCAAATATTATTGGTTGAAATGTGTGGCCAAATATTAAAGTGTGTCTAAATAGAAAACAGTCAGCTCCGCCGAAAAATGGCGATAATAATTTAGGTCCAGGACTGACCTCAGAGTTATGCAACAGACCAGAACAATTTGAACAAATTATGTAAAGTATATTTAAAAATGTCACCATACCGAATATAAAAGCTCTGGCCATATAAAGATGTTTGAAATTTTCTCTATATAACTCTATGTAAAACTGTGACCCCAAGGCGGGGCCAATTTTGACCCCAGGTGCATAATTTGAACAAACTTGATAGAGGACCTGTAGGCGATGCTATGTGCCAAATATCTAAGCTCTGGCCCTTGTAGTTTCAGAAAAGAAGATTTTTTAAGTTTTCATTGAAAAAAATCTATTTTTAGCTCCTGTGACCTAGTTATGCAACCGACCAGAACCATTTGAACAATTTTGGTATAGGACTTCTAGAAGTGTCACCATACCAAATGTCAAAGCTCTGGCCATATTAGTTTCAGAGAAGAAGACGTTTGAAAATTTCACAATATAACTCTATGTAAAACTGTGACCCCCGGGGCGGGGCCAATTTCGACCCCAGGGGCATAATTTGAACAAACTAGATAGAGGACCTGTAGGCGATGGTATGCGCCAAATATCTAAGCTCTGGCCCTTGTAGTTTCAGACAAGAAGATTTTTTAAATTTTCAATGAAAAAAATCTATTTTTAGCTCCTGTGACCTAGTTATGCAACAGACCAGAACCATTTGAACAATTTTCGTATAGGACATCTAGAAGTGTCACCATACCAAATATCAAAGCTCTGGCCGTATTAGTTTCAGAGAAGAAGACGTTTGAAAATTTCACAATATAACTCTATGTAAAACTGTGACCCCCGGGGCGGGGCCAATTTCGACCCCAGGAGCATAATTTGAACAAACTAGATAGAGGACCTGTAGGCAATGGTATGTGCCAAATATCTAAGCTCTGGCCCTTGTAGTTTCAGACAAGAAGATTTTTTAAGTTTTCAATGAAAAAAATCTATTTTTAGCTCCTGTGACCTAGTTATGCAACCGACCAGAACCATTTGAACAATTTTCGTATAGGACATCTAGAAGTGTCACCATGCCAAATATCAATACTCTGGCCACATTAGTTTCAGAGAAGAAGACGTTTGAAAATTTCACTATAGAACTCATTGTAAAACTGTGACCCCCGGGGCGGGGCCAATTTTGACCCCAGGGGCATAATTTGAACAAACTTGATAGAGGACCTGTAGATGATGGTATGCGCCAAATATGTAAGCTCTGGCCCTTCCAGTTTTTGACAAGAAGATTTTTTAAGATTTCCTTATTTTTTCACTTTGGTTGCCATGGCAACCAGAGTTCTGCATTGTTTTTAATTCTTTGAACAAGTTTGAAAGAGCTTGACCCAAGGAACATTTCTGTAAAGTTTGGTTGAATTCTGTCAAGCGGTATAGGAGGAGATGTCATTTGAAGCAATTGTTAACGACGACGCACATACGCACGACGCACATACGCACGACGCACGACGCCGGACGCCGGACACAGGGCCAACCCAATAGCTCACCTTGAGCCTTTGGCTCAGGTGAGCTAATAAAGTGTAAGAAGTATAAACATGAGAGCCAGCATTGCCCTTAATCGTTCACCTTACCATGGTGACACTAAGACTGGTCAAGTAATTTCAGAAATGAAGATTTGTAAATTGTTTTTGGAAAATCAGCTTCTTCCACTGGCAGCCATTTTTTTTTAACTAAGAAATTTATTTTGATAAATCTGGTAGAGTGTCACCTATGAATAATTTATGTAATATTTAACTTTCATAATGGTGAAAGTGGTTTAAGACAAGAAGATTGTTCAAGTTTTCATTGAAATTTTTTTGAACTCCGGTGACCTACCGGAACAATTTCATCAACATTGGTAAAGGACTTCTAGAAATTACACCATATCAAATATCGAAGCTCCGGCTCTATTAATTAGTTTCAGAGAAGAAGTTGTTTGAAGATATTACTACAGTCGAATACCGTTACCTCGATATTCGATACGTCGATACTCCGCTTACGTCGATATTTTTCACCGGTCCTGGCAAATTCCTTCTTTATCTATATAGTAAATCCCTCATTTGCTCGATATTGTTTCCTCGATATTATCGGTTACGTCGATGTAATTTTTCAGAACCAGAGAAATTTTCTCACCCTTACGTCGATATCTGCTTCACCGTGACCGCATATCGCACATTCGGCAAACATTGGATGGAGGTGCGAAAATGGCTCTCGGCCACCGTGACTGATTGTAGCACCAAATGTGTGAACATGTCCGAAATTGGACCAATCTGCACGAAAGATAATCCCATCTTAATTGCACTGGATCAATATTATTAATGAATTCCCGAATAACTTTGGTTACGAAGTTTGCGTAAATATTTTCGATGACGATTCTGTCAAACCTGGGTCAATTATGGCAGCGCTGTTTAAATCAGACTACAGAATTCTTTGTAGTGCATACTGAAGGTGCCGTACGGCGAATAAGTGTAGTGAGATCAAACAAAAGTTACATTTCATTTCTGATTTATTTTTTATCTAAGTCAGTTCAAACACGCCGCTTCTGTTTGAAACGCCGAAATAATTTGCCGGCGTTTCGAAGTCGGACACACCCTTTTGAAAATTAAACATGTAAACAACGTACGCTTCCAGAGCATCACCGGAAGTGTAAATAGTTCACTGTGTTGGTTTGATGAAATGTGTAAACCTAATTTTATGTTATAAAAATTGTGTAAGCACCCATGCGCTGGATGTTTATGCTGATGAAAACAGGTAGATCTACCAAATGTATTAAAATACGAAAATTGTTTACTCGCTCCCGAATATCATATCTAATAGACGCGTAGATTCTCTACTTTTAAAAATACTGACCACCTTCATCAATTTGAAAATTATGAGTTGAAGATTTTGTCAGATTCTACTTTCCTACGCATTTATTTTCAATTACCAATCAACTGTCAATAAAAACTAGGATCGAGTCTAACGTTAAAACTTCGATATGACGATACAGATCTCAAATGAGAAACTCCCATTAGCTCGAACTTCGGCTACGTCGATATTTTTTCACGGTCCGTTCAACTTCGAGGTAACGGTATTCGACTGTATATAACTCTATGTAAAACTGTGACCCCCAGGGAGGGGCCAATTTTGACCCCAGGGGCATAATTTGAACAATCTTGATAGAAGACCTGTAGATGATGCTATGTGCCACATAAATAATGTAGTTATTTACAAGAAGATATTTTCAGATTTCCTTATTTTTCCACTTCAGTTGCCTGGGCAATCACAGTTCGACACCATGTTTTATTTTTTGAACAAACTTGAAAGAGCTTGACCCAAGGAACATTACTGTAAAGTTTGCTTGAAGTCTTTCAAGCGGTAGAGGAGATGTCATTTGAAGCAATTACTAATGAAGACAGATGACGCACAACACACAACGATGGATACAGGGCCATCACAGTAGCACACATTGAGCCGTTGGCTCAGGTGAGCTAAAAACATCCATTAGAATGAAAAGAAATAAAACATGTATCACAAAATAGGTAAAAAACACAATGAGCATACATTTGCAGAGCTCTGGATAAGATGAAAATTTCAAATACTAAATCTCTATGTCTCCACCACACCCTATTATTTGAATATTTATCATTATCTCTTAACTCACTACTCCATAGATATTTCCCTTTTATTAACGCTTTTAATTCATTCCTCTACTGAAGAAAGAGTATCACCAAAAATGCACCATAAGAAATATTCAATTTATCCTAGCAGATGGTACCTTACAATAGTTCTAACGAATTATTACAATCATATCCTGTTTTGTACATTACTTTCTTATACATGTACATTGTATTTCCAATTCTAACAAACCTCCCCCCCCCCGCCCCCCTATAGATACAAACAAGGAACATAGCAGTGTTTAAATTCTCTATAAAACATGACACACATGCTGTAACAGCTTATAACATGATGTAAAAGGGCTTTGAGAATTCATGCACCAACAAATGTGGCGCCGTTGCGTCGGAGCAAATTCAAGCAAATTGTAGTTAAATTGAAATGTTAGAATCAAAAAAATAAATTCATACCAGTGTATTTAATATTGTGCAATAGAACATGGGTAGTCATTGAGAAACTGGTAATTGAATCACTTGGCTTAGGGCCTAGTGGTTTAATTAGTACGCATAGCAACTCCTACCCTGGTTTTATTGCACAATAATACACTGGTATGAAATTATTATTAATTTACCCATTACCTCATAAATACGCTTTTTTACACCTTTAACTTATTCCTCCACTTAAGAAAATAGTTTCAATTTATACAGTCATGAATAAGTATTGTAAGATAATGTTTCTATATTCTGGCAGATTATAGCTTAAAGCAGGCTGAAAGTAAAGCAGAATGGGCCTTAAGGCACATTCTGCTTTACTTTCAACCTGCTTTATGTGATCACTTATTTTCAAAACTAGAAACTGGCTATGGGGTAATGGGTTAATTAAAACAAAGTTTGTGTTTGTCGAGTTAGATCTACCTGTCCTTGTGCTGTATCCAAGCAAACTGCATTAGGATGACAGTTGCCATGGTGACTACACTGTGTTGCTGGGTAACAGTGATTACCATCCCCTGTCCAGCCCTGGTTACACGAGCATGTTGCCTCACCAGGTCCAGTTTTAGTACAAGTAGCCTGAAATTTTCAATTAATTGATATGCAAACACTTTGACACTAGAATACTTTTGTTTTCTACACCTTTAGGGAATACAGTGTTCCCTTTCTACAACGACCCTCCCAACAATGACTCCCTCCTTACAATGACCTTGCCGCCTAATTGCCGCTGTTCCCAAAACAATATCAGTATGTCCACCTTTTTCACAGCTGCAATAATTATAGTCTACCTAAAATTGTCATCTGCTGGTTTTCTCAAATTTACATATTAGACATTTTGACAGAAACATTACACAATGACGAGTGGCAAACAGCTTGAATCCAGACCAGATGCCGCGTTACACTGCGTCTGGTCTGGATTCAAGCTGTTTGCAAATGTAAGCCAAATTCCCTCCATACAACGACTCTCTCTGAACAAAGCACATATGTTTTGTCTCCCATTGGGTGCGGTTGTAGAGAGGGAGCACTGTATTTAGATTCAGATGATTTAATAATGGTGACAATATTTAGTGTGTTGTGTGTACCTACGTTGAATTATGGCAATACACCAATAGGATATAGTCGCAGCTATCATTTACGAAAATTTCATAACAAAATAATTATTACCAAATAAAAAAGTGGGGCCTCCTATATAAGGACATACTCACCTGTCTATGACAGTAACCTCTGTAAGATTCCTGGCAAGGATCAACTTCAACACACTTGTCACCATTCTCCCTATAGCCTTGGTTACACTGGCACCTGAAAACATATAACCTTTGTTACAATGGCATCTGTAAGCATGTAGCCTTGGTTACACTGGCATTTGTTAGCATGTAGCCTTTGCTATACTGGCCTCTGTAAGCATGTATCCTTAGTTACACTGGCATCAATTAGCATGTAGCCTTTGTTACACTGGCATCTGTAAACATGCAACATTAGTTACACTGGCATCTGTTAGCATGTGGCCTTGATTATACTGGCATCTGTAAACATGCAACATTAGTTACACTGGCATCTGCTAGCATGTGACCAAAGTTACACTGGCATCTGTAAGTATGTATCCTTGGTTACATTGGTATCTGTAAGCATGTACCCTTGGTTAGCCTGATCAGTAATCATGTAGCACATGTTACACATGCATTTATAACCATGTGACCTTGGTTACAGTTGCATCTGTAAGCATGTAGCCTTGGTTACACTGGCATATGACAGCATGTAGCGTTTGATACACTGCCATCTGTAAGCACGTAGCCTGGGTTACACTTGCATCTATGAGCATGTGACCTTGGTAACCCTTGCATCTGTAAGCATGTTGGCTTGGTAAAACTGGCATCTGTAAGCATGTAGCATTGGTTACACTGACATCTGTTGGCATGTGACCTTGGTTACACTGGCATCTGTAAGCATGTAGCCTTGGTTACACTGACATCTGTAAGTATGAAGCTTTTGAAACTCTTGCATCTGTTAGCATGTGACCTTGGTTACACTGGCATCTGTATGCATGTAGTCTTAGTTACACTGGCATCTGTTGTCACATGACCTTGGTTACACTGACATCATTAAGCATGTAGCATTGGTTACACTGACATCTGTAAGTATGTAGCCTTTATAACACTTGCATCTGTTAGCATGTAGCATTGGGTACACTGGCATCTGTTAGCATGTAGCCTTGGAAACACTGGTGTCTGTAAGCATGTGACCTTGGTAACACTGACATCTGTTAGCATGTGACTTTATTTTCACTGGCATCTGTCAGCATGTGATCTTGATAACACTGGCATCTGTTAGCATGTGACCTTGGTAACACTGACATCTGTAAGCATGTAGCCTTGGTTACACTGACATCTGTAAGAATGTAGCTTTTGTAACACTGGCATCTGTTAGCATGTAGTCCTTGAAACACTGGCATCTGATAGCATGTAGCCTTAGTGGAACTGACATCTGTTAGCATGTAGCCTTTGTAACACTTGCATCTGTTAGCATGTAGCATTGGGTTCACTGGCATCTGTAAGCATGTAGCCTTGGTTACACTGGCATCTGTTAGCATGTGACCTTGGTAACACTGGCATCTGTTAGCATTTGACCTTGGTTACACTGGCCTCTGTAAGCATGTAGGCTTGGATACAATGACCTTTGTAAGCATGTAGCCTTGGTTACACTGGCATCTGTGGGAATGAATGTATCATTGGTTACAGTGGCATCTGTAAGCATGTGATCTGGGTTGCACTGGAATCTGTTAGCATTTGGAATTGGTTACAATGACATCTGTTAACATGTGACATTGGTTACACTGACATCTGTAAGCATGTAGCTCTAATTACACTGATACCTGTAAGCATGTAGCTTTTGTAACACTTGCATCTGTAAGCATGTGACCTTGGTTAGCCTGACATCTGTAAGCATGTTGCCTTGGTTACATTGGCATCTGTAAGCATTTTACCTTGGTTACACTTGCCTTTCTAAGCATGTAGGCTTGATTACACTGGCATCTGTAAGCATGTGACCTTGGAAACACTGGCATCTGTAAACATTTGACCTTGGTTACATTGGCATCTGTGAGCATGTAGACTTGGATACAATGGCCTTTGTAAGCATGTAGCCTTGGTTACACTGGCATCTGTTAGCATGTAGCATTGGTTACAGTGGCATCTGTAAGCATGTCACCTTGGTAACACTGGCATCTGTTAGCATTTGACCTTGCTTACACTGGCCTCTGTAAGGTAAGCATGTAGGCTTGGATACAATGACCTTTGTAAGCATGTAGCCTTGGTTACACTGGCATCTGTTAGCATGTAGCATTGGCTACAGTGGCATCTGTAAGCATGTGAGACCTTGGTAACACTGGCATCTGTTAGCATTTGACCTTGCTTACACTGGCCTCTGTAAGCATGTAGGCTTGGATACAATGGCCTTTGTAAGCATGTAGCCTTGGTTACACTGGCATCTGTTAGCATGTAGCATTGGTTACAGTGGCATCTGTAAGCATGTGACCTGGGTTACCCTAGTTTCTGTTAGCATTTGACATTGGTTACACTGACATCTGTAAGCATGTGACATTGGTTACACTGACATCTGTAAGCATGTAGCTTTGGTTACACTGGCATCTGTAAGCATGTAGCCTTTGTAACACTTGCATCTGTAAGCATGTAGCATTGGTTAGCCTGACATCTGTAAGCTTGTGCCAGTGGTTACACTGGCATCTGTAAGCTTGTGTCATTGGTTACATTTGTATCTGTTAGCATGTGACCTTGGTTACACTGGCATATGTAAATACACTCTCATCTGTAAGCATGTAGACTTTGTAACAAATGTATCTGTTAGCATGTAGCATTGGTTACACTGGCATCTGTTAGCATGTAACCTTGCTTATACTGTACCGAAAAAATGGTTTTAAGTTTTGTGCAAATGTTTTATAACATGGGCCTTACAGGGAAGAGAAGATTCCTCTTTCTGAATAAACCCACTTGCTCTTAAACAGTTATTTCCATTGCAAATTTACAATTTGGAGCCTGATCAGACACCAAGTTACTCAGGGAGCTGGTCAGGCTTCATTCTGTCATTTTCTACATATCATTGAATTGTGTTTGCATTTTCTATAGGTTGTTCACAGAAACATCATTCCATGTTTCTACTCAGTAAAATCTCTGTATTACGGCCACTTAAACGAAGGCAAATTGAATGTATAATAGGCAGGTTACAGCTTAAAGTAAGTTGATAGTGCAACAGAAAGCTCCTAAAGGAGCTTTCTGTTTCACTGTCACCTTGCTTTAAGCGGTCACCTATCTTAAACCCCTAGTAATTAACCAAATTTAGTGGTCGTAATAGAGAGGTTTTACTGTACCTTAGTGGAGGAATAAATTAAAGTCATAAAAAGGTGTATTAATGAGGTAATGGGTTAACCCTTTCCTACAACTTCAAATGGACAATACCAGTTTCCAATTCAGTCTATTACATTTTTTGTAGCTGGTTGATATTTTTCAATGTATGACAACATGACAAACATTGCAAACCCTAATTGGAAGGCTCCTTTAGGAGCTCTCTTCACTGAGATGTGCTTTTCCACGGAATTCCACGGAATGCCATGTATTTCTATGCCTCTTTCCATGGAATTCCATGGAAAATCACTAATCACTATGGAAAATCTAGGGACTGGTCACATAATCTAGGTATTTACTGTTTGCATGGACAAGTGTACTTTACACAGGTACACTGATCGCAAAGGATGTCTCCCCAACTGTATATTATTGTCCGATTTTTTTTACTTGTCGGTTATTTTTACTCGGCGTCTGATCAGGCTCCAACCTGTTTGCTATTCAGATTAAAAATATAGTTAAAATTTCAAAAAGTAAATTTCCACAGTTTAGTGCATTGCGTTTGCGTTTAAACAGGAAAGAAAAAAGTATCCTCTACTGTACATTACGGCACAAAAATTACAGCTGTCTGTATCTCTAACTGGCTGTAGAGAAAACTCATCCCTTTTAAAGTTTTAGAATGTTCCAATCTAAAAATAACTTGGACACTAGGTCAGAATACCTTCTTCCACCGGTGCTTGTGGTCAGGCAATGTGCATAGGCATGGCAGAGGAAAGTAAGATCATCATCACACAAGGCCTCATGAATATCACAGTTATCTCCAATATAGCCCGTATTACACATAGAGCCTCTCTTACAGTGGCCCAAACCAGTAGGTCCATTGTCACACTCGCCATGTAGACATGTACATTCTGAAAGGGAAAACACATACAATTTCCAAGTGATCTATTTTGTTATATATAGGATCTGTCATGAGTCGATGTTTAAGACAAGCTGATCTCAAACGAGTCTAGAATTTAAATGTTATCAAGAAAAGCGAGCCTTGGAGGGCTTAATAACTTTTCTATTCTAGACAAGTTTGAGATAAACTTGTCTTAAAAATCGACAAGTGACAGATTCTTTTTCTCAAATAACCAACGATTTTAAGCTATTTTTTTTTCAAAGGCATTTTTTTTTAATCCTATGACGTCAAAACACCTTTATTAATAGTGACGTTAAAGCGACGTCATCAAATTGATTTCACACCTGTTGGAGACAAGGATATTCGTGATAGTAAAATGTTCGCTATAGAAAACAGGGGTATTTATGTAAGAAATAATAATTTCAACCCTCATAGTCACATATAGGATGATGACTGCTATTCTCCTACATAGAAGAATTTAAAATAAATACAGCTGAATGCCTCTATTACAATCACTAATAAAAAATATTATTTCTGGACTAAGACAGGTGGCTGCTTAAAAAAATTTTAAGAATAAAGCAGAAAGCTCCTTTAGAGCTTTCTGCTTTACTTTAAAATTGCTTTAAGCTGTAATCTATCTTTAAAGCAATCAGATTAGAGGGATTCTACTATTTTTATTGATGTTGTTGAATTTCACTGTAAAGTTGAAGCAGGAGGAATGTAAAGCAGAAAGTTCCCATAGGATCTTTTTGCTTTATTTTAATCTTTTATAGAAGTTACCTGCTTTAACCTTTTTTTAGCTGAATTTTTCATATGGACTATATTTCCACTTTTGAATAGCAACCTGTTCAAATTTTTCCTGAGGAATACTTACGAAAATATTTCCTGAAATATAATACGGTAAAACCTCTCTATTATGACCACACAATTGTGTTAATTATTAGGCATTTACAACAGACGACTGCTTAAAGCAAGGTGACATTAACCCTTTGCCTCATAGCCTGTTTCTAGTTTTGAAGACAGATGACCACTTAAAGCAGGTTGAAAGTAAAGCAGAATGTGCCCTAAGGCACATTCTGCTTTTCTTTCAGCCTGCTTTAAGATATAATCTGCTAAGGTATATAAAATATTTGTAATGGTTATTGTTCATGAGGGTATAAACTGGAACTACTTTCATCAGCGGAGGAATAAATTAAATACGCTAAATGTCGCTTCTATGAGGGAAAGGGTTAACTGTCAATTTGCTTTCAGCTGTCGACACCTGTCTTTTATACACCCAATTAGCCTTTGTTTTAGTGGTGGCAATAGAGATGTTTACTGTATTACAAACAATATAGAGTTAGACTAGATAATGAGTAATGATAATGAGTGCCTAATTAAGAAATCCACAAAATAATTTCGGCGTTTAAGCAAATTAAATAACAGAAAATGATCTGCAAATTCCAGCTATATAAGGTAAATTTGCCGATCATTTTCTTTCATTTATTTCGCTTAAACGCCGAAAAAATCCGTTTATTTCTTATATTTACATTATATTTGCTGTAATTTCTAATATTAAATGAACATTTTATTAGTATGCATGTATATTTAATTCATATTAGAGGTAAATGTTAACATGAATAATGTGTAACCTGAAAGGAACAGCCATAACCGCATTACTGAAGCAAACACAACAAAATAATTCGCGGAAAACAGATCCATTTTGAGCCACCCCTCCTCTGTGAAAGGTATCCACAAGTCCTAGCTGCCCCCTAGAAAAATTGCGTTTATACGAATTAAAAATCATTTTGTTCAATGGAATGGAATGGGGTGAATGTAAATATTAGGTCTCCAAACTGTTTGCCACCAATATTAACCCAATACCCAATACATACACCTATTTTATGACTTTCAATTTATTACTTCACTAACAAAATAGTTCCACTTTATACAGTCATGAATATGTATCATAAGAAATAATATCTATACCTTAGCAGAGAGTAGCTTAAAGCAGGTTGAAAGTATATCAGAATAAGCTTTAAAGCAAATCAAATTCTGTTTTGATGTTAAACTGCTTTAAAAGGTCAGCTGTCTTTAAGACTAGAACACAGGCTATGGGGTTAAAACATATTGTCTCAATACGGTCAGTTTTATATGGTATTATTGTAAGTTTTATTCCAATGATATGTACAGTAAAACCTCTCTATTACAACCACTAAAAATAAGGCTAGTTTATTGTATCAAAAGACAGGTGACAGCTTAAAGCAAGGGGACATTAAAACAGAAAGCTCCTAAAGGAGCTTTCTGTTTTTCTGTCACCTTGCTTTATTGTAGCAGCCACCTGCCTTAGACACCTGGGACCCGTCTTACGGAATGTCGTACGACAAATATTGTCGTAAGTAAGATTTTAAAATTCTAATTTTTTATTTATATCTCCATATAATCCTGTCTTGTGACATCTCTGTGGAATTATCTTTTCAAGACGATTCCAAAGAGATGTCACAAGACAGGATTAGATGGAAAAATCAGAAATTAGATTATTTTAAAGTTTTGGCTTACAACGGTTCTTGTTGTAAAACATTTCGTAAGACGGACCCCTGATAATTAACACAATTTAGTGGTCGTAATAGAGAGGTTATACTGTTTAACCCATTACCCTGTAGCCTGTTTCTAGTATTGAAGATAAGTGACCACTTAAAGTAGGTTGAAAGTAAAGCAGAATGCGCCTTAAATCGCATTCTGCTTTACTTCCAGCCTGTTTTAAGCCCTGGTCTACTTGAATATAGAACAGTTTTCTTATAATACATATTCATCGCTGTATAAATCTGATCTCTTTTCTTCAGAGAAAGAAAATATGAAAGGCGTAAAAAGGTGTATTTATTGGGTAATGGGTTAATGTTTTTCGCACTGTAACTGATAAGCTAGTGATATGGTAATTTTTCCGCTATCAGTATGTCACTACACTTTCCATTTCTACATTCTGCATTAGATAAGAACTTTCAATTTCCTCCTCAGTACAACAAGTTGATACCATTTTAGATGAACTTTTATATGGCTGATTCAAACAGCAACAAAAAACTTCATTTAATTAATCAAATCTCTGGTTCCACCCATAAATCATCATGATTTTGATAAGAACTTCTACACCAGGTCCTGAATTTCAAAGATTATGCAATGTATATCTAAGTTTAAACATTCAAACCCTCAACAATCCATTAACTTTCTACATGCTTGCCAAAAAAACCTCTCTTTAACCCTTAACCCTTAGCCCGCCAAATAAATTGTCTGCTATATTTCTCGTCTGCTTCAAGTTTCAAAGTGCTTCAAAGTTGCTCAAAATTGCTGAAAATGTTGTCCGAGAGTCAAACAGCTTGGATCCGGATGAGACGCCGAGTTACTCGGCGTCTCATCCAGATCCAAGCTGTTTGCATATGGAGCTATAGTCGTGAGTGGCAGGCTAAGGGTTAATATGCTGAAAGTTCAAATGCGCTCACCAATTTACACCCACTCTCAATGGGTTTTAAAAATGTACCTTGAAATATTTAACCCATTACCCCATAAATACGCCTTTAATTTATTTCAAAACTGAAGAAAATAGTTCCAATTTTTACAATTATGAATATGTATGATAAGAAATATTTTCTTTATTCTAGTAATTCAAAGGTAGATAACTCTCGACCTATTCGTCTGATTTCAACAATATTCGAACTACTCTGAACTCTTATAGTCATATACAATCTGAGCAAGTATAAAAAAGACTGGATAAAAATTGTGGCCTCTAGACATGTAAACACGGTTAATTATGGCATTTTCGGCTTTTCAAGGGTAGATAAATCTTGACCTATTGGTCCAATTTCAACCATATAATCAAACTCATCTGATCTCTTATATAGTCATATACAATATGAGCAAGTTTGAGAAAGATTGGATAAAAATTGTGGCTCTATAGAGTGTAAACATTGTTAAATATGGCATTTTCAGCAATTCAAGGGTAAATAACTCTTGACCTATTTGTTTGATTTAAAAAACAATTAAATCGTCCGAACTCTTATGGTAATATACAATCTGAGCAAGTTTAAGAAAGATTGGATAAAAATTGTGGCCTCTAGAGTGTAAACATTTAAATTGTTGACGACTGAAGGCAGATGATTATCGACGAACGACGAATGCCAGACATTCAAGGATTGCAAAAGCTCACCTTGAGCTAGCTCAGGTGAGCTAAAAATAACTAAAAAGCCCAGAAATTTATCTAAATCAGATTTGAATAAAATTGTGAGTAAAATTGATCAGACACCACATTAGTTGACATCTGATCTGGATCCAAACAGTGTTTGCACTGGCCATCATCACAAATTCTAGCTGTTATTGGGCGAAAATAACTTGTACATCAGGGAAAAGTGGTTTATAGAATCATGTTTCTGCTGCAAAGTGTTTTTTAATTCCAGCTATCAATTCAATCCTTTTAGAATAATTTTTATTGACAGAATATAGTATCAATATATCTCACAGATCATATCAAATAGTATGATATAAATCAAACATTTTTAACATATTTCTTTTATATCTCTACTCAACTCTATGTTGGGACAACTCATTAGAATAATCTCTTTGAGGAAATACTTTGGAGTAATCAAATAAAGATTCACTACAGTGCTCCCTCTCTACAACAATTACACCCAATGGGAGATAAAGATTGTGTGGTGTTGTTGGGAGGGAGTTGTTATAGGGTGGAAAACACAATACGGTCCTCTATAGATGGCTGAAAACGGCATGGCTTACTTTGCAAACAGTTTGAATTCAGATCAGACGCCTGGTAATGTGACGTCTGATCTGGATTCAAACTGTTTATCACTTGGCATTATGTTTCTTCCGTCAAAATATCCAATAAATATATTACATTGAGAAACAAGAGGGTCTTGAAGACCCTGGTATCGCTCACCTGTTGTAAAGAAGACTTTTTAAAGGCACATTTTGCTTTACTTTCAGACTGCTTTAAGCTACCCTCAACTAGGATACAGAAAATATTTCGTATGGTGCATATTAAGACTTTTATAGATTTGAACTATTTTCTTCAGTGGAGGAATAAATTTAATGCATAAAAATGCATATCTATGGGTGATGAGTTAACCATTTCCCCAACAGAAGTTCCTTAGAGTGCCTCTACCTCACCTTCCACATAATTGTCAAAAATATACAACAATTTAGGGTATTGAATAAAGGTGGTAGCTTAAAGCAAGATGAAAATAAAGCAGAAAGCTTCTATAAGAAGATTTCTGCTTTACTTATATGTTGCTTGAAGCAGTACCCTACCTTAACCCTTTCCCCCATAGAAGTGCCTTTTAGTGCATTTAATTTATTCCTCCACTGAGGAAAGTAGGTCCAATTAATACAGTCATGAACATGTATCAAAAGGAATAGTTTCTACATCCTAGCAGATGGAAAATTAAAGCAGGCTGAAAGTAAAGCAGAATGTGCCTTTAGGCGCATTCTGCTTTACGTTCACCCTGCTTTAAGTGGTTACTTATCTTCAAAACTAGAGAAAGGGCTATGGGGTAATGGGTTAAGCATAAAAGGATATAGGTATTTAAGGTTTTGGCTATGGAGGAAAGAGTTAAATAAATATGTATAGATTTGTGTTGAAATAAGTCTAGCCCTTCATGGCTTATCAGCAACAAGCAGGAGATTCTCAGTACATGATATACTTGCAGAGAGTCACGAAACTCCAAGTGCTGTAATATTATATTACCTTTGGCAGGTCAATGTACAATTCCTGCTTCCAAAATGTTTTTCGGCCATCTGATGGGATATAGAAAATATTTCTTCTGATACATATTTATGACTGTATAAATTTGAACTTTTTTCTTCAGTGGAATAATAAATTACAGGCGTAAAAAGCCGTAGTTATGGGGTAATGGGTTAATATTACAGATGTCAGATTGAATTCGGAAACAAAACAAACAAGTCACGTACATATTGGCTCTTAGAGTCGATGCCAAGTATCTGAATCTAAACTGTTCGAGAATGAGAGTCAATTTATGAATACAAATATTTGGGTTAATGTAATAAGGACAAATGAAACCTTTTTCTCTGGCAAAACAGATACTTATTATGAATGGCGCCAGGTTTGATATGGATAGATATAAACACCCTATATCATTCCTGATAAAACCTGACAGGGTAACCATTGAAATACCACATTTCATATAAAATGATGCAAAAAAATATTAAAACATATCAGGGCTCCAGGTCAGGGGAGTATTTCAAAAACTGAAATTTTTATTTCTGCATTAAACCCTATGGTGTCACTACTCATTAGAATCGTCTCTGTGAGACGATTCTAATGAGTAGTAACACCATAGGATTTGGTGCTGAAATGAGCGAGAAAACATTGAATTTGTTCAGTAAAATCTCTCTTATCTGGAGCTCTGTAAAATGATGCAAAAAAAATATTAAAACATATTTCCCGAAAGATAAATGAAAATCTCCACTTTCAATATAAAACATTCAGACTGATAAGAATGAAATTTGCCAAAAAACCACCCAAAATGAGCCAAACAATTTTTTACCGTAAAATTCCTAAAAATTAGGCACCTTGTATAACAGCTGTAATTATCCTAAAAATTGAACTGATTGCTTTAAAAATCACCTGTATTTTGTCAAAAAGGTGCAAACTGAATGGCAAACAATGTAGACCCTGATTAGACTACTCCAGGGTCTTCACTGTTAGCACAGGCCTTACAGTCTCAATACTCAATTACGGTAACTTTTTGAAAGCTAAGCAATATTGTTGTCGGCAACACAATTGGTCTGCTGCTGCTTTTAACCCTTAGCCCGCCAAATAAATTGTCGTCTGCTATATTTCTCGTCTGCTTCAAGTTTCAAAGCGCTTCAAAGTTGCTCAAAATTGCTGAAAATGTTGTCCGAGTGTCAAACAGCTTGGATCCGGATGAGACGCCGAGTTACTCGGCGTCTCATCCAGATCCAAGCTGTTTGCATATGGAGCTATAGTCGTGAGTGGCAGGCTAAGGGTTAAAAGAGAATTTGTTTTAGGGGAAAAAAATCAAAATAATTCGAGGGGTAAACTCTACATGTCAATTCATTTCACATCAGTTTTAAAGAGATTTAAGAGAATAAACCTCATACCTTGATTAGTAACACAAACTGAAGCTATAAGGAAATGAGAAAATTAAATTGTAACTGTTCAACCGACATCGTTTACATTGATTAACATACACATGTATCTCATATTGCTTGATGCCTTTATACTTAGGAGTACATGATTCACATTTGACAAGCCATTCTTATAGATCTGTCTTTTTATGCTTCTACGCATACTAATTAACCCATTACCCAATAGTCTGCATCTAGTTTTGGAAATACTCAGTGACCACTAAGGAACATTCTCCTTTACTGTCAGCCTGCTTTAAGCTACTATCTGCTAGAATACTGAAAATATTTATTTTGATACATATTTATGACTATATAAATTGGAACTATTTTCTTGAGTGGAGGATTAAATTAAAGGCGTAAAAAGGCGTATTTATGGGGGAAGGGGTTAAGAGTCATACGTAGGAAGCCATTCTTACATCCTGGTGGCTGGCTGTTTGAAAACAGGCTGAAAATAAAGCAAAAAAACACCTAAATGAGCTTCGTACTCTAATTTTAGCCTGCTTTTAGCAACCACCTATATTAACCCTTAGCCTGCCATTCACGACTATATCTCCATATGCAAACAGCTTGGATCCGGATGAGACGCCGAGTTACTCGGCGTCTCATCCGGATCCAAGCTGTTTGACACTCGGACAACATTTTCAGCAATTTTGAGCAACTTTGAAGCACTTTGAAACTTGAAGCAGACGAGAAATATAGCAGACGACAATTTATTTGGCGGGCTAAGGGTTAAGCTTTTCCCCATAGCCTGTTTCTAGTTTTGAAGACAGGTTCAGTTCTTAACCCATTACCCTATAAATACGCCTTCTTAAGCCTTTCACTTATTCCTTTACTTACTTACTTACTTAATCCTGATTTCATTTGTCATCTGCTGCGGGTGTCCCAGCATCTGGGGTAGGCAGCAGGCGGCTAGTTTGTCTCAGATGCTGGGACACCCGCAGCAGATGACAAATGAAATCAGGATTAAGTAAGTAAGTAAGTAAAGGAATAAGTGAAAATAAAGAAAATAGTTTCACTTTATATACAGTAATGAATATGAACCATTAGAAGTATTTTCTATAACCTAGCAAATTGTAGCTTAAAGCAGGATGAAAGTAAAGCAGAATGTGCCTTAAGGAGCATTCTGCTTTACTTTTAACCTGAATTAAGTGGTCACCTATCTTCAATACTACAAAAAGGTTATGGGGTAATGGGTTAAACACAAGTCTTAAAGGAGGCTTAGAACTCAGTAAAGCAGAATGCTTGCGAATTAGTATTCTGCTTAACTTAGAGTACGCTTTAACATTAACCCATTAACCCATAAATACACCTTTTTACGCTTTCAATTTATTCATCCACTTAGGAAAATAGTTCCACTTTATACAGTCATGAATATGTATCATAAGAAATATTTTCTATATTCTGGCAGATGGTAGCTTAAAGCAGGCTGAAAGTAAAGCATAATGCACCTTAAGGCGCATTCTGCTTTACTTTCAACCTGCTTTAAGTGGTCACCTGTATTCAAAACTAGAAAGCGGCTATGGGGTAATGGGTTAACATGTATCTGAAATACGTGTAGGAATTTGTTGAGATGGACTCACTGTTATATTGAGCCCTGACTACTGATGGCATCAACCCTTTCCCCCCTGAAACATCAAATGGACCATTCTAATTTTCAATTTAGTCCTATTCATTTTTGATATTTTAGGGTATATTTTTACAATATAATGTCAAAATGACAAACAGTGTAGACCCTGATCAGAGGGCTCCATAAGGAGCCCTCTGATCAGGGTCTACACTGTTTGCATAGGACAAGATTAATGTACTCCTCACAGATACGTTGTTTGCAAATGACGCAAATATGCTTGACGAGGGTTCAAAAAGTTAAGCCATCTTTGGAGTGATTTGTGCATGCACAATATCCCTCAATATGGCTTTACAATTATTACAATTCACTTCTATGCCAGTGAATATGGGGTAAACTGATTTTGAATAAGTTTTATTATAATAAGCAACTTAAGTAAAAAAAAAAAAAAAAAAAAAAAGAGAAGATTTTTTTTAATACTTAAATTCTTGCAAAAGGTTGAAAGATGAAACAATTAAATGTGAAGCTCACAAGCCATTACGGCTTCTAAATTAATCTTCACACTACAGACTTTCAAAATGGACTCTTTCCTTTTCAAAATAATGTTTAGTGTATGTTGACTAAGACAAGCGGGTTTGTCCCTAAATTATTTACAACCACACCAAAAAGGGCACAGCCTGATCACAGCGAAAGAGCCCTCTGATCTGGGTCTAGCCTTTTTTCAATTATTGATATACAGCGCTCCCTCTCTACAACGACATCCAACGGGAGACAAAAATTGTGTGCGTTGTTTGGAGAGAGTCGTTATAGGGAGGGACATTTGCAAACAGCTTGAATCCAGAAGCCACGTAACGCAGCGTCTGATCTGGATTCAAGCTGGTTGCCATTCATCATTAAGGTTTTTTTCTGTCAAAATGTCCATTATGTAACTTTGAGAAAAACAGCAGACGACAATTTTAAGCAGACAATATTACAGTCATGAATAGGTTGGACACAATTGTCCTTTTTAGGGAACTGCGACAATGGTCGTTGTAAGGAGGGAGTCGTTGTTGGGTGGGCCGTTGTAGGGACAGAATACTGTACATGTACTGGTTTGTGTGGTTTAACTCTTTGAACCCTAATCCCGCATATAGGCGTCTTTTAAAACAGTGTACATGTGAATAGTACTCTTGTCCTGTGCAAACAGTGAAGACCCAGATCAGAGCCCTCTGATCAGGGTCTTAACTGTTTGTCAGTAATGCCAAAAATGACAAAAACAACTCTTAAAAGCCAGAAATGGACTCGACAAAAATCGAAACTGGAATTGTTCATTTAAAGTTTCAGGGAGGAAAGAGTTAACTGGCTCACTACCAGGTGCCTTAACCCTTCCACCAACAAATAATTGTCATCTGTTGAAATTCTGAAATTAGTTTGGTTTTCAATATAATTCCAAAACATGGTCTGCGTAGCAAACAGACTGAATGCTGACCAGGTCCCAATATTCTTTTAGACCAGATCTGGATGTACACTGTTTCCTCTCTACGACACCCAATTGGAGACACATGTTGTCTGTGTTGTTCAGAGGGAGTTGTTATAGAGAGGGAAAATTATGACTAGGCTTACATTTGCAAACAGCTTGAATCCAGATCAGACGCCGCGTAACGCGGCGTCTGATCTGGATTCAAGCTGTTTGTCACTCATCATTATACTTGTTCTATCAAAATATCAATTTATATGTAACTTTGAGAAACAACAACAGACGACAATTTTAAGCAGAGGATATTGCAGCAGTAAATGCGTTATTAACATAATTGTCCTGTTTAAGGAACTGCGGCAAGGGTCGTTGTAAGGAGGTAGTCGTTGTTGGGAGGGCTGTTGTAGAGAGGGAGCACTGTACACTGTTTACGAGAGTGTAGAATACGGGTTGTGCTGGTTCAATGGGTTAACCCTTAGCCCGCCAAATAAATTGTCGTCTGCTATATTTCTCGTCTGCTTCAAGTTTCAAAGTGCTTCAAAGTTGCTCAAAATTGCTGAAAATGTTGTCCGAGTGTCAAACAGCTTGGATCCGGATGAGATCCAAGCTGTTTGCATATGGAGCTATAGTCGTGAGTGGCAGGCTAAGGGTTAAGAGTTATTGAATACATGACTTAGTCTCCTGGCTGGAGATTTCAGCAGTTAGAGATTATGTAGAGATATATAGGGAGAAATCTCCAAGACAAAATTGTGAAACATCACAAACTTCTAACTTGTCTTAACCCATTCCTCCATATACAGTAAGCGTCTTTTAGCACTTTTAATTTATTCCTCCGCTGTCAAGAAAATAATTCCATTTTATACAGGAATTAACATGCCTACCCTAAGATGATATATTTTCTATATCCTAGCAGATGGCAGCTTATAGCAGGCTAAAAGTAAAGCAGAATGCCCCTTAACCCATTACCCCATAGTTTGTTTCTTAATGTTTTAAAGAAAGATGATCACTTATTAAAGAAGGTTGAAAAGAAAGCAGAATGTGCCTTAAAGCCGCATTGTGCTTTTGAGAAACCTGCATAAAACGGTTGTTTGGGGTCCCATTTGAACTACGTGGGATGTGATTCTTTCACAAAAACCGGTTTTATCTAAGCAATTCGCTTTTTAAATTTTATTTATAATATTTTTGTGCTAGCACCAATTAAAAAGCCTCCCTTGTGAATGGAAAGAAGGACAACTCTGTAAATACAGGGCTCTAGATAACGGAAGTATTTCGAAAACTTAAATCTTTATTTCTGCTTTTAAACCCAATGGTGTCATACTCATTAAAAGTGTCTCAAATAGACGGTTTAATCAGTAGTAACACCATAGCATTCGGTGCTGAAATGAGTGAGAAAATGTTAGATTGGTTCAGATTACTCTCGCTTACATGTTTAGCTGGAACATCTGGATAATCCTTATTCTGCTGCACAGACGTCTGCTTCGACATTGTCGTCTGCAAAATGTGTTCAGTTTAGATTTATGCATTGTTTTAATTAAACAAACCTTAAGACGAGTGTCAAATTCCCGGCTGTACTTTTTCCTAGGTTTTATGAAAAAAAAACATGGAAAAAACCACGGAGTATTCGGACGGTCATATTACAAAAACCTTGGAAAAAAGACGAGAAAACCTTAGAAAATACAAGACCTTGGTTTTTACATGGTTTGACAAAATACCTCGGAAAAGTTTACGAGGAATCCTTGTAAAATATTTAATTTCCAAGGAAACCACGGAAACAAAAAATCCTCAGAAAAGTTTACGAGGAATCCTTGTAAAATATTTAGGAAAAAACCATGGAAATATTAGAACCATTTTACGTGGTTTCGACAAAATACCATGGAAAAGTATATATATACGAGGAATAGTTAACTACTAGTGGGTGGGGTACCACATGCTTTTGTTTGTATCATGTAAATATCCAAAATATATTATGATCATGATAAAATTGTATTTATGTAAGTTATGTAACTTACCATGAATCTTTTGTCAGGAGTCTGAACTGGTTTGGAGTCTTTAATTTTTGCCACATTCACATTTTAAAGTATAGATAAACAGACAACTTAAATCTCTGACCTCTGATTGTTGTGAGCTGGTGTCCTGGGTGTGTATAATATTCACTGTTTTGTGAAACTTACAATTGTAGCAAATATTACTCATATTTATAATTCACTAAGTTGTACTTCCAAGGTTTTTCCGTGCTGGAAAATGTCTAAGTACAATTTTTACGAGGTGCAAATTGTTTAAGTTATTATTTTACAAGGATTTTCCGTGCTAAAAAATGGTTAAGTTCTTATTTCCGAGATTGTTCCGTGTTTATTTTTGCCAAAGTCCAATTTTTCCGAGCTTTTGCCAAGGTTTTAAGAGTTTCCAAGGTTTTTTCTTGATATTTACGTGGTTTTTTTGTTCATAAGCATGCATAAACCATGGACATTTTGGTGACTAAACAAAAACCTTGGAAATTGTTACGAATAACCATGGAACTTTTAGAATTCCATGTAAATTCCACGTAAATTATTCATATTCCACGGAAATTTTACACTGAACCTTGGAAAAAGTACAGCCAGGTAGTTTGGATCCAGATGTGACGCCACGTTACGCGGCGTCTTTTTAGATTCAAATAGTTTGTAAACTCTGTAAAGTAGGCACAGGGTTAAACACTATGAGATTCAATAACAATGTGTACATATCTTTCACTGTGGGTAAACGGTCAAATAAACTATAGAGAATGTATACCTTGAGCTTGCTGAAAATGACTGTTTCAGCCTTGTCCGCTCTCTAACTCAAACATTTCTTTTTGGATCTTCACCAAACTTGCTACAAATGTTTATTAGTATAGAATCTAGGTCAGGTTCAATAACTAGCAAAATCGCATAAGGCATGTCTGAGTTATTGCTGAAAAATGCTGAAACAGTCAGTTTTTAATACATAAAGTGCAAAAACTCAGATATGCCAAATGCAATTTTTGTAATAATCAAACTAAACCTAAATTTTATATACTTAAACATTTTCAGCAAGTTTAATGAATATCCGATAAAAACTGTATGTGTTAGAGTGCAAAAAGTGACTGAAACTTCATTTTTCATTAATAAACAGGCAATAACTTAGATATACCTTATGCGCTTTTAGTAGTAATCATACTAAACCTTGATATTATATTAATAAATATTTTCAGCAAATTTGGTGAAGATCCAATAAAACGTATTTGTGTTAGAGAGCAAACCTTGCTGAAAACAGTCATTTTTTAATACATAAAGGGCAAAAACTTAGGTATGCCACATGCGATTTTAGTAATAATCAAACTAGACCTGAATTTTATATGAATAAATATTTTCAGCATGTTTGGTGAATATCCGATAAAAACTGTTTGTTTTAGAGTGCAAAAATGACTGAAACAGTCATTTTTTTTATAAATTAACAGGCAATAACTCAAAAACACCTTATGCGATTTTAGTAGTAATCAAACTAAACCTTGATTTTATATCAATGAACATTTTCAGCAAGTTTGTGGAAGATCGGATAAAAGATATTCGAGTTAGAGAGCGGACAAAAAAGTGTGATAGTCTAACTGACTGATGGATCGACCGTCGAAGGTAATTGCGGTTGCACACGGTGATGTTGACTCCGGCTGTATCACGTGATACTAAGCCGCGTGGTAAGGTTTATGGCAGACGCTCTATTTTCGGTTTGTTATGATTTTAAATCGCCCTTTTTGGTGATTTAGGTCCGTCTTCATCATTTCATAGATCAGTTTGGCCCATTAGAATGTTCAAACATTATTATTAACCGTTATTGTATTTCAGACATTATGAAAAGGTCTGAAAACACAATGGGACTTTAAGGCGCATTCTGCTTTACTTTCAACCAGCTTCAAGTGGTCACCGGTCTTCAAAGCTAGAAACAGGCTATGGGGTAATGGGTTTACAAGGGTAATCTTAACCCATTACCCAATAAATATCCCTTTTTATGCCTTTGATTTATTCCTCCATTGAAGAAAATAATTGCAATTTATACAGTCATTAATATGTTTGATAAAACATATTTTCTATATTTAGCAGATGTTAGCTTAAAGCTGTTAAGCGCATTCTGCTTTACTTTCAACCTGCTTTAAGTGTTCATCTATTTTCAAAGCTAGAAACAGGCTATGATGCAAATATGCGTGACGTACTAGGGTTAATTGGCTATGCAGTGAATTCTAAGTGGAAAACAGTTTAACTTCACATTAACAAGGCTCCAGATAGATTTGAGTGAAGTTAACATTTCCAGCATTTTTCTTGTTTATGTCTTCACTAAATTCTACATGAAGAGATGAGTCTAATGAGTAGCGACATTATAGGGTTTGGTGGAGACATAAGGAAGTTAACTCTTCGCATGCTGGGTAATTTTTTCGTCTGCAACAATTTGTCGTCTGCTATCATTCTACAATATAATTTTTCAATTTTTTTTTTAAAATTCAGTTTCAGAATGGCAAACAGTTTGGATCCTGATGAGACACCGCGTTACGCGGCGTCTCATCTGGATCCAATCTGTTTGCAGAGGTAATCATTCTGGCAGGTATATCCGCCGCTAGCGTGCCTAGAGGTAACAGTTGAACTACTTGCCTCTGGAGCTTTGATCAGACATCATGACACCATATTTATTTATGCTATTCGGTGGATTACTAGGAAAAAGCAGTGGATTATCATTAAAATTTTGATAATTCCCTGTTTCAAGCAGTGGGATTGTCGTCTCTCGTGCTTCTTTTATGAATTATTTTCCATATAGCCTCCGGCTTTCACATGTATAACAATAGCATGTTGTTCTGAACATGTTCCGAGCTAATCGCACGTTTAAAGAATCGAGCACACCCTCTATATCACGTGACTTCCGCTATCTACCCACATTTTCATAGTTGTTTTGGCGTTCGAGCTTAGCACATCGCGTCCACGTAGTACCTAGTAAGTTTATGTTTTTAGCGTGGTCGCAGGAAAAACGAAAGTTTTATTCTTACTATTACAAAGTTGAGGACGTTGTCCCAACATATTTACGCATAATTTTGCGATATTACGTGTGTAACACGACTGACATAGACGTAGTCTTGTCGTTAGAACTTGGAAGACGAAAAGCTGTTTTCAGCGTTCGGTCTCTGTCGGGCGACGAACGTCCGAAATTTAAGTAAAATACGAATATAAATGACACGAAGCCGTTGGCTTCTAAAGAATTGCAAAAGAAAACGCAGAATAAGCACCGTTAGCGGGCTACGACTTAGGTCAGGATAAACGGAACGTGAGTTCCGAAAAATCTGGGTCGGACATTGCTAAACTTTCTCAAAAAGATATTGACAATTAAAGAGAGCCAGTTAAACCAAAGAAAAGAAAAAACAATGTTGTTTATGAATATGAAACTGACGAGTGGTTTGATACCCCGTTATATGAAATGCCTAACCTTCTTGTTGAAGTTGTTAGTTACAATATTGGAGTTGAAAATAATTTTAACCATGAAACTTTCATTTGGGCCTTTAATTCTCTTCTTTATGAAGAGGATGTGGTTAAATGGGATTTTCCCCAGACTTAAATTACCAGAGAAAGGTAAACCAGTGGTCAGTCATTGGTGATATGATAAATGTAGCTTGTACATCCCTATGTGATGTTGATTATTTGTCAGATAAAGACATTAGTTGGTAGTCCCATGGAAATTGTGGCAAGGCTTGCCCGTCTATTTAAATGTAGACCATGAAATAGGGAAAGTTATGAACAAATATACACAGTCACAGAACGTTAGTTTGGCTGATGTAAGAAGCAAATTTTTAAACACAGCGCCTGCTTGTAATAATCGACTACGATTGTAAAGCAGTATTAAGTTGAAGTTGAAGAAGCTATTTGACAGCTACGATTCCAATTAGAATAATTGGCAGAGATATTAAAATAACAAAGTGTGGCAAATAGTGAAGCTAGGACATTACTTTCGGAATGTTTGAATTTACTTGGTTAAACATAAACTTTATCTATCTGTGTGAAGTATATATTTTATCAGACCCTTATTGAAGATATATCAGATAGTCATTGTGTAATATTTCAATGCCGACATTCAGTCAGTTATTCGTTGACAAATAAAATATGGCATGCGGTTTCATGCCGTATATAAGACAAAATGGCAAGAGCAGACATACAGGCCTCATGTTCAGAGGCCTAGGCTGTGGAAGAATTCCATGGAGAAATGCTAGATAGGGCAAGAGCTTAAATCAGGTAAGCACAGAGGTTAGAGAATAGTTATTTTGTTTAGATGATTGGAAAATATTACCACAAGACCTATATGGGTTCTTGGAATATTGTGAGTGGCTATAAGATTGAGTTGATTATAGAGCCAATTCAAAAACGTATTCAAACGAAATTCCTTTTAATGAGGAACATATTAGTATAAACTTATAGATAACAAAGTTTCGAATTTATTGAATAAGGGGGCTATGAAAGCTTGCCATTCTGAAACTAGAGATTCTGTCTCAACAGTTTGCATTGTTCCAAAGCAAGGTGAAATATTTATACTGGTAATGAATTTAAAGTATTTAAATGAGTATATACACTATGAACTTTTCAAACAAGAGTATTTCAAGGTCGTTTTTAGACCTAATTAAAGAGGACGATTTTATGAATTTAGTAGATTTACAAAATGCCTATATTTCAGTACCTATACAATAGGATTTGTGATTGTGTCCTTTATAGTTTATTTGTTTTTCTTTGGCATTAATTCGGTATCTTACTTACATGTACGTGTCCACTAAAATACTATGAGTATGACTAGTTGATGCTTGGTTTAGACACTAGATAGATAAGTCTTAAAGATACAGCATAGTATTCTATGTTCTTACTATATTTATAGAAGACTCATTGAATTTGAACCAGGGAGAGAGATCTGTTGTATTAAATTTGATACAATGAAAATTATTCAAACTCTAGGGAGTTAGATTTTGTGGCAAATATGAAAAGGTCAGGTATTGTATCAACATAAAGAAGCATATTCTTTGCTTTGATTATAAGATTGGGTAAAATTTATGGTATACTTACATGTAACTGCATGAGGAATAGATTCTTAAACTTCTGTTATATACTAATTTAAATACTTGAAAATTAGCATAATTCACTGGATTGATAAGCTATGCTGTCTTGGCTGTCCTAGAAGCTCCATTACATTAACATACTTTGGAATGATACTATATCGTAGGTCTTGGTGTTGAGATGAATTATGACAACACGGTAGTTTTGTCAGAGTTATGTCTGAAAGATATTTAGTGGTTATATAGTTGATCATGTTTTTACCAGAAATGGGAAGAAAATTAGCCCTATGAAGGGTCCTGTAAGATACTAGAATAGAATGTTGGGTATAGTTACCATATCAATATTTTGAAGTTGTTGGCTATTTTTGGCTGCCTTACAAGGATTATAGCCTTTCAAGTGGTATTCACATTAAGATACAGTGTGATATTGTTTGTGCAACGGCGTATACATATGAGTATTAATCATAATGTTATTGGTGGAAAATATGCATTCCAGGCTATAGATAGTTAGCCAAGTCTGTATGGGAATTGTGTTTAGATGGGGATATTTTAATTTTAACCATTCATATTCCTGGAGTTTTATATTCGACTGATTATATTCAAGAAATGTGTTGGATTTTGCTGAATGGATGATGATGAAAGATGTCTTTTATAGTCTATGTAAACACCTTTTTTCAGTCATATATTGATCTATTTGCAGTCAGACTTTATTAACAATTGGACCTATTTGTCTCATGGCTTTTAAGAACCAGACATGACCTGTTCAAATACATGTACCTTTTCTGTGGATTGGAGTGTGTTTGCTCTGTATATGCTTCTGTCCTTACATCTGGTTGGGTAGATTATCAACATGTTGGTAAAGGATGAAGTAGAAAAAGCTGTTGTTGTATTTCCTCTATGGCCAACTCAATCATGGTCCCCACAATTGACTGTATTTTCTCTCATTCTGTTAGATGGCATAGACACTAGGATTTACTTACCACTACTCATAATAGATATTCTCACTCTTTATGTCAAAGGTAAAGGATTGTTGCTGTTTAATAATCAGGGCTACACTACGGGGTCAAGGATTTGTGATATTAGTTGCAGAAGTCATCCTTGGTGACAGGTTTAGAAGCTCTTTTTCAGAGATCTCAAATTGTAGTCTAATTGTAGTTTTATAGAATATCTTATCTGTTTTTCTCTAAGTTAATCTTATGCAGTCATCAACAGTCATAAATATAATCTATGCTGGTACAAAATTTACCATATTTTTTGGAAATAAATAGTTTCTAAGATAATTATCATATTTATGAAAGGAACTTTTGTGAAGAAATCTAGACAGTTTGTGTATTGAATGGATTATATTTAGATTTGTTATATTCATTAAAGTTTTTTACATTAAAAAAGTTTATTTTCAAAGGGACAGCTTTGATCGTCTTTGTGGCGAGATTTTGGTTGCAATGGATTTTGATCACATGATGGTTAATGATTATTATAGTATGATTAGGTTACTCTAGAATAGGACTTTTATTTACTTTGATAGAAGAACATTATCGTTTTTTGTAAGGAAGAGTGTGTGTATTTTACACATTATACATGTATAAGGACAACAGAGAGTTGTAGAATTACTAGACATGTGTGATCTCTTATGTGAATTTGAAGACATGGAGTAACTATCAGTACAGTAGTCAGGTGGTTACAATGTGTATTGAATTTAGTCACATTAATTTTTAGGCCCTCTCTTACAGAGGTGTTTTTGTAACTGATCTTTTTTCAAGGGTTTCCTTTTGAAGGATATTTTACATACAGCAGATTGGACACTTGATATGCATTTCAGAGTATACTATATTAGAGACATTCAGTTGAATAGTCAGTATTGCAGTGTTCATTTAGATGTTACAGTATGACTTTAATGGCTTAGAATTGACAATATTTACTGGATTTGAAGGAAAGTATATGTATTTGATATATTATATCATTTTGTCCTGGTTTATCTATAAGATCATTTCTATGACTTGTACGAGTTTTATTGTGTTGAACTAGTGTGAGTTTTTACTTGCCTTGAATACTTTGTTGCTCTTTAAAGATGCTATTGTTATACATGTGAAAGCCGGCGGCTATATGGAAAATAATGTTCCCTCATCCAAGCTTTAGTGATGGATGAGGGTCATTATTGGAATATAGCCGGAGGCTGAGCATGTATACACCCTCCCATTATTTTATTGATTTAAATATTTTACCCACCCTTTTATGGTGGTATGAAGCAACAAAGTATTTGACTTTAAAATATGAAAATGTGGGTAGATAGCGGAAGTCACGTGATATAGAGGGTGTGCTCGATTCTTTAAACGTGCGATTAGCTCGGAACATGTTCAGAACAACATGCTATTGTTATACATGCTCAGCCTCCGGCTATATTCCAATAATGACCCTCATCCATCACTAAAGCTTGGATGAGGGAACATTTTCCCTGTAGGACTCCCCAAGAATCGTAGTCAATCGTGTCTTATCGTTTAATTCCGGTAGCCTGATTTGTCGCGAAACAACTCAACAGAAGAGCACGAATCCAAGATCGGAAGAACAACGAAATTCCGAAGACATCAAATCAATAAATCAGTGATGTCATTGTACAGAAAACTGTCACGAAAATGTGTTCGATATAAACTTGGGGCTCCACACGGGATAAATAATGTACTTTCGCTTTCAATTGTCGAACACTTTCGTGTAAAAGGTGGCTTAAAAGCATAAATAAATAGAATAACTGTATTTTTTCAGTGTAAGATTGAATTTAATCCATTGAGTGAACATCAGACTGTTATACGGTATTTTCAAAATATAACGTCTGATGTTCACTCAATGGATTAAATTTCGATTTTACACTGAAAAAAACAGTTATACTTTATATAATCTAGTCCAGCAAGATAAACACAGGGCTCCAGATAAGAGGTAGTTATTTCAACAAATCAAACATTTTATCACTCATTCAGCACCAAATCCTATGGTGTTACTTCTCATTAGAATCGTCTCGAAGAGACGATTCTAATGAGTAGTGACACCATAGGGTTTAATTCAGAAATAAAGATTTTAAGTTTTGAAAAACCACCCTTATCTGTTGCTCTGTAAACATTACAGCTTCCAGGTGCAAACTGCTGGAATTCAATCCACCCCTCTGATAACATCACTTTATAAAGTTGATAGTCTATCAGCTTTCAAATTTTCAGATAAATCCTCAAAAATTATCCACACCCATTCTATATGCAGAAACTAATTGGAAAACATATGCACTGAATTTTTTTACCATTTCTCTTACTAACAGTGTATATTAATTGTGCTTTTGAAAACAATGCAGACTCAGATCAGACAGCTCCTTCAGGAGCTGTCTGGTCTGGATCTGCACTGTTTTCTGATATTTAAAGTCTAAAATTAGTTACGGTAAAATGAAATTAAAGCAGAAAGCTCCCATAGGAGCTTTCTAATTTTAACTTTCATCTTGCTTTAAACTATCATCAGATGATCCTCATATGCAGATGTTACTAGCTCAGGATACAGAGCTCCAGATAGGGGGAGTATTTCAAAAACTAAAAGCTTCATTTCTGCTTTAAACCCTATGCTGTCACTACTCCTTCGAGACAATTATAATAAGTAGTAACACCATAGGATTTGATGCTAAAATAAGTGAGAAAATGTTGGGTTTGTGCAGTTTACTCCCCCTTATCTGGAGCCTGGGTATACTGGTAGGTATGTGGCAGAAGGGGTAAAAGTATCCAATAGCGAGTGACAAATAGTTTTGAACCTCAGTACAGAGCTCCAGATAGGGGGAGTATTTCAAAAACTTAGATTTTCATTTCTGCATTAAACCCTATGGTGTTACTTCTCATTAGAATCGTCTCAAAGAGACGATTCTAATGAGTAGTAACACCATAGGATTTGGTTCTGAAATAAGTGAGAAAATGATAGATTTGTTCAGTTTACTCCTCCTTATCTGGAGCGCTGTCAGTATCTCATCAGACTCAATACTGTTTGAAAACGACATTATTGTTTTAGCACAAAATTAACCCTTAGCCTGCCACTCACGACTATAGCTCCATATGCAAACAGCTTGGATCCGGATGAGACGCAGAGTAACTCGGCGTCTCATCCGGATCCAAGCTGTTTGACACTCAGACAACATTTTAAGTAATTTTGAGCAACTTTGAAGCACTTTGAAACTTGAAGCAGACGAGAAATATAGCAGATGACAATTTATTTGCCGGGCTAAGGGTTAATGCTTTCATTCAGGAAAAAGAATTGTTTTTTATGGCAAAGTCGGAAAAATATATACATTGTAATATATATCACAAATCCCAAAATTTGAACAAACCTAACAACACTAAGAAGCTCACACTTGCAGTTGAAGGAAAAAACTGAGACATTCTGCTTTACTTTCAACCTGCTTTCAGTGGTCACTTATCGTCAAAACTAGAAACAGACTATGGGGTAATATTGGTTAAAACCAATTCTAATTATGCTTTATTTCTTCTTTATTTACGACAACGGCCACTATAGCCCTATATCGCTCACCTGGTACGTACATCATGTAAAACTTGACCTATAGTGGCCTTTATTTTGACCCAACATGACCCATATTCAATCGTGGCCTAGATTTGAATGAGACAAACATTTTGAGCAAGTTTCATCAAGAACAAATGAGAAATATAGCTGCTAGAGTGTTAACAATGTATTTTCATGATTTGACCTAGTGACCTAGTTTTTGAACGAACATGATCCAAATTCAAACAATTGACTTAGATATCAATATGACAACATTTTGACTAAGCTTAATTCAGATTTAATGAGATTTATAGCCTATAGAGTGTTTACAAGGTTTTACTATGATTTGACCTTGTGACCTAGTTTTTGACCAGACATGACCCACATTTAAATTTGACCTTGGAATCAATTAGGTAAACATTTTGACAAAATTTCATGAAGATCAAATGAGATTTGTAGCCTCTGGAGTGTTAACAAGGCTTTTCTATGATTTGACCTAGTGACCTAGTTTTTGACCCGACATGACCCTCATTCGAATTTGACCTAGAATTCATCAAGACAAACATTTTTATGATGTTTCATGAAGATCAAATGGAATTTGTAGCCGCTAGAGTGTTAACGAACAATTGTGAACGGACAGACGGACGGACACTTTCAGCCTGCTGTAAGCTACCATTGCTAGAAATTATGTCGTGTTGTATGTAGGTAGGGACATTATACTAAGGGTTAAGTTAAGGTCAGAAAGCCCAACATGAGAAAAATTATATGGATCCGTACATGTACTAGCCATATTATAATGTTTATGCAGTCTTGATGGAGAAAATGAGCAGAGATTATATTACAACCAATCAGAATAATGGATAGACGCATTTCAACCATTAACTTAATGACAAGTATGCTTTAACCCTTTCCCTAATAGTAAAGCCTTTTTTTTCATACCCTTAACCCATTACCCCATAAATACGCCTTTTTACGCCTCTAGTTTATTCATCCATTGAGGAAAATAGTTTCAATTTTCACAATTATGAATATGTACCTTAAGAAATATTTTCTATATTCTAGCAGATTTTTGCTTAATGCAGGCTGAAAGTAAAGCAGAATGCGCCCTAAGGCGCATTCTGTTTTACTTTCAACCTGCTTTAAGTAGTCATCTTCCTTCAAAACTAGAAACAGGATATGGGGGAATGGGTTAAATATTCCTTATACAAAAGCCTTTGGATGTTCTACACAGTCTATTTAACAAGGACCACTATGGCCCTTTATTATATGCCTTCGTATGATATCTAGCGTTTCCGCCTGTATCTGCACTGTAAAATACAAGAGTCTGTATCAGCCACCTTGTATCAGCCGCTTTGTATTTTACTCTGACATCGCTTTCGATTTAGCGTGACGTCATTTACGTACATGTACAAGTGCCACGTTATTCTTTGTGGCATACAAAAATTCTTGTTCTGCTTCAAATAACTAATTAATTTTGGATATAAAATGATTTAAACAACTATTTAGTTGTTTTTTATTTGTATTCAAAGTATATAATAAACACATCACCAGTTGACAGTGCACTACAGTGTGTTGCATTCGGGGTTAGGCATAAGCTGTCCTTTATGATATACAGATGAACTTCGATATCTCGAACTCGGTTAGGTCGAACATACCCGTATTTCAAAGTTAAAACGTGGCTAACTTTGAAATACAGGTATGTTTGACTTAACCGATCATGAAATAATGCAATTCATGTGTCGACAAATCGGATAGTTCGAATTAAGCGAGTTCGAGATATCGAAGCTCGACTGTAAATCTTATAGGGAAGACATATTTGCGCTTTTACAATTATGTTCTTTACAAATAGTTGTAACTTCAAACTGCTTTTAACTCAGATTTTAATAAATCAGGAACTTTCTGCTTTACTTTCAGCCTGTTTTAAGCTAAAAATCATGATTTCTATTTTATCTTATATTATATGGATAGTATTCATGTATGTGCGCTGAGACCAACATGGAAGATTGGGCTTGCCTGAATGTGTCGAGCTTCAGTAAATATTATTATTTAAAGTCGTAAGTTGTTATTATTTTTGTACATGTAATTAGCATTATTACATAGCTTCAGATAATGGAAAGTATTTAAAATAATAAATCTCTATTACGACCACTAAAACGAAGGCTAATTGAGTGCATAAAAGACAATTGACAGCTTAACACTTTCCGCCATAGAAGCGCCTTTTAGTGCATGTAATTTATTCCTCCGCTGAAGAAAATAGTTCCAATTTATAAGGTCAATCAAGAACATGTACCATATATATATAAACGGAAATGCAAAGGTCCGACAAAAGTAGGTCCGGTACAAGTTAAGATATATATATCGAATTAAAAAATAAGAAAGATTATGCCTTTGTTTAAAAAAATATTTAATAAAAACATTACGCTCCTCTACTAAACTAGTTTCGCCTTTCGGCTCCTCTGAGTAGTCAATGGAAATTACGTCATTACATCGTTGGTGACGTCGTCGACGTTGTTATGTTATTTGACGTCATTTGACGTCACGCCAATGAAGTTTTTTAATAAGAGTATTACTCGAGTAGTTTTAGGCATTTAATTTCGGTTTAAAACATTTTATGAAATAGTTTTCTTTGGCTAACCTAGCAGATGCCTTCGTTGAACATACTTTATAGAAAGGGAACATTTGAAATTTAAGGTCATTATTGGAACATTGGTCTAAATGTGCACTGAGGGGAATTTGCCGTGTTGATGGATCTCGAATTTGCTGCACATGGATTGTTCTTCTTGTTCTGAGTTTGTCACCCGTTTGGCCTATATAATTTTCTTTGCATCCATTACAGGTAATAACATAAATACAATTTTTAACATCACAAGACATATTTGCGCTTACATTGAATTTTTTTCCATTAAAATTATATGAGTCACTTTCTGTAATATGTTGACAGAGGCTACAGTTTGACCTTCCGCACTTTACAACTTTATTTGTTTGGTTAATGGAGAATTTGGCTTTAGTTAATAATTTCTTCAAATTTGGAAGTTGTCTTTTACTTTTGATCAGTTTGGTTTCGTCAAGAATTTTGCTCATTTTAGGGTCTGATTTAAGGATATGTAGACTGTTAGAAAAAATCCCAAACATGCATATACTATGCATAGTTGTACTCTTGGGATTTTCTTAGCTTCTTTGATTCCAGCGTCTATAATGCGCTTTGGGTATTCTCTTGTTTTTAAATGTAGGGAAAGTTCAAATAATCTTTTATCTCTTGTGTTTTGATCTGAAACAATAGTACATATTCGTCTTGCTAGATTATATGGTATGCTATTTATTGTGTGGTTGGGGTGACATGACTTGTAGTTTAGATATTGTTTGGAGTCAGTTGGTTTGAAGTATATATGGGTATTTAAGGTTGTGTCAATTTTTATTATCAAAATGTCTAAGAAAGGGAGAGATTTTTTGTCACATTCAATGGTAACAAGACCGATTGCCCCACCTACTTTTTTTAACAATTTTTGAAGCTCACAACTACAGTATGTATCTGACCAAGTTTGGTTAAAATTGGGCAATTGGTTTCAGAGAAGAAGTTATTTGAAACAAATTGTGAACAGACGACACGGACACGGACACGGACACCGACATACGATGGACGGCAACAGATCACAATAGCTCACCTTGAGCACTTTGTGCTCAGGTGAGCTAATAATTGCAAAAGCCACATTTTGGGCGTTTGCATTTAGTGACTTTGAAATTACAATTTTGTTTTTCAGTGTGAAGCATTGGTTCTGTAAATTTTGCTCTAGACAGTATTTTCTTCAAATTTGGAGTTTGCCGTTTACTTTTTTAGCTCACCTGAGCTAGCTCAGGGTGAACTTTTGCAATCCTTGAATGTCCGGCGTCAACAATTTTAGTGTTTACACTCTAGAGGCCACAATATTTATCCAATCTTTCTCAAACTTGCTCAGATGGTATCTTGCTATAATAGCTCGGATGAGTTTGATTATGGTTGAAATCTGACAAATAGGTCATGAGTTATCTACCTTTGAACTGCTGAAAATGCTATATTTAACAGGGTTTACACTCTAGAGGCCACAGTATTTATCCAATCTTTCTAAAACTTGTCCAGATTGTATATGACCATAAGAATTCGAAAGAGTTTGATTGTGGTTGGAATCGGATAATTAGATCAAGAGTTGTCTACCTTTGAATTGCTGAAAATGCCATTTTTAACGGTGTTTACACTCTAGAGGCCACAGTATGTATCTAATATTTTTAAAACTTGCCCAGATTGTATATGACCATAAGAGTTTGAATGAGTTCGATTTTGATTGAAATTGGACAAATAGATCAAGAGTTATCTACCTTTGAATTGCCGATAATGCCATATTTAACAGTGTTTACATTCTAGAGTTACAATTTTTATCCAATCTATTTCAAACTTGCTCAGATTGTATATGACTATAAGAGTTCAGATGAGTTCGATTATGGTTGAAATCAGACTCATAAGTGGAGAGTTATTTACCTTTGAATTGCTGAAAATGCCATATTTAACGATGTTTACACTCTAGAGGCCTCAAATTTTATCCAATCTTTCTCAAACTTACTTAGATTGTATATTACCATAAAACTTCAGATGAGTTCAAATATGGTTGTAATCTGATCAATAGGTCAAGAGTTATCTACCTTTGAATTGCTGAAAATGATAAATTTAACAGTGTTTACGCTCTAGAGGCCAAAACATGTATCCAAGCTCTCTCAAACTTACCCAGATTGTATATGACCATAGAGTTCGAAAAAGGGTGATAATGGTTGGAATCTGACAAATAGATCAAGATATATCTGCCTTTGAATTGCTGAAAATGCCATATTTTACAGCGTTTACACTCTTGCAACTACAATTTTCAATGGATTTTGATTATACTTGTACACAAAGGATGTAGCTGTACGTTCTCGAAGGAGTGCAATTATTGTTGAAATGTTATTATTGTGGCAATAGTTACCTGCCCTTGATATACTTTGAAATGCTAGAAAAAGGCTTAATTTCAGTATTGTTTAGGCTCTAGTTATCTGCCCTTGATGTACTCTACTATTATACTACAGTAGGTCGACAAACTTGAATAGATTTAGAACAAGAGGGCCATGGCCCTAAATTCGCTCACCTGAGGACATTGAAGTTTGTACCTAAGTTGACTGGGCAAGACAACATTTTAATATACATGTAGATATAAATGGAGTTATCTTCCGGACAAGAAAACATGACAAAAGTGAATTTTGTTGCCAAGCTTATGACCCTTATCCATGACACATCCTCTTATCAAGCTATTTCCATTTCCGGTAAATGATAATTATTTCACTAGCGTCAGCAGAACTGGAGTTATTTTCCTGACAATAAAATATGACAAAGGGGAAAAACAAAATATTGCTGCCCTTGTGCATGGCATTTTCTCTCATCAGTTTCTTTCCATACATAAAATTTCATTACAATAGCATCAGTAGAACTGGAGTTGTCTTCTTGACAAGAAAATATCACAAAGGGAAATAACTCAAAAACAATGATGTCAGAGTTATGGCCTTTGCAAATGGCACTTCCTCTCATTAGGCTCTTTCCAAATAGGCAATTTCATTTTACCCATTACCCCATAGCCTGTTTCTAGTTTTGAAAATAGGTGGCCACCTATGGCAGGTTGAAAGTAAAGCAGAGTGGGTCTTAATGCACACTTTGCTTTACTTTCAAACTGCTTTAAGCTACCATCTACTAGGATATAGAAACTTATTTCGCATCTTACATTTTCATGACTGTTTAAAGGGGAATTATCTTCTTAAGTGGAGGAATAAATCAAAGGCCTAAAAATGCACATTTATGGGGTAATGGGTTAACAAAGGTCAGTATTTATTGGGGGAAAGGGTTGAATCCTGGACAACAAAAAATGACAAGACATACAGATAACTGTGACAAAACCAATATTAAACATATGTATAAATATGGCATAAGACATAATTACATAACTGTCAGTGGATCACTTCCAGATCCTGTTTCTCTAAGTATGAAGCAGACTGAACAATTTCTAAACTTTAGCAGACAACATGTTCAATTCTGTTGGCCTGATCACTGAGGTCAAATATTATGTAAGAGTACCGTAGCATTTGCAGCTGCTGGGGGCTTACCCTTACCAGACTGAAATGATGTCTGCTAAATACCTACTGTATGTGAAAAATGTACAAATTTTTTTTTTAGAAAATGTTAAGTTGGTAAATGAGTGGCAAATAGTTTGGATCCAGATTAGATGCAGCATTATGTTGCATCTGATCTGGATCCAAACTGTTTGCAAATATTGGCTATTTGCCCATAGTATATTAAGGGTAACTCAGGTAAATACAGTTCTACTTAAATCAAAAATACTGTGAAACCTGCCTAGAGCAGCACTTAAACTGTGCAGGGTGGTGTCAAATGTGACCCTAGGGATTTCATTTTAACAAACTATAGAGGGATCCACCAGGAGATTCTACTGTACAAATATCAAAGCTTAGGGCCTAGTAGTTTTTGGCAAGAAGATTTTTTAAAGTTTTTTGCTTTTTTGCTTTTTCAAGCAGAGTTTGTGCTTTTTTTCCTTTCATTTGAACAACTTCTGTAGAGAAGCATCCAAGGAACATCATGAGCAGTTTGAACTCTCCCTACAAACAAGCGGGTTCAGAGGAGCTGTCGTTTGAAGTAAATGTGAACGGACAGACGGACAGACGTACTACGGACGGTGAGCGGTCACAATAGCTCACCTTGAGCCTTTGGCTCAGGTGAGCTAATAAAACGGGTGAAATTCAAAGGTAAAGCTATTAGGCTTCATTACAAATGATGAGCGATATCAGGGCCTTCAGGCCCTCTTGTATAATTTTGCTGTTGACTAAGACTTCCGACATTTTTTCATCTGCATACAAAATTGGTAGATTATTCTTTACATTGTTGAATTATTCAGGATTTTTCGGATTAAAAGTTGTGACAAGTGGTATTATGTCCTGATTTAGTTTCGCCCGAGTCTTTAATAATGAAGTTGTTGGGATTTTAATAGCCTCTGTTATGCACTTTTGTATTACCGTATTTGGATAGTTTCTTTTCAAAAGTGAGGATGAAATTTCTTTCAGCCAAATGTCTCTAACTTTTTTATCAGATACAATTGTGCAAATTCTCCTCGCAAGATTGTATGGAATGCTTAATTTAGTGTGTTTGGGGTGGCACAATTTGAAATTCAGGTTTTGCTTTGAATCTGTGTCTTTAAAATAAATATCCGTTTCTAAAACGCCTTCTTTTTTTAATAGCAGAATATCTAGGAAAGAGAGTTTATTTTGGTTTATTTCTACTGTAAATTGTATGTCTTTATGTAAACTGTTAAGCATGTTTAGAAATTCAATGAGACTATAGTTTATGTATCGATCCAAATGATGAAACAATCATCCAGAAATCTTTTCCAATTTTTCTTTATGTAGGTTGCAAATTCATTTCCATGTATAGCTTCTATCTTTCTATATAATATCTCTTCCAGATAACCAAGTACTAAAGTGGCATAGGTAGGTGCAAATTTAGTGCCCATTGCTGTGCCCTATACTTGTGTGTAGCATTTATTACTGAAGATAAAATTATTGTTTTCTAAAATGGTTTGAATTGATTTAAGAATAAATTCTTTCGAAAAGCGTCTATGTATTAACTCTGGATGTTTGTCTATCCAGAACTGAATTGCTTCAAGTCCTAGAGTGCGAGAAATATTTGTATAGAGGCTTGTTACATCGAATGACATATGATTTAATATATATATATACTAACAGATGATAGCTTGAAGCAGGCTGGAAGTATAGCAGAATGCACATTAACCCTTTACCCCATAACTTGTTTTTAGTATTGAAAATAGGTGATTGCTTAAAGCAGGTTGAACGTAAAGCAGAATGCGCCCTAAGGCTTTACTTTCAGCCTGCTTTAAGGTACCACCTGCAATTATTAAGAAAATATTCGTTCTGATACATACTCATGACTGTATAGATTGCAATTATTTTCTTTCGTGGAGGATTAAACGGATTGCTCTAAAAGGCTCTTCAACTTGCTTTAAATGGTCACCTGTCTTCAAATCTAGAAACAGGCTATGGGGTAAAAGGGTTAAAACCTCTGTTGTATTGTACTATGAAGGGCTGCACTCAAAGGGTAAATAGCAAAATAGAAGCAATAAGTTTATACAAAATTGTCATTGGTAGCATATGATATTTATTAAATGGCTTAAATAACTCTAACAGAGGTAGTTATGCGGTCAAATTGATGCATTTGAAACTGGATCCTCTGAAAAAATGTGTTCCATTTTTACTTTGGCATGGAAGCAGGCATTTTTCATCAATCAATTTCTCCTTATAACTACTTTTTTCCCAGCTTTACTTAACCCTATGATCCCTAAATAAATGGCTTCTACGTCAAAACTATTCTCAGCTGAAATTCTAACGTATTTCCTTGTATATATCCAGCAATACAATACAGTCCAAGTGACAAACAGTTTGGATGCTGATCTACATCAATTAACCCATTACCCCATAGCCTGTTTCTAGTTTTGAAGACAGATGACCACTTAAAGCAGGTTGAAAGTAAAGCAGAATGTGCCTTAAGGCACATTCTGCTTTACTTTCAGCCTGCTTTAAGCCATTATCTGCTAGAATATAGAAAATATTTCTTATGATTCTTATTTGTAACAGTATAAATTGGAATTATTTTCTTTAGTAAAGGAATAAATTAAAGGCCTAAGTGACTTTATATCTAATACAATTCTAAATTTTGTTCACTGAAGTTACATGCACAGGTCCAGCCATTTTTCTCAGAGAGGGTCCTACTAAGGTCAAGAGAGCAAAAATGTTGGCATAGTTAAAGTTTGATTAAATAGGTCAAAGGTCAAGGTCACATGGTAAAACACACTGGCATGATTTTCAAGGTCTTAACACAAGAAATATGCATACCAAATATGGCAGTCCTTAAGGCGCATTGGTTAAAATGTTATGGACATTTAATTTTTTTTTACAAAAAGTAGGTCAAAGGTCAAGATCAAGGTCAGAAGGGCAAAACTGTTGGCATGGCTAGAAAGGTCTTGACAAAAGGAATTAAGGCACATGCAAAGTATAACAGACCCATGTTTAATAGTGCAAGAATTATAGCCATGGGTAAGGTTCTTGGTTAAAGTTTGATTAAAAAGGTCAACAGTCAAGGTCACATGGTAAAACACATTGGTATGGTTGGAAAAGTAGTAATACAGGTAAGATACAAACCAAATATGGAAGCCTTAGGCGTACTGGATCAAACCTTAAAGATTTTTACAAAAAGTAGGTCAAAGGTCAAGGTCACAAGCGCAAAATAGTTTGATTGGTTGGAAAGGTCTTGACACATACAAGGCAGACCAACTATGAAAGCCATATTTCCAGTAGTGCAAAAGTTATATACAAAAAGACAGACAAACAGGACAAAAAACTATGTACCCCCATATCACAGATTCGGGGGGGGGGGGGGGATGGGGATAAATACATTAACTTTTATGCCAACACACAACAGGTAACTTGGAGATTTGTCATGTTCAAACCTATTCACCACTTACATTGAAAACTAGAAGGGTGTATAGGATTTCCAGAGTGTCTGCACCACCTGTCCCGTCCTCTGGATCTACGTATGGGTAACTATTAGCATTCAAGGAGTCTAGTGTGTCCAATTACTGGGACTAAAAGAGTTCTCTCCCTTTAGTGCTGGGGCCGCATATGGTATAGTCATTCTTGGTAAACAGTATACTCTGATCAGAGGGCTTGAGAATGAGCCCTATGATCAGGGTCTGTACTGTTTGTCATGCCTTTGAATATTCTGGTAATAAATCCTTAGAGAGTCTATGTAAGTTAGTGCAGGAAACAGGTGAATCCATTTGAAAATTCAGCAGTTCCAGGGTAAAACACTTGATATGATTTCATATGACGTTTAGCCATAATGGTAGCAAACAGAACTTTTATAGCGACCCTTACAATGCTCAATTTTCAAAATGGACTTCTGTAAAACAGGTATTTTTCACATCATGAATATTTCGCATAATGCGAATTTGTATTAATTCGCGACATCATGCAATATTTCTAGCAAGTGGTAGCTTAACCCTTTACCTGATAGCAATTAGGCCATATCCGTATATGCCAGGGATGTATAGATAAGCCTTATATGGCCATCTATAGCAGTATCAGTCTGATAAGAGTACACACTCTCACCAATACACCTAATTGGAAATATTGGAAAATTAGTGTGAATTTGACACCTGTCATTGTTAAGCCCTATTAACTGCCTTTCTGCTTCACAATAGCATAATAGTGTAAATGTAAATGTTGTAGACAATTAAATTCTCTTTCTAACGGTATTATTCTTATACAATTTGAACTATGAATAAGTAGAATGTCACTGGGTTAAAACGATACAAGTCGATATATTTCCAATCCTTTTTATTACTGACACTTAGATGTATGGTACCTGTTATTTTCAAGCCCTTATAACTGCTTTTTTGCTTCACCAAATTATAACAGTGTAAATGTAAAGTTTGTAGACAATTAAATGTCCTTTCTAACTGTGTAATTTTCATACAATTTTAAGTTTGAATAAGTTGCATGCAATTGGGTGAAAACGATCAATATATTTTTACTTAAGATTTATGTTACTATGGTAAGTATATATACCGCATGGAGTAACGATTTACCTGCTGTCTACAATAGAATACCATAGAATAGCATTTCAAAACAACTATAATCCAGATAATACGCCGAGTAACTCGGAGTCCGATATTGATCTAATCATTGATACAGCTAAGATTCTCAGTAACTCGGAGTCTGATCTGGATCTAAAAGCATTGATATAGCTCAGATACTTAGTAACTCGGAGTCTGATTTGCATTTTATGAATTAAATATTCCTTTGGTATAAATTCAGACAGTTTGGATCCCGATCACAATGTTGAGTGACTCGGCGTCACAACTGTTTGATATCTATTAGACTTTTTTTTCACGTAAATTCCTACGCAGTCAGTTTGAATTTTGATCAGATACCATGTAGATCGGCACTGCATCAGGATCCAAACTGTTTGACATCTTAGAGAACATTCAATTATTTTGCATTATAGTTTTACAAAAGCGATTTGGATGAAGATGAGACGCCGAGTTGCTCGCCATCTGATCAAGATCTAAACAGCTTTACATTATATGAAGAAATATTCCTTTGGGGAAAAAACCCCGGTAAATTCAAACAGTTTGGATCCCGATCACAATGTTGAGTGACTCGGCGTCGTAACTGTTTGATATCTATTAGAATTTTTTTCACATGGATTCCTACGCAATTAGTTCGAATTTTGATCAGACGCCGTGTAGATCGGCACTGCATCAGGATCCAAACTGTTTGACATCTTAGAACACATTCAATTATTTTCTATTATAGTTTTACAAAAGCGATTGGATGAAGATGAGACGCCGAGTAGCTCGCCATCTGATCAAGATCTAAACAGATTTACATTTTATGAAGAAATATTCCTTTGATATAAATTCAGACAGTTTGGATCCCGATCACAATGTTGAGTGAATCTGCGTCGTAACTGTTTGATACCTATTAGAATTTTTTTCTCACGTGAATTCCTACGCAATCGGTTTGAATCTTGATCAGACACCGTGTAGATCGGCTCTGCATCAGGATCCAAACTGTTTGACACCTTTGCATTATTCAATTTTTACTTTCTTTCTAGTTTTACACACATTTGATGTAGATGAGACGCCGAGTAGCTTGGTTCTCATCAGGATCCAAAATGATTCACAGCTCAGTTTTTCGTTTCATTTTTACAGTTTGGATCAAGATTAGAATCAGAGTTGCAAGATGGGACAGTAAAAATTTGTCAGAGACCTGCAGATGTGATTTGCTTGATTGGTTAATTAGTTGATTGATATTTCTGTCTACCGCCTAGGATTATACTTACTTTTGATGAGCCGACACTTTATTACCCCGCTTCCGGTGTGTCACGCAACGGTCAAGCGGCATCCCCCTGTGATATTTTTGTAGATAGCATGCATGTGGAGCGTGCTCTATGGAATTCCGCGATTCCATTGATTAACTATATTTAGATGTTGACCTCAGGAACAGTTAGAAACTTCTGCATATTTCATAAGTTGACATAGATCGTACTTTCCGAAAACTGACGAGTAGTGTGTGCAGTATCATATGCACGTCTTACGGAGATCACCGATCAACAACAGGTCACAACTTATGACCTAAGCCTCGTTTTATGAAATTATTTGTGTAGCAACCCTATAATTAGATTTGGGATTTCGTAAGATATTTGAACACACTTTAAATGTGTAGACACCCGGACAGTAAAATTTCAGTAGAAGAATGAGATTTTAGCCGCTAAATAGAGGACTCGCTCTAACCCGCTCTCATCAGGTAATTGATAACCCGCGGAAAGCCGCGCTTATCAGGGAATAGATAAAGTCGCGCTTTTACGGGCTCATAAGGTAATAATGAAACACGCGCTGACACGCGCGCATAAGGGAAAGGGTTAAAGCAGGCTGAAAGTGAAGGCACATTCTGCTTTACTTTCAACCTGCTTTAAGAAGTCACCTTTTTCAAAACTAAAGAAGCCAGGCAACACATTCGCGAATTAACGCGTAAATCATATTCTCGCGAATAAAACTGGGTTTACAGTATTCAATTTTCTGATAAAATAACAGATTATGTTTAACTCTTGAGAATTTTTCCCAAAATATCTAAATGTACAATAAACCCTTTTAAGTTGTCCTTCACTGCAAACAAGATATAGGGTAATAATTTAACTCTTCTCCTTCTATAAGTGTATATTGACGTTTTTTGAAGACAATGTAGATCCAGATCAGACAACTACTGCAGGAATTGTCTGACCAGGTTCTGTACTGATTCCTAATAGGAACCATCTGACATGAGTCTGTCCTCTTTTCTGGAGAAAATTTTTCCTCATTTTCATAGCCAATAAAATACAGCATTCCCTCTCAACAACGACATCCAATGGGAGAGAGCGATTATGTACGTTGTTCCGAAGGAGTCGTTATAGGGAGGGAAATAAAGCTTACATTTACAAACAGCTTGAATCCAGATCAGACCCCGTGTAACGCGACATCTGATCTGGATTCAAACTGTTTGTCACTCGTCATTAAGTTTTTTTCTGTCAAAATGTTCAATATGTGACTTTGAGAAAAACAGATAAACATGACAATTTTAAGGTACTTCGCATATGCGCGTAGTTTCCATACGATTGTTATGAAACTTTTCATGAAGAATGATAATAGCCTAAGAAACAATGTGTGTAAATATAGGCAAAATTTATCGTGTGGTTTGTCTTTAAGGTCTTTTTTCTGACAAAAACCTAGAATTTTGATGATTTTATTTTTCTTAAAAATGAATAAAGCTAATGACTATAATTCTCGCCCAATAAGTAGTCCATAACATTCATTACAAGAAAAGCTTAAAACATTTGGAATAAAGGTGTTCAGAAAGATGTTATCAGCTATTTAAATTTTGCAAAATGCTAAAAAATTGAATTACAAAAAACTGACTCATTCAATGTATATTTGTTTTCATTTTATTCAAATATATGGTTGATGAACTAGTCAGTCTGAAAAAATTAGAAAATATTACAGTCAGGATTTGTTGTAATAACATATTTTCTTATTAAAATGTGGGATATTTGTTGTTTAGATACAGTTACCTACCTTAGAATTAAAACTTTGTCATTAAAATGCATTATTAGTTATTCATGGACTTGCATACAAGGTTTATTATATTGTTTTAACATAATTATAATGGGCAATATCGATCTTGAAAAGGTTAGCGTATTGATAAGCTTCAATGTGTGGCTTTATAGTTCGATCAAATCGTTTACATGTATACCGATTTAATTGACTTGTAAGTCATTAAACGAAAACGTACAGGTTAGTGGACCGTAAACATCACTAGTTCTAATCAACGAAGACTAAACATAACATGTCTCTTGATTACTGCGTTATGGATTGACAAGTCAATAAATCGGACACTAAAAAAAATATTTGGATCGGATGGGTCTCGAACCTATGACCTTTTGATTGCTAGTCAACCACTATACTAACTGCGCTATGAAGGATTATACTAATTCGTATCAACATTTCCTTTATATACATTTTCTAGTATAAACACATACGAAAACAGTCTGTGTCGTCAAGACGCATATCCGCTCGCCCGCAAGACCGACTTCCGGTAGCCAAAGGCCTTAAGCAGACGATAACACAGCCATGCAAAGGTTGGACATAATTGTCCTGTTTAAGGAATTGCGGCAATGGTTGCTGTAAGGACGGAGTTGTTGTTGGGAGGGCTGTTGTAGAGAGGGAACACTGTAGCTCATATGACTGACGTTCATAGTGGGTGAAATTTTATATAACACTATTGAGTGGGAGAAAGGTTAAGTCGATCCCAAACAGTCCATGACTGCCATGAGTTCACTAAGGATGGCCATCGATTGCGAGTTGGCTACCGGTCTGAAATATAGTGGAGAAAATGTAATTCTTCCGTTCAAACGCAAACTTATTGCAATGAAGTATAGAAAATTACAACTTAAAACATTAGTTCAAAGTAAAGCAGAAGGCTCACTTTAACCCTTTGAACCCTAGTCCCGCATATAGGCATCCTTTTCAAACAGTATACATGGGAAAAGTGCACTTGTCCTATGCAAACAGTGAATATAGGTCGTTTGCAGTTAAAAAAAACACGATAAATTTCAAATATCTCAATAACAAGACAACGGAGATAAATGGAATTTTTCATAGATTTATGATATACCTATACCAACTCTGACAAAAAACCAACATGAATAGGATCCGAATCATGTGCCACTTATACGAAAGTGTTATCAACAAAACGCAAAATAACTAAATGTGATAAATAGCAGAAGAGAAATATTCATACCAGACGATCTACACCAACTTACCATTATCAAATTTTCAACAGAATGTTTCCAGAGCAGTTAGAACATTTTTATTATTTTATCGTTTAAAGGAAACGTAACGTAAACGTACTGCAATACAACTCGAACATTGATACATGTTAAGATCTAAATAAGGGGAGTAATTCCAAAAATAAAATCTTAATTTCTGAATTAAGCCCTGTGGTGTGACTACTCATTAGAACAGTCTCTTCGAGACGATTCTAATGAGTAGTAACACCATAGGATTTGGTGCTGAAATGGGTGAGAAAATGTTGGACTTGTTCAATTTTCTCTCTCTTATCTGGAGCTCTGTAATTATGTAGAATTGTTAAAATCTTGATTTGAAAAGTAATTTCAATTCTCTTTATTCCTGGTGAAGAGTTCGTGGATTTAGACAAGTACAGTAAAACTCGGTTATAACGAATTCCAAGGGACTTGAGGATTTACTTCGCTCTAAACATTATTCGCTATATTGATAGTACGAAATTCGTTATAAGTTATCATCCTGGTTTGCGACTGAACTTTATATTCAGTGCCATATTGAAATACGTCGCCATAATACATGTACGCGGTCACATTCTATATTCATACACTGGTTATTATTTACCTTGACTAGAAATCTACCATTTAATCTTGGAATGCAATTCACGATCTATGTCACATCTTCAAGCGAAAAAAAGGAAAAGAAAAATATGCAGCGATAACGCTATTTGTTAGCGCATATGCCGTGTATTCTCTTAAACTTCCATGATACCAAACACGTAAATACACTAGTGTGTACAGTTTGATTAACACGCGAGCCATCATATGCTCATTTTACTTGAGTTGTTATAAATATTCCGTGATAATATTACCGACCTCTAATTTTTAAATCATTGAGATTCCGTTTAGTTAAATCTTCTGCTTCACCGGCTGAGAGTTATCATGTTTTTATTTATTCTTTTAAACATCCAATCAAACAAGTCGAAATAATCAGACCCGGTTATGTAAATGACACGACAATAGGATTACTTCATCTTTTTCGTCTACACGTAGGAAATGGACAAGATATGGGGCCAGTTACTTACGCATATCTATAATTCGACACGGACAAAAATAAACGTTTACACGAGAACTGCATAGTGACAACACGTACAGTGAAGCGCACATTATGCTTCCAGGACTAATGGAGTTAACAAAGCATTTAGATTATATCGTAATTACGGATCAATTCACAAGTCATCCAGATCTTATTGTGTGTTTTAACACCTATGCGTCACGGTGTTTATCGCGAAAATTACATAGGTGACTGAAGACTGAAGCAAGATGAGACTTCGCTTTAACGAAGGTATTTTACACTGTTTTGTGAATAAAGGTACTTGAAAATCAGTTCGCCATAAACGAGAATTCGCTATAACCGAATTCGTACTAAACATGTTAGTCAACATAGAATTAATGCAGAGCTCGGCCGGGGAACGAAAATAAATTCGCTATAAGCCGAAATTCGCTGTATCAGAGTTCGTTATAAAAAAGTTTTACTGTATAGTTAAAATGTAATGGATTATGGGGCCTCACAATTAATTTTGTACAACTAAACAACCAATATCAGCACGGGATTCACCTTTCAGACAGACGCAACTTGCACGGGATTTTACCTGGGGATATTCTCCAATATAAACAAACGTAATCAAGGTAAAAGCCAATAACACCCCACGTAATTGACCATTTTCAGCGACACAAAATTTATATAAAACAAAGAAGAAAAGTTTTTAGTCAGACAATCAAAAATTCTGAATTTCTTTGTCAGAGTTGGTATAGGCACATCATAAGTGTATGCAAAATTTAATTTAAATACGTCCATTAGTTTTAAAATTATTTAAGATTTATCGTGTTTTTTTGAACTGCAAACGACCTATACCCAGATCAGAGGGCTCCTTACGGAGCCCTCTGATCTGGGTCTTCACTGTTTGTAATAATGCAAAACATTCACAAAGACAACCCTTAAAAGTCAGAAATGGACTGGAAACTGGGATTGTCCATTTGAAGTTTTAGGGAGGAAAGAGTTAAGCATCCATATACTAGGATGCAGGAAACTTTTTCTATGGCTGATCGAGTCTATAGGGACATGATGAAAGCATGAAAAGCCATTTCTATGAGGTAAAGGCATAAAAAATAGATAGCTGTTCCTCGGAACAGGTGTGTCACCTGCCAGCAAGCATCAGTCGAATATTCTCTTTCAATAAAAGAAATTTCATTTCAAAATCTTCAGTAAAACAGACAAAATCTGCATTAAAAGGAAATGTTGAAAAGGGGAATAACTCTCACAATATTGATGCAAGAGTTATAACCCTTGTGCAATACACTTCCACTTGTCAAGCTCTTTCCATAAAAGAAGTTTCATTTTAAAAACTTCAGTAGACCAGGAGTTATGAAGAGTGGCGCAAAAAGCATGATGGACAGACAGACGGACGAATGTCCATAAATTTGGACACTAGTTGTCGGGTTTTTCTGTTGTTCTCCATACCCAACAATAACACAAAAATCCCCAATAACACACACGGAATGAATAGAATTTACTGTTATCTATTGTTCTCCATACCCAAAAAGTGACCTTTCGTGCACTCGGTCGGACGGACGCCAGAAAAATGATTCCTAAGTGTCACCTCTGCCTACAGCAGGTGACACAAAAGTGCTTGTATGAGGAACAGGTATTTAAAAGGCATGAAAATGTGGTTCTATGGGGAAGGGTTAATTGTTTTGTTCAAGGCGGTGTTATAAAGGAACTCATTTAGTTTTTTCATTTGTGTAACAGATGGAAATGTTCATGCTAAATCTATTTCTCATGACCAAACAATGATAGACATCTTCGAAACCTTTTAGTGGACAAAAACAGAATATGTTACATCAGCAGGGCTCCAGATAAGAGGTAGTTATTTCAACAAATCAAACATTTTATCACTCATTTCAGCACCAAATCCTATGGTGTTACTACTCATTAGAATCATCTCGAAGAGATGATTCTAATGAGTAGTGACACCATAGGGTTTAATTCAGAAATTAAGATTTTAAGTTTTGAAAAACTACCCTTATCTGTTGCTCTGCATCAGCAGTCATATAGTTGACATTATGATCAGTATCATCTCTGCTCACTAGAAAAGCAATGTGATTTGTAGGCATGTGGCTGCTAAATTTATGCAGAACAAAAACATAATTATGCAGACAAATTTCTAACTGTCATAAAGAGACTGAAAACCAAATGGCTCTAATATTGGAACATTCTGACCCTGAATTTAAAAGAAATTTTGAAAAATTCTAACTTTAGAACAACAGCAGGCGACAATTGTTGCAGACGAAAAAAATTACCCAGCATGCAAAGAGTTAAAGCATCAATATATGGTGACAGGAGGCGAAGGGTTACCACTTGAGCTGTATCTGTCTCAATATGGGCAGTAGTACATCATCTTCAAGTTTATCATCGTGTGTGCTCCCAAACCCATAATGGCTCTTAAAGCAGATAGAAATATCAAATAAATCCTCCCAAAAGCTAATTTCTAGATAATTTGAGCACAGAAGTAATCTTGCTATTTTGTCAGGCGAGAAATATAGGCCATCAAGTGTTCAGTGAACGTGATGTGAACCATTTATGTGTAAAATTCAAAATTTGTTTTCATACAGAAGGGAAGATGTAATTTTTCCCAATACATTGCTCCCTCTCTACAACAGCCCTCCCAACAACGACTCCCTCCTTACAACGACCCTTGTCGCAGTTCCCTAAACAGTACAATTATTTCTACCGTTTTAACATTGCAATATCGTCTGCTTAAAATTGTCGTCTGCTGTTTTTCTCAAAGTTACACTATGGACATTTTGACATAACTTTTTTTAATGACTAATGACAAATAGCTTGAATCCAGATCAGACGCCGCTTTATGGGGCATCTGATCTGGATTCAAACTGTTTGCAAATGTAAAGCAATTTCCCTCCCTATAACGACTCCCTTCGAACAATGCACACACTTTTTGTCTCCCGTTGGGTGTCGTTATAAATAGGGAGCGCTCAGGCACTGTATACACATTTGTATTAAAACTAGAAGGGTGTTCCTCTGAACACAAGTGTCACCTGCCAGCATTAGCATCAGTCAAACAAGAGTTATAGCCAAAATGAAAAGCTTCAACTAGTATAGCAGAAATTAGCTGCCTTAACCCATTACCCCATAAATACGCCTTTTTACGCCTTTCATTTATTCTTCCTCTGAAGAAAAGAGATCAAATATATACAGCTATGAATTTGTATTATAAGAAATATGTTCTGTATTCTAGCAGATAAAAGCTTACAGCAGGTTGAAAGTAAAGCAGAATGTGCCTTAGGGCGCATTCTGCTTTACTTTCAACCTGCTATAAGACTAGTGGTCTCGTATCTTCAATACTAGAAACAGGCTATGGCGTAATGGGTTAACCCTTTGAACCCAAGTCCCGCATATAGGCGTATTTTCAAACAGTGTACATGTGAATAGTACACTTGTCCTGTGCAAACAGTGAAGGCCCAGATCAGAGGGCTCCGAAAGGAGCCCTCTGATCAGGGTCTTCACTGTTTGTAAGTAATGCCAAAATTTACAAAAACAGCTCTTAAAAGCCAGAAATGAACTAGACAAAAATCGAAACTGGAATTGTCCATTTAAAGTTTCAGGGAGGAAAGAGTTAAAAGAAAGTGTAGAAAAGGGGGATGTACACTTATACTATTGATGCAAGAGTTAAAATCCTGTCACACCTTACGGAATTGCATTAATGAATTTCAAATCCATTTGTCTCCTTTGTATTTTTTTCCACTTAACCCATTACCGAATAAAAATGCCTTTAATTTATTCCTCCATTGAAATTTTTTTTTTCTCCCATTTACACAATCATTATCAAGGCCCTAGACTGTTTGTCACTCACTCAGATTATATCCCTTACTAATCATAGATACCCGATACCCATATTTACCCATTTAAGTTTATTCATACCCATAAATATGTTTCATAAGAAATATTTTCTATATTCTAGCAGATGGAAGCTTAAAGCCGGCTGAAATTAAAGCAGAATGTGCCTTAAGGCACATTCTGCTTTACTTTCAACCTGCTTTCAGTGATCACATATCGAGGGTTGCCCGCTAAACTGTCGTAACTACATTTCAGCAATTTTTACAGGAACAACAAAAAACAACATTATTTTAATTTAAATGAAATTTAACACAAACCTTTCAGAGCTACTGCTTAAAATATCATTCAAAATAGTTCAGAGTGATTAAATAAGTTGTAAATTTTATATTTAATGAGATACTTGATAACTGTTGACTTACGACAGTTTAGCGCTATATTTGGCTGAAGTCTTGGGAATTTTTCCCTGCTAAACTGTCGTAACTTGAGTTACGACAGTTTAGCAGGGAAATATTAAACTTACAACACACATAATTTTAAAAATTATATGTGATAGAGACTTTATATTTGACATGCTTACTCTATAAATAAGACCCTCTGCAGAGTTCAACTTAAATTAATGTCATGTCAAGGTCAAAGGTCATATTTAGTGATCCAATAGGCTGTTTTAGAGAATTATCCAGACTTTGACGCTTTATTTACTGGTAAATGACTTGTGAAAGAACCTTCATATTTGTAATGCATTCTAACTAATGAAGTCTTTGGTGCATCATGCAACATCTAGTCATGTCAGTTGAAGGTCAAGGGTCATACTCAGAGGTCACATAGGCCATATTTTTATCAAGAAGTCAAATGGACTGATTTTTGAGAATCATCCATACTGTGACATTTTATCTTTCATCATACATAATATGGCTTGTTGAATCTAACCTTCATATTTGCATTGCTTATCATAGAAATAAGACATTATGCAGACTACAACTTTCAACTAGGTCAGGTCAAAGGTCATATTGAGATGCCAAATAGGCTGTTTTAGAGAATTATCCAGACTAACACGTTTTATCTATATAACTCCTATGACTAGTGAAAAGAACCCCCATATTTGCAATTCATTCTCCACTTATGAAGCCTAAATTGTATATTATGCAACATCTTGCCATACCTGTAATGGTCAAGGGAAATAATTTAGAGGTCAAGATAGCTGGTTTTTGTAGATGGACATGATTAATTATGATCAATATGTTTGAAGTAGATTTTACCGTTTCTTCTAGGGTCAACACAACTGACTACAATGCTTTGATACTTATACAGGTTGTTGCCTTGGACCACTACCAATCCACCCATGTTACCTAACCTTGATTTTGATATGATTTGTTTGTACATGTATAAAGATATGATGAACCACAGAAAAAATATCTGTCAAATGTCTGTAGCTCATATTCTCATGTAAGATCATATATCTTAAATAATCATACTGATGTATAGAGATATTGAGCATTAGCATTTTATTTTTCCCAGACATGAAGATGTCACAGACAACCTTAAGTATCAGCTTGTTTTCTAATCAGATAAGTGTTGACATATTTTCTTATTTGAAAATAGTCCTAAATATTGTGAACAACTGTAGGCTACTGGATATACTGAAAAAGCTAAATAGTATTTTCATTATAATGGATGCCTGATTAAAGAATAAAACATTTATTCCTGTTGACCTATTTATCAGTCATGTCCTAGTATATCATATTCAGAGAGCCTATGTACATTTTGATATCAGAAACTATCAATATCATTCATTGAAAGAGTGACAAACTTGGAAATATACATGTATAGTCTTACATATCAAACTTTCTTCGAATATCATGTTTGTCTTTTCATTTACAATAAATCAATTGTGAACGTTCAACTACATTATGTGTGTCACTGGTCATTTTGATTTTAGCTCAGTATTTTGCTGATAAGTGTGCAAGGCATGATTCAAGTTATGAATTCATAAGAATGAAATAAAATGTTTTTCTATATTAAGCAATCATCAATATCATTATCAAAATCATCACCAATACAACTAAAATTCAATATGTTAAAAATAATATTCCTATTAAACAAATGTTTTGCTCTTACACAGAAACACTGCATGAATAGTACTTTGAATTTCATATTTTAAGAACATTTTTTATCTTAGTGATTAAATAACACGGACTCTCTTATTTTATGTATGACAAAATTGGAGAAAAAACCAAATGCAACAAAATTGTCCCAATGAAACAATGTGTCTGCTACAGATGTTGTGTCTGCTGAGCATGACTTCAATAAGGCTATGACATGTTATGAATGGAAATTTGTTTGGAAATACATTTTGTTTTGACTATCCACATGTATTTTATTAGAGAAGAAAATTACCCAAACCAAAATAGCAAGCTTATTTTTAAGGTTGCGACAAGGTTGTCGCAACCTTGCGAATTATGGTTGCGCATGCTTAGATTTGGAACCTTTGCGCAAGCTTGTACAAGCTCAGATTGCAAGCTTGCGCAAGCATGTTACTATCAAGTACTTGCAAGCTTGCGCCAGCTAGTGCAAGCTTGCGCAAACTAAATGGTTGCGCATGCTTAGATTTGGAACCTTTGCGCGAGCTAGTACAAGCTAGCGCAAGCATGTTCCTATCAAACACTTGCAAGCTTGCGCAAGCTAATGCAAACTTAATCTGCGAGCTAGAGCTAAAACATGGAATACTGAAAGTCAAGAAAATATTTAAAATTTGTCACATTGAATGTCACATTTATTGTCATAAATAACAATTAACCCCATAATTATGTATTTTTACACCTTTAGTTCATTTCTCGACTGAAAAAAATTGTTTTAATTCAAACAATTTTCAATATGTATGATAAGTATTTTCTATATTTTAGAAGCTGGTAGGCTAAAAGTAGACTGAAAGTATAGCAGAATGGGCCTTAAGGAACATTCTGCTTTACTTACAACCTGCTTTAAGTCAGGTCACTAGTTATCAAAATAAGAAACAGGCTATGGGGTAATGGATTCAATAAAGTTGTCATTTTTAGTTTCATTATTCCTTTACTCCATATAGCTTGTTCCTTCATTTTGAAACCAGGTGACACATACTTAAAGCAGGTTGAAAGTATAGCAGAATGCGCCTTAAGACACATTCTGCTTTACTGTCAGCATGCTTTAAGCTACATTCTGCTAGAATAAATAAGAGTATTTATTCTGACACATATTCACAACTCTATAAATTGGAGCTAATGGAGGACTAAATCTATTATCAAATGCGTTAAAATGTGTACCGGTACCTATTGAGTAAAGGGTTATCATTATAAAAACAAACTAGTGCAGGGAGTATCTCGATCAAAGATCAGAGAGCTATACTGTAAGCTTTCATTGACATTGCATGTAGATCTACTTTTTGTAATGAAAAATTACATAGTTTGGCTATTCCATGTTCATTAGGCCCAATTGGCATTTGAACTTTATCAAATATTCAATAAAGCGGCATATCTATTCCTCTGTAAATCTGTTGACGAGAACATTGCCAATGGGTGCTGAATGCTTATGTGTCCCTTTCGATCATTAAAAACTGTCCCTTTTGATCATGAAAAACTATTTTATCTTTCAATCCAATTGTCAAAACAAAGGCAATCTTAGGATCATATGTCACATTGTTATTATGTCCTGTATGTGATCGGTACTCCACTCAAATACAATATAAATTAATCAAATGTAGAAACTTTTCCAATGAATGGGAATGTCTACTCTGTTGTGGCAACATTTAACTTGCTGTCTGTTATTGGCTCCTTTAATTCGCTGTCTGCTGTGGGCTCCATCCCTCTCAGCCTGGCATATTCAGTAACATCATCATTCTGCAATAAATAAATAAAAAAAAATCCATAATCATGTGCCATTAATGGTGTTGATTTTAAAACTTTTCTTTAAAGATAACAAGGTTCAAGTGAGTACAATGTAACGGTATGGCAGAATAAGTAACTAAAGTTTCCTGTAATGAAAGAGCCCTTCTCATTGTTTGAAAGGAAAACGTAATTTGCTTCATGTCAGATATTTTAACTAAATGTAGAGTGACGATGAATCATGATATTGCCATGACGGTAGTCTGGAGTTGAGAACTCAAGAATGCCATTGACAAAAAATTTATGGACATAATGGGGTTTCAATGACTCACTCTATTAACCCCTAGGCTGTACTTAATGGTGTGGCTATATAAAAGGTATAACAGGAGAACTTAAACTACAATGTATAGTCTGTGACCCATTTACCAATGGTCTTAAGGAAACTGATCTCAAAATCATTTAAAAACTATTTTCAATTTGATAAACTGGTTACTTTACATAGTGTATCATATCATTTACATAATTAAAACATTAAAATATGAGATGCGTAACAATTTGTTTACTTATTACCACTACCAATGTATCTATATAACGAACTTAAATTTCCCCAATAGGCATTATTATAGTGACAGTAACTTCTCCACATTTAGTAAGAAATATACAGTATGTGAACTCGATGACTTGAATAATATTACAGTATCTAGACTATGTCAATAACAAATGTGAGAAAAAAGCGTTGGGCCTAAAACAAAACCCTGAGGAACACCAGATAACCATGTGTGCAGAATAATCACTCAAACAAGGTAATCTTTCTCCCACATTAAGGACAGCAAAAAAAGTGTATGCACTTTCAAATGTAGAAAAATTATAGCCTACATGTACTATCTTTACTTTTCATTAAAATCTTTACGGAAATGTTGCACTTGTTAAAGTGATTGCAAAAATATGATTTGAAATTTAAAACAAATAAATACAGAAAGACGTTACTAATCATTGTCATATTTTCTCCCATGTGAATGGTAGGAATGATGTTTTAAAATATCAAGTGTGTGCTCCTCTGCCATGATATGCACCCCAATTTATTTGGAAGTTAAATTTCACCAAAAGAAACATTCATAGTGACTTGAGCTGGGTGGGTTATGCTCAGAGCATATTATAGTCAAAGGGTACCATTGCATTTATAAGTGTACCATTTATGGTCGAAGTGTACCTCATATAGGATATAAAAGGGAAAATTTCAATACGGTATAAGTGATTATTGGTGGCAATTCCTATAATCAATGTGAAAACATGATTTACCTGTACAAATATGTTATTAAGCAACTAGAAGTAGTTTTTATGCTGATCATATATGCATACAGTTACTCGCCAATGTTTTAAGTTAGAACTACATGTACTCAGTCGTACCTTAGAGATTCCAGAAATACATTTATTTCACACCTACATGACTGTAAAACATGATCAACCTGTAAAAATATTTTATTGAGCAGCTAGAACAACTTTTGATATTGTACTTTGTAAGGCAGTGTCAGGTCAGGATCCACAATGGTTGACCGTTGACACTTTTTTTAATCGTCTGAGAACAGTCGACAATTGTTTACAGAATTATTTAGATTAATTTTCGAACAGTTTTGATAATGATCATGTGCCACGTGACGATTACCTTTTCACAGGTGCAAGATTTATTTTCAAGCAGTTTGGATTCTGATCAGAAGCTGCATAAGGCGGCTTCTGGTCAGGATGGACAATGGCTGACACTAATTTCAAGATTACTTTATGGCAAATTAGCCAAATTTGTTCCTAATCACTAAATGTTTATGCTAGATAAAGTGGTGTCTTGGTGAAACTATCCAGGTGTATGGTAAAAAAACAAATATCAAAATTTACACGTATATAATAATGTGCGAAAAACAATCAATTATCACCTAATACCCAATTGAAAATGTTCCCCATAAATCTGTATGTGTTAAATTGCTCTTGGACCAAAAATGGTACGCTTTGACCATAACCCCTGGAGTTCTAATCCTTACCGTTTGATGCTTTGGTCACAAATCAGTGGATGACTGGATGTAAAGCATGACTGTGTTCTACCAACCAAGACAACCATCCAACATAAAAGTTCAACATCATCATGGTTTGTTTTCTTCATTTCTTGTCCTGGCTCCACCATTTACATATTTTCTGAAAATATATTGATTTAAATTAGTGAATACTGGGTCCATGGAATTTTATAAAGCATCAAGTATGTTGAGATGTCCTTAAAGTAAAAATGTGTGAGTATATGTAACTCAAAAAACTCTTTGACAATATAGGATCCTTTGCAAATTTAATAAGTATTTTGATGGGTACTCTCACTCTCTGGGAAAGGTGGGTGGGGGATACATTTGAATAAATTATTTGTACAACATAGATTACGAAATTGCCAAAACAATGTGGCATTCTAGTGAATTGGATGTTCACAAAATTCGCTAAAGAAAGAATTTCAGTGGTGATTAAATAAACTATATAAAGAATCATATTTTCTAATACGTTATTGTGACTTTGAATTGATCAGTACGAAATAGACATGTGCCGAAACTGACATGGTCCGAAACATCAATGACGGAAATCGACGCTGTAGACATCACATCAACAACTACGAAATTCGACATGCGTTTTTCGCACGTTGTCGACATTATTTTATAACAATATAATCTGTTAACTTATTCTTTCGACGTTTGACGTCTTTATCACAAAAAAGCTGATCGATTCACATGCCCTTTTCATAAAAAACCGTGGGGGAACAGTGACTTCGTGAGTAGAGATATTTCCTTTGTTTGTAAGAATGATTGATATTTCAAATACATAAACGTTATTTTCGGGTTCTTACCAAAGTAAATTATCAAGATATGTCGTAGATTCGGGAACTCGGCAGTTTTTATTGGCGAAATCTTTCTTCGTTTCTCGACCGTTGGAATTCTCCATTTGAAAAGATCGTCCGCGCACCTGCTGTTTTTGTTGCACATTTGGAATACTCTGATAGGACCGTGATAGAAAAATAGTCCAAAACAGAGCGAAAAGATGTCCGATAACAAGTTTGTTTTTTTAAAAAGATACTCGTCGACCGGCTTTGTTCTAGATTTATAAATTTATAGATAAAAGAGAACAGCTTATTGTTACAGAAGATCTACTTACTTATTCAGCGTAATTTCAAATGTCAACATAGTCTTTACCACTTGATAAGTACTGTTTAAAAATACAATCAGTATGCACCTAGTGCAAGCAGGAACGTATATAGAAACTGCATGGTACAAGATAAGTCAGCTCCTGCAAGGTCTTTCTAAAAATCATACAAAATCAATAACACCCCCACCCCAACATTTATATGGGAAGATAACTCCAATTGCTAATGCTAGTGAAATGACAATTATAATATGGAAATATCTTGATGAGAGGAAGTGTCATTTACAAGGGCTATAACCCTGGCATCATTTTTAATACCCCTTTGTAATAATTGTTAGTCTGAAAAATAATTTCAGTTCTGCTGAAGTTAATGAAGTTAAATTTCATATATGGAAAGAGACTATTGAGAAAGTGGGACAATTTAACATGGGCCACAACTCTGGCATCAGATTTTTTAAAGTTAATGGGGCCCTACCGATATACAGAGTTACCCCGCATGGAAAGTGTGATAAGAGTAGCGCCCCCTGAATGAGCGGTTGTTTCCGGTTCAATAGTGAAGTACACATAGTATCGAAAATCCATTATCCTCAAACACGAATTTGAGGAGATCGTCTGCTTGTTAGTGTAGAGCTTATATTATATACAGTAGAACCTGGCTATACATTATTGAAAGCGCAATCTCTCATATTGTTCAAAAATAGAATTAAGACATGCATTTACTTTACCTACAATAAAACTTACAAAAACTTCCATAGATATACCTTCTATGCATATCATTTATTCATATGTTTATTAAAATAAGTCATCAATCTGCACCTCAATAAATATGTTATACCTCCCAGCAGATGATAGCTTAAAGCAGAATGTACCTTAACCTGCCTTAAGGGGTCACCTATCTTCAAAACTAATACCATCTATTGGGTAAAGGGTTAAACCCCGTTACACGGATGTGTCATAGCACATTCTGGTTGCTGTTAATCAACCATAAACCCTACCCGCTATGAATACCTATCATTTAATTTATTACTTTAGCTGATTAAATAAGGCACAGTACCGTAGGAATGATCAATTATGCTAATAGCATGATAAGGGTTAATATTGTAAAAAAAAATACTGCCTACTTTCTTGATAAAAGTTTAGAACATGATATCAATTTTGACTTAAAACATATATGAGTGTGAAACAGTTCTACCCCTGATCAGCCTGTTAGTATATATGCTGCATCTTATCTGGTTCCAAACTTTTTATAAATGATAGTGTTTTAAGCCTATTATAATTAGTGAACTGGTAAAAGATCAACAGAAATAAAGTTTTAATCTACTGAAACGATCGAATACATGCTTTACTTTCAAAAGAGTACACTTTTAATGATAGGAGAGGGGTTCTAAAGTATTTATGTTGTTAAAACGGTATGTATTTCCTATTAACCCTTTAAATACGCCTTTGGTTTATGCCTCCGTTGAAGGAAAGAGTTCTAATTCAAAGTTTTTATTAGCATGAATGTGCAACATTAAAAACATTGAATATCCTAGCAGATGGTAGCTTAAAGCAAGCTGAAAGTAAAGTAGCATGTACTTTTCAATCTACCTTTAATGGACACCTGTCTTTCCAGGTAGGAACAGGCGATCGGGTAATGGGTTTACCCATTACCTAAACCAATTACCCCACAACCCGTGTTAAGTATTGAATATAGGTCACCTCTTAAAGCAGGTTGAAAGTAAAACATAATGCGCCTTAAGGTGCACCCTGCTTTACTTTAATCCTGCTTTAAGGCACCACCCACTACGACATAAAATATCACCTATGTTTCATAATTATGACTGCTTAGTGCATGAAGAGGATTTAGTTGCTTATGAAGGTGGAATTCATTAAAGGAGTAAAAGGCATAATGATGGGGGTAATGGGTTAAGCTTTTGCACATGAAGGAGTGCATGGTATAGGAGATTAAAATTTATTCCCCACATGAATAACAATGTGGATCCTCTATATAAAAAATAAATAGTTTGGTGTGTTTTGATTCCAGCCTGTGTACCCAAGACTTAAGCTTCCGTTTTATGGCTTGTCATAGCAGAGATGACTCTTACATGTATGGGACAGCAGCTGCACCCCAGTGGGGGGGGGGGGGGGGGGGGGGGGGGGGGGGGGGGGGGGGGGGGGGTCAGTATACAATTCGATTTCTAGCTAATTGGTTACTTCCTGTTGTTAGTTGTGATGATGCTTTGCGCTTTATGGCCCCTGGGCAGAAGCCTTGAGAGGTGAAATCCATGTGCGCTATGAGCATGACAGGCTGAACTATTTCTATGAAATTTCTGTCAACTAAAATCTGATGGTATATAATAAACAAACAAAATATACATTTTTGAAGAAACTGTTTACCATTCAACATATTTTAAAAGATCAGTTTAACCCTTTGCCTAATGAATATTCATGTCATTATTAATAACTGAATAATACAAAGTTTATGTTTAATACCGGTAATGTCTTAATAAATATCCCCTTTTTCACCTGTAATAGGCAGCATTTATAGACCTATAATGTCATTTAAGAACCAGAGAGGACAGTCATTGATTATAGAGACTGTTCCTATATAGTAACCATCTGATCAGGATCTACTTTTAATCCATGTTAACATTCTTTTACCGAGGTGAAAACCCGTGTCTGTTAAGTATGTTAAAAGTCAGCTTCTTTGTTATATAGAAAAAGTATGATCAGTGCTACTTTCGGTTTGCTAAAAACGATGAAATAAATGACCGTCGCATTTGACATTAAACAAAATTAATACATTAAAATACATAGGGATAAACGGGAGCTTGACTGCATATAGATATAGGTATCAAACTAATAAACCGCATTCGATCTATTCTTTTCCGAATCGTTTATGACCGTTATCGACACCGTCTCAATACCGGAAACAACCTTATCCTTATCAGGGGAGTTAACTCGTGATGAAAATTGGGATAACTCTGTAATGCGGTAGGGCCCCATTATTACCCTTTGTCATATGTTCTTGCCCAAAAGATAACTCCAGTTCTACTGATGCTAGTGAAATGATTTATCATACATGTAAAGAACTTGATGAGAGAGAGTTTGCTTTGTACAAGGGCCATTATTTGAACTCTGTCATCAATATTTTTGGAATTTTTCCCTTTGTTTTATTTTCTTGTCTTTAAGATTACTCCAGTTTAACTGATGCTAGTGAAATGAAACTTCATATATGGAAATAACTTAAAGAGATTAAGTGCCTTTTACAGGGTCCATAACTCTGACATTGATATTTTCGGAGTTATTCCCCTTTGTTAAATTTGTCCAAACAACCTTCCTCATTTGTACATATATGACTTCTTTGTTATATGGCGATAATTTTGAATCCACGAACACCCTGATTTTGTTAAATAATGAAAAAGATACAATTTTTTAAAACTTTTTCCATGTTTTGGACTTAGACTTTTTTCAAGCAAATGAGAATAATGAAACTACATTTAAGTTCTTATATATAGTGTGGATATTAGATTGCGAAAACCGCAAGCTTGCGCATGCATGCAACTATCTCGCTAGCTTGCGCAAGCTTGCAGACATTTTGAAAAAGATTGCGCATGCTTGCGCAAGCTATTTGACTACCATGAACAATCTTAATCTGGATGAAACTAGCTTGCGCAAGCTTGTCGCGAGCTTAAGGCAAGCTAGCGACAAGCTAGCATTTTGGTTTGGGTATACACATGCCAAAATATGGGTGTGTATTACACAATGAAGAAAATTTGGCCAGACCATCATTCTCTTAAATCTCGACTTCTTGGTATGAACATAACTTTAATCTAACATTCTGCACTATACATAAGTTAGAGCTTCTTGTAAAACATGTATATAATTAATGAAGACTATTTCATATACTGAATAAAGAGTTGCAGCAATGGTTAAATTATTGGCAGATAAACTCAACTTTGACAGAAAGAATAAACTTAAACTATTAACCTGATTATCAATGTTTTGGCAAAAGAATGCATGTAACAAGATGTGTTTGTGAAGCACATGTAAATATATGCATCTTGATGTGGCCTGACCTCAAAATGACCATGTCCTTTGTCTGAAATGACCAGAGCTGATCATAGCTCATTGACTTCTTATAATTAGAGGTACACATACCAAGTCTGAAATCTCTATCATACCGGTATGTAGTTCCTCAATTCCTCAAAATAAAGGTAAAGGTTAAATTTTAGTCTTTTTGACCTTGAAATGACCTTGACCTCTGTCAGACATGACCCAACCTGTACTGAGCTCAAGGGTTTCTTGGGTGGAGTACACATGTCAAGTATGAAGTCTCTATTGCATGTGGTTGCAAATTTATGGCAAATGTTAAATTTAGATTAAATTCAGTCTATTTGACCTCTAAATGACCTTGACCATTATCCAACCACAGCAAAGCTGTACTGAACACAAGGGCCTCTTGAGTGGAGTACACATGTCAAGTATGAAGTCTATATCACATGTAGTTTAAAAAATATGGCTAAGATTAAACTTGGTTAAAATCAGTCTGTTTGACCTTTAAATGAATGACCTTGACCTTTGTCTGACATGACTCAAGTTGTACTGGGCTCAAAATGGTCTTGGATGTAGTACATGTGTAACATCTGAAGACTCTTTAACAAAGTTATGGCCAAAGTTAATGTTGTAGGTGGACAGATAAACCAACAATCACACAGAAAAACCCCAATATGCCCCATCCACCTCCAATCTAATTTCAGAAGTCAGAGGCATTAGAAAGTATGAATATAAGATTTAACTAATTTAGATTAAAGAAAATCATTTTTTTTCTTTCTTTGAGATATTTGTATTAAGTTACAACAGTATAGCCATATAATATTAGTATCATGTCCCACATCTTTTCTATCTTAAAGTTGCCCGCTAAACTGTCGTAACTTGACTTACGACAGTTTAGCGGGCAACTTTAAGGTAGTTTTGAGTTACGACATTATGGCACTAATGGCATAACTTTGTAAAAAATGGGAATTAAAGGACAAAATTTATACAGAATAAGTAATGTATGAAGATAACTTGAAAAATGTAAAAAAGTCATTTTTGATAAAAAATGTAGTTACGACAGTTTAGCGGGCAACCCTCGATATCTGCAATACAAGAAACATGTCATGGGGTAAAAGGGTTAAAACAAATTGTCTTTGAAAAGATTCAGCAGATTCTATAGTTATTGCACTGTATTAATGTAGGAAAAATTAAGCATGGAACTTCACCAGGAGCTTAAAATTTCTGCTTTCCTTTTGCCATTAAGCAGTCTCCTAGCTGTCTTCTGTTGTGTATTATTTCTTCAAAGAGTGGCTGCTGTACTCTGAGAACTTTGCAATTAAACAAATTGAGCGGTTTAACTGTTATTTTTGACATTTACAAACAGCAGATACCAAAAATACTAGAGAAAATGCCGAAATTCTTCATTTTAAAACTCACTTTTCTATCTGGAGCCCTGTTTTCTGTGCATGAAAATCACCAGTCTTGCGCAATGGTTTGTAATGCCATGTGAAATGTTTGTATAGACTCAAGGTTACCAGTACATTGAAAGGGTGGGGGGTTCATTTTTTTCACCAATTATCCCCTCTCATGAGTTGATTAGCAGTTAATTAGTGTTTCCTCCAGGCTAACAGTACAACAATAAATCTCACATCTAATCACATCATGAGACAGTCAAGTCTATATTAATACAGCGCTCCCTCTCTACAACGACACCCAATGGGAGACAAAAAATATGTGCGTTGTTCGGAGGGAATCATTATAGGGAGGGAAATTTGTTTACATTTTCAAACAGCTTGAATCCAGATCAGACGCTGCGTAATGTGGCGTCTGATCTGGCTCCGAAATGTTTGCAATGAAAATAATAGTTTCAGCGTACACTCGGTTATTTGGAAAGAAAACGTTTTCTTTACTGTAATCTGCATGCTGCACACGGGGCACAAACTTCTAACCTAAACAGCAAACAGTGGTAATTGAACACGCTACTGACCGAGGTAAGTTTAAAGACTTTTCCTCAGTCCATTGAGGGACCACCAGCCCATTGTTCTGGAGGTGTCAGTGTAACTGTCAAATAATGTGCAAATCATGTGCAGCACAATCTCAGTTTACCTGGTGAGGTCCAGATTATACTCATGCTCTAGCGATTTTCAATGGTTATTTCTAACCCAACTATCAAATATATAAAGGTAGAGTCTCGCACGAGAAGCTTCAATGGTTCTTTGCTAACGGTATGTCCACAAGACCCATGCTCTTTGCAAGGAAATTGTCTGGCAAGGTGTTGTGACCAAAAGGTCGTCAGATGTCTTTAAGATATCGAAGCTAACAATATTTGTAAGATTGCTTTGCAACAAGTTTATGAATCAAGATCTGCTTAACCACTTCACTGCCTACTTTAAACTTTTATTGTGTGCCTTTATTTCTCAAATTCTAATTTTAGATATTTTGACATAAAAAACCCATTGAAATGAGTGTCAAATAGTTTGGATCCTGATCAAACGCTGCATAATGCTGGTCTGATCAGGATCCCTACTGTTTGCAAATAACCATTGTACTCATGGTAAGGCAGTGAAGGGGTTAACTCTTTCCTCCCTGAAACTTAAAATGGACAACCCCAGTTTCTATTTGAGTATAATATACTGGTAGTCCATTTCTGACTTTTAAGGGTTGTTTTTGTCAATGTTTTTCATTATGACAAACAGTGAAGACCCAGATCAGAGGGCTCCATGAGGAGCCCTCTGATCTGGGTTTTCACTGTTTGCAAAGGATAAGTGCACTTATACTGTTTGAAAAGGACGCCTATAAGCGGACTAGGGTTCAAAGGGTTAAAAGGCAAGTACACTTGGAAGGCCATGGAATAAGAGTCAATTGATGACATGTAGTTGCATGTGACAGAGTTCATTATCAAATTCAATCAAGCAGTTGCCTAAACATTGTTTGTCTCTGGTCATTTGTCAACTCCATAGATTAATCTTTATCGTGCTAAAAGCCACATGGCTAATATTTGTAAACAGCTTGGATCCAGATCAGAAGCCGCGTAATGTGGCGTCTGTATAATCTGGATCCAAGCTATTTGCCACTCATATCAAGGTATTTTCAAGTTTAAAAAATATCAAAATTTATTAATTTTTTCGCAGATGATATATTTTGAGTTGACAACAATTCAGCTCGATAAGAGTTAACCCTTTAAAAGTTTTCCTACCACAATCACGTCTGCTTTACAGTTGTCGTCAGTAAAAGTATTCAAATTCAGTTTTCAAAGATACTTTAATTTGAGGAGATGTAAAGACAAGTGTGTCAATCAGTTTGTATCCAGGTCAGATTACGAGTAACACAACATCCGATCTAGATCCAAACTGTTTGCAAATATAAGTAATAAAGTCATGAATGGCTTTAACTGTTAGATTTTAAATACAGTCGAACTTCCATATCTCCAACTTGCTTAACGCGAACTAACAGATAGTTCAACACATGAACTGCATTATTTCATGCTAGGTTAAGGTGGTTCGCGGGTCAGCTTATTCTGTGTCAGAATTCTTTGAATTATAAACCTTGATTAAATTGAAATATACCATATGGAGAGTGAAAAATCGTTAAAATAAAAAAAAGTTACAGTGCCGTTTTTTTCTGACAGGACCTTTTGTAGAGAAAAGCTCCTTTTTAATAACAGGAATATTTTATTTATAAAATGATATAACTCAATAATTTCTGTACATTCAAGTAAACTGAACATAGACTATAAGATATTGGGCAAACAAAAGTATTTCATTACATATTTTCTGGAAATATCAATATTTTAAAAAAGTCAAATTCTGAAAATCTCAAATTACAAAAAATCTAGCTGTTTAACATACACTAATTTTACTCTTATTATATTGATATAACTTAATTCTACTAGTCACAAAAATTTAATGAAAATCTACAGTAGAATTTACATTTTATACAGTCATGATTTCCTGAAATTCTGACAAAATGTTAACAAAAAACGAGTAACCTCCCTTGAGTTCAACTTTAAAATGCCGTCAGCTCTAAATAATACCATAAGTCAAACCTGTTATAAGGGACCATTGAATACGGTAGCCTGTAGATCTTTAAAGGCAAGTGAGTGCTTAATGCATAACAAAAGTAATGCATAAAAGTTCCATCAGGATCTATCTTTTAGCATTACTTTTGTCCTGTGTTAAGCTGCCATCTGTCATATAGGCTATAAATCCTCACAAATTTAGCTGTCACATGACTATACTTGCATCTGATATTATTCATTATTACGTGACTAAACATAGCCTGTCCTTTGATAACTGCGTTATGAATTGACTAGTCACTAAAATCGGACAATTTGTTAAAAAAAAGTTTTGAAGTGAGTGGGAATCGAACCTAGAGCCTTTGGATTGCAAGTCAATCACCGTACCTACTGCGCTAACAGAGAAGACACTGAGGCAGATCAAACTTTTCTTTATGTAAATTTTCTACTATAAGCACGTGCCACAAAGATCAGGTGAAAGTCATCGGCATTTCCGGAACTCGAGATGCGGGCCGCCCGCTGTCGAACCACCTTAAGTAGAACATATCCATATTTCAAAGTTAAAATGTGGCTAAGCTTTGAAATATAGGTATGTTTGATTTAACCGAGTTCGAGATATCAAAGTTCGACTGTAGTTAAATCTGTGCTCATATTTCATTTAATAAACAAGCATGGATTTCTAAAGACAGGTGGCTGTTTAATGCAGGACAACAATTGGCTCCCAAAGTATATTACTTTCTGTCCTCCATTAACCCATTACCCCATAGCCTGTTTCTAGTATTGAAGATAGTTGACCACTTAAAGCAGGTTGAAAGTAAAGCAGAATGCGCCCTAAGGCGCATTCGGCTTTACTTTCAGCCTGCTTTAAGCTACTATCTGCTAGAATAAAGAAAATGTTTCTTATGATACATATTCATGACTGTATAAATTGGAACTATTTTCTTCAGTGGAGGAATGAATTAAAGGCGTAAAAATGCGTATTTATGGGGGTATGGGTTTAGAAGCTTCAAACCTTACAGAATTATGCTCATGAACCGTGTCTGGACTTGTTGTTAACCCTTTCCCCCATAGAAGCGACTTTTAGCGTGTTTGATTTATTCCTCCGCTGAAGAAAATAGTTCCATTTTATACAATCATGAATAAAAAATTTGTACCATAAGAAATATTTTCTATATTCTGGAAGGTGGTAGCTTAAAGCAGGCTGAAAGTAAAGCAGAATGCGCCTTTAGGCACATTCTGCTTTACTTTCAACCTGCTTTAAGTGGTTACTTGTTTTCAAACTAGAAAAAAGCTATAGGGTAAAGGGTTAAACTCAGGTATGACTGCCAACAAACAATCTAATGTCACACTATAAATCATAGATAGGCTAAAACCAACAAATATTTCCATATAAACAACATTAGTGGTAATGAGAACGATTGTGTAGCCATATTCTGCCATTAACCATTTCACTGACTGAGGCAACTATTGATCACCTTACAATCAATCTGGATCCTGATCAAACATCCAGTCTGATCAGGTTCCTAACTGTTTGATAATTGTATCAATATTTCTTCAGTTATAACAGCCTTAACCCATCCCCCTATCAATATGCATTTTCGCACCTTTGTTTTTTTCCTCCACTGAAGAAAATGATTCCACTTTATTTAAGGAATAATTCCAATATTCATTGTGTTCATGGAGGTATGAAAAAACAAACTGGTCACACTGTATGAAACCTCGATGTTGATTTTTTCAAAGTGACAGTATTCCACTTTAGAACAAGAGTTGTCAGTTCTAAAACAAACAAGGGCCACTATGGCCCTAAATCGCTCACCTGGTACACCATGGCAAACTTGACCTATAGTGACCTAGATTATGACTGGCCATGACCCACAATCAACCTCCCATTTTCCTATGATTTGACCTAGTTTTTGAAAGGACACAATCCATATTTGATTTTGACCTAGATTTGATGTAGGCAAAAATTCTGACAATATTTCATGCAGATCTAGTGAGATTTGTAACTTCGAAAAGGTTAACACTGTTTTTCTTTGATTTGACATAGTGACCTAGTTTTCAACCAGACATCATTCAAAATTAACTGAGCTAGATATCAATGAGGCAAACATGTTGAGCAAAATTCATTAAAATCCAATGAGAGTTGTAGCATCTAGAGTGTTAACAAGTTTTCCCTATGATTTGACCTAGTGACCTAGTTTTTTACTGACAATGACCCATATTCGAACTTGACCTAGGTATCAATTAAGCAAACATTCTGACCAAGTTGCATAAAGATCAGATGAAATTTAAAGCCTCAAGAGTGTTAACAAGGGTTTTCTATGATTTGACCTAGTGACCTAGTTTTTGACCTGACATGACCCATATTCAAACTTGACCTAGATATCAATAAGACAAACATGCTGACCAAGTGTCATCAAGATCCAATGAGATTTGTAGCCTCTAGAGTGTTAACAAGCTTTTTCTATGATTTGACCTAGTGACCTAGTTTTTGACCAAACATAACCCATATTCGAACTTGACCTAGATATCAATGAGACAAACATTCTGACCAAGTTTCATCAAGATCCAATGAGATTTGTAGCCTCTAGAGTGTTAACAAGGATTTTCTATGATTTGACCTAGTGACCTAGTTTTTGACCGGACATGACCCATATTCAAACTTGACCTAGATATCAATAAGACAAACATGCTGACCAAGTGTCATCAAGATCCAATGAGATTTGTAGCCTCTAGAGTGTTAACAAGCTTTTTCTATGATTTGACCTAGTGACCTAGTTTTTGACCAGACATGACCCATATTCGAACTTGACCTAGATATCAATGAGACAAACATTCTGACCAAGTTTCATCAAGATCCAATGAGATTTGTAGCCTCTAGAGTGTTAACAAGGTTTTTCAATGATTTGACCTAGTGACCTAGTTTTTGACCCAACATGACCCACATTCGAACTTGACCTAGATTTCTACTAGACCAACATTGTGATCAAGTTTCATGAAGATTTGATGATATTTGTAGCTGCTAGAGTGTTAACAAACCAATTGTGGACGGACGGACGGACGACGGACGACGTACGACGGACGACGGACATCCAGCGATCCTAAAAGCTCACCTTGGCACTTCGTGCCAGGTGAGCTAAAAAGCTTTGGAATATTGTTACACTAAACTCAGAGGCTGAGATCATGGCACAGAGTTCCCTCCCTACAACGGCCCTCCCAACAACAACTCCCTCCTTATACGACCGTTGTCGCAGTTCCCTAAAGAGGACAATTATGCATGACCTATTAACGGCTGCAATGTTGTCTGCTTAAAATTGTCGTCTGTTGTTCTTTCTCAAAGTTATATAATTGACATTTTGACAGAAAAGAAACTTAATGACAAGTGACAAACAGCTTGAATCCAGATCAGATGCCGCGATGCGGCGTCTGATCTGGATTCAAGCTGTTTGCACATTTCCCTCTCTATAACGACTCCCTCCAAACAATGAACACAATTTTCGTCTCCCGTTGGGTGTCTTTGTAGAGAGGGAATGCTGTACTTCAATAATTGAAAGCTGTACATCAATGGGCATAATAGTCGTAAACATTTTCATGAAACTGCTTACGTAAATGGTAATGGGAACAACAACAACAACAACAACTGGGTAACAACATAAGCTCACTTGAACTTTCATCTTGTGAGCTAAAAAGAACCAGTTAATGTGATTTTTAGTGCTGTTTTTAGAACTGTTTCAGACAAATTAAAAGCAAACCAAACACTGCAGACCAATCCCTATGACCATGAGGGTCTATCGATATTGTTTGCTTCATATAATACATATACGGTAAGTGTTATTATTGTGAAGACATAAAGGCGTACATCTGTTGGAGCTTTTTTTGTTGACTATATTTTGTCTGATGCCCTGTTAGCTCATTTATATCTAGTGTCTTTCCTATTCCCAGATGGATGCCGCCAAATTTAGTATCTCTTTGCACCATTTGCTATTAACCTATTATTGTAAACACAGCTCGTGAAAATGGCATTGATCACGATTGCCAATGGAATATTAAGCACAGAAATAAGAGTAAGAACTCTGTGTAACTCATTTCCCAAGAGCTTGTTTCTCAATAAGTTTTGTAGACAGGTGATCACTTAAATGCAGGTTGAAAGTAAGGTAACTGTCAAAGTCCCAACATATGAACTGTTAAATCATTTCTATGATGGAAATCAGTATTTATATTCACCCCTGAAACTTTTAATGGACATTTCCAGTTTCTGAGTAAGTCTAGTTCATCTGTCACTATAATTATTAAGGGTTGTATTTTGCAATAAATTGAATAAGTAATCAGGGTCTACACTGTTTGCATAGGACTAGTGTACTCTTAACCCATTCCCCCATAAATACGCCTTTTTACGCCTTTAATTTATTACTCTACTGAAAGAAATAGTTCCAATTTATACTGTTAAAAATAAGAATAATAAGAAATATTTTCTATATTCTAGCAGATAATAGCTAAAAGCAGGCTGAAAGTAAAACTGCTTTACTTTCAAATTGCTTTAAGTGGTCGCCTATCTTCAAAAGTAGAAACTGGTTATGGGGTAAAGGGTTAATTAATAGACTGTAAATGTTACAAAGTAATGAGTATGCTCATCACTAGTGTTTAAGGTACTTGGTTAATGAAATTGTCCTCCACATAACAGCCATACAATGCCTTATTCATTCCTCTTTTTAAGAAACAAAACTGAATAAGAGTTTATAGTGCTTATTGCAGGTGGTATCTTAACCCATTACCTCATAGCCTGTTTCTAGTTTTGAAGATATGTGAATACTTAAAGCAGGTTGAAAGTAAAGAAGAATGCGCCTTAAGGCGCATTCTGCTTTACTTTCAGCCTGCTTTAAGCTATTATCTGCTAGAATATAGAAAATATTTCTTATGATTTTTATTTGTGACAGTATAACTTGGAACTATTTTCTTCAGTAGAGGAATTATTTAAAGGGGTAAAAAGGCGTATTTATGGAGTACTGGGTTAAAGCAAGATGAAAGTAAAGCAGAAAGCTCCTATAGAAACTCATCTTGCTGTAGCGAGTCACCTACCTTAAACACAGTTGGACAAAGTTGAGTTGCTCTAGGACTACTTGTATTAACAAGGGTTATATAGGATCTGTCATGAGTCGATGTTTAAGACAAGCTGATCTCAAATGAGTCTAGAATTGAAATGTTATTAAGCGAGCCTTGGCGAGCTTAATAACTTTTCTATTCTAGACGAGGTTTGAGATCAACTTGTAGTAAACATCGACGAGTGACAGATTATTTTTCTCACATAACCAGCGATTTTACATTATTTTTTAAAGCAATAGGCATTTTTTTAATCCCGGTGACGTCAAAACGCCTTTATAAGTGACATTATAGTGACGTCATCAAATTGATCTCACACATGTTGAAGACAAGGATATTCATTATCTTTGTTCGCTATTGAAAACAGGGGTAGTTATGTGAGAAAAAGTTTTACTATCGATATAAGATTAGTTAGAAACAAATATGAATGTATTTAGTCTATTTACTCCCCTGACCTGGATATATATGAAAATAAACAGCTTAAAAAGTCCACCGGATAACATACATCCTCGAGGGATAAATAAGATGCCAAGATGCCAAACTTTAGCGTTATTTAGGGGTGTACTGTGGCACTTGTTTTTATTTTCTTATCTTCCATCTTCTGGCATGAAGCAACCCAGAAGTAACTTTCTGTTTAACCCAGCTTCATTCTACGCTGGAAATCAGTTAATGTACAGTAAAACCTCTCTATTACCACCACTAAAATTGTATTGAAATTTAGGAGTTTAGGTGACTGCTTAAAACAAGGAGACAGTAAAACAGAAAGCTCCTGAAGGGAGCTTTCTGTTTTACTGTCACCTTGCGTTAAGCTGTCACCTGTTTTTTATACAATCAATAAGCCTTCTTTTAAGTGGTCGTAAAAGAGAGGTTTTACTGTATATGTTTAGCTTGCAAATTGTAGACCCTGATTAGAGGGCTCCTTCATGAGCCCTCTGATAAAGGGTTTGCACTGTTTGTTTTACATTAATTTTTCTTAATATTTTTGAAAAATAGCGCTAAAAGTCACTACAGTAAATCCTCTCAATTACAACCACTAAAATGAATATTAATTGCTAGTATAAAAGACAGGTGACAGCTTAAAGCTTTCTGTTTCAATGTCACCTTGCTTTTAGCAGTCATCTGCCTTAAAACATCCAATAATTAACAAAATTAAGTAGTCGTAATAGAGAGGTTTTACTGTATAAAGTGGACTAGTGTCTAAGAAAAGTTGAGCAATTAAACATCGGGTTAAGGTAGTGTATGACTGGGTCAGGTGTTGGAGGTATCAGACTTTGACAATAACCCGTTATCTATGTCAGCCAATATCCTCAACTCTAAAACTACAGTGCTCACTTCTCAATGGACTGACAATTTCTCATTAAACACAAACTTATATTTTCTCACATAACTACCCCTGTTTGAAATAGCGAACAACGATCCGAATATCCTTGTCTCCAACATGTGTGAGATCACTTATGTGACGCCACTCTTACGTCATTATTTATAAAGGCGTTATTACGACACTGGGATTCTAAAAAATGCCTATTGCTTTAAAATACATTAAATAGTTGGTTATGTGAGTAAAAGATTCTGTCACTCGTCGATGTATGAGACAAGCTCATCTCAACCTCATCTAGAATAGAAAAGCTATTAAGCTCGCCAAGGCTCGTCTTAAGGTGCATTCTTAAAGCAGGCTGACAGTAAAGGGAAGTGTGCCTTTAGGTGCATTTTGCTTTACTTTCAACTCGGCTATGGGGTACTGTTAACTGTTTAACTCTTAAATGTTTAAGAACAAACATATTTTTTATTTTGAAAGGTGTTAGTTTGCTGTTACGCGAGTGAACTTGAATAAAAGTTACAGTATTTGTGATTAGTTCCTAAAGAACTGGAAGGAAAATTATGCTTCCACTCGTGAATAGGGGTTATCTATCAGAAATACAGCGCTCCCTCTCTACAACGACACACAATGGAAGACAAAAAGTATGTGCGTTGTTCGAAGGGAGTCATTATAGGGAGGGAATTTACGCTTTACGCGGCGTCTGATCTTGATTCAAGCTGTTTGTCACTCATTGTTATGTTTTTTCTGTCAAAATGTCGATTGTGCGAAGTTGGGAAAGACAGAAAAGGACAGATTTAAGCAGACGATATTGCAGAAGTGAAAGTATAAGACATATAATTGTCTTGTTTTGGGAACAGCGGCAAGGGTCATTGTAAGGAGGGAGTCTTTGTTTTTTCAAGGGCCGTTGTAGGGAGGGAGCACTCTATTGACATTTCATATAGAATATTGCATTACCTGTTCAATGGCAAGTTCATGTTGTGTTTTGAGGGGTTTGCTCAACCAATATTCAACCTTATTCCAAACACGACTTTTATTATAAAAATACTATTTATGTATTACGGGTATGGGGCAAATGTAACAGCGGATGGAAACGCCGCGCGTGCAGTTCATTATCCCGGCGTAATATAAGTTTCCCGGTATTCTTTGTCTATATGCCGTAGGTTTCGAGTCGTGTTAGAATTAAGGAATGACAGATTTAATTCTAACGCGACTTTTATTATAAAAATTATATTTATGTATTAGGCATATGGAGCATATGGAACAGCGGATGGAAACGCCGCGCCTGCAGTTCAATATCGCGACATAATATATGTTTCTCGGTTTTCTTTGTTTATATGCAGTAGGTTTCGAGTCGTGTTAGAATCAACCTTATTCCAAACAGAAGCTTCTTTTAATACCTTTATCTATTCTTATAGAAAGGCATATTCAATAGAACTTTGACTTCTATCCCTGCATGGTAACTGTGTTTTAGTGGTCATAAAAGGAAGTCTGTAGTGTTTTTGACAGATAGGCCGGGCATGAAAACTGAGTAATCACTCCCTAAGGGTACATTCAATGACACTTCCAACTGCTGCACTTGATGAATTGCTCAATACTTGGAATGCATGATGAATGATAAGAGATGGCTTGGGTTGCGATTCCCTGTAAATCACACAATCATCTATTGAATATGGCGGGTCTGTTAACCCATTACCTCATAAATACGCCTTTTTACGTCTTTACTTAATTCTTCCACAGAAGAAAATAGTTCACATTCATACAGTGATGAATATGTATCATTAGAAATATTTTCTATATCCTAGCAGACATTATAGCTTAACTCAGGCTGAATGTAAAGCAGAATGCGCCTTAGGCACATTCTGCTTTACTTTAAGCCTGCTTTAAGTGGTCACCTGTCTTCAAATCTAGAAACCGGCTACGGAGTAATGAGTTAATACACCATAGGATGCCCTTATAGTTCCTTGTACATTACTAAGTTCAACTGGCTATTATTTTTTTAAAGATGCCAACAGGCAACATATCAAGCCCGTTGGCCATTAACAAATAGTACATGCAAAAGTTAGACAGAGCAAATCTTTATCAGGTAGCTATATAGGAATGCCTGATCAGGTTCTACTTTGCAAAAGTATCAAAAGGCATGAAAAAAATTCATATTTTTGACTTTTGACCTCTCAGTATGACCTTGACCTTTCGGCTGCTGACCTGGTTTTCGGACATGACACATTGTACCTTCTTGACAACAAGTATGTCTAATCATTTCACAATCCATCCATGGAGTTCAAGTTAGAGCCTGGACAAGCCAAAACAATACATGCATTTGACCATTTACCACTGAAGTATGACCTTGACCTTTCAGCTACTGACCTGGTTTTTGAGTGTGACAAGTTGTACCTGCTAGTGGATCATTCAGGCCTAGTCATTTCAAAAGCCATCAATGAAATTCCGAGTTAGAGACCGGACAAACCAAAAAATACATGTTTTTGACTTTTGACCTCTGACCTCTAAGTATGACCTTGACCTTTCAGCTTATGACCTGGCTTTTTCAAGCGACACGTCATTCCTGCTAGACAAATATTTATGCCTTGTCATTTCACAATCCATACATGGAGTTCTGAGTAAGAGCCGGATAAGACAGGATGGACGCACTAACAATACATCCAACATATGAGGACATTGTGGCAACTAGCTCACTTTATCCTGTTAAGCTCACTGCAAGTGAGCTCAACTAAAATTGGAGTAGCCTGGTTACCTGTGTTTTCGATCCCTTAAGCTATAATTTTGCGCATGCGCATTCCTATTGTAATATTTGTTAGTTGTTAATGGATATTATTCCTGCCTGAACAGTCATTAACAGAAATATCAACGAACAAAAGCGGTAAAATACATTCAAAGTGAAAATAAATGTACTTGTTTATAACCAGGTCGCTACTCTCGATCACACAAAGGATTTGTTGTCAATTTGACCCCTCCGATAGGTCAATTGATAAATAGGTCAAAATGGCATTGTCATTTTAAAAAAATAGTGCAGTTCTAATGCTATGGACCATTACATGCAATTGAAACATTTTGTGATAATTGTGAGTGGTATTGTTTTAAAGTAAATGTTTTGCAATTTATTAGTGGAAAGTTGCATTGGATAGGTACAAAAGACATCTTTGATTTGGTAAAAAATCATTGTATTTCAAAATTTGGAGGTCCATTTTTTTATTGGTGGAAATAATTTGATGAACCTACCTGTAAACATGACTAAGGGACACAAATCCAGCAAATCCATGAACTAAAGTCTAACAGATCGTGATAGAAACACTTTGCAATAGGGGTCGAATTGACAAGAAAGGTGCAAAATGACAAGAATCAAGGATATATAGAATTCCTGACAATATACACATCTGTGGTATATGTGAAAACATCCTGTACATTCATAAGTTTGTAGGTTCCAAACTGAGAGAGAAGTTGGACAGACAGGATGTACAGTATAATGTCGACAGTCTGATGAACAAAATCAACATCTTATTATATTTGTTAACTTTCCTTCTGCTTTAAGCAGCTACCTGCCCTAACTACATTTATACATGACCTACATTTTTAACCAATCTAACTGCCTTTTACACCCCATTAAGTATGGCACTTAATCATTAAGAACTTTGTTGTTTTTCAACCTCGCCCGGTGTCTATAGATAACTCCGCCCCTTTGCAACTAGTTGTAAACACAGCCATATTTGGCAATCTAACAACCAGAATAAGTGAGGTTTATTTACTAGAAACGTGAGAATAATTTATCCTGGGCCAATCAAAATATAGCGTATATTCTAAGTAAGTTAGAACATATTAAGTAAAATCTTAGTGGCTGAGAAGTGGACGCTTCACTTCGCTCGCTCCGCCCCTTCTTAACCACTATTATTTCACTCAATATGACTCCTACCTATAACATAATAATGTCTGTTTATATAACCATATATTTTTGTGTAACTGCAGCCTTAATAGCATTCATTGTCAGTTTTAGACAATGCTGCATACAAATAGGGCAGCATTGATCAGTGTGATTTAATGGAGGAAGACTTATTTCTCTGGGGATTTGAAATCTATAACCTTTTCCTCTGCATAAGGACTATATGGCACCTTTACCCCTTCCACCACATAGAGGCATCTGGGACCCGTTTCATAAAACTTCGTACAACAAATCTTGTCGTTAGTCAGATTATAAAAGTCTCAATTATTTTTTATTTCTCCATCTAATCCTGTCTTGTAACATGGCTTTGGAATCGTCTTGAAAAGACAATTCCAAAGAGATGTCAAAAGACAGGATTAGATAGAGAAATCGGAAATTAAATGTATTCTAAAGTTTTGACTTACAACAGTTTTTGTCATACAAAGTTTTATGAAACGGGTCCCAGACCAATATAAGGATGCTACTTGTAACCCTCTCATGAGAATTAGGTGTCCTAAAAGAATGAGCATTCTCTGATTGGTTTTAAATACCTGTGTGGCAGCCGACATTAAAAGGAAAGTACTTCCATCTTGCTTTAAGCAGTCTCCCTAACAGAGTTGCCCAGTATGTTTATCAGTTAGACATTGGTTGTATGTATTAATTATGGCTAGGGAGGAAAGAGATTATACCTCTATGTTGCAATTCTCTTTGGCTGCATTATAATGTACCAGTCTGACAGATTCTCTACCATAATCTGTTTCTAGTTATTATAGACTGGTGACCGTATAACTTTTCTTACCGTTTGCCCTAGATTGCCAGCCAATGAAAGGGCTCCATTTCAGCGAGAAATGAACAAATATATCGCATATTCGTTCAATTTTGTACTTGGGTATGGCACAGAAAATAAACAAGTCATGAACCGGTCAAGGCCACCGCGTGCTAGGGAGGAGCGTAGCGCATCATTGCGTCATACAGCAACCGCTCAGCTGGGAATTACAGTATAACCTATGTACTGCGGCCTTTCAATGAAGAGGCCCGAATAAATCAAATATTTCTGTAGACAGGAGACTATAGTTAGTGGCACTTAGTGCTAATGAAAATAATATGAAACGCTCTAAATTTACCTTTCTGCATTAATCATGTCCTGCATTAACTCATTTACGTGTGGCCACAGCAAACATTGTAGAACCACATCGTATCTATCTCCAATTACAAAAATGGCATAGGCATATTTGCCATTAATAGTATGATGAATCAACACATTCCAGGTGAATGTCATTTAAAAACCAAGAGTGCTTTGACTTAGGATGTTTTCACCCTATAATTTGTGGTTTTTTGTTGCTGTTTTTCTAAACTGACTTTAAAACAATAATTATTGCTTGGCTTCATTAGTGGGTTAAAGGACTCGAATCTTGGTCAATCAGGTGCTGCTCAATACTTGGTATTTCCATTTCCATTTGGGTGACTCGTTCATGCTTGGTTTTGTTTCTAAATGGAAATACATGTACCTACAGCGAGCCCTACACGCGTACACGGTTCCCGGTCGATTTTCTAGTTCTTTCGTGTGACGTCATGTGTAAAAGTGAACTCGCCGGCTTCCGCAAATACAAAGCACCGCCCTCCGAAATAAATCCCTTTCATTGGCTGACAAACTAGGTCGAATTGTAATTTGGGTTGAGCGATAACTTAGTATAGGTAAAGTAGGTTGAACGGTAACTGCCATACACTAGCCTACGTGCCATATTTGAGGCAAACGGTAAATCAGTTATAGTTCATTTGTTGAAAATTATACAACATAACCTGTTCGCTCCCTACGGTCGCTCCAGGTTATATTGCATAATTTTCAAAAAATGAACTATAACTAATACTTGTATTTCCCAATAGAGCACCGTCATGGCAAAAGGTATGTAGCATGCAATTATAGTAAAACCTCTTTATTTCGACTGCTTAATTGTGTGAATTATTAGGTATGAAAGGCATGTGGCTGCTTAAAGCAAGCTGTTACATGACTTTTAAACAAATAATTAGCTTTCTTATTGGTGGTCTGCATAGAGAAGTTTTTACTGTATTTGTGATTCAAGGTGAATCTTCAACGTCAAAGTTCAATGTTCAATGAGATTAAAATTGAGTTCAGTTTATTTTGTAGGCCCTGTGAAGTATTTTCATCATCCTGCTATGTCATTAACAAAACGAGAGAACCGCAAGCGGTACATTATACGCCCACTTGCAAAGAAATATATAGTTTTATCAAAATTTATTTTATTTTGTAGACTTTTAGAGCTCTGAGAGCATAAACAATACAGAAATAAAGCCTTTTCTAGCATATCTGAGTACACCAAGGGCAGATAACTCGACACAATGATCCGATTTCAATGATAATCAACCCTTTCATGAACTTATACTTCTAAAATTATACTGTGGGCAACAATCAAAATCCATTCAGAACTGTAGTTGCTAAGTGTGTTAACACTGTCAAATAAGCCTTTTATAGAATATTTGAGTACACCAAGGGCAGATAACTCTGTAACAAAATGTCAAATAAATCTCAAACTTAATCAGCTTCAGATTTTGATGCAAATAAACTTTTTGTGAAGTTTCATTAATATCTTTCAAATAGCTTTCCAAGAAAACTCTGTACAGGCTTTTTATAGCATATTTGAGTACATCAAGGGCAGATAACTACGTATGTAACAAAAAAAAAAAAGAACTTTCAACTCCACTTAGCTTTAGATCTTGATGCATATGACATTTGAGTGAAGTTTCATTACTATCCCTCCAATAGTTTTCCCAGAAAACTCGGGACAAGCTTTTTATAGCATATTTGAGTACACGAAGGGCAGATAACTCTGTAACGAAAATTTGAATGAACCTCAAACTCGACTCAGCTTTAGATATTGATGTATGTTAAATTTCTGTGAAGTTTCATCAATATCCCTTTAATAGTTTTCCCAGAAAAGTCTAGACAAGCTTTTTATAGCATATTTGAGTACATCAAGTGCAGATAACTCTGTAACAAAAATTTGAATGAAGCTTAAAATCCACTCTCCTTTAGATCTTGATGCATATAATATTTGTGTGAAGTTTAATCAATATCCATATAATATCCCTATAATGGTTTTCCAGAAAAACTCCCGACAAACAAAATGTTGACGGACGAACGGACGGACGGAAGTTCTAACGGGAGGATACTAATATGTGGCTATTTTCTATTGTTTTCTTTCGGGTGGCTAGCCACACAAGCGAAAATTTATTTTTGCTCTAACTTGAAAAATAATGATCTGGAAGCTAACCCTACCCCTAACCCTATGTCCCACAACTGGCCAGGTTAATGTCACAAGAAATGGCCAGGTTAATGTCACAGGAGACGGCCAGGTTAATGTTTTTCAATTATGGGGCTAAGAATTTTAGTCACGTAAGTACCCTCCCGTAAGCACGGACGGACGAACGAACGGACGGACGGACGGACAGGGCCACGCCAATATACGACCACCTTTAGAGGTGGGGGTATAAAAATATCTCCAGTGATCATATTTTTTTAATTTAAAAGGTTGAAGACTTTACAAAAGAACAGTCAAACTTCTCTATTACGGCCATGAAAAAGAATGCTGATTGGTTGTATAAAAGACAGGTAACAGCTTAACCCTTTCCCCCATAGAAGCGACTTTTAGCGTATATGATTTATTCGTCCGCTGAAGAAAATAGTTCCAGTTTATACCCTCATGAACAATTACCATTACAAATATTTTATATAGCCTAGCAGATTTTAGCTTAAAGCAGGCTGAAAGTAGAGCAGAATGTGCCTTAAGGCACATTCTGCTTTACTTTCAACCTGCTTTAAGTGGTCACCTGTTTTCAAAACTAGAAACAGGCTATGAGGTAAAGGGTTAAAGCAAGGTGACAATAAAACAGAAAGCTCATTAAGGACTAGGGCTATATACGAGAGAATTAACTCTTTGAAAGTCTAAATAATATTTTGGAGAATGATTAAGAAAGGTCCCTAAACACATACAATGTTGACTGCATTAAGAGTACAACAAGGACCTACAGTCCCCCATTTCCAATAATGACCATTAGAAGTGGCAACTTGCACTCTCTGTGGTTTCACTATAACCTTACAATTATAGCAAGTAAGGTGGTGACACTATGCCAGGCAGCAGCTAAACAATGAATAAATAAAAACACAAACCAACAGGGACTCCAACCTCATATTAATTGGGAGTCAGTACAGTTGATAAGACATTATTCTTCCCCAATTAATAAGACATTTCTAATGAGTCACAACAACCTGGCTAAACACATTCCCCCATAAATACGCTTTTTACGCCTCTAGTTTACTCATCCATTGAGGAAAATAGTTCCAATTTACACAATAATGAATATGTACCTGAAAAATATTTTCTATATTCTAGCAGATTTTTGCTTAAAGCAGGTTGAAAGTAAAGCAGAATGCGCCCTAAGGCGCATTCTGCTTTACTTTCAACCTGCTTTAAGAAGTATCTTAATTGTTTTAAAAACTAGAAACAAGATATGGGGTAATGGGTTAAAGAAATCTTGGAACTATTCAGTACACTAATCTGAAAAATACCCACTATTTGACGCTTTCCTCCATAATCAAATGATCAAACTCTGTTTGACGGCATGATACTACTGAAAGCAAGATGACAGTAAAGCAGAAAGTTCTAAAGGCACTTTCTGCTTTACTTTCATCTTGCTGTAAGCTGCCAGCTATTATTCAATGCTATCATTGACTACCAATTTGTTGCACTGACATGGAGGAATGGGTACAAGAACTCTGAAACACTTCTGTGGAAATAAAATGTCAAACAAAACTTCAACATATACAAATAAATGACTTTGACCTTGAAACCAGTTTTTGTATATAAGGTGAAACCCCTCTAAACCGGACATGTGTGGGGACAACATAAATGTCCGGTTTAGAGGGGTTTTCGGTTTAGAGGGGTTTTAACCCATATCTTGTAAGGGAGATAGCTGATCACTTAAAGTAAGTCTAAAGTAAAGCAGAATGCGCCTTAAGGCACATTCTGTTTTACTTTAAACCTGCTTAAAGCTGTTATCTGCTAGAATATAGAAAATATTTCTGATGTTACATATTCATGAAGTAGTAAAGAAGGGTTGGAAACGGGACCAACGGTTTTGTCCAGTTTAGAGACAATTCCGGTATTTACAGGTTCTGGTTTAGAGGGGTTTCACTGTACCTGCAAAGAGTTTCAAACAGGCTATGTATGGATTCAATTGAAAAAATTATGGCATATCATCAGGAACTAAATTGAAACTTTAACCATGCCTATAATTGACCTTGGTATTGAGGACAAGGTTTTTATGTGAGCTTCAGACAATGCTACAAGCCAAATATGGTAAATTCCATTACACAATTGTAACAGAGCTCCAGATAAGGAGAGTATTTCAAAAATTAAATGACTTATTTCTTCTTTAAACCCTATGGTTTAACGATTCTAATGAGTAGTAATACTAAAGGATTTGGTGCTGAAATAAGTGAGAAAATGTTTGTTTTGTTCAGTTTACTCCCCCTTATCTGGAGCCCTGACAATAATTGAAATACAGAAGTTTTTTAACATTTCTATATGCTGCCGGCAAGTTTGTGCATGATGACTGTTGAAAACAGTTTCGTTCCAGCTGAGAGAGTAACTCTATACCTCTCATCTGGAACCAACTATTTGACCTAGTGATGATATAGTGACATTTTCTCAAAGAAATTGCAGAACAAGAGCCCCATGGGGCATATGTCGCTCACCTGAGAATAGCTGTACATCAAAATGGTGATAATGATTTATGTCCAGGACGGGGTCATTTTTTACCCGAGGGGCATAATTTGAACAATCTTGATAGAGGACCTGTAGATGATGCTATGTTCCAAATATCTAAGATCAGGGTACTAGGGTTCTAGACAAGAAGATTTTTTTTAAGTTTCCATTGAAAAAATCTATTTTTAGCTCCTGTGACCTACATATGCAACAGACTGGAACCATTTGAACAAAATAGATAAAGGACATCTAGAAGTAACACCATGCCGAATATCAAAGCTCTGGCTATATTAGCTTCAGAAAAGAAGACGTTTGAAAACTGTGACCCCCGGAGTGGGGCTAATTTTGACCCCAGGGGCATAATTTGTACAAACTTGATAGAGGACCTGTAGATGATATGCAATCGACCAGAACCATTTGAACCTTATTGGTATAGGACATCTAAAAGTGTCACCATGCCAGATATCAAAGCTCTGGCCATATTAGTTTCAGAGGAGAAGACGTTTGAAAATTTCACTATATAACTCTGTTAAACTGTGACCCCCCGGGTGGGGCCAATTTTGACCCTAGGGGCATAGTTTGTAGTTTGATAGAGGACCTGTAGATGATCCTATGTGACAAATGTCTAAGATCTGGCCCTTGTAGTTTCAGACAAGAAGATTTTTTAAGATTTCCTTATTTTTTCACTTGGTTGCCATGGCAACCAGAGTTCTACATTGTTTTTAATTCTTTGAACAATTTTGAAAGAACTTGACCCAAGGAACATTCGTGTAAAGTTTGGTTGAAATCTTTTCAGCGGTATATGAGGAGATGTCATTTGAAGCAATTGTTAAAGACAACAATGACTGTATAAAGTGAAATTATTTTCTTCTGTGGAAGAATAAATTAAAGACATAAAAAGGAATATGTATGGGTTAATAGGTTAATAAAAATCATTATTTACATTTTCTAAATATAAGAAACTATATGTAAATGAGTGGCAAATAGTTTGGATCCAGATTAGATGCAGCATTATGTGGCATCTGACCTGGATCCATACTGTTTATGGCCAAGAATTAATTGTGGACTGATAGACAGAAAGATAAACAAACAAACAAAACACAAACAAACAAACAGACAGACCAAAAGTAATATGCCTCGAACTAAGTTGTGCTTGAGCATAAAATAGCAGACATCACTATCATTTCTGTTATGTATCTCAGTGACCTGAGTTCAGAGCTAGCTATGGGTCAGTTATGCAATAGGAGACGGTCTCAGAGAGAAATGACTATTATCATGCTGAACTGTTGTCTGCTCCAAATGTTTGTATGTGAAATATGTAAAAAATAATATCTTATATTTTCTAAATATAAGAAAATATGTATATGAGTGGCAAATTATGTGGCATCTGACCTGGATCCAAACTGTTTGCAAAAATGTTGCATTTAGTATAAGGGTAGCTTCTTAGCCTGGAAGATACAATGGGTCTGTATAAAAACGGATCATTAGAGAGTTTTTACTGTCAGACCTGCATCAAAAAGCACTGATATGGCCAGGGTTGAGTCAAATTTGACCCTAGGGTTTTGATGTTTTTACAATTTTGAAAGTGATTTAGTAGAAGATACTATTCATGCAATATCTAAGGTGTGGGAACAGTGGTTTTTTACAAAAAACTTGTTTAAAGTTTTTCACTTTTTTTAATAAATTTCAATAAGTAGTCCACCAATGAATTTTATTTTAACAATTTCTGTAGAGAAGCATCCAAGGAACACCGTCAGCAATTTAGTTTTTCCCTCAAACTCGCGGTTTCAGAGGAGATGTCGCTTGAAGTAAATTTGAACGGACGGACAGACGGACAACGGACGGCGGGCGATCACAACAGCTCACCTTGAGCCTTCGGCTCAGGTGAGCTAAAAATAATTGCTGAGAATAATTTGTAAGATATATATTAAATTTTTCAGATGACAATAAGCTAGTTGTTAACCCATTACCCCATAGCCTGTTTCTCATTTTGAAGACAGACTTGGTATCCACTTAAAGCAGATTAAAAGTAAAGCAGAATGCACCTTAGGGCGCATTTTTGATTTTCTTAAAAAATTGCCTAAAACAAATGACTATTAACCCATAGCCTATTTCTTGTTTTGAAGATGGGTGACTACTTAAAGCAGGTTGAAAGTAAAGCAGAATGCGCCTTAAGGCACATTCTGCTTTAATTTTAGCCTGCTTTAACCCATTACCTCTTAACCTATTTCTAGCTTTAAAAACAGGTGACCACTTAAAGCAGGTTGAAAGTAAAGCAAAATGTGCCTTAAGGCACATTCTGCTTTACTTTCAGCCTGCTTTAAGCTACCATCTTCTAGGGTACGGAAAATATTTCTTCTGGTACATATTCTTGGCTGTATAAACTGGAACTTTTTTCTTCAGTGGAGGAATAAATGAGAGGTGTAAAAAGGTTTTTTTAAGGGGTAATGGGTTAAGCTACTTTCTGCCAGAATATAGAAATGACTATACAAACTGGAACTATTTTCTTCAGGGGAGTAATAAATTTGAGGCGTAAGAAGGCTTATTTACGGGGTAATGGGTTAAATGAAATATTTATAGGAAACCTGTTTCATTTTTATCTTTAACCACTCAATGAGATAAAAAAAATTATGTAGCCTGAAAAAAGATTAGAAATACATGTATTCGCTTGCAGTATTAAATGACTACAGATTAGAAATACATGTATTCGCTTGCAACTTATTAAAGGACTACAGATTAGAAATACATGTATTTGCTTGCAGTATTAAAGGACTACAGATTAGAAATACATGTATTCGCTTGCAGTATTAAAGGACTACAGATTAGAAATACATGTATTTGCTTGCAGTATTAAAGGACTATAGATTAGAAATACATTACATGTATTCGCTTGCAGTATTAAAGGCCTATCTTTGAACCTGAAGAATTTCCTGGCTTCTCTTGTATGTAAACTTAACATAATAACAATGTTACTACACTGTACCTAACCACCTTGTTGTATAAACAGTAAGATTCTGCCATTACAACCATTTAAACAATTACTTATGAATTATGTAAAAGACAAGTAACTGATTAAAGCAGGATGAAAGTAAAGTAAACAATTCTAATATGCGTGTTCTGTTTTACTGTCATCTTGCTGTAAGCAACCACTTGCTTTAGAACACAATAACACGCCTTGCTTTAAGTGATTCCAATACAGGCACTGACTACTGTAGGCAAAACCAGACATGTTTAAAGACATTTACCTAAATGCTTCAATGTTGGGTGCCAATTTGCTTTACTAGGTTATTCTCTAGCATGGACCATCAAACTTGTGTTTGGGAGCCACTTTTCTAAAATGCATTAATTTGTCTAAATACATGTGACTGCTTAATGCAGGACAAAAGTAAAGAAGAAAGCTCCGATAGGAGCTTTCTTCTTTACTTCTGTTCTGCCTTAAGCAACCATCTGTCTTAGAGACTGAGATTTTGTCTTGTGATGAGTGCTCACTTCACACACACTTTATTGTTCTCTATAACAATGTGGCCAGTTACAGTGGAGAAAACGTTATTCTTTCCCATTTAAACGCAAACGAAACGCAAACACAAACCACTAAAATGTAGAAAATGACAACTTTTTAACAATTCTGACTTTTCATTTTTATCTGAGTGGCAAACAGTTTAGAGCCTGATCAGACGCCAGGTTACCTGGCGTCTGATCTGGCTCCAAACTGTTTGCACTGGAAATAGTAGTTTTTAGCGTAAACGAGTTTATTGGGAAAGAATAACGTTTTCTCCACTGTATGAAACATACATAACGTCTGGAGCATAACTTACAATTATAACTACTGGAAGTAATGAACAATCTCCGTGAGGCCACTCTTGTTTCTTACCAGGCAGCACACTTGCTAGCTTGCCAGGTCAAAATAGTTATAAATTCTATAAAGGTTACATTGTCTTCATAATTTTCTGGTTAATGTCACAGTCAGGGCAAGACTCTGATACACTCATAAGACAAATAAACAAAACAGCAGCCTAGCCTCTCTATCACAATTCCATAAGAAATATCATCCTTTACCAAGCTACCTAATATTCTAGAAAAGTTCTGGTCTGCAATAATTTAGATTTAATTTATCTAAACTTTAATTGAGAATTTATGATGAGAGAACAAAACAGTTTTGATTATAATTCAGATGAGATGCAGCGATACTTTAACTTTCATCTGGATCTACACTTTTGACAACAGTTATCAGAGATGTGTATCTAGTATGCAGAATACTTATTAAAGTACATATCTCCAAAAGTATCTATCGGCCGATTTTTTCACCTGGCAGGGCTGAGTTAACCTTTGGCAAAGATAAACTAATTTACTTTTGATTTTAGGGGTGCTAGGTGTAGTTACGTATTATATTGTTATTGTCCGATACTTTCAACATGGAAAAACACTATGTATGTGTGCATCCATATCCATGTGAAAAGGTATGTACAGTGCTCCCTCTCTACAAAAACACCCAATGGAAGACAAAGATTGTGTGTGTTGTTCGGAGGGAGTTGTTATAGGGAGAGAAAATTAAGCCTTGGTTTACATTTTTAAACAGCGCTTGAATCCAGATCAGACGCCGCGTAACACGGCATCTGATCTGGATTTAAACTGTTTGTCAGCCTTCATTATATTCCTTCTGTCAAAATGTCCACTAATATGAAGTGTTGAGAAAAAAGTCAGATGACAACGGTAAATTCTGATAATAAAAGAGCATGCTGCCGCCCCCACAGTTGAAATACAAAGGTCCGCATCGAAAGTCCATCCTGCCAGGTCAATAATATTGGCCTATACAACAAAATAATTTGGTACTCTTTCTCTTATGGCTAATATTCAGTGTTCAAAACAGATGGTTGATAACCCCTTTGCATGCTGGGTAATTTTGGGTCCTGATGAGATGCTGCATTATGAGGCTTCTCATCTGGATCCAAACTGTTTTCAAAAGTAAAGTTGGCTGATAGTAAAGCATATACAGTCCATATCTCGAACTCGGTTAAGTCGAACATATCCGTGTTTCAAAGTTAAAACGTGGCTTAACCGAGCATGAAGTAATGTAATTCATGTACTGGAGTATCGGCTAGTTCGAGATAAGCGAGTTCTAGATATCGAAGTTTGACTGTAGTTTCTATATATTTCTGCTGTTCTTTCTGCTTAACTCATTAACCCTATCTAAAAAGTCATCAGAACAAAATGTGGAAATTCAATGATACTGTACAGTAAGTCTTTATTTGACCTTTTGTACCTCATATCCCATTTCTAGTTTTAAAGACAGGTGACCACTTTAAGCAGGTTAAAAGTAAAGCAGAATGCGCTATAATGCATGTTCTGCTTTTCTTTCAACCTGCTTTAAGCTATTATCTGCTAGAATATAGAAAATATTTCTTTAGATTATTATACAGTAACATATTCATGATTGAATTAATTGGAACTATTTTCCTCAGCGGAGGAATAAATTAAATGCACTAAAATGCGCTTCCATGGGAGGAAAGGTTAACTCATTCACCCCTGAACTTTTTAATTGACAATTCCAATAACAAAATAAGTCCAGTCCATTTTTGACTATTTAGGGTTGATTTTAACAATTTATTTGAAAATAACAAACAGTGTAGACCCTGATCAGAGCCCTCTGATCAAGGTATACACTGTTTGCATGGGACAAGTGTAATCCTCACATGTACACTGTTTGTAACTGACGAGTATATTTTTATTATTATTATTATACCAGATTTTCTATAGCGCTCTTTTCACACAGGGATTGTGCGTTCAAAAGCGCTTAACATGAAATAACACATATGTACCTATAAATCGAGAAAAGATCTAACTACAATTAGATCTGAAATACCGGTAAAACATGAATAAACATATAAAAGACAGTCCCCCAAAACGGCGATCACATTACCCCCATCAATCAGCAATGAACCGACCGGCTAAGTATTGCCGACTGAGTATACTCGTTGCTAGGGTTGAATGTGTTAAAAGGTAGCTAGTTTCTTACAGCAGTATGGTAGGAACCCATATGTTAAGCAGAAAGCAAAACCAAAGTGGCTGGCTGTAATGTCTGTAAGAGATATGAAGAAAAACAGAAATAATGATTTGATGTTAAAAATGAACAAAGAAAGGATAAATTATCTTGCATTGTTTCATCCTCCTGTTGTTGCCATTACAAAGCATTCTCTAGTTTTCTTCCAGGCCTTAGAGGGGGCAGATATCTATTTTCCAGTGAAACAATCTATTTTACCAAATAAGACCTTGACCTTATATGCATCTGGTCAAGATTCAATATGGTTCTTTGCACTCTTATACTTTTTGCCATTATGCATTCTAAGTTATGGTTCAAATGATGATGATGATGATGATGAAATAAGAAGATGCAGAGAAAAAACGTCATTATAGGTTATTGGTTTGGTGGGACCCCATGAGAAATATAACTGCAGCACCTATGGGCCTAGTGAACTACTTATGACTGCCTAGAGAGGTTCACACTTAGCTAAAGTCATCAGAATATCAATTGAGGACACTAACCAATTATACCAGCCCTTGCAGGCCACATCCTCATGAATATTTAAACCAGTACATTCATGTATAGCCAATTTTACTCCTTTGTCTTTGGACACAGCTAGGGCTCCAGATTTTCAACATTCTCTACTAAACCTATTGTTGTGACTACTCATTAGAATTGTCTCAAAGAGATGATTGTAGTGAGTAGTCACCTTATAGGGTTTGACTGAGACATAAAGTTAATGTTTGAAGTACAGTGCTCCCTCCCTACAACGACTCCCTCCTTACAACGACCATTGTCGCTGTTCCTTAAACGACTGCAATGTCGTCTGCTTAAAATTGTCATCTTCTGTTTTTCTCAAAGTTACATAATAGACAATTTGACAGAAAAACTTTAATGACAAGTAACAAACAGCTTGAATCTAGATCAGACGCGGCGTGACGCGGCGTCTGATCTGGATTCAAGCTGTTTGCAAATTTCCCTCTCTATAACGACTCCCTCCGAACAATGCACACAATTTCTGTCTCCGTTTGGTGTTGTTGAAGAGAGGGAACGCTGTATTCCTTATCTAGAGCTCTTGTACTACAAGATGGAATACCAACAAAATGATCAAGCTTGTACTATGTAAAGCATGTACTATGTATGGCAGAAATTCCTTCTTTATAGTCTACCACCTTATATCTTGACAAGATTAAAGCTAATTATTTTAACGTATCCTGTAGAGGATCACCCATGGATCATATTATAAAATAATGTGTAAATGTGACCAGTGGTTCAGACATATGATTTAAGTTTTCTCTATATAGCCACATAAATAAAATATGCCCAACCCACTCAGGCTGCCATGGTTTTTTTTAAGATAATGTCACAATTTTAGTTATTTTGAAGAAGGTCACATAATTATCATTTCCATCAAATTATTTTCAAATCTGACAATCACTTTTAGAGAAAAAGAGATTTTAAGAATTTTCTTTTGGTTGTCATGGCAACCAGATTTCTGCATTGATCCAAACCATTTAGCTTTTTTGACAAACTACCCAAAGATCATCCTTGGAAAGTTTCATGACATTTGGCATTGTGATTTAAGAGAAGATGTCGTTTGAAATAAAATATTGACAACCAACGACAAACACAGGGCGATCACAATAGCTCACTTTGGCACTTGTGAGCTAAAAACAAACTTAATAGTTTATTTATTAACCCTTTCCCACATAGCATACGAGGGGTGTTTCATAATTAATGCAACTCGATCAATAGCTTCAATAATATAAGTGCAAAATGCATGTGTGATATATTATAAGAAAGAGCAATTCTTCGCCTACACAATGGTATAATGCACGGTAATATCACATAAATAGTTAAGTCACCACACGAACCTAAATGACCCCAAGTCAAGGTCACTGGACCATTTTGTGTATTATTTAGTTAATTTTTCGAACAAAGTTTGATACTATAATTACTATAGCGGTTTTATTATTTGAAATAATTTTATGAAACTTTCGGTCAAATAAAATCAGAAAATTATGCACATACCATGCAGTTTAAAATTATAGGTTTTTTTTTATAAAATGACAAAAATATAGCTAATATTTAACTCGTACTGAAAATATCATAAAAAAGTACAATTCTGTTATGTTCAAGAGTATTTGTTGAAAGCTAAAACACATTTTGTTATATCAAACCAGGCTATAATTGAAGCAATTGAACTAGATGTTCTTGTTATAAAATTAAAAAATAGATATACGGATCTAGAAAATTTTCATAGCGTTCGAAACTTCATGTCAATTCTTTTCATTTAGCAAAATGAGAAATTTTATTTTTGAAAAATTGAGATTTAAAACAACTGCCCCTTTTAATTGTTATGAAATCTTTTTCACATTAAAATTTACACATGAACTGATATATTTAAAAAACAAAGGTTAGAAATTTAACTTTTCAAAAAGGTAATAGGTCAATATAAAATCTTTGCAAAGTGCTATGTTCTAGTGCCCTTGAGAATGGGTCATTTAGGTTAGTATTGTGAATTATCAAGTAATGTGATATAATCATGTGCTATACCATCCTGTAGGTGAGCTATTGCCCTTTCCAACGATATATCACACATACATATTACACTTATGATATTGAAGTTATTGATGAAGTTGCATTAATTATGAAACATCCCTCGTATCTCTAGTATTGAATATAGATGTCCACTTAAAGTAGGTTGAAAGTAAAGCAGAATGCGCCTTAAGGCACATTCTACTTTACTCTCAGCCTGCTTAAGTTCCTATCTGCTAGAATATAGATATCTTATGAAACATGTTCATGACTATATAAATTTGAACTATTTTCTTCAGTGGAGGAATAAATTAAAGGCGCTTCTAAAGGGGGAAAGGATTAAAATCTAAGGGATAAAATATTTTGAAAGTCTGATAAGATGGTGAGCAACACAGGGTTTGATCTGATGTTCCAAACTGTTTGCAAGAGACATACTTCTTTCAGCAATGCCTTTATTGGGAAAGAATAGCGTGTTCACCACTGCAAGTGCTTGATTCCTTCTAGTCATGTTCGTGCTTGGCCCTGCAGCGTTAAAAACCTATATGACAAGATACTGTGTCTCCAGGAAGCTGTCAAACTATGTAGAGTAATTGTGCATCCTTATTACGTCAATAAACATTAAGATTGAAGTTTACTGCTGCCAGCAGAACAGATATAGGATGAAAATTAAACAAATCATTGATTTATGATTCCAAAATGAAATTCCAGAAGCAAAAGTTTGATGTATTATCCATAGAAAAACTCTGACAGAATCCTGGAAATTTTATGCATATATAGTTAACCAATTATACTCCATAAATTTACGTTTCAACGCTTCATCATTTTTACCTTTCAACGCCTCATCATTTCTATACTAATAAAGAAAGTACATGTAGCCCCCAGCAAGGAAGTCCAGAATATAATACACAAGCAATTTCTAGTATCTTTTCAGCATGTAGCTTAAAGCAGGTTAAAAGTAAGCCAAAATATACTTAAGCACATTCTGTTGTACTTGCAACCTGCTTTAAGTGGTTAAACCAGTATTAATACTTTGATCCATGCAAATTACCTAAGCTACATGTGTATCAAAATGATATTAAGAACTGTAAGCTATAACTCTATGCATGCTAGCAGAGGATATGTGCCACAAGGATTACCTTGGCAAACAGTTTGGATCCTGATGAGACGCCGCATAATGCGGCGTCCCATAAGGATCCAAACTGTTTGACACTCTGACCCTGTTTTGTAAAGAAATTTTTAAAATTCTTTTTTTCAGTGGAGCTGCATGGTTTATACCTATCATTTGCAAATTCTCAACCAATGATAACCGTTAGGTCAGAAAAGTCACATGCTTAAAACTGAATGGGCTGATTGGATATGGGGAAAGACTATTGTATCCATTTACAAGTTTTACTGGACATGAATTAATTGTTAGTGCAATATTATAGACACAGTCTGCAATTGCTATGACACCATGTTTCTATTTTTAGATATGACATCTTTGTTCTAAGAAACTCCATTCATGAATGAGGAGTGATAGAACAGTAGATTTATGTAAGAGTCTATGAGCAGCAGGATACAGTTTAAATTATTGTTTGGTAATTCTGTAGAGGATAAATCTTTAGTAAGCTATATTTTACGAAAGTTACTGTAATTGAATGTGAAGTGGAAAGTGCAAATTTATAAACAGTCTCCAATTACTATGACAGCATGTTTCTATTTTTAGATATGACATCTTTGTTTTAAGAAACTCTATTCATGAATGAAGAGTGATAGAACAGTAGATTTATGCAGCAGGATACGGTTTAAATTATTGTTTGGTAATTCTGTAGAGGATAGAATTTTAGTACAGTCGAACACCAGTATCTCGAACATCAGAATCTCGATTGCAATGCCTATCTCGACGATTGTCTCAAGTCCCGGAAATATTTGTTCTTATTCTTATGTAATCTTACCTGCCCTATTTCGACTATGGCTAATCTCGATTACCCCCGGTATTTCGACTATAGATTTTGGCCATATTCACTTAATTGTTCTCAAATAACACCCAGTATCTCGACGACTGTAAGTTTTCATGCATTGATACGCTCGCCGACTTTGATCGCGAGTATCGGACTGTGGAAATCACAGGTAAAATCATTAACTGGAACTATCGGTAGTTTTACACGTTGGCTGAATGGGTGTTAGGTGATAATTGTCAATCAACAGTAGATTATCGCTTAAAGTTTGTTCGCCGCATCCTTAAAATCAGTCTCGAAATAACCGTCATTATCGGTGTTGATTCAATTCATCAAGAGTAGCGCCCCTTGATAAAACGGATGTTGAGGAAAATAGTACCGCGGAGCAGGAAGGAAAATACGAATAATACACGAAATTCCGCGATAAACAAAACAGAGTGATAATAGAAAGCTATACATAGCGTATGTTATATTGTTATAAACTGTCCGACAAATAAATATTGAGCCGAATCGACCGAGATGTCTTGCGGAATCTAGGTCATTGTCTCATGAATATTCTATGAGGTCAAATGCATGAAATGTACACAATTGACCCACGTGTCTTAAATTCTAAAATATAAGAAAAGGGTAAGTTAGACAAAAGTTTCAAGAATACTCTCGAGGCATGTCACTTATCCTATTTTTTTCTTTTATCGCTTTCCTTTTTTTCTTAAAAACCCAAAAACGTATCTCTTTATTACTTCATTATTAATCATAGCGAATACAACCGTCTCAATATTGTACTTAATATTAATATTATGTTTTGAATATGTGAAATTGCATATTGTACGGTGTTGAACAGGATGGCTCTCCGACCTGCCAACACCTATTACGGAGAAAATAAAGAGTTAAAAAAAAAAAAAAAAAAAAAAATATATAAGAATTTTTTACGAATTATGCTTATCGCAATTACTTTTTCTTAACCTAGAGTGGTTTTTCACCAGCTCTAAAGAATTTCACCAGCTCCAATGAATTTCACTGTGATTTCCTATGTAAAACAAGGTTTTCGTGAGTATTTGACAGCCGGAAGTAAACCGATTTGTTGATGCGCAGCTTTACCGGACGCGCAGACTTACCGTACCAAAACAACCCATGTATATTTCCATGTTCGGTGTTTGCAAAATAAATATATTACGTTCGCAGTTATTCAATATAATCTCCCTGGTCAAGTACTAAATAAAATGTGAGTTATTGATTGTCTTTGTCGTCCGTGTTTTGTGTACAAAAAATACAGTAAACGTGTAACATCGAAACCGGCATATAACGTGTTAAAAACGTTACGGCATTTCACAAACACGCGAGAGTACATACGTAGAGCGGTTTTATTGTTCACATGCTTACTTTCTGTAAGTGGTGCATTTTTAACCAGTTTGGTTATCTGAATTTTTAACCAGTTTGGGTATCTCGAGCCCATGCTTATCTCGATGCTATTTCGATCGTCCCGAGACCGTCGAGATACTGAAGTTCGACTGTAGCTATATTTTACATGAAAGTTACTGTAATTGAATGTTTTGCTTTCAATCAAAGGTATTACAATGCTTTGAAACCCTCAATTTTATGCATGCATTTTTCACACCCATCTACAGCATTATTATACTTCCAAAACATTCTCCGTTGAATATCTTTTTTAAAGATATTTCTTGTTAGAACAGTTGCAAATGACAATTGTTGCAATGTTAAATAATGCTGAAGCATTTTTGAGAAGAAAAATAGCATAGCATGGTAATTAAAGACCAAAGTTTGACTGAGCAGTTATAGACCAGGGAATTAATGATCCAGAATGATGAATTTCTCAGTACTATAAGATGCAGCTGAGATTGGCTGCAAAGTGACTTGCTTGCAATTAGTGGCCCTCTCAAGGGAGCTGCCCTTCCGCCCTATGACTATCTCACATGTAATACCTAACAACTAGGGACTGCATATGGATTGATTCGAGAATATTACAAGTGTCCTAAGGCTATTTATTGTCTACAGTCAAACCTGTTTGATATGGAATTTTTCATATGGTCTAATTCACTATTGCCAAAATGACAAGTGATCCTCAACCCATTACCCCATAAATACGCCTTTTTAAGCCTTTCATTTATTCCAAAAATTAAGAAAATTTGTACAATTATGTATATGTATGATAAGAAATATTTTCTATATTCTAGTAGATGGTAGCTTAAAGCAGGCTGAAAGTAAAGCAGAAGACACCTTTAGGTGCATTCTGCTTTACTTTCAACCTGCTTTAAGTGATCATCTTTCTTTAAAACTAGAAATAGGCTATGGGGTAATTGGTTAATATTGTTGTTTTAAGAAAATATTTCAGAAAAATGAAAGTCAAACAAACAGTGTAGACCCAGATCAGGGAGTCCTCTGATCTAGGTCTACACTCTTTGCAAAATATACATAAACTGGGGCCCGTTTCATAAAACTTCTTACGACAAATGTTGTCGTAAGTCAAAACTTTAAAATACATTTAATTTGTGATTTCTCTATCTAATCCTGTCTTGTGACATCTTTTTGGAATCGTCTTTTCAAGACGATTCCAAAAATATATCACAAGACAGGATTAGATGGAGAAATAAATAATAATTGAGCGTTTTATAATCTGACTTACGATAACATTTGTCGTAAGATGTTTTATGAAACGGGGCCCAGGTTTGCAGCACAGAGAGGACTAATTGGTTAGTCAAATGAAGAAGATTGAATAATGCAACACAAAAGTAATGCAGAAACATCCTCAGTGAATTGGTTTCTCTATTAGTGTTTTCTTCTGACCTGTCCAAGTTATTTTTAGATTGGAACATTCTAAAACTTTAACCCTTTGAACCCTAGTCCCGCAAATAGGCGTTCTTTTCAAACAATGTACATGTGATAGTACAATTGTCCTATGCAAACAGTGAAGACCCAGATCAGAGGGCTCCGTAAGGAGCCCTCTGATCAGGGTCTTCACTGTTTGTCATAATGCTAAAAATTGACAAAAACAACCCTTAAAAGTCAGAAATGGACTTGACTAAAATGGAAACTGGAATTGTCCATTTAAAGTTTCAGGGAGGAAAGAGTTAATAAAAAGGGATGAGTTTTCTCTACATCCAGTTAGAGATACGGAAAAGCTGTAATGTTTGTGCGTAATGTACAGTAGAGGATACATTATTCTTTCTGGTTTAAACGCAAACGCAATGCACTAAACTGTGGAGATTTACTTTTAGAAATTTTAACTATATCTTTAATCTGAGTTACCGGGAGTCTGATCTGGCTCCAACCTGTTTGCAATGGAAATAATAGTTTTAGTATATAAATGCATTTATTGGGAAAGAATAAAATATCAGTAAAGTTAGCGAAGCGGTCTCGTGCTGCACGAGGATCATACTTATCTAAAGTAGGGAAGTGAATGATTATATTTTCCATGTTACCTTGCTTACCTATTTACCATTATTAACTATTCTGTTCTAAAAATAACTCGGACAAGTCAGAAAAATTGGACAACACTTTTGTCCTGGTTATATATATTCCCCTGTTTCATTGCTGAAGGGCAATCAATGTCAGGGGTGACTGTCCTTCATGATTGGTCAGATTCTATCTATTTAAAGCTTCTTATCACCCTTCTAATGTTGTTAGTAATTATGGAAATAATGCTCTTTACAGATATTTGCCACTTTCATTGTTTTCGATAATGGGATAATTTATTTTGAATAACTAGTACTACTAATGACATACCAGTATTAGGCAGAATTGGGATCTTTAACTCTTTGCATGCTAGCGGCGGATATATCTGCCACAGTGAATACCTTTGCAAACAGTTTGTATCCAGATGAGACGCCGCATAACGCGGCGTTTCATCTGGATCCAAACTGTTTGACACTCTGACCGTGTTTTGAAAAGAAAATTAAAAAAATCTAATTTTTAGAACGTCAGCAGACGACAATTGTTGCAGACGACAAAATTACCCAGCATGCAAAGAGTTAAAGGCAGGACTAGCAGACCTTTAGGCAGGAGTAATGCTGATCGAAACCTTTGAACAGTAGAAGCCTTTGTGCATTACATTAACCCATTACCCCATAGCTTTTTACTTAATTTGAAAACAGGTAACCACTTAAAGCAGGTTGAAAGTAAAGCAGAATGGGCCATAAGGCGCATTCTGCTTTACTTTTAACCTGCTTTAAGCAACCATCTGCTAGAATATAATAAATATTTCTAATGTTCAATATTTTTAACTGTACAAATTGGAACCATTTTCTTCAGTGGAGGAATAAATTAGAGGCATAAAAAGGTGTAGTTATGGGGTAATGGGTTAAGCTATAAACTAGTCTAAAATGGATAACTTATTTGGAGTGCTGATGAATATAGGTGTTACTGTAGCTTTATGTTGTGGAGAACTTAATGATTATTCTATAAAGTGGACTTATTATAAAGCCTATCTGGTTGTACAGAGTCAGGAAACATTATTCTTGCTTGTTTAACTCATAACCCCATAAATACGCCTTTTAACGCCTTTAATTTATTTCTTTACTGAAGTAAATAGTTCTAATTTAAACAGTTATGAATATATATCATAAGAAATAATTTCTATTTTCTTGAAGATGGTAGCTTAAAGCAGGTTGAAAGTAAAGCAGAATGTGCCTTAAGGCACATTCTGCTTTACTTTTAACCTGCTTTAAGTGGCCACCTATCTTCAATACTAGAAACAGGCTATGGGGTAATGGGTAAACTCTTCCCCCCCCCCCCCCCCCCCCCATAGAAGATTTAATTTATTCCTCCACTGAAACAAATAGTTCTACTTTATACAGTTGTGAATATATAGACACCATAAGAAATATTTTTATATCCTTGCAGATGTTACCTTAAAACAGGCTGAGAGTAAAGCAGAATGTGATTTAACCCATTACCCCATAGCCGGTTTCTAGTTTTGAAAACAGGTGACCACTAAAAGCAGGTTGAAAGTAAAGCAGAATGTGTCTTAAGTCCCATTCTACTTTACTTACTGTCTGCTTTAAGCTTTTTATCTGCTAGGATAAAGAAAATATGTTTTGATAAATGTTTATAATTGTATAAATTGGAACTATTTTCTTCAGTGAAGAAAAATAATTAAATGCGCTAAAAGATGTTTCTATGGGGGGAAGAATTTAATATGTACCTGTTGCAATGAAGACATTTTGGATTCCTGTGGCTTTATCAGCACAAGGCAGACTCATAAAAGATCCTTTTCTCACATAACTATCCTTGTTTTCTATAGCAAATAACGATCACGAATATCCTTGTCTCCAACATGTGTGAGATCAGTTTGATGACGTCACTATATTATAACGTCACTATTATAAATGCGTTTTGACGTCACCGGGGTTCCGAAAAAATGCCTATTGCTTTAAAAATAGCTTAAAATCCTTGATTTTGTAAGAAAAAGAATCTGTCACTCATCGATGTTTAACCCATTACACCATAAATACGCCTTTTTTACGCCTCTACTTCATTCCTCCACTGAAGAAAATAGTTCCAATTGATACAGTTAGGAATATGCAATACAGTCGAATACCGTTACCTCGAAGTTCAACGGACCGTGAAAAAATATCGACGTATCCGAAGTTCGAGCTAATGGGAGTTTCTCATTTGAGATCTGTATCGTCATATCGAAGTTTTAACGTTATACTCGATCCTTAGTCAGTGTTTATTGACAGTTATATGATTGGTAATTGAAAATAAATGCGTAGGCAAGTAGAATCTGACAAAATCTTCAACTCTCTGACATAGTTTTCAACTTGATGAAGGTGGTCAGTATTTTTAAAAGTAGAGAATCTACGCGTCTATTAGATATGATATGTGGGAGCGAGTAAACAATTTTCATATTTTAATACATTTGGTAGATCTACCTTGGTTCTGAAATAAGCAAGAAATGTTGGATTTGTTCAGTTTACTCCCTCATATCAGGAATCCCTGTTTATATATAACTATTCAGAAGGAGTATGACTTATTCTATTTCAGTTTGACCATGAACATACAGGCAGGAGAGAATTCATTTTACTAAGTAACCACAACAATATTCCTCCTTTTCATGGTGTCATGGTATTTTGGAAACTTAAGTTGCGTAAAAACAATTCCCTTGATGCTTCATTTTTTATGTGTTAGGTGATTGATTTATGGATACTTTTATAGAAGTACAGACAAACCTCAGTAACTAAAGCTCGCTTAACCCATTACTCCTTAAATATGCCTTTATACACCTTTAATTTTTTCCTCTGCTGAAGAAAAAAGTTCCACTTTATACAGTTATGAATATGCGCAATTAGAAATATTTACTTTTATTTACTTACACCCGGGGGTGAAAATTTAACGAGGCGAAAATTTGATCTGACACCACCGGAACTATTTGTAGAACTTTGAAAGAGGACCATAATTGTAAGGACTTTGCTTGCCAAGTTTGGTAAAAATCCAACATGGAGTTTAGGAGATGTCGTTCATAGAAATTGTTGAAGACGGACGAAAGGACACAGGACAATCAAAATAGCTGATCTAAATATATAGTATCAATAAATTCTATTAGAAGGAAAATGGTTAAGTAAGAGAGTTTTACCTGGTAAGTACATAGGTTGGACTGTTTCAGCTTCAATATCAATTCCGTGTGTAAATCTTAACTCATTCACCCCTGAAACTTTTAATGGACAATTCCAGTTTCAAAATAAGTCTAGTCCATTTTTAGCTCACCTGAGCCAAAGGCTCAAGGTGAGCTATTGGGATGGCCCTGTGTCCGGCGTCCGTCGTCGTGCGTCGTGTGTCGTGCGTATGTGCGTCGTCGTTAACAATTGCTTCAAATGACATCTCCTCCTATACCCCTTGACAGAATTCAACCAAACTTTACAAAAATGTTCCTTGGGTCAAGCTCTTTCAAATTTGTTCAAAGAATTAAAAACAATGCAGAACTCTGGTTGCTATGGCAACCAAATTGAAAAAATAAGGAAATCTTAAAAAATCTTCTTGTCAAAAACTGCAAGGGCCAGAGCTTAGATATTTGGCACATAGCATCATCTACAGGTCCTCTATCAAGTTTGTTCAAATTATTCCCCAGGGGTCAAAATTGGCCCCGCCCCGGGGGTCACAGTTTTACATAGAGTTATATAGTGAAATTTTCAAACGTCTTCTTCTTTGAAACCAATGTGGCCAGAGCTTTGATATTTGGCATGGAGACACTTCTAGAAGTCCTTTACCAAAATTGTTCAAATGGTTGTGGTCGGTTGCATAACTAGGTCACAATGGCTAAAAATAGATTTTTTCAATGAAAACTTAAAAAATCTTCTTGTCTGAAACTACAAGGGCCAAAGCTTAGATATTTGGCACATAGAATCGCCTACAGGTTCTCTATCAAGTTTGCTCAAATTATGCCCCTGGGGTCAAAATTGGCCCGGCCCCGGGGGGTCACGGTTTTACATAGAGTTATATAGTGAAATTTTCATACGTCTTCTTCTCTGAAACTAATATGGCCAGAGCTTTGATATTTGGCATAGTGACACTTCTAGATGTCCTATACCGAAATTGTACAAATGGTTCTGGTCCGTTGCATAACTAGGTCACAGGAGCTAAAAATAGATTTTTGTCTAAAACTACAAGGGCCAGAGCTTAGATATATGGCTAATATCATCGCCTAAGGGTCCTCTATTAAGTTTGTTCAAATTATGCCCCTAGGGTCAAAATTGGCCCCGCCCCGGGGGTCACTGTTTTACATAGAGTTATATAGTGAAATTTTCAAACATCTTCTTCTCTGAAACTAATATGGCCAGAGCTTTTATATTCTGTATGGTGACACTTTTAAATATACTTTACATATTTTGTTCAAATTGTTCCGGTCTGTTGCATATCTAGGTCAGTCCTGGACATAAATCAATATCTCCATTTCCCCAATTATTCTCAGGTGAGCGAATATGCCCCATGGGGCTCTTGTTGACTATTTAGGGTTGATTTTAACAATAAAAAAAAATTATATTTCAAAATTACAAACAGTGTAGACCCTGATCAGAGGGTTCCTTAAGGAGCCCTCTGATCAGGGTCTACACTGTTTGCATGGGACTAGTGTAATCTTTACAGGTATACTATTTGTAAATGACGAGTATTCTCATCACTAGGGTTGAATGTGTTAACGTTTAGAGTGCTCGATCATCAGCACTACTAGGTTTACCAACATTTAGAAATAAGTCTGATCCAGATAAGAGCAGAATGACTTAAAAGTTTGATGAAGATCCAAACTGTTTGACAGTATCAATATTTCTTGGCCAAAATGCCTAAAATTATATACAGCATTCTCTCTCTACAACAGCCGTCTCAACAATGGTTCCTTCCTTAACTCTTTCCTCCCTGAAACTTTAAATGGAAAATTCCAGTTTCCATTTTAGTCTAGTCCATTTCTGACTTTTAAGGGTTGTTTTTGTCAATGTTTGGCATTGTGACAAACAGTGAAGAACCTGATCAGAGGGCTCCTTTCGGAGCACTCTGATCAGGGTCTTCACTGTTTGCATAGGACAAGTGTACTATTGACATGTACACTGTTTGAAAAGCACGCCTATATGCGGGACTAGGGTTCAAAGAGTTAAAACAATGATTGCAGCTGTTCCAAAAACAATATAACAATGTCCAACCTTTTCACGGCAGCAATATGGTCTTATTTAAAATTGTCGTCTGCTGTTTTATTCAAATTTACATATGAACCATTTTGACAGGTAAAAACATAATGACAAGTGGCAAATAGCTTGAATCCAGATCATCGCCCCGTAACGGGGGCTCTGATCTGGAATCAAGCTGTTTGCAAATGTAAGCCAATTTCCCTCCCTACAATGACTCCCTCCGAACAACGCACATATTTTTGTCTCCCATTGGGTGTCGTTATAGGGTGGGAGAGCTGTATTGTTGAATAAAAGCAGACAATGTTTAACTCTTTCCTCCCTAAAACTTTAAATGGACAATTCCATTTTCCATTTAAGTCTAGTCTATTTCTGACTTTTAAGCATTGTTTTTGTTAATGTTTGGCATTATGACAAACAGTGAAGACCCTGATCAGAGGGCTCCTTTCGGAGCCCTCTGATCTGGGTCTTCACTGTTTGCACAGGACAAGTGTACGACTCACATGTACACTGTTTGAAAAGGACGCCTATATGCGGGACTAGACTTCAAAGGGTTAAGCAGTTTATGAAAGGGTTAAGACCAAAAAACAACATATCAATCAAATCTTAAGATGATGATTCCCAAGGTGTTCCTACAGGTTTTATATTTATGTCCCAGTATTCATGAGAACAATAGCTAGATTTTGTATGTGACAATGTTATTATGATAATACGCAGATTAGTGATAAATTTCACAATACATGTACATGTATACCCTTGGCTAAAATCTCGATTTATACACAAAATTGTGTTTGTTTTTGCAAGTATGTGAAGCTTTCATCTAAATTGATGTTGTTTTTCCCATGATGATAACTTTGCCAGTCAGTTACAGTTGACACTCCTTACAGTCATAGTCTTTGTTCCCTGTATTATTTAAACCATTACCCCATAGCCTGTTTCTAGTTTTGAAGACAGGTGACCACTTAAAGCAGGTTGAAAGTAAAGCAGAATGCGCCTTAAGGCGCATTCTGCTTTACTTTCAGCCTGCTTTAAGCTATAATCTGCTAGAATATAGAACATAGTTCTTATAATACATACTCATAGCTGTATAAATCTGATCTCTTTTCTTCAGAATTAATGAAAGGCGTAAAAAGTGTCTGCTAAAAGGGACATTGGCAAACAGTGTAGACTCTGATGAGACGACGTATTATGTGGTATCTCATCAGGGTCTACACTGTTTGCTATTGCATATGAAATGTTCTGCTGTACAGAAACAAGAGTACCGCAAATGGTACATAATACGCCCACCGTCAAACACGAAATGAAGGAAATGAAGCATGTGGAATGAACCTGATAATTTTACCATTGATTTTCACCCATATAATCAAAACAAGTTTAATCTAAAACCATTCAAATTTGTAGAAACTATTAAAAGTGTTGGAATACAACATATTCTAGTATAACTGATTAAATCAAGGGCAGATAACTCTGTACACAATGGTTTGAATTCACCCAAATTTTATATTATCTAAGGATATCTATACTAATATACATTGTGTGTAAGTAAAATCAAAATAAATTCGAAACTGTAGTTGTTAGATCTCGAGTGTTAATAAGTTGTTAAAATTTTAAATAAGTCATTTTCAACACATCAAGGGCAGATAACTCTTGACCAGTTACCCTGATATTGACCATAGTTAATGACTTACCGTGTTTCCTTTATCCTAGCAGATGGTAGTTTAACCTGCTTTATGTGGTTACTGGTCTTGAAAACTAGAAACAAGTTATGCGGTAATCAACTTAACTCGGGGTTATACTGATTATTTATTGATGGTGTTGAATAAAGGTTACATCTTTAATAAGGGGAGCTTTCTGCTTTACTTTTATCTTGACTTAACCCATTACCCCATGGCCTTTTTCTAGTTCTGAAAACAAGTTACTACTTTGAAAGTAAAGCAGAATGCGCCTTAAATACTTTCAGCCTTCTTTAAGCTAACATCTGCTAGAATATCGAAAAAATATTTCTTCTGATACGTAATCTTGACTGTATAAATTGGAACTATTTTCTTCTGTGGTTGAATAAATTGAAAGCGTAAAAAGGTGTATTTATGGGGTAATGGGTTAAGCAATCACCTGTCAACACAGTCAGCTATAGGTGATCAATGCAGATTGGACAACTGAGGAAGGGGCTATTCAAGTTTGCCTGAAACTAGAAAAATTAGATTTGCTTCCAGTCATTTCATACTGAATATAGTGTCATATGGAGTGTCAGTATAAAAAGTCCTGACTGCATAGAGAAGATAGATATAGTGCTCCCTCTCTACAACGACACCCACTGGGAGAGGAAGATTGTGCATGTTGTTCTGAGGGAGTAGTTATAAGGAGGGAAATTGGCCAACATTTGCAAACAGCGTAATGCGGCGTCTGATCTGGGTTCAAGCTGTTTGTCACTCATAATTTATTTTCTGTCAAAATATCACTTATGTCACTTGAGAAAAACAGCAGATGACAATTTTAAGCTGACGATATTGCAGCAATAAAAGCATTAGACAAACTTGTCCTGTTAAGGGAACTGCGGCTAGCGTTGTTGTAGGGGGAGTTGTTGTTGGGAGGGTCATTGTAGGGAAGGAACTCTGTTCTGACATGGTATATAGAATTATGCCTCTTCTATTCCACAAGGAATAAAGAAGAAACATTGCCTAAGACGGCAACCCTTTAACCCTTAGCATGCTGATAAATGACCATCTAACGTCAATTTTCAAGCACAGTAAAACCTCTCTATTACAATCACAAAATTATATTGATTATTAGGTGTTTAAGGCAGATGACTGCTTAAAGCAAGGTGACAGTAAAAAAAAAAGCTCTTTAGGACTCATGATTATTGACAAAAAGATTTTTTAAAGTTTTGACTTTGGTTGTCAATATCATGTAATACCGAAAATGACCACACCCTCTTATCTGGCGGCCATGATTTTGGCGGGTAAAAATTCTTGAACAATTTGAAAATATATCAATTGAGAAATAGTTTGGTGCAAACCAAATTGAAATCAGACCAGCCGTTCTTGAGAAGAAGATTTTTTAGAAATTGTGCATGATTGCCATGGCAACAAGACTGATGGCCCAATCCACTTGCATCTGACCAAGTTTGGTTAAAAACGGCCATTGGTTTCAGAGAAGAAGTTGTTTGAAACAAATTGTGAACAACCAACACAGACATGGACACCGACGAAAGAGGGACAGAAACCCATTACAATAGCTCAAGTTGAGCACTTTGAAAGTGCTCAGGTGAGCTAACAAGGACCGCATGTGGCCCTAAATCGCTCACCTGGTACCCAGGGTTACGGTCATGAGAGAATTCAGAAACCAAAACCACAATAACAGATAGCTCATTATTGTGCAAGCACACTGACTGTGCATCCAGGCACACTCTCACTTAACTCTTTGCATGCTGGGTAATTTTTTCGTCTGCAACAATAATTGTCGTCAGCAACTGTTCTAAAATTAGAATTTTCAAAATTTCTTCTAAATTCAGGGTCAGAATGGCAAACAGTTTGAATCCTGATGAGACGCCGCATTACGCTGCATCTCATCTGGATCCAAATTGTTTACAACTGTGCCAGATATATCCGCTGCAAGCATGCAAAGAGTAAAGGACAACTAAAACAATTGTGAAATAGAATCCAGCACAAAACAATAACACATAGTCTAATTTCAGTATACTTCTTATCAATTCCTGGAAAATTCTGCAATCATAATTCACAATTAATGACTAGGAATTCTTTGGTCAATCCCAGGGTTCCAGATAAGGGGGAGTAAACTGAACAAATCCAGCATTTTCTCACTTATTTCAGCGCCAAATCCTATGATGTTACTACTCATTAGAATCGTCTCTTTGAGACGATTCTAATGAGTAGTGACACCATAGGGTTTAAAGCAGAAATAAAGATTTTAATTTTTGAAATACTCCCCTTATCTGGAACCCTGCAATCCTTATCACCAATGTTATGCATAATGTACAACCAGAAGTATTTGAATACTAAATTTATTACTAATGGTGAATTAGTTTTATAGTTTAAAGTATACAAGAAGGCTATATTTGGTCTAAGTATGATTTACCAACTGTGTTTAATTAATTCACACATGAAGCTTCAAAATAAAATATCCAGTTTCCAATTAAGGCTAGTCCATTTTTGACTATTTAGGGTTGTTTATTGCAATTAATTGCAAAATTAAGTTGCCACACAATCACAGAATATGCATTTACAGTTATTAAGGTAGAGGTATTTGTATAGGTTAGACCATGGTTGAACGCGACTAAACGATATATACTGAAAAACATAAGTAACGCATAATGGGATTCATTGTAGAATGGGAATGTACTATAGGAATTATAACAAAATTTTGGTATACGAAATTACTAATGCATTATGTTTGCAATCAACAAACAACATACTTCATTTTCTGTTGATTGCTTAATTACGATTTCTATACCCATCATCCCTATGAAGAAGAGTGAAAAAAGCATCTTTAGTATCGCATATTGCATTTATTGCCTCTATTATTCTCCTTGGCGTGTAATTAATCAACCTGGTGATTCTTTTAAAGCAGCCCAACTTCCCCCTGTTAAGCTGCGAGGTCATTGACGTTGTTAAGGACATTGCGTTCTAAAATGTTACAAAGGTGATCAATTGGCGACAGATTCGGGCGGTAAGGCTGCCTAGGTTAACGAGAGAATAAGCGGAGTGCGTTATGTTGCAACCAGTACATGCGAAAAGCACGACGTCGATGCGTTAGTGAAAACCAAACGTACGATATGTACGCCCGAAGTCCGCATTCTTTGAGATGCCTGATAACCGTGACGGAATGTATCCTGTCCCAGTGACGCCCCTGTGTGTTATTGGCCGTCTCTGACGCCGTTAGGAACCAGATTCTTAACAAGAGCCCCATGGGGCATATGTCGCTCACCTGAGAATAACTGTACATCAAAATGGAGATAATGATTTATGTCCAGGACGGGGTCATTTTTTACCCGAGGGGCATAATTTGAACAATCTTAATAGAGGACCTGTAGATGATGCTATGTTCCAAATATCTAAGATCAGGGTACTAGGGTTCTAGACATGAAGATTTTTTTTAAGTTTCCATTGAAAAAATCTGTTTTTAGCTCCTGTGACCTACATATGCAACAGACTGGAACCATTTGAACAAAATAGATAAAGGACATCTAGAAGTAACACCATGCCGAATATCAAAGCTCTGGCTATATTGGCTTCAGAAAAGAAGACGTTTGAAAACTGTGACCCCCGGGTGGGGCTAATTTTGACCCCAGGGGCATAATTTGTACAAACTTGATAGAGGACCTGTAGATGATATGCAATCGACCAGAACCATTTGAACCTTATTGGTATAGGACATCTAAAAGTGTCACCATGCCAGATATCAAAGCTCTGGCCATATTATTTTCAGAGGAGAAGACGTTGGAAAATTTCACTATATAACTCTATGTAAAACTGTGACCCCCGGGGCGGGGCCAATTTTGACCCCAGGGGCATAGTTTGTACAAACTTGATAGAGGACCTGTAGATGATGCTATGTGACAAATGTCTAAGATCTGGCCCTTGTAGTTTCAGACAAGAAGATTTTTTAAGATTTCCTTATTTTTTCACTTGGTTGCCATGGCAACCAGAGTTCTACATTGTTTTTAATTCTTTGAACAATTTTGAAACAACTTGACCCAAGGAACATGGTTGAAATCTTTTCAGCAATATATGAGGAGATGTCATTTGAAGCAATTGTTAAAGACAACAATGACTGTATAAAGTGAAATTATTTTCTTCTGTGGAAGAATAAATTAAAGACATAAAAAGGAATATGTATGCGTTAATAGGTTAATAAATATCATTATTTACATTTTCTAAATATAGGAAACTATATGTAAATGAGTGGCAAATTTGGATCCAGATTAGATGCAGCATTATGTGGCATCTGACCTGGATCCATACTGTTTATGGCCAAGAATTAATTGTGGACTGATAGACAGAAAGATAAACAAACAAACAAACAGACATACCAAAAGTAATATGCCTTGAACTAAGTTGTGCTTGAGCACAAAATAGCAGACATCATAATTTCTGCTATGTATCTCAGTGACCTGAGTTCAGAGCTAGCTTTGGGTCAGTTATGCAATAAGAGACCGTCTCAGGGAGAACTGACTATTATCATGCTGAACTGTTGTCTGCTCCAAATGTTTGTATGTGAAATATGTAAAAAATAATAACTTATATTTTCTAAATATAAGAAAATATGTAAATGAGTGGCAAATAGTTTAGATCCAGATTAGATGCTGCATTATGTGGCATCTGACCTGGATCCAAACTGTTTGCAAATATAGGTGATTTAGTATAAGGGTGCTTGAAACCCTGCTTAAACCTTCAGTAAAACAGTATAACCTGAATAAAGCGGCAATGAATCCTGCATAAAGCGGCAATGAAAAAATCCCTATGGTGAATCCCTATGGTCAGTTTTAGTTTTGATATTAACAATTTTGAGAGAGAATCACCAGGAGATACTAAAAATCAAATATCAAAGCTGTGGGCCTAGCAGTTTTTTACAAGAAGATTGTTTAAAGTTTTTCACTTTTTTAAATAAATTACAATAAGTAGTCCACTTGAAAGTTTCATTTTAACAATTTCTGTAGAGAAGCATCCAAGGAACATCATGAGCAGTTTGAATCCGCCCTACAATCCCCGGGTTCAGAGGAGATGTCGTTTGAAGTAAAAGTGAACGGACAGACGGACAGACGGACAGACGGACTACGGACAATGAGCGGTCACAATAGCTCACCTTGAGCCTTCGGCTCAGGTGAGCTAAAAACGCAAGGCGTATCTGACGTTCCTTACGTTGCGTTGTTTCTTTGGTGCGCTCACCTTTCGGTTGATCATTTACGGTATTTGTCCCCAGCAAACGATTACGGAATCGAAAATTTGTTGATTATACGACTCCCAGTTGTCTAGCGGCACTTTTCTGTGAACACCCTTGCATTAGAAGACCAATAGCTCGGCCACGGTCATTAACGTTCAGCCTGTGCATCGCGCTGAATGTTGTGATTATCTGCAATTCTGATTTAAAGTACGTAAGCGTACTACACATTTCAACCAGTTTAGTGCTTTTGAATTGTTTAACCGGAAGTAGGTCAGATGGCTTACGTCAGGGTTTTCAAATATGTCGGTGTAGAATCCAATTACCACACAGGATATGCACAAGTTTTTGTTGGACAATTGTGGATCAATTTTATCAACACACGGTGTATCGATAATCTTGGTTGTACTCCAATACAACCGATACATAAGTTGAACACATTATGCGTTACTTATGTTTTTCAGTATAGTTCAAGGGGGCATGCTTTAACACCAACACAAATATATCTTATTGAAGCACTATAATTGTTAGCACATTTCATTAGCAATTGTCTTTAAAGTTTAGGTCTCACTGTACATTTAAAAAATCAAGCGTGTGCAGTTCCCCTCTGATCTCATCTATTTTTTACAGACAATCTAGACACGCAGATCCCGGTTTTTACACCTACAGCTGAAATAATGCATATATCTAGGTCTAGCAGGATACTCAGATAGAGTACATCGAGATCTATTAATGTGAAATTCCTGTATTTCCTCAGTTTTAATCCTTGATCTGGTGTTTATTTCACTTAACTTTCGATAATTTATCTTTAAGCCAAAAGTGCAGCTTAAAGGTTTTCGAGATGGCTCGCTCGGAACGGCTAGGATTGTGACATCAAAATTGCCTTCAGATGACGGAAGCGCAATATAGTCAACGGTTTTTGAGAAATCTGATCGGCTGAGAGCTCCAAGCCATGTGCTAAAAAAGGATAAGATGTATCATTTATGAAGTATAAAGTGATCCATTTGAGACCCAACATAATTGCTACACCAATTATTGTCTTTAAATGGATGAAATGGAGACAAGATAAGGCGTTATGTATGACGTAAAAAGTTCATGGTTTTAGTATATAATTATGCAAAATACAGTTCCAACTTCAATGACTTGAACTCAATTAAGTCCAACTTACTCATATTTCAGGGCTGCCATTTTTCCTAAATCTTCGGATTTTTTTCTAGTACATGGTAGTTTAAAGCAGGCTGAAAGTAAAGCAGAATGCGCCTCAAGGCGTATTCTGCTTTACTTCCAGCCTGCTTTAAGCAGCCATATGTCAACAAAACTAGAAACAGGCGATGCGGTAAAGGTACGATTCGTAAAATTGCACTTGAAAAATGCAAATTTGAAAATCTTAGGCAGTTGAGAATCTCATAACTCAATCCCAACAAAGTCTAACATATTACTTTCAGCTTTGTGTAGCAAACAATATTACAGCATGTAGGTACAATATAATTATATGATTAACCCATTTCCCCATAAATATGCCTTTTTACGCTATTGATTTATTCCTCAAATGAAGAAAATAGTTCCAATTTATAAAGTCATAATACATGACATTAATTGTACCAAATTTTTTTTCTTCTATAGTTTAGCAAATGGTAGTTTAAAGCAGGCTGAAAGTAAAGCAGAATGTGCCGGCGCATTCTGCTTTACATTCAACCTGCTTTAAGTGCGCACATGTCTTCAAAACTAGAAAACTGGCTATGGGGTAATGGGTTAAACCTTTCAAAGCTTAATTTTGGACCCCCGTAAAAAATGGACCCGCGGGTCCATTTTTGATAGCGAAATATGGACACCCCCTGTAAATTTTGGACCCCCCCCCCCAAAAAGTTGGTAATGCTTCTCCCTAATGCAAAATATTGATAACTCCTATCTTGAGGTTGTTATGCCCATAAAAAAAATTAAATAAAAAAAAAAAAAAAAAAATTGTTGGAGAGGGGGTCCAAATTTGATGGCATCAAAATTGGACCCCCCCTCGCTTGGCAACACCCAACCCTTAAGTCATTTGATTTTCACATCAACTTTAATTCTTTTCCATTAGTTGTTTTGTTTAAGTAATGTTATACTCCTTTCCTTAAGTTACTATGCCCTGCAAATTATTTTGGTCGGAGGAAGGGGGGGGGGGGGGGATCCAAATTTGATGGCGTAAAAAATGGAAACCCCCCCCCCCCCCTTTTCAACACCCAACCATAAGTCATTTGATTTACACATCAACTTTAATTCTTTTCCATTACTTGTTAAGTTTAAGTGATGTTTTTCTCCTAATCTGAGGTTACTATGCCCTGCAAATTATTTCAATTGGAGAGGGGGGTCCAAATTTGATGGCGTAAAAATTGGACCCCCCTCCCTCCCATTTCAGCACCCAACAATAAGTCATTTGATTTACACATCAATTTTAATTATTTTCCATTATTTGTTTTGTTTAAGTAATGTTTTACTCCTTTCCTGATGTTACTATGCCCTGCAAATTATTTTGGTTGGAGAAGGGGGGGGGGGTCCAAATTTGATGGCGTAAAAAATGGACCCCCCCCCCCCCCCTTTTCAACACCCAACCATAAGTCATTTGATTTACACATCAACTTTAATTCTTTTCCATTACTTGTTAAGTTTAAGTGATGTTTTTCTCCAAATTTGAGGTTACTATGCCCTGCAAATTATTTCAATTGGAGAGGGGGGGTCCAAATTTGATGGCGTAAAAATTGGACCCCCCTCCCTCCCATTTCAGCACCCAACAATAAGTCATTTGATTTACACATCAATTTTAATTATTTTCCATTATTTGTTTTGTTTAAGTAATGTTTTACTCCTTTCCTGAAGTTACTATGCCCTGCAAATTATTTTGGTTGGAGAAGGGGGGGGGGGGGGGGGTGGGGGGGGGGTCCAAATTTGCTGGCGTAAAAAATGGACCCCCCCCCCCCCCCCCCCCTTTTCAACACCCAACAATAAGTCATTTGATTTACACATCAATTTTAATTATTTTCCATTATTTGTTTTGTTTAAGTAATGTTTTTACTCCTTTCCTGAAGTTACTATGCCCTTCAAATTATTTTGGTTGGAGAAGGGGGGGGTCCAAATTTGATGGCGTAAAAAATGGACCCCCCCCCCCCCCCCCCCCACCCTTTTTCAACACCCAACCATAAGTCATTTGATTTACACATCAACTTTAATTCTTTTCCATTACTTGTTAAGTTTAAGTGATGTTTTTCTCCTAATTTGAGGTTACTATGCCCTGCAAATTATTTCAATTGGAGAGGGGGGGTCCAAATTTGATGGCGTAAAAATTGGACCCCCCTCCCTCCCATTTCAGCACCCAACCATAAGTCATTTGATTTACACATCAATTTTAATTATTTTCCATTATTTGTTTTGTTTAAGTAATGTTTTACTCCTTTCCTGAAGTTACTATGCCCTGCAAATTATTTTGGTTGGAGAAGGGGGGGGGGGGGGTCCAAATTTGATGGCGTAAAAAATGGACCCCCCCCCCCCCTTTTCAACACCCATCCATAAGTCATTTGATTTACACATCAACTTTAATTCTTTTCCATTACTTGTTAAGTTTAAGTGATGTTTTTCTCCTAATCTGAGGTATGTGCTGCAAATTATTTCAATTGGAGAGGGGGGTCCAAATTTGATGGCGTAAAAATTGGACCCCCCTCCCTCCCATTTCAGCACCCAACAATAAGTCATTTTGACCCCCCTCTCCAATTGAAATACTTTGCAGCACATAGAAACCTCAGATTAGGAGAAAAACATCACTAAAATTTAAACAAGTAATGGAAAAGAATTAAAGATGATGTGTAAATCAAATGACTTATAGTTGGGTGTTGAAAAGGGAGGGGGGGGGGGGGGGGGTCCAATTTTCACGCCATCAAATTTGGACCCCCCTCTCCAATTGAAATAATTTGCAGGGCATAGTAACCTCAGATTAGGAGAAAAACATCACTAAAACTTAACAAGTAATGGAAAAGAATTAAAGTTGATGTGTGAATCAAATGACTTATAGTTTGGTGTTGAAAAGGGAGAAGGGGGGTCCAATTTTTACGCCATCAAATTTGGACCCCCCCCCCCCCCCCCCCCCCTTCTCCAACCAAAATAATTTGCAGGGCATAGTACCTGAAGGAAAGGAGTAAAACATTACTTAAACAACACAACTAATGGAAAAGAATTAAAATTAATGTGTAAATCAAATGACTTATGGTTGGGTGTTGAAAAGGGGGGGGGGGGGGGGTCCATTTTTTACGCCATCAAATTTGGACCCCCCCCCCCCCCTTCTCCAACCAAAATAATTTGCAGGGCATAGTAACTTCAGGAAAGGAGTAAAACATTACTTAAACAAAACAAATAATGGAAAATAATTAAAATTGATGTGTAAATCAAATGACTTATTGTTGGGTGCTAAAATGGGAGGGAGGGGGGTCCAATTTTTACGCCATCAAATTTGGACCCCCCTCTCCGACTGGAATAATTTGCAGAGAATAGTAACCTCAGGATAGGAGAAAAAACATCACTAAAATTTAAACAAGTAATGGAAAGGAATTAAAGATGATGTGTAAATCAAATGACTTATAGTTGGCTGTTGAAAAGGGAGGGGGGGGGGGGGGGGGTCCAATTTTTACGCCATCAAATTTGGAACCCCCCCCCCCCCCCCCCCCCCCCCCTTCTCCAACCAAAAAAATTTGCAGAGCATAGTTACTTCAGGAAAGGAGTAAAACATTACTTAAACAAAACAACTAATGGAAAAGATTGAAAATTGATGTGTAAATCAAATGACTTATGGTTGGGTGTTGAAAAGGGAGGTGGGTCCAATTTTTACGCCATCAAATTTGGACCCCCCTCTCCAATTGAAATAATTTGCAGGGCATAGTAACTTCAGGAAAGGAGTAAAACATTACTTAAACAAAACAAATAATGGAAAAGAATTAAAATTGATGTGTAAATCAAATGACTTATGGTTGGGTGTTGAAAAGGGAGGGGGGGGGGGGGGGGGGTTTCCATTTTTTACGCCACCCAATTTGGACCCCCCCCCCCCCCTTCTCCAACCAAAATAATTTGCAGGGCATAGTAACTTCAGGAAAGGAGTAAAACATTACTTAAACAAAACAAATAATGGAAAAGAATTAAAATTGATGTGTAAATCAAATGACTTATGGTTGGGTGTTGAAATGGTAGGTGGGTCCAATTTTTACGCCATCAAATTTGGACCCCCCTCTCCAATTGAAATAATTTGCAGCACATAGTAACCTCAGATTAGGAGAAAAACATCACTTAAACTTAACAAGTAATGGAAAAGAATTAAAGTTGATGTGTAAATCAAATGACTTATGGTTGGGTGTTGAAAAGGGAGGGGGTGTCCAATTTTTACGCCATCAAATTTGGACCCCCCCCCCCCCCCCCCCTTCTCCAACCAAAATAATTTGCAAGGCATAGTAACTTCAGGAAAGGAGTAAAACATTACTTAAACAAAACAAATAATGGAAAAGAATTAAAATTGATGTGTAAATCAAATGACTTATGGTTGGGTGTTGCCAAGGGAGGGGGGGGGGGGGGGTCCAATTAAATTAAGGGCGTAAAAAGGCATATTTATTGGATACTGGGTTAAGCTACCATCTTCTAGGATACATAAAATATTTCTTATACAGTAAATGTTTGTGACTGTATAAAATGGAATTATTTTCTTCAATGTAAGAATACATTGTACAAAATGGAACTACTTTCTTCAGTGGAAGAATAAATTAAGGGCATAAAAAGGCATATTTAATGGGTAATTGGTTAAACTACCATCTTCTAGGATACATAAAATATTTCCTATACAGTAAATGTTTGTGACTGTATAAAATGGAATTATTTTCTTCAATGTAAGAATACATTGTACAAAATGGAACTACTTTCTTCAGTGGAAGAATAATTTAAGGGCATAAAAAGGCATATTTAATGGGTAATTGGTTAAACTACCATCTTCTAGGATACATAAAATATTTCCTATACAGAAAATGTTTGTGACTGTATAAAATGGAATTATTTTCTTCAATGTAAGAATACATTGTACAAAATGGAACTACTTTCTTCAGTGGAAGAATAATTTAAGGGCGTAAATAGGCATTTTTATTGGGTAATGGGTTAAGCTACCATCTTCTAGGATACATAAAATATTTCTTATACAGTAAATGTTTGTGACTGTATAAAATGGAATTATTTTCTTCAATGTAAGAATACATTGTACAAAATGGAACTACTTTCTTCAGTGGAAGAATAAATTAAGGGCATAAAAAGGCATATTTAATGGGTAATTGGTTAAACTACCATCTTCTAGGATACATAAAATATTTCCTATACAGTAAATGTTTGTGACTGTATAAAATGGAAATATTTTCTTCAATTTAGGAATACATGGTACAAAAAGGAACTACTTTCTTCAGTGGAAGAATAAATTAAGGGCGTAAAAAGGTATATTTATTGGGTAATTGGTAAAGCTACCATCTTCTAGGATACATGAAATATTTCCTATACAGTAAATGTTTGTGACTGAATAAATTGGGATTATTTTCTTCAGTGGAAGAATAAATTAAGGGCGTAAAAAGGCATATTTATTGAGTAATGGGTTAAAATATTCATTGATTTCTTGTTTCTTAACTTTTTATTATGTTTTTTTATCATTCTAAATTTTTGCATGGGGGGTCCATTTTTTACAGGGGGGGTCCAAATTTGATAGCGAAATATGGACCCGCGGGTCCACATTTCGCTATCAAATTTGGACCCGGGTCCATTTTTTATGGGGGTCCAATTTTGATATGACACAGGTATTTACTGTTCATGCAATATATTAAAGGGCTCCAGGGTCCAGAACATTAGTATGCTTTGTTGTCTTCACAAAACCCTATGTTGCTACTACACAATTGGTACTAATGACTAGTCATATCATATAGGGTTTAACCTTTTAACCTATTACCCCATAGCCCATCTATAGCTTTCAAGAAAGATGATCACTTAAAGCAGGTTGAAAGTAAAGCAGAATGCGCCTTAGGCGCATTCTGCTTTACTTTCAGCCTGCTTTAAGCTATTATCTTCTAGGATATAGAAAATGTTTCTTATAATACATATTCATGACTGTATAAAAGGGAACTTTTTTCTTCAGTGAAGGAATAAATTATAGGCGTAAAAAGGCGTATTTATGGGGTAAAGGGTTAATGCCTACAATACATTTCTCCACTAAATTATAAAGTTCCATTTTATAAGTCATGAATATGTATCTTAGCATATGGTAGCTTAAAGTGGGCTTAACCCTTTGAACCCTTGTCCCGCATATAGGCGTCTTTTCAAACAGTGTACATGTGAATAGTACACTTGTCCTGTGCAAATAGTGAAGGCCCAGATCAGAGGGCTCCGAAAGGACTGATCAGGGTCTTCACTGTTTGTCAGTAATGGCAAAATTGATAAAAACAACTCTTAAAAGTCAGTAATGGACTAGATAAAAATCGAAACTGGAATTGTCCATTTAAAGTTTCAGGGAGGAAAGAGTTAAAGTAAAGCAGAATACATCTTTAACCCTTCACTCCATAGATACTAGTTTTAACACATTTAATATATTCCTCCACTGAAGAAAATAGTAATATACAGCCATGAATATATATCATTAAGAAATATTTCCTATATCCTAGCAGAAAGAAGCTGGCTGAAAGTAAAGCAGAATGTGCCTTTACTTTCACATAGAAATGTAATAAACAGTTTTACTGATCTTCATCCAAACTATTGAAATCATCGAGAAAACTTGTTTTAATACAGTAAAAAAACTTTCTCATTTGCTTGTGTGAGCCATGCATGTTAACAACAAGACTAACTATGGGTATGCAAATTATAGAAGGAAAACAATGTTTACCTCCAAAACATTTTCACCTCAACCCTTAATGTGCCGGAAACCAGTATAGATCGTTTTATTTCAACTGGCAGGGCGGAGCTAACCTTTGGCAAAGATAAACTAATTTGCATTTGATTTTAGGGGTGACAGGTATAATTCCGTTTCAACATGAAGAAAAGCATGGGCGTGCAGCCATATCCGCGTGAAAACGATGTGTACAGTGCCCCCTCTCTACAACAACACCCAATGGAAGACAAAAATTGCGTGTGTTGTGCGGAGGCAGTTGTTAAAATCAAGACGTGGTTTACATTTCCAAACAGCTTGAATGCAGATCAGACGCCGCTTATCGCGGCGTCTGATCTGCATTCAAGCTGTTTGGTCATTCTTCATTATATTCCTTCTGTCAAATGTCCACTAATATGTAATGTTGAGAAAAACCGGCAGACGACAACGGTAAATTCCGATAAAAAAGGGCATGCTGCCGCCCCTAAAGTTGAAATGCAATGGTCCACATCGAGATTCCGCCCTGCCAAGTCAATAAAATCGGCCTATACATGCATCACCCTGGTCACAGTCCACACTGTTAACTACAGTGATCCCTCCCTACAACAGCCCTCTCAACAATGACTCCCTCCTTACAATGACCCTTGCCGCAGTTCCCTACACAGAGATTCCGCCCTGCCAAGTCAATAAAATCGGCCTATACATGCATCACCCTGGTCACAGTCCACACTGTTAACTACAGTGATCCCTCCCTACAACAGCCCTCTCAACAATGACTCCCTCCTTACAATGACCCTTGCCGCAGTTCCCTACACAGGATAATTATGTCTAACACATTTTATTGCATTTTTTATGCTGCCTGAAATTGTCTTAGGGCTGCTTAAGTTTCTCAAAGTGGCATAATGGACATTTTGACATAAAAAAAATTAATGACGAGTGACAACCAGCTTGAAACCAGATCAGACGCCGCGTCACGCGGCGTCTAATCTGGATTCAAGCTGTTTGCAAATATAAGCCAAGTTCCCTCCCCTTAACGACTCCCTCCGAACAACGCACACAATCTTTCTCTCCCAATGGTTGTCATGGAAGAGAGGGAGCGCTGTTTTGTCATAAACAGTCTTTAATATCAACATAAACTGGCCTATATCAATAGTGGAACAGTCCATACCAATAATTCAACATTGAAAGAGTTAAATCTCAAGCTTCTTAGGTTACCACCATGAATATGGAGGAGATTTAACAAAACTAAAAACTCAACAATTCTGTTGACAAAACATAATTCACTCATAAAAAAATTGTGTTACATGAATCTTCATTATAATGATCACCTCAACTTATTCCCCCATGAAACTATATATATTGATGAACAATTCCATTTTCCAATCAAGTCTAGTCCAGTTTTGATGATTTAGCGTTGATTCTAACAATATATTGCAAAATGACAAATTATCTTTTATGTTTTGGTTTTGTTTGTTAACGTCTATTTCTGCCATTTATGGGCTAATTGGACCCCCCAGAGAGAGGGAAGCGGATACACAGAACCCGGGCGCGATGCTCTACTCTTATTATCAAAAGAGTTCTCTGTTTCTTTTAGATGCCAAGTGTAAAGCACTCGCACATCGGACCTCAGTTTATAAAGTCTCATCCGAAGGACTTGGTCAGGCGGGGGATCGAACTCACAACCCCTGGACAAATTATCTTTATCTTTTGCTAAAAGTTGTCTATACGTTCATGTTAGAAAAACTGGGCCTACAGCAAGGGGAATAAATCTAGCCAGAAACTTTGAACAAGATTTCGTTCCCACTTGTCACTGATGCTTCTGACAAAGTTTGGTTGAAATCGGGTCATTGGTTTCAGAGGAGATGCTGTTTGAAAATGCGAACGGAAGATGGACACCAGACGACAGACGGAGAACAGTCACAATAGCTCATCCTTCGGCTCAGGCCCCAGCATTGTAAGGGTTAATTGACCACCTGTTACCTGGGCCACTACAATGGTATTGGGTAATTAAGGCAGGTCAGTTACGGTCAGTTCCACCAACTGTACACTTGATGTATTTACAAACAACTTCAGCCTCCAATAGACAGGCCCACTATCAATTGGCTATCAAGTACATGATGTTAAACATTTATGATAGGCAGCTAGGAGCAGAGCTCCAGATAAGGGGAGTATTTCAAAAACCAAAATCTTTATTTCTCCATTAAACCCTATGGTGTCACTACTCATTAGAATCATCTCGAAGAGACGATTCTAATCACTAGTGACATCATAGGATTTGATACCAATTGAGTGAGAAAATGTTGAATTTGTTCAGCTTACTCCCTCTTATCTAGGGCCCTGTCTAAGGAGAAACAAGTTGCCTATCATGTCATTAGCTTATTTACACAGATACACATATCTGATTTTATCACAACAACAACTTACATGATAAATTTGTTACTGTAAATATTCTTGAAATATGATCTAAATGTAAGGTGTAAACACAGCTAATCATCAGGTGGGCTGCCATTTCTCCGGATTTTTCCTAAATCTTCGGATTTTTTTTTCAGTATAGGGTAGCTTAAAGCAGGCTGAAAGTAAAGCAGAATGCGCCTTAGGGCCCATTCTGCTTTACTTACAGCATGCTTTAAGTAGTCGCATGTCAACAAAACTAGAAACAAGCTATGGGATATAGATATACGATTCGTAAAATCGCACTTGAAAAATGCTAATTTGGAAATCTTAGGATTTTTCATGTCAATTTATGGCAGCCCTGCATCAGCTGAGATCAAAATCATGAAAAAAGAAGAAAAAAATCCAGTCCTTCTTGTTTTGACCCATTACTCAAAAAACACTGTTTTGTGCCTTTAATTTATTCATCAACAAAAGAAAATAATTCCACTTCATACAGTCATGAATATTCACCAAAAGAAATATGTCCTATCTCTAAGGAGATGGTAGCTTAAAGCAGGCTGAAAGTAAAGCAGGAGGCACAGTAGCATTCTGCTTTATTTTCAAACTGCTTTTTTATGGAGTAATGGCTTTAGAAGTCCTAATGATAGTCCTGAATACAGGTGGTTGCATAATGCAGGATAAAAATAATGCTGAAAGCTATGAGCTTTCTGCATTATTTATATCCTTCATTAACCCATTACCCCATAGCCGGTTTTTTGTTTTGATTACAGGTGACCACTTAAAGCAGGTTGAAAGTAAAGCAGAACGCACAATAATGCACATTCTGCTTTACTTTCAGTCTGCTTTAAGCTACCATCTGCTAGAATATAGAAGCTTTTTCTTATCATACATATTCATAACTGTATAATGTGGATCTATATTCTATGGTGGAAGAATATATTATGGTGTAAGAAGGTGTATTTATGGGGTAATGGGTTAAGCAGTCACCTTCAAACAGAGTCCAGGTTACAAAGATTTTGAGTTATATCCTTGGATTCTGCACTGATTTACTGTAATCCGGGCAAAGATAAAATAAGAAATATTCATAAAAGATGAGAGGATGTGAAATCAGTCTCAGACCTTAACCCCTTACCCCATAAATACGCCTTTTTACAGCTTTCATTTCTTCTTCCTCTGAAGAAAAGAGATCAGATTTACAGCTATGAATATGTATTACAAGAAATATGTTCTATATTCTAGCAGATGATAGTTTAAAGCAGGCTGAAAGTAAAGCAGAATGAGCCTTACGGCACATTCTGCTTTACTTTCAACCTGCTTTAAGTGGTCACATATCTTCTCTACTAGAAACAGGCAATGGGGTAATAGGTTAAGTCAGTGGGTACTGTGAGCAGTGTGTCCAAGGGCAAATCAATGCATGACGGCGAGGGCCACACTCCAAGTACTGTGGTCAATGGCAATCCAGTCAGTGAAGAGGCATGGCCAATTATATCAAAATTTACTTAGCAAAAGTGAATTATGCCTTGTCAGCAGAAATTGTGTTGTTTTTTTTCCCCAGCAAATCTCATCAATATTCATGACAGAAACTTGAGAGTTACTTGCCAAATGTTTCGGAAACAAGCAGATTTTTTGCCTAAAATGTGCATACTTTATCTTGTCACAAATATTTAGAGGAAAAGTAGGATGCAAACAAACATGTTCAGTAGAGGGACACTTTTTTAACTACCTAACCCATTATCCTTTAATTCCTCTCCACTGAAGAAAATAGTTCCACTTTATACAGTTATGGATATGCACCATAAGAAATATTTTCCATATTCTAACAGATGGTAGCTTAACCCTTTCCCACATAGCATATCTCTAGTATTGAATATAGGTGTCAACTTAAAGCAGGTTGAAAGTAAAGCAGAATGCGCTTTAAGCGCATTCTGCTTTACTTTCAGCCTGCTTTAAGCTATCATCTGCTAGAATATAGAAAATATTTTGTATTATACATATTTATGAATGTATAAATTGGAACTATTTTCTTCAGAGCAAGAATAAACTAAATGCGCTAAAAGGCGCTTCTATGGGGGGAAAGGGTTAAAGCAGACTTAAAGTAAAGCAGAATGCAGTGAATGCTAGCTGCAGGTTAATAGAACAGTAAAACCTTTCTATTACGACCACTTAACTATGTTAGTTATCAGGTGTTTACAACAAGTGACTGTTTTTTTACAGTCAATTAGCCTTTGTTTTAGTAGTAGTAATAGTGAGGTTTTACTGTGATCTTTTGCTCTACTTACATCCAGCTTTAACTCTTTGCATGCTGGGTATTTTTTTTCGTCTGCAACAATTGTCGTCTGCTATTGTTCTAAAAATATAATTTTCTAAATTTCTTTTCAAAACATGATCAGAGTGTCAAACAGTTTGGATCTTGATGAGACGCCGCGTTACGCGGCGTCTCATCTGGATCCAAACTGTTTGCAAAGGCAATCACTGTGGCGGATATCGCTAGCATGCAAAGAGTTACTTTCTCTCCAGCTCAATATTGGTACATAAAACTCTGTTCAGTATGAAATATCATCTCAACTATTACATAGGCTTATAAAGTAAGGAACAGTTCCCCCAGGAAAGAGTGCAGACTTGTCATATCATTTAACCCATTACCCCATAAACACACCTTTTTACACTTTTAATTTATTCTTCCACCGAAGAAAAAACTTCCAATTTATACAGTCATGAATATGTATAATAAGAAATATTTTCTATATCCTAGAAGATGGTAGCTTAAAGCGGGCTGAAAGTAAAGCAGAATGTGCCTTAAGGCACATTCTGCTTTACTTTCAACTTGCTTTAAGTGTTCAACTATGTTCAAATTACTAGACACAGGCTATAGGGTAATGGGTTAAACAAAGCAGTGCAGACCATGATCACAATATAGATCGCTCCCAAACAAGCTGTCTGATTAGAGTCTACACTGTTTACAACAAGACTGTGTTTATTAAATGCTTATGCCCCCGGAGGCATCCAGGGCCCAAGGTTATAAAACATAAAACAAACTCTGTGCTCAATACTCCATTTTGATAACATGCTCTAATTTTTACAAAACATGCTTTAACTATTTTCACTAACCTCTTGTGGATATCTTTTTACCATTGATCGAATTATGTATGCAAATACTCATTATATATAAATTGTTTGCAGAAGAGTTATGAGCTGAGAAAAATTCGGAGATTTTAGCACAGAGTTAGATTTAAGTTTAATAATCTCAGGGCCTTGACAATATATTCTGATAAGTCTGTTTTAGGTCAAAGTCAAGGTCGAAAATTTATGCAGTATAGAGTTAGAATTATTGTAGTTCATATGTGATACTTGTTCTCATCCTCATCATAAATGCCTTAAAGGGACTCGCAACTGGATGGTGTACTTGTCAAAATAAAATAAAATACTCAAATAAAAGCAAATTTGTGGCATTATTTGGCTTCTGACATTAAAAAAATATGATCAGTCCAAAAAAAGTCTCAAGAATCGTCACCGAATCTTAGTTTTTTTAGATATTTTCCATCGTTTTTCTATAGCGTCAGCTGACGGCATAGTTGTTGTTGTTGCTTCTCTACACTGGCTCAGACATAAACCCGAGCCGAATAAAGTACTATCAATCGCTACCAGTGAAATACGTTAATTCGCTACCATATATATAGAGAGCGCTGGTAGCCGAGGGGGTAAATGTGTTTCCTCATTTTTCATGTTTGTCTCCGCATGGAGGGTCACGGGTTCGAATCCCACCAGAGCTTCTTCTTCTTCTTTTTTTTGAAATGCATTTTTTAACAGAATTTATTACCCTAAACTAAATCTTACCCATTTATATAAGCATTTGACATATATTTACAAATGACTATGTTTAATGCTAAATCCGGTTGCGAGCCTCTTTAAGAAGTAAAGCAGAATGTGCCTTAAGGCACATTCTGCTTTGCTTTTAGCCTGTTTTAAGCTACCATCTGCTATGTTAGAGAAAATATTTTTCATCACGCTTATTCATGTCTGTTATTACATGCAGCCTCAACGGCATTGATCCGCAAAATAGAGAAGCCTGGAGGTTAGGTGTTGGAAACTCTAGCCGCCTGCTGCCTACCCCTGTAGGGACATTCGCAGCAGTTGACAAATAAACTCAGGATTTAGTAGTTTAGTAGTAGTTTTAGTATAAATTGGAACTATTTTCTTCAGTGGAGCAATATATGCTGGCGTAAAAAGGCGTATTTATGGGAAAATGGGTTAAACTCCAGTGGTATCTTAAAGCAATCTCCTATAGGAACTTTCTGCTTTACTTTCATATTGCTATAAGTAGCCACCAACCTTAAAACATAGAAATACTTTATGCTCAAGCAGTATGATATAGGTGATTGGCGCTGGTGGTTATAGAAGAAAAAATACAGGGCTGCCATAAGTTGATTTTGAAAAATCCTAAGATTTTCAAATTTTCTATTTTTCAAACGTGATTACTTAAAGTAGGTTGAAATTAAAGCAGAATGTGCCTTAAGCTACAATCTGTTGTGATAAAAATCTGAAGATTTCGGAAAAATCCGGAGAAATGGCAGCCCTGAAAATAGCAGACCTATTTATCAGGAAATGATGCATGGTTTAATCTAAACAAGACAGAAGTTTAAAGTATTGGGCGAGACAGAATGCAGTGAAAAAATATGTAAAATATGTGATTTGCTCCTGTAAATATTAAATATTTTATAAATACTTTGACAGAGTTTAACAGAGTGACACAAGAAATGTAAATACTGTGTCAGTTTGATCAAGGTGATTTTCCCTGATTGCTATAGAGGGAAGGGTTAACCCATTACTCCATATAGCCCTTCTCCTGCTAATAGCATATAGCGAAGCTGTTTAACCCTTTACTCCATAGCCTGTTTCTAGTTTTGAAGGTAGGTGACAACTAAAAGCAGGTTAAAAGTAAAGCAGAATGGGCCTTAAGGCGCATTCTGCTTTACTTTCAGCCTAATTTAAGCTAATATCTGCTAGAATATATAAATTTTTCTTATACAACATATTCATGCCTTAGGCGCATTCTGCTTTACTTTCAGCCTGATTTAAGCTACCATCTGCTATAATATAGAAAATATTTCTTATACAACATATTCATGACTATAAATTGGAACTATTTTCTTTGAGTGGAGGAATAAATTAAATGGGATAAAAGGCGCTACTTTGGGGGGAAGGGTTAACACCAGTGTAGACCCAGATCAGATAGCTCCTGAAGGAGCTGGGTTAAATTATGGTCTGCACTGTTATCTATAGGATATCTCTAGTGTGAGCATGCACTCTTCCCAGGGTGAATTTATTTTCTTATTTTAAGAGTGCCATGCATGAACCTTTAATGGTTGCATTTGTCCAATTTGTAAGGAGTGGTTGAGTCTGTAAGACACATCAATTTATTACCATATGATGCCTCCTAGCTGCAGGAACTTAATATGCAAATAACCACCAAGTTCAAATGGCCTTTGTTCTGTGAAAACTTTAAGCATATAAAAATCTGGAGGATATGTACATCTATGGGATATGTGCTAACATTCTGTAAAGTTTTAAGTTTGTAGCAGAGGTAAGACGAAGTACTATTGTCCGTATATGTGGACGGACAGACAAACATACAAATAAATGAATGAAATATGGATGGAATTTATTTCAACTGAAAAGTTTGGATCTTATATCTAATTCTAGCTAATAAAATATTTCCAAGAAACTAGGGTCACCTTTACATTAAATCTTCTATATATTAATCAAATCTGGCTTTTGGAGAAGAAGATTTTTTAACGTTTTCTATATACCTATAAGGAAAAGTGATCTTGCTTCCTTGAAGCTTGCAGTGAGTTGAGTAAAGAAATCGGTGGCCAACCAAAGTTAAATTTGCTGCTGATAATTAATGCCCTTAATAAATGACCGCTAATATTCTTGAATACTCTCCAACAATTACATCTTTGCGTACCATGACCATGTACTTTCCATGAGAACTGACAATTAATACAGGGATTATTCTGTCGCAGAATGCAAGTGAGAGAAATTCTCTCATTTGTCAAACAAGAGCCCCATGGGGCATATTTCGCTCACCTGAGAATCACTGACAAAATGGAGATACATGTAATGACTTATGTCCAGGATGGGGTCATTTTTTATCCGAGGGGCATAATTTGAACAATCTTGATAGAGGCCCTGTAGGTGATGCAATGTGCTAAATATCTAAGATCAGGGTACTAGGGTTTTAGACAAGAAGATTTTTTTAAGTTTCCATTGAAAAAATCTATTTTTAGCTCCTGTGACCTACTTATGCAACCGACTGGAACCATTTGAACAAAATATGTAGAGGACATCTAGAAGTGTCACCATGATGAATATCAAAGCTCTGGCCATATTAGTTTCAGAGGAGAAGACGTTTGAAAATTTCACTATATAACTCTATGTAAAACTGTGACCCCCGGGCGGGGCCAATTTTGACCCCAGGGACATAATTTGGACAAACTTGATAGAGGACCTGTAGATGATGCTATGTGCCAAATATCTAAGCTCTGGCCCCTGTAGTTTCAGACGAGAAGATTTTTTAAGTTTTCATTGAAAAAATCTATTTTTAGCTCCTGTGACCTACTTATGCATCCGACCAAAACCATTTGAACAAAATATGTAAAGGACATCTAGAAGTGTCACCATGCCGAGTATCAATGCTCTAGCCATGTAAGTTTCAGAGAAGAAGACGTTTGAAAATTTCACTATATAACTCTATGTAAAACTGTGACCCCCGGGGTGGGGCCAATTTTGACCCCAGGGACAATATTTGAACAAACTTGATAGAGGACCTGTAGATGATCCTATGTGCCAAATATCTAAGCTCTGGCCCTTGCAGTTTTTGACAAGAAGATTTTTAAAGATTTCCTTATTTTTTCACTTTGGTTGCCATGGCAACCAGAGTTCTGCATTGTTTTTAATTCTTTGAACAAATTTGAAAGAGCTTGACCCAAGGAACATTTCTGTAAAGTTTGGTTGAAATCTGTAAAGCGGTATATGAGGAGATATCATTTGAAGCAATTGTTAACGACGACGCACGCCGACGCACGACGGACACAGGGCCATCCCAATAGCTCACCTTGGGCCTTTGACTCAGGTGAGCTAAAAAAAGTGAGAGAATTTTTTAGATGATGATAGAAACTTTAATTTGTAGTCTGTTTGTACCAACAACCACTACTGCTATTAGTGCTATATCTAGTGCTTGAGAATTTTGTGTAAATAATATCGCGGAAATCGTGGCCCAGAATGATCCCTGTTAATATAAGAATCGAATCACTAATGCAAAAGTGCATGGATCAACTGAAATGCATCAGTTTAACCACATAAAAAATAATATTTAATTATAACATTGTAAGTTGCTTTTTTTGATACATTAAGTATGGAAAAAGGTTGATTTACCGAAGAGAAATAATTATTGCACTATACAGTTAAAGGGCAAAACAAATTTTACTCATTTGGTCACCATTTTGGTCTTTGTCGTCTGTGACTGCGCACTACCTTCAAACTTGTTTTCGTGTGTGATGGCCAACCATTTCGGCAAACAGGCAGTTTTGTGTAAATTATTCACGGTATATTGGCCCATTAAGTTGGCCATTGATTTCTTTACTGAACTCACTGCATGTTTATCGAGAACAGCTGCAATAAAGGGTCACCTAAATACTATTCAGGTTAAATATGATTAAATTCTGGCAAGTAGTTTCAGAGAAGAAACTGTTTTATAATTTGAAAAAATCTTGATAGAGCACCATAAGACAAAGCTGTATGCCAAAATTTAAATGTCTACATTTACAGTTTCGTAGATAAAGAATTTTTTAGGATTTCCCATGAAAAGCTGATGAGCCACAGGGCTTATTCTGCTAGGACAAAAATACATTTCTTATGGTGCATAATTATTTATGACTTTGTAAAGTGGAATAATTTTTTTCAGAGTAGGAATAAATTAAGATTTATTTTCTTCAGTGTAGGAATAAATTAAAAGTGTTAAAATGCGTATCTATGGAGTAAAGGGTTAACCAATTACCCCAAGTATTATACTGATGAGCCATACAGGAATATACAGGACCAATCACAACCATAGTACATTAACTCTTAAAATTGCATGCTGGGTAATTTTTGTTGTCTGCAACGATTGTCGTCTGCTATTGTTCAAAACATAGAATTTTCTAAATTTCTTTTCTCAACATGTTCAGAGTACCAAACAGTTTGGATCCTGATGAGACGCCGCGTTATGCGGCGTCTCATCTGGATCCAAACTGTTTGCAAAGGCAATCACTGTAGCGGTGCTAGCATGCAAAGAGTTAAAATTTTGTAAACCCATTTCCTCCATAGAAGTCCCATAGGCTACAACTACAATATTGACATTGATGGTGTTGTTGGCAGCTGAAAGCAAGGTGAAATTAAAGCAGATATCTCCTACAGAAGCCTTATACTTTACTTCATATTGCTTTATGCAACCACCATTCTTCACCCATTACTCCATAGCTACATATTTTACACTTAATTTATTCCTCCACTGAAGGAAATAAATTCCACTTGATACAGTCATGAATATGTGTTATAAATATTATCTCTATTCGAGCAGATGGTAGCTGAGTGCAATTAAGCTGAAAGTAAGACAGAATTTGCTTAAGGTGCATTCTGCTTTATTTTCAACCTGCTTTAAGTGGTCACTTGTTTTTTAAAACTAAAACTAACCCATTACCCCATAGTCCATTTCTAGTTTTGAAGACAGGTGGCCACTAAAAGCAAGTTATAAGTAAAGCAGAATGTGCCTTATGGCACATTCTGCTTTACTTTCAGCCTGCTATAAACTACCATCTGCTAGAGTATAGAAAATATTTCTTATGAAACATATTCATGGATGCATAAATTTGAACTATTTTCTTCAGTGGAAGAATAAATTAAAGGCCTAAAAAGGTGTATTTATGGGTTAATGGGTTACACATAGTTAGATAAAGGTGATTAATGCCCATGTATGGCTGTGGAGGATAGAGTTAACTATAACCATACTTTATTGCAATTAAATTATATATTCCACCCTGAGACAGACCAATAATGTTATGCACTTCTTTGTAATATGTTGTATCACGGTCTCTAGTTGTCCCAATTTAACCCCACTGACACCAATGCTTCACAAATGTTGAGAACGTTAACACTATATAGTAAGATTATACATCTTTCTGCACAAATACAGTACTTTCATATAATAATAACTCTATGAACGCTATGTGTAATTTTTGTCTGCAGCAATTGTTTTTTAAAAATTAGTTTTCAAAATGCTTCTTTTAAAATTGGGTCAGTGTGTCAAACAGTTTGGACCCTGATGAAATGATGAGTTAACCCATTTTCCCATAGCCTGTTTCTAGTTTAGAAGATATGTGACCACTTAAAGCCAGTTGAAAGTAAAGCAGAATGTGCCTTAAGGCACATTCTGCTTACTTTCAGCCTGCTTTAAGTTATTATCTGCTAGAGTATAGAAAATAATTCTTATTATTTTTAAGAAATGAATTGCGTACTTCCGGCATTCATGAGCTGATGGCACTTCCATGCTTTTACTAGCAAAGTGTGTGAAGCCCAAAGGGCTTCTCGCTTAACTTTGCTAGTAAAAGCATGGAAGTGCCATCAGCTCATGAATAACGGAAGTACGCAATTTATTTCTTATATTTATATTCCATAGAAATGAACCAGAAATGTACATAACCGTTCTAATAGACACTTTGCCCGTTGCTATCGTAGTAACGATCTCTATATATGGACTGAAACTAGTCCCAATCACATATTATATTTACTGGATAAATTTAGACTTTTAACCGGTAAACTTTCTCGTTATGTTTAAAATCCCTTTTGAGATATTTACAAACACACGAATTTACGAAATACTTGTATGATAAGCATCTTAAATTTAGGTCGCGTTTTTAAAACCGATTTACTCACACGCCATACTTGATTACTCCGCGTTAACCGCGCCTACCATACAGACTTCTCTGTATCGATTTGAAAGTGATCAGTATAGCTCCGCCCCTAAACCAGCCGTCTAGAACTGGATTTTAAGTGAGCATTCATTGAAATATGCAAGTCTCTTTTTAGAATAGTGTTATATAAGTACAATGCGGGGCGAATGTAAATATTTATTTGTGACTGTCTAAATTGGAACTATTTTCTTCAGTAGAGGAATTAATTAAAGGTGTAAAAAGGCGTATTTATGGGGTAATGGGTTAATCAGTGCCTAATTAGGATCCAAACTGTTTGTAAAGCTTATCAACTATTTGTTACTAGCAAAGTTTCAAAGGAAAATAGACTGCTACTGTTTCAAAATGTGTCAATCAAGAACAATTCACATTGCATGTTTCAAATTCAGAAGCATGCTAGCAGCGGATATATCTGCCACAGTGATTATCTAAATGCAAACAGTTTGGATCCAGATGAGACGCCGCGTAACGCGGCGTCTCATCAGGATCCAAACTGTTTGCCATTCTGACCCTGAATTTAAAAGAAATTTTGAAAATGCTAATTTTAGAACAGTAGCAGAAGACAAAAATGTTACAGACAAAAAAATTACCCAGCATGCAAAGAATTAAGATGCACAGGAAGTCTAAAATTTTAACAAATATGACAGCTTAACCCTTAGCCTGCCACTCACGACTATAGCTCCATAATTATGCAAACAGCTTGGATCCGGATGAGACGCCGAGTTAATAAACTCGGCGTCTCATCCGGATCCAAGCTGTTTGACACTCGGACAACATTTTCAGCAATTTTGAGCAACTTTGAAGCACTTTGAAACATGAAGCAGACGAGAAATATAGCAGCCGACAATTTATTTGGCGGGCTAAGGGTTAACCCTTTACTTCATAGATGTGCATTCATATGCATTTAATTTATTCCTCCACGGAAGAAATAGTTCCAAATTATACAGTCATGAATAATAAGTATATATTTCTATATTCCAGCTGAAAGTAAATCAGAATACGTCTTAAAGTACATTTAACAGTATTAAAATCTTCAATAACTTCCATGGCTTCATCAATTTAAAAGACTGTTCTAACACCATACAGTTAAACTAATGTATTGAATGGCTATTGTCCTAATAGAAAAGCATACTATTAGGGTTCATACTATTAGGGTTCTCTAAATTAACCCATTTCTCCATAAATACACCTTTTTACGCCTTTAATTTATTCCTCCACAAAAAGTAAACAGTTTTAATTTATACAATTATTAAAATACAGCATAAGAAACAGTTTCTATATTCTAATAGATGGTAGCTTAAAGCAGGCTGAAAGTAAAGCAGAATGCGCCATAAGGCACATTCAGCTTTACTTTCAACCTGCTTTAACCCTTTCCCACATAGCATATCTCTAGTATTGAATATAGGTGTCCACTTAAAGCAGGTTGAAAGTAAAGCAGAATGCGCTTTAAGCGCATTCTGCTTTACTTTCAGCCTGCTTTAAGCTATCATCTGCTAGAATATAGAAAATATTTTGTATTATACATATTTATGAATGTATAAATTGGAACTATTTCTTCAGGGCAAGAATAAACTGAATGCGCTAAAAGGCACTTCTATGGGGGAAAGGGTTAAATGGTCACCTATTTTCAATATTAGAAAGGGGATATGGGGTAATGGGTTAAGGTAGGTGACTGCTTAATGCTAGACTCTTTTGGAACTTTCTGCTTTACTCTTGTCCTGCTTTAAAAGTTGATACGTTCCCCTTCTCTGAGTGGGGAAAACTGGTGTGACTGTATTGGGTGGCATTTTGTGGGCGGGGCCTGAGAAAGCTATTAGCACTGGTGATGTCTATATTATCAGATGTTCATGGTAACCCCATGGACAAGTTACCATTCCCCAATAATACCAATAACTCAACCACTAGTGGCACCTGACTGGGGATTTCTGAGGCACTGGTTCTGAGCAGTCTATGGGGCAAACAGATATATATATATATTATAAACACCTATAGTCTTTTATAACGGAACCCAGTGCTGCTGTAATCTAACAGGAGTTTATAAACTTTGTTACCTCATCTGTTGGAGAGCTATTTAATAGTTGAGCACTACTGCAGTGAGACGGCAAAACTTCAGAAAATTTTATCACAAACAGTTCCATAGAACTATAGAAGTACATTCTGCTGGGATAGAGGGATTTAACTTGTGGATGATTCATACATCAAGTAAGTGGTTAACTTTAACTTTACCTGATTGGTTCTAAATTACACTTAACCCATTACTTCATAGCCTGTTTCTACTTTTAAAGATAAATGATCACTTAAAGTAGGTTGAAAATAAAGCAGAATGTGCCTTAAGGCGCATTCTGCTTTACTGTCAGCCTGCTTTATTGAGCTTCCATCTATTAGGAAGGAGAAAATATTTCTTATGATACATATTCATTACTGTATAAATTGGACCTATTTTCTTCAGTGGAGGAATAAATAAAAGGTGTAAAAAGGTGTATTTATAGGGTAATGGGTTAAACTAAGTGTGAACTCTTTACTCCATAGATAGATACACCTTTGTTTTGGATTTAATTAATTCCTGCACTAAAGAAAAGTAAATACATTAATGAATTGAAACATAAGAAATATTTTCTATATTCCTAGCATATATGGTATCTTAAAGCAGGTTGAAAGAAAAGCAGAATGTGAATTCTGCTTTACTTTCAACCTGCTTTAATTAAGTGGTCAACTGTCTTCAAAACTAGAAGTAGGCTAATACAGAGTAAAGGGTTAATGAAAACAAACAAGGGTTAAAGATTAATGAAAAAAAAAAAGACTAAAAAAAGACAGAAAAAATACTTCATGTTTTTTTTTTCATTTAACCCTTTACTCCTAATTGGGCCGTTTCATGATGTTTGAATTTAACCCATTACCCCATAAATATGCCTTTTACGCCTTTAATTTATTTATCCCCTTAAGAAAATATTTTAATTTATAACTCTATTCAAGAATATGTACCACAAGAAATATTTTCTATATCCTAACATATAGTAGCTTAAAGCAGGCTGAAAGTAAAGCAGAATGCGCCATAAGGCGCATTCTGCTTTACTTTCAACCTGCTTTAACTAACTACAAATCTTCAATACTAGAAACAGGCTATGGGGTAATGGGTTAACCCTTCTCATGCTAATACCATATTATACTGATGAGTTTTCCAAACACTTTTGATCCAGATGATATACTTAGAAAATCAGCATCTCTTCAAAAGTCAGGAAGGAAAACACAATTTCACATACCGGTATGTAGAATGAAGCAATTATTTTAGCATTTTCCAAGATGACATCACGTTTAACCCATTACCCCATTGTCTGTTTCTAGTTTTGAAGACAGGTGGCCATGTAAAGCAGGTTGAAAGTAATGCAGAATGCGCCTTAATGCACATTCTGCTTTACTTTCAGCCTGCTTTAAGCTACTATCTGCTAGAATATAGAAAGTATTTCTTATGATTTCTTATTTGTAACAGTATAAATTGAAGCTTTTTTCTTCATTAAACATAGAATTATACAGAAAAGCTGTGGTTATATATTTCTTCATTACATTTGCCAAGCATCCAAATAAACAACAAACTTTTTTAACATACTTTTATACTCATATTAATGTTGTTTTTTTAAATATGAATTTTTACGCTCTTTCGTCTGCAGTAATTGTCTGTTTCTGCTACTGTTCTAAAATTATTATTTTTAAACAGTTCTTTTTAAGATAGAGTCAGAGAGGCAAACTGTTTGGATCCTAATGAGATGCCTACCCCTGTGAAAAGTATTCAAGAATTTTAGAATATTCATGAACGTTAATGGCCGCTTCTAGAATTGTTCTAGAGCTTCAAGAATTACTTTACAAATTCTTCAAAAGGAGTTCAAGAACTTTTGTAATTCTAGAACAATGGTTCTAAAACACTTAAATTTCTAGATTTTTTGCAGAATATTCATGAACATTAAATGGCCGCTTCTAGAAATGCTCATGAATATTCAAGAAATTATTCTGGATTTGTTCTAAAATAATTCAATACCTCCCCCAGGGGGTAGTTACTGCGAGTCTCATCAGGATCCAAACTGTTTGTAAATGTAATCAAATTTTTTGCCATAGGCATGCCAAAAGTTAAATGCAGGTTGTATATGCTGGAATCTAGGGATATTTCTGTGAATCTAATTTTCGCTAAAGTACAACTCTGCTATAATGAACATTCTTTATATTTATTAAAAAAAGAAAGGCTGTTTAAAGCAAGATGAAAACAAAGCAGAAAGCTCCTTCAGGAGCTCTCTGCTTTACTTTCATCTTGTTTTAACCATTTACTCCATAGCCAGTTTCTAGTTTTATAGAAATGTTGCCACTTAAAGCAGGTTGAAAGTAAAGCAGAATGCGCCTTAAGGTGCATTCTGCTTTAAGCTACCATCTTCAAGAATATAAAAAGTATTTATGATACATATTCTTGACTGTATAAATTGGTACTATTTTCTTCAAAGGAGGAATAAGTTAAAGGCGTAAAAAGGCATGTATATGGTAATGGGTTAAGCTGGTTCCTGTGTTTTAATACAATCAATGCGTCTTCTTCGGAATATCTGTTATAGAAGGGTTATACTGTATCAGAAAATCGTGAAAACTAATCCCATAAAAAAAATTTTTTTATTTAAATTGCTAGAAATTTACCCAGAAATAATTTACCCGCTAAGATTGTATAAACTTTAGTTCAATTGTGTTGATTCTGGGTGTCTTAACAGACAGCTGCAAACTTCTTGTCAGTTCTATCATGATGTTGTCAATTAACCCATTACCCCATAAATACACCTTTTTTACGCCTATAATTTATTCCGCCACTGAAGAAAATAGTTCTAATTTGTACAGTCATGGATAAATATCATCAGAAATATTTTCTTTATTTTTCTATCAGATGATAGCTTATAGCAGGCTGAAAGTAAAGCAGAATGTGCCTTAAGGCGCATTCTGCTTCACTTTCAACCTGCTTTAAGTGGCCACCTATCTTCAATACTAGAAATAGGCTATGGGGTAATGGGTTAACTCTTTCCTCCCTAAAACTTTAAATGGACAATTCCAGTTTCCATTTTAGTCTAGTCCATTTCTGACTTTTAAGGGTTGTTTTTGTCAATGTTTGGCATTATGACAAACAGTGAAGACCCTGATCAGAGGGCTCCTTTCGGAGCCCTCTGATCTGGGTCTTCAATGTTTGCATAGAACAAGTGTTCTATTCACATGTACACTGTTTGAAAAGGACGCCTATATGCGGGACTAGGGTTCAAAGGGTTAAGCCAAACATTGAAAAATTTAAAAATTAAATAAGCCAACAAATCAACCCAAACATCAACTAATTGATAATTTTAAAAAATGTCAAAACATAAAGCAGGATGAAAGTAAAGCAGTAGCAGTATTGTGTTACAGCAGATTTCTGTTTTACATCCATTTTGTTGTACTGCTAGTTTAAACAGCAACCTGCCTTAACCCATTTACCTATAAATATGCCTTTTTACGCCTATAATTTATTTCTACACTGAAAAAAATAGTTCCCTTTTATACAGTCATGAATATGTATCATAAGAAATATCTTCTATATCCTAACAGAAAATAGCTGAAAGAAGGCTGAAAGTAAAGCAGAATGCACCTTGAGGTGCATTCTGCTTTACTTTCAACCTGCTTTAAGTGATCGTCTTTATCTAAAACTGGAAACAAACTATGGGGTAATGGGTTAACCCATTCACCTGTAAATACGCATTTTCATGCCACTGAATTATGAAAATATGCACCATAAGAAATGTTTTCTATATCCTAGCATGGTAGTTTAAAGCAAACTCAAAGTAAAGTGGAATGTGCTTTAAGGCCAATTCTGCTTTACTTTCCACCTGCTTTAATAGGTCAGCTGTTTTTAAACCTAGAAACAGGCTATGATGTAATGGGTTAATTAGACATAGAAAAATAAAGTAATATTTGGGTGGTCTTTATAGTTGTTGATGATTTGAATTCAGTTCAAGTTGATTTAATTTCTATAAATGTGAAAGAAAAATAAAATGACCCTTTGAGAGCTTGAAGGAATTTTATTTACAAACTGAGCAGAAGTAGATGAAAGTATGTACCCGACATTGGCTCTTGGCTCTTGGCTGTATAAACTTAATGGACAAAACAGTTTCTAACCATCTGCACCTAGCTTACAGGTGAATGATTTATGTCAATAATAGTGCAAATCGTTTGAATTCACATGAGATGCCGAGAATTTAGACTGTTTCATACGTTAACAATATTTTAAACAGAAATTCTAGAAAAAATAAATTTTTTAAACATTAGGAAATGACAATTCTTGCAGACAACAAAATTACTCAGTGTCGAAAGTTTTAGTGATTGTCTTTTTTTCTGTACATTCATCACTGAATAAAATGTCTCTCACAGGAAAAGAACACTCCAGGGCTCCAGATAAGAGGGAGTTAATCAAACAAATCAAATATTTTCTCACTTATTTCAGCACCAAATCCTATGGTGTTACTCCTCATTAGAATCGTCTCAAAGAGACAATTCTAATGAGTAGTGACACTGTAGGGTTTAATGTAGAACTATAGATTTTAATATTTGAAATATCCCCCCCCCCCCCCCCCCCCCTTATCTGAGCTCTGCACTCCACTTTCTAATATTGTTAGCAGAGCTCCAGAATAGGCTAGTGGTACAGTGCAACTCATCTTTAATGACATCTACCGGAAAATTGAGTTAATTATCTTAAGTTTAAGGCATGTGACTGCTTAAAGTAAGGTGACAGTAAAGTAGAAAAATGTTTTAAGCTGTTACCTGTCCTTTAAAACCATCAATGAGGTTGTAATAGAGAGATTTCCTGTACTTTTAACCCTTTCACTCTCATCGACGCTTAACCCTTTCACCGCCAAATTATTTTTGAGTTTTTTACCCCTACACCGTTATCGTGTCGTCTGCTTCAATATTATTGTCTGCAATATCATTTCAAAGTTAGAATTAAGAGAGTATGACATAAGAAATATCGAAACGGGTGTCAAACAGCTTTGATCCTGATCAGACGCCGCGTAACGCGGCGTCTGATCAGGATCAAAACTGTTTGCAAATTCGACTTAAGGAGATTCTGGCGGTGAAAGGGTTAGAAGCGGGTTTGCAAACAGTTTGGATCCTGATCATTTTGAAATTTCTTCAGTCATACTGCCTAATTTTATAACTTTGAGAAAAAAAATTGAAGCAGACGACAATGAAACAGTGAAGAGGGGTAAAAATCTCATGAAAAATTTGATCATGAAAGAGTTAAAGGGATAAAGAATGTCAAAATAAGGTGTCCTGCCTGGATACATGTTAATTTTGTAGCATTGTTTTTCATAGATTGCCGTTTCATGACGTTTGAATTTAACCCTTCTCAAATCATGTCAATTTTTACAAATCATGTTTTCACATGCCGGAAACACTTATATAAATACTTAATATATGCATGCTATTTAATACTAGCCTATATAAAGACTTTTTTCTTTCTAAACTTTTTTTTTTTTCAAATCAAGTTGAATCAAATCCACAAATGCTGGTGACACCCGTATTCGATAGTTCAAATCATGTTTTTTTACAATTCATGTCGACTGTGAAACATGATTTGTAAAAATTGACACGATTTGTAATAATTTTACAAATTGGATATTTTTACAAATCATGTTGCTATACTGCAGATTCTCTGATTATCCAGGAACAGTTTTATTGGACAGTTATTGTCGATCCTGTTGTTCTGAGAAAATATTTCCATTAAACCCATGCCTTTAGCTGTCACACTGCAGAAAGAAATGTTTCATAAAACTTAATCAAAACACTTAACCCATTGTATGCTGGGTAATATTTGGGGGCTATTTTAAAATGTCGTCTGCAGCAGGTATTACTCAAATGTATGCAATTTTTTTTAGCAGTTTCTGATAGAATATTGACTTAGCTGCAAACACTTTTGATCTCAGATCAGGCCCCACAATATGGGGCCTGATCTGAGATCAAAACTGTTTGCCTAGAAGTACACCTAAAAGTGTATCCCGCATAAAATGGGTTAAAAAAACAGATAGATGACAGAAAGGACAAGAAGAATATTCAAGCAGTTTTTTATTCCATCCCTTAAGTCATATAAAAAATACATAGAGGATCTTACAAGAGTATTCATTATTTATCATTTTTAAGGAAGGAGTTGACTAAAACAATATGATGCAAGCCTTGGCAAGTTGTCATAGTAATTTTAGTCAACGAGTTTATCAAAAATGAAAAGTAATGAGCACAAATGTGAGATTCTATTTATCACATAACACTTTTAAACGCCTATTAAATCAATCAAAGCCAAAGTTTGTATTCTTTCTGCTACATAGATTTTTCCGCCAAAACCTGACGTGTATTTAACCCTTTGAACCCTAGTCCCGCATATAGGCGTCATTTTCAAACAGTGACCATGTCAATGGTTCACTTGTCCTGTGCAAACAGTGAAGACCCAGATCAGAGGGCTCCAAAAGGAGCCCTCTGATCAGGGTCTTCACTGTTTGTCACAATGCCAAACATTGACAAAAACAACCCTTAAAAGTCAGAAATGGACTAGACTAAAATGGAAACTGGAATTGTCCATTTAAAGCTTTAGGGAGGAAAGAGTTAAGGTAATGTCATCGCAAATGATGTCATTTGGTGTCCCGCTACATGCAGTACTTGTGGACAAAAAGGTTTTGCCAGAGCCCAAAAAGATATTTCACAAGAGGATTATGATATTTACATAATGGCTTTATTCCACTCCCAGACTGCAAGTTATAATGATAACGTGAGTTTCATAAAAGTAACTTAATATATTCAATTAAAATGCAGATTATGATTCTCAAACAGGGGGCACAGTGTAGGACAGCTAGAAAGCAGAAATCTTCCTATAAGAGCTTTCTGCATAAGTTTTGTCCTGCATCTGCCTTAAAGACATTTCCCCAGTCTATTCAATGATTGATTATTTTGTAAAAGTGTTGATCCAGATCTGACAGTTGACCTTCTGGAGCTGTCTGATCTGGACCAACACTATTTTCTAATAGGATCTGTCTGACATTAGTCTGCACTCTTTCTTGGCAATATCTTCCTTATTTCAGTAGCCATATTAATAATTCAGATGACAGCTCATAATTAATGCGCAGAGTTTTATACTGGTAAATGGATATACGTACAGTAGGAGAAGGGTCCACATTATAATATTATGATTTCACATGTTTATTACTGTAATTAGAGAGAGATCCAGCTTCAACCTTTTCTATTTCATGTCTCCACCAAACAATAGTGATATGTTGTGACTTGCAACTACTTCAAGATGACTCTAATGAATAGTCACAACATATGGTTGGGTGGAGATGTAACACAAGAAAGTACTTGAAATACTGGCCTTATCTGGAATTCTGCTAGGATTTTAAAGTCTGGTGGTTTTATTTGCCAATGTACCATCTATATAATGTAATTGAGGCACTCTAGCATTCAAATGTACTTTAATGTACTCAGGGCTCCAGATAAGAGACAGTACACTGAACAAATCAAACATTTTTTCACTCATCTAGCACCAAATCCTATGGTGTTACTACTCATTAGAATCGTCTCTTCGAGACAATTCTAATGAGTAGTGACACCATAGGGATTAAAGCAGAAATAAAGATTTTAGCTTTTGAAATACTCCCCTTATCTGGAGCCCTGGTACTTTACAATTATGTTTTTATTTTCCATTGATATTTCTTTAACTCCCGGCCTGCAGCAAGAATATTGGAATGACTTAACATTTACAACGCTGAATTTATTTTCAAACTGACTCTTCCAACTTAATTTAACCTTAGAGGGTTTTGTCCCAACATGTGTGTCAGTATAACAAACAGTGTAGACCCTGAGTAAAGGACTCCTTCAGGATCCCTATGATTTGGATCTACACTTTTGGTTAAAGATGTATAGAATGGATTCCTGCCCTGTAAGAACAAGTACAGAAAAAGTCCTGAAGTTATGAAAACTCAATTATGACTTGTTTTCTGTGTTTTCAGCAGGCTGAAATGAAAGCAGATCGAGCTATCTGTTTTACTTTCAGTCTGTTTAAGCAGCCTCTTAAACCCTTTACCCCATAGCCTATTTCTAAGTTTTGAAGACATGTGACCAATTAAAGCAGGTTGAAAGTAAAGCAGAATGCACCTTAAGCTGCATTCTGCTTTACTTTCAGCCTGCTTTAAGCTACCATCTGCCAGAATATAGAAAATATTTCGTATGATGCATATTTATGATTATATTAACTCTTTGCATGCTGGGTAATTTTTGTTGTCTGCTAAAATTTTTGTCTGCTACTTTTCTAAACAAGGGCCACCATGGCCCTAAATCGCTCACCTGGTTCACCATGTATAACTTGACCTATAGTGATATAGATTACGACTGGACATGACCCATAATAAACCTCTAAAGTGTTAACAACAGTTTTCTATGATTTGACCTAGTGACCTAGATTTTGACCAGACACAATCCACGTTTGATTTTGACCTAGATTGGATGTAGGCAAACATTCTGACAATATTTCATTCAGATCTAATGAGATTTGTAGCCTCTAGAGGGTTAACACTGTTTTTCTTTGACTTGACCTAGTGACCCAGTTTTTGACCAGACATGACCCATATTTGAACTTGACCTATATATCAATAAGGCAAACATTCAGACTAAGTTGCATTAAAATCCAATGAAATTTGTAGCCTCTAGAGTAGTCACAAGGTTTTTCTATAAATTGACCTACTGACCTAGTTTTTTACCGGACATGACCCACATTCACACTTGACCTAGATATCAATGAGGAAAACATTTTGACCTAGTTTCATGAAGATCGGATGAGATTTGTAGCCTCTAGAGTGTTAACAAGGTTTTCCTATGATTTGACCTAGTGACCTAGTTTTTGACCGGACATGACCCATATTTAAACTTGACCTAGATATTAATTAGGCAAACATTTGATCAAGTTTCATTAAGATCCAATGAGATTTGTAGCCTTTAGAGTGTTCACAAGGTTTTTCTATAATTTGACCTAGTGACCTAGTTTTTGACCGGACATGACCCACATTCATACTTGACCTAGATTTCATCAAGACAAACATTGTCACCAAGTTTCATGAAGATCCGATGAAATTTGTAGCCGCTAGAGTGTTCACAACTAATTGTGAACGGACAGACAGACAGACGACGGACGACGGACATCCAGCAATCCTAAAAGCTCACCTTGGCACTTCGTGCCAGGTGAGCTAAAAAGAATTCAAATTCAGAGTCAGAATGGCAAACAGTTTGGATCCTGATGAGATGCCGCATTATGTGGCGTCTCATCTGGATCAAAACTGTTTGCAAAGGTTATGACTGTGGCAGCTATATCCGCCGCTAGCGTGCAAAGAGTTAATCTAACAATTTAGCGGTCATATCCCATATGAACGACCTGCATTATTATTATTTTTTAGTTTTGAATTTAATTAACTTTTATTCTATTAACTCATTTACACATGAAACTTCAACTAAAACAAATCTAGTTTCCATTAAAATCTAGTCCATTTTTTATTAATTTTTTTTTTTTTAATATTTATTACACAAAGATAACAGTGTAGACCCTGACCAGAGGGCTCCTTTACAAGTGTACTATTTACAAGTATACTGTTTGTAAAGGACAAGTATACTCATGGCTAGGGCTCAATGGGTTAATTCCTACTGCAAATCATAGCTTAATTCATCTTCATTTGCAAAAGGCTACAGTTGCCACAATGATTACCTTTGCAAACAGTTTGGATCCTGATGAGACGCCGCGTTACCTGGCATCTCATCTGGATCCAAACTGTTTGCAAAGGTAATCACTGTGGCAGATATATCCGCCGCTAGCATGCAAAGAGTTAAAAATTTCCTATGCAATGTTTGTCGAACATTTCTAAGTTGAGGAAACATAGATAGCTGTCAAACATTTCGGATCCAGGAATCTGATTGTGATCCAATCTGTTTGTGAGTACCAGTGAAATCCCCATCTTCAGGCAAATGGCTTTGAAATTAATATCAGGGTTTTGCTTTTAAATCAAATTCTATACTGATTTTCCATAATTTTCTTTGCTGTTTTGTATCTCCCTCAGCAGATTACGGAGTAATTATAAGGATATAGGGGTTAAATGAAAGCAAAAAGGCAAAATACTCAAATATAACTTAATTCATATTTCATCTTGAAGGTGTTTTGACCATATGTTTTACCAACATTTTATCAAAAGAAATATACAATAGGGAGTAGCTTAATTTTTTCCTGTTAAAATGAAAATAAATACAAATGCTATGCGTGTATTTAGTGATTTTCTACAATCATTTATCTTCAATGGGATAAATGGTTAAATGGGAAAGAATAAGGTTTCTTCAGCTGTAGCAGAACATGCTGTATAGGGGGTTAACTCAAGCAGGAGTCAATCCATATATAGTAATATAAGAATGTTAGAACTGACCAAACCAAAACATGCAGGCCAAGGCAATGGGTCCTATATATAAGTGTATGACGATAGTCCTGCTGTCATAGCAAGCTGTCAGTACCTGAACATGTCAAGTCAACACCTGAAACTGACATTACTGACCACTGTCCAGCCATACTACCCATGCCTCACTATAATACTGACCAATGGTTTGTACAGTAAAACCCCAAAATAATACAATAATTATAATAATATATTTTCTAATATTTCGACCTCTAACGGCCTTTTTCAAAGAAAATCACATCCAAACACACATCACAAAGTCATTATTGTTCCAAAATAATAGATTGATCATCGCCACTTTAAGACCTTCTTATAATGTTGTGCTGCCATAAAACCAAACACATTCTAGATTAACCTCTCTAATATTTCTTTCACAGCTAACTTTCCACACAGACTATTCCATTTCCTAAATAATGACATATTGTCTCTCAAATGATTTATTTTCAAAATAATTACAGTTATGACAAACAGTGCAGACCTTGATCAGAGGGCTTATTCATCATGGTGTATAACTGTACCGGTTCCTGGAAAGTCATTGATATGATCAGTCTGCACTTTTACCCTTGAAAATGTGTTGTTTTTATAAGCCAATATAAAACCTCAATTGATTAATGTTCATAGTAGAGTTTTATATCTGACTATCCCGTATGGGAAGGGCATGAAAACAAGCCCCTGTCTTTGTGTTTATTATGAGGGATTTACTGTTTTCTCCTACGACAATTCATTGATCTACTACCTAACATTGATCTACTACCTAACTTTTTGTCCTGTTTTTGTGTTCAGTCAGAATGACATTACTCTATCCCAAGTTAAAGAAAATAGATGAAAATGCAGTGCAATATGTTGAAAATGGAAGCTTTTAAAACTTTTTACCTTTCATTTCAATATGAGTGACAAACTGTTCCGAGTTATTCAGCGTCTAATCATGCTCAATACTGTTTGCAATGGACCTCATTATTTCAGCATGAAACATGTTTATTGGGAAAGACTATTGTCTACTCCATTGTACGTATACAGATAGTGCATGTCCAAACATCAATAGTCACTCATCAATCTCGATTGGTTTTTCCACCTTACACCCTTGCAATGCTGTGCTTCTATCAAATCAACTTTTACATTTTTTTTTAAAAATTATGACCAGTTTATCTTGAATTTTAGGGCTTTTTCCTTGCAAGTTTTAAATGTAAACAAACAGTGTAGACCCAGATCTGAGGGCTCCTTTAGGAGCCCTCAGATCTGGGTCTACACTGTTTGCAAAAGATACATATACATGTCTCCTGCACATTAAGGGTTGATGTTTGACTGGCAGAAAAAAAGTGACTAACAGAACCAGTTTACAATCTAACAAACAATATTATTATACCTCACTCGATTTATCTACTATATAGCCTAATGTGACGTCAGAAGGTGAAAATCCGTAATGTTACCTGGCTAACATTACATTTCGGCCCGCGTAACATCACGAAATTACCCTGCGTATTCGGCCCGTGTTTTAGTACCCCTCAGTTCAGAAAAAGGAAGATTCAAAACGCTTCTAGTGAAATAACGGCAATGAACTGGAAAAGTGAGTCGATTCAAATTTGCAAAGTTACACAATCGAAATCAAATGGGCCATCTACTTTACGCTTCATCTCATGAGATAAGATTTTAAAACAATCGACTGCAAAGTGTCACCAGTTTTCGCGTTGCTAATCAATGTCGTTCTAACTTCATTATTTTGGAACAGTTTCTTTACTCACTCCTTAGATTCAAACTCTGCATCCTGTTCAATATTTATGTCGAAATTTGCTACTAAATTTGACATTCTGCTTTGTCTATTAGCCTACCTAAAGTATCTGTCAACTTGTTGCTAGAGTGCCGTATTGCTAAAAATAGAATAAGACAGACAGAATTGGAGACGATTGTAGAATGGTCTATAACAGCGTAGAGCTATATGGGAATACAAATAACGATTGGATATGTGTTTGTTAACTTTTTGTTGGCAATATTTATTCAGAATAAAGATTTGTTGCTTGCAATTTGATTTTTTTTTAAAAAAACGCGTCAATATAAAAACTTTATATACAACTAAAATCGACGTCACGTGATCTGTGTCCGTGGTCTAGAGGTATGATGGTCGACTCTGTCCACGGCGGTCTGAGTTCGAATCCCGATCGATCCAAACTTTTTTTTTTTTGTGGATACCAAATGGTTAACAAACATATATTTATTGTGTTTTTTGCGTCTAAAAATAAACTTCTCCGTTATTTGTTTTTAGTTATGAAAATAAAATAGTTCCGATACATGTATTCGCGATCGTTGTTCTGTATTGAAAACAGTGGTAATTAGATCTAAATTTTTGTTCGGTATAATAAAATAAATATCACATCTCACAGAGGGTGAGAGAACGGATTGGTCACCCTCGACAAGTAAATGTCAACCTCGGCTGACGCCTCGGTTGACATTACTTGCCTCGGGTGACCAATCCGTTCTCTCACCCTCTGTGAGATGTGATATTTATATACACTAGTATAGAAGTTATCATATAACTGTTTTAAAATCACTTCTATATTCAATTTGGATTTATATAGCTGACTTAGATCTGAACTTGCCTGGATTAAAGGTATGCTGAAAAGACTGTATTATCTTACATAATGATAATGATAATAACAATAGTTATAATCATAATAATGTTAAATTTCTATTATTATTATCAATAAATTTACTACTTATAACAGCAAAAATATTAGTAATAATAATAACAATTAAAACGTTAATAATGTTAATAATAATAATAATAACAATTTAAAATGATAATAATGTTAATAATAATAACTATAACAATTAAAATGATAATAATATAAATTATTTATTGACAACAATAATAATGCTAATTGTAAAACAATTAATAATAACTATATAGTATCAATGATGATGGTTAGTTTATAGTTACGGTATATTATCAGTTAATTTTTTATTATTTTATTCTTCTTTCCTACATTTATGCTATCATTATTATTGTTTACATTAAGTAGTGTTAAGAGCTCAATGAAATCTATCAGTTTTCTTGCTATCTAGTAAATGATTCATCACAATTTGACACACTATTTAGAAATGATGTCCACTGTGATTATTTACAAACACTATAAACAAGATATCCCATATGAGACAGTCACTGTGAAGTTGTCAATAAAATTATGTCTTATTTCTCCTTGAAGGAGCCGATGGTCAAAATGTTGAGATCGAGTTACTGATAAATGTTTGTAGGCAAGTCTCTGTAAAAGATTTATGAAAAAGAAGTGTTTTGTTGTTTTTGATTTTCTCAACCCTTTACCCTATATATAGTGGAGAAAACGTTAATCTTTCCCATTTAAACGCAAACGAATTGCAAATGCAAAACACTAAAATGTAGAAAAGGACAGCTTTTTGACAATTCTGACTTTTCATTTTTATCTGAGTGGCAAACAGTTTAGAGCCTGATCAGACGACAGGTTACCCGGCGTCTGATCTGGCTCCAAACTGTTTGCACCGGAAATAGTAGTTTTAGTGTAAACGCGTTTATTGGGAAAAAATAACGTTTTCTCCACTGTAGCCTGTTTCTAGATTTGAAGACAGATGACCTATTAAAGCAGGTTGAAAGTAAAGCAGAATGTGCCTTTTAGCGCATTTGATTTATTCCTCCACTCAAGGAAATAGTTCCAATTTATACAATCATGAATATGTGCCATAGGAAATATTTTCTATACTTAAGCAGGTGGTAGCTTAAAGCTGGTTGAAAGTAAAAAAGAATGTGCCTTTAGGGTAAAGGGTTAAGGCTCCAGATAAAGCTTGAGTATACAGGAATTTATTAAACATATTTGTCTTTATGCTTCATCCGAACCATAATTATGTTGTGACCATTCTTTAGAAATATCTCTTGAAAATAAAAGGTCTATAACTCTTTTCATAAAAACAGCATTTTTGCTTAGAAATGTTTTCCATAGAAGAGAAACAATGGTGCTTATGTTCAGCAGCTAGAACTTTTTCTTAAAGAAAATAAAATCACATTAAACTTTCATTCATCACAATATTCACAGCATTATTAAGACTAGAAAGTCTTATAATATCAAATAACCTCCCTTTGATTTGAAATAAGAATGAAATTTCAGTGTTTCATTTTCGTTACATATGTGTCGTTTAATCTGAATGTTTTTACTGGAATAGATTGATGAACGTATGAGCCTATAAAATCGTAAACAAAACTGGAGTTGCAGGTACTTTAAAAAATATTGAGCTTTAAAAAATTTACTTAATTAAAGTCATGTAAAAAGTGGGTACTTCTTTTTTGGCTGAGAATATATATGTCGGGGACCTGTAAAAGAGAGCTTGACTGTATATGATAAAGAGTGTAAAAACATTCCTGACACGGTTTCCTCTAGTTTGATCAATAGAAATGTGTTGTCAGTGATGGATCTTTGTTTTTTCATAACCTAATGGTATGTTGATTTAATCTAATCATCATCATATGATCTCTCAATAGAATAAATAATCTCAAGCAGTGCCCTTACTTCCTTGTGCGTAACTTTATTATGACTTCACACATTTTTGCACAACTGTTCTAGAAAAAAACAAAGACCCATTAATCCTTAAACCTTGCTGACTTTCCAAATCGAGGGATGAATACAAAGTTTTTTTAAAATTTAATGTTATACAGAGTTTTTTGCTTTCACACCTTGAAATTGACTGGTTTTCATTTACTGTTGAGGGTTTTGTCCCATTTTTTCCCCAAATTTATGGTAAACAGTGCAGACTATAATCAGAGTCCTTAGATCTTGATTTATTAATTTAGCAAATGATAGTTAGCTTTTCTCTTGCTGACCACACTGATTGATATTTGTGTACAGTCTAGATCTAGACTACAGGGTGCTAGTTGAACCCATTACCACATAGCCTGTTTGTAGTATTGAAGAAAGTTAACCACTTAAAGCAGGTTGAAAGTAAAGCAGGATGTGCTTTAAGGCATTCTGCTTTACTTTCAGCCTGCTTTAAGCTAATATCTGATCAGATGTAGAAAATGTTTCTTATGATACATATTCATGACTTTATAAATTAGAACTATTTTCTTCAGTGGAGGAATAATTAGAGGTGTCAAAAGGCGTATTTATGGGGTAATGGGTTAAAATAGAGTAAACTCGGATGTAGAAAATAGAAATATCTTCAAAACTAAAATGAGGCTATGGGATACTGGATTAAATTGGTATCTCTCAAAGTAGCTGCATTGTGCAATCAAAAGTACTGGACATTTTCTGCATTACTTTTCCATTCTCTATTCAGCTGCTATCTGTCTTTACATATGTTAGCTTCAACCATGTTCTGATAAACAGTCAAAGGAAACTGTTTTGGCATACTGACAGGTGGCTGGTTAAAACAGGCAGAAAGATAAGCAGAAAGCTCCTGTTAAAACTTTCTGCTTTACTATTTTAACCAGTCACATGTCTTAACCCATTACCCCATAGCCTATTTCTAATATTGAAAATTGTAGACCACTTAAAGCAGGTTGAAAGTAAAGCAGAATGCGCCTTAATGCGCATTCTGCTTTACTTTCAGCCTGCTTTAAGCAACCATCTACTTTAAAATAGAAAATATTTCTTCAGATAAATATTCATAATTGTTTAATTTGGAACTATTTTCTTCAGTGGAGGAATAAATTAGGTGTAAAAAGGCATATTTATGGGGTAATGGCTTACACACTTAAAACAAACTGTAAAGGAAAGCATTATAGAACTTGCTGAACTTGTTGTTTGTACAGAACATTCATTTTTCATTCATCAAAAAACATTTTGTAACTGTTCTTGCATGCAAATGGGAAAAAGATTACAGGAAATAACAAAACCACTCCTTGAAACCAATTTTTTATATGTGCATTATTGCAAACAGTGTTGACCCTTTACCCTATAGCATGTTTCTAGTTTTGAAGACAGTTGGTTGCTTAAAGAAGGCTGACATACGGTAAAGCAGAATGCTTCCTTTTGAAACCAATAACGCTTTACCCCATAGTCTGTTTCTAGTTTTAAAAACAGATGATCATTTAAAACAGGTTGAAAGTAAAGCAGAATGAGCCTTAAGGCACATTCTGTTTTACTTTCAGCCTGCTGTAAGCTGCCATCTGCTAGGATATAGAAAATACTTCTGATGGTACACATTCATGACTGTATAAAGTGTAAGGATTTTCTTCTGTGGAGGAATAAATAAAGGCATCAAAGTTTTTTCAATGAAAGGTTGATCATTGCATGTTAGACTGTAACAGTAATAAATTTTGAGAAATAAATGAAAACTATTTCTGTATTTAATCTCTATGTTAGATAAGTAGATTACTGTCGAGCTTTATGAGAAACCGCATAATAAATATTCATCAGTTTGTGGTAATCTTATTTTCATCAGCCCGTTCAGTTAGGAGTTTGAAGTGATGTAGATATCTCCCACTGAAATGACTAGGCATATGTTACCCACATCACAATGAAAACAACAAAACATTTTGTTCTTTAGCTCTATGGATAAAAATGATGGATGGACTTGGATTTGAAAACAATTTGGATCCAGATGCTGATTAACCCATTACCCCGTAGCTTGTTTCTAGTTTTGAAAACAGGTGACTACTTAAAGCAGGTTGAAAGTAAAGCTGAATGCGCCTGCTTTAGGCTATTATCTGCTAGAAAAATATTTCTTATAATACATATTCATGACTGTTTAAAATTATTTTTAAAATTATTTTCTTCAGTGATGAAGCAAATTAAAGGCGTAAAAAGGCGTATTTATGGGGTAGTGGGTTAACTGGACATTGGTACAGGGTTCACATCTTTTATCACAATTTCTGTAAATTTAAAGCGACTCGCAACCAGATGGTGCATTAAAAATAGTAATTTGTAAATATGTGTCAAACGCTTATATAAATGGTAAAGAATTAGTTTAGGATAAGAAATTCTGTTTAAAAAAATGTATTTCAATAAAAAAAAATATTGGTCTCTGGTGGGATTCGAACCCGGGGCCCGGCATTGGCGGACAGAAGGCAAAATAGGGGAAACCGCTTAGACCAATAGACCACGGAACTATCCGTTTATCTCGGATCGATTTAACGTATTTCAATGTGTAGCGTTCGAAAGTGCATACAACTTCGTTATTCGGCTCGTGTTTATGTCTGAGCCCGTGTAGAGAAGCAACAACAACAACTATACCGTCTACTAGTCGGTATAGAAAAACGATGGAAAATATCTAAAAATCTAAGATTCGGTGACGATTCTTGAGACTTTTTTTGGACTGATCATATTTTTTTAATGTCAGAAGCCAAATAATGCCACAAATTTGCTTTTATTTGAGTATTTTATTTTATTTTGACAAGTACACCATCCGGTTGCGAGTCCCTTTAAAAGGAATGATAAAATTTGTAAAATTCAGATGTCAATTTTGAAGCTGGCAACACTTATTTAATATTCAAAAAAATTAAATGTCAATATCAAGATGGTTTGAATTATATTGTTCAGACATCATAAATATAACTCTATCTGATCTTCATCCAAATTGTTTAACATTCTGATTGGCTTTTGTTTTCAAAGGTTTGTAATTTAAAAATGTCCAACAACAATTATCAAACAGTGTTTAAAGAGAGGTGACTGCTTTACCCATTACCCCATAGTCTGTTCTAGTATTGAAGATAGGTGACCACTTAAAGCAGGTTAAAAGTAAAGCAGAATGCGCCTTAAGGCGCATTCTGCTATACTTTCAGCCTGCTTTAAGCTATCATCTGCTATAATATAGAACGTAATTCTTATAATACATATTCATAGCTGTATAAATCAGATCTCTATTCTTCAGAGAAAGAATAAATGAAAGGCGTATTATGGGGTAGTGGGTTAAAGCAAGATGCAAATAAAGCAAAAATAATATAGGAGCTTCCTGCTGTAGTTGCATCTACTTGTATTCAGCACTATCAATCATTTGTGGTGATTACGTTAGGGTGTAGGAAGGGGTCTCCAATGGCCCTTCTGTGGAGGAAAGGGGTACTAAAGTCTAAGAGATGTAAGTGATGCCATCAGATAGACCAGTGATTATCATTACCTATCATTATCAGTCATATATAGTGTCCACTGATATACATCTCGTGTCCACTGATATACATCTGATATACATCTCACTTCTACAACCTGACATATTGATGAGCCAAAGGTCATAAGAGGTCATTAAGAACCACTCTAATACCAGTAATTACACCCACTACAATTTGTTCTCACTTTCTCTTTCTCTCAGATAACCCTTATCCTCATATAACTGTCTGTCTGCTTCAAAACGACCATATTGACCAATTCATGTTATCTAGACATAAGTTACCTTCTTAAAACTATATTGTACTACTACAACGCCACCAACAACAACCATTGGAGACAAAGAGTGTGTTCGTTGTTTGGAGGGAGTCGTTCTAGGAAGGGAAATTGATTTACATTTGCAAACAGCTTGAATCCAGATCAGACGCCTCGTAACGTGGAGTCTGATCTGGATTCAAGTTGTTTGTCACTTATCATTACATTTTTTCTATCAAATTTCCAATTTGTAACTTTGAGAAAAACAGCAGACAATATTGCAGCAATAAAAGCGTTAGATATAATTGTCTTGTTTAGGGAACTGCGGCAAACGTGGTTGTAAGGAGGGAATCATTGTTGTCTAACTAATAATCTTCACATAGACTTGCAAAAAAACAGTGAACCCTGATCTCAACTTGAGACAAAATTTACTGTTTCTGTTTTTCACTAAAGTATCAGAGTATAAGTCAATCATTTTCTCTGAATTTCTCCATGTATAGTGCTCCCTCTCTACAAAGACACCCAATGGGAGACGCAGATTGTGTTGTTCGGAGGGAGTCGTTATAGAGAGGGAAAATTAAGACTTGGCGAACATTTGCAAACAGCTTAAAGCCAGATCAATGCCGGGTCATGCGGCATCTGATCAGGATTCAAGCTGTTTGCCACTATTCATTATAATTATGTATTTTATCAAAATGTCCACTTATATGTAACTGTGAGAGAAAACAGCAGACAACAATTTTAAACAGACAATATTGCAGCAGTAAAAACGTTAGACATATATATATATATAAGTGTCCCGTTTCGGGAATTGCGGCAAGGGTCGTTGGAAGGAGGGAGTCATTGTTGGGAGGACCGTTGTAGAGAAGGAAGCCATCCCCTGCCTTATCACGTTACGCCATAAATACCCCTGTTTATTCCTATAATTTATTTCTACTTTATAGATATGAACATGCACCATTAGAATTTAATCTATATCCTAGTTAAGAGGGTAGCTTAATGCAGACTGAAAGTAAACCAGAATGCACATTCAGGCACATTCTGTTTTACTTTCACCTGTTTTAAGTGGTCACCTGTCTTCCAAACTATAACCAGGCTATGTAGGGGTAAAGGGTTCGACACAGAAGTACTACATATGGTATACCTATTTATTAGCGGTGAATTGCACTGATGACTCTAGAGGAAGTTACGGTTAAAGAACAAAGAATCTTTCCTATCATTCTAAAGCCTTATCTTTATACTCATTCTTAAACTAGCTACTGTCTTAGATTTCCTGGGGGATAAAGTATTGGGCAACAGCTGCAGGGAGTTATAAATAACACAACAGTCATTATAAATGGCCCAAAACATAGGATAAAGAGATAAAAATAGATCAGAAAATAATTACTACCTGTATATTCATATACAGTCGAACATCGATATCTCGAACTCACTTAACTGGACTATCGGATATTTCGAAACATGAATTGCCTTATTCAAAGTTCGGTTTAGGCAAACATATCCGTGTTTCATCGTTAAAACGCGGCTAAGCTGCGTTTTAACTTTGAAACACGGGTATGTTTGACTTAACCGAGTTCGAGTGTACAGTTAACCCTTCCCCTAGTATGGGGTGTATGTTGATGTTTGTTGAAAACAGTGTAGACCCAAATCAGAATCCTGAATGAGCAATCATATCTGGGCCGGCACTGTAATATATGTCTGCCATAAGTTGACATGAAAAATCCTAAGATTTCTAAATTTGTATTTTTAAAGTGCGATTTTACAAATCGTACCTTTACCCCATAGCCTGTTTCTAGTTTTGTTGACACGTGGCTGCTTAAAGCAGGCTGGAAGTAAGCGCCTTAAGGCCCATTCTGCTTTACTTTCAGCCTGTATTAAGCTACCATGTAATAGAAAAAAATCCGAAGATTTAGGAAAAATCCGGAGAAATGGCAGCCCTTTGAGTCTGCTTTATTTGCAGTGGATATTTTCCTTCATATAGCCACCAAATCCTATGTTGTGAATTACCTTCTTAAATCTCCATCAAACCATCTCTTTGAGTTTATTCTAATGACTAGTTACAACATAGGTGTTTGTGGAATAATAAAGCAACATATTGGAAATGTTACATCTACTCAGTTTTATCTGAAACCTCCTACCTATAGAGTAATATACAGTAAACACTCTGGAAACAACACCCATCTGGACTGAGCGAAAACCAAACAATATCACCTCACCTAACAGCATCATTCTTGGCTTGTGAGCGTACAAAACAATTTGTCTAAAACTGTAGGTAGGACAATTTATGGCCATAAGATTGTAATATACAGGTCTGGAAAATATTTTGAGAAGCCAAAGGCACTTGTCCTATAGGGCATTCAACTTTTTCATCAATATAACATCAACAATCATATATGTATGTTATTTTTAATGGCTTTCTGACAGTAAACCCTCTCTACCTCAATCAGCATGTGGATGCCGAATTCAGGACAAAAGCAATGGAAAAAGCTCCTTCAGGAAATTTCTCCAATACTTTTGGCATGCATTAAGAGAAGCCAAGAGAAATCTGTCAGTTTCACAAAAACTGAACCTCCAAATATCAAAGGTCTGGGCCTTTTGGTTTCTGAGAAGATATTTTAAAGATTTTCTTATGCATTAAAAGTTGTCCATACGTTCATGTTAGAAAATCTGGTCCCACAGCAAGGGGAATAACTCTAGCAAAAAACTCTGAACAATATTTTGTTCCTCCTTAATTATCACTGATGCTTCTGGCAAAGTTTGGTTGAAATCGGGTCAGCAGTTTCAAAGGAGATGCTGTTTGAAAATGTGAACATACGACGTACGACGGACGGAATGGGATCATAATAGCTCATCCTGAGCCGAAGGGCTCAGGTGAGCTAAAAACTAGCTCCCTTATGTCTCCACCAAATAACATAGGGTTTGTATACAAAAAACCACACTGAAAATTCCCATTTAGTGTTATCTGGAGCCCTGGGTATAATGAAATTGTCTACATGTTATCTTTCTAATTTAGAGATCACTTTCCAACATGCTTTATTGAAGCATTAATAACATAAATGGGCTATCTAGAAGATAAAGAATGAATAATTACATGTATAGGGGGAAAATATTAATATATGTCTCAGTTAAAGGTGTAACCGCAATATAAAGCAATGATGCTGGAATGAAACCACTGCAATATACAGTTAATGAATAGATCCACTTTATACAGTCAAGAACATGGTTGTACTGTAGGAAATATTTCATTTTTATATCCTAGCAGATTGTAGCTTATTATAGCAAGCTGAAAGTAAAGCACAATGCACATTCTGCTTAACTTTCAACCTGCTTTAAGTGGTCACCTGTGTTCAAAATGAAGGAACGGGCTATGGGGTATAGGGTTAAACTCTTAACTTTTTGCATGCTAGCATGGATAAACCTGCCTTAGTGATTACGTCTGCAAACAGATTGGATCAAGATTAGATGCCGCACAACGCGGCGTCTCATCTACACGGCGTCTCATCACGATCCAAAATGTTTGCTATTCTGACACTGAATTTAAAAAGAAATTTTGAAAATTCTAATTTTAGAACGATAGCAGACAACAAATTGTTGCAGACGAAAAAATTACCCAGCATGCAAAGAGTTAAATATGCTATGGTGTTAAAGGGTTGAGATAGAGGCAGTTTTATATCTTTTTAACACTTAACCTTAATTAACTTGCCTTTTATGTTTTATGCTGTAAAAACCCTCTACTACTACCACTGAAAAAAGCTTTATGTTCAGGACAAGTGATTGCTTAAAGCAAGATGAAAGTAAAGCAGAAAGCTTCTTTAGGAACTTTCTGCCTTACTTTCATCTTGCATTAAGGTGCTTTAACCATCAATGACTCCTTATTTTAAAGAGTTGCTCTTGATCAAAAGATATAATAAAGCTAATGTGTTTAGCAAAATATATTAATAAACAATAAAATGAAATATGAATATTAATATAAAATAACATTTAAGCATGGTATAATTAGTATGTGAGCTTTGTGGCTGTAAAATAATACTGTTTTTACATGAGCTCTTTGAGGGCCTAACCCTTAACCCATAGCGTGTTTCTAGTTTTGAAGATAGGTGACCACTTAAAGCAAGTTGAAAGTAAAGCAGAATGCGCCTTAAGGCGCATTCCGCTTTACTTTCAGCCAGGTTTAAGCTATCATCTGCTAGGATTTACAAAATATTTCTTATTGTTTGTTTTCATGGCTGTAAAAATTGGAATTATTTTCTTCAGTGGATGAATAAACTCAATGCGCTAAAAGGCGCTTCTATGGGGGAATGGGTTAAATTAATTAGTGGTTAGTAATGATGTCCTCTGCAATAATTGTCGTCTGCTATTATTCTATTAGAATTTTTCTAAAATTCCTTTTTAAAAGTGTCACACAGTTTGGATCTTGATGAGACGCTGGGATACTCATTGTTTCATCTGCATCCAAACTGCTTTCAAAGGTAACCAAGGTTTCACCATTTAAAATGCACATACAGTAAAATCTCTCTATTACAACCACTGAAAGAAGGCGAATCGATGTATAAAAGACAGGTGACAGCTTAAAGCAAGGTGTCAGTAAAACAGAAGGTGCTTCCTATTTTACTGTCATCTCGCTGCAAGCAGTCACCTGTTATAAACACCTTATAATTAACACCATTACGTGTTCATATTCTAAGGTTTTACTGTACAGAAAAACCTCTCTATTACGACCACTAAAAAGAAGGCTAAATAGCGATATAAAAACAAGTGATAGCTTAAAGCAAGGTAAAAGTAAAAAAGAAAGCTCCCAAAGGAGCTTTCTGTTTTACAGTCACATTGCTTTAAGCATGCAGTCTCCTGTCTTAAATACTTTATAATTAACACAACTTAGTGGTTGTAATAGAGAGGTTTTACTGTAGTTACAAACTGATGACTTCACCAGAAATCTTGGCCACATGATCTGTCTACTTGCACAGTATAGAACAGTTCACTAATTGATGGACTTCCCAACTTTGTACCATTTTACTACCTCCACCTGTTAACTCTTTGAATGCTAATTAAAATTGCCGTCTGCAACAAGTGTCGTCTGCTGTTGTTCTTAAAATAGATCTTTCTTTAACCCATTATCCCATAGCCTATTTCTAGTTTTGACGACAGGTGGCCACTTAAAGCAGGTTGAAAGTAAAGCAGAATGCGCCTTAAGGTGCATTTTGCTTTTCTTTCAGCCTGCTTTAAGCCAACATCTGCTATAGAAAATATCCTTTATCAAAGTTAACATATTTATGACTGAACAAATTGCAACTATTTTCTTTAATACATTAAAACCATAAAAAGGGGTATTTATGGGGTAATGGGTTAAACAAAATCAAGATAGGATAAGAGTGTCAAACAGTTTGAATTCTGATGAGACACTGAGGAACTCTGTATCTTATCTGGATCCAAACTGTTTTCCAAGGTATTCAAGGTCTCCAACATTAGAGTTTTAAAGTAATGATAGTTCAAAGCTAGAGATATCCATACAGCCTCTGTTACCTTTGCTAGGTACAATTCAGAGGAAACTGGATGGCTAAGCCTTTTAAAGGACAGATGACAGCTTCATACAGAACAGAGCTGGCAGGTGATTTCTGCATTATTTGTGTTCTGTATTAACCATGCCCTTCATAATAGTAACAAATGTTCACACCTTTGTAATTATTTCTATGTTGGCCTGAACCTTTGCACTTATTTCTTTGTTGTCCTGAATTATTGCACTTAATTTTATGTTGGCCTGAACCTTTATACTTATTTCTATGTAAGCACTTATCTTAGCACTAATATTTCTATTCTGACCTGAACCTCAGCACTTATTTATATGTAAGTCTGAACCATTGCACTTATTTCTATGTTGGCCTGAACCCCTGTACTTATTTCTATGTTTGTCTGAACCTTAGCACTTATTTCTATGTTGGCCTGAACCTTAGCACTTATTTCTATGTTGGCCTGAACCTTTATACTTATTGCTATGTTGGCCTGAACCTTAGCACTTATTTCTATGTTGGCCTGAACCTTAGCATTTATTTCTATGTTGGCCTGAACCTTAGCACTTATTTCTATGTTGGCCTGAACCTTTATACTTATTTCTATGTTGGTCTGAACCTTTGTACTTAATTCTATGTTGACCTGAACCTAAGCACTTATTTCTATGTTGGCCTGAACCTTAGCACTTATTTCTATGTTGGCCTGAACCTTTATACTTATTTCTATGTTGGTCTGAACCTTTGTATTTATTTCTATGTTGACCTGAACCTAAGCACTTATTTCTATGTTGACCTGAATCTAAGCACTTATTTCTATGTTGGCCTGAACCGTTGCACTTTTTTTCTATGTTGGCCTGAACCATTGCACTTATTTCTATGTTGGCCTGAACCATTGCACTTAATTCAAAGTTGACCTGAACCTTGGAACTTATTTCTATGTCTGCCTGAACCTTAGCACTAATTTCTATGTTGGCCTGAACCTTTATACTTATTTCTATGTAAGTCTGAATCTTAGCACTTATTTCTATGTTGGCCTGAACCTTTGCACTTATTTCTATGTTGGCCTGACCTTTGCACTTATTTCTATGTTGACCTGAACCTTTGTACTTCTTTCTATGTTGACCTGAACCTAAGCACGTATTTCTATGATGGCCTGAACCATTGCAATTAGTTCTATGTTGACCTGAACCTCGTCTGTAATTATTTCTATGTTGGCTTAACATTTGCACTTGTTTCCATGTTAGCCTGAACATTTGTACATATTACTATGTTGGCCTGAACCAATAATAATACTTATTTCTATGTTGGCCTGAACCTTTGTACTTATTTCTATGTTGACCTGAACCTTTGCACTTATTTCTATGTTGACATGAACCTCTGCACTTATTTCTATGTTTGTCCTGAACCTAAGCACTTATTTCTAGGTTGCCCTGAACCTTTGCACTTATTTCTATGTTGGATTGAACCTTTGCACTTATTTATATGTATGTCCTGAACCTAAGCACTTATTTCTAGGTTGGCCTGAACCTAAGCACTTATTTCTAGGTTGTCCTGAACCTTTGCACTTATTTCTATGTTGGATTGAACCTTTACACTTATTTCTATGTTGACCTGAACCTTTGCACTTATTTCTATGTTAGCCTGAACCTTTGCACTTATTTCTATGTTTGTCCTGAACCTTAGCACTTATTTCTATGTTGGCCTGAGCCTTTGCACTTATTTCTATGTTTGTCCTAAACCTAAGCACGTATTTCTATGTTTGTCCTGAACCTAAGCACTTATTTCTAGGTTGTCCTGAATAATTGCACTTATTTCTATGTTGGATTGAACCTTTGCACTTATTTCTATGTTGACCTGAACCTTAAATTATACTTATTCCTATGTTGGCCTGAATCTTGTACTTATTTCTATGTGGGCATGAACCTATATACTTATTTCTATGTTGGCCTGAACCTCTGTACTTCTTTCTATGTTGACCTGAACCTTAAATTATACTTATTCCTATGTTGGCCTGAATCTTGTACTTATTTCTAGGTTGTCCTGAACATTTGCACTTATTTCTATGTTGGATTGAACCTTTGCACTTATTTCTATGTTGACCTGAACCTTAAATTATACTTATTCCTATGTTGGCCTGAATCTTGTACTTATTTCTATGTGGGCATGATCCTCTATACTTATTTCTATGTTGGCCTGAACCTCTGCACTTATTTCTATGTTGACCTGAACCTTAAATTATACTTATTCCTATGTTGGCCTGAATCTTGTACTTATTTCTATGTAGGCATGAACCTCTATACTTATTTCTATGTTGGCCTGAACCTCTGCACTTATTTCTATGTTGACCTGAACCTTAAATTATACTTATTCATATATTGGCCTGAATCTTGTACTTATTTCTATGTGGGCCTGAACCTCTATACTTATTTCTATGTGGGCATGAACCTCTGCACTTATTTCTATGTGGGCCTGAACCTCTATACTTATTTCTATGTGGGCATGAACCTCTGTACTTATTTCTATGTTGGCCTGAACCTCTGTACTTATTTCTATGTTGGCCTGAACCTTTGCACTTATTTCTATGTTGGCTTGATAAAATAGTCATAGGAAACATTTAATAAATCCCGACAGGTGTCTGCTTAAAGTAGGCTAAAATTAAAGCAGAAAGCTTCTTAGGGAGCTATCTGCTTTATTTTTTGTGACTGTTTTAAGCAAGCACTTGTCTTAAACACTGGAAAGATATATGATAGAAAAGTTGTAGCAGTTGCATGTCTCTTGAGATTGCCTTGTCTATGTCTGCATGTTTCTGGACTGAATGTTTGCTAAACATGAACTTGTTTTATTGTTACACCTTCAAGAGTCTCTCAAACAACACTTTGTTAAATAAACGTCTATATATTTTAGAAGCTGTACAGTGACTCATCCATCTCTGGCTAAAGGGGTATATATATTGATGCTATACAAAAACAGTGTAGACCGCTCCTACAGAAGCCAGGGTCTGTGCTGATTTCTTATAGGGTCTGTCTTCATGACAAGAGTCTGCACTATTTCCTAGAGAAAACAATCCTAGTTTCAGGGCTCCAGATGAGAGGGAGTAAACTGAACAAATCCAACATTTTCTTACTCATTTCAGCACCAAATCCTATGATGTTACAACTCATTAGAATCGTCTCTTTGAGACGATTCTAATGAATAGTGACACCATAGGGTTTTATTCACAAATAAAGATTTTAGTTTTTGAAATACTCCCATTATCTGGAGCCCTGTAGTTTTATTTCCCAAATTAATAGTTAAGATGATAGTGGGTGGAGTTTTATATTTGAATATTTATAGGGAGAAGGGTTAAGATTAAACTTTAATAATAATAATAATAATGATAACGACTTTATTTACTGAGGCTACACATTTAGGCAATCCCAATCTTTCATGTGGGCCTTAATATAACTGTTGAAACACACAAGATTTGGCTGATTTTACTATTTTAACCCTTTCTTTCAGAGAACACAGCTAACTTCTTGCACTCTTCCACTTATTTAAGCTAATAATCAACACAATTAAGTGATCGTAATAGAGAAGTTTTGTTGTAATTTGCACTGAAGGTAGTGGAGGTGTTTGTTTAGTTGTGAGTACTATTTTTGGAGTATTATATTGATAGTAATCAAGTTGTAGCTACAGGAGAGTGAGATAATAGTGATATAGACCCCAAATAAGCAATTGAATCTGTGAGAAAACACCAATAACATATACCAATTTCCAACCTCTAATTACCAACTACAAAATCATGTAATTGTAATTAGATAAACCATTTAACTGTCATGGACGACTAAAGTTGACTTGCAGATAGTTTGGATCGTGATCATACTTTGTGCAAAACAGCATCTAATCAGGATCAAAACTGTTTCATCCTCTTGGTCAAACTGCTATATATCTATGACATCATAATTTAGGCAACATTTAAAGCAGATTACATAATGCTGTACAAAATGGTGGTGAAGTGGTGAACTTTTTGAACACTAAGAAATCATTTCTCCTGCAACAATACTGACTGTGTGCTACAGACCGAACAGACTTTATTCCCCATGGCAACTTCATGTATAGTAAAAATGGTCCTGATATAACAAATTTTGGATATAGTGATTAGAAAGCAGACGGTCCCGACGACTTCGTTATAAGTGAGCTTCACTGTACACCAACCGATTTTAGCTCTCACAAACCATGACATTCCACATATAAACAAGGCTTGCTGTCAAGTTTTGATATATATTCTAACACACCTCGCGCACACCCCTATATAAACAAAGAAAGATGCGTAACTGTGTTTGAATTCTCAATAAAACACACGCGCTGTAACGTCTTAATGTGACGTCATATGGCTTTGTAAAGGTGTACGCCAAGAAATGTAGCGCCGTTGCTTCGGTGCAAATGGGGGTTAACCTGGTTAAATTGAAGTGTTAGAATCGAAATAATAAATTAATACCAGTGTTTTAGCCTAGTGATTTAATTACAAGCATCTCAACTCCTACCCGTGTTTTATTGCCACGATAAAACACTGGTACAAATTTATTATTTCTTAATTCTTGTCTAAAGCAACATGAAAGTAAAGCTTAAGCTCCTTGAGGAGTTTTTATCTTTATAAGCCATCAGTTGTCATTGAAACCAATCTAAGGAGCAAGGCATGAGAAGTGTCCTAAAGTTCTTCCTGGGAGGAAATGGTTAAAGAAACTCACATGTCAGAGAAATATGGGAAAAAAGACTAAATGGAACTTCTATTTTAGATGCAATGAAGATCTAAAATTGATTATTGACAAATTAAATACCCCGAGGAATGGTTTGATGGGATAATTCCAATTCATTGTAGTTGTTGTCATTAACATGCCTTTAACAAAGTGGTCACTTAAGAAATGAACTGATTTTTTTCGGCGTTCAAGCGAAATAAACGACAGAAAATTATCGGCAAATACCATGAATCGTGCTATCAGTAGTGATATTAAATTATAAGGAATAATTCGAAACATTTATTGCATTCATGGAGGTATGAAAAAAACACCTGGTCAGTGTGACCAGGTGTTTTTTCATACCTCCATGAATACAATAAATATTCGAATTATTCCTTAAATAAGTTTGAGATGAAGTTATTGAGGTTCAAATGTATTTCAACCAGGCACTTGTAAGGCAAAGTCACTCCCCCTTCATACTTGTTGACGGTTTTATTTAACTATAATTAAGTCAATTTAAGTCAATGCCCATAATGTGTCAATTCATAAAGATTTAGATTGGAGAAGAACAAATCAAATTAAACATTTTTAACACTAAGTAATATTGCCATCTGCCCATTCCAAAATAAGAATATTCTAGAATTTCTTTTCAAATTAGGGTCAAAGTATCCTGCATCATGATGAAACACCAAGTTACTCATCATCTCATCTGAATCCCAACTGTTTGCCAAGGTATATACTGATATGGCTATTTTTTAACCCATTACCCCATAGCCTGTTTCTAGTTTTGAAAATAGGTGACCACTTTTAAAGCAGATTGAAAGTAATGTTTCCCTCCCCACAACCACTCCCTCTGAACAACGAACACAATATTGTCTCCCATTGAGTGTCGTTGTAGAGAGGGAGTGCTGTAGTAGTTTTGAGATAGACTGTCCAAGGGGAACTTATGTCTAGATAACATGAATTGGTCAGTATGGTCGTTTTGAAGCAGACAGACATTTATATGAGGATAAGGATTAACTGAGAGAAAGAGAAAGTGAGAACAAATTGTAGTGGGTGTAATTACTGGTATTAGAGTGGCTCTTAATGACCTCTTATGACCTTTGGCTCATCAATATGTCAGGTTGTAGAAGTGAGATGTATATCAGTGGACACGAGATGTATATCAGTGGACACTATATAAGACTGATAATGATAGGTAATGATAATCACTGGTCTACCTGATGGCATCAAGCAGGCCACACCAATTGGCTCGTAGACTTTTAACTCTTTGCATGCTGGGTGATTTCTTTTTCGTCTGCAACAATTGTCGTCTGCTACTGTTGTAAAAATAGATTTTTCTAAATTTCTTTTCAAAACATGGTCAGAGTGTCAAACAGATTGGATCCTGATGAGACGCCGCATTAAGCGGCGTCTCATCTGGATCCAAACTGTTTGCAAAGGTAACTACTGTGGCGGATATATCATGCAAAGAATTAGTATAGTTAAACAAGTGCCTGTAACACTCGAGAGAGGGGTCGGCACTATACCAGAGATAGATAAGTATTGAGAGATATCACGTCAGACCAATGATAGAACCCATTTCTCCATGAAAGAATATAATGATGCCTGTTACTTTGCCCCGTTACCATAACCCTTTCCTCCATAGCTAACTGTTCAATCACCTATATCTAACTTTGTTATTCCTTCTCTTGCTCAAAAGTCATATGGTAAGACCTCTCCATTACCACCCTTAACTCTTTGCATGTTGGGTAATTCTTTTCGTTTGCAACATTTGTCGTCTGCAATTGTTCTAAGAAAAGAATTTATTTTCCGAAAAAAATGATCAGAGTGTCAAACAATTTGGATCCTGATGAGACGCCGCGTAACGCGACGTCTCATCTGGATCCAAACTGTTTGCAATGGAAATCACTGTGGGAGATATATCCGCCGCTATCATGCAAAGAGCAAAACTTTCATCTTGCTTAACCCATTACCCCATAGCCTGTTTCGAGTATTGAAGATAGTTGACCACTTAAAGCATGTTAAAAGTAAAACAAAGTAGGTTAAAAGTAAAGCAGCATGTACCTAAATGCACATTCTGCTTTACTTTTAGCCTACTTTAAGCAACCATCTTCTTGGATAAAGAAAATGTTTCTTATGGCAAATATTCTTGACTGTAAATTGGAACAATTTTTTCAGTGGAGGAATAAATGAAAGGTGTATTTATGGGGTAATGGGTTAAAGTGACCGCCAGTCTTTTCATCACTGAAAATTGAACTGCATTAACCCTTTCCTTCCTGAAACCTCAAATGGAAAATTCTAGATTTCAATTTAGTCTAGTCCATTTTTGAATTTTCAGGGTAAATTTTTACAATACATGTATATATCAAAATGACAAACAGTGTAGACCCTGATCAGAGGGCTCCTTAAGGAGCCCTCTGATCAGGGTCTACACTGTTTGCATAGGATAAGTGTACTCCTCACAGGTGCGCTGTTTGCAAATGACGCATATACACGTGTCTAGGGTTCAAAGAGTTGATTGATTGCAACAGAGTGGTTTACTTTGAACATCTATCATCTGAACTATCACATTGGCTGATCATATAAGGAAATTTCCCAAGAAAACAGTGCACAGACTCAAATGTCTGACCTTGGTCTACACTATTTTCAAAAAGTGTCAATATACAGAATAATAGCAGCTGGTTAAGGGTGAGTGGATTATTTTAAAACAGAAATCAATCCTCAGTGGTGTCATATAAGTATTTGTCTCAAATGACAGAAATATAATCAAATTGAGAAGATTTTGGATATCCTTAGAAAATGCAAAACCTGCAAATGACAGTGATTTTGTTTTATCTCTCTGAACAGTGATCACTTTTCCTGCTATTACAGGGGAGAATACGTTATTCTTTCCAGTTAAAACGCATATGAAACGCAAAGCTCTAAAACGTAGAAAAGTAAAAAATTTGGACAATTTTGATAAATCATGTTTATCTTGGTGGCAAACAGTTTGGAGCCTGATCAGACACCGGGTTACCCGGCATCTGATCTGGCACCAATCTGTTTGCAAAAGAAAAAAATAGTTTTAGCTTTATTGGGAAAGAATAACGTCTTCTCCACTGTAGCATATATTGACACTTTTTGTAAACATTGAAGACCCAGATCAGAAAGCTCTTGAAGGTGCTCTAATGGTCTACACAGTTTTCTCATAGGTATGACATTTCTCTTAGATTAAACTGCTTTATCTGAAACTGTCAATAATCCATCTTTTAACCCTTTCCCCCATAGAAGCGCCTTTTAGCGCATTCAGTTTATTCTTGCCCTGAAGAAAATAGTTCCAATTTATACATTTATGAATATGTATAATACAAAATATTTTCTATATTCTAGCAGGTGATAGCTTAAAGCAGGCTGAAAGTAAAGCAGAATGCGCTTAAAGCACATTCTGCTTTACTTTCAGCCTGCTTTAAGTGGACACCTATATTCAATACTAGAGATATGCTATGTGGGAAAGGGTTAATGGGTTCTATTCTACTATGCACTTTCTACTCTGCCAGTTTGTTAACTTGCCAGACTTGTCTTAAAGTATAGGAAGTGTTCTATCAGAATTGATTCATTCATATACAAAGCTCCCTTTCTAGGAGAAGAAAAATTGTGTGCGTTGTTCCGAGGGAGTCGCTATAGGGCGAGAAATTGGCTTACATTTGCAAACAGCTTGAATCAAGTTGTTTGTCACTTGTCATTTGGTTGTTTTCTGTCAAAATGCCCATTAAGTAACTTTGAGAAATTCAGCAGACGACATTTTTAAGCAGACGATATTGATGCAGTTAAAGTGTTAGACATAATTGTCCTGTCTAGGGAATTGTGTCAAGGGTCGTTGTAGAGAGGGAACACTGTATATCTTTGACCCTTAATACCTCAGGACCCCTCATTCTACTCCTTCACATAAGACATGTATGATGAACACAACATAAGAATATTCAATGATGTTGTTTAATACATGGTAGCTTAAAACAGGTTGAAAGTAAAGCAGAATGCTCCTGTAGGAGCCCTCTGCCTTACATCCTGCTTAAACATTCACCTGCCTTAATCCATTGCCCCATAGCATGTTTCTAGTTTTGAAGACAAGTGACCACTTCAAGGGACTCACAACCGGATGGTGTTCTTGTCAAAATAAAATAAAATACTCAAATAAAAGCAAATTTGTGGCATTATTTGGCTTTTGACATTAAAAAAATATGATCAGTCCAAAAAACGTCTCAAGAATCGTCACCGAATCTTAGTTTTTTAGATATTTTCCATTGTTTTTCCATAGCGTTAGCTAACGGTATAGTTGTTGTTGTTGCTTCTCTACACGGGGTCAGACATAAACCCGAGCCGAATAATGTTCTATTAATAGCTATCATTGAAGTACGTTAATTCGCTACCATATATATAGAGAGCGTCCGTAGCCGAGGGCGTAAAGGCGATGCCTCATTTTTCATTTTTGTCTCCGCATGGATGGTCACGGGTTCTAATCCCACCAGAGCCTCTTCTTTTTTTTCTTTTGGAAATGCATTTTTTAACAGAATTTATTATCCTAAACTAAATTTTACCCATTTATATAAGCATTTGACATATATTTACAAATTACTATTTTTAATGCTTGATCCGGTTGCGAGCCTCTTTAAAGCAGGTTCAAAGTAAAGCAAAATGTGCCTTTAGGCACATTCTGTTTTACTTTCAGCCTGCTTTCACTTACCATCAGTCTGCTAGGAAATAGAACATATTTTTAATGGGACATGTTCATGGTTGTATAAATTGGAACTATTTTCTTCAGCGGAGGAAAAGTTACATGCACCAAAAGACGCTTCTATGGGGGAAGTTTTACACTGATGCATTGCAGTTTTTGGCTCTGGAGGAAAGAATTAATACTAACAAAGAAATATACAGCGCTCCCTCTCTACAAGGACACCCAATGGGAGACACAGATTGTGTGCTTTGTTCGGAGGGAGTCGTTATAGGGAGGGAAATTGGCTTACCGTTGCAAACAGCTTGAATTCAGATCAGACCCCCGGTGACGCCGCGTGTCATGCTGTGTCTGATCTGCATTCAAGCTGTTTGTCCCTCATCCTTAAGTTTTTTTCTGTCAAAATCTCCATTTTGTAATTTTGAGAAAAAAAGCAGAGAACAATTTTAAGCAGACAACATTGCAATCGTTGGACATAATTGTATCGTTTGGGGGAAGAGCGGCAAGTCTCTTTGTAAGGAGGGAATCGTTGTTGGGAGGAAGCACTGTATCAGCAAAACCAAAAACACTGATAAACAGAGTTTCATTGAGAACATCAGACAGGTAGTACCCTAATACAGCTCTTACAAGCTAGCTTTAAAATTGCAATCATCTATAGAAAACTGTTGGAGCTGATTCCATGCATCACCCTGACAGATTGGCAGACACGCTCCGATACTGCTGGGTCTGACACAACAAACTTTTGTTCCTAAAATATGGCCACCATTGTCTATAAATATATCATTGTCTAACCCTTTACCCACAATAGCCTGTTTTCAGTAGTGAAGACGGAGGGTCTTTAACCAATAGCTTGTTTCTAGTTTTGAAAATAGTTGTCCACTTAAAGCAGGTTGAAAGTAAAGCAGAATGCGCCTTAAGGCACATTCTGCTTTACTTTCAGCCTGCTTTAACTCTTTCCTCCCTGAAACTTTAAATGGGCAATTCCAGTTTCCATTTTAGTCTAGTCTATTTTTTACTTTTAAGGGTTGTTTTTGTCAATGTTTTACATTATGACAAACAGTGAATACCCAGATCAGAGGGCTCCTTATGGAGCCCTCTGATTTGGGTATTCACTGTTTGCATAGGACAAGTGCACTTTTCACATGTATACTGTTTGAAAAGGACGCCTATATGCGGGACTAGGAATCAAAGGGTTAAGCTATCATCTACTAGGGTTTAGAAAATATTTTTTATGGTACATGTTCATGACTGTATAAACTATTTACTTCAGTGAAGGAATATATTAATGGTGTAAAATGGCGTATTTATGAGGTAAAGGATTAAGGAGAATTCTGCTTTACTATCAGCCAACTTTAAGCTACCATTTGCTTGGATATAGAAAATATTTCTACTATATACTACAATATTAATGCCTGTATAAAGTGGTTATTTTCTATTGTGGAGGAATAAATTAAAGGTGTAAAATGGGTGTATGTTGGGTACTGGGCTAATGGACTTGACACTCCGCTAATTTATTTAAGTTCATTCATTGTTGAAGCTCTTTCTCAAAGCACAAATACATTATACATCTTTAGATAAATTGCTAGTTGAAAAACATTTTATGGAAGCTTTCTGCTCTACTCTCAGTCTGTTTTAAGCAACCACCTGCCTTAACCCATTACCCCAAAGCCTGTTTCTGTTTTTGATGATAAGTGACTACTTAAAGCAGGTTGAAAGTAAAGCAGAATGCACTTTCTGCTTTACTTTGAGCCTAGCTGCTTAAGCTAAAATCTTCTAGGATATAGAAAATATTTCATATGGTACATACTCTCGACTGTATAAACTGGGTGGAGTAATAAATTAAAGGTGTAAAATTGCATATTTATGAGGTAAAGGGTTAAAGTTATAGGGAAAAGGGTTAACAACATGATAACAAAATAAGGAAAGAATGCTATAGAGCTTTTACCCTTTTTCCCATTGAAGCTATCTGCTTAACTTTCATCTTGCTCTGAGCTTAATCCAATACACCATAAAGATGCCTTTTTATGCCTTTAAGTCATCTCTCCATTGAAGAAAAAAGTTCCACTTTATTTAGTCTCAAACAGGTATCAGAATTTTAGATGGTAGCTTAAAGCAAGCTTAAAGTAAAAGGCACATTCTGCTTTACTTTCAACCTGCTTTAAGTGGTTACCTATCTTCAATACTAGAAACAGGCTACGGGAGAATGGGTTAGATTGTATAACCCATTTACCCCATAGCCTGTTTGTAGCTTTGAAGACATATTGCCACTTAAAGCAGGTTGAAAGTAAAGCAGAATATATGGTCAGATTTGAGCAAAAGCTCAGACTGTTTATATCCCTGGGACGAGGCTCCAAATTGCTTGCAATTGACACTATTGTTTTAGCACAAACACATCTATGTGAGGAGAAGAATGTTTTCTCCTCTGTTTGCAGCCATAATTATAAATTATGCATTACAGCATCAATGTCTATTTGCCAAAATACTTAGATACTGCAGATCACATCAAGCAAACACACATATATAGGATATGTCACTCGTTGATGTTTAAGACAAGCTGATCTCAAACGAGTCTAGAATTGAAATGTTATTAAGCAAGCCTTGGCGAGCTTAATAACTTTTCTATTCTAGACGAGTTTGTGATCAACTTGTCTTAAACATCGACGAGTGACAGATTCTTTTTCTCACATTTACCAACGATTTAAGCTAATTTTTAAGCAATATGCATTTTTTTTTAACCCTGGTGACGTCAAAATGCGGTTATAAATAGTGACGTTATATAATTAGTGACGTCATTAAAGTGATCTTACACATGTTGGAGATAAGGATATTCGTCATCGTTGTTTGCTATAGAAAACATTACTAGGGGTAGTTATGTGAGAAAACCATTTCTACGGCGAATGTTTCAAATGAACTATGATTCCCACTTTAATGCAAAAGTACAGTTCATGTTTATTTTTAGGGCTGTTAATATTTCAGATTTTTTTTAAACTAGAATGAATAGGGCTGACACTGATCAGATGGTTCCTTCAGGGAGCCCGGCCAATGATCTGGGTCTACACTGTTTGCAAAAATATACACATAATGGTTCCCAGCTTAGAAAGGGGAGTTAACTCTGTCAACACTGTGTAACTATCATCTGCTGTAAATGTCATCTGACTCTTTGTATGCTGGGTATTGTTTTTCGTCTGCAACATTTGTCATCTGCTATTGTTCTAAAAATAGAGTTTTCTAAATTTCATTTCAAAACATGGTCTGAGTATCAAACAGTTTGGATCCGGATGAGATGCTGCATACGCGGCATCTCATCCGGATCCAAACTGTTTGCAAAGGCAATCACAGTGGCGGATAATATCCGCCGCTAGCATGCAAAGAGTTAAATTCTGATATGGGTTTGATCTTTTTCTTTTTTACAGAAACAGGATCCTACTTGTGAGAAACAGTAACTGGGATCGTGATCTTAATCAAATTTAACTTGGGTCAAATCTGGATCCAAAATGTCGGCAAAGATCTTTTCCAAAAGTCCACAGCTTGTATCTGCCTAAGTTTGGTTTAACTGTGGCCATTGGTTTCAGAGAAGAAGTCATTTGTAATTGTTGATGACGGACAGACAAATGGACTACCGAAAACAAACAGAGGGGTATTTGTGCTCTGATGAGCTTAAACTCAACACAAACTAGCCATTTTTCATAAGAAAACGATATGTGCATGCTTTAAATTAAGCAGCTACGTGGGCTAAATGCTGGAAAGTAGAAATACTTTGACTGGTCCTTCCTGCAGGAGTTTTTGCAAGTTCTGTTTCAGTACTGAAGTAATGAACAATTCATAATACATAATAAATGATAAACTTACCTATATTGTTGACGAGAGCAGGAAACAGCACATGAAAATAGAAAAACATAGTCTTATTAGTATAGCACGACATTACCCCATAAATATGCCTTTTACGACTCTAATTTATTCCTCCACTGAAGAAAAAAGTTCCACTTTATATAGTCATGAATATATATACCATAAGAAATATTTTCTATATCCTAGTAGATAGGAAATTAAAGCAGGTTGCAAGTAAAGCAGAATGCACCTTAACCCTTTGAACCCTAGTCCCGCATATAGGCGTCCTTTTCAAACAGTAAACATGAAAAAAGTGCATTTGTCCTATGCAAACAGTGAAGACCCAGATCAGAGGGCTCCTTAAGGAGCCCTCTGATCTGGGTCTTTACTGTTTGTCTTAATGCAAAACATTGACAAAAACAACCCTTAAAAGTAAAAAATGGACTAGACTAAATTGGAAACTTGGAATTATTGTCCTTTTGAAGTTTCAGGGAGGAAAGAGATAAGGCTTAATTAAGGGGCATTCAGCTTTACTTTCAGCTTGCTTTAAATGGTCAACTATCTTCAATACTAGAAACAGGCTATGGGGTAATGGGATAGACATCTATATTATCAATCAAATATGATATATATTTTTGGGATGGATGGAGTGTCATTGTTGGTAATTATTGACTTCTGTTAGTTGTTACAATGGTATACTGTTATTCAATGAGATAACAAGAGGGTCATGCAGCCCTAAATTGCTCACCTGCAGGAGTCATTTTTTAATCAAGGGGCATAATTCATTCAATCTAAGTTGCAGATTATGTTTTGTGCCAAATAACTAAGCTTGAGCATTCTGGTTTAAGTTATCATTGAAAAAACAACCTCTTTTTTCCGTTCCATGGACCTAGATATTCATTGGACCTGCAGAACCATTTCAACAATATTGTTAGAAGACCTTAAAGATAATTAATGTTTCACCACTATAAATATTACATGCTGAGTCCATTTTAGTTCCAGAGTGAAAAATTTCACTATATAACTCTTTGTAAATCTGTGACGACTGGGGCGAGCCGTTTTTTGCCCCTGGGACGTAATAGAATTTGAAATGACTTTAATTAGCATAAATTCAGCAAAGAAAATATGTTCTCATTGTTGAAATGGTACAGGAAAATTGCCTTCATTTTCATCTACTTAGGCCATTAGGTGCCTGGCCCAATAATAATATATCAGCCCACCGTAATGACTGCAGTTATGAGTAGAAGATTATACGCCTGTGTCTCTTGATTGGCAGAAGAGGGACAACACAACAACATATACAGCGTTCCCTCTCTACAACGACAACCAATAGGGGACATCAATTGTGTGCTTTGTTTGGAGGGAATCGTTACAGGGAGGGAAATTGGCTTACATTTGCAAACAGCTTGAATCCAGATCAGACGGCGCGTAAAGCGGCGTCCCATCTGTATTCAAGCTGTTTGTCACTCGTCATTTAATAATCATTAATTCTATCAAAATATTCACTTATATGTAACTTTGAGAAAAACAGCAGACAACAGTTTTAAGCATACGATATTGCAACAGTAAAAGCGTTAAGACATAATTGCCCTGTTTAGGGAACTGTGGCAAGGGTCGTTGTAAGGAGGGAGTCGTTGTTTGGAGGGCGGTTGTAGGGAGAGAGCACTGTAGTATATATTTTCAGTCAATATTGTGTTATTCGGTCAAACTCTGAAAAAAACATGAAGCTTTTTAAAAAGAGATTATTACAAAATGCAGGACAAAAGCAAAGCAGAAAGCTCCTATATGTATAAGAGATTGATATTTTGTGTACATTTCAGTGGCAGTAATACAGAAAAACCTCCCTATTACGACCACTAAAAATAAGACTAATTGATTGTATTAAAGACAGGTGACAGCTTAAAGCAAGGTGACAGTAAAACAGAAAGCTCCTATAGGAGCTTTTTGTTTTACTGTCACCTTGCTTTCAGCAGTCCCCTGTAGTTAACACCTAATAATTAACACAATTAAGTGTCCGTAATAGAGGGGTTTTACTGTACAAGGTGGCAGAACTGCACTAGTATATGACAGCTTCGGATAACGGTGGATTTCAAATTACTGAACTATGTCAACCCATAACCATATGTTCTGACAGCTCATTAGCACCCTTTCTATGCTGGAAACCAGTATATGTGTAATTTGCAAACAGTGTAGACCCTGATCAGAGGGCTCCTTAACACATTACCCCATAGCAATTTGTTTAGTAATGAAAATAATAGACCACTTAAAGCACAGTTGAAAGTAAAGCAGAATGCGCCTCACGGCACATTCTGCTTAACTTTCATCCTTCATTAAGCTACCATTTGCTAGGATATAGAAAATATTTCTTATGGTACATATTCATTACTGTATAAATTGGAACTATTTTCTTCAGTGGATGAAAAAATTAAAGGCACTAAAAGGCACATCTATGAGGGAAAGGGATAATTAATGAGACCTCTTATCAGATTCTGCACTGCATGTTTTGCTGTTACTACTTCAAAATTATATAGAAATACTATCTCTCTATATCAACATAAACTGGCCATTATTCAACAGTGGAATAGTTGATATGAAACATCCAGTACAGCACTCCCTCTCAACAACGGCCCTCCCTACAACGACTCCCTCCTTACAACGACGCTTGCCACAGTTCCCGAAACAACGCAATTATATCTAACGCTTTTACTGCTACAATATCATCTGCTTAAAAATTGTCGTCTGCTGGCTTTTTTCAAAGTGACATATAAGTGGAGATGACAAACAGCGGCATCTGATCTGGATTCCAGCTGTTTGCCAATGTAAACCAAATCTAAATTGTCCCTCTCTATAACGACTCCCTTCCGAACAACACACACAATATGTGTCTCCCCTTGGGTGTCGTTGTAGAGAGGGAACACTGTATAAACAGAACCTGTGCATTATCACCTTAATACAACTCTTATTCTTCTATCCATTACAGGAGTCTGACTGTTCTGTAGAAAAGTCTTCCCACCTACAGCTGAAGATAAAAGGCAACAAATGACAACAACTAATTTCTGAAATCCAGATATAAGGCTAGGTGAGTGTTACCTGCATATAATATGCATCTCTCTCTCTCTTTCCCTCTCTCTCTTTCCCTCTCTCTCTCTCCCCTCTCTCCTCCAAAGCCAGGTGTAAATCATCTCTAATAACTGTTTTTAACACTTTACCTCATAGCCTGTTTCTAGTTTTGAAGGCAGGTGACCACTTAAAGCAGGTTGAAAGTGAAAACAGAATGTGCCTGAAGGCACATTCTGCTTCACTTTCAGCCTGTGCTTTAAGCTAAAATCTGCTAGGCTATATAAAATAATTGTAATGGTAATTGTGCATGAGGGTATAAACTGGAACTATTTTCTTCAGCGGAGGAATAAACTAAATACGCTAAAGGTCGCTTCTATGGGGGAAAGGGTTAAGGCAGAATACAGCTTAACCCTTTACTCCATAAATACACATTTTAACACCTTTGATTTATTCCTCCACAAAAGAAATTTAGTTCCACTTTATGCAGTTATGAATATGTATCATAAGAATGTTTTCCTATATTCTAGAAGATGGTAGTTTAAGGTAGGTGATTGCTTAAAGTAAGGTGAAAATAAAACTGAAAGCTGCTTAAGGAGCTGTTTTATGGTCATCTTGCTTTAAGTTGTCACCAGTCTTTTATGCAGTCAATTAGCCTTCTTTTTAGTGGTCGTGATAGTGAAGTTTAACTGTATTTAGGCTGTCTGAACCATTCCATGAATATATAGGATCTGTCATGAGTCGATGTTTAAGACAAGCTGATCTCAAATGAGTCTAGAATTGAAATGTTATTAATCGAGCCTTGGCAAGCTTAATAACTTTTCTGTTCTAGACGAGTTTGAGATCAACTTGTCTTAAACATCCACGAGTGACAGATCCTTTTTCTCATATTACAATTTAAGCTATTTTTTAAGCAATATGCATTTTTTTAACCCCTGTGACGTCATATCCGTTATAAATAGTGCCGTTATAGTGACGTCATCAAAGTGATCTTACACATGTTGGAGATAAGGATATTTGTCATCGTTGTTCGCTATAGAAAACAGGGGTAGTTATGTGAGAAAAGCTATTCAGTAGAAAGACCTACTGCTCATTTTGTATCCATTTGTTGACTTACATTATATTGTACCGTCTCAGTGGTAAATCCCTTATTTCACAATTATTATTAAAATTGAAGAACTCAATCTTTCTTGAAGAGGAGAGAAATTCTCCATTTAACTTAATTTCTTCCTGTAATTAAGCCTATAAAGTCATTAAATCTGCTGAGTGAAATTGATAAAAATATCAACAATGGAGTGATTACATTTAAACACACCAATGATTGTGACTACAAATGATGAAATGTTTAACTCTTACCTTGCTAGCAGTGAAACCATGGTAACCATTGCAAACAGTTAGGATCCTGATGAGACGCCGCGTTAATGTGCGTTAATGTGGCGTTTTATCACGATTCAAACTGTTTGACACGCTGACCCTGTTTTGTAAAAGAAATTTTGAAATTTTGATTTTTAGAACAGTGGCAGACAACAATTGTAGCAGAAGAAAAAAATTACCCAGCATGCAAAAGTTTATCACTGAAACTGCTCATCAAAACTCTGCTGGTACCTTGACATATTTGTCAAAATGACAAACAGTGTAGACCCTGATCAAAGGGCTCCTTAAGGAGCCCTTTGATCAGAGTCTACACTGTTTGCAAAGGACATGTGTGCAAATGACACATATATGCGTGACTAGGGTTCAAATAGTTAAGGGGGTGAGGGGAAGGGATAAGGTTGATGTTATCATTAAATTTAGTCTATCAGTAATATTTAACCCTTTTAACCCTTCTTCCCCCCAAATAGCTAGGTTTCAGGACTGACAAAGAATTTTTTTTTTTTAAGCAGGTAAAAAGTAAAGCAGAATATTCCTTAAAGCATTCTGTTTTACTCTCAACTTGCTTTCAACTACCATCTGCTAGTATACAGGCAACATTTCTTATACTGGTAGTGCATATCTGTTGGCAGTATAAAGTGACTGAAGGATGCCATATATAAAGTGAAAGTAATTTTTCTTCAGTGAAGGATTAAATCAAGTTGCGGGATGACACACGCGCTGTCCACAGAAGGTGATAATTGACACTGATTACGCAATTTTAGCGACCTGTTAAAGGAAGATATAATTATGAAAGAAACAGAAATTATCGCTACTCGGCTTTTATTGACTTTTAGTATACATATAGGAAAAAATGGGGTCCAAGCCGCGACCGCGATATATTGGCTTTCGCGAAATAGCGGACCGCGAAGTAATGGAGCTACACTGCGAGTTTGAGATCAACTTGACTTTAACATCGACAAATGACAGATTCTTTTTCTCACATAAGCAACGATTTAATGCTATTTTTTAAAGCAATATGCATTTTTAGGAACCCCGGTGACGTCAAAACGCCTTTATAAATAGTGACGTTATAGTGACGTCATCAAATTGATCTCACACATGTTGGAGACAAGGATATTTGTGATCGTTGTTCGCTATAGAAAACAGGGGTAGTTATGTGAGAAAAGGTGTTTCTATGAAAGAAAGGTTATTGGAAATGGTATATATATTACCCCAGGAGGAAGGATGCAATCTCCCTAATACACTATAACAAAACTAAAGTTCTCTGTAGCGTACCCAGATAAAATACAACCTCTCTTAAATGTGATCCTCACTGATCTTGAACATGACTGAGCTTAATGTATGATGTAAGTAATGCAGCTCCTTAAGGAGCTTTAGTTCTACATTACTTACATCATGCATTAAACAGCAACTTGCTTTCCAATATTGCCATTCTTATATAAATAGTTGGCAGTCTGTGGAGAAAGGGTGTACTGTAGTTATTGGTAGGTTAGATAAGAGGGAGTAAACTGAACAAATCCAACGTTTTCTCACTTATTTCAGCATCAAATACTATCGTGTTACTACTCATTAGAATCGTCTCTTCGAGACGATTCTAATGAGTAGTAACTCCATAGGGTTTCATGCAGAAATAATGATTTTAGTTTTTTGAAATACTCCCCTTATCTGGAGCTGTGGTTTGGAGTAACAGTTTCATTGCTTTATTGTGGCCTTATCTTGTACAACCCAACCTATATTGGGCAATCAATCAATGATGGAAAACACAATCTTCAACAACAGATGGTTGCTTAATACAGGTCAAAAGTAATGCAGAGGGGGCTTTCTGCATCTCTAATGACATGCATTAAGCAGCTATCTGCCGTAAAGACTTCCCTCATATATTCAATGAACCAGTCCATGAGCGCAGGTTTCGTGGTATTTTGCCTATTTCCCACTGACTGTTAGAGAAGCAAGTCTGGATTGATAAGAGAGATGCTGATAACCTGCCCTTACTGACTGGTTCACTGGCCTTATGGTAATACTTCCTCTTGCCTAACAATAACCCCAAACATTCACTGCCACTTGGCACCAGTCTGGACACCTGCTAGAGGCACAAACCCCCCACCCTGATACCACATGATTCCACCTTAACCTGCTGCCTACATTAACCTACTTCAACTTTCACACCTTTAACCTAGCAGATGATAGCTTAAAGCAGGCTGAAAGTAACGCAGAATGCACCTTTAACCCTTCACCCCATAGATAAGCCTTTAATTTATTCCTCTATTGAAAAAAATAATTCAATTTTATACAGTCATGTAGAATTATTTTTTTAATATCCTAGTAGAGTGTTGCTTGAAGCAGGCTGAAATTAATGCAGAATGCACCATAAGGCACAGTCTGCTTTACTTTCAACCTGCTTTAACTGATCACTTGTCTTCGAAATTAGAAACAGGCTATGGAGTAAAGGGTCAAGTCAAATGTATTCATATCTCAAAGTTAAAATACAGATAAGTGTATGTTGATTTTAGTGAGCAACAGTTATAGAAATTAAATAGTTAAAATACAAGTTAGTTTGACTTAACCCATTACCCCATGAATATGCCTTTTTACACCTCTAATTTATTCCTCCACTGAAGAAAATAGTTCCAAATTATACAATTATAAATATTTATCAAAAGAAAATATTTTCTATTTTCTAGTAGATGGTAGCTTAAAGCAGGCTGAAAGTAAAGCAGAATATGCATTAAAGCACATTCTACTTTACTTTCAACCTGCTTTAAGTGGTCTACTACCTTCAATACTAGAAATAGGTTACAGGGTAATGAGTTAAGTGAGATTGAGCTAGCAAGTTGTAACTGTATTAATTTAAGCTTTGAGACCATGAGATGGCTAAGTGAGCAAGAAAAATGGTGGCTGAATTATTTTCTTTCTCATTGATGGTGTTAGCAGTAAAGAAGATATATCATATATTAGCTGTTGATAGAAAAGAAGATGTATCCTACATTAGCTGTTGATAAAAAAGGAGATATATCCTACATTAGCTGTTGACAGTAAAGAAGATGTATCCTACATTAGCTGTTGATAGAAAAGAAGATGTATCCTACATTAGCTGTTGATAGAAACGAAGATGTATCCTAAATAAGTTGTTGATAGAAAATATGATGTATCCTACATTAGCTGTTGATAAAAAAGAAGATATATCCTACATTAGCTGTTGATTGAAAAGAAGATATATCCTACATTAGATGTTGATAGAAAAGAAGATGCATACCCTACATTAGCTGTTGATAGAAAAGAAGATATATCCTACATTAGCTGTTGATAGAAAAGAAGATGTATATCCTACATTAGCTGTTGATAGAAAAGAAGATGTATCCTACATTAGCTGTTGATAGAAAAGAAGATGTATACCCTACATTAGCTGTTGATAGAAAAGAAAATGTATCCTACATTAGCTGTTGATAGAAAAGAAGATATATCCTACATTAGCTGTTGATAGAAAAAAAAGATGTATCCTACATTAGCTGTTGATAGAAAAGAAGATGTATCCTACATTAGCTGTTGATAAAAAAGAATATATATCCTACATTAGTTGTTGATAGAAAAGAAGATGTATCCCACATTAGCTGTTGATAGAAAAGAAGATATATCCTACATTAGCTGTTGATAGAAAAGAAGATGTATCCTACATTAGCTGTTAACAGTAAAGAAGATACATCCATCATTAGCTGTTGACAGTAAAGAAGATATCCTACATTAGCTGTTGATAGAAAAGAAGATATATCCTACATATAAGCTGTTTTGGGAGAAAGTCCATTGGTTGCCTGTTTGGACACATGGGTTTTCTATTGGCACTCCAGGGGCCCGTTCATAAAACTTTGTACGACAAAAACGGTCGCAAGTCCAAACTTTAAAATACATTTAATTTCTGATTTCTCTATCTAATCCTGTCTTGTGACATCTCTTTGGAATTGTCTTTTCAAGACAATTCCACAGAGATGTCATATGACAGGATTAGTTGTAGAAATAAATAATAATTGAGACTTTTATAATTGAGAGTTTTATTAAACGGGCCCCAGTTTCTTCCAAAAGAAGTTACCACAATATTCACTACCAAGATTAAAACATTAGTTAAAGTTGATAAAACTTGTTTCATAATTGATGAAATATAAATATTTTTTAAAATTTTAAAGACATTGAAAACCAGATTTGACATAAAAACCTTGTTTTTGTAAATGGAAGTCAAACACCTACACATCCACATACAAGCACATAGTAGCTTAAAGCAGGCTGAAAGTAAAGCTAAATGCGCCTTAAGGTCACCTGTCTTTTACACTAGAAACTGGCTATGCATGGGGTTAAGCTATAATTTAAAGCCGAAATAAATATTACTGTAACTGCAATGAAAACTTGGTGTTAATTGGTCATCAAAAATGAATTCACTATTCAAAAGAGATGAAAAGAAAAGGTGATGAGAAAAACAAATGCCACACAACAAAATGAGCTATTCCAGGAACTATGATTCTATTTTAGTGGTATAGAACCGGTTGGCTTAGAACTGCAGAATGATGAACTCTCTCCGGACTAGTGATGAGAAAATCATGCCAGACATGTCATTCAAGAACACTTTTATTTTATGTCTATTATTTTTCAATAGCATCCTGTCTGTGGAATCATCTTAAAGATCTAAAAGGATTTGATGGATGTGTTAAACTTTTGATGGACCATTTTCTGACGATTTCTAATGTACCCTTTCCACAACATAAATACATAAGTACATTGCCTTTACCTTTGACTATAGGTTAATCCATTACACCAAAAATATGCCTTTTTATGCCTCTAACTTATTTCTCCACTGAGGAAAATAGTTCCAATTATATGCCCCACAAGAAATTGAGATTGTATCTTAACCCATTACCCCATAGCCTGTTTCTTGTATAGATGATGGGTGACCACTTAAAGCAGTTTGAAAGTAAAGCAGAATGCGCCTTCAGGTGCATTCTGCTTTACTTTCAGCCTGCTTTAAGCTACCATATCCTAACAATAAAAATATTTCTTATGACACAATATTCATGACTGTGTAAAATGGAACTATTTTCTTCAGTCAAGAATAAATTAAAGGTGTAAAAAGGCGTACTTATGGGGGAATGGGTTAAAGCAGGAATGCCTTCACTCATAAAAAATGTAAAAGACAAGTGAGGGAGATTTTATATTTTTCATCTAGCATCAAGAACTCACTAAGTTTTGTCTTATACACTGAAAACATAGCTTGATAGCAGAACATTATTGTAATGAGTTCTAACTACTGTGACTCTCATCTTGTAACTCATCATTTGATCTGGCTCCAAACTGTTGCCACTCAAATTAAAACTAATGGTCAACATTTTCCAAATAATGTGCTTTTCTACATTTCCTTTCATTTCTTTTATTGTAGCAAGCATGCGCTGGTCAATGCGCCTTATATCTGAATAGTACGCTACTGTATAATCTTCATTTTTGGAATAATATGTAAGCAGTTTGGAAATTTGTGATAAGAACCAGGTTTCAAAGTCCCGCAGGAAAATATTTTTTAATTTAATTAACCTAGAAAATTAGGACAAAAACCAGATTCTTACGACATACAGCGAAAGATTTTGAAAAGATTTTATTTTATTAGAAGTGACAAAAGGAATCACAGTGTAACCACTGAAAGCCAGACTCCTGACAACTGGAATTCTGTGAAAACAGGACTCTTGACAACCATTACGATTAACCGATATATCTGGTTACAAGTAACGATTAAACGGTTGCAATTTTCCAGTAACTGTTTCAGCACTTAAGTTGGCAATCCTAAGACATATCCTAACACTAGGTTGGAAATCGTAGATGACAAAGTATAGGAGTTATGCTCCAAACATAGTAAATATTTTAGTCAGGTCAAGGTCAGGGTCAAATTGACCTGAAACTGGTATTAGTGTTTTCTTCTGATTTGGCAGAGTTATTTTTAGATTGGAACATTCTAAAACTTTAAAAGGGAAGAGTATCGTACTCATAGTGTACAGTAGAGAAGACAATTATTCTTTCCCGTTTAAACGCAAATGCAATGCACTAAACTGTGGAAATTTTTAACTATTATTCTATTCTGATTGGCAAACAGGTTGGAACCTGATCAGGCGGTTTAAAGCAATTTGCCAAACGACACATATTGATATCATGCATAAAATTGGGATAAGCTGCAAAGAGTTAAAGCAGGTTAAAAGTAAAGCAGAATGCATTTTAAGTGGTGGAACTATTTTCTTCAGTGGAGAAAGTTAAAGACGTAAAAAGGCATATTTTATGGAGTACTGAGAAAGACTATAACGCCAACTGTATCTCAACTGTTCAATAAAACCTCTCTATATTACAGCGCTCCCTCTCTACAACGACATCCAATGAGAGACAAAATTGTGTGCGTTGTTCGGAGAGAGTCGTTCTACGGAGGGAAACTGGCTTACATTTACAAACAGCTTGAATCTAGATCAGACGCCGCGTAACGCAGCGTCTGATCTGGATTCAAGCTGTTTGTCACTCGTCATTAAGTGTTTTCCTGTTAAAATGTCCATTATGTAACTTTGAGAAAATTAGCAGGCGACAATTTTAAGCAGACGCCATTGCAGCCGTGAATAGGTTGGACATAATTATCCTGTTAAGGGAATGTGAGAAGGGTCGTTGTAAGGAGGGAGTCATTGTTGGGAGTCGGTGTAGGGAGGGAACACTGTACGACCACCTCTTGATTAGCCTTCGTTTGATTGGTCGTAATATAGGTCTTACTGTATCATAATCTTCCATGTCTGAGGACTACTAGACTCTTCCACTGAACATAACACACAAACGGCCTAATAATTGGTCACAATTTTGAATTATTGTGATTATTACTGTCTGAATGTCTTACAAACTGTAATTGGCTCATAAATCTTTAACCCTTTCCCCTCATCGAAGCGCTTTTTAACGCATTTAGTTTATTCCTCCCCGCTGAAGAAAACAGTTCCAATTTATACAGTCATGAAAATGTATAATAAGAGATACTTTCTTTATTCTAGCAGGTGGTAGCTTAAAGCAGGCTGAAAGTAAAGCAGAATGCACCTTAGGGCGCATTCTGCTTTACTTTCAACCTGCTTTAACCCATTACCCCATAGCCTGTTTCTAGTCTTGAAGATAAATGACCACTTAAAGCAGGTTGAAAGTAAAGCAGAATGCGCCTTAAGGCGTATTCTGCTTTACTTACAGCCTTCTTTAAGCTATCATCTTCTAGAATATAGAAAATATTTCTTATGATTTTAATTTATGACAGTATAGATTGGAAATATTTTCTTCAGTAGAGAAATAAATTTAAGGCGTAAAAAGGCATATTTATGGGGTAACGGGTTAAGAGGTCACCTTTCACCGAACTAGAATCAGGCTATAGGGTAAAGGGTTAAACAGGAACAGCCTGTTGCCATGGTAACATTGGGTGTCGGCTCTTGCAAACAGGCAGACAGTCTAATCGAACCCATAAAGTGATGTTAAAAGCATTTCAAAACTCTATCAAAACGAGCAAATTTGCTATCTTTTATTATGTCTGCCATTCACAATAGTAGACAAATAACAAGTTTGAATATAAAAGTGAAATTGGAAATGCCACTTTTCAAACTTAGAAATGTGAGTTTATTCATAACTCAAGGTGATATGTTTCTACTTCAGACCTAAATAGAATAGAAAAGACGAGCAAGTTTTGTAGAACAGTCAATCATGTATTAACCCATTAACCCATAAATACATCTTTTTATGCCTTTAATTTATTCCTCCTCTGAGGAAAATAGTTCCATGTTATAGTCATGAATAAATTCCATAAAAAAATTAAATCTAAATCCTAGAAGATCTGATGGTTACTAAGCTTAAAGCAGGCGCATTCTACTTTACTTTCAACCTTCTTTAAGTGGTCACCTGTCTTCAATACTAGAAACACGCTACAAAGATAATACATTTGGAGCCTTTAGGACAGGTGAAAATTGTGAGACAAACAAAATTCTACCTTGTGTACTTAAAGAATGCTTAACCTTAATGCTTATTTCTTAATTCTTGTTCTGCTTCAAATAACTAATAAATTTTGGATAAACAATGATTTAAACAACTATTTAGTTGTTTTTGATTTGTATTCAAGGCATATAATAAACACATCACCAGTTGACAGTGTGCTTAGTAACAGTGTGTTGCATTCAGCCAAGGCGCTGGTCAGATCCGCTATATTTCCGGCAAAAACGTCTTAAGCTGAATACATCACTCTGTATCGCACTGTCAACTGGTAATGTGTATGCCCCGCACAACAACATGCATGACTTTGTGGCACTGCAAAAAATTTGGGATAAAATCCTCGACCCAAAAGGCTCATGTCTTTTAACAGTAAGTAATAAACCTCTGAATACCGAACTCCACAAAACTGGAATTGACAAATTTCTTGGTCCTTAACACAAATTCTACAAGCTAAAATTACAAAACCTTCAGTAAAGGGGTATATATAGTTCATAAGACAGGTGACTACTTAATGAAGGATAATAGTAATGCAGAAAGCTCCTAAAGGAGCTTTCTGCATTACTAGTGTCCTGCATTATCATCCACCTGTACTAAAACAGCTGACCATTATATTACAGTGCTCCCTCCCTACAACAACATCCAATGGGAGACCAAAATTGTGTGTGTTGTTGGGAGGGAGTTGTTATAGGGAAGGAAATTGGTTTACATTTGCAAACAGTTTGAATCCAGATCAGACACCAAGTAACACGGCGTCTGATCTAGATTCAAGCTGTTTGTCACTTGTCGTTAAGTTATTTTTCTGTCAAAATGTCAAAACTGTAAATTTGAGAAAAGCAGCAGATGACAGTTTTAAGCAGACGGTAATGCAGCATTTAAAAGGTTGGACATACCGTTACATGTCTCGTTTGGGGAACAGAGGCAAGGGTGGTTGTAAGGAGGGAGTGGTTGTTGGGAGGGTCATTGTAAGAGAGGGAGCACTGTATATCAAATGACTGTAAAACTTTTAAGCTATCTAATCGGAAAACCTCACTAAAAACAGCTTTTGCTAGCCTGGTAGTGTTTTCAGAGGATGATGCTGTATATTGAATGTGAGCCATGGTGTCTGAGTGAAGGTGTCTTATATCAGTCTTCAAGACCACAGCCATTAAACTGAACATTTCATATACATGTATTTTCTTCTTCAATTTCACCATCAACTATTGTTTGAGATGATTCTAATGAAAAGTGACAGGGCAGGGCTTGGTGGAAACATTATGATTATATTTTAAATACCCTTCTCAACTGGAGCTCTGTTTTATAAAACAATGCAAACAAGTATTGCAAATTAACCCTTTGCCACAAAGCACATCTCTAGTATTGAATATAGGTGTCCACTTAAAGCAGGTTGAAAGTAAAGCAGAATGCGCTTTAAGCGCATTCTGCTTTACTTTCAACCTGCTTAAAGCTATCATCTGCTAGAATATAGAAAATATTTTGTACAAAGGTAGTAGTTCAAAAAGTTCTGATACTGGATCAATAACTTCATTATTATAAGTGCAAAATGCATGTGTGATATATCATTTTAAAGATCCATTCTTTGCCAACACGGTGATATCATGCACGATAAGATCGCATTACTCGATCAGCCCCAACATGAACCTAAATGACCCCTCCTCGAGGACACTGGTCCTTTTTTGTGTATATTTGAGTTAATTTTCTAAACACAATTTGATACTATAAGTATTATTACGGTTTTATTATTTTAAATAAGTTTATGGAATTTTCTGTCAAATACAATAAGACAATTATGTAAACACTACACAGTTTTAAATGTTATTATTACATAAAATATTAAAAATAGAGCTAATTCTAAACACGTGCTGAAAATATAATAAAAAATTGATCTCCTGTTATATATAAAAGTAGTTAGGGAAACTACAAACTCTTTTTTTATTATCAAACAAGGCTATAATTGAAGCCATTGAAAAAAGAAATTATTACGTCAAAAAGTAATGTCTGAAAAGTGCTATGTTCCAGTGTCCTCGAGTAGGGGTCATTTAGGTTCATGTTGTGACTCATCGAGTTATGTGATCTTATCGTGCATTATACCATCGTGTAGGCGAAGAATTTTTCTTTAAAATGATATATCACACATGCATTTTGCACTCATTATAATGAAGCTATTGATCCAGTATCAAAACTATTTGAACATCCCTCGTATGATACTTATTTATGAATGTATAAATTAGAACTGTTTTCTTCAGGGCAAGAATGTCCAACCTATTCACGGCTGCAATGGCGTCTGCTTAAAATTAGCAGGCGACAATTTTAAGCAGACGCCATTGCAGCCGTGAATAGGTTGGACATCATTGTCCTGTTAAGGGAACTGTGAGAAGGGTCGTTGTAAGGAGGGAGTCATTGTTGGGAGGGAACACTGTACGACCACCTCTCGATTAGCCTTCATTTTATTGGTCGTAATATAGGTCTTACTGTATCATAATCTTCCATGTCTGAGGACTACTAGACTCTTCCACTAAACATAACACACAAACGGCCTAATAATTGGTCACAATTTTGAATTATTGTGATTATTACTGTCTGAATGTCTTACAAACTGTAATTGGCTCATAAATCTTTAACCCTTTCCCCCATAGAAGCGCCTTTTAACGCATTTAGTTTATTCCTCCCTGCTGAAGAAAATAGTTCCAATTTATACAGTCATGAAAATGTATCATAAGAGATACTTTCTTTATTCTAGCAGGTGGTAGCTTAAAGCAGGCTGAAAGTAAAGCAGAATGCGCCTTAGGGCACATTCTGCTTTACTTTCAACCTGCTTTAACCCATTACCCCATAGCCTGTTTCTAGTCTTGAAGATATGTGACCACTTAAAGCAGGTTGTAAGTAAAGCAGAATTCGCCTTAAGCCGCATTCTGCTTTACTTACAGCCTTCTTTAAGCTATTATCTGCTAAAATATAGAAATATTTCTTATGATTTTAATTTATGACAGTATAGATTGGAAATATTTTCTTCAGTAGAGAAATAAATTAAAGGCGTAAAAAGGCATATTTATGGGGTAACGGGTTAGGAGGTCACCTATCACCTAACTTAAGAATCAGGCTATAGGGTAAAGGGTTAAACAGGAACAGCCTGTTGCCATGGTAACACTGGGTGTCGGCTCTTACAAACAGGCAGACAGTCTAATCGAACCCATAAAGTGATGTTAAAAGCATTTCAGAACTCTATCAAAACGAGCAAATTTGCTAGCTTTTATTATGTCTGCCATTCACAATAGTAGACAAATAACAAATTTGAATATAAAAGTGAAATTGGAAATGCCACTTTTAAAACTTAGAAAATATGAGTTTATTCATAACTCAAGGTGAGATGTTTCTACTTCAGACGAAAATAGAACAGAAAAGACGAGCAAGTTTTGTAGAACAGTCAAACTTGTATTAACCCATAAATACATCTTTTTATGCCTTTAAATTATTCCTCCTCTGCGCTCGTCAGATCAGCTATTTCCAGCAAAAACGTCTTGAGCTGAATACATCACTCTGTATCGCACTGTCAACTGGTAATGTGTATATGCCCCAAGCAACAACATGCATGACTTTGTACTGGCACTGCATAAAATTTGGATAAACTCAACTCAAAATCTCATGTCTTTTAACAGTAAGTAATAAACCTCTGAATACTGTACTCCACTAAACTGGAATTCTCTGAAAATGAGACAAATTTCTTTGTCCTAAACACAAACTCTACATGCTAACATTACCAAACCTTCAGTGAAGTGGTATATTATATAGTTCATAGGACAGGTGACACTTTCAACTTTCTACAGCTTTACAATCGTAATCGATTATTACAAGCAGCCACACTTAATGCAGGATAATAGTAATGCATAAAGCTCCTAAAGGAGCTTTATGCATTACTAGTGTCCTGCATTATCATCCTCCTGTACTAAAACAGCTGACCATTAAATTATTTCAAATGACTGTAAAACCTAGACTCTAATCGGAATACCTTACTAAGCAGGTTTTGTTAGTCTGCTTAAGTGCTTTCAGAGGATATGTCTATTGAATGTGAGCCACGTTGTCTGAGTGAAATTGTCTTATATCAGTCTTCAAGACCACAGCGAGTAAACTGAACATTTCCAGGGCTGCCATAAGTTCAAATGAAAAATCCTAAGATTTCCATAGTTGCTTTTTTCAAGCGCGATTTTACGAATCGTACCTTTACCCCATAGCCTTTTTCTTGTTTTCTTGACATGCGACTACTTAAAGCAGGCTGTAAGTAAAGCAGAATGCGCCTTAGGGCGCATTCTGCTTTACTTTCAGCCTGCTTTAAGCAACCGTGAACTGAGAAAAAATCCGGAGATTTAGGAAAAATCCAGAGAAATGGCAGCCCTGCATTTCACATACCATTGTATTTTCTTCTTCAATTTCACCATCAAACTGCAAGTTGTCGATCAACTGCTGTTTGAGATGATTCTAATGAAAAGTGACAGGACAGGGCTTGGTGGAAACATTATGATTATATTCGAAATACCAAGTCTCATCTGGAGCCCTGTTTTATGATACAAAACAAGCTATCACCTTACCCCATAGCCTGTTTCTAGTTTTGAAGACAGATGATCACTTAAAGCAAGTTGAAAGTAAAGCAGAATAAGGTGCATTCTGCTTTACTTTCAGCCTCTTTCAAACTACCATCTGCTAGAAAATAGAGAATATTTCTTATAATACATAAATTATTCATGACTGTAATAATGAACCGGCTGGGTGGCTCAGTGGTAGAGCGTCCGCTTGCAGTGCGGAAGGTTGCGTGTTCAATCCCCTGCCGGGTCAAACCAAAGACTTAATGAGAGCACCGCAAACGGGTGCTGGACGCTCGACTTTCACATACTTAAGATGGATACATATCGGACTCAAACTTTAAGATTGTAAGCAACAACGACTAATACATACTTGGACATACATGTGTTTAATTTTACTGTGCATGGAAACATCTTGTCCATATACACACACATACCAACTATGAAAGCAATACCTCAAGGGACATAGAAATTTAAGGCATTTTTCAAATCCTAAACACAGATTTCGGAAACCTCACTAATCTGGTATTGTTTTCAGAGGATATGCTGTATATTGAATGTGAGCCATGATGTCTGAGTGAAGTTGTCTTATATCAGTCTTCCAGACCACAGCCAGTAAACTGAACATTTCACATATTTGAAAATATTCCAACTACCGACAGACAGACAGACAGAACGATTGACAGACAGAACGACAGACAGACAGAACGACAGAAGAACGACAGACAGACAGAACGTCTGACAATCTGATGGATTGACATATGCAAAGCACTATCTATATCCTACTTCTTTCTGAAGATGGGCATAAAAAGAGTTGTTGAGCATAAGAAGTATTATCTCTTTGCATGCTGGGTAATTTTTTCGTCTGCAACAATTTGTTGTCTGCTATTGTTCTAAAATTAGAATTTTCAAAATTTCTTCCTCCCTCCCTCAGTGTCAGAATGGCAAACAGTTTGGATCCTGATGAGACGCCGCGTTACCCGGCATCCCATCTGGATCCAATCTGTTTGCAGACGTAATCACTGTGGCAGACATATCCGCCGCTAGTGTGCAAAGAGTTAAAAATATTTGAGGACCGGATATTACCACAGCATTGTGCAATAACCCTGAGGACAGGCGCAGTCATTCACTATTACTACTGTCTGTAACCAAACAGAGAGTCTATAACCCTTTCACTCTCAATGACATCATAAAGCACATTTGCAAAAAGTTTTGATCCTGATCAAATGCCGTGTAACACAGCGTCTGATCAGGATCAAAACTGTTTGCCACTTGTTTGGAAATTTAGTCAGTCTTAACCCTTTCCCTTATAGAAGCGACTTTTAGCACATGCATGTTATTCACCCGCTGAAGAAAATAGTTCCAAATTATACCGTAGTTAATATGTGTCATATTTGAAACTTTCCTTACTTAATAGCTTAAAGCAGGCTGAAAGTAAAGCAGAATGCGCCATATGGCGCATTCTGCTTTACTTTCAACCTGCTTTAAGTAGCCACCTATTTTCAAAACTAGAAACAGGCTATCTGGTAATGGGTTAAATCTAACTTTGAAATGATATTGCAAACAATATTATTGAAGCAGATGGTGGTGAAGGGGTAAAAACCTGACAATAATTTTGATCATGAAAGGAATAATAGTCAAACGTTATTACCTCTCAAAACCTTAAACTTCATTTCCTGTCCTATGTCACCACAAGATCGACCCCCTAGCCTTGAATGCAAGAGTAGCGATGAAGACATTATACTTTATCTTTTAAACAAAACTTAATGAGATGCAATAAAATGTAGATCATAAGTTTTGTGAAAATTGAGCCAAACAGTATGGATCCTGATCATATTCCAAGATACTCTGCATCTGATCTGTCTCCAAACTGTTTTCTTATGGCATAATTATTTCAGCAGAAACATGTTTATTAATATTTCCATCATTGGCCCTTCTTTAAGTCTTTACATGCTAGGTAATTTTTCCGTCTGCAACAATTGTCATCTGCTACTGTTCTTAAAATAGAATTTTCAAAACTTCCTTTCAAAACAGGGTGAGAGTGTCAAACAGTTTGGATCCTGTGGACGCGGCGTTATGCTGTTATGAGGATAAACATTAATTTGCTGTACATATTGTATAGCACTGAAGGAAAACTCTGGCCACACCTCCACAGCGATGCCACAGTCACTGATTTTCAATTATCATATACTATACACGTGACAGCCTTAACAGCAAAATCAAATTAAAGCAGATTGCTTCTAAAGGAGCTTTCTTCTTTACTTTTAGACTTGCTTTAAGCAGTCATTTGCCTTTAGCAAGGTTGGATATTTGAGATTTGCTTTTTTGGCTATGGTGAAAAGGGTTAAATACAAAACCTCTATTATTGCTTTTAGAGGTCGCTATAGTTGGGCTTTAATATGTAGAAGTATGTCTACGTGAAATAAAGTTTTTGTGAGAATTTTTTTTTTATATAACATTTTCTTATATAAGGCATTTCATCTTGGGAGAAACTATCCTATAATATCCTATGGGAATTTGTAATTATATCCAGGCTTATGCAGAGCTCCAGATAAGAAGGAGTAAACTGAACAAATTCAACATTATCTCATTCATTTTGGCACCAAATCCTATGATGTTACTACTCATTAGAATCGTCTCGAAGTAGTGACACCATAGGGTTTAAAGCAGAAATAAAGATTTTAATTTTTGAAATACTTCCCTTATCTGGAGCTCTGCTTATGTACGTAGTCCTGTAGGCTTATAACTCTTAATGTGCCGGACAGAAATATAAACATCATTAATTTTGCGAACACTGTTGACTCAGATCAGACTGGTCCTGTAGGAATCTTCTGATGAGGGTCTGCACGGTTTGTCATACATGTATCAGTAATAATTTGGAACAAAAATCCTCTGAGAGTTAATGTAAATTGGTCATTATTTAGGGAATGAAAAGGTCCATCTGGAATAGTCAGTAGGTTAAGGATAAAATCTGACGCAATGTTTTGCTAATGATCTCAATTTTCAAGGCAGAATTTTCACCTGATCACATTTTCTAACGACAGGTCATTGAAAATATTGACAATTTGTTAAAATCACGGTGATGCCTTCTCCGTTGCTGTACAATAAAGTACAGTCGAACTTCAGTATCTCGACGGTCTCGGGACGATCGAAATAGCGTCAAGATAAGCATGGGCTCGAGATAACCAAACTGGTAAAAAATTCAAAACTTACAGAAAGTAAGCCTGTGAACAATAAAACCGCTGTACGTATGTACTCTTGCGTGTTTGTGAAATGCCGTAACGTTTTTAACACTTAATATGCCGATTTCAATGATACACGTTGACTGTATTTTTTGTACACAAAACATGGACGTTACAGATAGGCAATCAATAACTCACATCTTATTTAGTACTTGCAATGACCAGGGAGATTATATATTGAATAGCTGCGAACGTAAAATATTTATTTTGCAAACACCGAACATGAAATTATACATGAGTTGTTTTGGTTATTACAGCCAAGTACGGTAAGTCTGCGCGTCGGGTAAAGCTGCGCATCAACAAACCGGTTTACTTCCGGCTGTCAAATACTCACGAAAACCTCGTTTTTAAGTGACTAGTGAAATTCATTGGAGCTGGTGAAAAACCACCCTAGGTTAAGAAAAAGTAATTGCGATAAGCATAATTCGTAAAAAAAATCCTTATATTTAGTATTAAAGACACATGGGTCAATTGTGTACATTTCATGCATTTGACCTCATTCAATATTCATGAGACATTGACCTGGATTCCGCAAGACATCTCGGTCGATTTGGCTGAATATTTATTTGTCGGACAGTTCATAACAATATAACATTAACTATCTGTAGCTTTTTACCACTCTGTTTTGTTTATCGCGGAATTTCGTGTATTATTCGTATTTTCCTTCCTTCTCCGCGGTACTGTTTTCCTCAACATCCGTTTTATCAAGGGGCGTTACTCTTGATGAATTGAATCAACACCGATAATGATGTTTATTAGGAGACTGATTTTAAGGATGCGGCGACCAAACTTTAAGCAATAATTTGCTGTTGTTTGACAATTATCACCTAACACCCATTCAGCCAACGTGTCAAGCTACCGATAGTTCCGGTTAATGATTTTACCTGTGATTTCCACAGTACGATACTCGCGATCAAAGTCGGCGAGCGTATCAATGCATGATGATTTACAGTCATCGAGATACTGGGTATTAATTGAGAACAATTAAATGGATATGGCCAAAATCTATAGTCGACATACCGGGGGTAATCAAGATTAGCCATAGTCGAAATAGGGCATGTAAGATTACATAAGAATAAGAACAAATATTTCCGGGACTTGAGACAATCGTCGAGATAGGCATTGTAGTCGAGATTCTGACGTTCGAGATACTGGTGCTCGACTGTAGGTTAAATCGACTGTTGATAAATGAATAGCCCGGCTGGCTGAGGGGTTAAGGCTTCCCTACAAATTGCCAGGTCCTTGGTTGGAATCATACCCGAGCTAAATATTTTTTGTTTCTTTGAAATGCATTTTTTTAAACAGAATTCCTTATCCTAAACTAATAAATTTTACCTGTTTATATAAGGGTTTGATATACATTTATGCTAAATCTGGTTGCCAGTCTCTTTAACCCATATAAGAGCATGTATCCAGTATTGACGCTAGACGACCACTTCAAACAGGTTGAAATTTAAAGAAAAGCAGAATTTATTCTGCGTTATGTTCAGCCTACTTAAAACCCTTTACCCCATAGCCTACTTTTAGTTTTGAAGAGAGCTGGCCACTTAAAGTAGGCTGAAAGTAAAGCAGCTATCATCTGCTAGAATTTACAAAATATTTCTTATTATTCGATTTCATGGCTGTAAAAATTGGAACTATTTTCTTCAGTTGATGAATAAATTCAATGCGCTAAAAGGAGCTTCTATGGGGGGAAAGGGTACCATCTTCTAGCTGGCATAATAGAAAATATTTCTTTTGCTGCATATTCATGACTGTATAAAGTGGAACTAGTATCTTCAGTGGATGAATAAATTAACCCTTTCCCACATAGCATATCTCTAGTATTGAATATAGGTGTCCACTTAAAGCAGGTTGAAAGTAAAGCAGAATGCGCTTTAAGCGCATTCTGCTTTACTTTCAGCCTGCTTTAAGCTATCATCTGCTAGAATATAGAAAATATTTTGTATTATACATATTTATGAATGTATAAATTGGAACTATTTTCTTCAAGGCAAGAATAAACTGAATGCGCTAAAAGGCGCTTCTATGGGGGAAAGGGTTAAAGGCATAATAATAATGCAGCAGATCTCTGAAGTAACTGGCTAACATGAACACATTTATTTGGGAAAAAATTCTTCTCCAGTTCTTGTATTCATCATACTATAATAGTTACTATATAGGGCTAGTACAAAATCAACTAGAAATAAATAGTTGGCAATTTCTAATTAGCTGTGTAGCTACAGAATTAGCAGCGACAATTTGGAGAATCTAATCGAGGATTGCCAACTATAAAAGTAAAATTATATGATCATCTATTACAGTTTCCTAACTCATTCACTCCTGAATCTTTGAACTCTTTACACGCTAGCAGGGGATATAACCTACCATAGTGAATACAGTAGAACCTCTCTATAACGGCCACTAACGTATTTAAATTATTAGGAGATTACGACAGATTACGGCTTAAAGCATGGTGACAGTAAAACAGAAAGCTCCTGCAGGAGCTTTCTGTTTTACTGTCACATTGCTTTAAGCTGTCACCTGTTATTTACACAATCAATTAGCCTCCTTTTTAGTGGTCGTAATAGAGAGGTTTTACTGTATGTCTGCAAACAGATTGGATGCAGACAAATTGTTGCAGACGAAAAAATTAACTCTTTGCATGCTGCATAATTTTTCCTTTTGAAACAATTGTTGTCTGCCATTGTTCTAAAAATAGAATTTTCAAAATATCTTTTTAAAACAGGGTCAGAGTGTCAAACAGTTTGGATCCTGATGAGAGGCCGAGTTACGTTGTGTCTCATTAGAATCCAAACTGTTTGCAAAGGTAATCACTACTATAACATTTGTGTGAAGTTTCATTAATATCCTTTAAATAATTTTTCGAGAAAACTCCAGACAAGCTTTTTATAGCATATTTGAGTACATCAGGGGCAGATAACTCTTTTAGGAAAAATTGAATGAACCTCAAACTCGACTCAGCTTCAGATCTTTATGCATATAACATTTGTGTGAAGTTTCATTAATATCCCTCCAATAGTTTTCTGGAAAAACTCCAGACAAACAAAATGTATGTTGACGGATGAACGAATGTATTCATGGACTGACGGACAGGGCCACGCCAATATACCACCACCTTTAGAGGTGGGCGTATAAAAATCTTCTCGTCTATAACCCTAGTACCCTGAGCTTATACATTTGGCACATAGCATCATCTATGTGTCCTCTATCGAGATTGTTCGAATTATGCCCCAAGGAGTAAAAAATGACCCCTCCTTCAGGTGAGCGAAATATGGCCCATGGGCCTCTTGTCCCATTACCCCATAGCCTGTTTCTAGTTTGAAAGATAGATGATCACTTAAAGCAGGTTGAAAGTAAAGCAGAATGCGCCTTGAGGCGCATTCTACTTTACTTTCAGCCTGCTTTAAGCTATTATCTGCTATAATATAGAAAATATTTCTTATGATTTTTATTTGTGACAGTATAAATTTGAACTATTTTCTACAGTAGAGGAATTAATTAAAGGCGTAAAAAGGCGTCTTTATGGGGTAATGGGTTAAATAGTAGCAGATGACAATTGTTGCAGAGGCGTTGAAAGAGTTAATGAAGGCTGTTTTTAGTTGTATTGTAAAAACTGACAATGAATTATTTCACACCTACAACTTGTCTTCCCCACCTGTTCTTCACAAACACACAGCAGCAATCCAATCTCCTGTTGAACTAACGGTGTTAACAAACACATCAAAACATTATTGTCTGTTTAAACTCTTTTTTCTCTGCAACATTGTCGTCTGCTATTGTTCCAAAAAAGAATTTTCAAGTTTTCTTTTCAAAACATGGTCAGAATGGCAAACAGTTTTGATCCTAATGAGACGCCACGTTATGCGGCGTCTCATTTGGATCCAAACTGTTTGCAAAGGCAATCACTGTGGCAGATATATCCGCTGCTAGCATGCGAAGAGTTAAAACTTTCATAACCCTAACACTGCTCACTTTCCATTTGAACTCTTCCATTAAAATTTTGCTAAATATATGACATTTACATTGTCTCTCTACAGGATAATTGTCCCAAATATATCTAAAGCTTACAGCAAAAAGTGCAGATCTTGATCAGAGGAATCCTAAAGGAGTCCTCTGATCTAGGTCTACACTGTCTGAAAATATGAATATACTTGTTTCCCTGTGGGAAAGGGTTACACAAGACCAATTAGTGCTAGACAAACGTATAATACTCTAGATTGAGCTTTATTTTCTTGTTGGTACAGTGGAGAATGTGTTATTCTTTCCCAATAAACGCGTTTACGCTAAAACTATTATTTCCAGTGCAAACAGTTTGGAGCCAGATCAGACGCCGGGTAACCCGGCGTCTGATCAGGCTCCAAACTGTTTGCCACCATGATAAACATGAATTATCAGAATTGTCCAAAAGTTGTTCTTTTCTACGTTTTAGTGCTTTGCGTTTGCGTACGTTTGCGTTTAAACGGGAAAGAATAACAGATTCTCCACTGTACGTATCACCATACAGAGGGGAAGATGCAACTTTCAATGAATCTCAACACAAAGTCATTGCAAAATGGGCTGCAAAATTGGCTGCCAAAAATGTACAGATACAAGTTGGAAGAAATAAACGTATAATTATTTTCTATGTATATAATCACGGGATCTAGCAGACTGGTTGCAGACCCTGTAATTTTTTATTACTATTTAACTTCTATTCATATAGTTTCTATAGATGCCTGAGTGGAGGCATAAAGTTTTCTCTCAGTGCACCATGAGGTACAAACTGGTAACTTGTGGTTTGAGATCTCTTTGAGTATTTCTTCACTGTTTGCAAATGAAAGCCTACTTTTTCTCCCTATAATGACTCCCTCCTAACAATGCACATATTTGTTGTCTCCCATTGGGTGTCACTGTAGAGAGGGAGCGGTGTACTGTCTTTTTGTACAAATTTGTCAATTTCATATGAATAACCAGTAAAAAGATAAACATTCAGTTGAATTTATAAAACCATTAACAGCAAAATCTAACATCTAACATCTCACTAAAACTTAAAAAAATACAAATTTATGGCAAAAAGATATAATAAGTAAATCATACAACTAAACAAACAAAACCTATTGATTCCCAGTATTACAAAGAGAATTTCTGGTTTATCGTCAATTCTCGTATTCTCGTGGTTTCTCATAATCTCGTGTCTTACAAAAACAGATTAAATGGACACTCCTGACATCCAGAAATATATCAACTCTTTTCCTCGGATAAATTTATGTTGGAAAATGTTGTAAGAACCAAAAAAACATCAATTGGGTTTGAATTATCTTTTTTCGAAATTTCACATATAAAACGTGTTGGATATTGTAATACTTGTGCATAACTAAAAATAAATAAACAAACAAATATTGATGCCACAGACGCAGAAATTGTCCATATGATAGATTTAAAGTGACTCTAAAAACAGTTAGCTGAACTGAAGAGTTAACCCCCTCCTTAGCAACAAACGTTGACAACCAATCAGAAGGCACGAGAATACGAGAAACATTTGACTGATTCAGATCATGCAGGGAGGTGTATTCAAACGTAGAAACGACCTAGATATTATTTTTTTATTATTATTTTTATGGATGTTATACTTTATTCAGAGTTTCAACTGTTTTTTAAGCCACAAAGAAGAATTCTTAAAAGCAATGTATGTGCTTTATATATATTCTAAGGCTTAGCCACACGAGAATAGGAGACAACAGTATATAAGTTTGGATTATTTGGCAAGTTATTTCCTGAACGGCACTGGCTTTCTGCCATAGTTGAACAATACTGAATTGCCCATCATCTACAGTACAACATATGCTCAGCCATCTTTCTATACAAAATCCATACCATAGTCTTTCACCCGTTCCCGAATAACTCATTTTCAGTGTTTAACCCTTTTCCCCCATAGCTTTTAAAGACTTTTCCTCAGTCCATTGAGGGACTCCCCCCCACATTGTCTGGATAGTTTGAGAATTTAACCGTCGAAGCATGCATCACAACCAGTTTACCTAAGGTGAAGCCCAGATTATACTCATGCTCTAGTGATTTTCAATGGTTATTTCTAACCAAACTATCAAATATAAAGGTCCAGTCTCACATAAGACGATTCAATGGTTCAATATGCACAAGACCCATGCTTTTTGCAAGGAAATTGACAGTAAATAATCTGTCAAGACGTTATGACCAAAAGGTCGTCAGGAGATATCTTTAAGCACATTCAGTTTCTTCCTCCCCTGATGAAAATTGTTCCAATTTATACAGTCATGAATATGTATCATGTGGAATATTTTCTTTATTCTAGCAGGTGGTAGCTTAAAGCAGGCTGAAAGTAAAGCAGAATGCACCCTAAGGTGCATTCTGCTTTACTTTCAACCTGCTTAAATAAGTAGTCACCTATTTTCAAAACTTGAAACAGGCTATGGGGTAATGGGTAAACCCATTATCCCATACCTACACTGTTTTTAACCCTTAGCCTGCCACTCACGACTATAGCTCCATATGCAAACAGCTTGGATCCGGATGAGACGCCGAGTAACTCGGCGTCTCATCCGGATCCAAGCTGTTTGACACTCGGACAACATTTTCAGCAATTTTGAGCAACTTTGAAGCACTTTGAAACTTGAAGCAGACGAAAAATATAGCAGACGACAATTTATTTGGCGGGCTAAGGGTTAAGCTTCTAACGAGTCATGCACACAAAGAAAAGAAATTTCCATCTAGGAACTCTTGAACATGAAATATAAAAGGCCTTTTAAGTAGCTTTCCAGATGGGAACTTAAAGCAGGCTGAAAGTATAGCAGAATGCTCCTTTAGGAGTATGTAATTAAGACTGCTTACTTTCAACCTGCTTTAAGTAATAGACTGGTTTCAAATCTAGAATCAGGCTACGAGGTAACAGGTTAAGACAGTTGTTTGCTTGAAACAGCCTTAGAACTAGTAAAGCAGAAAACTCATTTTGGAGATTCCTGCTTTACTTTCAGCCTGCTTTAAGCATCAACCTGCCAGGATGCAGGATAAAAACTATACGGATCAATAGCCGGGCTATGGTTAAAGTATAAAATACATGGTTTAAGATCCAGATGATAGCTTAAAACAAGATGAAAGTAAAGCAGGAGCTTTTTGCTTTACTTTTATCTTGCTTTAAGCAGCCACCTGCACTATGCAAAGAAGTACTATATACAGTCTCATTTCGATATATCTTACTTGCATAATTTTATGTCATATTTCAAACTTAAAATTGGGCTAACTTTGAATTACAAATATGTTCAACATTTTACAGTTAGAGATATTTTAACCCATTGTTGGCTGAAAAATAAAGCAGAATGCTCCTTAATTGGGCTTTACTTTGAAACTGCTTTCAGTAAGCAACTGTCTTCAAACTAGAAATAGACTATTGGGTAAAGGGTTAATTAAGCTAGCATTGTGCTGTAGTTTTCTTCTATACTGTAAATGTGTTAACTTTAAACAACTGTCTGCTAGCCTCTATTTATTACGGTTGAGAAATGACATTACTTTGCCTCAGCCTCTCTCATACTCAGGTACAGTACTCCCTCTCTACAATGACACCCAATGGGAGACAAAAATGTGTGCGTTGTTCAGAGGAAGTGACGTCATAGGCCAAATAGGGAGGGAAATTGACTTACATTTGCAAACAGCTTGAACCCAGATCAGACGCCGCGTAACGCGGCGTCTGATCTGGATTCAAGCTGTTTGTCACTCGTCATTACGTTTTTTCTGTCAAAATGTCCGTTATGTAATTTTGAGAAAACAGCAAACAACAATTTTAAGCAGACGACATTTCAGCTGTGAATAGGTGGGACATAATTGTCCTGTTTATGGAACTGCATCAAGGGTTGTTTTAAGGAGGGAGTCATTGTTGGGAGGGTTGTTGTAGGGAGGAAGCGCTGTAGTATTACTTGGTTAGTGACACACAGTTCCTAAATTGTATTGGCTTTTTGAGATAGCTCCTTGGTATATTGGACACCATCCCCAGGGACTGATGATAGCGTGCCAAGGCAGATTTATCAACCAGTGCATACACTGACCAGTCAGTACAGTACACAACACCATTATTATTTCCTAATACCCCATTCCCCCATATTTCTTAATAGGTGTTTGTGCTAAATCAATGACCTCTAGCGTAAATAGTGTGGAACCTGATTAGGTGATAAGGAACTTGGCATTTCGGCACCAATCTGTTTGCTACTCACATATACCAATTACCCAATAAATATGCCTTTATACGACTTTAATTTATTCCTCCGCTGAAGGAAATAGTTCCCTTTTATACAGTCATGAATATGTATCATGAGAAATATTTTCTCTATCCTAGCAGATAATAACTTAAAGTAGGCTGAAAGTAAAGCAGAATGCTCCTTTAGGAATGAGTTTAACAACACGTTGAGTATATCTGGACATCAGTCAGTAACTACATAGCCAATTAGGAATTGTAAAATCTCTATTACAGACATAGATTCCCTCTTGACATCTACTGTCAGGCTCCTCTTGTACAATTAATCCCCTCTATTACAGCACTCCATCTCTACAACGACAACCAATGGGAGACATAAAAATATGTGCGTTGTTCGGAGGGAGTCATTGTAGGGAGGGAAATTGGCTTACATTTGCAAACAGCTTGAATCCAGATCAGATGCCGCGTAATGGATTCAAGCTGTTTGCCTCTCGTAATTATGTTGTTGTTTTTTTATCAAAATGTCTAATATGTAAATTTAAGAATTTTAATTTTGATTTTAACTGGACTATATTGCAGCCATGAAAAGGTTGGACATAATAATATTGTTTTGGGAACAGCGGCAAGGGTTGTTGTAAGGAGGGATTCTTTGTTGGGAGGGTCGTTGTAGAGAGGGAACACTGTATCACCACTAAATTGTGTCAATTATTAGTTGTTTAAGGCAGGTGGATGCTTAAGGCAATGTTTGGTTTGGCTTGTTTGTTAGCTTAAGGCAAGGTGAAAGTAACACTGAAAGCATTTAGAACCTTTCTGTTTTACTTTCACCTTGCTTTAAGCTGTCCCCTGTATTTTATACAATCAATAAGTTTTCTTTTTAGTGGTCGTAATGGAAGGGTTGTACTGTACTAGCCAAATATGGCTCAGAAACTCTGGAATTGGTGAAAAAATATCAGGCTACCTAAAAGTTTAACCAGGGTTCATGGTTATAAAGCTTTTCAGATGAGTCTTAAGTCGTTCTCAAGCATTTGATTGGTCAGATTTGAGCCTAGGCTGAGAACACACTCAGACTCAGCTCAAACGCTTTATAACCTTGGACCCTGTGCAGATCCAAAGGGGGCATTGGGGGTCTGGACCCCACCAAGCTGCCAATACTGCAAGAGTGTGGGTTATTGGATAAGTTTGAATGGGAAGCCATGGGAATTTGGGAATATAAGAATCCACCATGAGTGTTGATGTAGGATAGGAATTTTCTCCCCAAGGGGGAGAAAATTCCTATCCTACATCAACAAAAGGAATGGTGGATTTTTTTCCTCCCATTTAAATCATTAAAATATGATATAAATAACGAAACAATTGCAGTTTCTGTGCACTTTTTTCTGCCAAAACATGACATTGTTTATAGTAAAGTCATCAGAAATGACGTCATTTAGTTACCCGCGTCATCCAGCGCTTATGGTAAAGCTGGGCAAACAATAAAAGACGTCACATGGTATGGAGGATAGAGTGATTCCCCATGGGGGAATATCTCTATCCCACATGGGTGAAAATGGGAGAAAATGTCATCCCTTAGATCACTCGATAGCTAAAGTGCAAAAAAACTTCTTCACCATTGTACATTTCAAGTGACTTATTCTAACATGACACGTGAATTCGTCTCTATAAACAAAGAACAGGTCTATCGTGGTATACCTGAGACGGTATACCACGCTCTTCCCTACCCGGCTCCTCCCACGGTTATATGACATGACGTGACCACGTGCGTTCATACTTTATGTTTTTTAAATTTCTTTCGTTATTCATATAGCCCGTAAAGACCATATACTTTTAACCAGTAACGTTACAGTAATTTTCTCATTCTTCTGTCTTGTTTGATGTAATCTTTGTTCTATGCCAGATTATAGATCGGTAATTGTAAATTTGCTTATGGGTGTTAGATTCTTGTAATGCCGCGGAAAAAGTTATTCGGTCGAAAAACTTCATCCGCTGAGGAAATAAGTATGGAACATTTGATTTCCATTCTAATGAATTTCCTTACATCTGGTCATGTTAGAATCAAAATAATCTATGTTCTACCGTTGTGAAACTGTATTTTACAACGGTCGGTCGTTGTGGTGCGCAGGAAGTGACCACTCAGGCCTTCGGCCTTCGTGGTCAATTCCTGCGCACCACAACTCCCAACCGTTGTAAAATACCGTTTCACAACGGTAGAACATAGATTATTTCTTAAGTGAGCATTCTAAGTGGTATTGCAAACTGTCATCTATCAAAAGTAGAGTTTATTCTATTTTCAACATAAGCACTATTTCTCAGCAGTTCAAACAGTATGCCAAGTATGGAACAAAAAAAAGATGCTGTGTACTGAAACATATCTGAACTCTAAATTGCATGCTAGCGGCGGATATATCTGCCACAGTGATTACCTTTGCAAACAGTTTGGATCCTGATGAGACGCCGCGTAACGCGGCGTCTCATCAGGATCCAAACTGTTTGACACTCTGATCCTGTATTGAAAAGAAATTAAGAAAATTCTGTTTTTAGAACAAAAGCAGACGACAATTTGTTGCAGACGAAAAAAATTACCCAGCATGCAAAGAGTTAATGAAAATACAATGCAGTAAAATGTTGGAAATGAACATTTCTTGACAATATGGATGATTTATTAAATTCAGTTTGCAGCGTGTTCGAATGCAGTAACTTGGCATCCATTGCGTTTCACATTTGTTTGCAATGGACATAATTATATACTGGGAAAGAATAATGTTTTCTCCCCTGGTGTCACATGAACACGGGCTTCTTGTCTCTCCCAATTCTTTCCCTGCTAGTCAACATTTCACTATCCTTTGCAAACAGTTTGAATCCTAATCTAAGCTGAATAATTGCATGGGTTATTCGGTCTCTGATCAGAATTCAAACCGGTTGTTGATTTGATTTTTAATCTACAAACATGATAAAAGAGAGCTATTTTAAGAATTAAAAGCACGCAACATTTTGAGCAGATGACAATGACAATTATTGAGCACGAAAAGTGGTTAATTGAATAAAATTTGTTACGTTAATTATATCTCCCAGGAAAATTGTATGATTTACTAAATAGAAAAGGACTATAAATGGGATCGTGACATGCACTTTCTAAAAGGAGACAGCCAGGTGTGAAAACCTGTGTGCCATGCCAGTAGTAAACGAATTAAGAAACTACAGTATTCCCTCCCTACAACAATTCCCTTCTTACAACAACGTGTGCCGCTCTTCCCCAAAACAAGACAATTATTAACTCTTTGCATTCTGGGTATTTTTTTTCGTCTGCAACAAATGTCGTCTGCAACTGTTCTAAAATTAGAATTTTCAAAATTTCTTTTAAATTCAGGGTCAGAATAGCAAACAGTTTGGATCCTGATGAGATGCCGCTTTACGCGGCATCTCATCTGGATCCAAACTGTTTGCAAAGGTAATTCACTGCGGCAGATATGTCCGCCGCTAGCATGTAAACGAATTAAGAAACAACACAGCTCAGGGTAATGAGATTGTGACATGCACTTTCTATAAGGAGACAGCCAGGTGTGAAAACCTGTGTGCCATGCCAGTTGTAAACGAATTAACCCTTTCCCTCAAAGAAGCACCTTTTAGCACATTTGATTTATTCTCCCACTGAAGAAAATAGTTCCAATTTATACAGTCAAGAAAATGTATCATAAGAAATATTTTCTATATCCTAGCAGATAATAACTTAAGGCACATTCTGCTTTACTTTCAACCTGCTTTAAGCACGGAATTATACAAAACGGAATAGCAACTAAGCGAAATTGAATAGGCGGGTACCTGAGCTCTCGCGGCGGTTGAATTTTGCGAGATTATGTGTCACGTGACAACATCTTCACTTTTTTGCCTCGTTGTCCACGATTTCTGGCGTGAAATTTACCGACTCGAGTGTTTTTATTGACATTTTATAGGGTTTTAACGACTATGTGAACATTCCTATCAATTCACGGGAATAAAAACCCGTGAACAATGCTTCGAAAACACACATTTATCATATTGACTACCGATAGACAGTCTCTTATCAAGTCTCGCGAGTCTCGTATCCGCCGCACGAGATTTACGATATAGCGCGAGGTTTCGATTCCGTCAGTGTATAATTCTGTGCTTTAAGTAATCACATGTCTTCAAAACTAGAAACCGGCAATGGGTTAATGATAATAACTGCCTTAACCAAGTAGCTGTATTCTGTATATATGTGAAATTGCCTTTTCACATTCCTATTGCTGCAGTAGTAACAATTAGGCTATAAAAGTCTTTGATATACCCAATCAGCAAGATATACCAAATTAGCAAGAGACACTGGTAAGCTCATTACATTCTACTCTATAGATTACCTTCAATATATTCCACCACTGAAGAAACTACTTCAACTTTATACAGTCACAAATATGTACCATAAGAAACATTTCTATATCCTAGCAGATGGTAGCTTAAAGCAATCTAAAAGTAAAGCAGAACGTGCTTTAACCCAAAACCCCATAGACGGTTTCTAGTATTGAAGATAGGTTACTACTTATAGCAGGTTGAAAGTAAAGCAGAATGCGCCTTATGGCGCATTCTGCTTTACTTCCAACCTGCTTTAAGCTTTAATCTGCTAGGATAAAGAAAATATTTCTTATGGTATAATATACTCATGACTGTATTAAATGGAACTATTTTCTTTAGTACATGAACAAATTAGAGACGTAAAAAGGCGTATTTATGGGGTAATGGGTTAAGGCACATTCTGCTTTACTTTCAACATAACTTTAATTGGTCACCTCTCTTCACATCTACTAAATGTCATTTGCTCTAAAACATAAATTCATGAAATTGGAACAGGTACTTCACTCAATGACATAAAATATTATTAAAGTGACAAGTAGATTGGATCTGATCAGGCCCCTCACTTAGTTGGGTCAATCTAGATCACAGCTGTTTGCCGTGGTCTTCAATTACATGTTTCGAGCAGTCACATGGTTAGGGAAAATGCTAAAGTTGATAATTCTGTTAACCCTTAATCTCATAGCCTGTTTCTAGTTTTGAAAAGAGGCGACTACTTAAAGCAGGTTGAAAGTAAAGCAGAATGTGCCTGAAGGCCCATTCTGCTTTACTTTCAGCCTGGTTTAAGCTACTATCTGCTAGTATAAAGACATATTTTGTAATAGTATACAATCATAACTTGAAAAATTGGAACTACTTTCTTCCGTGGAGAAATAAGTTAGAGGCGTAAAAAGGCGTATTTATGGGGGAACGGGTTGAAACACATGAGAGTGTTGTTAATTTGAGAAAACAATAGTTTAAATGTATGTTCTAACACTGCTGCCAAGACCATTTTAGGTCTCAATACTTCAAGAGAAGATGACACCACAGCAATCTCCTCCCTCTTGTTGTACTTCTCAGAGCTCAAGATAAGGGGAGTATTTCAATAACTAAAATCTTTATTTCTGCTTTAAACCCTATGGTGTCACTACTCATTAGAATCATCTCTTCGAGACGATTCTAATGAGTAGAAACACCATAGGATTTGATGCTGAAATAAGTGAGAAAATGTTGGATTTGTAAAGTTTACTCCCCTGTTCCCTCTTGTTGTACTTCTTGCCTGAGACAAATCTGAAGTGACAACATGTTTCAATTTTGCAATAACTTTTCTATTCAGTTAGAGAGGGTTAAAATTTGAAGTTGATGTTTTATGACATTAGTTTGTATGATCTGATACTCTGGGGAGCTCAACTGTTTATTACTAATTTGCATAAAACAGCCTTGATTAACCCCTTGTTTGCTGTACGCGTGGAACTCTTTGCACGCGAGCAGCAAAATTGTGATTACTATTGCAAATACATGTACTTTGGATCCTGATGAGATGTCATAGTATGTGGTCTCATCAGAATCCAAACTGTAAGACACTGACCCTATATTGATTTGTTTACTTGAAAATTCTAATTTTTAGAACAGTAGTTGTAATGATACTTGTTGCTAAGTCACCAATAGCAATGAAAGCGGTAAACTGCAGTGTGTTGAGAAAAAGACAAAGACTAGGGGCGCCAGATAAGAAGGATTAAACTGTACAAATCCAACATTTTCTCACTAAAATCTTGTTTGAGCAACAAATTGTATGGAGTTAACTCATTAGAATCGTCTTCTCAAGACAATTCTAATGAGTAGTGACACCATAGGGTTTAAAGCAAAAATACAGATTTTAGTTTTTGAAATACTCCCCTTATCTGGAGCCCTGCAGTAAGGTGTGGTCACTGGCCTTGGAGCAATGTTACTGAGGACGCTCAGAGCTCCTAAAGATGTTGATATCAGTTGAATTATAGGTGATTTGTATTATCAGTTGAATTATAGGTGATTTGTAGTGCTTTATCATTTGGATAAAGGGTATTTGAACTATCAGTTGGATTAAAGGTGAATTATACTTTCAGTTGGCTTATAGAGGATTTGTACTTTCAGTTGGCTTAAAGGGGATTTGTACTTTCAGTTGAATTATAGGTGATTTGTACTATTAGTTGAATTAAAGGTGATTTGTACTAACAGTGGGATTATAGGTGGTTTGTACTATCAGTTAGATTTATAGGTGGTTTGTCCAATCAGTTGGATTATAGGTGATCTGTACCATCAGTTGGATTATAGGTGATTTGTACTATCAGTTGGATCTATATAGGTTATTTGTACTATCAGTTGGATTAAAGGTCATTTGTACTATACATTGAATATAGGTGATTTGTACTATCAGTTGTATTTATGCAGTGATTTGTACTATCAGTTGGATTATAGGTCATTTGTACTATCAGTTAGATTATAGGTCATTTGTACTATCAGTTAGATTATAGGTCATTTGTACTATCAGTTGGATTATAGGTGATTTGTACTATCAACTGGATTAATTATAGGTTATTTGTACTATCAGTTGGATTATAGGTGATTTGTACTATCGGTTGCATTATAGGTTATTTGTACTATCAGCTGGATTATAGGTGATTTGTACTATCAACTGGATTATAAGGTGATTTGTACTATCAGTTGGATTAATTATAGGTTATTTGTACTATCAGTTGGATTAAAGGTGATTTGTACTACTGGTTGGATTATAGGTGATTTGTACTATCAGTTGAATATAGGTGATTTGTATTATCAGCTGGATTATAAGGTGATTTGTACTATCAGTTGGATTATAGGTGATTTGTACTATCAGCTGGATTATAAGGGGATTTGTACTATCAGTTTGAATTATAGGGTATCTGTATTATCAGTTGAATTGAGGCAATTTCTACAATCTGTTGGATATGGGTGATTTGTACTATCAGCTGGATTATAGGGTAACTGTACTATCAGTTGGATATAGGTGGTTTGTACTATCAAATGGATATAGATGATTTGTATTGTTAGCTATGGAGGAAAGCGTAAAGGGAGTGAATATGAATGAATCGTTTGAAAACTGCTTTTCTGATGCTAGGGTTAGTCAGTTTGATGAGTTATAAGTTGGCAAACATTGGTATATTGATATCAACTATCACTTTGGTAATCAGCAATTGATTTAGTGTTTGCAAACAGTTCAGATCCTGATCAGATATTGACCAACTGTGCATCTGATCAGTGATCAGGATCTTAGCTGTTTGACATTGGTATTGATGTTTTGTCAGTAGAAGAACAATAAAAAATGAATATTTGCAGATGTGCAATTTTGAAGCAGTGGACTCTTTCAAAGGATAAGAGTTGATCAGTCTCCAGCTTATAAAGTTGATGTGTTTTCCGTGTTTATTTACAAACAGTGGAGCTCTATGTTCTAGTAAAAGGTACAGGTTTCATTCAGTTAAATTCTAGATATGTCATGCATAAGGCATTATAGCACATAAGTATAACCATACAAACTTGTTAACCCAGTAATCCATAGGAACAAAATTTAATGCCTTGAATTTCCATTTTATACAATCATGAATAACAGATGGTAGCTTAAAGCAGGCTGAAAGTAAAGCAGAATGTGCCTTAAGGCACATTCTGCTTTACTTTCAACCTGCTTTAAGCGATCACATGTCTTCAATACTAGAAACAGGCCATTGAATACATGGTTTATGTTTTTGAAATAGAAGAATAATTATTCATATCCAAAAAGGATATATCTCTAATGCAGTAACCCTAGTACTGAATATTGAAATGTGACATGCAATTTGATCTGAACGTCCTATGTGTATGCAACTGCACCATTCGGCATCAATTGACAAAAGGTTTCCCAATAAAACATCAAATTTCAATCATTTGCCTCATCAACGAAAAGCCAGGGGAGATTGAGCCTGTTTTTCTCATCATTAGAATTCCATCTCAAAATAGCACCAATCGGAATAAAAAATGGCGGGGTGAACTTTCGGCAGTGAACGTATCATACTGTTGGTGAGATGTGAAATGCTGTAAGTGATGTTTATCTGTAACATGCTTTTCAGTACAATTGGTTATACATAGCTGACTCCTACCAAATCTCCTTCCCATGAAGTCTGTACTGCCTGCTTAAGACAGGTCTCAACCCTTTACTCCATAGATACATATTTTTATGCATTTATTTTATTCCTCCACTGAAGAAAATAGTTTCACTTTATACAGTAATGAATATGTACAGTAAGAAATTTTTTCTATATCCTAGCAGATGGTAGCTTAAAGCAGATTGAAAGAAATTTAAGCAGAATACGCCTTATGGCGCATTCTGCTTTAGTTTCAACCAGCTTTAAGTGGACATCTGCCTTCAAAACTAGATACAGGCTATGGAGTAATGAGTAAATTAAACACAGAATACAGGGCTCCAGATAAGGGGAGTATTTCAAAAATTAAAATCTTATTTCTGCTTAAAACCCTATGGTGTTACTACTCATTAGAATCGTCTCGAAGAGACAATTCTAATGAGTAGTAACACCATAGGATTTGGTGCTGTATGAGTGAAAAAATGTTTGATTTGTTCAGATTACTTCCCCTTATCTGGAGTCCTGAGAATAGCTTAGGGAGGAAATTGAAACTTTCCAACATTTTTTCTTTAATGTCTTCAGCAGATCTCAACCTGTGAATAATTCTAGAACTGTCTCATTGAGCTGATTCTGATGAATAGTCACACAACATTGTTTGGTGCAGGTATAAGGACTGAAGCTTTTGAAATACTCCAGTTAAAAGCAGCCTAAAGGTAAGGCAGAAAGCTACTGCTTTACTTTCTTCTTGCTTGAAGCAGTATCCTACCTTATACACAGTTGCCTATACGTAATTAGTTTGCATACTTGGCTAGCTGTGATATGTTTCTGGTTTTGAAGACATGTAACTACTTAAAGCAGGTTGAAAGTCCCCTTCAGGCGCATTCTGCTTGACTTTCAGCCTGGTTTAAGCTACCATCTGCTAGAATATAGAAAATATTTCTATTGATATGTATCCATGACTGCACAAATTTGAATTATTGTCATCAATGGAGGCATACTTTAAAGGCATAAAAAGGTGTTTTTATGGGGTAATGGGTTAAGCAGAAAGTAGTGAAAAAAGCTCGTACAGGGTCTCCAATATTATTTTCGTTCTACATTAAGCATGTACATAATTATATATTGAATGCTTTTTCCTATAAATATTAGCTCAGAACATTTGTGACTCACTGTGGTTCTTCAAAAGGCTGCTCTGTATTGAACCCACACTTTGCACCACAACTATATTCAGTGCTCCCTCTCTACAACGACACCCCATGGGAGACAAAAAATATGTCCGTTGTTCGGAGGGAGATCACTCTGATCAGACGCCGCGTTATGCGGCGTCTGATCTGGATTCAAGCTGTTTGTCACTCCTCATTAAGTTGTTTTTTTCTGTCAAAATGTCCATTAAGTAACTTGAGAAGAACAGCAGATTACAGTTTTAAGTAGAGGATAATGCAGAAATGAGAGCGTTAGACATAAATGTCTTGTTTGGGTCATTGTAAAGAGGGAGTTGTTGTTGGGAGGGCTGTTGTAGGGAGGGATCACTGTACTTTATATAGTAACACCTTTCTATTACCATCACTAAAAAGAATGAATGAATGGTATTTTACAGCCCATAGACACAAGAAGGTCCTTAAAGATATTTCCTCAGTCCATTGATGAAGCCCCCACCCCCATTGTTCTCGATAGGTGTGAAAAAGCTTGTAACATAGTTAGCTGCCAGCGGGTATACCAATCTCAGTTTACCTGGTGAGGCCCAGATAAAGGCTTTTCAATGGTTATTTCTAACCAAACTATCAAATATAAATGTTGGGTCTCACATGAGATGCTTCAATGGTTCTTTGCTACCGGTATGTCCACAATACCCATGCTTTTTGTAAGGAAATTGTCTGGCAAGGCGTTATGACCAAAAGGTCGTCTGGAGATGTCTTTAAGAGCCAAACATTTAAGAGAAGGCTATCTGGTTGTATAAAAGACAGGTGACAGCTTAAAGCAAGGTGACAGTAAACAGAAAGCTCCTTTAGGGTTAGGGTTAAATAAACACCTAACAGTCACACAATTTAGTGGTTGTAATAGAGAGGTTTTACTGTACACCATTTGAAATGAGTGTACACCAAGATCAGAGGGATCCTTGGAAGCCTTCTGATCTGAGTCTTCACAGATTTCATTCTCGTTAATACTTTTGGAAAACAACTTTAATGAGAGCATTTAATTATTTTTTTTAGGGTTTCTTTTGTGGAGAATGGAAAATTCAGTAGAGATGGGGTTAAGAGCCTTGCATGATGCATTTAAAGTATACACCTGAGCTTCACAGATAATTGTGATAATTACATGCGGAGGAAGTTGGTAAAAGTGCACACTGACAATTAGCTCAGTGACAACTAGCTAGGGACTGCTTACTTCGATATAGAATATATCTGAGACTAAAAGGCGTATCTATTGGACAACTGGTTCAAGCAGGCTGAAAGTAAAGCAGAATTTTAATAAGCATTCTGTTTTACTTCCCGTCTGATTAAAGCAACCATCTGCAGGATAGGGGAAATATTTCTTATGGTGCAGAATGTGAAACTTTTTTCTACAGAGGAGGAATGAATAAATGACGTAAAAAGTGTATCTATTGAGTAATGGGTTAAACCATTCCTCTCTGAAACCTCAAATGGACAATTCTAGTTTTCAATTGAAATGACGCATATATGCGTGGCTAGGGTTCAAAGAGTTAAACCCTTCATTTGCAAAAGTACCTATGGACACAAAAATTATATGAAGTTTGGTCCAGATAAATGCACTCAAATCAAGATTTACGGTTGGAACAAAGCGTGGTAGGTTGCCCGAGTGATAACTCGCTGTCTTAAAAAGGTTCATCAGGGTCACTTTAGATCAAAGGATTTCAGTGAAATAGATAACATAATAAAAACAACATGCAAAAATGATTTAACCCATTACCCCATAGCCTGTTGTCAGTTTTGAATATAGATGCCCACTTAAAGCAGGGTGAAAGTAAAGCAGAATGCGCCTTAAGGCACATTCTGCTTTACTTTCAGCCTACGTTAAGCTATTATCTGCTAGAATATAGAAACTATTTCTTCTGCTTTTCATTGTGACAGTATAAATTGGAACTGTTTTCTTCAGTTGAGGAATTAGTTAAAGGCGTAAAAAGGCGTATTTATGGGGTAATGGGTTAAACTCAAAATTTTGGAAAGACATATTTTGGCAACCCACAGAGGAGCCAATTAAACTGATAACAGTATGTGTTTATGAAACACTATGCCTCTGATGTGACCTTGACCTATAGATGACTTTGACCCTTATCTGACATGACCCAACTTGTACATATACATGACTTTTGTAGTTCCAAAGTTATGGCCAATATGTAAAATTCAGCCTATTTGACCTTAAAATGATTTTTAAATGACCTTCACTTTTGACAAATATGACTTAACTTGTACTGAGCTCAAGAATTTCTTGAGTTGCGTTCACATGCCAAATATTATTTTTCTAGATATATACAGTAAAACCTCTCTTTCCCCTCTTTTACAACCACTAAATTATGTTAATTATTTACGGTAGGTGACAGCTAAAAGCAAGGTGACAGTGAAACAGAAAGCTCCATAAGGAGCTTTCTGTTTCACTGTCACCTTGCTTTTAGCTTTCACCTCTCTATTAAACAATCAAAAGTTATGACCAAGACTAAAGTTGTGGAAAGACAGACAATATTCCCTAAATGGCTAACCTGTAAATGTTCAAAGTATTTTCCACTGAGTGCCCCTCTTTTACCATTACAGAATTTTTTCTAAGTCCTAACAAATGTATGTGTCAGAAGAAAAAGTTAAAGAGTTTTCCACCAAATGCCACTGCTAGAAAATGTCTATGTTCAATTTTCCACGGTAAGACATATGAAAGAACATTTTGGAAATCTTCAGTTTATTGTCTCATAGCTGCAAAATGACAAACAGCGCAAACCCCAATCAAAGGCGTCCTACTCTGATCTTGGTCTATGCTGTTTGCATAGGACAGGTGTACTCATCACTAGGGCTCTAAAAGTGCTGCTTGAATCATTTATAATCTACCACCTGGCTAGATAAATAATGAAAATCTCAGGTAATAACTACTGATCCAAACAGTATTTTTGAATTTAAAGATTTCAATTTAGAAAACTTTAATTGAAGTAGATGGCTACAAGTTTTATCCCACATCATCATGTGTGCACTGATGGCTGCACTACTCAGGGCAACAGATAATGGGAGTACAGTCGAACTACGATATCTCAAACTTGCTTAACTCGAACTATCCGATATTTCAAAACATGAATTGCCTTATTTCAAGCTCTGTTTAGGCGAACATACCCGTGTTTCAAAGTTAAAACGTGGCTAAGTCGCGTTTTAACTTTGAAATACGGGTATGTTCGACTTAACCAAGTTCAAGATATCAATGTTTGACTGTATTTCAAAAACAAAAAATATTTATTTCTGCATTAAACCCTATGGTGTCACTACTCATTAGAATCGTCTCGAAGAGACGATTCTAATGAGTGGTAACACCATAGGATTTGGTTTCTAAAATGAGTTGGAAAATGTTGAGCCCTATAGCTAAGCTGGCACTACAGTACTGGGTGGGGTTTACTTACTGTTATCTCTAAATTCTTAGACATGCACAATATGATACCACCACGCTATGCAATCATGCACTCTTGTCTTTTATCAATTTTTGTCAGAGAATATCTAACAGGTGCATCTAGATTTGCAATAAATACTAACTGCATGTTTTGTTCTTAAACCTTGCACGCTAAACAATTTGCATCAGCCTGAGAAAATAACCAAAAAAAAATAATTCAAATTTCTTAGCTGAAAGTTTGAGACCTATTTTTTCATATTTCTTAAATAATACAATACATCTGATCTGGTTCTAATATACACATATTTGCAATTTCAGAAAAGGATATACTTAACATGTTTAAGAGTTTATAAAAAACACCTAACATCCATCACTCTCCATGAAACAAGTACAGACTAATCTTCTCAATGTTGCCTTCTATGTTGATGGTTTTTGAAATCACTCACAGTATAGACCCAGAAGGACAACTTCTGAAGGCACTGTCTGATCAGAATCTTAACTGTTTTATAAAACATCCATTCATTCTGATGAGTCCAAACAAGGACGGAACTAGTAGTCAAAGATATGTGACACCAAATGTTCCAGCCGGGTTTTCTCTTGTCAGTCTTCTATATTTTTTGTATTGTTTTTTATAAAAGATCTATTTGATATTAGTCTGCATTCTCTCCTGGGGGAGTATTTTCCTTATTTATATGGCCAATGTAATAGTACACAATTTAATGATAAATGTTTGTAGTGTGCAGAGTTATTCAGACAGAGACACATAATTGGGCTCCAGATAAGACAGGGTTAACTGAACAAATCATACGTTTTCTCACTTATTTGGACACCAAATCCTATGGTGTTACTACTCATTAGAATCGTCTCTTCGAGACGATTCTAATGAGTAGTGATACCATAGGGTTTAATACAGAAATAATGATTTAAGTTTTTAGCTCACCTGGCACATAGTGCCAAGGTGAGCTTTTAGGATCGCTGGATGTCCGTCGTCCGTCGTTTGTCTGTCCGTCCGTCCACAATTGTTCGTTAACACTCTAGCAGGTTCAAATCTCATTGGATCTTGATGAAACTTGGTCACAATGTTTGCCTCAATGAAATCTAGGTCAAGTTTGAATGTGGGTCATGTCCGGTCAAAAACTAGGTCACTAGGTCAAATTATCGAAAAACCTTGTTAACACTCTACCGGCTACAAATTTCATTGGATCTTCATGAAACTTCATCAATATGATTGCCTCAATGAAATCTAGGCCAAGTTCGAATGTGGGTCATGTCCGGTCAAAAACTAGGTCACTAGGTCAAATTATCGAAAAACCTTGTTAACACTCTAGAGGCTACAAATTTCATTGGATCTTCATGAAACTTCATAAATATGATTGCCTCAATAAAATCTACGCCAAGTTCGAATGTGGGTCATGTCCGGTCAAAATCTAGGTCACTAGGTCAAATCTTCGAAAAACCTTGTTAACACTCTAGAGGCTACAAATTTCATTGGATCTTTATGAAACTTCATAAATATGATTGCCTCAATAAAATCTAGGCCAAGTTCGAATGTGGGTCATGTCCGGTCAAAAACTAGGTCACCAGGTCAAATCTTCGAAAAACCTTGTTAACACTCTAGAGACTACAAATTTCATTGGATCTTCATGAAACTTCATCAAAATGTTTGCCTTTATGAAATCTAGGTCAAGTTCGAATGTGGGTTATGTCCGGTCAAAAACTAGGTCACTAGGTCAAATTATTGAAAAACCTTGTTAACACTCTAGAGGCTACAAATTTCATTGGATCTTTATGAAACTTCATCAATATGATTGCCTCAATGAAATCTAAGCCAAGTTTGAATGTTGGTTATGTCCGGTCAAAAACTAGGTCACTAGATCAAATCTTCGAAAAACCTTGTTAACAAGAGACTACAAATTTCATTGGATCTTCATGAAACTTCATCAAAATGTTTGCCTCAATGAACTCTAGGTCAAGTTAAAATGTGAGTCATGTCTAGTCAAAAACTAGGTCACTAGGTCGAATCATCGAAAAACCTTATTAACACTCTAGAGACTACAAATTTCATTTGATCTTCATAAAACTTGATGAAAAGGTTTGCCTCAATGAAATATAGGTCAAGTTCAAATGTGGCTTATGTTTTGTCAAAAACTAGGTCACTAGGTCAAATCATCGAAAAACCTTGTTAACACTCTAGAGACTACAAAATTCATTGAATCTGTATGAAACTTGAACAAAATGTTTGTCTCATTGAAATCGAGGTCAAGTTAGAATGAGGGTCATGCCCGGTCAAAAACTAGGTCACACGGTGTACATGGTTACATTGTTACCAGGTGAGCGATTTAGGGCCATAGTGGCCCTTGTTGAAATACTCCCCTTATCTGGAGCTCTGAGTCATAAGGGTCATTAGATGCTTTAACTCTTTGAACCCTAGTCCCGCATATAGGCGTCCTTTTCAAACAGTGTACATGTGAATAGTACACTTGTCCTATGCAAACAGTGAAGACCCAGATCAGAGGGCTCCGAAAGGAGCCCTCTGATCAGGGTCTTCACTGTTTGTCATAATGCCAAACATTGACAAAAACAACCCTTAAAAGTCATATATTGACTAGACTAAAATGGAAACTGGAATTGTCCATTTAAAGCTTTAGGGAGGAAAGAGTTAACCTATTCCTCACTTTATGCATCTGAGGACACCTTTACTAAATACTAAGGATTTGATTGTTGGTACTTTAACCCATTACCCAATAGCCTGTTTCTAGTTATGATTCACTTAAAGCAGGTTGAAAGTAAAGCAGAATATGCCTTAAGGCGCATTCTGCTTTACTTTCAACCTGCTTTAAGCTATCAGCTGCTAGAAAATAGAAATTATTTCTAATGTGAAATATTCACAACTGTATAAATTAGAATTATTTCCTTCAGTGGAGGGATAAATTGGAGGCGTAAAAAGGGCGTATTATTTGGGGTAAAGGGTTAAAGTACATAGGATAATAGAAATAAGGCAGAAAGCTCCTACCTGTGCTTTCTTCTTTCCTTTCATTGTACTTTAATCAGTTAACTGTATCAGGGTTTGCACTACAGTTGCTATCAGACGTTTATCTAAGATATTTGCAACTTTACGTAAAACTGCTCTTAATACAGTTAAAGAGTTTATTTTTCTGAGTCTCTAATCTATAAATCAGAGACATCCATCACTCTCCATGAAACAAATCCTAGCTAATCTTATCAATATCACTTCTTTCTGTGCTTGAATTCTAGAAAAGCAGACAATTTAATTCTGGAAAGCAGACATGTTTTATCAGTATTAAGAACGCAAAATAAATGGGTATGGCACAAGTGTTAAACAAATGACAAAGGAAGGAGTTTAATTTGCTTCGATATTCAGTAAAACCTCTCTATTATGACCACTAACTTTTGTTAAATTTTGGGTGTTTAAGGCAGGTGATTGCTTAAAGCAAGGTGACAGTGAAACAGAAAGCTCCTTTAGGAGCTGTCTGTTTCACTGTCACCTTGCTTTAAGCTGTCACCTGTCCTTTATACAATCAATTATCCTTTGTTTTTAGTGGTCGTAATAGAGAGGTTTTACTGTTTATGCCCAGGGTTCCAGGTAAGAGGGAGTATACAGCAAGACCTCTCTATTACGGCCACTAAATTGTTGAAATTATCAGGTATTTAAGGCAGGTGGCTGCTTAAAGCAAGGTAACAGTAAAACAGAAAGCTCTTTAAGGAGTTTTCTTGTCACTTTATAGTCACTTTGCTTTAAGCTGTCACCTGTATTTTCATACAATCAATTAGCCTTCTTTTTTAGTGGTCGTAATAGAGAGGTTTTACTGTACTGAACAGTTTCAAATACAATGTACAACAAGACTTATTACACGATAAAACACTGGTAATAATTTATTATTTTGATTCTAACACTTCAATTTGACCACAATTTGCACTGAAGCAACGGCACTACATTTCTTGGCGTACGCATTTTAAAAGCCATATGACGTCACATTAAGACGTTACAGCGCATGTGTGTTTTATTGAGAATTCAAACACAGATACGTCTCTTCTTTGTTTTTGATATAGGGGCATGCACGAAGTGTGTTAGAATGAGATTTAATGCAGCAATATGGGTTAACTCAACTTGAGGGGTTACAATCGAGATATTGAGGATTGACTGTATAATTATGCAATGGACAACATTGATTTATTACCAATGTGTTTATTTGAGAAGAATAATGTCTTCTCTCCTGTTTTATGTAACACTGTATAATGTTTTTTATTTATATGGTAAATGCTTGAACCAGTGTAATCAGATACCACAGTTTGGAATCACTAAATGATTGCATTCGTTCCAGATTTTGCCAAAATATCTGGCATATACTGATAACTAGGGTGGATGGAATAAGCCTATCATTTCACTTTTGATAAATGAAAGAATACAGTCATTCTTGCATTAACCCATTACCTCATAAATACGCCTTTTTACGCCTTTAATTTCTTCCTTCACTGCAGGAAATAGTTCCATTTTCCATTTTTTACAGTCATAAATATGAGCTATAAGAAATATTATATATGTCCAAGTATATTGTAGCTTAAAGCAGGCTGAAAGTAAAGCAGAATGTGCCCTAAGGCACATTCTGCTTTTCTTTCAACCTGCTTTAAGTGGTCATTTATTTTCAAAACTAGAATATGGCTATGGGGTAAAAGGTTAATCAACCACTCATTAGAATAGCTATTGGTAGTCTTAAATACAGATGCATGTAGTTGCTAACTACAGGACTAAAATAAAGAGGAAAGATATCCTATAGGAGCTCTCTGCATAATCTATGTTAAGAGATCTCCATGCTATGTAACAAGTGGTCACTTAACCCATTATCCCATAGTCTGTTTCTAGTACTGAAGATATATGACCGCTTAAAGCAGGTTGAAAGTAAAACAGAATGCGCCTTAAGGCGCATTCTGCTTTACTTTCAGCCTGCTTTAAGCTACCATCAGCTACAACATAGAAAATATTTTGTGCAATATATATTCTTGAATGTATAAATTTGAACTTTTTTCTTCAATGGAGAAATAAATTAAAGACGTAAAAAGGCGTATTTATGGGGGAATGGGTTAATACATTAGATTGGCTGTATTTTGATGAAAACTTGTACAGTGCTGGGTCAAATTTGTCTTCACTGGCCATTCAAAAACAACCCCATTAGTCATCTTAAAAGCAGGATAAAGCTTATACAGAATGTTCATAAAGGGGCTTATTGCATTAAATCTATTGTTTTAACTTTCAGCAAGTTCAGGACAACTTTGTAGTCACTGTTGCAAACAGTTTGGATCCAGATGACTCCTGGTCTCTGCACCTAAACTGTTTGACACTGATGATATTTTATGGAGACTAAAATAGTGTATCTTAAATTACATTTTAACACACCTCACACAAGCCCCTATATAAACAAAGAAGGAACGTATCTGTGTTTGAATTCTCAATAAAACACGCACACGCTGTAACATCTTAACGTAACGTATTATGTCTTCGAAAAATGCTTACACCAAGAAATGTAGTGTTAGAAGTGTTAGAATCAAAATAATAAATTCATACCAGTGTTTTATCGTGCAATAAAACATAGGTAGTCATTGAGATGCTGGTAATTAAATCACTTGGCCTTCGGCCTCGTGATTTAATTACTAACCATCTCAACTCCTACCCATGTTTTATTGCACGATAAAACACTGGTATGAATTTATTATTTCTTAAGTAATTTCTGGTTCTAACTGCCACGCCATAATAAGGACAAGAGTACTCTAGCACAATATTATACACACCAAGGGGCATAACTACACCGAAGGTAGTCGAAATTTCTCAAATCACAAGCTTGTCCAAACTATTTAGGCAACAAGCAACATTACAAGTTTCATGAAAATCGGGCAAACACTGTTATTGCCGAAACAAACTGGATGGTTTGCCATGCAGGATAAAAGTAATGCAGAAAGTTCCTACTGGCATTTTCTGCATTACTTCAATTCTGCATTTAGCAACCACCTGTATAAGACACTCCATGATATTGATATTATAATAACTGGTTACTTTTGTAATAAAGATTTAACTCTTTGCACGCTAGCGGCGGATATAGCTGCCATGGTCATAACCTTTGCAAACAGTTTGGATCCAGATGAGACGCCGAATTACGCGGCGTCTCATCAGGATCCAAACTGTTTGCCATTCTGACCCTGTTTTGAAAAGAAGTTTTGAAAATGCTAAATCTAGAACAGTAACAGACGACAATTGTTGCAGACGAAAACAATTACCCAGCATGCAAAGAGTTAACTGTAATTACCGTATTTGTCAACTTGTATTTTTGTTTGTTTTCCAGGTTTCAATGACTGATGTTAGAGGGAGTACTTATGTCTAGTGACGGTGGTCAACTGTTGAGCTGCCCTGTCTTGAATTCAGACCTTTGCCATAATGACAGTATCTTCAAACAACTACCAACACACCCAGATCTGGATATCTACCGTACCACATACAATTCTACAGAACACACACGTACAAATGGCATCGTTATATTGCTGAACTTATAAACTGACCAGATATCATCACTTGAAACTTCACCATAAACCATGGCTTACATCACAGAAATGATGGAGAATGCTACATATCTTCCTAAAGACTTGTATAATTATCCTTATGGTCGAGCAGATTACATGCCCAATGGTTACCCAGATGATGCTGAGCAATATTACCTAGATTACTATGAGAATGCCTCATGTGACAGCAGTCTTTCCTACAATGACAGGATACCTGGCTACAAGTTGTGCATACACATTTTACTGCCCATCATTTGTTCAGTTGGTATAGTAGGTATTCTCCTAACTGTGATTGTGTTAAGTCGAAAGAACATGTCAACGTCAACCAACAGCTATCTCACATCGTTAGCCATTGCAGACCTATGCTTTCTCCTAATACTGGCGTCTAAATGTTTGGAGACTAAGTTATCGCGAGAGCAGAGCTATATGTATGTGATTGTTATGACGTATACCCATGTATTTCTGTCCATGTTGGTACTGGCCTCTGTGTGGCTCACAGTGATGCTGGCCGTGGAGAGATACATTGCTATCTGTCACCCACTGCGGGCAATGTCAATCTGTACCGTTGTTAGAGCCAAGTTGATAATAGTCTCTATATTTGTTATAGCTGCAGCTCTGAGAATGCCACAATTCTTTGTGTACAAAGTAGGCTCCTTCTATGACAGATGCTTAGAAAAAGAAGTAGTTTGGCATGAAGTGACTGCCCTTGGTCAGAATGCAGTATACAGCAAGGTGTACCGTTGGGTAGACTGCTTTCTCTCTGTTATAATACCCTTTACAGCTCTGCTCTTCCTCAATATCTGCCTGATACTGGAGATACGACGTTCTACCAACTATCTCCGCTACCATCTTGCCAGTGACTCCAATGTTCAAACCATCATTACGAGTGAGGAACTTAAGATCACAATGATGTTGATAAGTGTGATTGTGGTGTTTTTTGTATGCCAGGCCCCTTATGTTGTTCTAAATGTCTCCAAGAACCTGGCCCAAGATGGAACAATGTTTACGCACTATCATCTAATGACGTACATCACCATTCTCCTACTGGTTCTACGATCCTCGTTTAACTTTGTATTATACTGTTGGTTCAGTGAGAAGTTCTGGAGCACATTTAAACTCGTGTTCTGTATGCCGGACTGTATCTTGTCCAGGGCACCAAGCTGGTTCCGCTCTCGGGTCATTGGAAACAACAGCGAACATGGACCACATAGTCACAGCAACAACAATCGTAAGATTTCTAATTTCTATACCAAAGAGACATTTTGTTAAGAGAAAAATACTCTCCAAATCTATGTTGAATACAGAATGATGGTAAAATATAGTACACTTGTGTCTTCATAACTTCATTTGGCTTAAATTGACACCACCCACTTTTCTAAGTATTTCATAGATAATAGGGAAAAGATGTTATTCATTTCCATATTTCATTTCATTAACTTTTAGTGATTTGTAGCATTTAATAACATGTTTCTCTCTACAACTTTGAACTGACTTGAAGTTATTGAGGTTCAACTGTATTATAGATTGAGAGGTATTGTGGGGGGGACATATTTGTTGACATTGTAAACAGGGTAGATCAGGGCATTGTTTGCAGTTTTGCAGTGGTAGTTAGACAGATACAGTCAAACTTGTGTCAGCAGCCTGTCAACAGGGATCAATAAACAGTCTTAGATATATAGGATCTGTCACTCGTCGATGTTTAAGACAAGCTGATCTAAACCTCGTCAAGAATAGAAAAGTTATTAAGCTTGCCAGGCGAGCTTAATAACTTTTCTATTCTAGACGAGGCTGAGATCAGCTCGTCTTAAACATCGACGAGTGACAGATTATTTTTCTCATGTAACCAACAATTTTAAGCTATTTTGTAAAAGCAATAGATCAAGGCCTTTTTGGAACTACAGTGACGTCATAACGCCTTTATAAATAGTAACGTTATAATGATTCTTAGTCATGGAATTTATCTCACACATGTCGATGACAAGGGTATTTGTGATCGTTGTTCGCTATTGAAAACAGGGGTAGTTAAGTCTCCTGTACGTAGCAATCACGAGTTCAGCAATAACAAGTCTTTAGAGACATGTATATTCAAAGAGCAGCTGCTTAACACAGGTAAGACTGAATGATTGATTCTGACAAATGACAATGTACAGTAAACCCTCACTTTAGCAGCTACTCAAAGAGTAGATGGTATTGGCAAGGTAGGTAGCTCCTACACAGTAAAACGTCTCTATTACGACCACCAAAAGTAGGCTAATTGCATGTTTATACAAAAGGCAGGTGACAGCTTAAAGTAAGGTGACACAGTAAATCAGAATGCTCCTAAAGGGGCTTTCTTTTTTACCATCAGTCACCTTCAGCGTCACCCATTAACCCATAAATACAACTTTTTACGCCTATTATTTATTCCTCCACTGAAGAAAACAGTTTCCATTTATACAGTCATGAATATGTATCATAAGAAATATATACTATATCCTAGCAGATAATAACTTAATAAAGCAGGCTGAAAGTAAAGCAGAATGTGCCTTAAGGCACATTCTACTTTACTTTCAACCTGCTTTAAGTGATCATCTTTGTTTCAAACTAGAAACAGGCTATAGGGTTATGGGTTAAACACCTAAAACTTAACACAATTTATAGTGGTTGTAATAGAGCAGTTATATTTTACTGTACTTGTTTAATACACAGTAAGGTTCCAGATGCCACCTGTCTCACAGATCTTCAAAGTGGTATTATTTTCAGTGGTAATTCAAGAGAGTGGCTACTAGAGAGAGGTTTCACTGTTTACTCTGATCTACACTGTTTACAGTCGCCAAGTCAAGTCAGTTTTCTTGACAACAATTTGCACACTAGTGACAAAACCATCATTACATAAAATTTGCAAACAGTTTGGATTTAAATGAAAAGCCAAATAACTTGGCATCATAATCTTACCTTGTTCTGAAAAGAAATGTCAGAAAGTTGTATTTTTCAAAACAGCAGCAGGCAACAAATGCTGCAGACAACAATACATTTTGGTATTTAACAAACTCTTTGCACGCTGGGTATTTTTAATGTTTTGGTCTGCAACAATTACTGTCTGCTGATGTTCTTAAAATAGAATTTTCTAATTTTCTTTTCAACACATGGCCAGAGTGTCAAACAGTTTGGAGTCAGATGAGACGCCGCGTTTGCAAAGGTAAACTTCACTGTGGCAAATTTATCCGCAACTAGCATGCATAGATTTGGATATATCCACCACAGTGATTGTCTTTGCAAATGCGGCGTCTCCTCAGGATTCAATCTGTTTGACACTCTGACCATGTTTTGAAAAGAAATTTAGAAAATTCTATTTTTGAACATCAGCAGACGACAATTGTTGCAAACTGAATAGTTACCCAGCATGCAAAGAGTTAAAGTGTTAAACATCAATTTCCATGAGTATAAGCTATTAGTGCTATTTTCTTTGTATCCAAGTGCTATTTTTAGGGGGGGGGGAGGGGGAAACAATTTTATAGGTAATTAAACCCTACCCCGCCCCAGCAACAAAAGCACTTTAAAACTTCTGTCTCATTATTCTTAAGTTAATCAGTTATTAACTGCTGAATATTCATCTATAAATCTCTGCCCACTATGAATAATTACTATCTGAACTATCACAATATTGGTAGCTAATAAAACCAGTAGCTGTCTGAACTGGGTCTACAGTCCACTGTTTCCAACAAGCATCAATATTATAAAGCTAAAAGCAGAACAGTTACCAAGATGTCAAACCTTTCCTCCATTAACCCAGCTGTATGACGCTTTCACCTATCAGCAAATTTTCCTTTAATTTACCCCTTTCACCCATAGAAGCACCTTTTAGCGCATTTAATTTATTCCTCCACTGAAGAAAATAGTTCAAATTGATAGTCATAACACGTACCATAAGAAATATTTTCTTTATCTTAGCATATGGTAGCTTAAAGCAGGCTGAAAGTAAAGCAGAATGTGCCTTAAGGCACATTCTGCTTTACTTGCAACCTGCTTTATGTGGAACTATTTTCTTCAGTGGAGGAATCAACAAAAGGAGTAAAAAGGTGTATTTAGAGAGTGATGGTTCTTTAATCTTTTATTTACTAGAAACCAGAATAACTATGTATATTATGCAAATTACTGTTTATTTGTTTGGTCTTTATTTATTTTTTTAAATATTGGTTGTGCTTATCTGATTTTACTGCAGTACTCTCCCATTATTTTATGCAAATTGAGTTCAAATTTATGTTAGCATGATCATTTATGCATGTAGTTCTGTTTAACCTGGATCATAAGAAGGGTAATTTCTGAAGGCTTCAAGTTCTGCATAGTTGACAACAACGGTAAATTCTGATAATAAAAGAGCTTGTTGCTGCCACCAAAGTTGAAAGGCAAAGGTCCGCATCGAAACGCCACCCTGCCAGATCAATAAAATCCTATGGTGTCACTACTCATTAGAATCGTCTCTTCGAGACGATTCTAATGAGTAGTGACACCATAGGATTTGGTGCTGAAATAAGAGGGAAAATGCTTGATTTGTTCGGTTTACTCCCTCTTATCTGGAGCCCTGTGTATAGTTTGCTTTAGCTTGCTGTTTACCTAAGTTTTGTTTTGTAACTAGTCAAACTTGTGTTAAGCAACCAAACGAAGAAGCAGTCTTAAAAGACAAAGTGTCTGTTTAAAACATGCCAACAGTAACATCCCTGTTAGTCTCGATAAGCTGACAGCTACATATACTATAGACTTCAAATGTATACTGTCTTCAGCGATTGCTTTAAAACAAATAGGATTGGATTTAACCCATTACCCCATAGCTTGTTTCTAGTTTTGAATATAGGTGATCACTTAAAGCAGGTTGAATGTAAAGCAGAATGCTTTAAGCTATCATCTGCTAGAATATAGGAACTATTGGTTATAAATTAACCACAATCATGACTGTATTAAGAGGAACTATTTTCTTCAGTGGTGGAATAAATTAGAGGCCTAAAAAGGGGTATGGGTCAACTGTGTGCCAAAACTTGCCAAACTTTTTTGTTCACTTTTCTATTCAAACTTTTGTTAAGTATTTTCTTATTTAATGTATATATCTCTGAGAAATTTCCTGTCTATTCAATTGAACAGGTAGATGGGTTTTATCATTAACCATTTCTTTTATCACCTTTATCATGGATATATAATTATACGGTTTTGACTGTACATGCTAAAAGGAAATATGTTCTGTTTATATTTGGCAATATTATCACAGTGTCTAACCTGATGTCTCAGATCCAAACTGTTTTGTTTGACATTAAAACCTCTCTATTACGACCACTAAAACGAAGGCTAATTGATTGTATAAAAGACAGGTGGCAGCTTAACCCATTACCCCATAGCCTGTTTTTAGTATTGAAGACAGGTGACCACTTAAAGCAGACCTTAAGGCACATTTTGCTTTACTTTCAGCCTGCTTTAAGCTACTATCGGATAGGATATAGAAAATAGTTTTATGGTAACTATTCATGACTTTATAAAAAGGAACTATTTTCTTCAGTGGATGAATATTTTAGGTGTAAAAAGGTGTATTTTTGGAGGAATGGGTTAAAGCTGCAAATGAAGATGACAGTAAAACAGAAAGCTCCTTTAGGAGCTTTCTGTTTAACTGTCATCTTGCTTTAAGCAGTCACCTGTCATAAACACCTAATAATTTAAACAATTTAGTGGTTGTAATGTAGAGGTTTTTACTGTAGTTATCAAATTTCTCCAAAGCATGATAAAGCTTACGGTAGTTTATGACACTTTTCTCCCCTTGAATTTTGTTTGTTCTATCAATGTTCAATTTGTATTTTCATGATAAACATCATTTTACATAGTTAATTTAAACCTTTAAATTGTATAAGTATATCATTTTTAAATTTCTTTTATATCATGCATTTAGAATACCTGTATGCTGTCTTAAAGAAAGTCGCTTAGTACAAGTTTGACTGTACTATAATAAGGATTTAACTATTCACATGTATAGATGAAATATTTGTATATATTTATTAAACTTCAGTATTAGATTACTAGTGATACCAAAGTATCAAGGCATTTTAAACAGCATTATTTTACCTCATTGTAAAATATCCATAGTACTTTCATTCATCATTGTAGATGATTTATTGTAATGACCTTGACCTTTAACAATGAAACCAGCATCAACAACATTGTCTTCAAAAAGTATATACAAACATAAAATTCATCATTATGTAAATATGCTATTTCTGTCATCATGTAGTTAGGACGATTATTAAAGCACATCTAATATTTGAGAGCACCGCATGCGGGTGCCAAGGCTTGTCTGTTTTGGTATCCTAATAGACAGGCCAAATGTCAAGTTTGTATCACATGCAGTTGCAGAGTTATGGCCAATGTTAATTTAACCTATTTGACCTCTGAATTACCCCTAAATGACCTTGACCTTTGTCTCCCATGACCAAAGCTGTACTGAGCTTTTTGCGTTGAGTAAACATGCCAAATATGAAGTATTTTACCATACTACTGAAAACTTTAACTCTACAATATAATGATAGTTTCTATGTAAAGTTTAGAGTGAAAACAATTTTTACCACTAAAGAGACTATCAACATTTGGCCTAAAACTTGTACTTTTTATGAATGAATGGACAGGGGATAATACCGTACCCACCCCTTTCCCCAGCTAATCATCATAGAGACATAATATATACAATTAAAGCTGTTTTAAAATAATGAAATGTTGTAACTAGGCCACACAGGCATTAGTAAATCGCTAGTGCTGACTTATTGCTTCATAGGACTATTTACATATTTACGGTTATCTATCATTTCGCTATAAATAAATTTGCTTTTTGTGTATCAAAACAAAAATTCAGCAGTAAGTTACAGTGGAGAATACGTTATTCTTTCCCGTTTAAATGCAAACAAAAAACAAACACATAGCACTAAAAGGTAGAATATGTCATGTTTTAGATATTTCTTACAATTCAATTTGATCTGAGTGGCAAACAGTTTGGAGCCTGATCAGACGCCAGGTTACCTGGCGTCTGATCTGGCTCCAAACTGTTTGCAATGGAAATAAACGTTTTACCGTAAACGCGTTTTTGGGAAAATATAACACATTCTCCACTGTACAAGTAATCTCAAATTCCCTTAATATTCATATATCAAGTAAAGGGCTAACGATACAAAATCATATCAGCATCCAAACTCAAGTAATTGAAAATCATATTGGTAACTAAAACATTTTTGTGCAACATATTATTATATGACCCTGCTTAACATTTAGTCTAACGAATATGAGCTATGAATTGAATTCAGAAAAGAAAATATTTAATGCCCCTCTCCTATGATTGTAATTATATGTTTTCTGATTAGATCTATTTCATTTAAACATATTATTGACAATGTTTATGATTGACTTTCCGGGCTCCAGACAAGAGGAGTATTTCAAAAATTAAACTCTTTATTTCTGCATTAAACCCTATGGTGTCACTACTCATTAGAATCCTCTCTTGGAGACGATTCTAATAAGTAGTAACACTATAGGATTTGGTGCTGGTTTGATGGAGAAAAAACTGGATTTGTTTGGAGCCCTGGACTTTGGTAGACGTGTTTTTCAGTTTGGTTGACACATACTGATCCCCACTATTCACATTAATTCTGCTGCTTATAATTGTTGTAAAGTTCATGCCAAACCTGTGGACCATTGGAAGAAAGAGGCGTCAGTTGTTTTTAACCTTTGACTCTTTACATGCTGGGTTATTTTTTTTCGTCTGCAACAATTTGTCCTCTGCTATCCTTCTAAAAATATAATTTTCTAAATTTCTTTTCAAATCATGGTCAGAATGTCAAACAGTTTGGATCCTGATGAGACGCCGCGTTATGCGGCGTCTCATCTGGATCCAAATTGTTTGCGAAGGCAATCACTGTGGTGGATATATCCACCGCTAGCATGCGAAGATTTAACACTGTAGACTCTGATTTGAAGGCTTCCAAGGAACCCTCTTATCTTGGTCTTGACTTATTTTAACACATTACCCCATAGTATGCTTCTAGTTTTGAAGACAGGTAAGCCCTTAAAGCAGGTTTAAAGTAAAGCAGAAGGTGCATTCTATTTTACTTTCAGCCTGCTTTATTTTTGCTACCATCTGCTAGTATATAGAAAGTACAGAGTATAGGCTATAGAATGATAATTTAAAGACTGTATTCAATTTGAACTATTTTCTTCAGTGGAAATTAAATTTGTTAAAAGGCTTATTTATGGGGTAAAGGGTCAACCTTTTCATAAACCTGTACTATTTATACATTGTATTACATTTGGGTTAACCCGTTACCCCATAGCCTATTTCTAGTATTGAAGACATGTATCCTCTTAAAGCAGGTTGAAAGAAAAGCAGAATCTGCCTTACAGCACATTCTGCTTTACTTTCAGCCTGCTTTAAGCTACCTTCTACTAGAATATAGAATATTTCTTATTATACAGTCATAATCATGAGTGTATAATCAGAACTATTTTCTTCAGTGGAGGAATAAATTGTAGGCGTTAAAAAGCATATTTATAGGGTAATGGGTTAATTATAGTTTTTCTTTAGTAGGAAAAGAATGACTTTCACACCATAACACCTGTAGTTCAAGAATAACAAATCAAATTTTGCAGACCAAAGTTGAACTTGGCATTCAGCAAACAGACAAAAAAGCATTAAGGCGATTTCAACCCTTACCCCATATAGCCTGTTTCTACTCTTGAAGACTGGTGATCACTTAAAGCAGGTTGAAAGTAAAGCAGAATGAGCCTTAAGGCACATTCTGCTTTACTTTCAGCCTGCTTTGGGCTTAGAAATAGAAAATAATTCTTACTTGTACATATTCTTGAATGTTTAAATTGGAACTATTTTCTTCAGTGGAGGAATAAATTATAGGCATTAAAAGGTGTATTTATGGGGTAATGGGTTAAATGGATTTATCAGCTTTCTAACAACTATCTGTTTATGGACTCTGTAGGCATTTGTCCCTCAAATATTCAAAGTATGGCAAGCAGTGCAGGCCCTGAATACAGGGCACCATCAGGGTCATCTGATCTGGGTCTACATTGTTCCAGCACTCTATGGCTTAACCCATTACACCATAAATACACCTTTTTACGCCTTTGATTAATTCCTCCACTGAAGAAAGTAGTTCCAATTTATACATTCATGGATATGTATCATAAAAAAATATTCTTTACATTCTAGCAGATGGTAGCTTAAAGCTGCTTAACTCTTTCCTCCCTGAAACTTTAAATGGACAATTCCTGTTTCTATTTTTGTCTAGTCCATTTCTGACTTTTAAGGGTTGTTTTTGTCAATGTTTGGCATTATGACAAACAGTGAAGACCCTGATCAGAGGGCTCCTAGGAGCCCTCTGATCTGGGTCTTCACTGTTTGCATAGGACAAGTGTACTATTCACATGTACATTGTTTGCAAAGGACGCCAATATGCAGGACTAGGGTTCAAGGGTTAAAGTAAAGCAGAATGTGCCCTAAGGCACATTCTGCTTTACTTTCAACCTGTTTTAAGTGCTCACCTGTCTTCAAAACTAGGCTATGGGGTAATGGGTTAAAAGAGACAGGTAGGTCAGCTTAATACAATGTAATGGTTTTGGCACATTTAGTGATCTGTATTAAGCTGCCACCTGTCGAAAGATAAGTCATGCATCTTCTTCCAAATGGTTGCTTTACAAGTACAGTCGAACTTCAATACCTCGAGCTCGGTTATGTCGAACATACCCGTAGTCCAAAGTTAACACGTGGTTTAGCCACGTTTTAACTTTGAACTACGGGTATGTTTGACTTAACCGAACATGAAATAATGTAATTTATGTGTCGAAATATCAGTTATTTCGAGTTAAGCGAGTTCGAGATATCGAAGTTCGACTGTACTTGGCTATATGATAATGAGATTGTTTTTTATGTTGATTGTATATTTCTTGTGTATTTACTAAATGTATGTGCTTCGTAGTTACTGTGTTGCCAACAATAAGATGAATAAAGTGGTATTGTATCAGTGTGTGGCTTTGTTATTTATTTTGGTTGAGTTGCTTCCCCCCCATATAGTTGGAATGGCAGTGTACTACTAATTTGTTTAACCCCTTCACTGCCGTAATATCGTCTCAGGCTCCGAGGTAACAAAGCTTTTAAGTTGAGTCTAAGTGTGTTCCCAAGCATTTGATTGGTCAGATTTGAGCCTAGGCTCAAATCTGACCAATCAAATGCTAGGGAACGAGTTTAAACTCAAGTCAAAAGCTTTATTACCTTGGAGCCAGGGCTTCCGGTAGAGTGAGTAAAGTAAGATTTCCAGCAGTGTAATCCTTATTAGTGTTTTCTTCTGACTCGTCCAAGTTATTTTTAGATCGTAACATTCTAAAACTTTAAAAGAGATGAGTTTTTCTCTACAGCCAGTTAGAGATACGGATAGCTGTAATTTTTGTGCATAATGTACAGTAGAGGATACATTATTCTTTCCCGTTTAAATACAAACGCAATGCACTAAACTGTGGAAGTTCACTTTAAGAAATTTTAACTATATTTGAATCTGATTAGCAAAAAGGTTACCCGGCGTCTGATCTGGCTCCAACCTGTTTGCAATGGAAATAATAGTTTTAGTATATAGATGCGTTTATTGGGAAAGAATAAAATATCAGTAAAGTAAGCGCAGCGGTATCGGTCGTGCTGCACGAGGATCATACTTATCTCAAGTAGGAAAGTGTACGATTATAAATTCAGTGTTACCTTGCTTACCTATTTACCATTATTAACTATTCTGTTCTAAAAGTAACTCGGACAAGTCAGAAAAATCGGACAATACCCTACGGTGTGTCAACAAGGGCTCCAGATAACAGGAGTATTACAAAAACTAAAATCTTTATTTCTGCATCAAGCCCTATATATAATGGTGTTACTTTTTATTATTGTCTCTTCCAGACGATTCTAATGAGTAGTAACACTGTAGGATTTGGTGCTGAAATGAGTGAGTAAATGTTGGAATTTATTCAGTTTACAGCAATCCCTCGATCTTATCTGGAGCCTAGGGGCCTGTTTCATAAAGCTTCATACAACAAATTTTGTCATAAGCCAGATTATAAAAGTCTCAATTATTATTTTTTTCTCCATCTAATCCTGTCTTGTGACATTTCTTTGGAATCGTCTTGAAAAGACGATTCCAAAGAGATGTCACAAGACAGGATTAGATAGAGAAATAAGAAATTAAATGTATTTTAAAGTTTAGACTTGTGACCGTTTTTGTCGTACGAAGTTTTATGAAACGGGCCCCTGTTTGACTGTCTCAAACGAGACAAATCTTATAAATACTCACATCATAATGTTTGGGTGAAGTATACAGATGTAAGTATTTACATTACTCGCTTTATCTGTAACTCTGTTACCTGCTTATAAATTTCCATCTGCTTTTATTTCTCAAATTAAGATTTAAATACATTTTGTCTGAAAGAAATTCCATTAAGTGTGTACATTGTATAAGAGATGTGATCATGATGAGATATTGCCTTACTGATCTGTATAAACATGGTTTGCAAATACCAGTGATGAAAGAAATTGATGGCCGTCTATGGCCATCGATTGCGAGTTGGCTACCGGTCTGAAATACAGTGGAGAAAACGTAATTCTTTCATTCAAACGCAAACGCATTGCAATGAAATATAGAAAATGACAACATTTTGACAATTCAGACTACAAGTTTTAATATGAATGGCAAACAGTTTGGAGCCTGATCAGACGCCGGGTTACCCGGCGTCTGATCTAGCTCCAAACTGTTTGCAATGAAAATAATAGTTTAAACGTTACCCGGGTTATTTGGAAAGAAAACGTTTTCTCTACTGTACTCAGCACGCTTCACACGGGGCACAAACTGCTAACCTAAACAGCAAACAATGGTAATTGAACACGCTACTGAGTAACGCCACTCGGTAGTGAAGGTATTAACATCAACCCTGTCTACAGTTAATATATACAGTAAACTCCACTTTTAACAATTTAATATTCAGGGGACCTTGGTATAAATATTGTTACGTCCAAATATCATTACAAGCAATCTGGTGTATCTTCACGACAGTATCCAAATTATGTGCTATCCGAAACAATGGCTACTATATAAAGTTTGACGTATTTTAAGACTGACGAAATAAAGACGTTTCTGACCTGTTATAAACTTAATGATTATTATCTCTTTCTTTGTTTCATCTGGCAAAAGTAAACTTATTATGCACGTATGACACTATTAACAAATGATTTGCATAGCGTCTTTCTTATTGTTCATACATACTTGATCACGAGAGTAAACTGGAAATGAACAATCCAGGTTAAATCCAGGTACGAAATATCAAATTGTCAGACAATCCATACTTAAACAAATCTATCTAAGTCTTTATTGACCTGTTGAATGATCTGGTATTTGGCTTATAAATCCAACACTTTGTGTTTCCGACCGTGCACAGACAAATTACTGGTCTGTTACATATCAGAACAAAGTATCCCGTGGGCGAGTAATTGAAAACAATTCAATTCATTCAAATTTCAATAATTAACAACAATAACAAACGTGTAGTGATGGATTTTATTCACTTAAAATTAAATATAAATTCATATTTCGTTATCTCAAAGTGATTTGATGGGACAATTACACTCTCATGTAACGGTAAGACTACGCTCATAATTCGAACGAGTACATGGCGCAGTGCACACACACTATTGTTTGATTGAAACTTAAAAGCGATAGTTTTCACACCTTTCCCGGGATTGTCTTCGCACCTCTACACAGGTGAAAATATCATTACATGGGATCAAACTGGAGGCAGGGGACCGAAAAGTAGCATCGTTACATCCAGATAATCTTTACAAGAGATATTGTTACAAATGGAGTTAACTACATTGAATTACAGTAAAACCTCGCTATTACGACCACTAAAACGAAGGCTAATTGATTATATAATAGAGAGGTGGTAGCTTAAAGCAAGGTGACAGTGACACAGAAAGCTCCTAAAGGAGCTTTCTGTGTCACTGTCACCTTGCTTTAAGCGGTCACCTATCGTAAACACCCTAATAATTAACAAAAGTTAGTGGTCGTAATAGAGAGGTTTTACTGTATATACATGGGCTGGCAAGGACCGAAGGATCTGTATCTTTACAAGCGATATATGGTTACTAGCGATATTGTTACAAGTTGATTTTACTGTAGTAACACCCGGCTATAACAATCAATCAAAATATAGTTGTTGTTTTTTGTTTTTGTATGTGTTTAATCCATTACCTAATAGCCTTTTCTATTTACAATCGATACTACAAACCTCTTTAACTCTTTCCTCCCTGAAACTTAAAATGGACAATCCCAGTTTCCATTTGAGTATAGTCCATTTCTGACTTTTAAGGAATGTTTTTGTCAATGTTTTTCATTATGACAAACAGTGAAGACCCAGATCAGAGGGCTCTGTAAGGAGCCCTCTGATCTGGGTATTCACTGTTTGCATAGGATAAATTAACTTTTTACATGTATACTGTTTGAAAAGGACGCCTATATGCGGGACTAGGGTTTAAAGGGTTAATATGACCTTACCAGTTTTTCATAAGTTTAATTTCTATAACTTGATCTCGCTTAAGTCGACATACCCGTATATCAAAGTTAAATTGTGGCTTAGCCAGGTTTTAACTTTGAAATATGGGTATGTTTGAACTAAAGCCAGTTCGAATTATTGAGTTTCATCTGTAGTTGTGAAGACAGGTGACAACTTAAGGAGCAATATGCTTTTCTTTCAGCCCGCTTTAAGTTTACTATCTGTGAGAATATAGAAAATATTTCTTTTGATTCTTATTATAATGACAGTATAAATTGGATCTATTTTCTTCAGTAGAGGAATAAATTAAAGGCGTAAAAAGGCATATTAATGGGCGAATGGGTTAACCCTCAACCCCCTCCCAATGGCCTATGATCAGTATTTGAGATAAATGGTTACTTAATTTTTAGCAGGCTATACCTAAAGAAGCTTCTTCTTCTAGACATGGTAAAAGCTATATATCTATAGTTAAAGCATGAAAACGGCATATCTATAGCAATAGCATGAAAATGCATATATATATAGGGGGTAGATAAATGGGTCAAAATGGGCTTCTATGGGGGAAATTGGCTGCAGAAGTTGTCAAATACAGTGAAATCTCTCAATAACAACCCCTAATAGGTGTTTGAGGTAGGTGACTGCTTAACCCATTTCCCCATGGCCTGTTTCTAGTATTGAAGACAAGTGACCACTTAAAGTAGGTTGAAAGTAAAGCAGAATGTGCCTTAAGGCACATTCTGCTTTACTTTCAGCCTGCTTTAAGCTATTTTCTGTTAGGATACAGAAAATATTTCTTTTGCTACATATTCATGATTGTATAAAAGGGAACTATTTTCTTCAGTGGGGGAATAAATTATAGGCGTAAAAAGGTGTATTGATGGGGAAATGGGTTAAAGGAGCTTTCTGTTTTACTGTCCCCTTGCTTTAAGCTGTCACCTGCATTTTACACAATCAATTAACCTTCTTTTAGTGGTCGTAATAGAGAGGCTTTAGTGTTAACTCTACCACTTGTGAAAATGGTTAGTCGATACTGCCCTTGAGAGCTCCATGGCAATATTCACTAGTAGGACAGCTCAGATCAGAGAGCTTTCAGAGAGCTCGTCCAGGATGTCTATGATCACGGTCTACAGTCTTTTTGAACCATGTGCAGTGTTCCAGATAAGGGGAGTATTTCAAAAACTAAAAAATTTATTTCTGCATTAAAACCCTATGGTGTTACTACTCATTAGAATCGTCTCTTCGAGACGATTCTAATGAGTAGTAACACCATAGGCTTTGGTGCTATAATGAATGAGAAAATGTTGGATTTGTTCAGCTTACTCCCTCTTATTTGGAGCCCTGCATGTATATACTTTGCTGACCTCAGTAAGGGTTAAAGAAGGATGAATTAAAGTAAATCAGAAAGCTCTCAAAACCTGTTTTTAACCCATTTCCCCATAAATATCCCTTTTTATGCTTTAATTTATTCCTCCACTGAAGAATATAATTTCACTTTGTACCATCATAAAAATGTACCATAAGATAATAATTTCTATATCCTCGCATATGGTAGCTTAAAGTAGGCACATTCTGCTTTACTTTCAACCCTGCTTTAAGTGGTAATCTATCTTAAACTAGAAACAGACTATGAGTTAATGGGCTAATACCATAAATGATTAATCTCTCAAGTGGTGGTAATAGTCCGTTTTCAAAGTACCCACTAAACCCTCTATTAATAAATGAAACAACACGACTCCTTAAATAAACATCAATATTAAGATTAGAATGGTAATTTAGTATCTTTAAAAATGTAAACACCTCAGTGGAAAGATAAATTTTCATTTTTGTTTAGTTCATACAGCGTTCCCGCTCTACAACAATACCCAAATGGGAGACAACAATTATGTGCATTGTTCAGAGGGAGTCGGAGGGAAACTGAAAACAGCTTGAATCCAGATCAGACGCAGCGTAACGCGGCGTCTGATCTAGATTCAAGCGGTTTGTCACTCGTCAATTAAGTTTTTTCTGTCAAAATGTCCATTATGTAACTTTGAGAAAAACAGCAGACGACACTTTTGCAGCAGGGAGGGAGCACGTATTGAAATTCCTATCAGCAAAAAGTGTAAACTCTGATCAGCCACTGCATTATGCAACGTCTGTTCAGAGTCTACACTATTTGCCTAAGTCCCTTGTATGTGATGCTATGCACAAATGGGTTAAAACTCTGTTAGACCTCCCTAATCTAGAAACCGCTTGTCTGTAAGAATTGTCATCTGCTACTGTTCTTCAATAACTGTTTTTTTCTCTAAACTTTCTTTTAAAAGATATACAGTGGTAAATACACAATTCCTACCCACTTTACGCGTTTCTTAAGCGTTTCTTACGCGTTTATTATCCGTTTCGTTAAACGCATTTCCTATCAGTTTCTTTACGGGCTTCTTTACGCGTTCAAAAGAGCCCGGATGAAAGGATCATCACTTAGCTGACAGAACCCTTAGCCGAGACTGCATTGGTATAATCGTTTATCAATGCGTTAAAATCGTTAGGCGTTAACCGTTTACTATGCTTTTCTTACCCATAGATTAACACGTAAATGGGTAGGAATAGCGTATTAACCACTGTAGGATAAAAGTGTCAAATGGTTTGAGTCCTGATATAATGTTGAGTTGCTCAGTGTCTCAACTGGATCTAAACTATTTCTATGGAGGAAGACAATGCATAAACCTTGATCCAGGGGAGTATTTCAAAAACTAAATTCTTTATTTTCGGTTATAACCCTATGGTGTTACAACTCATTAGAATCGTCTCGAAGAGACGATTCTAATGAGTAGTAACACCATAGAGTTTGGTGCTTAAATGATTGAGAAAATGCTGAAGTTGTTCAGTTAACTCTCTTTTTTCTGGAGCCCTGTTGATCATCCTCATTTAACCCAATACTCCATAGATACGTATTACATATTTTTGCGCCTTTAATTTATTATTCCACTAAAGAAAATAGTTCCAATACATTCATACAGTCATGAATTTAGAGCATAAGAGCAGATGGCAACTTAAAGCAGGTTGAAAGTAGGGCAGAATGTGCCTTAACCCTTTACTTCATAGCCTGTTCCTCAGTTTTAAAGACAGAATCTTATGATCACTTAAAATAGGTTGAAAGTAAAGCAGAATGCGCCTTAAGGCACATTCTGCTTTACTCTCATCCTGCTTTAAAAAGGCAAAAGGCAAGCTTTATTTAACGTCACATGCAAACACAATGCAATGAAATGTACGATTTATTTAATCTCAGGGGCACCCAAGTCAGACGTGGATCAGATGCTGACAAATACTGTTTACAATGTATGATAATTATTTTAGCACAAACAATTTTAGTTTACTGGGAAAGACTAATGTCTTCCCCCCTGTATGTGACAATGTAATAGCAATGACCATAACTCCTTATTGTCTGGAGCTGGCTATTTAAACGACGTCCAGACAGTTTGTCAATAACACTGACACCATGTGATGAGTTCAGTAAAGACATCAATGGCCGTCGATGGCCATCGATTGCGACTTGGGTACCGGTCTGAAATACAGTGGAGAAAACGTAATTCTTTATTCAAACGCAAACGCATAGCAATCAAATATAGAAAATGGCAACCTTTTGACAATTCTGACTACCAGTTTTAATTTGAGTGGCAAACAGTTTGGAGCCTGATCAGACGCTGGGTCAAAGATCAAGGTAAAGGTCACAGTACCCTGAAAGAAGTATGCGACACTCTGCCATCCCAAGATGTACTCACACTCCAAATTTTCTATATCCCTACATAATTAGGCACAGAAGATATAATTATGCTCTGGACAAGCTTTTTTCCAGTCGAAGACAAATATTTTCTCTTTTAACCTCAAAACGTTTTAAAACCAATCAGTAATGATCAGAAATCTTGGTCATTGACCGCTTGCTTGAACTGTAGCTCTCTTATTGGCCAATAGGCTGAAATGACCTAGAGGTCCGAGGCTGAGAGACCACCAAAACATTTTCCATAGACCTCTATTATAACGTTCAAGGCTGTGCTGACCAAATTTGAACAGAAACTTTAAGCACGGAATTATACACTGGGCCATCTTGTGTTTAATTCCTATATTAAGTTTATATAATGAATACTGTTCACTCCAAAAAATAAACTTTAACTTTCGACAGAATATCTTTTTTAAAGATATTTCTTGTTTACCCTGTGTTGATACTACTCAGTAGTCACAACATAGAATTAGGTGGAGAACATGTTGGAACTGTTCAGTTTACTACTGCTTATCTGGAACTGTGGCACAATTCAACAGTTCTGTAACTGTTGAAACATTTCATATCTATAATAGAATCAAATACAAGTATGGGTGAAGCCAAACTTTCTGAGAGTCTTGTCAGATCTCTGCAAGATAAATTAATTCTTTGCATGCTAGCGGTGAAACCATGATAACCTTGACAAGCAGTTTGGATCCTGATGAGACGTCGCATAATGCGACGTCTCATCAGGATTCAAACTGTTTGACACTCTGACCTTATTTTGAAAAGAAACTTTGAAAACTCAACTTTTAGATCAATAGCAGATGACAAAATTGTATGTTACAGACAAACAAATTACCCAGCATGCAAAGAGTTAACACACTTTTATCATGATATAAAATCATACAATTTCTGTTGTCAGTTGCAAGCAAAAAAGTAAAAGTACTTTAACCATTTACCCCCACAGCCTGTTTTTCGTTTTGAAAATAGGTGACTCCTTAAAGAAGGTTGAAAGTAAAGCAGAATGTGCCTTTACTTTCATCATGCTTTAAGCTACCACCTGCTAGAATTAAGAAATATTCCTTATGATACAATTTCATGACTGTATAAATTGGAACTATTTTCTTCAGGGGAGGAATAAACTGAATGCGCTTAAAGGCGCTTTTTTGGGGGGAAAGGGTTAAACAATTATAACCTAGCAACAGTAGCTTGAAGCTGCAGCTTATCTCAAATTCCAAGGATGTTTCAACTCCTACTAACTGTGTATATTGACAGTGTAGACCCAGATTAGACATATAGGACCTTCGGGACCTTCAAGAGCTGTCTCAGAGCTCCAGATAAGGGGAGTATCTCAAAAACTAATTTCTTTATTTCTGCATTAAACCCTAGGTACAAGCTATGTTGCCATGTAACAAATAGCTCAGCTCTGGCCCTTGTGTTTGACAAGAAGATTTTTTAAGTTTTCATTGAAACAATCTATTTCTAGCTCCTATGACCTAGATATGCAACGGACCGGAAATGTTTGAACAACTTTGAAAGAGGACCATATAAGGTTCATTCAGGCCAAGTTTGGTAACAAGAGGGCCTGAAGGCCCTGATATCGCTCACCTGTTGTACTGAAGCTTGATAGCTTTATCTTACTGTTTCATCAGTTTTAATTTTTAATCCATTCAAATTTGTAGTATAGCATGTAAACAATTTTGGAATACAACCTCATAATTCTAGTATGGTATGATAGAGTACATCAAGGGCAGATAACTAGAGCCTAAACAATATTACAATGAAGCCTTTTCTAGCATTTCAAAGTATATCAAGGGCAGATAACTATTGCTACAATGATTAGATTTCAACAATAATTGCACTCCTTTGAGAACTTATAGGTATATACTTTGTGTGCAAGTAAAATCAAAATCCATTCAAAACTGTAGTTGCAAAAGTGTAAACGCTGTTCGATATGGCATTTTCAGCAATTCAAGGGCAGACAACTCTTGACCTATATGTCCGATTTCAACCATAATCACGCTTATTTGAACTCTTATGTTCATATACAATCTGAGCAAGTTTGAAAAAGACCGAATAAAAAGTGTGGCCTCTAGAGTGTAAACACCCTTAAATATGACAATTTCAGCATTTCAAAGGTAGATAACTCTCAACCTATTTGTCTGATTTCAACCAAAATCGAACTCATCTGAACTCTTATAGTTATATACAATCTGAGCATGTTTGAGATAGATTGGATAAAAATTGTGGCCTCTAGAGTATAAACACCCTTAAATATGACATTTTCAGCAATTCAAAGGTAGATTACTCTTGACCTATCAATCAGATTTCAACCATAATCGAACTCATTCGAACTCTTATGGTAATATACAACTTGAGCAAGTTTGAGAAAGATTGGATAAATATTATGGCCTCTAGAGTGTAAACACTAAAATTGTTGACGACGAACGACGCACGCCGGACATTCAAGTATTGCAAAAGCTCACCCTGAGCTAGCTCAGGTGAGCTAAAAATCCATCCAGTGATTTCAGAGGAGATGTCGTTTAAAGAAATTGTTGACTACGAATGACGGACGAAGGACGAGGGACCACAGACACAGTACAGTCAAAATAGCTCACCGTGGCACTATGTGCCAGGTAAGCTAACAAGAGCCCAATGGGCTCTAAGATGCTCACCAGAGTACAAAGCTCCCAGATTTAACTAGACTTAACACTAAAGGTGACTAATACCCCCACTATGGCCTTTTCACAAGAAGCAAATGTGTCAGGATAATGTTGATGTGTGTTCTCAATATGAACTAGAGGGTTGAGAAGCCTTTTCTAGCTTTGACCTAATGACCTACTTTTTGACCTGACATAACTCATATTCATACATTGCTTCGATTTTGTCCAGGTGATTATTTTGAGCAAGTTTCATGCATTTGGGGCTAAAAATATGGCCTGTAATGTGTTCTGATGCCCTTTTTATGATTTGACCTACTGACCTACATTTTAATCAGACATAACCCATATTTAATATTTAACTAGATTTTGTCATGGTAATTATTCTTCGCTAGTTTCATGAAATTAGGGCAAAAGATAAGAGCCCTAGAGTACTTTGAAGCTTTTCCTATGATTTGACCTACTGACCCACTTTTTGACCCAAAGTTATCCATATTAGTACATTGCCTAGATTTTGTCAAGGTGATCATTCTAAGCAAATTGTGTGAAATTATGGCTAAAAATTAGGCCCTTCAGTGCTTAGAAGCTATTTCTATGTTTTGACCTACTGACCTACTTTTTAATAATATGTAACCCATATTCACACAGTGCCTAGCTTTTATCAAGATAACCATTCTAAGCAAGTTTTAAGAATAATGGGTTTTAAATATGGCAGCTTGACTGGCAAAAAGCTTTTTCTGTGATTTGACCTACTGACCTACTTTATGACCCGACATGACATACATTCATGTATGACCTAAATTTTATTAAAGTAATGACACTGACAAAATCTCATAAAATATATAATCCAAAATACAACTTCTAGAAGGTTTTTTAACTTTTCATTTGATATTACCGAACATGGAAAATGACCACGCCCTCTGGCGGCCATGTTTTTGGCCGATAAAAATTCTTTTAAAGTACTAGAAACAGGTTATGGGGTAATGGGTAAACAAAAGGTCTGAGTGTTCTACAAAACCCTTATTTAATCAGATAACGAGCCCGACACACCTCTCATACAAGGCACCATTGTGTTTTCAAATTCTTATACTTTTTACATTATGATAGTGGTGAGAATGAGGCAGTTGTCTTCAACCCTTTCCCCCATAGAAGCGCCTTTTAGCGAATATAATTTATTCCTCCGTTGAAGAAAATAATTCCGATTTAATTAGTCATGAGTATATATTATAGAGAATATTTTCTAAATTCTAGCACATGATAGCTTAAAGCAGGCTGAAAGTAAAGGAGAATGCGCCTTAAGGCGCATTCTGCTTTACTTTCAACCTGCTTTAAGTAGTTACCTATCTTCAATACTAGAAATAGGATATCAGGTAAAGGGTTAACTCTTTGCTTTACATTGAGCTCTCTTCTGTTTAGCCAAACCCATACGTTCCTCCTCATAGAGTTTTGCTCCCTTCTTAATACTGGAGCGCCAGGAGCTTCTCTCATTTGCAAGGTTTTCCCAGTTGTCAGGGCCGATTCTAAACAGCTTCGTGGATACTTTCAACGAATCCTTGTACCTCTTTTTCTGACCACCTTTTGATTGTGAGCCTTTTTCTAGCTCGCCATAAAGAAGTTGATTTGGAATTCAGGTGTCAGCCATTCTTTTGACATGACCAGCCCAACGAAGTTGACCTAAACGTAGCTTGGTGTCAACGCTGTACAGCCATGAGAAGTACTCTACTGTACGGTTGCTAGAAGCTTGCAATAATTCATTTTGTAAACTGATTGTTAATTTTTGCTGAAAAATGGTTGGGATTAAATTGAAATGATTATATTAACTTATCTGCTAATCTGATTACATGTAGTTAAATTACAACGTTTCAATTACATATTACATATGGGTTAATTCACACAAATGTGCCCTAAGCACAATGCATTCATTTATATACTGAAAGTTTTCATGTAGACTATAATAAAAAATCCACTGTTATAGAAAGATATTAATAGGTCTATTTTTAGAAAATGTTGCATAAATTTGAAAGTATAACAAACAATAGAGACCCTGATCTGCTCTCAGATATTGGTTTCCAGCGTAGAAAAGGTTAATTGCTAAAATGTAATACAGCTGAGGCTTGAAAACTTAACTCTTTGCATGCTGGGTAATTTTTTCGTCTGCAACAATTTGTCGTCTGCTTCTGTTCCAAAATTAGAATTTTTCAAAATTTCTTTTTAATTCAGTGTCAGAATGGCAAACAGTCTGGATCCTGATGAGAAGCCGTGTTGCGTGGTGTCTCATCAGGATCCAAACTGTTTGCCAAGGTTATGCCTGCGGCAGCTATATCCGCAGCTAGCATGCAAAGAGTTAACTCTCTTAGGTTAAATCTTTGCATGATGGGTAATTTTTTGTTGTCTGCTACTGTTCCAAAAATAGAAATCAAAACAGTGTCAGAGTGTCAAACAGTTTAGATCCTGATGAAACACTGCCTTACACGGCGTCTCATCAGGGTCAATACTGTTTGCAAAGGTTGTCACTCATGTTGCACATGTATCCGCTGCTAGCATGCAAAGAGTTAAATTGGAACTTGTTGATTGTATCATAAGTCAACTTATGTGGCAATGTGATACAGCGAAGTAACAAGCAATCATTTAGTTAGACACAGCTGGTCACTGGTCTCACATTTATTCTTATATACAGTTTCTAAACAAGAGCAGTATGTGGCCCTCAATCGCTCACCTGGAACCATTGATGTAAATGTAAAATATCTTGAACAGCTGAGAAATTATGACAATATGACTGTACGTATATGTGCCATTTACTGAGTAGAATGATGATGATGTGTGCCAAATATCTAAGCTCAGGGTACTGTGGTGTAGGACAAGAAGATATTTTAAGGTTTATTTGAAACAATCTATTTTAAGGTCTTGTGACCCAGATATGCAACGGAGCGGAACTTTTTTAACAACTTTGAAAGAGGACCATATAAGGATGGTGGACACAGGACGATCAAAATAGCTCACCTTGGCACTGCTATGATACAGTATTATCCATTTCCCTATAGCCAGTTTCTTGATTTAAAGACAGGTGACCACTTAAAGCAGGTTAAAAGTAAAGCAGAATGTACCCTAATACATTTTCTGTTTAGATTAGAACTATTTTCTACAGTGGAGGATTAAGTAAAGATATCAACATGTGTATCTATAGAGTAATGGATTAACCCATTACCCAATTGCCTGTTTCTAGTTTTAAAGACAGGAGACTACTTAAAGCAAGATGAAAGAAAAACAGAATGTGGCGCACTCTGCTTTAGATAGACTGCTTTAAGCTACCAACTGCTAAGACACTTTAAGGCACATTCTGCTTTGCTATCCGCCTGCTATCCCATAGCCTGTTTCTAACTTTGAAGACAGCTAGGTGACCACTTAAAGCAGGTTGAAAGTAAAGCAGAATGTGTCTTAAGGGCCATTCTGCTTTACATAGACTGCTTTTAGCTACCATCTGCTAAGATATAGTAAATGGTTCTAATCAAACGTGTTCATGATGACTGAATAAATTGGAACTTTATTCTTCAAGGGAATAATACAATGGATGTGCTAAAAGGCGCTGCTATCGGGGAATGGGTTAAGCTACCATCTGTCAGGATATAAAAAATATTTCTTATGATGCATATTCATGACTGTTTAAAGTAGAACTATTTTCTTCAAAGGAGGAATATTAAAGGTGTTAAAGGAGTCATTGTAGGGAGGGAAGTTTCTAAACATTTTGCAAACAGCTTGAATCCAGATCAGACGCCGCGTAACGTGGCGTCTTATCTTGATTCATGCTGTTTGTCATTTGCCATTATAATCTATTCTCTGTCAAAATGTCCATTATGTCACTTTGAGACAAACAGCAGACACCAATTTTAAGCAGACAACCTTTCAGCAATAAAAGGGTTAGACATAACTGTCATGTTTAGGGTACTGTGGCAAGGGTCATTGCAAGGAGGGAGTGGTTGTTGGGAGGGCCGTTGTAAGCAGGGAGTGGTTGTTGGGAGGGCAGTTGTAAGGAGGGAGTGGTTGTCGGGAGGGCCGTTGTAAGCAGGGAGTGGTTGTTGGGAGGGCCGTTGTAAGGAGGGAGTGGTTGTTGGGAGGGCCGTTGTAAGCAGGGAGTGGTTGTTGGGAGGGCCGTTGTAAGGAGGGAGTGGTTGTTGGGAGGGCCGTTGTAAGCAGGGAGTGGTTGTTGGGAGGGCCGTTGTAAGGAGGGAGTGGTTGTTGGGAGGGCCGTTGTAGAGAAGTAGCACTGTACCTGCATTTGTACATCTCTGAGGTGAGTGCTTGCTTATTGCTGGCAGTTTGATACAAAGACTGATGGAAGTTTATGCAAGACGAACAAGAGACTGCATTAAATTAGATGCCTTCATTTCTGATGTGGCTAAATGAATTCATTGACATTTTGGCCCAAGTGTCAAGGATAATATATGGATAAATATCAAATAGAGGTAACCAGATGGCCCTGTAAAATCAAATTACTTGGAATAATCTTTGATCAATGATTGATCCAAAGTAGATACAGGCCATTGCCATGGGAAATAATAATTCCAATGAAAGCCCCTACCCAACTCACCATGCATGGCACACATCCCTTCACCAAATACCCCTCCATCCCCACCCATCCCCCATTCACCACCACCCCTTCTACCACCATCCACTCCTTACTGCTTTACTTTCAGCCTGCCTTAACCCATTCCCCCATAGCCTGTGTTTCCAGTTTTGAAAATAAGTAACTACTTAAAGTAGGTTGAAAGTAAAGCAGAATGTGCCTGAAGGCACATTCTGCTTTACTTTCAGCCTACTTTAAGCTATAATCTGTTAGAATATAGAAAATTATCTTATAATACTTAATCATGACTGTATAAATTGAAATTTTTCCAGTTTACATTGAGGAGTCACATGTGTCCCAAAAGGATGTAAATTATGACAAGTAGTGCAAACCCTCTGGCAAGAGGCTCCCCTCAGAAGCCACCTGATTTTGGTCTACACAGTTTGCAAATGATGAATTTGCTCATTCCCCACACTGTTAGTAATGGTTGAGCTGTATGGCAGTTCTGTAATGGAACTAGATATAGACAGTAGATCAGGGCTCCAGATAAGAGGGAATCCAACATTTTTACACTTATTTTACATCAAATCCTATGGTGTTACTACTCATTTGAATCGTCTCTTCGAGACGATTCTAATGAGTAGTGACACCATAGGGTTTAAAGCAGAAATAAAGATTTTAGTTTTTGAAAATTATACCCCCCTTATTTGGAGCTCTGGTAGAATCTCTCTATTACCACCATTCAATGTAGCTTACAGAGCCTCCATAGATTCCAATGCATTGACCCTATCACTTTCTCACTGCATATATAACTTCCAACATTCTTGTTCATTTCCTTCCAAAGTTGGAAACATTATTGCCAAGGGTTCACTTTATGGATTCTGATCATTTTTACACTTGTCTACGTCCTGTACACGAAACCTGAGGAAATTATTGAAATAAGAAATTTCTTAGAATTCACCAACATTTTCAAATCCATTGAATTCTACTTTGTTATGTTCTTAGAGATGTTATTTGGTTTTACCTTTCATTGTTCAATTATACCCATATTTTATGATCTCTAAGAACATTGCAATGTAGAATTCAATCAATTAGCAAACTTTTGAGTAGTATATATATAATATATAGACTTGACTGTATGTTTTATTGTGTTAGTTTATTTTTTAGGAGTTCAAAGACCATGAACATTTATATAATTTTTTCCCGCATACTAATTGGTCGTATTGGGAACGTTTGGGATTGATGCTAATCTGAAAACTGTCTAGTCTGTAAATCACACGGCTCCAAATAACTGACTTTGCAATTATTGCTGGGTATTTTTTTCGTCTGCAACACTTTGTCGTCTGCTATTGTTCTAAAATTAGAAATTTCAAAATTTCTTTTAAATTCAGTGTCAGAATAGCAAACAGTTTGGATCCTGATGAGACGCCGCCTTACAAGGCGTCTCATCTGGATCCAATCTGTTTGCAGACGTAATCACTATGGCAGGTATATACGCCGCTAGCGTGCAAAGAGTTAACAGTGAGTCAAACTGAATAGACACCACTAAATTGTGTTAATTATTAGGTGTTTATGACAGGTGACTGCTTAAAGCAAGGTTACAGTAAAACAGAAAGCTCCTTTAGGAGCTCTCTGTTTTACTGTCACCTTGCTTTAAGCTGTCACCTGTCTTTTATACAATCAATTAGCAGCTAGCCAGTTACCTGGAAGGGGGCCCACTGTTGTGGACAATTTTAATGCTCCCACCCCTACACGTTAATCAAAATCCAATGATGATGATGATGATGATGAATTAGCCATTTTTCAGTTGTCGAAATAAAGAAGATTTAATTACTGTATTTCTAACAGTTTCTCCTTTACCTCCCAACATTCATTAGAATCGTCTCTTCAAGCTGATTCTAATGAGTTAGGTAATATCATAGGATTTGGTTGAAAAATAAGGATATTACAGGGCTCCCAGTGACCTGGAAAGAATTTTTTTCTATGTGACTATGGCCCATCATCTATAATTTTTTATGTGACATTTCAAAAATCTATGTGACATTTTGAAATTTTATGGGCCAATTTTTAAAATGCTTAGATTTCAATAAAAATCAATGTTTTTTACATACCTTTATTCGTAAGTAAGAACTTAAACAGGTATACTATTTCTGAACTAAAGGTGTGTGGCATATCTGATTGAAAAATAGATAATCATATGATACAAAGTGCACAACCCTATGCATTTGTATTCGTTCTAGTTTGTTAAATTAAGTCTAGAGGGCGTATCGCGGGTGTAGCCCATACTGTTGTAGCAGACAGAGTTGGGTCGATTGCTATTAATTATGACAAATACTTACATAACTTGTTGACTATTCATCTCCAAATGATCAAATTCTATAAAACATCTAATCAATCACCTGAAATATCCGTCGGTCTGGTGTTTTCAGCTATTTTATTTAGTAACAGGTTCGACGAAAAAGTTCAAACTTTCCTTCAAATCCGTTGTATCTGATAGACAAGTGTCCAATTTAGAATCGTTTTCTCAGTCTATTAACTGTATAATTCATATTCAGAATCGCGTCTTATGAAGAAAGAATTCGATCCCGGTGTGTGCTGGTTTTTCTTTTGACTTTGTTGTATCTCTCAATCGTAAATCTTTCCAGAAATGTCCACGTTTAGTTGTCCTCGATTTTGTCGAGGCGCCATTTTGTTTCGAGTCAATTTCAAAATATGACAGCGCTATTTTTAATGCCGTTTTATTTGTCAATATCTCCTATTGAAAACAGTCTTACAAAGATGAAAAAGACATAATACTTTGTAAAACCGACAAAAAAAAAGACGCCTAAGAACCATCTTTTTTACTTGTAACACACGTAACGGTAATACACATATGCCAAAAACACGGGTGTTCGCAACATATAGGGCCTATTGAAATGTGCATAGAAATTCTGCTTCGCAATTTCGGCATATCTCTTTATTTTCTAATGGGTTTTTTCATAATGTATCGCTGGAAAATCAATTCAAGAAATTAACTGTCGATCTACATTCATATAAAATGTTCACGAGTTATACGCGTCCAAGCTGTTGTGTTTGGGAATGAAATCGGAATACTTTGCTATTTTCGCACAAAAAAATGTCGGAATTGGCAAGAAGTTTCGATTTGTTTAAGGTAAATTTCGATGTTTAATTCCACAAAGTGAAGCTAATTTCTATTGAAAAAAGACGATTAAATCCTCCAGAAAAACGAATTAGTTGTTAAACGATAGAATCAAGCCATCTAGCATACAGGACATTTTGCATTTGAAAATTATGGTAAGATAAAATCGGCGAGACGCTGGGCGCACCAGTTGGAAATTCTATGTGACATTTTTTATTTTTATGTGACTATGGCGCATGGCGCGTGTGTTTCCAGGTCACTGGGCTCCAGATAAGAGGGAGTAAACTGAACAAATCCAACATTTTTCTCAGTTCAGCACCAAATCCTATGTTGTTACTACTCATTAGAATCGTCTCAAAGAGAAGATTCTAATGAGTAGTGACAACATAGGGTTTAATGCAGAAATAAAGATTTTAGTTTTTGAAATACTCCCCTTATCTGGAGCCCTGATATTAGTTTTTGAAATACTCACCATTTTTTTAACTATTTATGAAAGCGGTGTCAAAAAAGGCACAAAAGCAACAGCAAAATATGAATTCTCAGGTGTCCATGGTTATTTTATGGGAATATCATTATTATTACTTTGAACTACAGGTTCACTTGGAACCAAACATGTTTACATCTATGCCTGTCTATGTCTACACCAATGGCCAACAGTAACAGCACAGTCAATCTTGTATTGTAAACCTTTTACCCCATACCTACTCATTTGAAAACTCGATTCTAGGAACTCACGTTAGTTTGAACATACCCATATTTCAAAGTTAAAACTTGGCTTAGCCACATTTTATCTTTGAAATACGGGTATATTCGACTTAAACGAGATCGACTTATGAAAATTCAACTTACGAAATAACAGTAAGGTCGATTTAAGTGAATTCGTAGTATCGGATTTCGACTGTACTCACCCTTTTTTTAACTGTATTTGTGAAAGCGGTGCCAACTAAGTCACTACGGCATCAGCAAACTATGAAGTCTCAGGTGTCCATGGTTATTTTATGGGAATATTATTATTATTTCTTTGAACTGCAGGTTCACTTGGAACCAAACATGATTACATCTATATTTCTCACATAACTACCCCTGTTTTCTATAGCGAACAATGATCACAAATATCCTTGTCTCCAACATTATGAGATAAAATTTGATGATGTCACTTTATCATAAGTAATATTTTTCAAATTCTAGCATATAAAAGCTTAAAGCAGGCTGAAAGTAAAGCAGAATGCGCCTTAAGGCGCATTCTGCTTTACTTTCAACCTGCTATAAGTGGCCACCTGTTTTCAAAACTAGAAACAAGCTATGGAGTAAAGGGTAATTTACCAACACAACAAATGTTGTAAACTACCCAATACAATCAATCCTAAGAGACGATTCTAATGAGCTTACACAACACCGATTTGGTTGAAACATAAGAAAGTTAAGCCCAATCTCCTGCTATTAGGGTACCTTGATGCTATATGAAAACAGTGTAGATCCACAACAGACAGCTTCTAATGAAGCTGTCCCTTATAGGATCTGTCAGCAGCATGTTCAGTTACCACTGTTTGCTGTTTAGGTTAGCAGTTTGTGCCAAGTGTGCAGCGTGCAGAGTACTGTAGAGAAAACATATTCTTTCAAAATAACCGTGTTCACGCTTAAACTGTTATTTTCAGGTAACCCGGTGTCTGATCAGGCTCCAAACTGTTTGCCACTCAGATTAAAACTGGTAGTCAGAATTGTCAAAAAAGTGTCATTTTCCATACTTCATTGCAATACGTTTGCATTTGAACAGAAGGAAAACGTTTTCTCCACTGTATTTCAGACAGGTAGCTAACTTGCAATCGATAGCCATCGATGGCCATCAATTTCTTTACTGAACTCATCGCTGGTTTGGGTGGGTGTTGTTTCCTGGAGAAAAATCCATATCTCATTAGCCAATAGGATAACTCGGATGAAAGATGTTGATTATAAGTGGGCGGAGTTTTATATGTGAATATTGAGCAGGAGAAAAGCTATATATGTGAAATATTTCCCTGCATTCTTAACCACGTGAAATACAGCACTCCCTCTCTACAACGGCCCTCCCAACAACGACTCCCTCCTTACAACGACCCTTGCCGCAGTTCCCTAAACAGGAAAATAATGTCTAATGTTTTAATGTTGCAATATCGTCTACTTAAAAATGTCGTCTGCTGATTATTCCATAAAAGTATAGAAGAGATATAGTAATGAGTGACAAACAGCTTGAATCCAGATCAGACGCCGCATTACGCGGCGTCTGATCTGGATCCAAGCTGTTTTCACATGTAAGCCAAGTCTTAATTTTCCCTCCCTATAATGACTCCCTCAGAACAACACACACAATCTTTGTCTCTCATTGGGTGTCGTTGTAGGGAGGGAGCGCTGTATTTCCCTGCTATCTTCACCACTATTGTGATTGTCTTCTCTTTCAGATTCCAGCTCACGTAGGGCCATACCCTTGACTACTACAGGAAACAATCACGTAGTGTTCACAGACACGCAGGAAGACAACAAAATAGCTATCCACTGCTTATAGCATTCATTGCTTTATGTTGACCCATTACTCCATAGATACACATTTTACACATCTAATTCATTCCTTCACTGAAGAAAATACTTCCACTTAACTCTTTGCACGCTAGCGGCGGAAATACCTGCCATAGTGATTACCTCTGCAAACAGATTGGATCCAGATGAGACGCCGCATAATGCGGCGTCTCATCAGGATCCAAACTGTTTGCCATTCTGATCCTGAATTTAAAATAAATTTTGAAAATTGTAATTTTCGAACGATAGCAGATGACAAATTATTGCAGACGAAAAAAAATACCCAGCATGCAAAGAGTTAATACTTAGTGAGAAATAAGTATCATATATGTTTTCAATATCCCAGTAGGTAGTAGCTTAAAGTAGGCTGAAAGTAAAGCAAAATGCACCTTCAGGCACACTCTGCTTTACTTTCAACTGACTGTAAGTGGTCAAATAGTTGCAGGGTTACAGATAAGGTTTTGATGCAATTGGGTATTCACAGAATTGGGTATTTGCAATTTTAACTCTTTGCATGCTAGCGGCGGATATACGTAATTATCCACCACAGTGATTTCCTTTGCAAACAGTCTAGATCCAGATGAGACGCCGCGTAACGCAGCATCTCATCAGGATCCAAACTATTTGACACTTTGATCATGTTTTGAAAAGAATTTTAGCAGACGACAAAGGTTGCAGACGAAAAATATTACCCAGAATGCAAAGAGTTAACTGGATTTTGGCTGCATGTTTTCTTAATTGGGTATTATTCATAATCTGATAGGTATTCAAAAATTTCTTTGCTTTTTGCTACATTTCTTTGCTTTTTGTTACTCCTTATTGTGAAAAACAATTGCTTTTTCCACAATTTTAATTGGGTAAATACCCCAATACACGCCTTATCTGTAATCCTGTAGCTGTCTTCCATACTTGAAACAGACTGTAGGGTAATGGGTTCATCCTTCAAAGTTAACCTTGAGAGGAACTTGCAAACAGCCTGGATCCAGGGGCCTGTTTCATAAAACTTTGTACACCAAATGTTGTCGTAAGTCATATTGCAAAAGAATTATTTATTATTTATTTCTCCATCTAATCCTGTCTTGTGACATCTCTTTGGAATCGTCTTGAAAAGACGATTCCAAAGAGATATCACAAGACAGGATTAGATAGAGAAATCATAATTAAACGTATTTTAAAGATTTGCCTTACGACCGTTTTTTTAATACAAAGTTTTATGAAACGAGCCCAAGATTAGTAGGGATATTTTCATTTATACTCTCCTCAATATTGTTTCATATTTCTGTTACTATTTTGGAATTATTTATGAATCAATAAATACAATGCATGATAGAAAGTTTGTCCATGCTAGTTCCAAAAATATTATGTAATAAAGAATTTATCCAATATTGAAGTAAACCCTTTCTTTCTTAGTGTGTTCTCAGTGTATAAGACGTCAGAGTACTATTAAAGATGTGGTGCTGCCTAAAGCAGGCTAGAAATAAAGCAAAGATAGAGAGAAAGGGAGATTTCTGCTTCACTGAAGAGAACATTTGCAAACAATGTAGACCCCAGGGCTCCAGATAAGAGGTAGTTTTTTCAACAAATCCAACATTTTCTCACTCTTTTTAGCACCAAATCCTATGGTGTTACTACTCATTAGAATCGTCTCGAAGAGACGATTCTAATGAGTAGTGACACCATAGGGTTTAATTCAGAAATAAAGATTTTAGGTTTTGAAAAACTAAGCTTATCTGGTGCTCTGGGTCACCCTGATGAGATTCCGAGTTATGTGGCGTCTCATCAGGGAATATATATACGCTGTTTGCTATTGCATATGAATTGTAGCTGTAAATACTGTAGTGTCTTTAGACCACCCTTGTATATCTATTATGAACTCTTCCAGTAAGCACAAGGGGAGAGTTCAATGCAATATCCAGGCAAAAATGGGTTAACCCTTTACTATCTCAAATGGACAATTCTAATTTTCAATTTAGTCTAGTCCATTTGTGACTATTTAGGGATGATTTTTACAATAAATGTCAAAATGACAAACAGTATAGAGGAGCCCTCTGATCAGGGTCTACACTGTTTGCTTAGGACAAGTGTACTCCTCACAGGTATGTTGTTTGCAAATGACGCATATATGCGTGACTAGGGTTCAAAGAGTAAATCAAGTTTTGTCCTCAGCCCATTAAGGTTTGGTGTCCTCTTAATTCTTTTCTACACGGTTTCCCTTGTCACAGAGATTTTTGAAGATTATTCAGAGTTTGGCTTCTGATCATACACCAAGTTTATTACTCAGCATCTTATCTGGGTCCAAACTGTTTGTTATACAGCAGGGCTCCAGATAAGAGGTAGTTTTTTCAACAAATCCAACATTTTCTCACTCTTTTTAGCACCAAATCCTATGGTGTTACTACTCATTAGAATCGTCTCGGAGAGACGATTCTAATGAGTAGTGACACCATAGGGTTTAATTCAGAAATAAAGATTTTAGTTTTTGAAAAACTACCCTTATCTGGTGCTCTGATACAGTGTTCCCTCCCTGCAACAACCCTCCCAACAACGACTCCCTCCCTACAACGACCCTTGCCACAGTTTCCTTAACAGGACAGTTATGTCCAACCTATTCACGACTGCTTAAAATTGTCGTAGGCTGTTTTTCTCAAAGTTACGTAATGGACATTTTGACTGAATAAAACTTAATGACAAGTGACAAACAGCTTGAATCATCTGGATTCAAGCTGTTTGCAAATTTCCCTCCCTATAACGACCCTCCGAACAACGCACATAATTTTTGTCTCCCTTTGGGTGTCGTTGTAGAGAAGGAGTGCTGAAGATTAATTGTTTTGAGCATCAATACACTTGTTTAGAAATAATAACATTTTCAGATATTCATATTACTTGACTGAAGTTACAGTGCTCCCTTCCTACAACGGCTCTCCCAACAACTACTCCCTCCTTACAACGTCCCTTGTCACAGTTCCCTAAACAGGAAAATTATGTCTCATGCTTTTATTGCCGCAATATTGTCTGCTTAAAATTGTCGTCTGCTGTTTTTCCCAAAGCCACCCATAGGAGATTTTGACCAAAAAAAACCATAATGCTGTTTGCAAATTTCCCTCCCTATAACGACTCCCTCCGAACAATGCACATAATTTCCGTCTCCCTTTGGGTGTCATTGTAGAGAGGGAGCGTTATAGTCATCATTGTTTTGAACATAAATACACTTGTTTAGAAAGAATAACATTTTCCCATATTCATATTACAGGGTTCCAGATAAGGAGGAGTAAACTGAACAAATCCAGTATTTTCTCATTAATTTCAGCACCAAATCCTATGGTCTTACTAGACGATTCTAATGAGTAATGACACTATAGGGTTTAACCCATTACCCCATAGCCCACTTCTAGTTTTGAAGATATATGACCGCTTAAAGCAGGTTGAAAGTAAAGCAGAATGCGCCTATAAGGCGCATTCTGCTTTACTTTCAGCCTGTTTTAAGTTACCATCTACTAGAATAAAGAAAATATTTCTTATGATACATGTTCATGACTATATAAATTTGAACTATTTTCTTCAGTGGAGGAATAAATAAGAGGTGTCAAAAGGCGTCTTTATGGGGTAATGGGTTAAAGCAGAAATAAAGATTTTAATTTTTGAGAAAAAAAACCCTTATCTGGAACCCTGTATTACTTGACTGAAGTTATAACTGAAACCTTTTCTGTTTTATTATCATGACCCACTCAGTCTATCTTCTACTTCAAACCTTCCTCTTGTGTAATTTGTTCTTGTCAAAGTTTTATAACTATATTTCTCTCTTGACAAAGCTATTGTGCCAAATTCATAAGCCACTCCTGACAAATATTGTCTTAAGGTACAGTAAAACCCAAAGTTATTACAACTACAGCTTTCCCTCTCTACAACGACACCCATTGGGAGACAAACAATGTGTGCATTGTTCGGAGGGAGTCGTTATATGGAGGGAAATTGACTTACATTTGCAAACAGCTTGAATCCAGATTAGACACCGCGTAACGCGGCGTCTGATCTGGATTCAAGATGTTTGCCACCCGTCATTAAGTTATTTCTGTCAAAATGTTCATTATGTAACCTTGAAAAAACAGCAGACGAAAATTTTAAACAGACGACATTGCAGGCATGAATAGGTTGGACATATTTGTCTTGTTTGGGGGAATAGAGGCAAGGGTCGTTGTAAGGAGGGAATCGTTGTTTAGTGGGCCGTTGTAGGGAGGGAACACTGTATTCAAAGAAGACTCGTTCATCGTTTTAACTCTTTCCTCCCTGAAACTTTAAATGGACAATTCCAGTTTCAATTTAGTCTATTCCATTTATGACTTTTAAGGGTTGTTTTTGTCAGTGATTGGCATTATGACAAACAGTGAAGACCCAAATCAGAGGGCTCAAAAAGGAGCCCTCTGATCTGGGTCATCTGTTCTGTTTGCACAGGACAAGTATACTATTCACATGTACACTGTTTGAAAAGGACGCCTATAGGCGTGACTAGGGTTCAAAGGGTTATGCTTTGCATGCTGGGTAAATTGTTGTCTGCTATTGCTCTAAAAACAAAATTTTCAAAATTTCTTTTCAAGACAGGATAAAAATGTCAAACAGCTTGGACCCTGATGAGATGCTGCATTTGATGTAAGTTCCATTGTACCATAGGAATAGACAGGCTTGACATGCAACATCAATAAAGCAGGAAGTCACATCTAGACACAAATAAACAATGCATCAAAAACAACACACCACCAATAACATCACTTGACAGCATATTAAAATCTCTCGAAATCATAGTAATTCAATCTTCTGTCAAAAACAAAATTAAACTGGCTTCCAAAATGGATATTTTATGAGAGCCATAATAATGGTGGTTAAAGGAGCATTCTGCTTTACTTTCAGTCTGCTTACACCAACCATATGTCTTCAATTATAAGCTGTGGGGAAAAGTTAACACGTTTAATCAGAGCACCAGATAAGGGTAGTTTTTCAAAATCTAAAATCTTTATTTCTGAATTAAACCATATGGTGTCACTACTCATTAGAATCGTCTCTTCGAGACGATTCTAATGAGTAGTAACATCATAGGATTTAGGGCTAAAAATAGTGAGAAAATGTGGGATTTGTTGAAAAAACTACCTCTTATCTGGAGCCCTGGTTTAATGCTTTCTTCCATTACAAAGACAAACAAACTAAGCTTGTTGATTTTTTTTATACAAGAGAGCTATGAGATCTTAAGGGCTCACCAGAGAAATGATTCCACGCTCATGCTAGGGGTATGGCATAAGCTCTGCTGTTCTACAAAAAGGCAAGCTCAAAATGTACCCTTTAGACCCTTGAAAGGCCTTTAGCTCACCTGGCACGAAGTGCCAAGGTGAGCTATTAGGATCACTGGATGTCTGTTGTCTGTCCGACCACAATTGTTCGTTAACACTCTTAAAAAATAAGTGGCACATCAGCGGCTTCATGAAACGTTATGACAATGTTTGTCTTAATGAAATCTAGGTCAAGTTTGAATGTGGGTCATGCCCAGTCAGAAACTAGGTTACTAGGTCAAATCATAGAAAACAAGAGTTGTCAGAGAGACAACAAAGCTCGCCATTGGCACATTTAGAAACTTAAAAGCACACTCAAGGTCACCGAGGTCAACCTTTTTGCCTGCATGGAAAGGTCTTGTCCATATACACATGAAAATCAAATACATGTATGAAGTTACACCTCAGGGGACATAGGAAATATAAGCATTTTTTGAAACCTAAACACAGATTTCGAAACCTTAACCCTGGATCTAAGTTCAAGGTCAAGGTCACAGGGGTCCAAATTTTTCTGTGCATGGAAAGGTCTTGTCCATATACACACACATACCAACTATGAAAGCAATACCTCAAGGGACATAGAAGTTTAAGGCATTTTTGGAAACCTAAACACAGATTTCGAAACCTAAACGCGGGCCTTAAGTTCAAGGTCAAGGTCACAGGGGTCCAACTTTTTCTGTGCAAGGATAGGTCATGTACATATACACACACATACCAACTATGAAAGCAATACCTCAAGGGACATAAAAGTTATAGGCATTTTTCGAAACCTAAACACAGATTACCAAACCTAAACGCAGGCCCTTATTTCAAGGTCAAGGTCAGAGGGGTCCAAATTTTTCTGTGCATGGATTGGTCATGTCCATATACACACACATACCAACTATGAAAGCAATACCTCAAGGGACATAGAAGTTAAAGGCATTTTTCGAAACTTAAACACAGATTTCGAAACCTAAACGCGGGCCCTAAGTTCAAGGTCAAGGTCACAGGGGTCCAAATTTTTCTGTGCATGGAAAGGTCTTGTCCATATACACACACATACCAACTATGAAAGCAATACCTCAAGGGACATAGAAGTTATAGACATTTTCTTAAAATTGTTTACGCCGTTCACGACGCCGCCGACGACAACGACGACGACGACTACACCGGGGGTATTGCAATAGCTCATCATGTACTTCGTACAGGCGAGCTAAAAACCTTAATTGTTAACACTCTAGAGACTACAACTCTCATTAGATATTCATGAAACTTAGTAAAAATGTTTGTCTTGATGAAATCTAGGGCAAGTGTGAATGTGACCTAAAGCATACACCTCCATACAAAATATCAGCATCCTAGCACAAATATTAAAGTTTAAAACAACCCGTCCAAAAAACATTAACCTGGTGATTTGTAGTCAAAAATCATAAGTCCAAAACATGTCAAACATTGACATAAATGTAAATTAAAATCAGTTTTAAATTCCAACTGCATAACATCAAATTTTGATATTGATTGAACCTCCATACAAAATTTCAGAACCCTAGCACAGTACCGTATTAACCCATTACCTCTTAGCATATTTTTCTAGCTTTGAAAACAGGTGACCACTTAAAGCAGGTTGAAAGTAAAGCAGAATGTGCCTTAAGGCACATTCTGCTTTACTTTCAGCCTGCTTTAGGCTACCATCTGCTAAGATATAGAAAATATTTCTTCTGGTACATATTCTTGGCTGTATAAATTGGGTGGAGGAATAAATAGAGGCGTAAAAAGGCGTTTTTAAGGGGTAATGGGTTAACCCTGTTTTTCCTGAAACGTCAAATGGGCAATTCTAATTTTCAATTTAGTCTAGACTATTTTTATTATTATTATTATTTATTATTATACCAGATTTATATTTATTATTTATTATTTTTGACTTTTAGGGTTGATTTTACAATATAAGTCAAACTGACAAGCAGTGTAGACCCTAATCAGAGGGCTCCTTAAGGAGCCCTCTGATCAGGGTCTACACTGTTTGCATAGGACAAGTGTACTTATCACATGTACCCAGTTTGCAAATGACGCATATATGCATGACCAGGGTTCAAAGACTTAAGCTTTAAAACAACTCGTCCAAAAAACTTTAATCTTGGTCATGCTCACAACCACACTCACGCCCACGCCGGGTGTACAGCCTAAGATCTGCTGAACTACGAACTGGTGAGCTAAAAATTAAGGTTGTAAATGAAAACAAGAGTGTGTCCCAGTTACACGAATGCCCCCGATGATACAGGGAGGGGAATCCAGACTATCAAATGTAAAATGTACGAGTTAGACAGCTGAAACTGTCGTGGAACGCCATTTTGAGGAATTCAAGGGCCATTACTCCAAAGGGCCTAGCATAAATTGGTGCAACTGGTTATCCAAATTGGTCTCCATTTTATGTCAACAAACATTTTCAGAAAGTTTGGTGAAGAACTGAAGATCAGATGAAAAGCAATGTGTTTGTGAATCACAAATGCCCCCAGCCAACATCATGTTCTGTAATGTAATGCTTATTTGCAAAAGTAGGTCAAAAGTCATGGTCATAGGGTAAATGATTTAACATCGACATGGTTGGAGAAGTCTTAACACAAGAAACATACAAAGTATGGAAGCTCTACGCCTACTGGTTCAAATGTTATAAGTGTATAAAGATTTATACAAAAGAAGGTCAAAGGCCAAGGTCACAGGGCAAAAACGTATGTATGGTTGGAAAAGTCTTGACACAAGAAATATACAAACAAAATATGAAAGCCGTAGGCCTACTGGTACAAATGTTATAGCCATTTAAAGATTTTTACAAAAGTAGGTCAAATGTCAAGGTCAAGGTCACAAGGTCAAAACGTTTTGTATGGTTGTAAAGGTCTTGCCATGAGGAATACACATGCCAAGTATAAAAGGTCCAGGTTCAAAAATGCAAAAGTTATAGCCAAGTTTAAGGTTTTTGGTTAAAGTTTGATTATATAGGTCAAAGGTGAAGGTCACAGTTACATGGTCAAAGATGTTGGTATGGTTGGATAGGTCTTGACACAAGAAATATACATACAAAATATGAAAGCCCTGGGCTAACTGGTGCAAATGTTATAGCCATTTAAAGATTTTTACAAAAGTAGGTAAAATGTAAAGGTCGAGGTCACAAGATCAAAAAGTTTTGTATGGTTGGAAAGGTCTTGATACAGGGAAGACACATGCCACGTATAAAAGGCCCAGGTACAAAAATGCAAAAGTTATAGCCAAGGTTAAGGTTTTTGGTTAAAGTTTGATTAAATAGGTCAAAGGTCAAGGTCAAGGTCACATGGTCAATGATGTTGGTATGGTTGGAAAGGTCTTGACACAAGAAATATACATACAAAATGTGAAAGCCCTGGGCCAACTGGTGCAAATGTTATAGCCATTTAAAATTTTTACAAAAGTAGGTCAAATGTCAAGGTCAAGGTCACAAGGTCAAAACGTTTTGTATGGTTGTAAAGGTCTTGCCATGAGGAATACACATGCCAAGTATAAAAGGTCCAGGTTCAAAAATGCAAAAGTTATAGCCAAGGTTAAGGTTTTTGGTTAAAGTTTGATTATATAGGTCAAAGGTGAAGGTCAAGGTCACATGGTCAAAGATGTTGGTATGGTTGGAAAGGTCTTGACAAGAAATATACATACAAAATATGAAAGCCCTGGGCCAACTGGTGCAAATGTTATAGCCATTTAAAGATTTTTACAAAAGTAGGTAAAATGTCAAGGTCACAAGGTCAAAAAGTTTTGTATGGTTGGAAAGGTCTTGATACAGGGAAGACACATGCCACGTATAAAAGGCCCAGGTACAAAAATGCAAAAGTTATAGCCAAGGTTAAGGTTTTTGGCACAGACAGACGGACGGACAGACAAACAGACATGACAAAAACTATATGCCCCCGAATCGTAGATTCTGGGGGCATAAAAAATTAAGAAATTATGGCCACGTTAAGATTTAGGACAATGACAACAGAGACAATGTGACAGAGTGACGAAAATAGCTCCTGTTTTTCTTACAAAAACAGACAAGTTAAAATTGAAGAATGCAAATTGACCACTCAAAAATAATATGCATGAACAGTTTTGAAAGAGCATTAAGACTAATGCAGATTGAAATTTAACTTCTAACAGTCATTTGTAATTACATGTATCCCTTCCGTAAATCTGCCACTCATTTTCAAGGTTTGCCACCGTTTGCCATGGCAAACAGTGGCAAATGATGGCAATAGGTGGAAAACAGAGTGTAAAACAGTGGCAAACCATGGCATTTGATGATTTGCCACCGTTTTCCACTCTGAAGCCAGTGGCGAATGATGGTAAATGGTGGCAAATAATGTGGCAAATGGTGGAAAATTTAACTTAGTTATTTTCTAGCAGTGGCATTCGGTGGAAAACACTTAGTTTTTCTTGATTTACATGAATTGTTTAGACTTAGAAAGTTTCTGCAATGGCAAGAGAGTGGCATACGGTGGAAAATACTTAGAAACTTTTTCATTGCAAACAAAAAGTAAAAAAACTGTTAAAATGAATGTCAGCAATATTTAATGGTTACAAAGTTTGATAAGAAAGATGGAGGTAATTGAACAAGATTCCAAATCCATTCAAATTTGTAGACTCTTAGATTTTTAACAATAATGGAATATGACAAAGTCTAGTATAGATAAATCAAAAGCAGATAACTCTGAACACAATAGTCTGATTTTACCCAAATTTTATCATATCTAGAAACTTATACTCATATAATTATACATTGTGTGCAAGTAAAATAAAAATCCAATCCAATGAGTAGCTGCTAGAGTGTAAACACTGTTAAATACGGCATTTTCAGCCATCAAGGGCAGAAAACTAGCCTGATTTCAAACATAATTAACCTCATTCCAGAACTTGTTGCCATGTATGTTTTTTCAAAATTTTATCAAAATCCATTCAAATGTGTGTACACTCTAAATTGTAAACAGTGCTGGAAATACTAAGCCTTTTCAAGTACATGTACATCTGAGTAAATCAAAGGCATATAATTCTTAATAGTATCATCAACATCCATTAAAAATTGTAGATGCTAGAGTGTTAACCCTTTTAAATATAGCATTTTCAACACATTAAGGGCAGATAACTCTTGACCTATTGGTTTGAGTCAACCTGCCTAGATAAAAAGTGTGGCACTTTCCCTTGTGTGGTACCCCTCAGGAATGTCAGTTCCTTAGGTCAAATTTGAAAATTCGACCATGCCCACAGTAACGTGGCTTGAGCATGGAGCAACCAGGATTAATTCATCTCTGTTTTATTGTGATTTTTACATTGAAAACTGGTAAGGAAATACATTTTATTTTTTATTGTTATTTATTAATATTCTTGCCTTCAAATCTTTTTAATTGTTTTGTTGCAAACTAATGTAATTTCTTATTATGAAAACTTCATTGACCCTTATTAAGGGCTCATTTTGTTACATGATCTTTTAGCTAGGTGATAATAATGTACAAACCATGTACCATTCAAGAATACTGATTAATATGCCTTTTATTGTTTGATTTTTAAAACATGTGTATATAATTATGATTTCATAAAGGTTTGTTTGTTTCTGACATTATTTGTTATTATATATCATACAGATACGTGAAATGTTTTACTGCACAAATTTAAGCACAATTGGTGTTTTGCCATTTGCAGTGTATTAATGAAAGACATGCAAGCTGCAGCTTCATTATTTGACTCATAAGGGATGCTAGGTCACAATAAACAAGTGGTTCTTTACACAGTATCTGAAAATTTGAATTAACCAGCCATTCCCCCAGGAATGTTTATTTACAGAGCCAGTGATTGTGAGATACAGTCAGTCTTGTATTTAGTGACCACTCACTGAAGTAGCTTGGACATCTCTTAAGACAAGTGACTGCTTAATGCAGGATATAAAGGAGCTTTCTGCATAATTTCTATTTTGTATGAAGCAATCATATGTATTGAATACTGCACATATAAGCTTTCTACTGATTGGTTGCTTAATACAAGATTGACTGACATAGTCTGTGGCACCATTTATTGCTAGATGTAAAGCCTCAATGACCTCAATGTTCTGGTCAGCAATTTTGAAAGGGGTTCAAGGAAGGGACCTAGTGTAAGATTTCTATCTCCTGTGATCATATACAAACAACTTAGACTGCTGTTTAAAATGATGATTGTAATAATAATAATTAGATAATGCAATAATATCTTTTAAAGACTGAATTATATTAAACTTGCCATGTGTACAAAACAAACATCTAATTAATTCTTTGCAAATAATAAATTGACTGCTTGTAAATGAAATGATTCTTAGAAAAGAGCAGTTTTATAAATTAATGCTATTTTAATTCCCTATCTGGAATATTGTTATCTCTATAACTATAAAGGGTTTTGCCCTTTTTTATCACTTATCAGATCAGTTTTTAAATACCCACCTCTAAAGGTTGTATATTGGTGTGGCCCTGTCCGTCCGTCCGTCAATACGTTTGTCTGTACAAACATTAGGATTTAACAGATGTCTTATCTAAGTGGAGAATGGATTTTAGTAATTTGTTCAATGCCGACGCTGCTTTTTCTAATAGTGATTCGCATTCTAGCGACTCCATAGAATGTGACTGGCCAGATTTTAATGATAATATTAGTATTTTTGAAGTTAAAAAAGCTTTAGAAAATGCAAATAAGGGTAAAGCGACCGGGTTTGACTGCATCCCAGCTGAAGTATTATTAAACGATACAGCTTCGTTATTTCTACATTCACTTTTTAATGTCTGTTTTACAACTGGAAAAATACCTGATATCTGGGGTAAAACAATTATTAATCCTATTCCTAAGTCTTCCAGTGCTGACCCTCGAGACCCTCTTTCTTATCGTGGAATTTCTCTGGCTTCTGCCATTTACAAAATTTATACTAGTATTTTGAATTTAAGATTGAATACTTGGGCTGAGACAAACGGCAAAATTGTTGAAGAGCAAAATGGATTCCGAAAAGAAAGAAGTACGGTGGATCAAATTTTATCTTTGACTAATATTATCGAAACTCGGAAAAAGCAGAAGAAACCTACTTTTTGTGCTTTTATTGATTTTCGGAAAGCTTATGATATGATCAACAGAGAAAAACTTTGGCAAAAACTGATAGACTCTGGAATAGGGGGTAATATGATTAAAGCTATTAAATCTTTATATACCACAGTTACTGCTAGTATAAGGCTTGGTTCTTATAGTACAGAATGGTTCAATATTAAATGTGGATTAAGGCAAGGCTGTATTCTCTCCCCGATCCTTTTTAATTTATACATTAACGACTTAATTACTTTTTTGAAGTCTTTGGATATTGGTATTCAAGTTGGAGACGAAAATGTTTGTGTCTTCTGTTATGCTGATGACATTGTACTCCTTGCAGAAAATAGTAATGATCTCCAGTCTCTTTTAGATAACCTAAATATTTGGTGCGGCCTTAATAGTATGACTGTTAATGAAAGTAAAAGTAATATTGTTCATTTTCGTCCAAATGCATTAAACAAGTCTACATATGTTTTTAAATGTGGAAACTCTATTCTGAAAACTGTTGACAGGTATAAGTATTTAGGAGTTGTGTTGAATGAACACTTAGATTTCAACACAACTGCTAAATCAGTCGCACAAAGCGCAAATCGAGCGTTAGGTCTTTTGATTTCTCGCTGTAAATTACTAGGTGGAGTGCCCTTTAATGTTTTCTCGAAATTATACGATTCAATCGTTTGGCCAGTTATTAACTATAGTGCCCCTATTTGGGGAAATAAGGAATATACCTGTATCAACGCTGTTCAGACTAAGGCTATGCGGTATTTCTTAGGCGTAGGTAAATATACGCCAAATGCCGCTGTGTATGGTGAAATGGCATGGGAACCTCCAATAGTAAAGCAATGGGGTTGTCTAGCTAATTACTGGTGCAGACTCTCTCGTTTGCACTGTGATCGGCTAAACAAACGCATTGCTCTGTGGGCCAACAAGAAAGCATCTGCTTCTTGTAGAAACTGGTTTTATAACATGAAATCAAAACTTTCTGATCTTGATTTAACTACTTTTAGCAACATTGAAGTTAGAATTTGTAAGAATACTTTGGTAGAAAATGTAAAACAATCCACAATGTCTGATTTCAAAACAACCTGGACTAGAACAATAAATAGGACCACTGCCATTTCTGGAAGAGGGAGAAACAAACTGAGAACTTACAGAGTTTTTAAACAAAATTATGATGTTGAAAAGTATTGCCTTATCATATTACCACCAAGTCATAGGTCAGCTTTCTGCAAATTTAGATGCGGGGTTGCCCCTATACGTATCGAGACAGGAAGATATGAAAATATGGCTGAAGAAGATCGCAAATGCCCATTTTGTAAAACTGTTGTCGAGGACGAGGCACATGTAATTTTAGACTGCCCTATGTATAAGGATTTTAGAACAGATTTACTTCTTAAAGCTTCTAATGCATTTGTTGACTTTATGAATTTTAATAAACTTGATCAGCTAAAGGTTCTATTTACCCATCCCAGTCTAATACGTATATGTGCCAAAACCTGTTTTAATATTTTAAAAAGAAGAACCCAACTTTTATGTAAGTAATGCATATTATTTTTATTCTTTATAGATTAACGTTTTACCTATCACATGTACTTGCTGCTAATCAGTTCATCTTTGATCTGATCAAAGATGATAACGGCTTTTTTACATCGTTTCTTAAAAATACGCTGTAGTGTACGTTTTCATTTTCAAATTTTCACAACCTTTTTCTTAAAGCAGATTTTAATACATCGATTAGCAGCATGCACATGGTCTTACTTATGTATATAAATTGTAATAGTCATTAATGAATTGAATCAATTCTATGGTATTTGATCTGTGATAGTCTCCTATAATTCTTAGTAAGAATGGCTGTGTACGCCATAGTTTCTGTATATATGATGTTTGTTAATATTTATGTATGTACACAGATGAGACTTAAATAAAGATATAAATAAATAAATATATATGTGGCTAAAATTCTTAGCCACCTAATAGAAAAACATTAACCTGGCCATCTCTTGTGACATTAACCTGGCCATTTCTTGTGACATTAACCTGGCCAGTTGTGGGACATAGGGCTAGGGTTAGCCTCCAGATCATTCTATTCCAAGTTAGAGCAAAAAGAAATTGTCTCTTGTGTGGCTAGCCCCGCAGGAGAAAACAATAGAAAAAAGCCACATAAGTATCCTAATGTAAGTATGTTTGTTCGATCGTCCGTCAACATTTTGTTCGGAGTATTTATGGAAAACTATCAAAAGGATATTAATGAAACTTCATACAAATGTAATATGCATAAAGATCTGAAGCTGAGTCAAGTTTGAGGTTCATTCAATTTTTACGTTACAGAGTTACCTGCCCTTGATGTACTCAAACATGCTATAAAAAGCTTGTCCAGAGATTTCTGGTACAGTATAACCTCCGTTATCCGACACCCCATGGTTCCATGTTTGTAAGTCGGTTAAGAGAGGTTGTCGGTTAACGGAATTAGGCCCAAGTTCACAAGTTTACACACCCAAAGATTGTCGCTGCGAGGCGAATTTCTCGATGCCGATTGACTTATTAAATATGCTTGCATGACTGCAGCATATCCTTGTCATGTTTTTCCAGTTTAAAATATGAGTCCCAGGCTCCGGTTCTACACGGTTTTTCCATTGTTCTTTCTACATTAGGCATAAACGTGTATAGTCGGCACATTCGTATTTATATTTTATGTACAAGTACAGTGTTCTCTCGTTATGTCGTTCTAGCGGGAAATTAACAAAAACTTCAAAAAGCGGGAATGTTTTTATTTTCTCTTAATATTTTTTACGCCTGCGATTTTTTCTTTAGACTCGACCTATGCGCAGGGCGCATTATATATATATTTCGTACTTCTAATGTTGACAACTTGACGGTGAGGACGATTGGCAGATACCTGTCCAATTTGAACACGTAATAATGGTTAGCTATGGTTGGAAAGGATGGAAGATTTGGTCTTTTCGGCACTGTGACCCTGAATGGGTTGCTTACACGTATTGGCTGAAGTTATCTTATTAACCCTCACATTATTCACTCATTGTTTAAACAATACATTTTGTCTTATACGGTCATCCGAGCAATATGTGTCATTATCACCTGCGCGTGTATAGTCGGTCAATGATCAAAGGTCAGCATACCGTCGGATAACGGGGTGTGAAAAACCTCTAATTTGCCTTTTTTGGTCCGTCAAGGTATGTCGGATAACGGTTAACAGAGGATCCGATCAAGAGAGAGTTCGGTTACATAAAATATATAGGGAAATTGCCGGGACCAAACAGCAGGGTCGGATAACAGAGGTTTCCGGTCAAGAGAGGTGTCGATCAACAGAGGTTATACTGTACTTTAATTGTATCATTGTGTCAAGAGTTACCTGCCCTTGGTGTAATCAGATATGCTAGAAAAGGCTTTATTTCAGTATTGTTTATGCTCTTAGAGCTCTAAGTGTCTACAAATTGGAATAGATGTTGATAAAACTATACATTTTTTTGCCAGTGGGCGCATAATGTACCGTTTGCGGTGCTCTCGTTCATTCTTGTGGTATGCACAGTCATGTATTAATGTTTGGTTAAAAAGAAAGTTCTGCCTGGATGTTTAGGAAATTACACAATATTTTAAAATTTCTCACTGAATTTATTTTGGCATGGATTTTTAAAACTGCACTAAGACAAAATGTCCGCCTGGACATTTTAAAATTCCGTACGGATTTTTAAAATTCCACCCGCACAAAAGTCCGTCTGGACATGGTCACATGACCCAGACATTTTAAAATTCCGTGTCATATTTCGCCCGGATTTTTTTCCGCCCGTACATTTTCAAATTCTGCCCGGACAAAAATCCGCCTGGATTCCGTCTCATTTAAATATTTCGCGTCTAAATGTTACTAAAAAAAGAAATCCATGTCATATTCCGCCCGGATTTTTTTTCCATACGGAATTTGAAATTCAGCCCGGACAAAATTCCGCCTTGATTTTTAAGAATTCCGCACGAACATGGTCACATGACCCGGACTAATTTAAATATTTCGTGTCAAAATGTTACTTAAAAATAGTAGTCCGTGTCAACTTAGCTGCCGAATCACCCGGACATTTATTCTGCCTGGAAAATCGTTGTTTTGTCCGCACGGAATCCGTGCGGATTCCGCCTGGAATTTTTCGTACAGGAATCCAACACAAATGTAAGCTTTTCAAAGAAAAATCACTAGTGTCCTTTATAAACTGTTGCATCATTAAAAATGATTAATAGAATTGCTTTTCATATTAAATTTACTTCACTTTCATATCAGCAGTATTTTCATGGATTTGGATTATCAGTAGTCAGGCGGCAATCATTGTACAATATTATTGTTATCATTATCAGTTGATGTCCATTATTATTAATTAAAAAAATAACAGCGAGTCTACACCATAATTTGTTACAGACTGGATAAAAAATATGCAAAGGTTTGCATATATATATGCCACCAAATGCCACCTTATTTCCACCATTTGCCATCGATTGCCATTAATTTGCCACTGTATATCACAGTGGCATTCGGTGGGAAAACAGTGGCAAATCGTTCCAATTGTCCACCGTTTGCCACTGATTTTCCACTGCTCATTGCAGTGGCATTCGGTGTAAAAGTCAGTGGCAAATCGTTCCAATACTGCCACTCTTTGCCACTGATTTTCCACTGCTCATTGCAGTGGCATTCGGTGGAAAAAGTCAGTGGCAAATCCTTCCAATTTGCCACTTTTTGCCACCGATTTTCCACTGTTCATTATACAGTGGCATTCGGCGGAAAAAGTCAGTGGCAAATCATTCCAAAACTCCAGTTTGCCACTCTTTACCACCGATTTTCCACTGTTTATTACAGTGGCATTCGATGGGAAAACAGTGGCAAATCTTTCCAATACCACCGTTTACCACTCTTTGCCAACAATTTCCACTGATTTTCCACTGTTCACAACAGTGGCATTCTGTGGCAAATCGTTCCATACACCACTGTTTACCACTCTTTGCCACAGTACTATGGCTGGTCCCTATTTTCCACAGTTTTCCACCAAATGACACAAAAATTGCTCGTTCCAATACTGCCACCGTTTGCCACTCTTATTTGCCATGGCAAATGGTGGCAATTTGTGGCAGATTTACGGAAGGGACTGATATCTCCATGGGATTAATTCTGCTATTGTTCTAAAGATAAATTGTTCAAAAATTCTTTTCAAAACTGATTCAGAGTGTCAAACAAGTTGGATCCTGATGAGACACCACATTATGTGGCGTCTCCTCTGGATCCAACCTGTTTGCAAGATATATACTATTCCACCTTAGTCTGTACAGAGTTAAGAAGCAGGCTTAAGTATATTCCTTTAGCTCTTTGCATTCTAGCAGCGGATATATCTTTGCAAACAGTTTGGATCCAGATGAGATGCCGCTTACGCGGCATCTCATCAGGATCCAAACTGTTTGCCATTCTGACACTGAATTTAAAAGAAAGTTTGAAAAATTCTAATTTTAGAACAGAAGCAGATGACAATTGTTGCAGATGAAAAAAATTACCCAGCATGCAAAGAGTTTTCAACGCCAAGTAACCACTGACTGTAACTGATTAAGTCTTATTTATAATTACAGAAAAAAATAATCAAAGTGACAAACAACTTTGATCCAGATCAGAATCTACATTTAGTGGGGTTTGATCTGAGTCTAAATTGTTGGCCAAACTTGCCTTTAATGCAAGTTTCAGCGTTGAAAAGGTTAACTTATTCAGATTCTGAGAAACTATTTGTTAACCCTTTACTTGCTAATCTTTACTTTACTTCAATTTTCAAACCATACAGATCCAGATCCAGTACCTGCAAAACGAGGTGTCTGATCAGGTTCAAGTGTTTGACACTCGTTCTGATGATGTTTAACCCTTTACCTTATAGAAGCGCCTTTTAGCGCATTCTGTTTAATCCTCCACGGAAGAAAATAATTCCAATATATACAGTCATGAATATGAATCAGAAGAAATATTTTCTTAATTCTAGCAGGTGGTACCTTAAAGCAGGCTGAAAGTAAAGCAGAATGCGCCTCCTGCTTTATTTTAAGGCGCATTCTGCTTTACTTTCAACCTGCTTTAAGTATAGTAGCCTATTTTCAAAACTAGAAACAGATTATGGGGTAAAGGGTTAAATTGCCTAAGCTTTAAAATGGTATTAAATTCAAAAGTCAGCGGTAGGCAGGCAAAGAGTTACATCTAGATATGCTCAAACTGCAAGTTTCATGGCACTTTATGCAGTCTAGCATCTAAAACCAGGGCTCCAGTTAAGAGGGAGTAAACTGCACAAATCCAACATTTTTCACTTTTTTTTACATCAAAGCCTATGGTGTTACTATTCATTTGAATCATCTCTTTGAGACGATTCTAATGAGTAGTGACACCATAGGATTTAAAGCAGAAATTAAGATTTTAGTTTTTGAAATACCCCCCTTATCTGGAGCTCTGTAAAACAATAGCCAAGCAAACATAATTTATTCAAGCCTGTTTAGAAAAGCAGAAAAATGTGGGTCTCATGTATTTAGTCGTATCACCAATACTGTATAAGTGGATTTTTTCGCGAGAAGGAAATTTGCTCTATTTTCGCGTGTGTATCAAACTCGCGTAAATCTAATCCGCCAAATATTCCTAGCTTTCTATATTTTATTTTCGGCGGCAAAGTCCACTCAAGCAGTGTGTCTTCTAAAAATCTATTCACTTAGTACTATGTAAAAAATACTGGTATCAATGCATTGCGTGACAGTCTAGGTCCAGATTAATCACACAACCCTATTCTGTGCTGGACCAGAATTTAAAACAATGGCAGACGACAGTTGTTGCAGATATTGAAATTACCCAGACTGCCAAGAGGTAAGAATTTCTTAGTGAAAGCTGCATGAGTTAATCCCATGAAGATCTAATGAGATAGTGTTAACAATGTTTTTCTATGATTTGACCTCGTGACGTAGTTTTTTAACCGGACATGACCCTCATTTAAACTTGACCTTACCATTTGACCAAGTTTCATGAAGATCATATGAGATGTGTAGCCTCTAGAGTGTTAACAAGGTTTTTCTATGATTTGACCTAGTGACCTAGTTATTGACTGGACATTGCCCACATTTGAACTTGACCTAGATTTTATCAAGACAAACATTGTGATCATGTTACATGAAGATTAAATAAAATTTGTAGCCGCTAGAGTGTTAACTAGAACGGCTATCACTAAAGGTGATAAATACCCCCACTATGCAGCACTCTGTCACACTCTGCAGACGTTTTCAATGAGGTTTGACAATGGCAGGGTGCTGCCACCATCATAAAAACTTGGAAAATTTATGGCAAGTATCAAGTAAATCAGGTTGAAAGTGAAGGAGTTCGCCGTACAAGATTTTGCCTGCCAATTTCAAGACCAATTTCAAGGCCAAAGGTCAAGGTCACATAGATTTGAAATGTGTGTCTTGCACATCTACTACTCCTGAGTAACATTTATGCAAAGTATCAAGTGAATCAGGTTGAAAGTGAAGGAGGAGTTGAAAGTACAAGATTTTGCCTGCCAATTTCAAGACCAATTTAAATGACAAAGGTCAAGGTCACAGAGACCTGAAATTTGTGTCTTGCACATCTACTACACCTGAGTAACATCTATGCCAAGTATCAAATGAATCGGGTTGAAACTGAAGGAGGAGTTGAAAGTACAAGATTTTGCCTGCCAATTTCAAGACCAAATTTTAGGCCAAAGGTCAAGGTCACAGAGACCTGAAATTTGTGTCTTGCACATCTAGTAGACCTGAGTAATATTTATGCCAAGTATCAAATGAAGCGGGTTGAAACTGAAAGAGGAGTTGAAAGTACAAGATTTTGCCTACCAATTTCAAGACCAATTTCAAGGCCAAAGGTCAAGGTCAAGGTCACAGAGACCTGAAAATTGTGTCTTGCACATCTACTACCCCTGAGTAACATCTATGCAAAGTATCAAATGAATCGGGTTGAAACTGAAGGAGGAGTTGAAAGTACAAGATTTTGCCTGCCAATTTCAAGACCAAATTTAAGGCCAAAGGTCAAGGTCACAGAGACCTGAAGTTTGTGTCTTGCACATCTACTACTCCTGAGTAACATTTATGCCAAGTATCAAGTGAATCGGGTTGAAAGTGAAGGAGGAGTTCAAAGTACAAGATTTTACCTGCAAATTTCAAGACCAATTTCAAGGCCAAAGGTCAAGGTCAAGGTCATAGAGACCTGAAATTTGTGTCTTGCACATCTACTATACCTGAGTAACATTTATGCCAAGTATCAAATGAATCGGGTTAAAAGTGAAGGAGGAGTTGAAAGTACAAGATTTTGCAGACAGACCGACTATTTCAAGGCCAAAGGTCAAGGTCAAGGTCATAGAGACCTAAAATTTGTGTCTTGCACATCTACTATACCTGAGTAACATTTATGCCAAGTATCAAATGAATCGGGTTAAAAGTGAAGGAGGAGTTGAAAGTACAAGATTTTGCAGACAGAACGACGACCGCCGGACCGACGGCCAACCAACCGACCGACCGACAGCCAACCAACCGACCGACGACCGCCGGCCAACCAACCGACCGACCGACGGCCAACCAACCGACCGACCGACAGGCTGATTCCAGTATACCCCCCTCAAACTCTGTTTGTGGGGGTATAAAAACAAATTGTGGATGGACGGACGAAGGATGACGGACGACAGACATCCAGCGTTCTTATAGCCGACACCTTGGCACTTCTAGCCAAATGAGCTAACAAGATATCACCAAAGGTGATTCACACTCCCACAACGATTCCCTGTCACATGTTCAGGACAAAGTTTTTCAATAATCAAGGTTAGAGGTCAAGGGGACCTTAAAGTGGTATGTGGCACTTGGCAATCCTAAGATGTATCAACACATTAGGTTTGGTAATCCTAGATGGCATAGTATATGAGATATCCTCCTGACATGGTTTTTCAATAATCAAGGTCAGAGGTCAAGGTCGAAGTGACATGAATGTGGTATGCAACACTCCTCCATCTCAAGATGTATGCACACATAAGATTTGGTAATTATAGATGATATGGTATAGAATTTAATTTGCTTCGGACAAGGTTTTTCATTATCAAGCTCAGAGGTCAAGGTCAAAGTGACCTGAAAGTGGTATGAGACACCCCTCTATTTCAAGATGTATGCAAACACCAGGGTTGGTAACTGTAGATGATGTGGTATTGGAGTTATGCTCCAGACAAGATTTTCAAGTTATCAAGGTCACCACCATTATGAAAGTGGTACACACCAGGTTTGGTAATCCTAGATGGTATAGTCAAGGAGCGAGATTAATTTCCCTACTAGGGTAAAAGTTTTTCAATAATCAAGGTCAGAGGTCACAGAGACCTGAAATTTGTGTCTTGCATATCTGCTACTCCTGATTAACATTTATGCAAAGTATCCAGTGAATCAGGTTTGAACTGAAGAAGTACGCAATAAAAGATTTTGCAGACAGACTGGCAACAAATTTCAAGGCCAGAGGTCAAGGTCAAGGTCAAAGAGACCTAAAATGTGTATGTTGCACATCTACTACTCCTGATTAACATTTATGCCAAGTATCAGGCAAATCAGAAGTTGGGGGGGGGGGGGGGGGAATACATAATAAAGACTTTTCAAGCATTTTTAAGTACATATCAAGTACAGATATCTCTTGATATGGTATTTCGATTTCAAATAATAATTGCACGCATTTAGGAATTTATACATTGTGTGCAAGCATAATCAAAATACATTCTAAAATTAAGTTGTTCATGTAAGCACTGTAAGGCCAATTTTCACATTTCAAGGGCAAGTAACTTTTGATAAATTAATGTTCCTCTTTTTGACTTTTGACACCAAACTGTGACCTTGACCTCTGAGAAATGAACCCAGATCTTGTTGTGACACATTGTCTCAATGTAGTTAACATTTCTAACAGGTAACTTTTAACTCCAATATGCATGTAGGAGTGACAGAGCAGGAACTCTTGCGGACAGACAGAACTCAGACAGACAGACAGACAGAAAGACAAACAGACACTTGGCCAGTGCAATTACTATGTGCCTTCTGTTTCCAGGCATAAAAACTCTACCTGAATGAAAGTGAATGAAAGTATGAGTAGGAAAGAGAGCTGATACTAAATTTGATTTTGTCCATCATATTTATCAATTGTTAATGTATTTCCGATGATTAAATGTCATTAAGGAATATTAAAAGATTTAAACAAAATTTAACTTGTAAAGCATCTTTTCCAAACAAGATCCCTTGAAGTCTTTTAATCAAGAGGTAGCTTAATGAAGATTAAATTATGCAGAAAACTTTTAGATTGTTTTTTTTTTTATATCTAATTTGAATTTCTCTGGTGATAGGCAACTAACCCTTTTTGAGACTTACTAAGCGCAGCTGTTTTTCTATGCTTAACCCATTACCCCATAACCTGTTTCTATTTTTGAAGACAGGTGACCACTAAAAGCAGGTTGAAAAAGGTGCATTCTGCTTTACTATCACCCTGCTTTAAACTACTATCTATTAGGTTATAGAAACTATTTCTAATGGTATATATTTATAAGTGTATTAATTGGAACTTTTTTTTTCAATGGAGGAATGAATAAGAGGCGTAAAAAGGCATATATTTATGGGGGAATGGGTTAACTCATTGACCCCAAATAAATGGAAAAATCCAGTTTACAATTAATTAAGTCTAGCTCATTTTTCCCTTTCTAGGGTTGGTTTTACAGTAAACTGCAAAATAACAAATTGTGCAGACCTTGATTAGGACTGGCTCTGATCTGGATCTACACTGTTTGACAAGGACAAGTGTATTGGTCAAGGTACATTCTGCTTTTCTTTCAGCCTGCTTTAAGCTACTTATAATTATAATCTGGTAGAATAATGAAAATATTTCTTATAGAACATGTTCATGACTGTATAAATTGGAACTTTTTTCTTCAATGGATGACTGATTTGAAGACATAAAAAGCATATTTAAGGGGTAATGGGTTAAAAAATTAAACTTTCACAGTTGTAGATTTTCATGTGCATGGTTAAAGTCAGACAAAAGGACATTTTCTTCTCACGGTGCTACTGTTCAGAACAAAATGTTATATAATAGAAGGTAGAATTTAAATGATAAACACTCTTTGATGTTACATAACTAAAGACTGAGAGAGTTTTTAAAAAATCTGAGACACTGGTCCCTATAGATATGATAATCAAGTGTATATTGACTGGGTTTTAAACAATGACAAGGACGGCTTTAAAATCTCTATTTTAAAATTTTTGAATTTGCTTAAAAATCTCCACAAAATTTACATAAATGAATATTAAAGAAATATTTATGGGTAATCTGCTTTCTTTTAATCTGTCAGCCACTAAATGAGGTGATGGGCTATGGCAGAACTGATCTGTTCATTGTTCAAGGGAATCTCCACGCTCAACAGTATATAATACTGATATTCCAAATGGTAGCGATATATACAGCCACAACATCCCACTTAATACTGCAGTAAGGTATCATCAGCAGTCCACTTTCTGGTGCAACATACAGTGGAGAATCTGTTATCCTTTCCGGTTTAAACGCAAACGTACGCAAACGCAAAGCGCTAAAACGTAGAAAAGAACAACTTTTAGACAATTCTGATAATTCATGTTTATCTTGGTGGCAAACAGTTTGGAGCCTGATCAGACGCCGGGTTACCCGGCGTCTGATCTGGCTCCAAACTGTTTGCACTGCAAATAATAGTTTTAGCGTAAACGCGTTTATTGGGAAAGAATAACAGATTCTCCACTGTACCACTTTCCCATTACCCCATAAATATGCCTTTTTACGCCTGTTATTCATTCATCCACTAAAGAAAATAGTATCACATTAAACAGACAAGAATTATGTACTATAAGAAATACTTTCTATATTCTAGCAGATGGAAACTTAAAGAAGGTTGAAAGTAAAGCAGAATGTTTAGGCGCATTCTAATTTACTTTCAACCTACTTTAAGTTGTCACGTATCTTCAAAACTAGAAACATAATGGGTTAATAAAGGCTAACTTGACATCATAATTGATCATTATTAGTTTATGAAAATGGCAAATTAGAAAACATAATTATACTTTAATTTGCAATTTCTTAATTGAAGTACAGTTTTTCTATGTGAGTTAACTACCTGCCATTGTTTGTGTTGATGAGGCATCACATTAATCTTCAAAGCTCATAGAAGTTTAACCCTTAGCCTGCCACTCAGGACTATAGCTCCATATGCAAACAGCTTGGATCCGGATGAGAAGCCGAGTAACTCGGCGTCTCATCCGGATCCAAGCTGTTAGACACTCGTACAACATTTTCAGCAATTTTGAGCAACTTTGAAGCACTTTGAAACTTGAAGCAAACGAGAATTATAGCAGACGACAATTTATTTGCCGGGCTAAGGGTTAACACAATATGTCTTTTTATGACTTTAATTAATTCCTTCACTGAATGAAATAGTTCAACTTTATACAGTCTGATATCTGTACAATAAGAAAAAGTTATTTTCTATATCTTAGCTGATGGTATCTTACAGCAGGCTGAAAGTAAAGCAGAATGCACCTTAACCCATTACCCTAAGAATATGCCTTTTTACACCTTTAATGTATTCCTCCACGTAAGAAAATAGTTTTAATTTATACAGTTATGAATATGTTTTGAAAAAAATCTATTTTATATTCTAGCAGATGGTAGCTTAAAGCAGGATGAAAGTAAGGCAGAATGTGCCTTAAGGCACATTCCGCTTTACTTTCAACCTGCTTTAAATGGGCATCTGTCTTCAAAACTAGAAACAGGTCATGGGGAAATGGGTTAAGGCACAACCTGCTTTACTTTCAATCTGCTTTAAGTGGTAACATATCTTTAATGCTAGAAACATTGGGTATATCCAGACAACCTCTAGATTTGTCTACATCATTTGCAATGCATGAAGTCTGGTTCTCTCAGGTTACATGCCTATTCTTTTTTTAGTAAACTCCCACTAACCTGAAACAGCTCAAATAACTCAACTTGATTGCAACTTGATTGCCTTTATTACTTTCTGCAGAAGAAGGCATCACGCAATAGAAAAAGTATTTAGAAATAATGTAAAAAGAATTAATTAAGTGATTTTTAATTTTTGAGAAATCAGATCCGTACTAAATGTCCCAAACCCTTGTAATGATGGAACTGGATATATTCATTCTTTGCAAATAGTGTAGATCCAGATCAGAATGCTCGTTTATGAACCCACTGATCAAGTTTGGCACTGTGTATCATACCTAATAAAACAAGGGCCATCATGGCCCTAAATCGCTCACCTGGTACACCATGTAAAACTTGACCTATAGTGACCTAGATTACGACTGAACATGACCAACAATCAACCTTTAAAGTGTTAACAAGACTTTTCTATGATTTGACTTAATTTTTGACTGGACATTACCCACATTCGAACTTGACCTAGATTTCTTCAAGACAAACATTGTCATCAAGTTTCGTGAAGATCGGATGAAATTTGTAGCCGCTAGAGTGTTCTCGAACCAATTGTGAACAGACAAACAGACAGAAGACGGACGACAGACATCCAGTGATCCTAAAAGCTAACCTTGGCACTTTTTGCCAGGTGAGCTTAGAATTTGAAAGACAAATCCTTATCCCATTACCGCATAATTACGCCTTTTGACGCCCTTTAACCCATTACCCAATAGCCAGTTTCTAGTTTTAAAGATATGTGACCACTTAAAGCAGGTTGAAAGTAAAGCAGAATGCGCCTTGAGGCGCATTCTGCTTTACTTTCAGCCAGCTTTAAGCTATTATCTGCTAGAATATAGAAAACATTTCTTATGATTTTTATTTTCGAAGGTATAAATTGGAACTATTTTCTTCAGCGTAGGAATAAATTAAATGCGCTAAAAGCCGCTTCTATGAGGTAAATTTAAGGGTTAATTTATTTTTCCACTAAAGATAGTAGTTCCAAATTTACAGTCATGGATATTTTTCTGAAGAAATACTTTTTCTATTCTGGTAGATGGTAGCTTAAAGCAGGCTGAAAGTAAAGCAGAATGTGCCTTAAGGCACATTCTGCTTTACTTTCAACCTGCTTTAAGTGGTCACCTATCTTCAAAACTAGAAACAATCTATGGAATAATGGGTTAAGAGCCACATAGTGTAGACAAGACATATCAGACAACGGTTGAGTCTATTTGAGATTACAACAGGGTTAAAGACATCTCCTGATGACCTTTTGATCATGACACCTTGCCAGACAATTTCCTTGCAAAAAGCATGGGTCTTGTGGACATGTCGGTAGCAAAGAACCATTAAAGCATCTCATGTGAGACCCGACCTTTATATTTGATATTTTGGTAAGAAGCATGAGTATAATCTAAGCCTCACCAGGTAAACTGAGATTGGTTTACCCGCCGGCAGCTTGTGCTGCATGCTTTGACAGTTACATTTACACCTATCGAGAACAATGGGGGGACTCTATCAATGGACTGAGAAAATATCTTTAACTGTTGAATATCTTGTAGCCTAGCTTTCCCAACCAGTCATATGTTCTAACTACAGATAATTATATACTGTCTAGTTAGGTTTTGTCAGGCAAGCTTCACATACATGTAACGGTCTATAACACACATAAAGTACAACCAAACTCTACCTAATATATTCATCTGCAACAATTGTCCTTGGCTACTATTCTAAATAGTATCTACAGATTTTCAAAAATTCTTTTCAAAACAGAGTCAAGAGTGTCAAACAGTTTGGTTTCTGATGAGAGGTCAAGTTATGTTACCCAAACCTTATCACCGTTTCCCCATGCACTAGCAAGCAATCGATCAAGCCTAAACTTTTTACTATTAGATTAAAATTTAAAGTCATTAAATTTTCTACAAGCTAACATTTTCTACATTTTAGTGGAAATGCATAAGTGTTTTGTTTAACCCATTACCCCATAGCCAGTTTCCAGTATTGAAGATAGGTGACCTCTTAAAGCAGGTTGAAAGTAAAGCAGAATGCGCCTTAAGGCACATTCTACTTTACTTTCAGCCTGCTTTAAGCTATCATCTTCTAGAATATAGAAAATATTTCTTATGATACATATTCATGACTGTAAAACTTGGACCTATTTTCTTCAGGGTAGGAAAAAATCAAAGTCGTAAAAAGGCGTATATATGGGGTAATGGGTTAATTGGGAAAGAAAATCATCTTCTCTACTGTATCTTCCACTTGTCTTAACCCATTACCCCATAGCCTGTTTCTATTTCTGAAAATAGTTGACCATTTAAAGCAGGTTGAAAGTAAAGCAGAATGTGCCTTAAGGCACATTCTGCTTTACTTTCAGCCTGCTTTAAGCTATTATCTGATAGAATATAAAAAACATTTCTTATGATTATTTTTTGTAACAGTATAAATTGGAACTATTTTTTTCAGTGGATGAATAAATTAAAGGCTTAAAAAGGCGTATTTATGGGATATTGAGTTAAGTCGTTGTTTAAAGGCATATTTGGTATGTACTTGATGATGAAGTTGTAAGACATCAGATTCTATAGTTTAGTAAAACAAGATATGATGAAGCTGTTGTGTTTTCTTATTTCAAATCCTTTATCTAACCCATTCCTCAACATTGACTCGGACACACCTAAAGCCACTATATGGCTTACCAACTACATGGCTTATACCTTTACCAACTACATGACGTAAACCTTTACCAACTACATGTACATGGCGTATACTTTTACCCACAGGGGGCCAGAACGTACTGGGGCTGTTTGTGGGTGCTTGATTGTAGGGCTCCAGATAGGAGGTAGTAAACTGAACAAATCCAAACTTTTATCACTTATTTTAGCACCAAATTCTATGGTGTGACTACTTATAAGAATCGTCTAGAAGAGACGATTCTAATGAGTAGTTACACCATAGGGTTTAATGCAGAAATGAAGATTTTAGATTTTGAAATACCCCCCTTATCTGGAGCTCTGGAGCCTATGGGGTTTAATTAATTAACAAACCTCTCTGTCACACCTTTCACCATATCTATAGAACAGTGTTATACTTCTTCCTGTATGTTTTTCATTTAATTGGCAAAAATATCTAAGCAAACGAAGTTTCTTTTGAATCGTCCTCTGCGACAACCACCATAACATTAATCAGTAATGTCCTTTTCTGGTTACAGGTTTCTATATGTGTATGGATGAAACAATAAACAAACTACTTCTTAGCGGAAATGTCATTTATTTAAATGACGGCTATATTTTCACATATCCAAGTGAAATGACTAGAGTTTACTACATATGGTTACTAAACATACACATAGGTGGGGATCTAACCCGCCACGCCTAACAAAACAAGGTAAAAGTACATGACAAGTATCACATTTAATTGATAGTCAAAGAACACATAATGAAATGTAATAACAATGTAATAATAAATGGTCCCTTGATTCAAGCAATTAAAGCGATGCTTTGTTGAAAAAAGGAGCTTTAGCACTGACAAGATCTATAACTGGATCGATCTGGTCTGAGAACAAAGTTCTCGTCAAAAACAAAATAGTTTCACATAATCGTCATGTATGTTACAAATGGAACACCTATCTACATGATTACAATTAAAGGGTGGTGGCTGGGGCAGAGGAGGAACTTGACAATCATTGCAAATAACTTTCTCGATAAAGTTCTTTGTTTACAGTCTAATTCTGTTGAGCGGAGCGGTAGAGCAAGCGTGGTCACGTGATACAACCCCACGCACTTTCTAGTTGGTTGATCACTTGGTGCACATTACTCCAGAGTCTACACTAATCTCCGGACAGTTCCACTTACTCGGTGTCCTTCAAATATTCACCTATTCTCCGGACACTTGGGACCGTCTCGGTGCGACTCAAAAACATTCAACTTTGTTAAATTTTATTTGAATCGTCCTCTGCGACAACCACCATAACATTAATCAGTAATGTCCTTTTCTGGTTACAGGTTTCTATATGTGTATGGATGAAACAATAAACAAACTACTTCTTAGCGGAAATGTCATTTATTTAAATGACGGCTATATTTTCACATATCCAAGTGAAATGACTAGAGTTTACTACATATGGTTACTAAACATACACATAGGTGGGGATCTAACCCGCCACACCAACCAGCAAGGTCAACAGTTCCTTTGACCGTGCTGGTTGACCCCACCCCTGAGACCAGAAAGGGAGTATATTCTTAAAAAACAAATGAAACAAATCTAACATCCAACAATCAACCAAAAATAGTATATATACTAAGTCGACTTCCCCTTATCGGTTAGATCAACGCTGTCAGCAGCCTCAATACCAATGTTTCAATGTTTGCTTTGTTGTTATTGAACACAATCAATGTTCAATGCTCATAAAAGCTATCTTGTATTCAAAACCCGAAGCTTAAATTTAGGCTTTAATCTCATCTAAGGATGTTATTAGAATGCTTTTTACTTACTACTTAGCAATATGAGAACTGGAAATTTACTAGGAAATATCTTCTCATAATAATAATCAATACCCAAAAAGTCTTAAGCTACACTTGCCGCCAGTCGTTTACCTAACATATAAAGGTCTAGTGATCTAGAAATTTCCTAGAACAGATTATAAACAAAATAAATCAACTTGTAATTACATGCTTGCAATAATTATTTACATCAGAGCAGTCTTATGCTGTACTCTGTGAACCTGATGTTTTGCCAATTTTCACCCCAGAAATCCGGGTAGGGCAGTCTTATGCTGAACCCATGCTGAAATTGGAAGCGTAAGTAGTTTACCCCAGCAAACAGGGCAGCCTTATGCTGGACTCTGTATGCTTATGAGATACCAAAAGGGCGACCAATATGTAAATACATGTATTATAATGTAAGGTTAGGAATACTGATGTAACTTTGCAAAGCATTCGACTTCCAGCGGCCCATTCTTCTAATTGCTGCCTCACTGAAACCTTTCATAACACAATGAGTGGCTGCCCCTATCCTAACACTGTGAGATTTGTACAGGGCTGGAATTAGTCCCAATTAACAAACTAACGACTGCTTTCAAAGTGTCATTAAAGAACTTGTGACATTTGCACCATTTTGATGCTGAAAAAAGGCCATGCCTGGTGTTTCGTTACCGATAAATACAATTTGGTAATATCAAGGGGCACAAAACAGATGACCTCACACTTTTAGGTAGGAACAGGGTGACTGCCTGACAACTGTGTTTGAATTTTTTCAGAGTCAACTGTACCCCAAGTGGTTCTCTGTCCTCATGAATTAATGAGATATCCTCAGTCTGCATTACCCATCCGCTAGCTTTGTTATCATTGACACAAATTTCCCCTATTCGGAGGAAGCCATGAAAAGCTAGTAGGCACATTGAGGCAAATAAAAGCTGTCATACTTACAGAGTCCCACTCTAGGCACAGCTGACACAATTTTCTCGAGCAAATGGTCAGTAATAGGCAGCCTAGTATCCGGACCCTTTCTGTCCTGTGCCAAATTATTTGCCCCTTTAAAAAATTGCTTTAGCAAGAATGAGCTACTGAAGTTTGAAAAACCAGCCATTTTGTTTATGTATGCTATTGCCGAAGAGTATAACGCGATAGTATTTATCTTATATCCACTGAAGAATAAATGAGCAAGAAACGTTAATAAGTGTGAAACTGACACGGGCAGGCTTGCATCCAATCCATGCTCTGTACAATACGTTACAAATCTTTGCCAATAGTGCAAGTAAACTTTCTTTGTTCTGTCACTAATCGCGTTTGCCAAAATTGTTTGGACTTGCTCCTTCAATTGTTCCAAAGATAAGCGGGGACTTTTTCCGGACTTTTCTTCAGGTTTGGAGTTTCGGCAAAAGCTTGCTGAAAATTAAAACGAGACAAATTATCAGCAACTGAATTGAGATTGCCCGGGACATGCTTTGCTCTGGATAAAATATTATGCTTCATGGAGAGGAGCACTAGTCTGCGGAACCATCGCATTATAATAGGATCTTTGGATGACAATTTATTTATCGCATAAACTGTAGCTTCATTGTCCGAATGAAAGACAATGTTTGTCATTAGCCATTTTTGCACACCAAATTTCTACTGCAACTACCACTGGGATTAGTTCTAAAAAATTTATGTGAAATGTTTTGAAAGTATTGTGCCATTTTTGTGCAGCCCACTCCGAACCAAACACTGCCGCCCAACCAACTGTGGTTGCCGCGTCTGTGTATAGATGCAGAGAGTCAGAATCAACCCAATTGTCACTTAGAAACATACATCTGCCATTGAAAGACTGAATAAAGGTACCCCACATCTTAATATCTGCACGGGCCTCTTGGTTCAGTCTAACAAAATGGTTTTGATTAGTCAAACCTCGCGTAAGATCATACAACCGCCTGAGGAAAGCACGTCCTGGAACAACACAACCACATGCAAAATTAAGCAAACCAATCAGCGACTGAAGTTCTCTCAGAGTTATTTTACGCCGATTTTCGATGTGTGTCAGTTTTGTTTGAATCTTTTCAATTTTATCGAAGGGCAATTTTATTATCATTTCGTCAGAATTGACTTCGATGCCATATATTTTTATGCACGTCTTGGGCGTAACTGTTTTCTCAGCCTTAAGGGGGATATTTATGTGGCTGCATAACTCTAAGAACTTTGCTAAACTGTCTTGGCATAATGACGAATTTTCAGGCCCCACCAAGAAAAAGTCATCTATTTATGGCTCATAACAGCATTGGATTTTGTTTCCATTATCCATTGCAACGCATTGTTGAATCTAATGAATATCTGGCAAGAGGCGTTTAAACCCATCGCCAAACCCGCATCAACAAAAAATGTCTTTTGTCTTCAAAAGACCATGAGAAACCCAACAGAAACTGATCCTGCTTGTGTATCGGCACTAGTCTGAAAGCATTTTCAATGTCTGTTTTTGCCATTAGGCCGTGCCTTCCACACTATTTTATCTTTGTGACTATAGGGTCAATGGAATCATACTGTACCACAGTAAAATTCTTATCAATGGCATCATTGACAGATTTGTTTTTCGGGTAAGATAAATCGTGAATTAGTCAAACTTTGTTACTATCCGCTTTTGGGATAAGTGCTATAGGAGAGCAAATAAGATTTTTTGGGCATTCATCAATTGGACCTAAAATGCGTTTCTGTTGGATTTCGGATTGTATCTTTTTGCTAGTAATATTTTTGTTTTGGAGAGCCGAAGGGTGGTTTCGTGAGACGGAAGTTTATCCTCGCCGTCTCACTCTCCGCTTGTGGCCGAATGTCCCCCGCTGCTCCAGCGCTGCAAGCACAGCCTGTACGTTTGTTGCTACCATGGCCTCTTCCTGGGCTTGCCTTCTGCGATTTGCAGCACTGGCCATGGTGTGACTAAAAAAGAAAATCAAACAAACAAATCAAACTGACAACCTATGCGATAGATCTTCTTTTTTTTTCTTTTTTTTTTTCTTTTTTTTTCATTTGCATTTGCATTTTTTGCATTTGCATTTTCATGCAAGGCACACTTGCATACGCTTTTGTATCTGTACCGAAATACACATTTTAAAATTTGCCTTTCGATCTATAACAAGATCCACATAGCACAGTAACATCTGTAACTATACCGAGTTACACCATTGCCACCAGAATTCAGGTATATATGCATTCCATACCCTTCTTAAGTTTGTTATTAACAAGTATACCGACTTGTTCTAACAATCTCATCCTAATAAGTAATTCAATATTTGCCTTTCGATCTATACCAAGATCCACATGGCAAGTAACATCTGTAACTATACCGAGTTACACCATTTGCCACAAGAATTCAGGGATATGCATTCCATACCCTTCTTAAGTTTGTTATTGACAAGTATACCGACTTGTTTTAACACTCTCATCCTAACAAGTATACCGACTTGTTCTAACAATCTCAACCTAAAACAAAAAACCATGTAATAGTAACTCTCATATAAACAAGTATACCGACTTGCTTATGCAATACCTACAGATTCGTGAATAATATATCCCGATAACCTGGTATACCAAGGAGCTTTTACCGAGGAGCCCGACATATCTAGCGGGCTATGACAAGGGAAACAATCCAAATTGATTGACATTTTGGTTCGGACGAGGTTACGTCCCTTTGACTTCGATTATTGTACACCTCAAATTATGTACTCCGCTAGTGAAAACCCTATAAACAAATCTTCCGATTTCAGTCTATATTAAAATACACTACGTCAAAAATGACATGGTAGCAACAAGAATGGCATTTTGAAGAAAAAATATCAAACCAATTTAGATCTACTTCCAACTGGAGACTCTGATTATGCAATCTCTCAAACTGCGAATATATTTATGGAACTGTATCCCGCCGTTTCTGACAAGTTCGCCCCATCATCGCAAAAAATGTCAACTGTACCATTCCACATTCCACGATGTTTCCAAAAATATATAGCCAAATCAGAGGCATTCACATACGCTTCTAAAGCCAATTTTGTTGCTACCACCCTGTCATTGTACCCTATGAAGGGATCGATCTACCGCTCTACGCAATATTTGCAAGATGACCAATTAGTCAACATTTAAACCTACTATTAAGAAGGCAGCATAACTGACAAGCTTCATTGCTAATTTTTCGGGCGACATGCAACGGTCACAAAGATCATTCGATCCAATATCAAGTAAAACTATTCCTTTCCCAGTGAGAAAATTGTCCTGCGAATGCAGCAATTGCCTGTTATTCATGACAAGCCCACAAACTCCTCTGAGTTGCACATCAAAATAATTTGTCTTCAGTCCCAAATTGCTCTCATAATTACCGCGCTCGATTAAATCATGAAGACGCCTTACAAAACCGTGACCCCATACAGCGACCTGAGTAGCCATTCTGGCAAGCCTTTGTCTTTGTCTGAGCTTTGCAAATGAATCAAATTTTCTCTCCGGGAAGGACAGTATAGGTAATATAGGGTATACAACAATACACAAACTCGATTACTTATCTGCTTAAATAACGGATGTTTGATGAACCACAACATCAATCAACTTGACAATCATTGCAAATAACTTTCTCGATAAAGTTCTTTGTTTACAGTCTAATTCTGTTGAGCGGAGCGGTAGAGCAAGCGTGGTCACGTGATACAACCCCACGCACTTTCTAGTTGGTTGATCACTTGGTGCACATTACTCCAGAGTCTACACTAATCTCCGGACAGTTCCACTTACTCGGTGTCCTTCAAATATTCACCTATTCTCCGGACACTTGGGACCGTCTCGGTGCGACTCAAAAACATTCAACTTTGTTAAATTTTATTTAGTACCTGTAATAATAACAGACAGACTGAAACTCCTGGGGGATTCAAGTGCACTTACAGGCAAGATTTTACATAGAGGATCTTGTGCGAGTGCTCAATTTTTATCGTTTATAATAAACAAGTTGACTAAATTGATATGACGCAAGCTTTGGCGAGCGTCATATTCATAATAGTCAACGAGTTTATTAAAAATGATAAATAATGAGCACAAACATGAGATTCTATTTATCACAAAACAATTTTAAGAGCCTATAAAACTAATTGAAGTCATAGTTTGTAGACCCTCTGCTTTATAGATTATCCGCCAAAAAGTGGCGTTGTTTACGGTAACCTAATAGCAAATGATGTCATTTGGTGCCCTGCTACATGCAGCGCTTATTGACGAACAGGCTAGGGCGGAGCCAAAAGAATGATATTCCACTAGTGGATTAAGATATTCACATAATTGCTTTATGCAACTCCTAGACCGCATGTTATGTGATAAAATTACTTTTACCCAATAAACATGTTTGTGCATGTTTAGGAACTTCACTAGTGATTTATATACAGTAAAACCTCGCTATTACGACCACTAAAACGAAGGCTAATTGATTGTTTAATAGACAGGTGACAGCTTAAAGCAATGTGACAGTGAAACAGAAAGCTCCTACAGGAGCTTTCTGTTTCACTGTCACCTTGTTTTAAGTGGTCACCTACCGTAAACACCCTAATATTTAACATAATTTAGTGGTCGTAATAGAGAGGTTTTACTGTATTATTATACTGCAAAGTAAATTCCTTACTTCTGATTGGGTATTGGGCCGTGGACATGATCCCAAGTACCCTGTGAGCTGACAGGTTACGTAGAAATGCAGATATTTTCATTGGCTGACAGGTCCCTGAGCCTTGCTTTGCAGAAAATAAGATGGCAGACTGCTCGACAAGATTGAGTGCATTCAATCGTGCATCCTCTGTTTTAAGTTCATTTCGGCTAAGAACCAATCGGGGGTTGGATCTTTCAACAGTCACATTTTTTCTGGGAAAGTTTGACGCCGACGTCTACGAGAGTGCCCATCTTTCTTATGAATAACAACCATCAGTGAAAACTTTGCAGTATAATAAATTCGTTATACTAAACTAAATAATTTACAGGGCAAAGTAACCTTAGGATAGGAGTAAAAACATCATTTAAACTATAAACAACAAATTGAAAAGAATTTAAGTTGATGTGTATATCAAATGACTTAAGGTTTGATGGTTTGGTGTTGACCAGGGAGGGGGGTCCAATTTTGATGCCATCAAATTTGGACCCCCCTCTCCAACTGAAAAAATTTGCAGGGTATAATAACCTCAAGATAGGAGTAAAAACATTACTAAAACTAAACAACTAATTGAAAAAAATAAAAGTTGATGTGTAGATCAAATGAAGTATGGTTTGATGGTTGGGTTTTGACAAGGGAGGGGGGTCCAATTTTGATGCCAATAATAAGAATAAATTAAGGGCGTAAAAAGGCATATTCATGGGGTAATGGGTTAAGCTACCATCTTCAAGGATACATAAAATATTTCAGACAGTAAATATTTGTGACTGTATAAAATGGAATTATTTTCTTCAATGTAGGAATACATTTAAGATGTTAACAGGCATATTTATTGGGTAATGGGTTAAAATATTCATTGGTTTCTTGCAATTAACTTTTTATTACGTTTTCTTACCATTCTAAATTTTTACATGGGGGGTCCATTTTTTACAGGGGGGTCCAAATTTGATAGCGAAAATTGGACCCGGGGGTCCATATTTCGCTATCAAAATTGGACCCGGGTCCATTTTTTACGGGGGGACATTTTTGATATGACACTGGCATGATTTACCTCAGCCGGGAAAAATTCTCATGTACACTAGGAAGAAACTGTATAACTAATATTGTATGACGTCATAACTTGACTAAAATACACTCTGTTACCATACCTTATAACCAACGACTTCAAACCCATGTTCCTCTGTTCTTTTATAGTGCAACATTAATGATTTGGTACCATTATATGCAGTATTTTGTTATGTATACCCTTGTTCTGAAAAGCTAGAGCAAGTTATCACAAGAGGGCCATGATGACCCATATATTGCTCACCTGAGGATATTGAACGTAATAGTTTCTCCAAAACCAAAACCATCATATACAGTGCTCCCTCTCTACAACGACACCCAATGGGAGACAAAATTTATGTGAGTTGTTTGGAGGGAGTCCTTAAAGGGAGGGAAATTGGCTTACATTTGTAAACAGCTTGAATCCAGATCAGACCCCGCATTGTCACTTGTCATTAAAAAAACAGCAGACGACAATTTAAGCAGACGATATTGCAGCAGTACGAGCATAAGACATAAATGTCCTGTTTCCGGAACTCCTGCAAGGGTCGTTGTAAAGAGGGAGTCGTTGTTGGGAGGGAAGTTGTAGGGAGAGAAGGCTGTAATAGCTTTTTACCTTTGAGTTTTCTCCAAAATCAAACCCATCATCCCACTTAGGGTTGAGATACACACAGTACCGAACTCACTTGTATGGAAAATAGAATACAAATACGTTATGTATGTTTGTTAATGGGCATTTTAGTTGAAATGACGTAAACTTAAGATCAATGTTATAGAATGTAAATATCTAATTTCCATATCTGGGCGACACAACCGCCGCCCATTGCTCTCTGATTGGTTTAAACAATAGTCTTCCCCGCTTTCTCCTCAGACTGCTTTCTTATCTAGTTATACATACATAATACTTGACTGGTAATTATCGGAATGATAGCAAATGATATTGAATGATAACTACCGAAATGGTGACCAATTACACATAAATCCTTTTATGTTGGCATAAAATATAATAATAGTTTTTCAAAATTTGACCTAAATCTACTCAATATTCAATATTGTAGATATTAGAGTGAACACGCATTAGATTTCAATGACAATTCTGAGCGATTTTATATGTCCAACATTTTCACGTCTGCTATTTCGTCTGCTTTAAATTGTTGTCTGCTGTTCTTCTCCAAGTTACATAGTATACATTTTGACAGAAAAAACTTAATGACGAGTGACAAACAGTTTGAATCTAGATCAGACGCCGCGTTACGCGGCGTCTGATCTGGATTCAAGCTGTTTGCAAATGTAAGCCAATTTCCCTCCATATAACGACTCCCTCCGAACAACGCACATAATTCACATCTCTCATTGGGTGTCGTTGTAGAGAGGAAGCGCTGTAGCTCACTTTGAGCTTTGCTCAGGTGAGCTACAATCTGAGACATGATTTCTTTGCTGTAACAATCTCACTTGATATGCTTGAAACACTAATTGCAGAGTGATGCATGTTCAACCATTTCCTCCACAGTCATAAGTGCAAGCCACCTGTATCCAATTGTGTTTAAAGCAAGATGATTGCTCAAAGCATGATGAAAGAAAAGCAGAAAGCTCATAAATGCTGCCATATGTTTTCAATACAATGTATGAATATTCAATTTTAGCAATTCTGTAAGGAGTAGATAAGGTGCTCAAATTGCTATTGTGAAGGAAAGGGTTAACCCATTTTATGCGTGATACACTTTTAGGTGTACCTCTAGGCAAACAGTTTTGATCTCAGATCAGGCCCCACATTGTGGGGCCTGATCTGAGATCAAAACTGCTTGCAGCTAAGTCAATATTCTATCAGAAACTGCTAAAATATTTTGTAAATATTTGAGTTATACCCGCTGCAGACGACATTTTAAAATGGCCGCCAAATATTACCCGGCATACAATGGGTTAAATAACTGCTCTTTGTCACATAAGGAAGTGATCAAACATCAGTTGACTAATAAGCTAATTAGTTTGATTATTTATATCCTCAATTATTGAACATGGCAATTCTGTTTTAACCCATTACCCCATATTGTACGCCTTCAATTTATTCCTCCACTGAAGAAAATAGTTCCAATTATGAATTTATACTGTCACAAATTAAAATCAAAATAAATATTTTCTATATTTTAGCAAATAATAGCTTAACCCATTAACTCATAAGCGATAAACAATTATCAATGCTTATCTCAATACAAGCTAGTGGATTAAAGTGTGTCAAAATGAGTCAGTATAAGGCTATTGCGCAATGAGTCAATATGAGTCAGTATGGCTTAATGGGTTAAAGCAGACTGAAAGTAAAGCAGAATGTGCCTTAAGGCGCATTCTGCTTTACTTTCAACCTGCTTTAAGTGGTCATATACATGTATCTTCAAAAGTAGAAACAGACTATGGGGTAATGGGTTAAGCCTTTACCCCATAGTACATTCTGCTTAACTCTTTCCTCCCTAAAACTTTAAATGGACAATTCCAGTTTCCATTTTAGTCTAGTCCATTTCTGACTTTTAAGGATTGTTTTTGTCAATGTTTGGCATAATGACAAACAGTGAAGACCCTGATCAGAGGTCTCCTTTCGGAGCCCTCTGATCTGGGTCTTCACTGTTTGTATAGGAAAAGTGTACTATTTAAATGTACACTGTTTGCAAAGGACGCCAATATGCGGGACTAGGGTTCAAAGGGTTAAGCTACAGACTACTAGGGTATAGAAAATATAATGCATTTTCAGAACTGTATAAGTGGAACTATTTTCTATAGAGCATGAAAGAACAGGTGTAAAGAGGCATATCTATGGTGTAATGGGTTAAAGTGACTGACAAGTTGACAACCAGATGGCAAACAGACAGGATAAACAAGAGCCGCATGCGGCCCTAAATCGCTCACCTGAGGACTATTGTGTTATATATTACTCAATGCAAAATGAAGTTTGTCATTGCATGTATGTGGACTGTTGCATGAAGAAGTAATTCGGAATCTGTTTGTCATTATTACTATATGAGCAAAATGGGAAAATATGGCAATGATATAAATAGTGCTAATAAAGGGTCACTTAAACAATATCCATTCAAAATGTTATTTTAAGTTTTAATTGAAAAAAATCTATTTTTAACTCCTGTGACCTAGATAAGCCACAGACCGGAACCATTTAAACAATATTGGTAAAGTACCTCTAGAAGTGACACAATGCCATATATCAAAGCTCTGGCCATATTAGTTTCAGAGAAGAAGAGCTTTGAATATTTCACAATATAACTCTATGTAAATTTGTGACCCCGGGGCGGGGTCATTTTAACCCCAGGGACATAATTTGAACAATCTTGATAGAGGACCTGTAGATGATGCTTTGTGCCAAATATCTAAGCTCAGGGTACTGTGGTTTCAGAGAAAAAGATTTTTAAAGTTTTTATTGAAACGGACTGGAACGATTTGTTGTATTGGTAAAGTACCTCTAGAAGTTAAACCATGCCAAATATCAAAGCTCTGGCCATATTAGTTTCAGAGAAGAAGAGGTTTGAATATTTCACTATATAACTCTATGTAAATTTGTGACCCCCGGGACAGGGTCATTTTTTACCCCAGGGACATAATTTGAACAATCTTAATAAAGACCTGTAGATGATGCTTTGTGCCAAATATCTAAGCTCAGGGTACTGTGGTTTCAGAGAAGAAGATTTTTTAAGTTTTAATCGCTCTAGCTCTAGCTATATTAGTTTCAGAGAAGAAGAGGTTAGAAGAATTCACTATATAACTCTATGTAAATTTGTGACCCCCGGGGCGGGGCCTTTTTTTACCCCAGGGACATAATTCGAACAATCTTGATAGAAGACCTATAGATGATGCGTTGTGCCAAATAGCTAAGCTCAGGGTACTGTGGTTTCAGAGAAGAAGATTTTTATGCCCCCGGCATCGACAAATGCGGAGGCATATAGTAATCGTCCTGTCCATCAGTCCGTCCGTCCGTGTGTCCGTAACAAGGTTAAGTAGAATTTACCGTTTCGTCTAGCATCAACATCGCTTACCCAAATGCTTGGATACTTATACAGTTGTTGCCTTGGACCATTCCCTATCCTCCAATATCACCAAACTTTGATTTTGACCTTGACCTTGACCTAATTTGGACTTAGAATATTTTAAATAGGCTATTTCTTGGTTAACTAGATTTTACCGTTTCATCTAGCATAAATACATCTGAATACAATGCTTTGATACTTATACAGTTGTTGCCTTTGACCATTCTCTATCCACCAATATCACCAAACTTTGATTTTGACCTTGACCTTGACCTAATTTGGACTTAGAATATTTTAAATAGGCTATTTCTTGGTTAACTAGATTGTACTGTTTCGTCTAGCATCAACACTGTTTACTACAATGCTTCGATACTTACACAGTTATTGCCTTGGACCATTACCAACTCACCAATAATACCCAAGCTCAGTTTGACCTTGACCTAATTTGGACTTAGAAAAAATTCAGAATATATTGTCAAGGATGCCACCGGGGGCATAAGCGTTTATTGAACGCGCAGTCTTGTTTAAGTTTTAATTGAAACAATCTATTTTTAGCTCCTGTGATCTAGATATGCAACGGACCGGAAACATTTGAACAATATTGGTAAAGTACCTCTAGAAGTTACACCCTGCCAAATATCAAAGCTCTAGCTATATTAGTTTCAGAGAAGAAGAGGTTAGAAGAATTCACTATATAACTCTATGTAAATTTGTGACCCCCCGGGCGGGGCCTTTTTTTACCCCAGGGACATAATTTGAACAATCTTGATAGAGGATCTATAGATGATGCTTTGTGCCAAATATCTAAGCTCAGGGTACTGTGGTTTCAGAGAAGAAGATTTTTAAAGTTTTAATTGAAACAATCTATTTTTAGCTCCTGTGACCTAGATATGCAACGGACCAGAAACATTTGAACAATATTGGTAAAGTACCTCTAGAAGTTACACCATGCCAAATATCAAAGCTCTAGCTATATTAGTTTCAGAGAAGAAGAGCTTTGAAGATTTCACTATATAACTCTATGTAAATTTGTGACCCCCGGGGCGGGGTCATTTTTGACCCCAGGGACATAATTTGAACAATCTTGATAGAGGATCTATAGATGATGCTTTGTGCCAAATATCTAAGCTCAGGGTACTGTGGTTTCAGAGAAGAAGAATTTTTAAGATTTTATTGAAACGATCTATTTTTAGCTCCTGTGACCTAGATATACAACGGACCGGAAATATTTGAACAACTTTCAAAGAGGACCATATAAGGATCATTTCTGCCAAGTTTGGTAAAAATTCATCATGTGGTTTCGGAGGAGATGTCGTTTAAAGAAATTGTTGACGACGAACGAACGAACGACGACGGACATAGCACGATCAGAATAGCTCACCTTGGCACTTTGTGCCAGGTGAGCTAAAAACAAATGTGATTTCATTGTGAAAAGATCATTAAGATTTAATTCTCATCATAAAAGATAGATGGGTTCCTTGGAACACATGTCACCTGCCAGCAAGTATCAAAAGAAATTTCATTTCAAAATCTTCTGTAAAATAGAAGAAATATGCATGAAAAGAAAATGTTGAAAAGGTGAATAACTCTCACAAAAATGATGCAAGAGTTATGACCCTTGTGCAATACTCTTCCACTTGTCAAGCTCTTTCCATAAATGAAGCTTCATCTTATAAGCTTCAGTAGAACAGGAGTTATGAGGCGTGACGCAAAAAGCATGACTGCAGACAGACGGATGGATAGACAGCCGCCGGAAAAGTGATCCCTAAGTGTCACCTCTGCCTACACAAAAAGAGCCAAAGAAATATCACTGGGTGGCATTTACAATCCCATTTTTCTAACTCTTTGACTGCACATTGTCTCGACAATATAAAGCGATATATAAGCAAGTGCTATAAGCAGTTTGTGAAGTTAGCTGCAGGAGATTTCTGCATTATATTTATCCTGCATTGACAAAAACATCTATGCAAAAAATTGTTGTCGGGTGTTTTGACCCATTACCCCATAGTCTCTTTCTAGTTTTGAAGTTTTGTGACCACTTAAAACAGGTTGAAAATAAAGCAGAATGTGCCTTAAGGCATATTCTGCTTTACTTTCAGCCTGTTTTAAGCTAACATCTGCTAAGATATTGAAAATATTTCTTAGCATACTTATTCATGACTTTACAAAATGAAACAATTACTTTCGTGGAGGAATGAATAAAAGAGGCATTAAAAGCCTACTCATGGGGTAATGGGTTAATACCGGTACAGTATGAGGAGTCAGCTGGCCGCTGTGGTGTAGTGGTTAGCATGCTGGACCGGCAATCCAGAGACCCGTGGTTCGATTCCAGGCCGCGGCGGCTGATTTTTCATAACGTCTTTTTCCGATATATATATATATATATATATATATATATATATATATATATGAATTAAAAAAATAAATGATGTATTATAGGCTTTAAAAACACAATTTTATTTCTTCAAACAATGCGCGACGCGTTTCACTATAATTCATCAGGCGCTATACAATTGTTTATGACGTCATGACGTTGTTGTCATGATATCGACGTCGTCACTTCCTGTTGACGTACATCTAAGATAAATAACTGTGTTTTATTAAAGGGAGATAATTATTGAGAATTAAGAATAGGTTTAAATTTAGCTATGAAATATTCTTCTTTTGCTAGCCTAGCTGAAACACTATTTGTCTTTAATTTAAAAAAAGGAAACATTTCATAATTTAAGTGACGACGTCGATATCATGACAACAACGTCATGACGTCATAAACAATTGTATAGCGCCTGATGAATTATAGTGAAACGCGTCGCGCATTGTTTGAAGAAATAAAATTGTGTTTTTAAAGCCTATAATACATCATTTATTTTTTTAATTCATATATATACAGCTTTTCCCGGTAGTTTCCGGCATCACGCCGACATTATTTATTATATATATATATATATATATATATATAATGCCAGTTTGGCTGTAGTTAGAACAATGATATTTATTTTGTTCCCAGTCATTTTATTTAGGATGCTGTATATTCCTATTTATTATATACCTACCAATGTTCTGCCCGAAATATTTCTGTATTTTATCAAACAAATACACCTTGACGGATTGAAAATTCCGTATTACCCATGTACCTTGTGTAATGGGAAAAGAATGTTTACTGTGTAGTCGGAAGTTCGGAACTACAGTAAAACCTCTCTATTACGACTACTAAATTATGTTAAGTATTAGGGTGTTTACGGTAGGTGACCGCTTAAAGCAAGGTGACAGTGAAATAGAAAGCTCCTTTAGGAGCTTTCTGTTTGACTGTCACCTTGCTTTAAGCTGTCACGTCTCTATTTTTTAATCAATTACCATTCGTTTTAGTGGTCGTAATAGCGAGTATTTACTTTCACGCGCCATTCCCCGAAGTGTGACGTATGGGAAATCCCGTTTATTTATAGTAACGCTCGAAACATTTCTATTGTTTTTCATTTTATTTTTATTATAAGAGGTATATAATAAAAGGAACATTACTATACTTTGCATATCTTATGTACCAGATCACTCTCGTTGTGTGTGTAAAGGCTATATCCAACTCGACCTTCGGTCTCGTTGGATATAGCCTTTACACACACAACTCGAGTGATCCGGTGCATAAGATATGCAAAGTATAGTAATATTCCGTTTATATCAAGTGTTGGTATAAGGCATCTTGACAACTTAACTCTTTCCTCCCTGAAACTTCAAATGGACAATTCCAGTTTCTAGTTTAGTCTAGTCCATTTCTGACTTTTAAGGGTTGTTTTTGTCAATGTTTTGCATTATGACAAACAGTGAAAACCTAGATTAGAGATACAAGATACAAGAAACTTTATTTATAGTCGGGTGTTTTCACAACATATATAACATTAGCTAAAAGCTATTTACCGACATAATAACATAAGTTTCTTAACAATAAAATTAACTAACAGCCTGTAAAAAAATACATTATCAAGTTAATACATTAAAATTCTACAAAGTGTATTATAAAATACATTCTTAAGGAGCCCTCTGATCTGGGTATTCACTGTTTGCACAGGACAAGCACACTTTTCACATGTATACTGTTTGAAAAGGATGACTATATGCGGGACTTAAAGGGTTCAAAGGGTTAAGCTTATAGCTAGGTCAAATTTGTGTGTGACAATTCCAAAGTGATCTAACACTAAAAGTAGATTTTGTCAGAAACAGCTATTGTAAATAATTGATTCATTGCTGCATTCAAATACAGTACAGGTCAAATAAACAGGAAGACTTTAAGTTTGTGGTGTATTAGGCAGCTGGCTGCTTTATAATGTAAATAAAGATGAAAGTTAAGCATAAGGCTCCTGTTGGAGTTAACTGTTTGACTTTCATCATGTTTTATGCTGTCACCTGTCTATAATACCACCAATGAGTCATTTTCAGTGTCTGACATATTTCCACTCCATTGTACTGTGAACCACTAAATTCATTGTGCCAAATTAAATTATCTCTTTAATAAAAATGAATATCAATCATTTAGTGAGCACAATGGATTGAAATTAGGTCAGTTTGCTGACTAAAATTCTCCCAGAAATTCTTCAACATTGACCTAATTAACCCTTTCATCTAATCATGCTTTGGTTGTTTTGCTTCCCAGGGCTCCAAATACGAGGAGTACAGCGTTCCCTCCCTGCAACGGCCCTCCCAACAATGACTCCCTCCCACCAACAACTACCTCCTAACAACAACACTTGCCACAATTCCCTAAACATGACAATTGTCTCTAACCCTTTCACTGCTGCAATATCGTCTGCTTAACTCTTTCCTCCCTGAAACTTTAAATGGACAATTCCAGTTTCCATTTAAGTCTAGTCCATTTCTGACTTTTAAGGGTTGTTTTTGACAATGTTTGGCATTGTGACAAACAGTGAAGACCCTGATCAGAGGGCTCCTTTCGGAGCCCTCTGATCTGGGTCTTCACTGTTTGCATAGGACAAGTGTACTATTCACATGTACACTGTTTGAAAAGGACGCCTATATGCGGGATTAGGGTTCAAAGAGTTAATATTGTTGTTTTTCTCAAAGTCATAATTATATTGGACGTTTTGACAGAAAGAAAAAAAATTAATGACGAGTGACAAACAGCTTGAAATCAGATCAGACGCCGCGTTACGCGGCGTCTGATCTGGATTCAAGCTGTTTGCAAATGCAAATCAATTTCCCTCCCTATAACGACTCCCTCAGAGCAATGAACAAATTTGTTGTCTCCCATTGGGTGTCGTTGTAGCGAGGGAGCACTGTATCTGCATATCTCCTCAAAACCTTATAGAGTTATGGTGTCACTGAACAGTAGAATAATCTCTTGAACATGATTCTATTTGGTAGTCATGAGATGATTCTAATGAATATACCGGTAAGTCACGCCATAGGATTTTGTTCAAACATACATGTACATGAGAAATTTACAGATTTAATCCTTTACCCCATTGCCTTTTTCTAGTATTGAAGATAAATGACCACTTAAAGCAGCTTGAAAGTAAAGCAGAACGAATGCATCTTTAGGGGCATTCTGCTTTACTTTCAGCCAGCTTTAAGTTACTAATTGCTGGAACATAGGAAACATTGTTGTGCTCTAGAAGTTAAAGCACTGGATACACTGGCTGAGTACTTTAAAACAGGTATTTTTCCCATCATGAATATTTTGCGTAAATGTGATTTTGTATTGATTCGCCACATCATGATTTTGTGATGGCGTCCATCTCGCTAATTTATCCTACCTGATATAGAATGATTTAGAAGGCTGCCAAGTATCTGTCCACTTTAGTAGCTGCCGTTGGCAAATTTCTGGATTACCAATTGATAATTGTGAACATGTTTTCAATAAACACAAAATACAATTGTCAGTTTGGATGTTAATTTGATTTGATTTGTTATGATTTTACGTCGCTTTTAACAGTATTTCAGTCATATCGCGACGTCCAGCTTATTACAGGTGGAGGAAGACCCCAGAAGCCCTTTATGCACTGTTTCAGACACAAATAGGCAACTGGGTAGAACCGCCAACCTTCCGCAAGCCAGCTGGAAGGCTTCCCCACATGAAAAATCCGAACGACCCAACTGGGATTCAAACTCACAGCGGTGAGGAGCTTAGTGATGTAAGTTTGGATGTTAAAGGTGTGAAAACATATTGACTGGTCTGTTGATATAAAATTATTGGTTTGGCATGCATTTGGTTGCTACAGGCAAGTCAAAAGTTTGAGAATGACCCAGATACAGTTTCTGTTGTTCTGATAGATCTATGTAGATCTTCAATTTTGTACATTTTGATTGACGGCTTTCTCTAATCAATATCCTGGTTGAAATTCTTTAGTGCAGTGTTTGAATATGCACCATTTAAAAATTTAAAATGTATCATTTCAGATAGTACATTATGGTGTACAGTCGAGACTGTCTGAGCGACTCCCTGAATTCAGCGACTCCCTCTCTTATGTGACTTTATCTCATCCCGCCGAACGCATTTTCCTATAATTTAGGTCTGAATTAAGCGACTCCCTGTCTAACATGACAAGCGACCGTGATTTTGCGATCCAAAAGTACGATTCGGTCTGTATTTAGCGACTTTTTGAGACGGCCGTTGTTCAAATATTTGGTGAGAATATACTGTAAGTCATCATGAATTGATACGCTCGCCGACTTTGATCGCGAGTATCGGACTGTGGAATTCACAGGTAAAATCATTAACCGGAACTATCGGTAGCTTGACACGTTGGCTGTATGGGTGTTAGGTGATAATTGTCAAACAACAGTAAATTATCGCTTAAAGTTTGGTCGTCACATCCTTAAAATCAGTCTCCTAATAACCGTCATTATCAGTGTTGATTCAGTTCATCAAGAGTAGCGCCCCTTGATAAAACGGATGTTGAGGAAAACAGTACCGCGGAGAAGGAAGGAAAATACGAATAATACACGAAATTCCGCGATAAACAAAACAGAGTGGTAAAAAGCTATACATAGCTTATGTTATATTGTTATGAACTTTCCGACAAATAAATATTGAGCCAAATCGACAGAGATGTCTTGCGGAAACCAGGTCAATGTCTCATGAACATTCAATGAGGTCAAATGCATGAAATGTACACAATTGACCCAAGTGTCTTAATACTAAATATAAGGATTCTTTAACGAATTATGCTTATCGCAATTACTTTTTCTTAACCTAGGGTGGTTTTTCACCAGCTCCAATGAATTTCACTGTGATTTCCTAAGTAAAACGAGGTTTTCGTGAGTATTTGACAGCCGGAAGGAAACCGGTTTGTTGATGCGCAGCTTTACCAGACGCGCAGACTTAACGTACCAAAACAACCCATGTATAATTTCATGTTCGGTGTCTGCAAAATAAATATTTTACGTTTGCAGCTATTCAATATAATCTCCCTGGTCAAGTACTAAATAAAATGTGAGTTATTGATTGTCTATCTTTAACGTCCATGTTTTGTGTACAAAAAATACAGTAAACGTGTAACATCGAAATCGGCATATAACGTGTTAAAAACGTTACGGCATTTCACAAACACGCGAGAGTACATATTACGTACAGCGGTTTTATTGTTCACAGGCTTACTTTCTGTAAGTTTTGATTTTTTTACCAGTTTGGTTATCTCGAGCCCATGCTTATCTCGACGCTATTTCTATCGTCCCGAGACCGTCGAGATACTGAAGTTAGACTGTATGTATTTTACATGCACTGATGTGCTAGGTTTTAAATTTTAATTGTGTTTTAAATACAACCTGTTTAAAAATAAATGTTAAATATTTATCAATTCATCATTTTTTAAAGTTTATTTTAGTGAGATCGATATATGTTTTATAGATGCTTTTAATAATAGATTCACATGCAGCAGACAGGATTGGTATATTACTTTTTCCCTTATGTAGATTTCTTAATTTGTACAGCTTTGGTCTGTCTATAGTCTAGGTCTGTATTAACCCTTTCCCCAATAGAAGCGCCTTTTAGCGCATATGATTTATTCCTCCGCTGAAGAAAGTAGTTCCAATATAATCAGTCATGAATATATAGTATAGGCAATAATTTCTATATTCTAGCAAATGAAAGCTTAAAGCAGGCTGAAAGTAAAGCAGAATGCGCCTAAGGCGCATTCTGCTTTACTTTCAACCTGCTTTAAGTAATCACCTATCTTCAATACTAGTAATAGGCTATCAGGTAAAGGGTTAAGAGACCCCCTGTCATATGTGACCTTTTTTATAAGGTCCTGCAAAAAGTCACATATGACAGTCTCGACTGTATATAAATAAAGGAATAGATTAAAGGTGTCCTAAGATGCTTATGTGGAGGAATGGTTAACCCATGGTTTAGGTGTTCTAAGGTACATGTACTTTTGTAGAGGAATAGGTAAAGGTGTGAGGAGGACTAGTAACAGGTGTCCTCAGGTGCTTATGTGGAGGAATAGGTTCAGGTGAGCTGAAGAATAGGTAAAGGTGTATTAATGTGCTTATGTGGAGGAATAGGTAAATGTGTCCTAAGGTGCTTATATAGAAGAATAGTTTATGGTGTATCAATGTGCTTATGTGGGGAATATAGGTTAAGGTGTCCTAAGGTGCTTATGTTGGGGCAATAAGTTATGGTGTACCAATGTGCTTATGTGGATGAACAGGTTAAGGTGTCCTAAGGTGCTTATGTAGGGGCAATAAGTTATGGTGTACCAATGTGCTTATGTGGATGAACAGGTTAAGGTGTCCTAAGGTGCTTATGTAGGGGCAATAAGTTATGGTGTACCAATGTGCTTATGTGGATGAACAGGTTAAGGTGTCCTAAGGTGCTTATGTAGGGGCAATAAGTTATGGTGTACCAATGTGCTTATGTGGATGAACAGGTTAAGGTGTCCTAAGGTGCTTATGTTTAGGAATAGGCAAATTATTTTTCTGCTGTTTCTGTGAAAGTACAGGAAATCTCACTTGGGTGGAACACAATAGCCTTACTGTACTTAGAGTCTGACGTAGTCCAGACATGTTTTTAAGTTATCAAGATAACAATTGGAGCATTCAGCAGCGATTATCTTAGCTTCAACAGTGTTTATTTAGGTATTTCTGATAAGGGTTTTAATGATATTTAACATACACAATCCAGCATGCATCCTCTCAGAGCTGCCATATCATAGAAGAGAGGAACAACAAATGATGTAATCTGATAAACAAAAGCACAACTTGTACTGGCAACTGAGTGACATTTATTGAACACAGGGATCATTAAGGTTCTATAATTGTGAACAATAAAATGTGGTATGTCAGACTGAAAATCTGGTTTAATTCAATACAAATTGTGATGTTTTTATCCATTCTCAAATATCTTTTTATTAGTGTGTAGGACATGTGGATACTTTATTTTTGACAGGCTAATTTCTGTTAGCAAATCTCTTGACATAGTGTGACCTGTTTTTGATTCACCTACTGCAGGCATACATATGTCAAATTCAGTGTTCCAAAATATTAGGTCAACATGACTTGTATATTACCAACATATATTTGCCAAGTTAAAAATTCTGTAGGAACAGATCTTCAAATGTTACCATTTACTTGGCTGCCCTTTGGTTTGTAAGTCATATTGTCAATATTGCCCTTGGGTTGGTTGTAAGTCAAATTGTCAATATAACCAATTTGCCAATAAACCATCCCATGGTTTGTAAGCAATATCCAAATTGCCATACTATTTATTTTTTTGTCAGCCATATCGTCAATATTGCCATAATACCCTCTGATTTGTAAGACATATTGTCAATATTGCAATAATTATACCCTCTAGTTTGTAAGACAGTTTCCTAAGTGTTGTTAGTATATGTTAGCATGTATAATTGTAATCATTATGTACTTCTGGAAATAAATATGTTTAAACTAATTTTGCCATAATACCTTCTGGTTTGTAAGGCATATTGTCAAAATTGCCATAATACCCTCTGGTTTGTGAGGCATATTTTCAATATTACCATAATACTCATTGGTTTGTAGGCCATATTATATTGTCAGTATTGCCATAATACCCATTGGTTTGTAGGCCATATTGTCAGTATTGTCATAATACCCATGGGTTTGTAGGCCATATTGTCACAATACCCTTTGGTTTGTAGGCCATATTGTCAGTATAGTCATAATACTCATTAGTTTGAAGGCCATATTGTCATAAAATACCCATTGGTTTGTAGGCCATATTGTCAGTAATGCCATAATACCCGTTAGTTTGTAGGCCAATATCCTTTGGTTTGTAAGCCATATTGTCAATATTTCAATAATCCCATTGGTTTGTCAAAATAGCCAGAATATCCTTTGGTTTGTAAGCCATATTATCAAAATAGCAAAATATCCTTGGGTTTGTAAGCCATATTTTCAAAACAGTTCAACCACCCAACAGTTTTGTTGTCAAACTTGCCAGGATGACATTTGGTTTGCCAAACAAATAATCAAATTTCTCAAACATCTCTTTACGTTACGCAGAATAGTGGACACGCAGGTGGCCCACTTGCTCTCATTTTCGAGCATTAAAATAAGAAGGGCATTTTTACATAACTTGTAATAACTTTTTTTTCTGGACAGATATCGTTCCTGTGCAAACGGCCTGTGTTAGCTTAAACATTTTCCTTTATGATGGAATTTGTTTTGAAAAAATATTTTAATAAGATTTTGGTCCTTTTTTAAGTTTAAAAAGACACCTCTAAATCACATTAAACAAAGAGTAAAATGCTGAAAATAAGCCTCAACACGGATAATATAACACGACCTTGTGCATTTATACAAATCGATATCAATTCTGTGCAAACGGGCTCGTATACTTGACTATTTGTTCTTTCTTTTGATATAAATTTAAGAATTGTAAGTTAATGTTAATTTGGTCCTTTTTCAAATTGAAAATAAAATTAATATGTTCAAAGAGTCGTCGGGAGTTTCCGTAAATACCGAGCGGTAAGAGCCGAACATTGACGGGCACGCAAGCTAGCGTAGGACAGTTTATCGATAATCTATCGGTGTCCACTATTCTGCCTAACGAAAAATAAGCAGCTTATGATATGAAATGAAAGAATTAGAATAATGCCAATTTGCTAAGGGAGAATGACTTGAATATCTTGTGTAATTCAGAGTGGTAGCAAGATTAAATCTGGTGTAAATCAGATGGAATAATTACCCTTCTCTAAAAAAAATGCACTTTTTACCAAAGTACACTTTAAATGCGCATTTTTTCTGCATTTTTTTACAAAAAGCGTATTTTTTCTGCACTTTTACAAAAAAGTGTATTTTTTCTGCATCTTTAAAGAAGAAAAGTGCATTTTTCCTGCATCTTTTCGGGAAAGTGAATTTTTTGTGTATCTTTTCGTAAAAGAAAGTGTATTTTTTTCTTTCAAAAGTGTATCTTTTTCAAATAAGCGTATTTTCTGAAAATGGAATGCATTAAAGTGCATTTTTTATTTGCAAAAGTGAATCTTTTAATCTTTCAGATTTTTGTATGTAACAACAAGTGCACTTTAAGTGAATCTTTTAAAAATAAGTGTATCTTTTACTTTCTATGAAAATTGTGTTCATTGGCAAGAGCATTTTAAGTTAATCTTTTATAGGAAATTTATATTTATTCCCTTGCGGAAAAAAATCGCAGCTCTAGATATATGCAGCTTTTACGAAGCTTTTATGAGCCTCAAAATACGTGCCTCAAGTCATAGCTGCGTATTTGCCCAAAAGTTCCGAAAATTGATAAAAAGGCTCGTATTCTATTAACTTAAAATATGCAGGTTTGAAAACGTGTTGTATTAGTGTCGTATTTAACTTTTTTAATGCAAAAGGCTCGTATTCTTTGAAATAAGAAAAGAAATTAGTGACGTATTTAACTTTATCATTGCAAAAGGCTCGTATTCTTTAAAATAAAAAAATGCAACTTTGAAAAAGGCACGTATTTAACTTTCCGACAACAACAAAGCTGCGTTTTTTCCCAATCGATCAAAGGCAGTCAAAAAGTTAAATACGTAACTAATACTTAGTACCTTTGAATATTAGCCCCATCCGGCCTTAAATTCCTCACCTAGCTGGTACCCATGGTTACGGTCATGGTAATGGACAAGTTTTCACTATATTAGCCATCATCGGTAAATTCACCCCAACCAACTGGCGGCCATGTTTTAGCTAGGAAGATTATTTGAAAAAAACACTGGCAAAGGGTCGCCCATGAATCATTATTTGTGTAAAAATATTCTTAAATGAGACCAATATTTTCAGAGAATTTTTTGTAAAGATTTTCTATACAGAAATATAAGGAAAACTAGCCCCACCCACTGGCTGTCATGCTTTTTAGATACAAAATGATTTTAAGAAATCTGGTAGAGAGTCATAAATGGATCATTTCTTTTAAATTATTTTCAATTTGGAAAAGTTGTTTCAGAGAAGTAGATTTTTAAAGTTTTTACTATACAGTAATAAAAAGAAAACTTTTCCCACCCACTAGCCGCCATGATTTTTAAGATAACAAAATTATTTTATAAAATTTTGTAGAGGATGACCAAAAGATCATTTGTGTGAAATTACTTTCAAATCAGTCCAGTGGTTTCAGACAAGAAGATTTTTAAAGTTTTCACTATATAGCCATATAAAGAAAATCTGCCCCACCCACTAGCGGTCATGTTTTTTTTTAAGATAGGAAAATTGTATAAGAAATCTGGTAGAGGGTCACCAATGGCACATTTCGATTCTGCCAAAAAATCTGGTTCTAAATTTACATGTATAGACTAAGGAGTGGCTTATATTGCCATTCGAATTTTCAATTTTAACGCCGAGTTCTGAAAGACGATATCGAACAGTGAACTCAAAACAAGACAACAAACTAATTTTACATTGACATTTCATATGAATGTAGATCGACAGTTAACTTCTTGAATTGATTTTCCAACGATACATTATGAAAAATCCCATTAGAAAACAAAGAGATATGCCGAAATTGCGAAGCAGAATTTCTATGCACATTTCAATAGGCCACGCGAACACACGGCATATGTGTATTCATGTAGTTCATGTATTACAAGTAAACAAGATGGTTCTAAAGCGTCTTTTTTCGTAGGTTTTACAAAGTATTATTTCTCTTTTTACTTTGTTAGACTGTGTTATTAATAGGAGATATTGACAAATAAAACGGCGTTAAAAATAGCGCTGTCATATTTTGAAATGGACTCGATTCAAAATGGCGGCGCAACAAAATCGAGGACACTAAATGTGGACATTTCGGGAAAGATTTACGAGTGAGAGAAGACAACAAAGACAAAAAACAACCAACACACGCCGGGATCGAATTCTTTCTTCATAATACGCGATTCTGAATATTAATTATACAGTTAATAGACTGAGAAAACGATCCTAAATTGGACACTTGTCTATCAGATACAACGGATTTGAAGGAAAATTTGAACTTTTTCGTCGAACCTGTTACTAAATAAAATCTCTGAAAACACCAGACCGACGGATATTTCAGGTGGTTGATTGGATCTTGTATAGAATTTGATCATTTGGGGATGAATAGTCAACAAGTTATGTAAGTATTTGTCATAATAGCAATGCACCCAACTCTGTCTGCTACCACAGTATGGGCTATCCCCGCCACTGCCAGCCACGAACTTAGCCTAAGGAGCATAGCTTTAACATATGATGTTTGTCTCCTTTTAAAAAATAATTTCTGAGTTAATCTACTTGAATAAATAAAGTCAATAATCGGTTTTCTCTATCTTTCTGCTAAGGTTTATAGTCCCGCATAAGCTTTATCTAAAATTGGGAGTTGCTGTTTTATCTCCTTGCGGGTACTTGCCTACATTTATCCAATCAGATCGCGTGTTTTCTTACCAGCGCTACTTTCGAAAATTACAAAATGGGGTCACAGCTACGTCTGCAGAGAAGAAAAATTCAAGCTACCTAACACCTAACCAGGAGGTAAATAGCATATTTAGATGATATATAGATGCATTCTACCTTGCTTTAGCTTCAGAAGTATCTATTATTCATTTTAATCAATCATTCATTTTCATAAGACGATCGACGACATAATTATGTAACTTGAAATGTGTACAAAACGCGACGCCATTTTAAACGGATAAGCAAGGCCTAATTAAAAATGGTAGACATACAGGTAATTCCGTTATACAGTTTCACATTTGAATAAATACTAATGAATGTTTAAACATCAACAATAACCGGTATAACTGTCTACAACACGGACAGTGTAATTTTTAATGCAAAATACGATCGCGTTTATCGCTAAATCAATATCAGATCTCATTTTAAAGAAGTATGTGTAAACTTATTGTGTCAAATTTGACCGCGGAAATTAATTATTGTAATTTCGTAGCAACAATCGAGTATATATGCGGACATGTACGGACGATTTTTGTTAAATACATGTAGGACTAATGTCACTATATAATGCAGTGATGATTTAAAATCAGAATGGTGTGTCCTGAGAATGAACATTTTGTAAATAATTTTTTCCATTGGACTAAAAATATGGGGGTATTCAGATCCATTAAAATATAAACAAAGGCCGGGACTCTTACTGTCATATCTTGAAAAATGAGCCCATTGCAATTTTAATGAGTATAGGACTCTGGACTCTAGGCTAAATTCATAACTGGCATATGTAAAGTTCATAAAAATATTTATTGCTTAATATGACCTTATCAATTTTGTTTTCTTTGTAGATTATTACAATACAGACAGCACTTGGCATTACAGGGTGGTGTGCTTGGTTTAATTTTCTTCTCCATATCATTAGAAGGAACAGATCAGACGGGGAACACTGGTGGCAGCCTTACCAATAATGTCAGCTAGAGCATTGCTTATGTTCAAAGAAAAAGCGACAGGTAAATATTTAAATCATATACTGATAAACAAATATTTTGTCTTTTACCAAAAGTTCTGCTAAATGGTAAATACTTTTTTTTTTAAATATGGTAATATAATGCAGTGATTGTTTAAAAATCAGAATGGTGTGTCCTGAGAATGCACATTTTGTAAATCATTATTTCCACGAGACTAAACATGGGAGTTTTTATTCAGTAATCTATTTAAGAAATAATAAATTCATACCAGTGTTTTATTGTGCAATCAAACACTGGTAGGTGTTGAGATGCATAGTAATTTAATCAAGAGGCCTTTAGGCAGAGTGGTTTAATTACAAGCATCTCAACGACTACCCGTGTAGAACACTGATAAAACACTGGTATTAATTTATTATATCGATTCAAACAAATAATTTAACTTGAATTTGCACCGAAGCATAGGCGCTACATGTTTTGCCATATGGCGTCACGTTAAAACGTTTTAGCGCGTGGTCATGTTAGAACGTTTTATTATTTCTATTGAAAATTCTTACACTGAAACGGTCCTTCTTTGCTTATATAGGGGTGTGGGCAAGGTGTTAGAATTAAATATAATTTAAGAAGAAGATAAACAAAGGCCATGAGACTCATTCTGTCATTTTAACTTGACAAATGAGTCTATGGCAAGTAAAATGAGTATTGGACTCTGTACTCTTCTATGTTTAATTCATTACTGGCCTATGATATAGTTCATTTAAATATAATATAATCAATATAATATAATCAATTTTGTTTTCTTTGTAGATTATTTAGGGGCTTACAAGTCAGACAGTGGCATCACTCAGGGCGATGTGCTGGGTCTAACCATCTTCTCCATATCATAGATAAGAGGAATGATCAGATCAATGATGGAAGCCTTATCGATAATGTCATCTTGAGCATTGCTAATGTCCAAAGAGAAAGCAGCAGGTAAGTATTTAAATCATATACCTATAAAATACTAATGTCACTGTGTAGAACACAACATATGGGAGACCTGTGATGTGGCACACAATGTGAACGTCTTAAAGCGACAAAGAGAGACATTTAATGAGTAGAAACAAATATTTAGTCTTCTACAGTACTGCTTAGTGTTAAATCAATATCTCATGGAATAAAGCTGCTCCTTCTTCAATGATTTCTGCATTTTGTGCGATATTGTGGTATTACGCTAATTCAAAATGGTCTATAGACATACAGATAATTACTATTAGTATATATAGTTTTACCGAATAAGAATTATTAAGAAATGTTAAAATCAACAATAACCAGTATTAATGTTAACAACTGTGAACAAAAACATAATAGGACTGTTATCTGGTCGCCATGGTTGATTTAGTTGAAGCTGATAGTCTCCCATCGATTTTCTTAAATATATTTGCAACAGCGTCAGTTTCATGGAAAATATGATCCCATTTATTGCTAAATCAATATAAGAGATTTTAGTTATGGTCGCATGCTATTTTTCCTAGTTATGTTACATTAGGCGGCTTGCATTGGGCGCTCTGCTATTATTTCTATTGGTCAGCAATCTTTAGCCGGTCGGTTCATTGCTGATTGATGGGAGTAATGTGGTTGACATTTTGGGACTGTCTTCTGTATGTTTATTCATGTTTTATTTCAGATCTAATTATAGTTATTTTGTCTTTTCTCGATTTGTAGGTACATTTATGTTATTTCATGTAAAGCGCTTTTGAACGCACAACCCCTGTGTGAAAAGAGCGCTATATAATAAATACGTAATCTGGTATAATAATAAAAAATAATAATATTTTATTTTAAAGGAGTTTGTGGAAACTTATTGTGTAAATTTTGAGTGGGAACATTTTTGTTAATTCAAAGCAACGAGTATGGGCTTTCTAATTTCATGACAATTATTTTTAAAACTAAGTTGACTATATAATGCAGTGATAATTTAAAATCAGAATGGTGTGTCCTGAAAAAGCGCATTTGGTAAATGATTATTCCCCTGGAACTAAACATTGGAGTTTTCAGAGATATTTTAAAATGTAAACAAAGGCCACCGTGGAACGATACTCATGCTTTCATAATTTCTTGACAGTGTGAGTCTGTTGAAATTTTAATGAGTAAAAGACTCAGAACTATAGGCTGGCATATGATATAGTTCATAAAAATATTTATTGCTTAATGTATTCAATTTTGTTTTCTTTGTAGATTTTTTCGGGGTTGCCGTTTACAAGATAGACAGTGGCATCCCTCAGGGTAGTGTGCTGTGCCTAACATTCTTCTCCATATCATAAATAAGAGGGACAGATCAGACAAAATTCTTGCCAGACAAGGAATAATGATGACTGCTTTACAGATAACATCCACATATGTGTGATTGAGTTAATCAACCTTACAGTATTATGCAACTTCAGTGTGATTAAGACTGTTTTGACTGTAAATAGAACTTCTGGATATCCTGATTAGTTATAAATATGGGGTCAATTACTTGACAATTTAGTATATTAAATTAAAATTTCTTGTCAGAAGTCTCAATTATATTACAATATTTTTTAAAGGTAAGAGAAAGAAAGCCATTTTTTAATGTCATTTAAGAAGATACTGATGTTATTTATTTACTGCAGTGCACTTGTTAATAACTTATTCAGATTTCTGTAAAATTTTAAATCATTTTAATGTTGTAGGATTGTTTTGCCATAGCCTTTAGGCATTAGCAAAAAATCCTTTGAATGGAAAAAATGTAACTTTTACAACAAAAAAAGGAAAATACGCAGCTCTGAAAAATAAGTAGCTTTTTTGGTTGAAAAGGTTCGCAAAAGGTATGCTTTTACCAAACGTTTCTGAATAGTTGCGTAGCACGCAGCTCTGGAAAATACCCAGACTGTTAATAAGGTGCTTAAGAGCTTAGCTTATACGAGGCGGTATTGGCACCCTCGTAAAAGGTATGCTTTAACGAAGCTTTTCTACAAAGCTGCGTAAAATGCAGCTTTGAAAAATGTGCAGCAATTTTGTTGAAAAAAAGGTGCGTAAAAGCTAAGCTTTTACGAGGCGGTATTGGCACCCTCGTAAAAGGCATGCTTTTACGAAGCTTTTCTAACATAGGTGTGTTTTTAAACGCAGCTTTTGCAAGCCTTTTCCAAAGAGCTGCATATTTTCTAAAAATATGCAGCTTTTACGCACCTTTTTTTCAAGCCTAAGCAAAGGCACATAAAAGCTGCGTAATACGAAGAGAATATATCATAGTAATTGAATACATTCACATTACTAATTGACAGTGCGATACAGGGTGATGTATTTAGCTCCTCGAGGTGTTTTTTTGGGAAATAGCCAATCTGACGATCGCCTTGGCGTGAGTCTGATCAGTTGTTTCCCCACAAAACATCAAGAACTGTATACAACACACTGTAGCGCACTGCCAACTGGTGATGTGTTTATTATATGCCTTGAATACACATGTATATTCCTGTTTATTTAAATCAATGTCTTTCATTTTTCACAGAGAGAGAGTCGAAGAAAGAGAGAGTAAATTATGTGCTGTATATTTTAGTGCTGATTCTAAGTAGCTTGCTGTACATGTATATAGTAGTGCTTATTTCTAGTTGTGTTACTTCTCAGTTTTAGGTATTCTTTAAATTGAATTGAAATACAGTTAAACCTTTCTATATTGACCACATAGAAGATGATTTATTTATTGTATGAGAGACAGGTGGCAGCTTAAAGCAAGTTCAGGAGCAATCTTTCTCATTTACAGAAGGAAATTAAACTGCAGACAGAGAGATACTTGTGTTTAGATTCTTTGAGAGAAAGAGAGAGAGAGAATGGCTATGAGATTCAACCAGGAGATAAAGCTAAGCTGTAGCTTATTTAAATGTGAATTAAATAAATATTAAGCAAAATATTGATAAAGTTTTATTGTGAGCCCCATGCTTTAATCCATTTTTTTCTGTGCTGCAAATTTTTTTGCTTAGTAAAAGTGAATTTTTTCTGCATCTTTTCCATACTAAAAGTGTACTTTTACTGTATCTTTTTCAATTAAAGTGTACTTTTCTTTGCAGAAAAGTACATTTAAAGTGTATTTATTCTGCACTAAAAGTGTACTTTTTCTGCATTAAAAGTGCACTTTTATGAAAAAATGCAGGAAAAATACACTTTAAGTACAGAAAAAATTCACTTTTAGTCTAGAAAAGATGCAGAAAAAATACACTTAAGTGTATTTTAACTGCACTAAAAAAGTGCACTTTTTGGGTAAAAATTCACTTTTAGTGCGGATAAAATGCACTTCTTGAAAAAAATGCACTTTTAGTGCAGAAAAAATACACATTTAGTGCAGAAAAAATGCACTTCCTTAAAAAAATTCACTTTTAGCGCAGAAAAAATACGCTTTTAATTTACTTTCAGTCAAAAAGCGTATTTTTTCTGCGCTAAAAGTGAATTAATGCACTTTCATTCACTTTTTTGATCAATTTAATTCACTTTAAATGCACTTGGTAAGAAAAAAAATTCACTTAAATACGGTGCGAATACCGCTGCATTTAACGCGCATTAAATGCGCATTTAATGCGCATTAAATGCGCATTTAATGCACTTTTTTGAGAAGGGTACTGTAGACATTCAGTTTGGCAAAACTTCTTTTGAGACCTTGCAGCTATACGCATTCTGTCATATTTCCCTATGTATTAGCTATATAATTAATACTTTAACATATCTCAGTTCCAATACAAAACACAATAACTGTTTTCAGCCCAAGGCCCTGTCTAAAATAAAACTAAACCATTCCTCAACAGCATTCTTTTAGAACCAAATAACAACCACAATCCATTAAATGGAACACACACAAACTGTTGACCTATATCACAGGGCTCCAGATAAGGGGGGTACTTCAAAAAAATTAAAATCTTCATTTCTACATTAAACCCTATGGTCTCACTACTCATTAGAATCGTCTTGAAGAGACGATTCTAATGAGTAGTGACACCATAGGATTTGGTGCTAAAACGAGTGAAAAAATGTTGGATTTGTTCAGTTAACTCCCTCTTATCTGGAGTCCTGATATCAGATGACTTGTGAAAGAGCCAACTGATCAGGATCTGCACTGTTTGCTCTCCAATTATTATCCAACAGGGTTCCAGATAAGGTGGAGTAAACTGAACAAATCAAACAACTTCTCACTCATTTTAACACCAAATCCTATGGTGTTACTACGCAACAGAATCGTCTCTTTGAGACGATTCTAATGAGTAGTGACACCATAGGGTTTAAAGCAGAAATGAAGATTTTAGTTTTTGAAATACTCTCCTTATCCAAGCTGGTCTTTAGGTTTTTTGCAAGAGCCTCTTGAAATGCAATTTGGTTAAATGTTCAATTACTCAATCAAAACCAGTCTTTCTAACAAAAACTGGAATACAGTGTTCCCTCCCTGCAACGGCACTCCCAACAACGACTATCTCCTTACAACGACCCTTGTCTTAGTTCCCTAAACACGACAATTATGTCTAACACTTTACTGCTGCATTAAAGTCTGCTTAAAATTGTCGCCTGCTCTTTTTTCTCAAAGTTACATACAAATGGACATTATGACAGAAATAACTTTATAACGAGTGACAAACAGATTGAATCCAGATCAGATGCCACATAACGGGGTGTCTGATCTGATTCAAGCTGTTTGTAAACGTAAGCCAATTTCCCTCTCTATAACAACTCCTCCCGAATAACTCACACATTGTTTGCCTCTATTAGGTGTCGTTGTAGAGAGGGAGCGCTGTAAATAAATCAAAAGCTTAAATAAACAACATTACTCCTGACAGGGAAAAACAAAACTGCTGTAAGAATATATCAGGTTTATGTGAAAACAATAATACTTCTCTGTCCCCAATGAACCCAGACAAGGAAAGAATGTATTTCTTTCTTCACATCAAACGATTAGAGCATGAGCTTTATCTCAGTGCTGTTGGAGTTCTGATGAAAAAATGATAAGTAGTGTTGATAAAGGTGTAATAAAGACTGAAATATTTTCCAAATTCAAGATGGATGTTAAAAACATGCAAGTACATTATTAACCCATTACCCCATAAATAAACTTTTTTACGCCTTTAATTTATTGTGCCACTGAAGAAAAAACGTCATACCAGAAAAAATATGTACAGTAAGAAATATTTTCTATATCCTAGTAGTTGGTAGCTTAAAGCAGGTTGAAAGTAAAGCAGAATGAGCTTTAGGGCACATTCTGCTTTAGTTTCAACCTGCTTTAATTGGTTAACTATTTTCAATACTAGAAACAGGCTATGGGGTAATGGGTTAACGCTTATCTTGTTGAACCCCTTTCTCCACACAAGCCCAGGGCGTAGCATGCCACTACCTGAGCATGACAAATGAATATTTACACCCCAGTTACACAGAGCCATCGGTGATAGATCGGTTGTTTTTTCCGCCAAACTAGGGAGGGGACAGATGAAAAGCTATTTACTACCTACATCACCTATTGGCCACCTGTTTTCCACCTATCAATAGCTATTAGGTAAAGATGAGTTTCGTCGGGGAAAAATCACCGATTGGGAATTTTAAACGTGCTTAAAATTCTCGATCGGTGAAAATATTTTACAAATAACCGATTGACAACCTGTCTACTACCGATATCACCGACGAGTCACCGATAAACCTAAGATAAAGCACCGATGAGCTGATACTTACCACCGATGAAAAAAGATGAGAATTAAAACGCGGGATATCGTCGGTTTTCATCGGTTGTTAATGGCAGTTCAATCGGTGATTAATTGGTGATCAATCGGTTGCTGCCAGCATTTCATCTGTGTTTTATCGGTATTCATCAATTATTGATTGGTTGTTGGGCGCTTTTAATCGGTGGCCCATTGGATTTCATGAGTCTCCAATCGGTGGCCAGTCGAAGGCGGGGTGGCGTTTGACCGATTGAACAACTATTTATCACCGATACCAGGTTACACAGAAAGCCTGAAATTAAATCACTTATGACAACCGATCATAACAGCAAATAATTAGACCGATTGGGTACCGATTTAAACCGACCGTCTGTGTAACCAGGGTATAATTGGCTGTTCAATACAAATGGCAGCTTAAAACAAGATGAAAGTGATGCAGAAATCTCGTGTAGGGGATTTCTGCGCTTTACTTTCATCTCACTTAATTAAACTAATACTTTTTTCCCAAAAAACTATTCTCTTCTACAAAAGCACCACAAATAAGGTAAACTGTTGTTGAATACTATTGAAGCAAGTGGCAGCTCATAGGAGCTTTAACTCTACCTAACTTTAATCTGACTTTAACCCTTTACCTGATAGCCTATTTCTAGAATTGAAAATAGGTTACTACTTAAAGCAGGTTGAAAGTAAAGCAGAATGCGCTTAAGGCGCATTCTGCTTTACTTTCAGCCTGCTTTAAGCTATCCTGTGCTAGAATATATTGAAAATTTTCCCTGTAATATATATTAAATTATTAAATTGGAACTATTTTCTTCAGCGGATGAATAAATCAGATTCGCTAAAAGTCGCTTCTATGGGGTAAAGGGTTAAGCAGTCACTCGCCTTTAACATAGTTGAATATAAGTGATTTGTTTCTATTACAAGAGCTATCTGCTAAAAAAAACACTTTAACTCTTTGCATGCTAGCGGCAGATATATCAGCCACAGTGATTGCCTTTGCAAACAGTTTGGATCCTAATGAGACGCCGGGTTACGCGGCGTCTCATCAAGATCCAAACTGCTTGGCATGCATTCTGACCATGTTTTGAAAAGAAATTAAGAAAATTATATTTTTAAAACAATAGCAGACGACAAATGTTACAGACGAAAAAAGATTCCCAGCATGCAAAGAGTTAATCTGACTTTATACTCTTTGCTCCCTAATCCTTATCTAGTCTGACCATCAACTTTGCAGTCACCTAAGTGTATATTCTAGACTGACAGCTTATAGATTTGTGAGCATAACTGTTATGACAACTACTTACATAATTTGTTACGCATTCAATTTATTCCTTTTCTTGAGAAAAAAGTTCCAATTTCTACAGTCAAAAATATGTACCATAAGAAATATTTCCATATCCTAACAGGTAGAAGCTTAAAGCAGGCTAGAAGTAAAGCAGAATACACCTTAAGGCGCATTCTTATATTATATCATGCTTTTCATTCAACCTGCTTTAAGACTCACCTATCTTTGATACTAGAAACGGGCTATGGGTTAAAGGGATAACACCTGTGTTAACTGGCACTGCTATGCTGTTAGGTCCCTGCAGTTTCCCTATTTGTTTTATGTATCCAAACTCTTCCATGATCCCAACCCCCTGTTAACCCTTTACCTGATAGCCTATTTCTAGTAATGAAGATAGATGACTACTTAAATGCACCTTAAGGTGCATTCTGCTTTACTTTCAGCCTGCTTTAAGCTATCATGGGCTAGAATATAGAAAATATTCCCTATAATATATATTCATGACTGATTAAATTGGAATTATTTTCTTCAGCGGAGGAATAAATCATATTAGCTAATATGTCAATCCTCTCACAGCAATCTTTTGGGTGAGTAAACTTAGGGATCTAGTTAGGGATCTAGGCATAATTCAGTCCCCCCCCCCCCCCCCCCCCCCCTGCAACACACATCCATCCCCCTTAACCCATTACCCCATAAATATGCCTTTTTATGACTTCATTTTGTTCCTCCACTGAAGAAAATAGTGTCAATTTATTCAGTCAGGAATATGCAGCATAAGAAATATTTCTATATTCAAACAGATAATAGCTTAAAGCAGGCTGAAATTAAAGCAGAATGCGCCCTAAGGCGCATTCTGCTTTACTTTCAACCTGCTTTAAGTAGTCACTCTATTTCAAAATTAGAAACAATGGAGTAATGGGTTAAATGGCATACTAACTTGGAACAATGGGGTGCCGGATAACAGAGGTTATACTGTATTACATAGAATCAGAACAATTACGGTTGAAACAAATATTTCCTTCAGGAATTAACCAAAAACAACGATAGAATATATTAAAGGATATTTAGTTTTTAGATATATTAAATCAAGTATTCCCATGATTCTTGAAGAAACTTTTCTGTATAACAATTTCATATAATATCTTTTCAAATTGTCATGGCTTAAACACCCATGGGGTGATTGTCCTAAACACAATTTCTTGCCTCAGTGCAGATTGTGAGTAATGTAGTATTTGATAAGAATCAAGACTGTTTGTTGCTCAATTTTGGAAATGGAACAAACTTTGAAATGTTTAGCTTCAGAAGTGCTTAATGTGATTTCTTTCTCATTTTTTTTCTCTATATCAAAAAAGAAAAGGCATTTTCCAAATTCACATGACTAGACTCATTTTCTTTCAAAGTGTATTAGTGTATCTCTTGTCTACCAGGTCTTTGTAAACAGTTTTGATCCAGATCAGTAACTAGGCATCAGATCAGGATCAATTGTAATACTACAGCGCTCCATCTCTACAACGACACCCAAAGGGAGACAACAATTGTGTGCATTGTTCGGAGGGAGTTGTTATAGGGAGGAAAATTGGCTTACATTTGCAAACAGCTTGAATCCAGATCGGACGCCGTGTAACGCGGCGTCCGATCTGGATTCAAGCTGTTTGTCACTCGTCATTACATTTTTTCTGTCAAAATGCCCATTATGTAATTTTGCGAAAAAACCAGCAGACGGCAATTTTAAGCAGACGACACTGCAGCCATAAATAGGTTGGACATAATTGTCTTGTTTGGGAGAAGAGCGGCAAGCGTCTTTGTAACGAAGGAATCATTGTTGGGAGGGCCGTTGTAGGGAGGGAGCACTATATTATTACTGATACCCAATTGTCTTCAGTTAAAATGCCTCAACGATGTGGTTAACGACATTATGATGTCATATGCAATTAAAATTATTTGTTTACTTTTTATCTTTGAAGAAGGCCACAGGCCGAAACATGTAAGATCATGTTCATTTTATAGAGTTTTTCTCTGTTATAAATATATTCAAATCTAAATATAAGAGATAGAAGCAGAAGGTAGTATTGAAGGAGATGTTATAATGTCAGTGTAGTGGTTAATTCATTTGTTTCTAGCACTTATTCTCTCCATCAATCCTAAAAGCACCAGTACATTATTGGGAGTTTCATCTAACACAGAATGCAACAGTCTTAGCTGTTCTCAACATCCATTCGAAAGAAGATGCACTGGAAATCTTTACAACAGATGACAGCTTAACCCTTTACCTGATAGCCTATTTATAGTACTTAAGATAGATGACTACTTAAAGCAGGTTGAAAGTAAAGCAGAATGCGCCTTAGGGCGCATTCTGCTTTACTTTCAGCCTGCTTTAAGCTATAATGTGCTATAATATAGAAAATATTCCCTATAATACATATTCATTACTGATTAAATTGGAACTATTTTCTTCAGCGGATGAATAAATCATATCCGCTAAAAGGCGCTTCTATTGGGTAAAAGGTTAATGCAGTGCAAAAGTCAAACAGACTTTATGAGCTGTCTGTTTACTGTTGTAGTGCATGAAGCATCAAGCTGACTTGAGACATTGCAATGCTTCTCAACTTATTTGTTGGCAGTACACTTGTTTCATAAAGCTTTCTAACCCATTGTATAAGAAAACATCAGGGCTCCAGATATGGGGAGTATTCCAAAAACTGAAATCTTCATTTCTGCATTAAACCCTATGGTGTTACTATTCATTAGAATCGTCTCTTCCAGATGATTCTAATGAGTAATTACCGGTACACCATAGGATTTGGTACTGAAATGAGTGAGAAAATGTTGAATTTGTTCAGTTTACTCCCTCTTATCTGGAGCCCTGAACATTAGATATTGGAATGAATCATGCCAGGGAATATCCCTTCCTTAACCCTTTGAACCCTAGTCCCCCATTTAGGCATCCTTTTCAAACAATGTACATGTGAATAGTACAATCGTCCTGTGCAAACAGTGAAGACTCCTCTGATCAGGGTCATCCCTGTTTGTCATAATGCCAAACATTGACAAAAACAACCCTTAAAGTCTGAAATAGACCAGACTATTATGGAAACTGGAACTGTCCATTTAAACTTTCAGGAAGGAAAGAGTTAATAAATATCTAAAACAACATACAGTCAAACTTTGATATCTCAAAGTCGGTTTTGTTGAACATACCTGTATTTCAAAGTTAAAACGTGGCTAAGCCACGTGTTAACTTTGAAATATTGGTATGTACGACTTAACCGAGCATGAAATAATGCAGTTCATATGTCGAACTATCAGAGAGTTTGAGTTAAACCAGTTTGAGATTGTAGAATAAGATTCAATGAGAGGCTTCCAATAAGACAAACAGTTCCATCCAATATAATATCACAGACAATGAATGCCTGGGTAGTCATATACTATACCTTCTGCTTTGCAGGACATCACATTTACAAAAGGAAATTTACAGTCAGTTTGGATGCAAATCAGATTCAAAGAATTCTAATTAAGATCTTAATGGTTTGACACACACTTTCAGGTGTCTTCAGTTAAATTTATATAATAAAGATGTGTTTGTGAAACACTATGCCCCTTGGTGTCCGACATGGTCCAATTTGTACTAAGCACAAGAGATTGTAGAGTTAAGAACACATGCAAAATATGATGTCTCTATAACATGAATGAACTAATACATAGCCTATGTTAAATTCGGCCTTTTTGACCTCTAAATGGCCTTGACCTTGCCAGAGATGTCCAAATGTGTACTGAGCTAAAGAGCGTCTTGAGTTGAGTACACATACCAACTATGAAGTCTCTATCACATGTAGTTTCAAAGTTATGGCCAATTTTAAGTTCAGATTATTTGACCTTTAATTGATCTCGGTAAATGACCTTGACCTTTGTTGGACATGACCCAACTTGTACTGAGCACAAGAGTTTGTCGAGTTGAGAAAGTTTGCAAAATATGATGTCTTTATCACATGTATTTCCAAATTTATGACCTATGTTAAAATCTGCCTTTTTGACCTCTAAATGACCTTGACCTTATCAAACATTACAAAATTTGTACTGAGCTCAAGAACTTCTTTAGTTGATTCATGCCAAATATGAAGTCTCTATCACAGTCTTTCACAGATAGTTTTAAAGTTATGGCCAATGTTAAAGTTTGGTACAGACAGACAGACAAACAAACTGACAAACAGACAGACCAAAAACAGTATGCCCCAACTAAGTTGCGCAGGGGCATAAAAATAAATTAGAAGTGTGACACAGTAAGCGACAGAGGCCTTCAAAGCGTTTGTCGACTCTGAAATGTATTTTGTTGTTGTATGCAAACCTGTAAGTATATTCATAAAGAATTTTTGAAGATGGTAATTCAGGGCTCCAGATAAGGGGGAGTCAACTGAACAAAACCAACATTTTCTCACTTATTTCAGCACCAACTCCTTTGGTGTTACTACTCATTAGAATCGTCTCTTTGAGACAATTCTAATGAGTAGTGACTCCATAGGGTTTTAAGCAGAAATAAAAAATTTAATTTTTGAAATACTCCCCTTATCTGGAGCCCTGGGTAGGTGACACTAGTCATCTCAAGTTGTATTAACATATCAAAGTTGTTAGACCCCAGTTGATAAGCTATAGGAGATATTCTCTGTAAAGCTTTTGCTACAAAATTAGGTCAAAGGTCAATGTCATAGTGACCTTGAAATAGTATGTGGCACTCTGTCCTCCAAAGATATACTCAAACACCAAATAAATTTGCTATCCCTAGCTGAAAACCTAGAGGAGATAATATGCTTAGGATAAATAATTAGTTCAAAGGTCAAGGTCACAGTGACCTGAAAATAGTACATGACACTCTGTCATCCCAAGATGTATTCACACACCAAATTTGCTATCCTTAGCTGATAAGGTATTGGCGATATGCTCCAGACAAGCGGTTTTTACAATTGAGGTCAGAGGTTAATGTCAAGGTCACAGTGATCTGAAAATGATATGTGACACTCCGTCATCCCAACATGTATTCATATAGTGAAACCCCTCTAAACCGGAACCTCTAAATAGCGGAATTCCCTCTAAAACGAACAAAAACGTTGGTCCCGTTTCCAACCCTTCTTTATTTTAGCCCATTACGCCATAAATAGGCATTTTTTCGCCTTTGATTTATTCCTTCACAGAAGAAAAAATATTAATGAATATGTTTCATCAGAAATATTTTCTATATTCTAGCAGATGATAGCTTAAAGCAGGTTGAAAGTAAAGCAGAATGCGCCTTAAGGCGCATTCTGCTTTCTTTCAACCTGCTTTAAATGATCAGCTATCTTCCATACTAGAAACAACCCCTCTGACCTGGAAACCCCACTAAACTGGACATTTATATCATCCCCGCACATGTCCGGTTTAGAGGGGTTTCACTGTACCAACTTTGGCATTCTAACCTGGAGTAATATATATGAGATATGCTCCAGACATGGTTTACACGGACGGACGGACAGAAGGATGGACAGTTTGATTACAAAATGCCTTGGGGGCATAAAAAAAACCAAGAGGGACATGGCACTCATTTAGCTCACCTGAGAATATTGTACCCAAGATGACTGGGCAAGACAACATTTTGATATAGCTATATAAAAAGAAACTTGGAAATGTTGCTTAAGGCCATGCAAAAAGGTGGTCAAACAAGTTAAAAAACGGTGCCGGACGCCAGATGATGGACGATCTGGTGAGCTTAAAGATGTGACCCCGGGCGGGTCATTTTTTACCCAAGAAGCATAACTTGGAAAAAGGACAGGTAATTGATGCTTTGTTCCAAATATCCAAGCTCAGGGTACAGTGGTTTCAGACAAGAAGATTTTTGTTTTTATCAAAAAAATGTATTTTTATTATCTTAACTCCTTCTCTTATTGTCTGCTTTAAATTATGTTATCTGCAAATTTGCTCAAATCAAATTTAACGCATTCCACAATTTAAGAAACCTACAGACAAGTGTCCCACAGTATGGATCCAGATCAGTTTGAGTTACTCGACATTTAATCTGGAACTAAACTGTTTGCAAAAACAATTAAATTGTGATTAACAGTAGATTAAGTTTAAATAATCCCAAAATATCTTATAGCCCAAAAGCTATACAACATAAAACATAATTGGATTGTTATCGGTAATATTTGAAAAACACCCCTCTTGTAGAACCCAATTGTACAGTCATAAAGACATTGTTCTTTTTTCATTTAACCCATTACCCCAAAAATACACCTATTAACGCCTTTAATTTATTTCTCCACTGAGCAAAACAGTTCCAGTTTGTACAGTTATGAATATGTATGATAAGAACTGTTTTCTATATTTTAGCAGGTGATAGCTTAAAGCAGGCTGAAAGTAAAGCAGAATGCGCCATAAGGCGCATTCTGCTTTACTTACAACCTGCTTTAAGTGGTCATCTACTTGAAAAACTAGAATCAGGCTATGGGGTAACGAGTTAAACCAAATGAAATTCAAATGCAATGAAATTGGATGTAAACCAGAGGACCATAATGGCCCTGATATCGTTCACCTGAGTATATTGAAGCTGATAGGTTTACCTCAGAGTTTCACCAATAATCAAAATCATCCTACAACTTATAGCCATATACTGTACAGTTACTTAAAGTTGTATCTAATTCCATTTCAACTTGAAGACACTTTATTGTTAAAAGCAAATCTTAGTACATCAAGAGTGGATAACTCTTGACCACATGGTTCCATTTCACCCAAAAGTCATCTAACAGAAGAACTTACAGTAAAAGTTAAGAATGCTTAGCAGACTTGAGTAACATTTCCAAACTGTTTGGGTTCTGTTCAGATACTCTCTATTTCTCTATTTATTACTTCTCTCCATCAATACTGATGATTATGAGAAGGGGCACTTTTTCGGTGCACCATTGGGACTGTACCCGACCAGTCACTTTATCCTGACACCGACAAACCAGTCGTAATGCTAACCCAAAATGCTGAGTGCCAAGGAGGGAAGCCATTACTACTAATTTTGGAGTCTTTGGTTTGACCTGGCCGGGGATTGAACCCGCAACCTCCCATACTGCAAGAGGGCGCTTTATCTTTGAGCTATACAGGCGGTTGTACACATACTGTGTAACATGGCCTCTCATCAGAATTGACATTTATATCTGTCACTCATATCAATGTTTCTTCAGTCCAAATTCTTGAAAGTGAGAAATTGATATATAGGATCTGTCATGAGTCGATGTTTAAGACAAGCTGATCTCAAACGAGTCTAGAATTGAAAAATTTTAATGTTATTAAGCGAGCCTTGGCTCGCTTAATAACTTTTCTATTCTAGATGAGTTTAAGATCAACTTGTCTTAAACATCGACGAGTGACAGATTCTTTTTCTCACATAACCAATGATTTCAAGCTATTTTTTAAAGCATTATGCATTTTTTTGCAACCCTGGTGACGTTAAAACGCCTTTATAAATAGTGATGTTATAGTGACGTCATCAAAGTGATCTCACACATGTTGGAGACAATGATATTTGTAATTGTTGTGGGCTATAGAAAACAGGGGTAGTTATGTGAGAAAATGATTTCCGAGCAGACAAAATATGACGGCAGTGAAAGGGTTAAGTGATGGAAGAGTGCTTCACTTATGGTAGTCAGGCACCTGCTGAGTGGCTCTCAATAAAATTACAAAACTCTAATAAACACAACATAAATACCAGCACTAAAGTGCTCCCTAACACGATTTTACCTTTTACATTTCTGATGTCAGTGGATCCTTCAGTTTCCCACCACCTCAAAGCTAAACTTTATTGATGATTCTTAAAGGCAAGTTGCTGCTAAAAGCAGAATGAAAGTAAAGCATAGAGCTTCTTTACTTTTTGCTTTAATTTCTTCGTACTGTATGCTATGGTCTATGTTTTACATGGACAAATGGCAGTCTTCTTGGGGTGGTTGGAATACTAGGCGTTGAATGCACTTATTATGAAATGAGTGGAAAAATAATAAAAATTTACATAACTAGGCGCGATTGGCCAGAAATACAGTCAAACCTGTGATAAGCGACCATTGAATTAAGATTAATGATGCTCATTATAGAGAGGTGACTGCTTAACCCATTACCCCATAGCCTGTTTCTAGTTTTGAAGACATGTGACCACTTAAAGTAGGTTGAAAGTAAAGCAAAATGCAGGCTTTAAGCTACCATCTTCTAGGTTAAAAGATATGTGACCACCTAAAGCAGGTTAAAAGTAAAGCAGAATGTGCCTTCAGGCATATTCTGCTTTACTTTCAGCCTGCTTTAAGCTACCATCTGCTAGAATATAGAAAATATTTCTTATCATACATATTTACAACAGTATAAATTGGAACTATTTTCTTCTGTGTAGAAATAAGTTAAAGGGGTAAAAAGGTGTATTTTTGAGGTAATGGGTTAATACAGGGCAATTGTAACACAGACGGCTCATATAGGAACTCTCTGCTTTACTGTTGTCCTGCAGTAACCCATTACACCATAGCCAGTTTCTAGTTTTGAAGATATGTCATTACTTAAAGCAGATTGAAAGTAAAGCAGAATGCGCATTCCGTTTTACTTTCATCCTGCTTTTAGCTGCACTGGGATATTGTAAATATTTCTTATGGTACATATTCATGACTGTATAAACTGGAACTATTTTCTTCAGTGGAGGAATAAATCAAAGGCGTAAAAAGATGTATTTATGGGGTAATGGCTTTAAGCTGCTACCTGTCATTCATACTACAAATGTATATATAAATTAGGACTTCACCAACACTTTAACCCATTACCCCATAAATATGCCTTTTTACGTCTCTATTTTATTCATCCACTAAAGAAAATACCTCCAATTTATACAATAATTATTATGTAACATAAGATATATTTTCTAAATTCTAGCAGATATCTTAAAGCAAGTAATGGATTAAAGAGACCCATAGTGAATCTAACACCACCGTGAGTGTCAGATAAGAATATCCCACCCGAGTTTTGAAGATATTTTTGGAACAAGAGGCTTTTCAAACTGTGAGACTCTGACACTCAACTGTGGTGTTAGATTTATTTTCTCACCTCGTCAACCCTAAAAACGCGTTTAACTTGCTATACAGTGGCGAGTTGTATTTTAAGGCGCTAATGCATGCATGACGACGTCATGACGATGTCATAACAACGGCAATAACAACCAATCATGAGATAGTTCGGCTTGTCTGTCCGGACAGATAAGGTTTTCTTGCTTTTCAGGGGTGCTAGACCACATTTTGTTACTATAAATAGCAGTGCGGCAAACCTTGTCTGGTACGGTATCCTTCCGCCCGATTGGCTCAAAGCAAGGGAAAGGGACGTTACTCTTACAGAAATTCCCTAAAACTTAAATGGACAACAAACTACGTTTATAGAGAGAAATGAAACCGATAATTTTACAGTAGACTCTACAGTTGTCTGTGGCTTTCGACAATTCAATGATCCGATGTTTAAACCATAATTTATGTTGTTGTTGTTGATTGTTTCACATAATCGAATATACGCGTAAGGTCACGTTCTTATATGACGTCGGTTGTTGTTATGGCTTGAAAGTAGAACGCATATAAAGGAAGATATGGACGTTTTGATAACTTTTACTATTCAAAATCGCTTGGATTCAATAAAAACGTTTGTATTTCTGAGTTGTGATCTAAAATGGGACATGTTTTCTTCTTAAAACGTGTGTACAAATAAATGTTAAAGCCAAGCTGAAATAGCGCGACTTTTAAACAGCTTTTTGTTGCTATTGGATATGGAATGTGTGATTCGGATAAAAAGTAGGTCTTTACAATTCCTTTAATTAACTCGTTTTAACGGTAATTTTAAGCGAGAAAAATAATCAAGCACGGCTTTTGGTAAAGACGGGGGATTCTATACCCTCGGTTTGTCTGTTCCTGTCGGAAACTCGCTAAAGCTCGTTTCCGACTGGGAACAGACAAACCTCGGGTATAGAATTCCCCGTCTTTACCAAAAGCCGTGCTTGACTCTATTAATCTCACACCCCCTAGATTTCGGGATACCTCTGTCCGAGAGGTGAGAAAGTGTGTGTGTCCCAAATAGAGAGGAAATAATGAGATACTGCAACTAGCAAAAGACATACTAAAGGGAAGTAATCAATAATGGTACAAAGACACTTCCTTTAGATCATTACCTCCCTTCTCTCCTCAGGAGACATAATTATATAAACATATTTAGACCTAGCTACAACAAGAAGCCAACATTGTTAATATGGCCGAGTTGCCTCCACTTTTGCTTCCTCCATACCCAGTGGTTAAAGTGGAAAGGTTCTGAGTTTACATTAAACTGAAACGTGCTAAGAACCTTGTCACATCAACCCCTCTATATAAATACAGTCGGACTTCGATTTCTCGAACTCGCTTAACTCGAACTATCCGATATTTCAAAATATGAATTGCCTTATTTTAAGCTAAGTTAAGTTGAACATGCCCGTGTTTCAACGTTAAAATGCGGCTTAGCCGCGTTTTAACTTTGAAATACAGGTATGTTCGACTTAACCGAGTTCGAGATATCGAAGTTCGACTGTATAATTATTCATATTTTTTCATATTTTATAATTAATATTATTATTCTAAAATATGAATAATTGTCATAACACTAGTAAATTAGTAAATGTCTCCCCTCTCGGGTCAGAAAATTCCCTGCATGATTTTTCTGTCCTCGGGGAGAGATATTCCTATCCCAAATAAATTCTCATGATGGATTCTTATACTCGTGTTTCTATCATGCCCTGTTAACCCATTACCCCATAAATATGCCCTTTTAAGCCTTTAATTTATTCCTCCATTGAAGTAAATATTTCCACTTTATACAGTCATTGATAAGTATCATAAGAAATCTTTTCTATACCATAGCCGTTGCTAGCTTAAAGCAGGCTGAAAGTAAAGCAGAATGTGCCTAATGGCGCATTCTGCTTTACTTTCAACCTGCTTTAAGTGGTCAATTATCTTCAAAACTAGAAACAGGCTATGGGGTAATGGGTGAAAGAGGAATTTCCAGAACATCCTGACATGTATGTGTTTAAATCAGGCTAATAGTAAAGCAGAAAGCTCCTATCAGAGTTTTCTAAATTACACCAAGCCTTCTTTAACCCATTACCCCATAGCCTGCTTCTCATATTGAAGACAGGTGTCCACTTAACCCTTAAACCAATAGAAGCGTATTTAATTTATTCCTCCGCTGAAGAAAATAGTTCCAGTTTATGGCCTCATGAACAATTACCATAACAAATATTCTATAGCCTAGAACTTGGAAGTTTAAAGCAAGCTGAAAGTAAAGCAGAATGTGCCTGCCTTAAGGCACATTCTGCTTTACTTTCAACCTGCTTTAAGTGAGCACCTGTATTAAATGTCATAAACGGGTTATTGGGTAAAGGGTTAAAGCAGGTTGAAAGTAAAGCAGAATGCGCCTTAAAGGGACTCGCAACCGGATGGTGTACTTGTCAAAATAAAATAAAATACTCAAATAAAAGCAAATTTGTGGCATTATTTGGCTTCTGACATTAAAAAAATATGATCAGTCCAAAAAAAGTCTCAAGAGTCGTCACCGAATCTTAGATTTTTAGATATTTTCCATCGTTTTTCTATACCGACTAGTAGACGGTATAGTTGTTGTTGTTGCTTCTCTACACGGGCTCAGACATAAACACGAGCCGAATTACGAAGTTGTATGCACTTTCGATCGCTACACATTGAAATACGTTAAATCGATCCGAGATAAACGGATAGTTCCGTGGTCCATTGGTCTAAGCGGTTTCCCCTATTTTGCCTTCTGTCCGCCAATGCCGGGCCCCGGGTTCAAATCCCACCAGAGACCAATATTTCTTTTTATTGAAATACATTTTTTTAAACAGAATTTCCTATCCTAAACTAATTCTTTACCATTTATATAAGCGTTTGACACATATTTACAAATTACTATTTTTAATGCACCATCTGGTTGCGAGTCGCTTTAAGGTGCATTCTGCTTTATTTTCAGCCTGCTTTAAGCTACAATCTTCTAGAATATACAAATTATTTCTTGTGAAACATATTCATGACTGTATAAATTAGAACTATTTTACCAGTAGAAGAATAAGTTAAGGGGGAAAAAGGCATATTTATGGGGTAATGGGTTAAACAACCACCTATCTGATATCCTCTACAGTCATAAGTGAAAATCACGTTTATCTGATACATCATTTATAGTAACCTGGGGCCCCGTTTCATAAAACTTTGTAAAACACCATTGTCATAAGTCAGACTATAAAAGTCTGAATTATTATTTATTTTCTCCATCTAATCCTGTCTTGTGACATCTCTTTGGAATAGTCTTGAAAAGACGATTCCAAAAAAATGTCACAAGACAGGATTAGACAGAGAAATCAGAAATTAAATGTTTTAAAATTTTTGACTTATGAACGTTTTAGTCTTACAAAGTTTTATGAAACAGGCCCCTGGTGTTGAAGGCAGATGACTGCATAAAACAGTTTGATGATAAAACATAAAGCTTCAGATGAAAGTAAAGCAGAAAACTTCAGATAAAAGTAAAAAAGAAAGCTCCAGATGACAGTAAAGAAGAAAGCTCCAGATGATATTAAAGCAAAAAGCTTCAGATGAAAGCAAAGAAGAAAATTCTTAAATAACACAGCTGTTCTGTTTCAAATCATCTTGCTCTAAGCTGTAAACTGTATTTAATCAGTAATTAATCGCTAATGTGCATTCATCAGGGCAATGTAGAGGCATTAAATGGCTCATATAATGTGGAGGATGGAGTACAAGTGTCCTTGAGTTCTTATAAGAAGGAAAGGGTTAGGGACATATAGGATCAGTCATGAGTCGATATTTAAGACAAGCTGATCTCAAACGAGTCTAGAATTAAAATGTTATTAAGAGAGCATTGGCAAGCTTAATAACTTTTCTATTCTAGATGAGTTTGAGATCAACTGGTCTTAAACATCGACGAGTGACAGATTCTTTTTCTCACATAACCAACAATTTAATGTATTTTTTAAACAATAGGCCTTTTTAAGAATCCCCATGACATAATCACACCTTTATAAATAGTGACATTTTAGTGACATCATCAAATTGATCTTACACATGTTAGAGACAAGGCTATTGGTGGTCGTTGTTTGCTATAGAAAACAGGGGTGGTTATGTGAGAAAAGTGTGTTTGTTCACTTACCTTGGTCACATGTCGGGCTGTAGAAGTCGTCTCTGAAACACATGTCACAGGCGTCACCTTTGAAGTTAGTATTACACTGGCAAGTGCCATTACCGCTGAACCCTTCTGAGCACTGAAACAATCAACAATAGTACATCTATAGATAAGTAGATTACAGCTCTCCCTCTCTACAACCACACCCAATCGTACACACAAAAAGTGTGTGTTGTTCGGAGGGAGTTGTTATAGGGAGGAAAATTGATTTACATTTGCAAAAAGCTTGAATCCAGATCAGACGCCACGGGTTTGGCATAAAGGAATGCAGAAAGTTGCTGTTTATATTGAGGTATCATTAGGGATGTCAATTTTCTTGCAACTTATTTCTTTAATAAAGAAGAATTTTAGTCGGGAATCATGGTTTCCTCTAATAGGAAGGCATAGATCGGTTAAGAACAAATTTGGAAAAAATCCACCAAATGTTTGTTGTCTAAGTTCCAAAGATTAATTCACGAATGAAAACTGCATATGCCCTGCCTCCTCTTCGAAACTTTTCCACAAGTCCCGCCCTCTCGAGAAATGGTGTTTATACGAAATGAACAGCAGTTTAGTCAATGGAATTGAATGGGGCGATTGTAAATATAGGGCAATGTATTCGGGTAGAGACGTTCTTAGCGGAAAGGACCCAGATGCTCGTTAGATCAGCTGTTCCACCAAGAACGTCTCGAGCTAAATACAATGCCCTTTAGCACTGTCAACTGGTGATGTGTTTATTATATCCTTTTAATAATATTATACTCCGCCAACAATTAAATAGTTGTTAAATCATTTTTATCCAGAAACACTTGATATTCCAAATCATGGTTCTTCGACTTGTTTAAGTATTTTATATTTTTGGTAGCTCATTTCTCTGAAGACATTCCAGATTGCTGTGTATATTTGTTAGCCATTTATCGCCATTTTCTAAACATGTCTAAATCATAACATGCCGTTTTGAAATGTCAGTACAGTCAGTTACATGTTAATTTTGCAACAAGGTTAAGTTATAACACGCATATTGACGGGATTAGGGGGCAAAGAGTTAGCCAGTCAACTGTTGCATTCTGCTTTACTTTTCACTAGCTTTAAGCTCCCATTTGGAAAGGTACTGGAAATTTCTTTTATATTTCATGTTCAGGACGTATAGTCCTTGCTGGGGATTACTTGTCTAAGTGTTATAATAAGAAGAAATGTAAAAGGGTGTGTTTATGGGGTAAAGGGTTAACTGTGACATTATATAAATGTTAGATGGCAGTTTGCATGACATTCAATTTGTCAACGGGAGAAACAGAATGTCACCTGAGGCAAAGCCGAGGGTGACATTCTTGTTGTCGAGGGTTGACAATTTGAATGTCACGCAAACTGCCATCTAACATTTATTTTATCGGTATTACACCGAGCTTATCAACCCTGGCTGTGGAATCGTCTCGTTCGCATTTTATAAAATATGTTGTGAATACCAATTTAGAACCGCTGTGCACGTAACGCGGGATTTTAACAACGTCGACGTCTACGAAGTCACATTGTTTATATCATTACAAAAAAGAAAGAAGAATAGAGAAAATAATATCATTTAGAGTGACAAAAAGAATATCATATAGAGTGACAGTATTTTTTTTATAGATGTCAAAGACATGCAAAATGTTTCATTTTGGTCTATGGAAAATTATCATTGTAACTCAAAGTGAGGTGTAATAAAAGATGTTGCCCACTGTAATACTCACCACTCCATTGTTACTGCATGGATTCTGGTAGCCGCCAGGGCAGGGAAGACAGTCTATACCATAGAAACCTGAACAACACGCATACTCCTGGTGACAAAAATAAACATCAGTCAAATCTAGGCTTGTTCTAAGTATACATTATACTAAAATAGTATAAATATAATATAATAAAATATAATTCAAAATCCAACTCTTTATTCAGATCAGACATGTTGATTGAGATTTAAAAGGCTGTTCTGGATATACAATAATTGTTAAACTATAATCCATGATGGATCACAAAAAAGTGCCCTCATAATCGATTAATGTTTTTGAGTCTGATTCCCAACACTAGACAGGCTTGATCAAACAGTATAGTCCCTGATCAAAATTCTCCTGAGCAGGATCTACACTGTTTACCTTTCAGTTTTCATCTTTTGGACAAATAACTGTGTGACAAAAGCAGTTAGTTCAATTGTTTGGCTAATTACAGCAGTAACACAGGGTGTTCCAATTTTAAGGATCAAATTATCCGGAATATTTTTCACCCCTTCACCGCTTTATTGTTGTCTGCTTCATTATGATTGTCTGCAAGACAAGTTTCAAAGTGAGATTTAAGGTTGTATGACTTGATAAATACACATTACCAGTTGACAGTGCGATACAGAGTGATGTATTTAGCCCAAGACGTTTTTGGCGGAAATAGCCGATCCGACGAGCGCCTTGGCGCGAGTCTGATCGGTTGTTTCCGCCAAAAACGTCAAGAGCTAAATGCAACACTCTGTAGCGCACTGCGAACTGGTGATGTGTTTATTATATGCCTTGAATACACACCAGAAACAACTAAATAGTTGTTTAAATCATTTTATATCCAAAATTCATTAGTTATTTGAAGCAGAACAAGAATTTTTGTTTGCCACAATGAATAACGTGGCACTTGCACATGTACGTAAATGACGTCACGTTAAACCGAAAGCGACGTCAGAGTAAAATACAAAGTGGCTGATACAAGGTGGCTGATACAGACTCTTGTATTTTACTGTGCAAATACACGCGGAAACGCTCGATATCATACGAAGGCATATAATAAATATTGATAAGAGTGTCAAAGAGTTTGGGTCTTGATCAGACGCTGCATTAAGCGGCGTCTGATCAGGACCCAAACTCTTTGAAAACGCATTAACTCATAAGCGATAAACAATGTTCAATGCTTATCTCAATATAAGCTAGTGAGTTAAAGTGTGTCAAAATGAGTCAGTATGAGAATATTGCGCAATGCGTCAATATGACTCAGTATGGCTTAATGGGCGTCATTGAGAGTGAAAGGGTTAACAGTAAAGATGATTTTGACATTGTCAGTACTCACAGTTGTGGATTTGTTACACATCATGGCACATCCAGATTTCTTCTCATACTTCTGTGTTAGTGCACTGTACTCATAATAATTACATTGTACCGTGACATTCTGTTAAAGAGAAAAAGAGCTCAACAGCTAGATAAGTCTAGCTTACATTCCTCATTTCTAAGTATAAGTTAGGTCAAGATCAAGATCAAATTGAGGTTGGGTAATATGGATGATTCTTTTATACTGTACAGAGCGAAAACTTTAACCTATAATTTAAGGTCCACATTCATGCCCGATCTGGGGGTATAGCATAAGCTCTTCTGTTCTACGAACAGGCAAGCTAGAAAATTACTTTAGTCATCTGAAATAGTTTGTTTGTTTGCTTTGATTTGATTTATGTCTGTTTCTCCCAAATTTGGGCTTATTGGACGTCCCAGAAGGGGAAGCCAATACACAGGAACCCGAGCAGTGCCCTACTCTTTTTCGATTCTTTGGTTCTTTTGCATACCCAGTGTATAGCACTATCACTTGGGACTAAGGTTTTAAGTTTCATCTGAAGGACATTGTCTGGTGGGGCATCTGAAACAGAAGCCGGGCTGTTTAACCCATTACCTCATACCTGTTTCTAGTATTGAATTTAGTTGACCACTTACAGCAGGTTGAAAGTAAAGCAGAATGTGCCTTAAGGCACATTCTGCTTTACTTTCAGCCTGCTTAAAGCTACCATCTGCTAGGATATAGAAACTATTTCTTACTATATATATTCATGACTGTATAAATTGGAAGTTTTTTCTTTGTTGGAGGAATAAGTTAAAAGTGTTAAAAGGCGTATTTATGGGGTAATGGATTAATACCTTGTACCTGGTACTAATAGGAAAGAATATGTCCAGTATCCTGACAAGTGGCTGCTTAAAGCAGGTTAATGTAAAGACGAAATCTTAGCAAGCTTTTTGCTTTACTTTCAGCCTGCTTTAAGAAACCACCTGTTTTAAACACTGAAATGAGCTATGGAGATAACAGTCATTTAGAATTAAGCTGTTTGAGTACTGTACTTCTTGGATACGGAAATACAGCGCTCCCTCTCTACAACAACACCCAATGAGAGACAACAATTAAGTGTGTTGTTCGGAGGGAGTTGTTATAGGAAGGGAAATTGGCTTACATTTGCAAACAGCTTGAATCCAGATCAGACGCCGTGTAACGCGGCGTCTGATCTGGATTCAAGCTGTTTGTCAATCGTCAATGAGTTGTTTTCTGTCCATTATGTAACAATGAGAAAAACAGCAGACGACAATTTTAAGCAGACAACATTGCAGCCGTAAATAGGGTGGACATAATTGTTCTGTTTAGGGAGCTGCGACAAGGGTCGTTGTAAGGAGGGAATCGTTGTTGGGAGGGCTGTTGTAGGTAGGGAGCACTGTAGCATTGTGTGTTTATGAGGAGATTTTATTGGAACTTACCATTGGCACATCACCAGAGGAACATCTAGTCTCATCTCTACAATCACCACATGGTCCCTACAATAAAAGAATATCATTCTGGCTTAGCTTCAACTCTTTACAGGCTTACAACTAAACACTGATTACCTTTACAAACACTTTACATCCAGATAGAAAGTTGATAGAATCAGGATCCTAACTATTTCACACTCTGATCAATTCAGGAAAGAATTTGAAGACTAGAGATGTGTCGGTGCGACACGGATGCTCCGGTGGCACCAATTTAGTTCTCATTATGTACCTATATCTGAAATTTCGGTTCAAAATGTCAATGTATGACTGAGAGAATGAGATGAAACCACAACATTTTGGAAATTTTCTTAATCCAAGGGGCATAACTCTGTCAAAACTTATTGTGCGGAACCCAAATTTGAACTTGACCTGTGTAATGCCATGATGTGTCTATATACCAAATTTAAATTCAAATTTTTTTAATTTTAACTACACAACATCAATGTTCAACCCACAGGTCACATCCATTCCAAATATCAGCTTCCTAATGCAAATATTTCATGTAGTATTAGTGCATCACAACACTTACCCCAAACCTTTAACCATGAAAAACCAACACCGACGTCGGGATGATTCCATAAGCCCCCCAATTCTCCAAATAGGCGAGCTAAAAACAACCCTAAATAGTCTAAAATGGACCAGCCTTTATTGTAAACTGGAATTGTCAATTGGAAGTTTCAGGGGATAATGAGTTAAACAAGGCAAAGTGAGCAACCACCAGCAAAGGCTAGCAAGACCAGCCAGTTAATGACCTTGTGGCCAAAGGTTAAAACACACTTCAGTTAACCCATTACCCTATAGCCTGTTTCTTGTTTTGAAGATAGGTGACCACTTAAAGCAGGTTGAAAGTAAAGCAGAATGCACCATATGGCGCATTCTGCTTTACTTTCAGCCTGCTTTAAACAATTATCTGCTAGAATATAGAAACTATTTCTTATGATTCTTATTTGTAACAGTATAAATTGGAACTATTTTCTTCAGTAGAGGAATAAATTAAAGGCGTAAAAGGGTTTATTTATGGATTTATGGGCTAATGGGTTAAATTCAGATAATTTAAAACAGACCACACTTGAAAAGAATCCTGTAAAACAATTGCTTAGACATCAGGGCTTTGGCTACATAAAGAAAGTTTTTTCATCAGCACAAAAGTAAAATAGATCATTGACCTTCTTTGTCAAACAGAAAAACCCATTACTCCATAGATACACCTTTTTACACATTCAATTTACTCCTCCACTGAAAAAAAAAATTGAATTTATACAGTCATGAATATGCACAGTAAGAAATATAGTCTTAATATCAGCAGATGGTAGCTTCAAGCAGGGTAAAAGTAAAGCAGAATCTGCCTGTCTTTCAGCCTGCTCCCATTACCATATAGCCGGTTTCTAGTATTGATGATAGGTGACCACTTAAAGCAGGTTGAAAATGAAGCAGAATGCACCTTAAGGCGCATTCTGCTTCACTTTCAGCCTATTTTAAGCTACAGTCTTCTAGAATAGAGAAAATATTTCCTATTGTACATATTCATGGCTGTATAAACTGGAACTATTTTCCTCGTTGGAGCAATACATTTAAGGCGTATTTATTAGTTAATGGGTTAAGTAGTCACCTGTCTATAAAGCTAGAAACAGGCTATGGGGTAATGGGTCAACAGGAAGTTCTAATATCTTGGCCATTACGTATGCATAAGTAAAGTCCAACTTCGATATCTCGAACTGGGCTATGTTGAACATACCCGTATTTCAAAGTTAAAACGTGACTAAGCCACATTTTAACTTTGAAACACGGGTATATTCGACTAAACCAAAGATGAAGTAATGTAATTCATGTATCCAAATATCAGATAGTTCCAAGTAAGCGAGTTCGAGATATCGAAGCTCGACTGTATAGTGAAATCTTACTGGTTTAACATCATATTTCTTCTTGTTACAGAAGCTTGGTAGTGTTGAGACTCCAACAGGCAGTAGCAATGCATCAATCTCCATCAGTAGTCCATTACTGCCTAGTATGTCCGCATGGGTAATATTAATCTCACCGTTCAACTGCACTCGACTCTGAAACATACAGCAGTCATGGCTCCAGATATAAAGGAAGTAAACATCCAACATTATCACCTCAGGGCTCAAGATAAGAGAGGGTAAAGTGAACAAATCCAACATTTTCTCACTTATTTCAAAACCAAATCTTATAGTGTTACTACTCATTAGAATCATCTCTTCAAGACGATTCTAATGAGTAGTAACACCATAGGGTTTAATACAGAAATAAAGATTTAAGTTTTTGAAATACTCCCCTTATCTGGAGCCCTGCACCTTAATAATTCTCTTGCTAATAGCCTAAAGTGACAGGTTTTGAAGACAGTGTAGTCTTGGTTTCAGAGAAGAAGTTATTTGAAACAAATTGAGAACAGACGACACCAACACTGACACCAACACATGGTAGACGGTGACCAATCACAATAGCTCACCTCACACTTGGTGCTCAGGTGAGCTAATAAAGGGGCAAAACTCTGAAAGAAAATCAATCCAGGGCTCCAGTTGTGAGGGAGTTTTTTTTAACAAATCAAACATATTCTCACTCATTTCAGCACCAAATCCTATGGTGTTATTACTCATTAGAATCGTCTCTTCGAGTAGTGACACCATAGGGTTAAATTCAGAAATAAGGATTATGTTTTTGAAAAACTCCCCTTATCTGGAGCTCTGATCAACCACATGGAAATCGTTCATTAGATGTGCATCTCCCTTTTATGATGAAGCATCACATCTAGTTTTATAGCATTGCTGAGAAATTGAAACACAATCAACACAGTGATCAAACAAAAACTTAAAACAAAGGGGCTGAACTATGAAAAACAAGAAATGTGTTCAATAAATGCTTATGGCCCCAGTGGCATCCTTGTCAATATATACTGAATCATTTCTAAGTCCAAATTAGGTCAAGGTCAAGGTCAAATTGAGGTCATGTAGTATGAGTGAACTGATAATGGCAAAAACAGTTTTAGGATCCAAACATTGTAGTAAGTAGTGTTGGTGCTAGACGAAACGATAAAATCCAGTTAACCAAGAAATAACCAATATAATATACATGTATTCTAAAAAAAAGTCCAAATTAAGTCAAGGTCAAAATCAAGGATGGGTAATATAGTTGATTGATAGTGGTTCCAGGCATCAACTGAGTAAGTATCAAAGCAGTGTAGTCAGTGGTATTGACGCTAGATGAAAAGGTAAAATCTAATTAACCAACAAATAGTCCATTTACAGTATTCCAAGTCCAAACTAGTTCAAGGTTAAGGTCAAAAGTGGTTGGGTGATATTGGTGGACTGAGAATGGTCCAAGGCAACAACTGTACAAGTATGAAAGTGTTTGAGCCAGTGATGTTGATACTAGACGAAACAGTAAAATCTAGTTAACCTGTTACGGATGCACGGAAGGACAATGGACATGATGATCACTATATGCCTCTGCATCTATAGATGCCTGGGGCATAAAAATCAATCAACTTAGTGTTTTTTTATTAGATGTGCTTCTCTTATTTATGATGAAGCACCATTATCCATATACCAGGTTCCATCGCATTTAGCCAACAAACTGACCAACTGACCTTCTGCCCGACCGATGGACCGTCAAGCTGGCTCCAATATACCCACTAAACTTTGTGGGGTACAAAAAGTTCCATAGAAGGATGACAGATTAAAGTCCCAGGGCTCCAGATAAGAGAGTATAACTGCAGAAATCCAACATTTTCTCACTTATTTTAAAATCAAATCCTATGATGTTACTACTTATTAGAATAATCTCTTCGAGACGATTCTAATGAGTAGTGACACCATAGGGTTTAAAGCAGAAATAAAGATTTTAGTTTTTGAAATACCCCCATTATCTGGAGCCCTGGCTTCAGACATTTTTTTTCTACACACAGACGTACAGACAGAGGGACAGTGAGCTTCCAGTAAAGTATTGTGGAGAGTATAATTACTGTAAACATACTTACTGCATTGGTGATGGTTACATCATAGCTAGTAAATGCCATAGTAGTTATTCTGGGAGTATCAATCAGATCTGTTATCTCCATCTGAAAACAAGCTTTAACCCATTACCCCACAGCCTGTTTTCTATCACAGGTACTTGACACATAGATCTAGATCTATTACCACATTTCTATTATAAAGGCACATTTTTTTTTTGTAATAGATCTAGATATATGTGTCAAGTACCTGTCGTTTCTAGTTTTGAAAACAAGTGACTACTTAAAGCAGGTTGAAAGTAAAGCAGAATGTGCCTTTAAGGCACATTCTGCTTTACTTTCATCCAGCTTTAAGCTATTATCTGCTAAAATATAGGAAATATTTCTTATGATACATATTTATGACTGTATAAAAGAGAATTATTTTCTTCAGTTGAGGAATAAATTATAGGCGTAAAAAGGCGTATTTATGGGGGAATGGATTAAGAGTACAAATTATCATATTATACACCTGCCAAATGACTTTCTGTTAGCTTCAGATGTGAGAAGCTGCTAGATTAGACAAGCTTCATCCAATATTTTAAAAGATATGGTAGAGGGTCATCCAAGAATAACTTATCTAAATTATTTTCAATTCAGACCTGTAGCTGTTAACTTAAAGCAGGCTTATGGCCCATTCTGCTTTATTTTCAACCTGCTTTAAGTGGTCACCTATTTTCAAAACTAGAAACAGGCTATGGGGTAATGAGTTGAGGTGAACAAACCAGAGATAACTTACCCTACTGTCAAGAATTTGGTTCATCAATATCATGTTCAGGTTGGTACTTCCCTGAAACAAGAATTAGACTCATCAATATAATGTTCAGGGGTCCGTTTCATAAAACTTCATACAATAAACGTTGCCGTAAGTCAGATTATAAAAGTAATAATTATAATTTATTTCTTCATCTAATCCTGTCTTGTGAGATCTCTTTGGAATCGTCTTGAAAAGACGATTTCAAAAAGAAGTCACAAGACAGGATTAGATAGAGAAATCAGAAATTAAATGTATTTTAGAATTTTGACTTACGACCGTTTTTGTCGTAAGAAGTTTTATGAAACGGGGCCCATGCAGGTTTGTACATCCTTGAAACAACTACAAACAGCATCAATGCATGACAGATGGACAACGGACACAGGACGATCAAAATAGCTCAATTTTACACTACATGCCAGCTAGGTGAGCTAAAACTAAAACCCAGATTTATTCTACTGCATCCATGGTAGAACCTTCTTGCCAAATATCAGTAACCAAATACCAATATTTAATGCATGACTAGCCAAAATGGCATATAGATGAAAACTTTAAAACATTGAACCAAAGCACAGATGTTTGACACCACCACTGTCATCAGAAAAGCAATACCTATATCTAGTTTTCCCACCCATAGATTTATACAACACATGGAATCGCAACCTCGCGCTATCTCGCCAAGAACGTCTGGCGCAAACAAGACTTCGCGAAATTTGATAAAATCATGTCTATCGGTAGTCAATATGATAAATGTCTGTATCGAAGCATTTATCACGGGTTTATACTTCCATGCGTTGATAGGAATTTCCCACAACTCGTTTAAATCCACTAAATTGTCAATAAATACACTCAAGTCGGTAAATTTTCCCCAAAAAATTGGGGACAATGCGGCAAAAAGTGAAGATGTTGTCACGTGACTCATGATCTCGAAAAATCCCACCTTTGCAAGAGCTCAGAAGCTCGCCTATTCAACTTCGTTGAGTTGCGATTCCTTGTTGTATAATTCCATGTCCCTACTTTGTTACTGCCTGACAAAAACTGTTCAAACTTAGGAATTCCACACCTATAGTACATATTATCAGTCCAGTTTTTCTGATAAAAGATGGAAGAACGACAAATGGATGCAGGACATAGGTGACACGTGCCAGGTGAGCTAAAAACTAAACCAAGGTCACAAAGTTCATGGTCAAAATTCAATGACACCAAACTTCAATGCAACATGCTGTACTCATTTAGGCACATAAGCATGTTGCAGTACTTAGTCCGTTACCCCATTAAAAACAAAAACTTTACATTGGGAGGTACATACACACACAGACACGGGTAACACTAAATTTCACCCAGGGTGCAATGAAGTGGTTTGGGGCATAAACATGTTGAAAATGTTCAATGTACAGTAAAACCTCGAGATCTCTATTACCATCACTAAAATGAGAGCTAATTGACTGTATAAAAGACAAGTGACAGCTTAAAGCAAGGTTACAGAGAAACAGAAAGCTCCTAAAGGAGCTTTCTGTTTCACTGTCAACTTGCCTTAAGCAGTCACCTGTTGTAAACACCTAATAATTTACACTATGTGGACCACATAGAAAAATTGGTTTTTGATACCCAATATGTAATCCACATGAAATAAAATTGTTGTTATTAATATTATAACACATTTATAGGGTGGCTGTAATAAAGAGGTTATATTGTATTCACTGTTATCTAGAGGTGAGCTTACTTCAGGAGATTTGAGGTAGTCCAAAGATCCTGCAGGTAGGTCGTCCCACACACCATTGTTTGTGACAAACATTGTAACATTACTCTTCTCCAGTACATCTTGTATTTGTTGATTAGCAAGCTGAAAAAATCACAAGTACAGTCAAACATACGTTTAGCAATCACAGTTTGGTCAGGATCATGCACCTATAAGTTTCAACAAAATCAGTCCAGTAGAATTTGAGTACTGGGGTATCACAAAAGTTCCTTTTGAGCACTTTGTGCTCAGGTGACTTAAAATAAACAATTCACAAGTCATAGTCTGGGAAATCCGATTCTTTCTCAATAAACATGTTAGGGCTAAAACAATTTGGTCCATTGCAAACAGTCTGGAGCAAGATCAGATGTTCATATTTATTGCCAATCAGATTTTAATAAATTTTCAATATTTTCAATAATCTGTAATCCTCCTCATTTGTGTTTGCATTTTGTTTAAAAGGGAAAGAATACAAACTTCATTGTACAGTGTAGCTCCATTATATCGCTGAAGTTGGGGTCCATGAAATGAAAATCGCAATGTGGTCGGATCGCGATATAGCCAAATTCTGAGCTGAACTTAATTCTGCTGTATACTCCATTGCCAAACTCTATTATATCAATGTCATGCAATAAACACGGTTTCTTGGTTGATTACCTTGTTATTTCTTGTCAAAACAAGTCTTTATATGCACTGTCATATCTAACATCAGCGTTTTCATGTGTACTATACCAAATGCGTACTTTCGTCTTTGACAACGGCCGCCATTTTTATTTAAATGTTTGTGTGTATCAGTAAGATTCAGTTACTCATGGAAATCACACTTAATGTCTATATCGCGATTAGAACGCGGATAAAATGAGATTTACTGGGTTGAATTGTCAAACAAGAGCCGCATGCGGCCCTAAATCGCTCACCTGAGTAACCATTGTGTAATACTCAATGTAAAATGAAGTTTTTCATTGCATGGAAGTGGACTGTTGCATGGAGAAGTAACTCAGAATCTGTTTGTCATTATTACTGTTTGAGCAAAATGGAAAAATATGGAAACTATATAAAAAAAAAGTCCTAATGAAGGGTGTTTTAAATAATATTCATTCGAAATATTATTGAACTCTGACAATGGTTACAGTTTCAGAGTAGAAGATTTTTAAAGGGTTTCCTGTTTAAGTCTATGTAAAACTGATAAGCCCAGGGCGGGCCATTTTTTACCCTGAGGTCATGATTTGAACAATCTTGGTAGAGGACCATAAGGCAAAGCTAGATGCCAAATATAAAAGGTCTGGGCCTTACGGTTTCAGAGAAGAAGATTTGTAAAGGTTTTACTATATAAGTCTATGTAAAACTGATAAGCCCCGGGGCGGGGCCATTTTTGACACGGGGGTCATGATTTGAACAATCTTGGTAGAGGACCGTAAGGCAAAGCTACATGTCAAATATAAAAGGTCTAGGCCATACAGTTTCAGAGAGGAAGACTTTTAAAGGTTTTCCTATATAACTCTATGTAAAACTGATAAGCCCCAGGGTGGGCCATTTTTGACCCGGGGGTCATGATTTGAACAATCTTGGTAGAGGACCAGAAGGCAAAGCTACATGCCAAATATAAAAGGTCTAGGCCATACAGTTTCAGAGAAGAAGAGTTTTAAAGGTTTTCCTATATAACTCTATGCAAAACTGATAAGCCCCAGGGCGGGGCCATTTTTGACCTGGGGGTCATTATTTGAACAATCTTCCTAAAGGTTCACAACATGATGCTACATATGAAATTTGGTTGTCCTAGGACTTATGGTTATTGACAAGAAGATTTTTAAAGTTTTGACTTTTGTTGTCAATATTATGTAAATACGGAAAACGACCACGCCCTCTGGCGACCATGTTTTTTGACGAATCAAAATTCTTTGAACAATTTTGAAAGTATATCAATTGAGAAACATTTTGGTGAAACCCAAATTGAAATCGGACCAGTAGTTTTTGAGAAGAAGATTTTTTTAGATATTGTGCATGGTTGCCATGGCAAAAAGGCCGATAGCCCCACCCACTTTTTTTCAACAGTTTTTGAAGCTCATAACTACAGTATGTATCTGACCACGTTTGGTTTAAATTGGGCCATTGGTTTCAGAGAAGAAGTTATTTGAACAAATTGTGAACAGACGACACCGACACAGACACGGACACCGACGTACCACGACCGATCACAAAAGCTCACCTTGAGCACTTTGTGCACAGGTGTGCTAAAAACGTACCACGGTATATAAAATTGAAAGAACAATGAAACCAATTTTCAGTTCACAGGTTAAATTTAATTTATTTCTTGGCCGACATTGTTCAAGTGCGTTGTTATCTGGTACGAATTGCAGTTATGATTGTAAGCGTCTGATTGATGTATCAAAATGTGAATGACTGTGATTTTAATGTCTGTGGTTATCACTCCACTGCAATTAATACGGATTAGTCGACTTTGATAGTTATAACTCAATCAGGTTAGTTTGCTAATTATTGCTAAATAATGAGGGAATCTTCCCATGCGAGAGTTCACTCAGTAGGCCTATTAATTGTTTGTTAGTGCACCTGTCAATCAACGCAGCGGGATGACACACGCGCAGTCCACAGATGGTGATAATGGACACTGATTACGCAATTATAGTGACCTGTTAAAGGAAGATATAATTATTAAAGAAACAAAAATGATCGCTACTCGGCTTTTATTGACTTTTAGTATACATATTGGAAAAAATGGGGTCCAAGCTGCGACCGCGATATATTGGCTTTCGCGAAATAGCGGACCACGAAGTAATGGAGCTACACTGTAGAAGGTATTTTTTTCTTACTGCAATAAGCTGTTCCAGTGTGTTGTATGGGCCACTGTCTTTTATAAGCTGCAACACTGATTTCTGAAAAGAAAACAATAATACAATGGTCCCTCTATACCATTGCCCTCCCAACAACAACTCCCTCCTTACAATGACCCTTGCCGCGGTTCCCTAAACAGGACAATTATGTCTAACGCTTTTACTGCTGAAATATCGTCTGCTTAAAATTGCCGTCTGCTGTCTTCTGAAAATTATATAATGGACATTTTGACAAAATAAACGTAATGACGAGTGACAAACAGCTTAAACCCAGATCAGACACCATGTTACGCGGCGTCTGATCTGGATTCAAGCTGTTTGCAAATGTAAGCCAATTTCCGACCTATAACATCTCCCTCCGAACAAGGCACACACTTTTTGTCTCCCATTGCATGTCGTTGTAGAGAGGGAGTGCTGTAATTATTGATATTTCTCCGTTGAGCTGTCTCGTGTAATAATAACAGTTCAACATGGACCTACACCCCATGTTGCTTTTTCCAGTGTTAAGACCAAATGGTGTTTGCTTAACACAGGTTGAGAGTGAAGCATAACGTTCCTTTAGGAGCTTTATGCTTTACTTTCAGTCTGCTTTAAGCATCCATCTGCAAGAATACATGACTTTTTTTTCTATGGCATTTTAACAATGCAATGTAAAATCATGAAATTTATTTCTATTAAGATTAAGTAAAATAATCAAATTATTCTAAGAAAAATTGTCCTTCACTAGGAAATTCTGATTTACTTTCAACATTTTTTAAGTGGTTACATATCTTTAAAACTAAAAATCATTTTTTAGGCGATAGGGTAAAGGGTTATTGTTTTGGTGATAAGTACCTGTGGGTTTCCTTGTGTAACAGAATATAGGGCAAAGGGTTATTGTTTTGGTGATAAGTACCTTGTATAACAGACTATGGGGTAAAGGGTTATTGTCTTGGTGATAAGTACCTTGTATAACAGACTAAGGGGTAAAGGGTTATTGTTTTGGTGATAAGTACCTTGTATAACAGACTATGGGGTAAAGGGTTATTGTTTTGGTGATAAGTACCTTGTATAACAGACTAAGGGGTAAAGGGTTATTGTTTTGGTGATAAGTACCTTGTATAACAGAATATAGGGCAAAGGGTTATTGTTTTGGTGATAAGTACCTTGTATAACAGACTAAGGGGTAAAGGGTTATTGTTTTGGTGATAAGTACCTTGTATAACAGACTATGGGGTAAAGGGTTATTGTCTTGGTGATAAGTACCTTGTATAACAGACTATGAGGTAAAGGTATATTGTTTTGGTGATAAGTACCTTGTATAACAGACTATGGGGTAAAGGGTTATTGTTTTGGTCATAAGTACCTGGTATAACAGACTATGGGGTAAAGGGTTATTGTCTTGGTGATAAGTACCTTGTATAACAGACTATGAGGTAAAGGGTTATTGTCTTGGTGATAAGTACCTTGTATAACAGACTATGAGGTAAAGGGTTATTGTCTTGGTGATAAGTACCTTGTATAACAGACTATGAGGTAAAGGGTTATTGTTTTGGTCATAAGTACCTTGTATAACAGACTATGGGGTAAAGGGTTATTGTTTTGGTGATAAGTACCTTGTATAACAGACTATGGGGTAAAGGGTTATTGTTTTGGTGATAAGTACCTGTGGGTTTTCTTGTATAACAGACTATGGGGTAAAGGGTTATTGTTTTGGTGATAAGTACCTGTGGGTTTCCTTGTATAACAGGGTCATTAGTCATCAGTCTATTCACAACATGAATCACACCATTGGCTGCCAGCACATCTCCCTTTATAATCTTGGCTTTCTTACTATCACCAAACAGGCGGTATCGGAAACTATTTCCTCTCTGTGATAGAAAACATTGACAAAACATAGAACAATGTTCACTGGAGACAAGAAACGGTGTAAGAACATATATCTTCCTATATAACATTTACAGTGGGGAAAATACTATACTTTCCTGTTTAACCCTTTACCCAATAGACGCGCCTTTTAGCGCATTCAGTTTATTCATCCGCTGAAGAAAATATTTCCAATTTATACAGTCATGACTATGCATCATAAGGAATATTTTCTTTATTCTAGCAAGTTGTAGCTTAAAGCAGGCTAAAAGTAAAGCAGAATGCGCCTTAAGGCGCATTCTGCTTTACTTTTAACCTTGTTTAAGTGGTTACATGTCTTCAAAACTAAACCCTGGCTATTGGGTAAAGGATTAACAAATATTACTCAAATACATCTTTCAACACCTCTTATTATTCCTAATCTTGTAGTTCGTAACTAGGAAGTACTGGAAATGAACAATGGATGGCATTTCAAGGGTTTTGTCTCAACAGAAGCTGAAAGCATGTTGAAAGTAAAGCAGAATGTCACTTCAGGAGAATTATGCTTTACTTGTATTCAACCTGATTTAAATGACCAACATATTTCAAAATTAGACACAGGCTATGGAATAAAGCCTGTAAAGAAAAGGCACAGCAATAAAATGCATAAAATGTCAGGTTCCTGTAAAAATACTATTTAAATAAAATCTGAGTGGCAAATAGTTTGTAATCTGAAGAGATACAAGAAAACCGTTAACCCATTAAATTACCCCATAAATACGCCTTTTTATGCCTCTTAATTTATTCCTCCACTGAGGAAAATTGTTCCAATTATACAGATATGAATATGTTCTGTAAGAAATAGTTTCCATATCCTAGTAGATGGTAGCTTAAAGCAGGCTGAAAGTAAAGCAGAATGTGCCTTAAGGCACATTCTGCTTTACTTTCAACCTGCTTTAAGTGCTCCCCTATCTCCAATACTAGAAAAAGGCTATGGGGTAATGGGTTAAACAGGGTTACAGATAAGGCGAGTATTGGGGTATTTGCCCAAATAAAATTGTGGAAAAAGCAATTGTTTTTCATAATAAAAAGTAATACAAGAATGGTGTCACAGTAAATGACAAATGCCCCCCAGTGTTTTGTCATTGAAATGTATTCATTTGACTGTAAAAAAATCATACAGCAGGTATGGTACTCCTTGCTGTTGTTGTGATGAAAATGTACAGAAAACCAAGCTTTACCTAGATTTTAAAACCAGAGGTATGACCAATGTTGAATTACTCTATTTGACCTCTAAATGACCTTGACCTTTGTCTGACATGACCCAACTGTATTGAGCTAAAGAGCTTCTTAAGTTGAGTACACAACCAAATATGTAGTCTCTATATGGGATTGAAATGACCTTGATCTTTGTCGGACATGACCAAAGTTGTACTAAGCTCAAGAGCTTCTTGATATGAGTATACATACTAAATATAAAGTCTCTATCCTATGTAGTTTTAAAGTTATTGCCAAGTTTAATGTTGTGTACAGACAGACAGACAGACAGACAGACCAAAAACAACATGCCTCCGACTAAGTTGTGCGGGAGCATAAACAAGGGCCACAATGGCCCTAAATCGCTCACCTGGTAACCATGTAACCATGTACACCGTGTGACCTAGTTTTTGACCGGGCATGACCCTCATTCTAACTTGACCTCGATTTCAATGAGACAAACATTTTGTTCAAGTTTCATGAAGAATCAATGAATTTTGTAGTCTCTAGAGTGTTAACTAGGTTTTTGGATGATGTGACCTAGTTTTTGACAAGACATAAGCCACATTTGAACTTGACCTAGATTTCATTGAGGCAAACCTTTTCATCAAGTTTTATGAAGATCAAATGAAATTTGTAGTCTCTAGAGTGTTAATAAGGTTTTTCGATGATTCAACCTAGTGACCTAGTTTTTGACCGGACATGACCCACATTTTAACTTGACCTAGATTTCATTGAGGCAAACATTTTGATGAAGTTTCATGAAGATCCAATGAAATTTGTAGTCTCTAGAGTGTTAACAAGGTTTTTCGAAGATTTGACCTAGTGACCTAGTTTTCGACCGGACATAACCCACATTCGAACTTGGCCTAGATTTAATTGAGGCAATCATATTGATGATGTTTCATGAAGATCCAATGAAATTTGTAGCCTCTAGAGTGTTAATAAGGTTTTTCGATAATTTGACATAGTGACCTAGTTTTTGACCGGACATGACCCACATTCAAACTTGACCTAGATTTCATTAAGGCAAACATTTTGATGAAGTTTCATGAAGATCCAATGAAATTTGTAGTCTCTAGAGTGTTAACAAGGTTTTTCGAAGATTTGACCTAGTGACCTAGATTTTGACCGGACATGACCCACATTCGAACTTGACCTAGATTTAATTGAGGCAATCATATTGATGATGTTTCATGAAGATCCAATGAAATTTGTAGCCTCTAGAGTGTTAACAAGGTTTTTCGATAATTTGACCTAGTGACCTAGTTTTTGACCGGACATGACCCACATTCAAACTTGACCTAGATTTCATTAAGGCAAACATTGTGACCAAGTTTCATCAAGATCCAATGAGATTTGAACCTGCTAGAGTGTTAGTGTTAACGAACAATTGTGGACGGACGGACGGACGCACGGACTTTCTCACAGTTGGACATTTGTTGGGTATATTTTTTGTTTAAAAGTACCCAACAGTACACTAAAATACCCAACAATAACAATAGGGCAATCACGGAATGAATGGAATCTATTGTTCTCCCTACCCAACAAAGGACCTTTCGTGCGCTCGGACGGACAGACGACGGACGACGGACATCTATCGATCCTAAAAGCTCACCTTGGCACTACGTGCCAGGTGAGCTAAAAAACAAGAGGGCCATGGCCCTTAATTCGCTCACCTGAGGTCATTGTGCCTTAGCTTAATAGGCAAGACAACATTTTAATATAGCTGTAAATGGAATTATCTTCCAGACAAAAAAAAACATGACAAATTGGAATAACTTAAAAAAATATTGTTGGCAGAGTTATGGCCCTTATCCATGACACTTCTTCTTATCAAGCTACATGTATTTCCATATGATTATTTATTGCGCACTCTGCTTTACTTTCAACCTGCTTTAAGTTATCATCTACTAAGATATAGATACTATTTCTTATATCTTACATGTTTATGACTGTATAAAGTGGAATTATTTTCTTTAGAGGAGGAATAAATTAAAGGCGTAAAAAGGCATATGTATGGGGTAATGGGTTAACATCAGTAGAACTGGAGTTATCTCAAAGACAAGAAAATATGACACAGGGAAATATCTCAAAAATGACATTGACCTTTGTAGGACATGACCCAAGTTATAAAGTTTCTAACTTTAACAAAGTTATGGCTAAGATTAAAGTTGTGTACTGACAGACAAACAAATGGACAAACAGACAAAAAAGCAGACAGACAAAAACAATATGCCCCCAACTGCAGGGCATAAAAATATAGCAGACAACACCATATGCTGTGAACCTCATCACTGACCTGAGTTCAGTTATGTAACTCTGCCAGTAGGAAATTTGGCTAGGGTCTAACTCTTATAATGCTGAATTGCTGTCTGCTATACATATTTTGAATGTGAATTATGACCTAGATATTTAACCGACCAGAACCATTTGAACAAACTAGGTAAAGGACATTTAGAAGTGTCACCATGCCAAATATCAAAGCTCTGGCCATATGAGTTTCAGTGGAGAAGACGTTTGAAATTTTCACTATATAACTCTATGTAAAACTGTGACCCCCGGGGCGGGGCCAATTTTGACCCCAGGGGCATAATTTGAACAAACTTGATAGAGGACCTGTAGATAATGTTATGTGCCAAATATCTAAGCTCTGGCCCTTGTAGTTTCAGACAAGAAGATTTTTTAAGATTTCCTTATTTTTTCACTTTGGTTGCCATAGCAACCAGAGTTCTATATTGTTTTCAATTCTTTGAACAAATTTGAAAGAGCTTGACCCAAGGAACATTCCTGTAAAGTTTGGTTGAAATCTATTCAGCCGTTTAGGAGAAGATGTCATTTGAAGCAATTGTTAACGACGACGCACGACGGACGACGCACGACGACGGACGACGGACACAGGGCCATCCCAATAGCTCACCTTGAGCCTTTGGCTCAGGTGAGCTAACAAAGAAATGTAGTAAAAAGGAAATCATTTTTTGCATACCCAATCAGCATGTGATTAATACCCAGTAAAAATTGCAAATACTCAATTCTGTAAAATATCAATGAGTAAATACCCAATTGCATCAAAACCTTATCTGTAACCCTGATTAAATCTATATTAAAGCCTAATTTCAGCCTGCCTTAACAGCAACCATCTGTCTTAATTCAAAATTGAAAACAAGCTAGGGGGAAGAGGGTTGGGTGTTAGTACAGAAGCACTCTATATGCTATTTCAGTTAGACAAAATATGTGATTTGCACTACTCATTTTTAATGGATGAAAGGTTTATAGAAGCACTAGTTGCATGGCATACAATTAACCCTTTCCCTCATAGAAGCGCTTTTTAGCACATTCAATAGATTCATCCGCTGAAAAAAATAGTTCCAATTTATAGTCATGATTATGTACTATAAGAAAAATAGTTTCTATATTCTTGTAGATGGTAGATTAAAGCAGGCTGAAAGTAAAGAAGAATGCGCCTTAAGGCGCATTCTGCTTTACTTTCAACCTGCTTTAGGTGATCACCTATCTTCAAAGTTAGAAACGGGCTATAGGGTAAAGGGTTAAACCTAAAACACTCACATAGTTCACTAGTAATTCTGCCGACGTTCCTTGAAGTGTGTAGAACTTGGACTGATTTTGTAGCTTGTTCATGGAGAACTCGTTGACCAACATATGCTGTCGAAGAACTTGTTTTACTCTTCCTGAATCATTCAGCCACTTCTGGTACTATAAACACAGGAAAGACAAACACATTTATAACATGGTTTTATATATATACAGAACAGTCAGCCGGGAACTCAACAGTTGAAATGATTTAAGGTTTGAAATTAAACTCTTAAATTGCTAGTGGTATTAAAGAGTTGCCAGTGACTTTTCCCAAAGCTCACCCAAAAATAAGAGCGCATTATCGGTTTTGAGACAGATACGGGGCTCCAGATAAGAGGGAGTAAACTGAACAAATCCAACATTTTCCCACTTAATTTTGCACAAAATTCTATGGTGTTACTACTCATTAGAATAGTCTCTTCGAGACGATTCTAATGAGTAGTGACACCATAGGGTTTAAAGTAGAAATAAAGATTTTAGTTTTTGAAATACTTCCCTTATCTGGAGCTCTGCAGATAAATACTGTGTATGCCGGACTATGCATGTTTTGCATTAATTAAGGCCCACTGATATTACTGCAAGACTGATTACATTATTTTCATCACCATTTCAGTAAAAAAAAAAAATATCATCAGTAGTGCTCAGGGTCCATGCTTATAAAGCATTCGAGTTGAGTCTGAAGTCGTTCTCAAGCATTTGATTGGTCAGATTTGAACCAATGCTCAAATCTGACCAATCAAATGCTTGAGAAAAAACTCTGACTCAACTCAAACACTTTTTAAGCGCTGGGCCTGGTCATGGTTATTATGTTTTCCTGTCATTTCATTTATAAGTTTATGACTCTGAAATGGAACAAAAGAGATAATACAACATTTCATTTTTGTCTTTATGTGAATAAGGTCAAAAGTCACTTGCAAAATTTTTGCAAGTGAAATGTGTAGCTAATTCTTAATCCTGTAATTTCTCCTTATTTCATCAAACCCTTTGCTGTGACTACCCATTACAATGTTCTCTTTGAGATGATTTTAATACATTGCCTAGTTTTTGTTAAGGTAATCATTCTGAGCAAGTCTTTATGAAATTATAGCTAAACATAATGGCTCCTACAGCGTTTAAAAGCTTTTTCTATGTTTTGACCTACTGACCTACATTTTAACCTTATGTAACCCATATTCTATAAATATTTTGGCAAAAACCAAATTGAAATCAGACTATTGATTTTGGAAAAGAAGATTTTTCTAGATATTGTGCACGCAACAGGAACATTGGTCCCACCCACTTTATTTTAACAACTTTTGAAGCTCAAACCAACAGCATCTATCTGACCTAGTTTGGTTACACTGGGGCTATTGGTTTCAGAGGAGAAGTCATTTGCAATTGTTGAGGGACAGACGGCCGGACGGACGCCGGACAGAGCGGTATCACAATAGCTCACCTTGAGCACTTTGTGCTCTGGTGAGCTAAAAATTAAAGTGGGAAAGATGTTATTCTTTCGTGTTTAAAAAAAACAAAACTTAAATACAATAAACCATAGAAAATCACAAGTTCTTGAAATTACTGACAACCTGAAAGGCAAACAGTTTGGAATCTGATCACACTCCGAGTTACTCGGCATCTGATAACACTTCTAACTGTTTGTAATGGACATAGTATCAGGGCTCCACATAAGAGGAAGTAAACTGCAGAAATCAAACATTTTCTCATTTATTTTAGCATCAAATCCTATTGTGTTACTACTCATTAGAATCGTCTCTTCGAGACGATTCTAATGAGTAGTGACACCATAGGGTTTAAAGCAGAAATAAAGACTTTAGTTTTTGAAATACCCCCCTTATCTGGAGCCCTGATAACACTCCTAACTGTTTGTAATGGACATACCGTAATATCAGGGATCCAGATAAGGGCGAGTAATCTGAACAAATCAAACATTTTCTCACTTATTTTAGCATCAAATCTTATAGTGTTACTACTCATTAGAATCGTCTCGAAGAGACAATTCTAATGAGTAGTGACACCATAGGGTTTCAAGCAGAAATAAAGATTTTAGTTTTTGAAATACCCCCATTATCTGGAGCCCTGAATATGGAAAGAATAACATCTTCTCCAGTGAACTTGGGCCCGTTTTACTACACTACTTACGCAAAATGTTTGCTTAAGTCAAAATCATTTTACTCTAATTTTTCAATCATAAACTTTTGCAAACAGCAAATAGCCAGATCAGAGGATGCGCTAAAAGCTCTGATCTGGCTATTTGCTGTTTGTAAAAAATAAAAAATATAAATTAAAATTTAAAATTTTGACTTACGCAAATAATTTGCGTAAGTTGTTTAGTAAAACGGGCCCCTGGTGAATTACATTGGCTGTTTCCATGCTCCTGAAGCCCTCGTTGATTGGTAGGAAGATCGTGAAGGGTCCATGCTGAGTTATCTCCTCCTTGTAAAATTTCTCAATGGCAGACTTTATAAGACTTAGTCTTCCTTTCAGCTCTGGGTCAGTTATACCTTCATTCAGGTCCTCAATGGTCTAAAACATTTTTAAATGATGCATCAATTAACATATTTACCCCATCACCTGATTCCAGTTCTGAAGACTGGCGACTACTTAAAGCAAGTTGAAAGTAAAGCAGAATATGCTTTAAAAACATTTTTGCGTGTGTGGAAGGGTCTTGTCAATATACACAGGAATATGAAATATGATAGCAATACCTTAAGGGACATAGGAGTTACAAGCATTTTTTAAAACCTATACACAGATTTTGAAACCTAAATGTGAGCCCTAATTTCATGGTCAAGGTCACTGAGGTCAAACTTTTTGTGTGCATGGAAAGGGCAAAGGCTTGAGATTGATCTCAGATTCAACTCAAATGCTTTAAAAGCATTGGACAAGTAGCGTGTTAAGTTTAAACCACTGTTTTCTGTTAAGGTTAGCAGTTTGTGCCCCGTGTGCAGCGTGCAGAGTACAGTAGAGAAAATGTTTTCTTTCCAAATAATCGGGTTTACGCTTAAATTATTATTTTCATTGCAAACAGTTTGGAGCCAGATCAGATGCCAGGTAACCCGGTGTCTGATCAGGCTCCAAACTGTTTGCCACTCAGAATAAAACTGGTAGTCAGAACTGTCAAAAAATTGTCATTTTCTATAATTGATGGCCATCGACGGCCATCAATTTCTTTACTGAACACATGGCAGGTGTGACTGTTCTATCACATGGCTTCTTAGAAACAACAACAACTTACTGTTCTATAGATAAGTTACCTGTAATATATTTCCTAAGCAAACCACTCCATTCCCAGTATAGTCTTGTGGGCAGGTGCAGCTGTAAAAAACAATATAACAAACACATTATTTTACTTTTTCTACAGTAGTTTAACCCATTACCCCATAGCCTGTTCCTAACTTTCAAGAAAGGTCATTACTAAAAGTAGTTGGAAAGTAAAGCAGAATGTGCCTTAAGGAAAGAATACATTGTAGATCTAATAATGTATATATTGAATGCCGCCATTGATTATGAAAACGTTACTCTGTGGTAATGATGGGCAAAAATTTGCCTTTTTCCTGAATAAAATCTATCTATCTATCTATCTTCTCTACTACATGTAAAATCAAAATCAACTGTACCTAACTGTGGATGGCTGCAATGTTTTGCATGTTGCTTTAGGGTGACATTTTGACCCAAGGGTTGGGCACATGTCGGCAATAGAACACCCAAGCCCAGGAACGTAATCATGATAACCAGGTAGGCAAATGCACTTACTCTGAAAGACAACAAACATCAATTCCATAGTCTCCAAGCACTTGCAGGCTGCCACATAAAAGTGAAAAAAACTTCCACCTAACCCTATGTTGTTTTGATTTGTTAATTTGGATGAGACATGATGGTGTTTCTACAGTAAACCCAGTGATAATTTTACCTGTACATCCTGAATCCTATACACATTAAATGTGCCAGGGACTTAAGACTTTAAGAAGTTGCCAGTCCCATGGACCCATAGCTTTTCTGGCCTTTATTAACCTATTACTCATAAGCAAATAGTGGCTTAAAGCAGGTTGAAAATAAAGGCACATTCTACTTTACTTTCAACCTGCTTAAAGTGGTCACCCGTCTTCAAAACCAGAAATACGTTACGGGATATTGGGTTAATTTATCACCTCAAGGACTCAATGTTTGTCTCAAGGACTCATTGTTTAACAGAATGTGCATCCAGAGGACTCGTTCATCTGATTTCTAAAATCATCACTGTAAACCCCCTCTATTACAACCACTAAAACAAAAGCTAATTGATTGCTTAAAGCAAGGTGACAGTAAAACCTCTCCATTACAATCAGAAAAACGAAAACTACATGTGATTGATTGTATAAAAGACAGGTGACAGCTTAAAGAAAGGTGACAGTAAAACCTCTCTATTACAACCACTAAAATGAAGGCTAATTGATTGTATAAAAGACAGATGACAACTTAAAGCAAGGTGACAGTAAAACAGAAAGCTGCTTTAGGAGCTTTCTGTATTATTGTCATCTTGCTTTAAGCAGTCACATATGTTCATAAATGAGATTTCTCTTTTACTGTCACCTTGCTTTCAGCTGTCGCCTGTAGTAAACACAAAATAATTAACGCAATAGAGGTTTTACTGTATGTTTTTTTCACTTGTTAATTTGGATGAGACATGAAGATGTTAGTATATTTACTGAGCCAAAAACAATAGTGAGTACAGTGAAACCTAGTTATTACGAATTGTAAGGGACAATTAAGAAATAATCTATGGTCTACCGTTGTGAAACGGTATTTTACAACGGTTGGGAGTTGTGGCGCGCAGGAATTGACCACGAAGGCCGAAGGCCTGAGTGGTCAATTCCTGCGCACCACAACGACGGACCGTTGTAAAATACCTTTTGACAACGGTAGAACATAGATTATTTCGATTCTAACATGACCAGATTTAAAGAAATTCATTAGAAAGGAAATCAAATGTTCCATACTTATTTCCTCAGCAGATGCATTTTTTCGACCGAATAACTTTTTCCGCGACATTACAACAATCTAACACACAACAGCAAATTTACATTTACTGATCCACAATCTGGCAATAGTAGAACAAACATTACATGAAACAAGACAGAAGAATGGGAAAATTACAGTAACATGACTGGTTAAAAGTATATGGTCTTTACGGGCTATATGAATAATGTAAGAAATTGAAAAAACATAACGTATGAACGCACGAGGTCACGTCATGTCATATAACCGCGGGAGGAGCGGGGTAGAGAAGAGCGTTGTAAAACGTCTCATGTATACCACGATAGACCTGTTCTTTGTTTATAGAGACGAATCCACGTGTCATGTTAGAATAGGCTTTATACTTCTCATTACTTGAGCATTATTCACTCTAGTGATACCACACACTTCCTTATAAATGATCACCCTAGTAAGTTGTCTAGTATTACCAACTCAATTCAGTTCAAATTTTATTGGCATTAAACATATACAATGTTCATAGCCATATATAACACATACTTATGTACATGATTACAGTAAACATTCCAAAGTACAAGATCAGGGAAATATAATTACACAAGCAGCAGCAAAGTATGACAAAATATATAATATTATAGCTATTTTGAATTCTGTAGTATACAAAATTAATAAGTAATAATTCCAAATGAAGATGAAATCAATCTGCTGAGTCATAGTAAATACTACAGACTATACAAAAGTAAATACATTATATTAAGCTACAAAATGTAACTGACAGGACTAGTGTTTGTCATCAGACTGTCGCCCCATTCAATTTAAGTTTCTCGGACGGCCACAAATAAAGCCCGCCTTTCTTCCAAAGCCCTCCGATCTGAATAAGCACCGTTTGCAAACTATAATTTACTTGTTCTAGCAAATTAGGTGTAGACACTTATTTAGTTGGCTTTTTTTTTACATATTTATAAATATACAATCGCAACTCGTAGGAGCGGTGATAATAGATTACATAATACAGGGCTCCAGATAAGGAGAGTATTTCAAAAATTAAAATCTTTATTTCTGCATGAAACCCTATGGTGTCACTACTCATTAGAATCGTCTCAAAGAGACGATTCTAATGAGTAGTAACACCATAAAATTTGGTGCTGTATGAGTGAGAAAATGTTGGAATTGTTCAGAATACTCCCTCTTATCTGGAGCCCTGCATAATAGATTACCTTTCCTGCATAATAATTGATGCACAGGGTTGTTGTTTTGTTGCACCCACCATAGTTCACTTGGCATGGGTCGTCAGGATCACACTGAAATCCATCACCGTGGTAACCACTATTACATGAACACTTTTGGAATAAAGTGTCGGCTGTCAAATTGACTGGTCTTGTACAGTTGGCATTCTCGTGACATAGTGGAGGATACTCACATATATCAGCATCTGTTGTCAGATCTAAAAGAAAAGTTCACATGTACAGCGCTCCCTCCCTACAACTGCCCTTTGAACAACAATTCCCTCCTTACAACAATGTTTGTCGCTTTCCCCTAACAAGACAGTTTTGTCCAAACTTTTTACGGCATCAATATCGTCTGCTTAAAATTGTCGTCTGCTGTTTTTTCTCAAAGTCACACAATGATCATTTAAATAGAAAATAAACATAATGATGAGTGACAAACAGCTTGAATCCAGATCAGATGCTGATCTGGATTCAAGCTATTTGCAAATGTAAGCCATTTCCCTCCCTATAACGACTCCCTCCTAACAACATACACAATTTGTGTCTCCCATTTGGTGTCGTTGTAGAGAGGGAACACAGTACTAACTTAACAAAACGTAAAATCATATTGACAAAAATCATATTTTTTTGTCTGTAAAAAGTGTCGTCTCCAACTGTTCTAAAAATTTATTTTTAAAAACAAAAATTCAAAACAGGGTCAAAGTTTCAAACAGTTTGGATCCTGATGAGATGACGCTTTATCCAAACTGTTTGCAAAGGCAGTGTTGTGCCTAGGTCCAAAATTTTGGGGGACACGGTGGCGCGCTGTCAAAATTTTTGGGGGACATTTGAAATGTTTGGGGGTCACACTAAAATAGCCTTTAAAAACATGATAGGCTTTCCTTTAAAATAGAATTAGTGTTTACGATATTGAACATGTTTACTGCATCTAGTAGATTTTCGGTAATCCGGTAAGGCTTTTACACGACGGGAAAACTGATGTTCGTCTATTTTTAAATAACTTGTAATGATTGTTTTGGTACATACAAAGTTGGATCAGCACGTTGTTTAGATGGGGGTTTCATTCATCAGGTGTCACGCTTCGCGTTTCGTCTGCTCTTTCCTCTCCAATCCGACGAGAAGTGAAGTCAAGTCATGCGTAATTTGACTGGTTATCGGGTTTTACCATAGCAATTTAACTGCATTGGCATATAAACCGCGCACAGTCTACCTTTTATTAATAAAGGATAGTAAATCGGCGGAAAGGATAGTTGTAATTGTAAGACTGGTTATCGGGTTTTACGTAGCCATTTAACTGCATTGGTATACGCACGCGCGCACAGTCTACCTTTATTAAAGAAGGATAGTAAATCGGCGGAAAGGATAGTAAATAGAGCAAAGGTACGGAAGACGAAAATTGCGCCCATACGCCCGCGCCGTTACGAATTTTAAGGGTCCAAGTAAAAAATATTGCGGGAATCCCGCAATGCCGCGCTCTAGGTGCAACACTGCAAAGGTATGCATGGTTTCACTGCTAGCATGGTATAAGAGTTAACCCATTACCCCATAGCCTGTTTCTAGTTTTGAAGATAGGTGACCACTTAAAGCAGGCTGAAAGTAAAGCAGAATGTGCCTATAGTACATATTTATAACTGTATAAAAAGGAATTATTTTCTTCAGTAGAGTAATAAATTAGAGGCGTAAAAAGGTGTATTTATGGGGTAATGGGTTAAGCTCCAGTAAGTGTTATGTACCTATACATGTGATATTGCCACCATCCTCTCTGTTGCTTCTTACATACGGCCATCTACACATGCACACTGGTTCCTCGTCAACCAATGAGCAATCACTGTTGTTAGGACACGTCATATTCTGACAGCCTTCTATATCTGTATTACGATAAAATTACATGAAACATTTTACAATGTGAAAAAATAATGGATCATGCAAAAAATATTCATTTTGTTAGAATTTCAATTAATTTGTATTTTTCAATTACATTACAGTCGAACTTCGATATCTCAAACTCGGTTAAGTCGAACATACCCGTATTTCAAAGTTAATGATGAAAATAATGAAGTTCATGTGTCGACATATTGGATAGTTCGAGTTAAGCGAGTTCGAGATATTGAAGTTCGACTGTACATAGATCTACAAAATATATTGATGAAACCTTAGTGCAAAGGCTGAAGTCAAGGTCATAGCTAGAAGTCAAAATTTCCACATAAATGGAAAAGTCTTGCCACAAGGTACATGTATGTATGTTGCAAGTATGAACTTTACAGATCAAAGGGCACAGAGGTTGTAATCACCTTCTTGAAACTGCAAATGTAAATGGGAACAGCAACAGTTGGGTGACATATAGGATCTGTCATGAGCCGATGTACGAGACAAACTGATCTCAACCGAGTCTAGAATTGAAATGTTATTAAGTGAGCCTTGGCGAGCATAATAACATTTCTATTCTAGACGAGGTTGAGATCAGCTTGTCTAATACATCGACGAGTGACAGATTCTTTTTCTCACATAACCAACAATTTAATGCATTATTATAGCAATATAGGCCTTTTTTAGAATCCCAGTGACGTAATTTAACGCCTTTATAAATAGTGACGTTAGAGTGACATCATCAGAGTGATCTCACACATGTTGGAGATAAGGATATTCGCGATCGTTGTTCGCTATTGAAAACAGCGTTAGTTATGTGAGAAAACATGAACTCATCTGGACATTATTCTGGTGAGTTTAAAACTGTCAAGCAGACATCTTTTACATGTAGATAATGGCTAATAGTACCAATTTAATAGTAGTGACCTCATCATATAATAAAAACGAAGGAAGATTGAGAAGTATTTCATTTAACCCATTACCCCATAGCCTGTTTCTAATATTGAAAATAGGCGACCACTTAAAGCAGGTTGAAAGTAAAGCAGAATGTGCCTTAAGGCGCATTCTGCTTTACTTTCAGCCTGCTTTAACCCATTACCCAATAGCCTGTTTCTAGTTTTGAAGACTGGTGACCACTTAAAACAGGTTGAAAGTAAAGCAGAATGTGCCTTAAGGCATATTCTGCTTTACTTTCAACCTGCTTTAAGATACCTTGTGCCAGGATATGGAAAATATTTCTTATGCTGGATGTTCATGAATGGAACTATTTTCCTAAGTGGAACGATAAATTAAAGGCATAAAAAGGAATATTTATGGAGTAATAGGTTAAGCTATAATCTGCTAAAAATAGAAATATATTTCTCATGGTACATATTTATGGCTGTATAAAGTTGAGTTATTTTCTTCAGTGAAGGAATAAATTAAAGGCATAAAAAGGTTGTTTTTTTTTTTGGGGGGGGGGGGGGGGGGTTAAAGGGTTAAACAAATTCTTACCCATGGCACATGCTGTGTTGTTCAAACAAACTTCACAAGCGTATCCTGTCCAGTTTTCCTGCAATAAAGTCAGTCTGCATCAAGTGTCATGTAACAACTTGATTCATTAGAATGATAAACATTGTACATAACCGGATTGGCACAATTTTAACAATCTTGAAAGAGGGCCTGTATAGATGATGCTATGTGCCAAATGTCTAGCCCTTGTACTTATTGACAAGATTTTTTAAGATTTCCTTACTTTTCACTTTGGTTACCATGGCAACCAGAGTTCTGCATTGTATAAGATTCTTTGAACAACTTTGACAGAGCTTGATCTTATTAGGAACAAGAAGATGCTAACCCTTTCCTCCATAAATATGTCTTTTTATGCCTTTAAATTATTCATCTACTGAAGAAAAATAGATCCATTTGATACAGTCAAGAATAATTATGTATCATAATAACTCTTTTCTATATTCTAGCAGATGGTAGCTTAAAGCAGGCTGAACGTAAAGCAGAATGTGCCTTAAGGCACATTCTGCTTTACTTTTAACCTGCTTTAAGTGATCACCTGTTTTCAAAACTAGAAACATGTCATGGGGTAATGGGTTAACTCTTTCCTCCCTGAAACTTTAAATGGACAATTCCAGTTTCCATTTTAGCCTAGTCCATTTCTGACTTTTAAGGGTTATTTTTGTCAATGTTTGTCATTATGACAAACAGTGAAGACCCTGATCAGAGGGCTCCTTTCGGAGCCCTCTGATCTTGGTCTTCACTGTTTGCACAGGGCAAGTGTACTATTCACAGGTACACTGTTTGAAAAGGACGCCAATATGCGGGACTAGGATTCAAAGGGTAAAGAAAGTGTTGACACATGAGATAACATCACACTGGACATTGTCTGACCACAAAAGCATCAATCTTTGACTCCAAATAAACCTCCATACAAAACTTCTGCATCTTAGCACAAATATTAAACTGTAAAACAACCTGTCAAAAAAACTTAAACCCGTTGTGTTTTGTAGTCCAAACATTTTTTCTAAGTCCAAAACATGTCAAATATTGCACAAACTTAAAATTATTTTAAGTTTCAACTTCATAGCATCAATGTTTGACCAAAAATAAACAAAATTTCAGCAAACCTTTAAAACAACCTGTTCAAACCCTTTAATCTTGATCAATGCTCATGCTGGATGTATAACATAACCTTTTCTGTTTTGAAAACAAGCATGTTACAAATAATAATGCAATAAATGACATTAGCAAATTAATTACGTCCAATATTGAGAAAATTGTAGTAATTTAGACATGCTAGTTCTTTAGGGCCTTTCCATGTATGAAATTTCATTTGGCTAGCATCAGTTGAACTGGAGTTATAATATGACAAAGGGTAATAACTCCAAAAATATTGATGCCAGAGTTATGGCCCATGTGCAAGACATTTTCTCTCATAAAGTTCTTTCCATACATGAGATTTCATTTCACTAGCACCAGTAGAACTGGAGATATATTCCAGACAACAAAATGTGATAAAGGGAAATAACCCCAAAAAATATTTGTGACACAGTTATTGCCTTTGTAAGTGGTATTTTCTCTCATCAAGCTCTATCCCTATAACTAGCACCAGTTGATATAGTTATCTTTTGGACAAGAAAATATGACAAGGGGGATCACTCCAAAAATATTGATGCCAAAGTCCTTACAATATAGAGCTCTATATGAAATTTCATTTCGATCATCAGTAGAACTGGAGTTATCTTCCGGACAAAAATATGACAAAGAAAAATTAATGCCAGGGTTATTGTGCTTGTAAATGGCACTTTCTTTCTTCAAACTCTTTTCATGTATGAACTTTTATTTTACTTAAGCATCAGTAGAACTGGACTTATCTTCTATACAAGAAAATATGACAAAGAGATATAAGTATTATATAACTCCAAATTATAACATTGAAGCATAATAAGGTTTTTATGTTTCTTCAAATGACACCTAATTAAAGTTCCCTTGTGTGTTCTTTACAAGAACAAGAAGCTATGCCTACCTTGCATGTACAGTTTCCAGTTCCATTCTTTGTATCACTGCAAGTGCCATGTCCATTACAAGGATTATTCGCTCCACCAGGGCAGTCTGAAATTTAAAGCATTTGATAGGTAAAACTCTTTCCCCCATCAGGTGGTTGCTTAAAACAAGCTGAATACAAAGCAGACATGCAGATGTTCCCTGAAAATTGCTTTATAAAGATGCAGACAGCATCCCCAAACCCCGGTAATTTAAACCAAAGTAACTTCAATTAATGAGCAAAAATAGATATTTGAGCTGATGCTGTGAATATTTCGTAAACTGCGCGCCACACATCGTCCATCTCCATCCAACCAGAACCACAAGAATCCCGTGCATAACGACACGTGGGCTAGTCCTTCCTTTTGCCGGGAAATCGATAGAAATGCTAGCTACGCTGGTTGATGGTAATAGTTCACCTTTTATTTACTCGTGGGTAAAACGGTTTACTGGTATACATCAATTTTAAGATTTAATTAATACTTCCAGTGACATATTTAATAATGGCGCGAAATAACCTGGTTCCACGTTGAGTCCCGATACGAATATGGACGAAACCGCGGTTTAGTTAGTCTGGTTCCCTGTCTCATATATCTCCGTTCTATGGGTAACGGAACACCAAATAGACCGGAAGTGTTGTCCATCGAAATTCAATGTCCCCCGTGATGTAGTGCCAAAGTTTTTGCCTCAAAATAGCATTTTGTCATTAGACAATCACTTGTTGTTTTTTTATTTTGACGTAGGCTAATACATCGATGCCAAAGAAAAAATACAAGGCATTTCTGTTAATCTAGAAGGGGTTAGGTAGCAACTGAGGCTGAAGTAAAATGTCCCTATTTTAGCGTGTGTCTCTGTCAAAAGATAGCAGAACGCCAGTCATGTTATTGAAGTCATGATGGGTTTTTTTCACATAACACATGTCCCTCTGTTTTTCTTCATTATTCATTTGTGCAAGAATGTATTTTTGGGGATTTGCAAATGACTTGTTGAGATTCTTGGTCAACCTTTTCTCGTACAATTTGTTAGTCTCAGCAAAAAAATACGATTGATAATAGTAAAACGCGTCAAGTCTCACTGAGACGATGTACCGTGTAGATTTAGATATAGATGTAGATGTTAGAGTAATTGTATATGTGAAATATGTTAAATATTATATACGCAACAAAATAATTAAAAGATCATGCCCTCTTTATTTCAACTGAGCGTTTTTTTAAAACCGCTGTATGGTGCAAACTAACAGCCAATGATGAAATAAAATCTGTCTTGCTGATCGAAACGCCTTTCTAGAAAATGTTCTAATGGAAATAGTCTCTGAAATTTCGCTACATTTTGAATATATCAAAATTTTTAAAAAATATATTGTTTACCCCCAATAGGACTAGGTTGATATTTTTGTAACTTGGATATTTTATTAACCGTGTCGAAAGTCTTTTAGATCAGTACGACACATGTATGTGTTTGTGCATTGGCGGGAACACAACCGAATTTTAGCAAGTTTTCGAAGCACACTTTCGAATTCTCAAAAATTGTGGATTTCGTTACCATTCAAAATCAATGGATTTTTTTCCAGGGTGAGATCGATTTAGTTCACTGCGCCGCATAAAAACACACGGCATACTTGAAATTTTCATGATGCATCATATTGACATCATTTGACATGTCGATAACAATATTTTGCATTTTGGGGGTAAAAATAGTGTTTTTTGCAAATTCGAATTTTTAAAAAATACTTATTTCGTAATTGATACTGCTGTTGTTGAGAAAAATGGATATGAAAACCATTTTGCTCTGGTGACTACTAATGTCCATACAGCAGTTTGAGAAAAAAAACCGCGCAGTTGAAATAAAGAAGGCCTGACATTTTAATTAATTTTTTTAGTATATTTTTCAGTCGAAAATAAAGAAAATTTTAGAGATAAATCTTAGAACTGTTTTGTGTATTTTGAAAGTAAAAACCGTTTAACCATTTGGTGAATTTCATATATTTATCGTAATTAAGTAAACACGGAACAGAATCACTTAGCTACTGTAGGCCATTAGATTGGCTTTTGTTAAATGTGGTTTTGGTATAGAACTAGTACATTTTCTTGTAAAAGACGCTGACAGAAACTAAAACAACATAATTCTTAAGAATACTATGCCAAAAGTAGTACATAGCCTATGACAGAGATGAATGTGTGAGGTGGAAGTGAAAGAGAGTGTCACCTCTGTCGTAGGCTAGGGTCGACAATCTACTTAAACTTTGGCATAAGATTTATGGCGTCCAATCTCTGCTAGCGTCTTTTACAAGAAAATATACAAAAACTCATTTAAAAAGCCAACCAAATGTGTTCCAGGTTTACTTACTATAAATATATGAATATTTTACATCGTTTGCATTTATAAATACTTCTGATTTTAATCTGAGTAGGATTTTGTACGAGAAAAGTTTTGCCAAAATGTTTTGCATTTCGAGCTGCACATCGCGGCTCCCGTGACAGAGAAATGAAGGAGATTGGTGCTATCAATTTACGAAGGGGTATAAAAGAAAAACACTGTACAGAGAAGCCTCAATTACTATTGTGTAATTCTTACAAAATAAAAGATCATTGATAGACCAACGCTTGTGATTTATTGTTATTCTCACGGGTGACTTACACCTCCGTGTTATCCTTTAACCCTTTATCCCCTGTAACTTCTAATGGACAGTTTCAGTTTGCAATAAAGGATGGCCCATTTTAGACTATTTAGGGTTTTGTTTTTGTAATAAATTGCAAAATGACAAACAGTGAAGTCCCTGATCAGAGGGCTCCTGCATGAGCCCTTTTATCAGGGACTTCACTGTTTGCATAGGACAAGTGTATTCTTCACAGTTACACATTTGGTAAAGGACGCACATATGCGTCACTAGGGCTCATTGAGTTAATAACCTCAGTCGTGAGTGATTTCTTGCAGTGTGGTTTGGGGTTTAGTATTGCCTGGTTCGTATTCGATAATATATTGTTATATAAAAAAGTATTAAAGCCGCATTGTGCTTTTGAGAAACCTGCATAAAACGGTTGTTTGGGGTCCCATTTGAACTACGTGGGACGTGATTCTTTCACAAAAACCGGTTTTATCTAAGCAATTCGCTTTTTAAATTTTATTCATAATATTTTGGTGCTGCACCAATTAAAAAGCCTCCCTTGTGAATGGAAAGAAGGACAACTCTGTAAATACAGGGCTCCAGAAAACGGAAGTATTTCGAAAACTTAAATCTTTATTTCTGCTTTTAAACCCAATGGTGTCATACTCATTAAAAGTGTCTCGAATAGACGGTTTAATCAGTAGTAACACCATAGCATTCGGTGCTGAAATGAGTGAGAAAATGTTAGATTGGTTCGGATTACTCTCGCTTACATGTTTAGCTGGAACATCTGGATAACCCTTATTCTGCTGCACAGACGTCTGCTTCGACATTGTCGTCTGCAAAATGTGTTCAGTTTAGATGTATGCATTGTTTTAATTAAACAAACCTTAAGACGAGTGTCAAATAGTTTGGATCCAGGTGAGACGCCACGTTACGCGGCGTCTTTTTAGATTCAAAGAGTTTGTAAACTCCGTAAAGTAGGCACAGGGTTAAACACTGTGAGATTCAATAACAACGTGTACATATCTTTCACTGTGGGTAAACGGTCAAATAAACTACAGAGAATGTATACCTTGAGCTTGCTGAAAATGACTGTTTCAGCATTGTCCGCTCTCTAACTCAAACATTTCTTTTTGGATATTCACCAAACTTGCTACAAATGTTTATTAGTATAGAATCTAGGTCAGGTTCAATAACTAGCAAAATCGCATAAGGCATGTCTGAGTTATTGCTGAAAAATGCTGAAACAGTCATTTTTTAATACATAAAGGACAAAAACTCAGATATGCCACATGCGATTTTTGTAATAATCAAACTAATCCTAAATTTTATATACTTAAACATTTTCAGCAAGTTTAATGAATATCCGATAAAAACTGTATGTGTTAGAGTGCAAAAAGTGAATGAAACCGTCATTTTTCATTAATAAACAGGCAATAACTTAGATACACCTTATGCGCTTTTAGTAGTTATCAAACTAAACCTTGATATTATATCAATAAATGTTTTCAGCAAATTTGGTGAAGATCCAATAAAACGTATTTGTGTTAGAGAGCAAACCTTGCTGAAAACAGTCATTTTTTAATACATAAAGGACAAAAACTTAGGTATGCCACATGCGATTTTAGTAATAATCAAACTAGACCTGAATTTTATATGAATAAATAATTTCAGCATGTTTAGTGAATATCCGATAAAAACTGTTTGTTTTAGAGTGCAAAAATGACTGAAACAGTCATTTTTTATAAATTAACAGGCAATAACTCAAAAACACCTTATGCGATTTTAGTAGTAATCAAACTAAACCTTGATTTTATATCAATTAACATTTTCAGCAAGTTTGTGGAAGATCGGATAAAAAATATTCGAGTTAGAGAGCGGACAAAAAAGTGTGATAGTCTAACTGACTGATAGATCGACCGTCGAAGGTAATTGCGGTTGCACACGGTGATGTTGTGGTAAGGTTTATGGCAGACGCTCTATTTACGGTTTGTTATGATTTTAAATCGCCCTTTTTGGTGATTTAGGTCCGTCTTCATCATTTCATAGATCAGTTTGGCCCATTAGAATGTTCAAACATTATGATTAACCGTTATTGTATTTCAGACATTAAGAAAAGGTCTGAAAAAACAATATACATGTAACCCAATGTAGACCAAAATCTGCATACATGAGTATAATGTTCAAACAGCCTCTTGTCGAAAAATTGTTTCTATCATTTTTTTTTGCTTAACCTGATGATAGTTTGAGAAAGTTGAAGGGTACTGGGGTTATACCCCAAGGACATTTAAAAAACAGAATTTCTCGAAAAATATTTATTACAACAAAAAATGTATTATGGGATTAGTTTAAAGTTCAAAGTTTGAGTATATCAGAACGGGTTTTGTGTTGTTGTTGGTTTGTTTGTTGTTGTTTTTAGGGGGATGGGGGAGGGGGTCGTCGTTTTGTGTCTATGTCGGCAATATATACTACTCAAAGTTTGCTAAGCACCTAGGACATGTGCATAGGTACCAATGGATTGACCCTATCATTACTCATCACATAACTCCCAACACTTTTGTTCGATTCTTTCCAAATTTGAACATGTTCGGATCAAAGGTTTACTTTACCGATTCTGATAGTTTTACACTTGTTCCGGTCTTTTAGGTGAATTCCGAGAAAATTATCAGAATGTGAAATTTCTGAGATTTCAATTTTTTTTTAAATCCATTGAATTCTACATGTTTTCTACAATTTTTTTATTAGAACTTAATAAAACGCCAGAAAACGCTTTTCAAACGTTGTTTTTACGCAAATGTTAGCGCACAACCAAAAAACAAACCGTTGTCAAAAGACAAAAAAAAGTCTGTGGTGCCTTTTATTAATTTCCTCAAGTTTCACCTACATGACATAGACAAGTGTTGAAAATTTCAGAATCTGTAAAGTGAACCTTTGGCAGTACTATCTCCAAATTAGGAAGGAATCCAAAAATGTTGGAAGTTGTGCGATGAGAAAGTGATATGTTCAATGCATTGGTGCCTATGTAGGTTTTACCCTTGGTGCTTAGGTAACTTTGAGTAGTATAGTTTGTTCCTTCGTCTGGCTGTACGTCTAATGTCAAGTGTGTAATCAAAGGAAGAGGTGATTATCCTTTGACGACCTTTGAAGGGATACATAGATTCATGTGCAAGCCCAGAGCAGTTTGAAATCATTCCATAGCACATGAACACTTTTGTTGTTGTAGCTCGATAAGAAAGACTTTGCAAAAGTCAGGGTTGCCATATCTCCGGATTATTCCAAAATCTCCGGATTTAAAAAAAAAAAATCTTGGATATGGGTGTCAAACAGTTTGAATCCTGATCAGACGCCGCGTTACGCGGCGTCTGATCTGGATTTAAACTGTTTGCATAATTATGTTAATGTCATAAAGCCTTGCAGCTAAAGGGTAAAGGTAGGTTTCCTAAAATCGCACTTCAAAATTTGGAAATCTTAGGATTTTTATTAGCAAATTATGGTAGCCCTGAAAAGTATCCATTTTTTTCCTTAAGTACATCCCAATCAGCTTTCTTATAGATGAAGATGTGCATTGGTTTAACTAGGCAGTACAGATTTTAGACTTGCCTCAACACAGACACAGTCATGTTCGCTGACTCCGTGAATAGTGTAGACCTTGTTCACCAGTGTATCATTTGTTGTCAGAAATAAGTTAAGGATATTTTCTTCTCTGGTGGGTTCTAAAAGTATTTGGGTCATACTGAAGTCATTAATGATACTAATAAGTTTGTTATATTTAAATGTTGCGGTATTGGCAGTCTTAAATGTTGAGTATGTGGTATTAAAATAGTTCAGTGGAATGTGCTTCCTACAAATGTCGTGCTGAGTGAGAGCTTGAAGACTTTTAAGTCCTCAATCAATCATGTTAATAATTTTAAACCTAGCAATAGCGTTTTAGCCTGTTTTCCCTCTTTTTCTTGCTAAATTTTAACATTCTTAACTTTGCTCGCTGTTAACCTTTATGTTCTATCCTGTTCTTAGCTCTACTAACGGGCACAGACGCGCACTTCCAGAAATTACCTGTGATGGTGTGTGGCAGAATCACAAGATAGAGTGAAATCGATACTGGTTTATACCATAAATATTTTAACCCATTACCCCTTACGCCTTTTTACGCCTTTAATTTATTTGTCCATTGAAGAATATAGTTCAATTTGATACAGTCAGGATTGTGTTCCATCAGAAATATTTTCTATATCCTAGAAGGTAATAGCTTAAAGCAGGCTGAAAGTAAAGCAGAATGTACATTCTGCTTCAATTTCAACCTGCTTTAAGTAGTCGCATATTTTCAAAACTGACTATGGGCTAAAGGGTTTAAATATATATATGTATGGTTTATACCACAGGTACTTGACACATTTTTACTATACAGTAAAACCTCCCTATTACGACCACTAAAGTTTGTTAACTATTAGGGTGTTTGTGATAGGTGACCGCTTAAAGCAAGGTGCCAGTGTAACAGAAAGCTCCTTTAGGAGCTTTCTGTTTCACTGTCACCTTGCTTTAAGCTGCCACCTCTCTATTATACAATTAATTAGCCTTCGTTTTAGTGGTCGTAATAGCGAGGTTTTACTGTACTTCTATTATAGATACAAGGTAAACAGCGCAATTCAACACCTAGTCTATACTATCGGCTTAAACCAGGGATATTTTATGAGATAAAATATCCCTGCTTAAACTGATGCTAAAATAGACTCGATCGCCGATATTCTCTTGTGGTACCCTCGGGAAATGATTTATTTATCAATATCTACTTTTTATTTCATCAAATTCCGTCAAATAATGCCACAGTACGTGAATTATAACGAAAATGTGCATCAAAAAGTTTTATGTAAAGTATGTGTCAAGTACCTGTGGTTTATACCCCCTGAAATCACAAAAACACATTATCCCCAAACATTCAGGCTTCTGGTAGTTATACAACTTATTAATTATGTAAATGATATATTTAAGACCAAACGCGAACCAAAAATTAAAAGTTTAATAAATCAATACATTGGCGTATAGTTGAACTCGCACAAAAATTCGGTTCGGAGTTTATCGGTATTGTGCGCGGTACAGGGTTCGGCTTTTATACCGTTCCCAATCTATCATCTGAGTTCAACAGCCGCTGTCCCAATTTAGGTTTTCAAGCGTTTGTAGTATACTGTTGTCTCCTATTCTCGTGTGGCTAAGCCTTAGAATATATATAAGGCACATACATTGCTTTTAAGAATTCTTCTTTGTGGCTTAAAAAACAGTTGAAACTCCGAATAAAATATAACATCCATAAAAATAATAATAAAAAAATAATATCTTGGTCATTTCTACGTTTGAATACACCTCCCTGCATGATCTGAATCAGTGAAATGTTTCTCGTATTCTCGTGCCTTCTGATTGGTTGTCAACGTTTGTTGCTATGGAGGGGGTAAACTCTTCAGTTCAGATAAGTGTTTTTAGAGTGACTTTAAATCTATCATATTGACAATTTTTGTGTCTGTGGCATCAATTTTTGTTTGTTTATTTAGATTTAACTATGCACTAGTATTAAATGAATTACAATATCCAACACGTTTTACATGTGAAATTTCGAAAAAAGATAACTCAAACCCAATTGATGTTTTATTTGTCCTTACAACATTTTCCAACATAGATTTATCGGAGGAAAAGAGTTGATATATTTCTGGATGTCAAGAGTGTCCATTTAATCTGTTTTTGTAAGACACGAGATTATGAGAAACCACGAGAATACGAGAATTGACGATACATGATGACAGAAGAACGGGATTTTTTGTGTTTTAATTGCAGTATGCGTATTAAATACCATTATTTTGGAAAGAAGCCACCATTTTCAAAAAATATAGTGTTTGTATTCATTTCAGAATTTTATTTGAATGTTATATCGATTTTTCAACTTTTTGCCATTTTGCCATTTCGGACCTCATTTCGTTCGCCTATTCATGTTTCGCCACTTCGTCAAAAGGCTATATAAAGTGCTTGTGTATATAGTTACCTGATATAAGTGAGTTGTAACTCAATATTTCTGTTATATAAAGGTATTTTGATGAATCAAGAAATCATTGATAGTTAGAGATTAACGTTATTAGAACTCAAAGTTGCAATATAATTATATGGGATTCTATTATATTTTCTATTCTATTTATTACTTCTGCATGCATGTATTTGATACATTATGTAAAACCTTAACCAAACAGCTGATGCAATTCCATGTGCTGTTATGGCTTCCTTTAATATATTCATGTTAAACCCATTACCCCCAAAAATATTTCTTTTAATATTATAAATACAATTCTCTTATGCACCATAAGAGATAATTCCTATATCCTAATAGATGGTAGCTTAAAGCAGTCTGAGAGTAAAGCTGATTGTGCCTTGGGGAGCATTCTGCTTTAATTTCAACCTGCTTTAAGTGGTCATTTGTCTTCAACACTAAGCACAGGTTATGGTGTAATGGCACTAATGGGTTAATGTATACAACTCCTATAATTATAAAGTAATCATTTGTTACAGATTATTGGAGGAAACCTATATTATGAAAGATCCATTTTCGTCAGAAGCTGGTATGATCAGCCTTGGATCTCATTGCAGTCTTTGCCAGAAGTCAGTATGTGCATCTCCAGTAAGTTACGGTACAAACTTTAAGTTTAACCCTTTCCCCCATAGAAGCGACTTTTAGCGTATTTAATTTATTCCTCAGCTGAAGAAAATAGTTCCAGTTTATACCCTCATGAACAATTACCATTACAAATATTTTATATAGCCTAGCCGATTTTAGCTTAAAGCAGGCTGTAAGTAAAGCAAAATGTGCCTTAAGGCACATTCTGCTTTACTTTCAACCTGCTTTAAGTGGTCATCTGTCTTCAAAACTAGAAACAGTCTATGAGGTAAAGGGTTAAGTCCCAGGCAAGCCTTTAGGAAATCAGTATTAACCTATATACCCCTTTAATTTATCCCTCCGTTGAAGAAAATAGGTCCATTTTATACAATCAAGAATAAGCAGGTTGAAAGTAAAACAGAATGCGCCATCAGATGCACTCTGCTTTCTTTCAACCTGCTTTAAGTAATCATTTTTCTTTAAAACTAGAAACAGGCTATGGCTTAATGGGTTAAAGGCTTGTTTTGGATCCTATTTGAGTTACACAGATCGTAACATTTTCCAGATTATTTTTGTTTATGCCCCAAGCATCTGTGATTGGAGGGCATATCTAGTTTTAACACTGCATGTCTCTTTGTTTGTCTGTGTCACGAAACCTTAACCTTGTCTATAACTACTAGACCTATGACTTTCATAGTTGGTCTGTGCCTTGCATGTGTTGACCAGGTCACTGTAAATAGCCCTTGACCTTTCCCACCATGCCGACCATTTCCCTTCTGACCTTGACTTTTGACCTACTTTTGTAAAAAAAACTTTAAATGCCTAAATCATTTAAGGAATAGGCCCAGGGCTTCCATATTTAGTATGTATTTTTTTTGTGTTAAGACCTTCCAAAGGGTTTACAACCATACCATTTTTATTTTAATCGTGTGATATTTAACTTTGACTTTTTTAATAAAAAACCTTAACCTTGACTATTACTCTTGCACTATTGCACATGAGCCTTTTACACTTAGCATGTGGCTTCCTTTCGTTGAGACCATTCCAATCATGCTAACATTTTCTTCTGACCTTGACCTTGAATTTTGACCTATTTTTGTAAAAATCTAAATATCTAAATCGTTTGATTTAGGGTTTCAATACTTAGTATGTATCTTTTTTGTGTTAGGACCTTTAAAACCATACCAAATTTTACCATGTGGCCTTGACATTTACCTTTTACCTATTTAATCAAAAACCTTTACCTTAGCTATAACTCCCTCTTGCACTATTGCACATGTGCCTTCCTTTTGTCAAGACCTTTCCAACAATGCAAACATTTTTGCCCTCCTGACCTTGACCTTTGATAAACTTTTTATAAATCTTTAAATATCAACAGTCTTTTAGACCTATTTTTGCCTTTCTGACCTTCACCTCCTTTTGTAAAAATCTTAACTATTTGAACTAATAGACATAGGGTTTCAATATTTGGTATGTACATCTTTCTTCCATACCAATGTTTTTTTTAACTGTGACCTTGACCATGGCCCTATTTAATCAAATTATAACAAAAGATCTTAACCTTGGCTATTACGCTTGCACTATTGTCCAGGTGCATTTTACACTTAACATGTGCCTTCCTTTTGTTGAGACCATTCCAATCATGCCAGCATTTTTGCCCTTGTGACAATGACCTTGGGCCTACTTATGTAAAAATCTTTAAATGCCTAAAACATTTAAAACAATAGGCCTAGGGCTTTCATACTTTGTATGTATCTTTTTAGCTCACCTGGCACGAAGTGCCAAGGTGAGCTTTTAGGATCGCTGAATGTCCGTTGTCCGTCCGTCTGTTCACATTTGTTCGTTAACACTCTAGCGCCTACCAAATTCTTCCGATCTTCATGAAAGTTCATGAAAATGTTTGTCTTGATAAAATCTAGGTCAAGTTCGAATGTGGGTCATGTCCGGTCAGAAACTAGGTCACTAGGTCAAATCATAGAAAAACCTTGTTAACACTCTAGAGGCTACAAATCTCAATGGATCTTAATGAAACTTGGTCTGAATGTTTGCCTCATTGATATCTAGGTCAAGTTTGAATGTGGGTCATGTCCGGTTAAAAACTAGGTCACTAGGTCAAATCATAGAAAAACCTCGTTAACACTCTAGAGGCTACAAATCTCAATGGATCGTCATGAAACTTGGTCAGAATGTTTGCCTCATTAATATCTAGGTCAAGTTCAAATGTGGGTCATGTCCGGTCAAAATCTAGGTCACTAGGTCAAATCATAGAAAAACCTTGTTAACACTCTAGAGGCTACAAATCTCAATAGATCTTAATGAAACTTGGTCAGAATGTTTGCCTCATGGATATCTAGGTCAAGTTCGAATGTGGATCATGTCCCGTCAAAAACTAGGTCACTAGGTCAAATCATAGAAAAACCTCGTTAACACTCTAGAGGCTACAAATGTTTGCCTCATTGATATCTAGGTCAAGTTTGAATGTGGGTCATGTCCGGTCAAAAACTAGGTCACTAGGTCAAATCATAAAAAAACCTTGTTAACGCTCTAGAGGCTACAAATCTCTATGGATCTTTATGAAATTTTATCAAAATGTTTGTCTTGATGAAATCTAGGTCAAGTTTGAATGTGGGTCATGTCCGGTTAAAAACTAGTTCACTAGATCAAATCTTAGAAAAACTTTGTTAATACTCTAGAGGCTACAAATCTTATTGGATTTTAATGTCACTTAGTTAGAATGTTTGCCTGATTGATATCTAGGTCAAGTTTGAATATGGGTCATGTCGGGTCAAAAACTAGGTCACTAGGCCAAATCAAAGAAAAACAGTGTTAACTCTCTAGAGGCTACAAATCTCGTTAGATCTGAATGAAATATTTTCAGAATGTTTGCCTACATCAAATCTAGGTCAAAATCAAATGTGGATTGTGTCTGGTCAAAAACTAGGTCACTAGGTCAAATTATAGAAAAATCTTGTTAACACTCTACAGGTTGATTGTGGGTCATGTCCAGTCATAATCTAGGTCACTATAGGTTAATTTTACATGGTGAACCAGGTGAGCGATTTAGGGCCATGGTGGCCCTTGTTGTGTTAATACCTTTACAATCATACCAATTTTATTTTACCATGTGGTCTTGACCTTGACAGTCTTAACCTAAAACATTAAAATTGGCTATAAGTCTTGCGCTATTACACATTGGCCTTTAATACTTGGCAGGTGCCCGCCTTTTGTCATGACCTTTCCAACCATGCCAACAGTTTTGCTATTATAACCTTGACCTTTCACCTACTTTTGCAAAAATCTTAAAATATCTATAATATTTTAATCAATAGGCCTTGGGTTTCCATATTTGGTATGTATCTTTCTTGTTTTAAAACCTTTTCAACCATACCAAATATTTTCTTACAATGTGGCCTTGACCTTTGAACTATTTAATCAAACTTTATCCAAAAACCTTAACCTTGGCTATATTCCTTGCACTATTTCACATGCGCCTCTTATACTTGGCACATGCCCTATATATGTTGAACTTTTTGCTGTGAGGGAAATTGTATTTCCTCAGTGAAGGTCATACATGTATTTCTATCTTTTCAGGACTGCAGTATATTTTACAGCAAACGCTTTTGTCTGCCTTGTGTACAAGAAAACTTTGAAGACTTTCCAGTAGAAATACAACAGGTATAGTACTGAAGATCTACTGAACGGATTACTCCATAAATACACATTTTTATGCCTTCAATTTATTCCTCCATTGAAAAATACACTTTCTGTCCTGTTTTGCTGGGTATAATCCACACTTTCTATTAGGTTACCCATTGCCCCATAACCTGTTTCTAAATTTGAAAATAGGTGACCACTTAAAGCAGGTTGAAAGTAAAGCAGAATGTGCCTTAGGGCACATTCTGCTTAACTTTCAACCTACTTAAAGTTATTATCTCCTGGGAAACAGAAAATATTTCCTGTGGTATACATGTACATTAATAAATATATAAAGTGATACTATTTTCTTCAATGGAGGAATAAATTAGAGACGTAAAAAGGTGTATTTATGGGTAATGAGTTAAAATCCTTCACCTGCTATGCGTTCAGTTTCTAAGAAGGAAAATAATACAACCGCTCAAAGCCTTGTGACTCAGTATGCCCCTCATTTACAGTGTACTTAGAAACAGTGCACATGCCCTATGCAAACAGTGCACAGTAGACTCTAAAGGAGCCCTCTGATCAGGGTCCCTCACTGTTTTGGAAGTTTTGCAATTTATTATAAAAGCAGCCATAACAATAAACAGTAAAAAATGGACTAGATTTAATTTGAAACTGGAATTTTCCTTTCAAAGTGTCAGAGGTAAATTAATTAACCCATTACCCCATTGATACACCTTTTATTTATCCCTCGACCATACAAAATAGTTTCAATTTATACAGTCATGAATATGTATCGGAAGAAATATTTTCTATATCCTAGCAGATTGTAGCTTAAAGCAGGCTGAAGGTAAAGCAGAATGTAGATGATTACTGTTCTAAACATTGAAATTTCTTTTCAAAATAGGGTAAGAGTGCCAAACACTGAGCAGTTTTGATCCTGTTTCATTTGGATTAAACTGTTTGCAAAGGTAATCACTGATCAGGGTTTGGCCTCTAGCTTGTAGTTCAGAGTTATAGCCTGTTACTAGTATTGATGATAGGTGACCATTTAAAGCAGGTTAAAAGTAAAGCAGAATGCACCTTAAGGCACATTCTGCTTTACTTTCAACCTGCTTTAACCCATTGCCCCATAGACAGTTTCTAGTTTTCAAGATAGTTGACCATTTAAAGCAGGATGAAAGTAAAGCAGAATGCACCTTAAGGCGCATTCTGCTTTACTTTCAGCCTGCTTTAAGCTATTTTCTGCTAGAATATAGAAAATATTTCCAATGATTCTTATTTGTGACAGTATAAATTGGAACTATTTTCTTCAATAGAGGAATAAATTAAAGGTGTAAAAAAGCGTATTTTTAGAATTTATAGGATTTAGAAAATATTTCTTGTGGTTTATGTTTTTTACTGTATAAAGTGAAACTGTTTTCGTCAATGGAGGGATGAATTAAATGCACTAAAAGGTGTATTTATGGGGTAATGGGTTGATATGAGATTTATTTTTAGTTTGGTTCTCGGCATCATACCTTGGCAGTCTGGTCCCCAGTACCCAGGGCAGCATGGTTCCATGGTCACATTAGACCTACATGTGTGACTACATCCCTCCCTTGTTTTGTTTGTATAATGTCCTACATACATTTTCCTCAATGGAGGGATGAATTAATACAAAAAGGTGTATTTATGGGGTAATGGGTTGATATGAGATTAATTTGTAGTTTGCAGGGCTGCCATAAGTTGATCATGAAAAATCCTAAGATTTACAATTTTTCAAGCGTGATTACTTAAAGCAGGCTGAAAGTAAAGCAGAATGCGCCTGAAGGCGCATTCTGCTTTACTTTCAGTCTGCTTTATGCCACCATCAGCTTTGATAAATATCCAAAGATTTAGGAAATATCTGGAGAAATGGCAGCCCTGAGTTTGGCTCTCGGCATCATACCTTGGCAGTCTGGTCCCCAGTACCCAGTGCAGCATGGTTCCACTGTCACATTAGATCTACATGTGTGACTACATCCCTCCCTTGTTTTGTTTGTATATTGTCCTACATACTGGCAGCCAGGGCGCCCTTCCAGACTTGTTAGCTTCACATGATATATTGAATCACAGCCCATGTAGTGATTGTGTTGGCAAGGCATGCATGCAGTGTCATAATCCTTTGATATAAAGAACGGGCAGATACCAGTATTACTCTGATTTGAAACTGTAACTGCATCGTTAACACCAAAATACAGAAATATCACAACTGCCCACAAGAGATGGCATGTTTTATTCCAGAGCATCATAATTGTAATCTTGCGCTGTGTAAGGTTGATTTTCTGCAACAATTTCCTTATGACCACTAGTTACAAAAGTTTAAAAAGTATGTTTCCAGAGCTTCAAATAGGATCCAGTAAACAGAATATTTCCAACTTTTTCTCCTTTATATATCTCCACCAAATCTTATGACCAGGGCTCCAGAAAAAGGGGGTGGGGGCAACTGAACAAATCTAACATTTTCTCACTTATTTCAGCACCAAATCATATGGTGTTACTACTCATTTGAATCGTCTCTTCGAGACGGTTCTAATGAGTAGTAACACCATAGGCTTTACTGCAGTAAGAAAGATTTGTTTTTGAAATACTCCCCTTGTCTGAAGCGCTGTATGTTGTGACTACTCATAAGAATTACCTCTATGAGACAATTCTAATGAGTTGTCACAACATAGGGTTTGGTATTGAGACATTTGAAATAACTCACTTTTTGTGGAGGTGAGGTTTCAGACTAGTGTTTCCATGAGAAATACACAAAACTGTATGCCTACAGCCATACTCTTATTACGAGACTATACAGTAAAACCCTGCAATTACGACCTATAAATGGTGTAAACTATTAAGTGTTTAAGACAGGTGACTGCTTAAAGCAAGGTGACAGACAGTAAAACATAAGGCTCCTTTTGGAGCTTTCTGTTTTACTGTCACCTTGCTTTAAGCTGTCACTTGTCTTTTATACAATCAATTGACCTTCGTTTTAGTGGTCGTAATAGAGAGGTTTTACTGTAGTTTGCCCCCTTATAGCTTTTCCCACTTGACTTTGAGTTGTCAACAGATACAGTCAAACCTGTATTGCATGTTGGGTAATTTTTTCGTCTGTAACAATTATTATCGTTTGCTACTGTTCTAAAAATAGATTTTTCAAAATTTCTTTCCAAAACAGGGTCTACCTGTCAAACAGTTTGGATCCTGATGAGACGCCGTGTTAAGCAGCATCTCATCAGGATCCAAATTGTTTGTAAAGGTTTTTTCCCTGATTCACTGCTAGCCTGTTAAGAGTTAAGCAACCATGAAAACTGTATAGTCTATAAACCAGATGGCAGCTTAATGCAGGACAAAGCTCTAAAGCTTTGCATTAGTTTTGTCTTGCATTCTGAAGATGAGGCCAAATAAAAATATACCTGTGTTGCCTATTGTATGCCCAAAAAAAAATAGGGATGGACGGTCGGAAAATCTTCTCTTTTTTTTTATGAAAACATACAATAACACATATAACTTTATGATGGAGTTTATAATATCGATATAACAAGACGGCATAGAAGTGACTTAAATGTCTATAAATTAGCGTTTTAAACAATTTAACGGAGAATATCTTCTATCACACGCTCCTCAAAAATCGATTGTCGAAAAATGACCGACATTTGCCAACATATTTTTCGAAAAGTGAAAAAAAGGTTTAAGGTCAGAGGAAAAAACTAGGGTCGGTCGGGTTACCAGAAACACAGGTACCTTTTTATTTGGCCTGATTGCTGAACCATTGAACCAATCACCTGCCTGTAAAGATCAACAGGCTACATTCAGAGCTCCAGATAAAGGGGGTATTTCAAAAACTAAAATCTTTATTTCTACAATAAACCTTATGGTGTCACTACTCATTAGAATCGTCTCTTCGAGGCGATTCTAATGAGTAGTAACACCATAGGATTTGGTGCTCATGAAATAAGTGAGAAAATATTTGATTTGTTCAGTTTACCCCTTCTTATCTGGAGCCCTGTACATTATTTGAATGGTCTCTTGATACATGTGTGACTGTAGGATTCATATCAAAAGCCTAATGATTTGAGAGTTATTTGATATGATAATTTTACAATTATTTCAGCTGTACCATGTTATTTATGAAGAAAATATTGAGGTTCATATTTATAGTTCAACTTCATATAAGTCCAGAGCATTTTAGATATAGTGCATGGAATATGATACAATGCTCAGTGTTAAAACACACTTAAAGAAAGAAGCACTTGTGATGTCCGTTACACAACATGGTACAACATTGTGTAAAAGATGGTAAGAGGAAATACATGTAATGTGTTTTTGTGAGAGGACATTGAGCACATGTACAATCATATGCATATTTATCATTTAATAGGTAGACATTGTTTTCATTATTGAAGACAGATTACTGCTAAAGCAGGCTGAAAGTTAAACAGAACTTGAATGCTCCATGCATAACTTAGGAGCATTCTGATATACTTTAAGTCTGCTTTAAGCTACCACTTTCTAGGATAAAGAAAATATTTCTGATGGTGCATATTCATGACTGTATAAAGTGGAACTATTTTCTTCAGTCGGGGAAATTAATTAGATGCACAAACAGTCATATCTATTTGGGTAATAGGTTAACCCTCGATCTCCCTCATAGAAGTACCTTTTGATGCATTTGCCTATTCAGTTATTCCTCATAGAAATGCTTTTTATGTTTTCACCATGTCTTAGTGTAGAAATAATTAGTGGCATAAAAATGCATATTAAAATACATGTAATGGGTTAACCCATTCCCCCATAAATACACATTTTTTACGCTTTTAATTTATTCCTCCACTGAAGAAAATAGTTCCAGTCATGAAAATGTGTCATAAGAAATATTTTCTATATCCTAGCAGAAAATAGCTTAAAGCAGGCTGGAAGTAAAGCAGAATGCACCTTAAGGTGCATTCTGCTGTACTTTCAACCTGCTTTAAGTGGTCACCTATTTTCAATACTAGAAGCTGGCTATAGGATAATGGGTTAAAGCTCCTCTATCAGTCTTAGTTCAATGAATAAAGTCCAGCTGTCTTAGACAGTTCACATCTTTAAACTCTTTGAACGCCAAGTACATGCTATATCCTTGTCTGCAACAATGTTCTAATCTGCATATTTCTAAAATCAGATTTGTTCAAAAAATAAAAATTCAATTCAGTGTCAAGAGTGCGTTTGCCTATTCAGTTATTCCTCGTAGAAATGCTTTTTATGTCTTAACCATGTCTTGATAAAGAGTCAGTGGGAACTTTTTCTGCATCCTTAAAGCAACACAAAGGTACCATCTTTGCTATATCAATTGCATAAAGGTGATTTGTCTTAGGATAAACAACCAAATTTGTGATAAGTTGCAACTTTAAAGATGGTGAAATGGTAATTTCTAAAGCAAGTGGAAGCTTAACTCATTATCCCCTGAAACTTCCAATGGACAATTCAAGTTTTCAATAAAGGCTGGTCAATTTTAGACTATTTAGGGTTGTTTTTGTAATAAATTGCAAAATGCTAAACAGTGAAGTCCCTGATCAGAGGGCTCCTGCAGGAGCCCTCTGATCAGCGACTTCACTGTTTGCATAGTACAAGCATACTCTTCACATGTACACATTTGGTAATGGACGCATATATGCGTCACTATCTAAGGGCTCAATGAGTTAATGCATAGCTGAAGTTATAAAGAAAACTTTGACAACAAAAGCCTTTTGCATTACTTTTGTTTCTAGTTAAGTAGGTATGTGTAATTATTGACCTGAATGTCTTAACTGAAAGACGGCCTCATACAAGTTTGACTGTACCAATTAAATCAGGGTCAAAGTGCTGCTTGGATCATTGAGAAAGGAAATGCCTTTTAATTACCAGCCACTGTAGGAAAATTGAAGTGCATAACATCATCAAGGATGGGGAAATAGCTGAACCCTTACTGTGCTCGGTCTGAGTACCCTGTCCCTTTCTACAATGGCCCTTCCAACAACAACTCCCTCGTTATAACGACCCTTGCTGCAATTTCCTACAGGGGACAATAATGTCTAACGCTTTTACTTCTGCAATATTGTCTGCTTAAAACTGTCTGCTGTTTTCTCTCCGTTACATATAAGTGGAGAGTTTGATAGAATACATATAATGACAAGTAACAAACAGCTTGACTACAGATCAGACGCAGCATTACGCGGTGTCTGATCTGGATTCAAGCTGTTTGCAAATGCAGGCAAAGTCTTACTTTTCCCTCTCTATGATGACTCCCTCCTAACAACACACACACTCTGTGTCTCCCATTAGGTGTCGTTGTAGAGAGGGAGCACTGTATAAACATCCTTTGCAAACAGTGTAGACTGAAGGAATAGTCTGATCAGGGTCTGCACTGTTTGCTATACTTTCAAACAAATTCTTGACAAACCCCTCAGGTCAATGTGTACTCAGAAAAAGGAAAAGTCCATTTGAGTATTCCGCAGTTCTACAATTAATCTGAAGCCAATGACTAATTATATTGACATGCAATCCAGCTAAATTAAATACATGTATCATGTTTGTACATGTACAACATAAAGACATTTATACAGAGGTGTTTTTTTTCAGTCCCAAATCTGCTAACAGTGGATATGTACCACAGCGATTACAAGAATTTACCTCTGCAAACAGTTTAGATCCAGATGAGACGCAGCATAAGGGTCAAAACTGCTTGACACTCTAATTCGAAAGGAAATTTAGAGATCTTTTTTTTTTCAGAACAATAACAGGCGACAATTGTTGCCGACCTTACCCAATATGCAAAGAGTTAAAGAAAATATACTCCTATTTATGCCCCCTTTCCAAGAGAAGTGGAGGTATATTGCTATGCACATGTCAGTCTGTCTGTCTGATAGGAAGGTTTTTCATGATGAGTTGATATATGAAGTGAATCTTATTTTCTTCAGTGGAGGAATAAATTAAAGGCGTTAAAAAGCGTATTAATTTAGTAATGGGTTGAGTCAACCACAACCATATTTTCAGTTGAAATCCAATAACTCATGCTTCAATCATACATGGATTAGTTATAGCAAAGTCATGTTTTAACTCTGAGCAAGTTCGACTTAAGAGAATTCGCATGATTGGAATTGGACTGCAACAGCAATTGGTTTTAACCCATTACCCCATAAATACACATTTTTACGCCTTTAATTAATTCATCTTCTGAAGAAAATAATTTCAATTAATACTGTCACAAATAAAAGTCATAGCAAATATTTTCTATATTCCAGCAGATAATAGCTTAAAGCAGGCTGAAAGTAACGCAGAATGCGCCTTAAGGCGCATTCTGCTTTACTTTCAACCTGCTTTAAGTGGTCACATATCTTCAAAACTAGGAACAGGCCACGGGGTAATAGGTTAACCCATATTTCAAGTTTAAAATGTATGTTCAACATTAGTGAGCATGCTTAGTGTTGATGAAATTCTACTGAAGAAGTACCGACTAGTTTGACTTCAGGCTGAAGTATTGAGGTTCATCTGTATCTTTAGTACTTTACCATTTTTGTCAACTTTTATCATTTCAGGAGTTGAGAAAGAAGAAATTTGAAAAGAGATGAGCAACAAAAACAGGAATACGTAATGCCTAAAACCAGACCCCCTAACTGGACTGGAGTAAACTAAATTTAGAATGCTGGTGTAATGACGGCAGCACCAACACAGTGGGTACAAGTTGCACCAAGCCCGGAGACAAACACAGGGAGGTCACTGACAAATACTGATATAATGAGCACTCAAGAAGGATTATTTGTGGTACAAACCCTTTCCTCCACAGAAGTGCCTTTGGAAGCATCTATCTAATAGCCAAATACATGTAAAGTGTTATAAATGAAATCATTTATGGTGTAAAATATAAGTGGCGTTTAAAAGTAGGACCACTGTGGATATTTGTTTTATTCATGATTTTGGTAACTTTAACTTCAAACTGCTTGAAGTTGTAGATCTAAGTTTTAAAGTATCTTTAACTCTTTGCATGCTAGGGACGGATATATCTGCCATAGTGATTGCCTTTGCAAACAGTTTGGATCCAGATGAGACGCCGCGTAAAGTTATGCGGCGTCTCATCAGGATCCAAACTGTTTGCCATTCTGATCCTGAATTTAAAAGAAATTTCGAAAACTCTTATTTTAGAACAATAGCAGACGACAAAATGTTGCAGACGAAAAAAATTACCCAGCATGCAAAGAGTTAATGACACGAAAAACGTAGATATGATGTTATTTCAGTTTGACATCATCTATTATACTATGTCGGGAGCAACTTGAGCATTTCCGTGTACAATTGTATATACCTGAGATTATACACTACTCAAAATTTGCTAAGGGTCAAGGCTATACACCTTCATAGGTTCCAATGCATTGACTCTATCATTTTCTCACAGCAGAACTTCCAATTTTTTTGTTCCATTCCTTCCATATTTGGAGATATGTGCCAAGGGTTCACTTTAAATATTGTGACAACATTTATTCTTGTTCGGGTCCATTTTCAAATCCATTGAAGTCTACATTTTAATATTCTAAGAGGTGTTTTTTGTTGAAAAAACAATGTTTTACGTTTCAATATTCAATTGTACCTATTATTGAATTTAAACTGAACCCTTAGCCCGCCAAATAAATTGTCGTCTGCTATATTTCTCGTCTGCTTCAAGTTTCAAAGCACTTCAAAGTTGCTCAAAATTGCTGAAAATGTTGTCCGAGTGTCAAACAGCTTGGATCCGGATGAGACGCGGAGTTACTCGGCGTCTCATCCGGATCCAAGCTGTTTGCATATGGAGCTATAGTCGTGAGTGGCAGGCTAAGGGTTAACAGGTGAATCAGTGGCAGAACGTAAACAACCAAGGCAGATATGCTGTTATCCGTTTCTTTATTAGACTGTTTGAAACAAGTGACTTCCTCAGGGTAATCATCGAATTATTATTGAAATGTAAAGCAGGTTCATTAACTCAAAAACACAATTTATAACTTTTGCAGTTTTCTGTGAAAAAAGTGATATTTTATCTTTTTTCCCAATGCACCTGCATTTACATGTGCAAGTCACTAAGAACCAGTAAAATGGATCTCTAGCTACAACTCCTGAACATTTTGTTGAAATTGAACAAATCTGTGGAAAGTTATAAAGTGAGAAAGTGATAGGGTTGATGCATTGGTTCCTATAGAGGTTATACCTTTGACCTTTAGCAAAACTTTGAGTAGTATAGTTGCAAGATGTACATACAATATCACATGACATGGTGTTGTACATTTACAGAATAAAATGTGATAAGTGAGTTACTTTGTATTTATCTCTTTACTGCCATGTTATTTACTCAACCCTTTCACCGCCTGAAGTCGAATTTGCAAACAGTTTTGATCCTGATCAGACGCCGCATTATGCGGCGTCTGATCAGGATCAAAACTGTTTGACACCTGTTTGGATAGTTCTTATGTCATACTCTCTTAATTCGAACTTTGAAATGATATTGCAGACAAAAATATTGAAGCAGACAACACAATAACAGTGTAGGGGTAAAAATCTCAAAAATAATTTGGCAGTGAAAGGGTTAATAAGAATCCTCCCTGCCCCCTTGTTAAGTTTATGACCGCTGTGACCTAGGTCAAGTTTTTAGCTAACCTTGAGCCTTCGGGATCACCTTTGGAATCAAACACCATCTGTCTTCTGTCAACATTCTTTAAACATCTGAAACCATTGGTAAAGTACCTCTAGAAGTGTCACCATGCAAAATATCAAAGCTCTGGCCATATTAGTTTCAGAAAAGAAAAGGTTTGAAGATTTCACTACTATATAACTATGCAAATTTGTGATCCCTAGGGCCATAATTTGAATAATCTTGATAGAGGACCTGTAGACGATGCTTTGTGCAAAATATATAAGCTCAGGGTACTGTGGTTTCAGAGAAGAAGATTTTGTAAGTTTTTATTGAAACAATCTATTTTTAGCTCCTATGACCTAGATATGCAACGGATCGGAAATATTTGAACTTCTTTCAAAGAGGACCATATAAGGATCAGTCCTGCCAAGTTTGGTTAAAATCCATCCAGTAGTTTAGAGAAATTGTTGACAAATGGACGGACGACAACGGACACTGGACGATCAAAATAGCTCACCTTGGCACTTTGTGCCAGGTGAGCTAAAAAGTGCATGTGAGATAATGAGGAATAACTGGAAATGTTTTGAAGTCAAAGTGGCATAACTATTTCTCCCATTTTTGCCCATGTGGGATAGAGATATTCCCCATGACCACCATAAATTATTAGAAATGTTCTAAGTGCAAGGGGAATAACTCCACCAAGAATTATTTAAATGGACCAATGCATGACTGAGGTAATGAGCGGAAACCACAAATTGTTGGAAGTTTATTTCTAAACCACAAATTGTCGGAAATTTTGCTAAGTCCGAGGGCCATAACTTTGTCAAAAATTATTTGGCCGGAACAAAATTCAAACTTGACTTGCGTATTGCCATGATGTATCTACATAATCAAATTTCAATTCAAAATGTCAATCAATGACCGAGGTAATGAGCTAAAACCACAAATTGTTGGAAGTTCTTTTTTAAACAACAAATTGTTGGAATTTTTTTTAAGTCCAAGGGGCATACCTGTGTCAAAAATTATTTGGCCGGAACAAAGTTCAAACTTGACCTGTGTATTGCTGTGTTTTTTAGTCCAATAAGTGCATCTATGTCAGAGATATTGAACGGAAACTGAATCATGACAGAATGGTAGAAGAATGGAATAAAAGAACGAGAGTTGTCAGACAACAAAGCTCGCCATCAGCACATTTAGAAGCTCAATGGATATAGGAATTATAAGCATTTTTCGAAACCTAAATGCAGATTCCAAAACCTAAACGCAGGCCCTAAGTTCAAGGTCAAGGTCACTAGGCTAAAATATTTTGTATGCATGAACAGGTATTGTCCATATACATATGCATGCCAAATATGAAAGGAATATTTCAATTAACATTGGAGTTATAGGCATTTTTCAAAACCTAAACACAGATTTCGAAACCTAAACGCAGGCCCTAAGTTCAAGGTCACAGGGGTTAAACTTTTTATGTGCATGGTAAAGTCTTGTCTATATGCACATACATACCAGATATGAAAGCAATATGTCAATGGACATAGGAATTATAAGCATTTTACGAAACCTAAACGCAGATTGCGAAACCTAAACGCAGGCCCTAAGGTCAAGGTCACTAGGCTGAAATTTTTAGTATGTATGAACAGGTTTTGTCCATATACATATGCATGCCAAATATGAAAGGAATATTTCAATGAACATAGGAGTTAAAGGCATTTTTCAAAACCTTAACACAGATTTCGAAACCTAAACGCAGGCCCTAAGTTTAATGTGAAGGTCACAGGGGTCAACTTTTTTGTATGCATGGAAAGGTCTTGTCCATATACACACACATATCAAATATGAAAGCAATACCTCAATGAACACAGGAGTTATAGGCATTTTTCAAAACCTAAACACAGATTTCGAAACCTAAACGCAGGCCTAAGTTCAAGGTGAAGGTCACAGGGGTCAAATGTTTTGTATGCATGGAAAGGTCTTGTCCATATACACACACATACCAAATATGAAAGCAATATATATTATGTAACCTCAATGAACATAGGAGTTATAGGCATTTTTCAAAACCTAAACACAGATTTCGAAACCTAAACGCAGGCCCTTTTTTCAAGGTCAAGGGGGTTAAACTTTTTGTGTGCATGAAAAGATCTTGTCTATACACACACACATGTACCAAATATGAAAGCAATACCTCAATAAACATAGGAGTTATAGGCATTTTTCAAAACCTAAACCCAGGCCCCAAGTTCAAGGTCATTGGGGTCAACTTTTGTAATGTGTATGGAAAGGTCTTGTCCATATACACACACATACCAAATATGAAAGCAATACCTCGAGGGACATAGAAGTTATAAAGATTTTCTTGAAACTGCTAACGGCAACACCAGCGACTGGGTGAGAACATAAGCTCTTGGACACAGTCCGGCGAGCTAATGACAGAAAGGGGTAACACTATATGCCCCTGCCATAACATAGCGGGGGCATAAAAAATTCAAGCATCTTGACTGGAGGATGCTTGAAGGGGCTGAAAGTAAAGCAGAAAGTTTCTGAAGGAGATTTGTTTTACTTTCAGTCTGATTTAAGCAATCACCTGTACACTGAACACTCTGTGGGGGCAATGGGTTTAAAAACCGCCTTATCTCTGCCATGCCTGGTAATTGATAACCCATTACTCCATAAATGCGCCTTTTTACGCCTTTGATTTATTCATCCACTTAAGAAAATAGTTCCAATTTATACAAGAATGAATTATGTGCCATGAAAAATATTCTGTTTATTTCAGATGGTAGTTTAAAGCAGGTTGAAAGTAAAGCAGAATGCGCCTTAAGGCGTATTCTGCTTTACTTTCAACCTGCTTTAAGTGGTTACCTATCTTCAAGACTGGAAACAGGCTATGGGATAAAGAGCAAAGAGAATTTCAAGTCTGTCTAGTTGTTTCAATATGTATTTACAAACCAGCAATACTCTCAATCAGTCAATCTACAATAACATACTGGCAAACAGATTTACCAGGTTACATAAATATGTAATTTTGAATTCTCTTTTGAATAAGGAATCCATAAAATGTTTATAACAGTCTAGATATTTGTCCAAAACAAAAGAAGATAAGTCCTAAAAGTAAACTATATTAAGATGATGGTGGTTTCCATGCGTCCACCTTTGGTTGGGCCGTGCTGTATGGCACATACTGCTGTGACGTCTGAGATTGATTTTCTTCAAATGGTAGCACCCATTTCTTCTCTACTGCTGGTAGCTCAACAGGTGATTCTTCCCTGGTATACTGTAGCCACAGTCGCCTGAAACAGTAACATCAAGAGTTGTAAGAGAGACAACAAAGATTGCCGCCCACATACAGTCCAACTTCGATATCTCAAACTCCATTAACTCGATCTATCTGATAGTTCGACACATGAACTGCATTATTTCATGCTCGGTTCAGTCGAACATACTCATATTTCAAAGTTAAAACGTGGCTTAGCCACGTTTTAACTTTGAAATATGGGTATGTTCGACTTAACCAAATTCGATATCGAAGTTCGACTGTATTTTGAAACTTAAAAGCAGTGTCTGAGGTCAAGGTCACAGGGATTGTAAGTTTTGTGCGCATTAAAAGGTCTTGTCCATTTACACATGCATACCATACATGAAAGCAATACCTCAAGGGACATTGGAGTTACAAGCATTTTAAACTTATTGAAACCTATAAACCCAGGCCCTAAGTTCAAGGTCACTGGGTTTAAACTTTTTGCGTGTTATTTCATGTTTCTGACTTACTCCCTCTCATCTGGAGCTCCAATACCAATTGGTCACACTGACTAACTTTGAAAGATTATTACAGTCGAACTTCAATATCTCGAACTCGGTTAAATCAAACATACCCGTATTTCAAAGTTAAAACATGGCTTAACCATGTTCAACTTTTGAAATATGGGTATGTTCGACGTAACCACACATGTAGTAATGTAGTTCATGTGTCAAACTATCAGATATTTCGAGTTAAGTGAGTTTGAGATATCAAAGTTCGACTTTAGTTCAAATCAAAACAAGTCTGCCTTCAATAACCATTATGTCCCTCATAGTATACTTGATAATATATTCTGAATCTTTGGGCATCATTTACAAATTGTTCTGAATCTCGGTGGTATCATTGACAATATATTTTGAATCTTTTTTAAGTCCACATTAGGTTAGTCAAATCAAGGTTGGGTGATACCGGTGAATTGGTAATGGTCCAAGGCAACAACTATATACTTATTCATCAAAGCATTATAGTAAGCGGTGTTAATGCTTTAATGAAACAATGAAATTCAGATTATTCTGGTTAACCTTGTATGGAAATATAAACAGGACAATCACTACATGCCTTCTGCATAAAAAATAGATGGGTTCCTCGGAACACATGTGCCACCTGCCAGCAAGTATCAGTATAACATTCTCTTTCCATAAAATAATTTTTATTTCAAAGTCTTCAGTAAAACAGAAGAAATCTGCATGAAAAGAAAATGTTGAAAAGGGGAATAACTCTCAGTTTCTAGTTTTGCATTCTGCTTTACTTTCATCCTGCTTTTAAGCTATTTTCTGCTAGGATATAGAAAATATTTCTTATGATACATATTCATGACTTTATAAAAGGGAGCTATTTTCCTTCAATGGAGGAATAAATTATAGGCGTAAAAATTATATTTATATATGGGTTAATATCTTTCTTTTATCTTATAAACATTTAACAGGACTCCAGATAAGGTGAGTAAACTGAACCTTTTCAATATTTCCCTTTATATCTCTCTATAACTTTCATTTTGTGACTACTCATTAGGCTTGTATTTTCAAGGTGACTCTAATGAGCAGTCATGATATAGAGTTTAGTTGAGAAATGAGAATATAAGTTTGCAATATATTAACCTTGTCTGAAGTTCTGGTTTAAAGCAAATCTTCCACTTCATTTGTACAGATTTTATACTTAATATCACCATATCCTTAATACTGATACAGGGCTCGAGATAAGAGGGTGTAAACTGTACAAATTTAACATTCTCTCACTCATTTCAGCACCAAATCCTATGGTGTTACTACTCATTAGAATCGTCTCTTCAAGGCGATTCTAATGAGTAGTGACACCATAGGGTTTAATGCAGAAATAAAGATTTTAGTTTTTGAAAAACTCCCCTTATCTGGAACCCTGCTGATAAATATGAAACAGAAATACCAGTCTGATGGAATTTGGCTGGCATCGTAGTCAAATCCAACTTTATCTGAAAATTCTACCCATCGGCTTCTTCCTGTAAAATAAAAGAGTACAATTAGATCCTATTAACCAATTACTCCGTAGCCTGTTTCTAGTTTTGAATGTATGTGGCCACTTAAAACAGGTTAAAAGTAAAGCGGAATACGCCTTAAGGTGCATTCTGCTTTACTTTCAGCCTACTTTAAGCTACCATTTGCTAGGATATAAAAAAAATCTTATCATACTTACTCATGACTGCATAAAGTTAATTTCTTCAGTGGAGGAGTAAATTAGTGGCATAAAAAGATGGGGTTATGGGTTAAACCTTTTCCCAAATAGAAACGCCTTTTGACACCTTTACATATTCGACCCTCATGTTAAATACCACTACCGTTTTATGCTTCTCAACATGCTCTATTGAAGAGACACTGGAATTTTTTCTGCAGTCTGACAGGTAAATGCTTAAAGTATGCAGAAAGTAAAGCAGAAAGCTCCTAAAAAAGCTTTGTGCTTTACTTTCAGCCTGCTTTAAGCCATTTTATGCGGGATACACTTTTTGACGTACCTCTAGGCAAACAGTTTTGATCTCAGCCTGATCTGAGATCAAAACTGTTTGCAGCTAGTTCAGTATTCTATCAGAAACTGCTAAAATCTTTTGCAAAAATTTGAGTTATACCCGCTGCAGACGACATTTTAAAATGGCCGCCAAATCTTACCCAGCATACAATGGGTTAAGCAACCATCTGTCTAAAACATTGCAAACAGGGTATGGGAGAGAGGGTCAGAGGGCCATCAATTTTCTTGATGCAAATCACTTATAATTATTTATACATGTAATAGTACTAATACTACACGTGTTGTGTCTTATTGAGGTCTGTGGTTTTGTAAATAGAGGAATAATCTTGTATGAGTGCTCATTATTTATCATTTTTAATAAACGAGTTGCCTAAAATAATATGACGCGAGCCTTGGCGAGCATCATATTCATTTTAGTCAACGAGTTTATGATGAATGATAAATAATGAGCACAAATATAAGATTCTATTTATCACATAACAATTTTAATGACCTACATGTATAAAACTAATGAAAGCTAAACTAATGAAAGCCGCAGTTCGTAGACCCTCTGCTATATAGATTTTCCACCAAAACGTGACATTGTTACGTTAACGTCCACAAGCGCTGCATGTAGCAGGACACCAAATGACGTCATTTGACCAACTCACCAATAAAAAATTTCTTGTTTTCATAATATCTGTTCCCAAGCTCATCTGTTCCTACAAATGTACCTTCCTTCAAAGTATCAGTGCTGAAAAAGACAATGTATATCAATTGAAAATTTGTTTTGTTCCATGAACGACATATACCAGGGCTCCAGATAAGTGGGCTCAGGGTCTTCCCCAGAAAAATTGGAAAGCGCTGGGGCAGGGGGAGGGTGCGGGAGGGGGTGTTACCCCCTTCCGTATGTCGAAATTTTTTGAAGTTTTAATGTATAAATGGTGTTCCCTGAGCCACTTTAAGCATTATTTCAATGGTGTCCTAAAGATAAACAGCATACTAAAACCTTTGTTTTTATTAATCAATTTAAATTTCTTTATGACAAGAACTTGCTAGAATCTATATCATAACGGTAAATACAAGGAGTACAGAATTACTGATATGTTATTTTGTTTACAAAAAACTATACATCTTAATTCTTATAGACGAAAGGGTTTGACATAAAAATATAGAAAGACACATTACCTACATTGGTTTACTTGCTTTCTGATGATATAATCTATAAATGAGCATTAGATAATAATTTGAAGCAAAAAATATTATTTTTAAAAAATATGTGTGTTTGCTTTATATGTTGCCAACTTGCCACGTAATTATCTTAGCATTATGATTTTATGATAATTTGAAGAAGAAAATTGCAAACATTGCAGTACTAGATCAGAGGGCTTTTATAAATAAGAGTTCTCAGATCTTGGTCTTCACTGTTTTCCTAAATGTAGATACTTTTTGAAGTTTTTGTACAGTAATCCTGAATGTCATTTGTATTTCCTGTTATTTTTTTTTACTTTATATCTTCATTTCTATCTGCTAGATTAAGTTCTAGATCTATCACAATTTAGAATTCAGATCCTAAATCTGATTTCTTACTTTACTATTTTCTCTCTTTCACTTTTTCTTGACCAATCCAAACCCGTTGGGTAATAGTGACTGCACCAACGTATGATGTAGATGTAGAAAAAACTGTGCTTTGCTTAATCACGGATGTACAACATGACTAAAATGCTTAAATAAACCACCTTTTATCATAAAATCGGATCATCTATGTTATTTCTAATGCTATGTTTTCTATCTTATTGGTTGGGGATACTCTCTCAGACTTTGAACCCACCCAGCTAGGGTAAATAACTTTAAGTGGAATATTATTTCTGTTGAAAAATGCTATCGTTAATTCGCGAAAACCGATGACAAAATGTATGTGCACGATTGAAGGAAAACAGATAACAAGGCTGAAGCTAACAAAATCATTCACGCTAACTTTGAAGTTACCAACACAGCGATATTTCGGGAAAATATATAACTATCCTATTTCAAACAAATAGATCTACGTGATAATTCAATCGATTTTGATTACATTTGATTTCATAAGGCACAGAAACCATTTGTCTCGATTGTGGGCGTGGCATTTTCATCACTACAAACTGCTATGAGCTAAAAATAAACCAACCCAGCGATATTTCGTGGGGAGGGGGGGACCAATCCTAGAACATTTCAATGAAATAAAATAGCTCTAAAATCTAGATTTAATCAATTTTGATTTGAACTTAAATAGGGCATACATACATGTACTTGTATCTTGTTTTCATTTTGCATTGAAATTTGTGGGCGGGGCGTTTCTTCTGGTGTGAATGCTCGCAAGTTGACTACGGAAATTCACGAATTCTATTGGAAACGTTGTTTGATATTGATCGTAACTAAACCGCCGAATTCCGAGACTCTCCGAGCATAAATTATGAAGACGAAAAGTCTGCACGAATGAATAACGACGGTCTGCGAATCGAAATAGTGCATTATAGGTTCTCCATAACGATGATAGCTTGCTTGCTTTATTCGTTTTAACGTCTCATCCGAGTTATCGTTCTCTGTTAAGATTAAACTAATGCGGGGGAGCGTTGTTTGTTTTTTTTAAAAAAAAGTCTACGGCACCCGCGGTCACCCATCCAAGTATTAACCGGGCTCGACGTTGCTTAACTTCCGCGGTCACCCATCCAAGTATTAACCGGGCTCGACGTTGCTTAACTTCGGTGATAGGACGAGAACCGGTGTTTTCAACGTGATATGGCCGTAGACAAAACGATGATATGCGAGATATTCAGATTATATATATTATGTTTAAATCATGCACAGTAAAACAATAAGCATGATTTTCTCGTCGTGTGAAGTTGAAAGGTTGACAGCTATTTTTAGAACGGTCACGTGAGAGTCACACGTGACACCATTGCAAAGGGATTATAACTGCCTCGGGCGGAACGCGATCAGAGGTGTGCATTATTGTCTCCTGCTGAGAGGCCCCATCTACCCCACGCTTTAATTAACATACTGATAAGAATAGTTTTACGACCTTTTAGCAAGTTTGATAATAGCACTGTTTCGCAAGTGGGGATTTTTAAGGCGCTGGGGTCTCGGATTTTAAGCGCTGGCGAGAATTTAAGGCGCTGGGGCAATTGAGGTTCAGAAATTAAGGCGCTGGGGTACCCCAGCGCTTAAATGGCCTGGGGAAAACCCTGGGGCTATTTCAAAAACTAAAATCTTCATTTCTGCATTAAATCCTATGGTGTCACTATATATATGTATACTCATAAGAATCGTCTCTTTGAGACGATTCTAATGAGTAGTAACACCATAGGATTTTGTGCTGAAATGAGCGAGAAAATGTTAAACTTGTTAAGTTTACTCTCTCTTATCTGAAGCCCTGATATACTTAGCCAAACAAGAATGTGTCCAATAAACACTTATGCCCCCAGTGACATCCTTGACAATACATTCTGAATCTTTTCCAAGTCCAAATTAGGTCAAGGTCAAACTGAGCTTGGGTAATATGGGTGAAATGGTCCAAGGCAGCAACTGTATAAGTATCAAAGCTTTGTAGTCAATAGTGTTGATGCTAGACGAAACGGTAGAATCTATTAAACCAAGAAATTAACCAATTTAGAATATTCTAAAATTTCGAAATGCAGATTTGAAAACAGTGAACTTTGTGGCCTCCAATTACAAAATTACCAGACTTTTAAAAAATTTCCCAGACCAATTTCAAAATTCCCTGACTTTTCCCTGACCTTGATAAAAAAAACAACACTTTTCCCTGACATTGAATAAAATCAATTTTCCTTGACCCGTGGGAACCCAGTTTTAAACGTCCTGACTCTATTTAGACATACCCTTATGGGTGCATAATCACCAGTTTTAGCAGCAGCCTCTAAATCTTAATCTGAATACTAGAATACTGACCAGTCAGAAAGGGCCCCACAAAAGGAGTCAGGAGGAAGGCACAAGAAAAAACTGCAGATTTATACTAATAAACATTTTCAGCAAGTTTTGTGAAGATCCGATAAAAAATGTTTGTGTTAAGAGAACAGACAAGGCTGAAACAGTCATTTTTTATAATTCAAGGACAATAACTCTGAATTGCCTTATACGATTTGAATAGATATTGAACTTGGCTTAGATTTTATACCAATAAACATTTTCAGCAAGTTTAGTGAAGATCAGATAGAAACTGTTTGAGTAAGGGAGCGAACAAGGCATAAACAGCTATCTAATAATCTTTTAATAATTGAAGGGCATTAACTCTGATGTGCCATAGGCAACTTAGGTAGTTATCGAACTTGACCTAGATTATATACCAATAAACATTTTCAGTAAGTTTAATGAATATCTGATTCAAAGTTTTTGTGTTGGAGAGCGGACAAGGCTGAAACAGCCATTTTTTTATTATTCAAGGGCAATAACTCCAACATGCCTTATGCGATTTGGGTAATAATGGAACTTGGACTAGATTTCATAACAATACACACTTTCATAGAGTTTGGTGAAGATTGGATAAAAACTACTCGAGTTAGAGAGCGGACAAGGCTGAAACAGCCATTTTTTAATAATTCAAAGGCATTCACTCCAACCTGTCTTATGCGATTTGGGTAATTATCGAACTTGGCCTAGATTTTATAACAATACACACTTTCATTATATTTGGTGAAGATTGGATAAAAACTACTCGAGTTAGAGAGCAGACAAGGCTGAAACAGCCATTTTTTAATAATTCAAGGGCAATAACTCCAACATGCTCAGTGCTCCAGATAATTTTTGCATGCAATGAGTACGTACTCGCACTATTTTCACTTCAATGCTGAAAATTGAAATTGAATGCTGAAAATCTATGGAGAATACAAACAATGGAAAACTTCAACTAAATTTAACTTTTACTGAACATCCTGATGAAGGTCTAGAAGGACCGAAACCGGTAGATAAAGTTTCGTAAAAACCGATCGGACTTGTTATTATTCACACTGCCGACTTAGTCTTGAAGTTGAATTTTACTGAACATGTACACACTTCTATGTAAATGTCATCATCTGAGCAAGACATTGTGCAATATGTACATTCCTGTTCATATTTTAACACATCGCTTGTGCTCTTTAATACCCATGCCTGTCAACAGTATTTCTTTGCACTGGAGTCTTTGAGCCTTCAGTGGCTAACAAGGTGTCTACATTTCCCTCAATGTATATGGGATATTTCAATACTGTTTCTCAATCTTCTCCCTTAAAACTAATATTTAACTAGGAATAATTCATTTCCAAGATTATTTTCAAGTTTTTTATTTACCTGGGCACCGTTGTGTTTTCTTTTGATAATTTTTGCGGATTTTTATACACTGGGGTTGTCCTCGCGAATGAAGCTATCAATTAACACTCAATGATAGATTTGAATACCCGCTCATGGCATCCTCACGTTTTTTTTAATTGAATAGTATAGGCCTTTTATCATTACTTTTTACGTTGACCAGCACCAGACACCGCCATCATAACATGTTTTTCTGCCGACGCTTGCAATGACAATTTCGTCCCATAATGTTTCGACCCGTACCTTGTAGTAGGGGGAAGACTACGCGGGCGTGTTTATACCGGTCTCCGAGTATTTGAGTTTTAAAGTACACCGAATTCACAATCCTTTCTGAAAGGCTACAGAATCGAGATAACCCGGCCGATCCAATGTTGCCACTTTTTAAAGTTCGCGACTGGGCGAGACACTGTGGGTGCTAAACTAATTTAAACAGCGAACGGTGTATGGGTAAACATTTCCCTTAAATTACGGACTGGTTTGAAGTTATTTTTCTAAGTAAAGAACGTAGTTCTAACCCATCAAACGCGCAAAATTGATGCCCAGTCTACCGTTTGTTACTCGCAACTAAATATTTGAAATGCGTACGCAATTTTCATTGTGTGTTTTTGTACGCCTGGATTGTCATTTCAAATGCGTTTCTCTCCAAAAAATATGTGGGAAAACCCACGTACGCACCTTATCTGGAGCACTGATGCCTTATGCGATTTGGGTAATTATTGAACTTGGCCTAGATTTTAAACCAATACACCTTTTCAGCAAGTTTGGTGAAGATTGGATAAAAATTATTCGAGTTAGAGAGCGGACAAGAAAAAGTATGACGGACAGACTGACTGACGGAGTGCCATACTCCTAGCCTAAACCCATCATCTGAGGCTAGGAGTACGGATCCGTACTCCTTGCCTCCGAGTCTAGAGGTACGGGTCCGTACTCCTAGCCACTGCCATATTCTAAGGCTTAGCCACACGAGAATAGGCGGTCCATGGAAAAACCCCATACGACTGGCACACTACTGGCACACTACTGGTATGGCTGCCCATACGTATCCATACGAGTTGAATCTATACTGTAGGGGCTTTTTTATGGGTTTTATTCTATCATATATGATAAATATGATCTTTATGAAGATATTCCATTAAAAAAATTACATTAAATCCCATTATTAATCATATAATATCGATATTTCCAAATACGTATGAATATCCCATACGAGTAAATGACCATACGAGTTGAATCTATACCGTAGGGCCATTTTTATGGGTATTATTCTATCATATATGATAAATATGATCTTTATGAAGATATTCCATAAAAAAGATTAAATTAAATCCCATTATTAATCATATAATATCGATATTTCCAAATACGTATGAATATCCCATACTAGTAAATGACCATATGAACTAGGGCCAAAAACGAGTTGAATCTACACTGTAAGGTTCATTTATATGGCTGATATTCTATTAGAAACAATAGATATGATAATTAGAGATCCAAATATTTTGTTTTAATTTAAATTCCATTTTATCCTATAATATTCCTATGATTAAATATGTGAACCCGAACCCCATACGAATTAAATCTATAATACATGGCCACACATTTAAATGCACACACAATTCGTAAGGTATGGAAAACACAAATACATTCACAATTGAATAGAATCTATAATTTATTTTAATATATGCTGACTAAATGCTGATAATAAAAACGACAATAAACGCAATAATAACATTAATTCAGAATAAAATCAGTTTGGTGTATATGCAGATCAGATTTTTACGATAAGGATACATACTATTCAATAAATAATATGAGACACGGTCCTTTTGATGGGTTATTTCATTGATGCAAAATATCAATTAGACTCGATAATCACTTATAAAACATGGAGGGTGTCATGCTGAGACCTTTAATTACATACCACTAATCCCCTTTAACAAACCGCAAGGTGATAGTCGCCTGGCTTTAATGTGCCGCCAAACTGTTATCTGTTACCTGTGTTGATTGTCAACAAGCGAGTTGAATCTAATGCATGCATGTTAAATATGATCATTATTTATTAATTCCATATAAATGGAATTAGATTAGATCCCATTATTTGTCCTATAATATCGATATTTCCAAATACGTATGAATATCCCATATACGAGTCAATGATCATATGAACCAGACCAAATACGAGTTGAATCTACACTATAAGGAATATAAGCATGCAGAGTATAATCGAAACCAAAATTTGCCAGGGATAGTCGGTAATACGGAACAGTCTGTATATGGTTATATTTAAATATCATGATTATTAACTGCTGCGAAGAGGGACTTTGATGATATCGAACTATCCAGTAATTCGACACATAAAATGCACAATTTATGTTACGTTTTAACTTTGAAATACGAGTAAGTCCGAGTTAACCGAGTTTGAGATTGATGAAGTTCGAATGTACATACATCATATACACAATCAGCATAAAACAAATCATACATACATAAAGTTAAGCAATAAGCAAAAATCATACATTACAAGCATACTGTTTATAAGGAAACACAAATTTAAAAAAAAATGTCTGTGGTATAGTTACAGATCAGAATGACATAAGATAAGTACGGTTCTTTTGATATGAGATCAAAGTTTGATTGATGATGCAATCAGACTACCGTTAATCGCTTTAACGAGTGAATGGTGTCATACCGATACTGTTAATTAGACTTAATCCTCTTTACACACCGCGTGATGATTGACGATTGCTCTTAATTCCCGGAACACCTTAAAGATAACGTCCGCCATCATCTTCAGAACAAAATTGGCATGGAAAAAAAAGAACGCGAGGAAATCATCCAAGACATTTTTAACAATGAACACGGGCTTTTGTCAGCAGACACGTCATTTGACTTTGAACAAAAATCACATGCTCTTATGCAGAAAACGGAGAATTATCAAGCCTTTCATAACTACTATGACAATCATCTCAAACCTAAAATTCTGAACAATGTAATCAATCCTCAAATAGGCAAAGAAATTAAAACTTGGACAAACAATAACGCAGAATCCATTAACAACATTGTAAAATTAACCACAAATTGGAGGCCGAAAACTATGCCAGAACTTGTAAAAAAACTTCACAGTGTAACAAAACTTCACTTCATGGATTACAGAAGCGCGCTTCATGAAACGGGAAATTACCGCTTGACAGATTTTGATAGGAAAAAACATGTCGTGACCGATGCAATTTGGCGATGCAAATCCGATGATGAAAAAAAAGACTATTTTTTGCTTTTCTTAAAGGACAATAGAAAACGCGCAGCAGCGGTAAATTTTGTTTCTTCAGCAGATGGTAGGTACAGTGTTATTCAAAAGGCAGTGGGCGTGGCAAAAAAACCTGGACAGAGAAGAAGACCGTTAAACGAAAGAGCGCGAAAAAAACCACGAATTGAGTGATGCATTTAGGTATATAACTAGATTAAAACAACTTTCAACTGTGGTAATATAGGGGTTTAACTGTTTAATACCGTATCATTATTCTTAAATTTTCTTCGTTTGTTTCTGTACGTCAATGTCAATTAAGATGTATTTCTGCTTATTAATACAATTTCGTATTTTGATGCCCATGAACATGTAATGCTGCTTTGTTTCCATACTTTTATCATTTGTTCTCTTTCAGTTCAGATTCATTCTTCATTAAATAATCAGTCTCATTTACAAACAAAATACTTGGGTTTATCGACCTCTCACACTCTTATATACAATGTGCTTAATTACCCAGATAAAAGAGCAAATAAAGCATGCCAAATCTTTGCATTTCTTTTTACAAAAATAACGTCGTCTGCTTTCTTTATTAATATTCAGAATAGTAAAACAGACCACTAATAAAGTTGAAATGTTAATTTTTAATCTATTTCTTTTTTTCCACAAGTATAACACTAACGGGAATGTGTTCAAACATATTTAAGCGTTGTCGGCTTGGAACCGAAACCGAAGACATTTATTTTTCAAGCATTTGTTGAACAGAACTGCTCTGTTCAATTCTGTTCTGTTCAGTTTACAAGCATGTGTTCTTTAAAATACAGCATGTTGTTGAATGCAGTAATTTAAACAGTATTTAACTGTCATCTTGCTCATAAAAATATTGATTGCTTTTTTCTTATAAGGTTGTTTCCTTAACACTGAGAACATCGATTAGGTGCAAACAGCTAGTTTTTTCCTTAACACTGAGAACATCGATTAGGTGCAAACAGCTAGTTTGGATCGTCATCAGACAAATGTCCAAATTACTTGAAAAAGAATTTATAATATAAAAGCAGACGACAATTTATAGTGAATGGGGTTAAAGAGCACGCGCCATTTAGAGTGTGAGGTCAATACACACAAGCATTTTATGACACTTTTTGGACACTTTTAGGTATTTTGTTTATATTTCGGCATTTTTTTCCAAATTTTGGGGCTCACGAAAGCTGGGTTCTCGTCCCGAGCCCCGAGTGCATCAACTTATACTAGGCATGCAACAGGCGGTATAAGATTTGATGTGGCGGAAGCTTTCTTCCAAAACTCGTATCCTGAGTGCAATTAGGGGCACGTGCTGTTACCGACACGTGTTATTAAAAGCGACACGTGTTACAGGAAGTGATTGGCAAAGGTGTTAAACATAGGCGAGATCAAGCGTGTTTGGAATGTACAAGCTTAGCTTGAGTTACACGTTCAATATTTGTATATTTTATAAAAGACCTAATAGAATATCTTTATCATAATTAGAAAATGGAGAAAAAAACTTTCTAAAACGTGTAAAATTATAATTATTATCTCTAATAGAAAAATACTAGTTTCGTGCCTTTTCTGACATTTTTGGGAAATTTTGATACATTATTAAAACAAACCCAAAGATATAGCTATATGTTTATATTATGGTCATATATTTTTTATATAGACTTATGTCCACACACGTTCACCTACGGTATGGATTCAACTCGTATTTGGCCCTTTTACTCGTATGGGATATTCATACGTATTTGGAAATATCGATATTATATGATTAATAATGGGATTTAATTTAATCTTTTTTATGGAATATCTTCATAAAGATCATATTTATCATATATGATAGAATAATACCCATAAAAATGGCCCTACGGTATAGATTCAACTCGTATGGTCATTTACTCGTATGGGATATTCATACGTATTTGGAAATATCGATATTATATGATTAATAATGGGATTTAATGTAATTTTTTTAATGGAATTTCTTCATAAAGATCATATTTATCATATATGATAGAATAAAACCCATAAAAAAGCCCCTACAGTATAGATTCAACTCGTATGGATACGTATGGGCAGCCATACCAGTAGTGTGCCAGTAGTGTGCCAGTCGTATGGGGTTTTTCCATGGACCCGAGAATAGGAGACAACAGTATAAATTACTATAATGGGTTAATTTGTTAAAATGCTCCATTCTGCGATAGCTTCGCCCGCTTGTAGGCTGTGCCTATTTCATATTAGACAGAGGTTTAAATGTTTGAAAACCACTTATGCAGTTAGGGGTTGTGAGATCTGAGGCTGGCAGTGAAGCTTGTGAGAGTAGTCCGTCATTGTCCTTAGTAAACCATGTAAACAACTGCTAAAATTGGTGATTATGCACATTAAGAAATTCACAATGTGTCATTGTTAAAGTTGATAGCATGGTAACAATACAATAAAAGAACATAACAGCTGTACTAGAATAAAGTCTTGTAGGCTCCCCGTATTCCCCCGTGAAACTTGATAACTTTCCGAAAATCCGCAAATTTCTTTAAGTAGATCGACATTTTGAAAGGAACGAAGAGTCAAGGACATTGCGTTATAATTTATTAAAAATAGATAACGCTGTAAAAATCTTCCCGAACCAACTTTACAAAATGTTTTAAAAAGTTTGTTAATTTCAATGAAACAGTGATATTTGATTTAGTTTTAAAAAACAATTCGAGTATCGGAGTGAATGTTCAAAGAAAATGGCGGCGCCCATGTCATGCTGCCCAGGCGGGTTTGAATTTGACGAAGACGAAGACGACGGGTTCTTCCTAGACGGGCTTTCATCGTCAGATCAAAACAATTCTAGTAGAATATATGATTACACGGTAAATTTAATGACTGCATTACTGCATGTTACATCAGAACTATATAGTATCGTTAATACATGAGCGTCCATGGTTCTACTTTCGGTTTGGCTTATTGCAGAAAATATGTAATTAATTCTTTAAGCTTCGATTTTAACTAGTTTACCTCAAACGTTTGAATTTTTGAATGTTATGGCTGTTTTTTGTATTATTGTCACAATTTGTACCCACTTTTTAATTAATATTGATATGAAACAAGCACAGCCCACATTTATTCAGATTCAGATTTTTTTGATTTTTTTTTTTCGGCGGAGCTGACTGTTTTCTATTTAGACACACTTTATTTTTGGCCACACATTTCAACCAATAATATTTGATCAGAAATTTAGCATTAAGAGCACCTGTTGAAACTGAATAGTCTGATTGGATAGTAGCCAGGGCTCTAGTCCAAATTATTTAGACGTTTCGCTTGCTCTTTTTCATCATTCCTTTTTTGTAAGCTTCAACGTCTAAAAGTTATTGGCCAATTCCCTAACGCATTTTCTACCTGAATCGATTTTCGTCATTTATCTTAGTTCATAGAGAATATGGGTTTCATTTGATACATTAAACAGTTTTATATTGTATACTGCCTAAAATCCATGTCACTCACCTACCTATAGGTCAATAACGCTTACAGTAATATTCCCAGTCGAAAAATGTTCAAACAGTCCGCCATGCTTGTGATGACGTCATACGGTTACACAATTGTATAATTCATTTGAACGAAATAGCTTAAGAATGGAGGGGGAATTGTAATGGTGGATTTCGTTTAAATAATTAGTTTGTGAACCAACTTCCGGTTTACCTCATATGCAAATCAAGGGAATTCCCTATACTGATACTCACTGTTTTTCAGTAACTAGGTCCAATTCAGGATAAGAATATCCATAAAATAAAGTTTTTGTAATAGAAAAGCTGGTTTGTTGATACTATTGTATGGGGTCCAGGTGATATCTCACAGAAAATTTGGATGCACCACTTAAGTAGTAACTGTGTTATGACTGTAGGAATGAAGCCACCCTTTTACATAATTTGTGCCTTCAGAAATGTACGTTACTTAGTACCATGACGATACACATGCAAAACCAAAACCGTTATTGTTGCCCAATGACTTCTTTTTCAACAATATAATATTGACTGATGTGTATTTGGTCATAGGAATTGATATGCATACTTTAATGTAAATATTTTGGCCAGAATATGAAAATAAACATTGCTTATTATTAAGTTCATCTGAGTTTGTCCATATTTTGCCATCCAACCTGTCTTTAAATAATAACGTAAGTCTATGTAACATTGAGTCTGCTTTGTTCAACATAAATTCAAAATCAATTGTGATTTTCTTTTCAGGATTATTAAACTATGTGACAAATAGATGATGACATTTGGACATATTGCACTAAATCAAAATGTAAGAAAACGTAACGAACATTTTTTTAATTATGGTAAACGCTTTCTCAAACTTACATACAGATACGAGCTATTTTTGTCTCTGTGGATACATTTTTCATGTTGTTGAGGTTAGAAATAATGACACAGTCAAATGTTCACCTAAAACTTATTTGGTACAACTGTTAAAACAACGAAAATATCGAAATAATGTGGTGAAACTTACAAATGTCATATTTATAATTTCAATTTTGCACGAAATCGTCACATAGACTGTCAAATTCATTTTATCGGCACCGCTTAACTGTAGTTATGCATACTTGCAAAACAAATTGATAAACAATAAAAACATTTTGAAAATAACTTTCCCCAGGTCAATTAAATACTTCTGTAACGAACATTTTATACGATATCCTCTACAAATGAGACTTAATTTCCAAAACCCCTGTATGGTGACAAACAGCTTGTTTTAAACATTTCCAAGAGAAGTAATGAATACTATTTAGAAAATGTTAAAACAAGCTTTGTGTTACCATATTAAAGAAGATCATTTAAAATTAACAAATATTGTAGTAACGAACATTTTCACCTACAGTGGAGAAAACGTTATTCTTTCCCAATAAACGCGTTTACGCTACAACTATTATTTCTATTACAAACAGTTTGGATCCAGATCAGACGCCGGGTAACCCCGCGTCTGATCTGGCTCCAAACTGTTTGCCACCAAGATAAACATGAATTATCAGAATTGTCAAAAAGTTGTACTTTTCTACGTTTTAGTGTTACCATAATAAAGAAAAACATTTAAAATTAACAAATATTGTAGTAACGAACATTTTCACCTACAGTGGAGAAAACGTTATTCTTTTCCAATAAATGCGTTTACGCTAAAACTATTATTTCTATTACAAACAGTTTGGAGCCAGATCAGACACCGGGTAACCCGGCGTCTGATCTGGCTCCAAACTGTTTGCCACCAAGATAAAAACATGAATTATCAGAATTGTCCAAAAGTTGTACTTTTCTACGTTTTAGTGTTTTGCGTTTGCGTTTCCTTTCGTTTAAACGGGAAAGAATGACGTATTCTCCACTGTATAAATAGAAACTATTTTTCCATCATCAATACGAATATGACGACTCAAACATCTTGAATTTGTTAATTCAATTAATTTCATGCGTGTTTTTCAAATTTGGTCACAATGAGCTCGTTATCATTGTCGCCAAGTGTAAACCTTCTACAGGATTTGCCATTAGGCATTGGAGCAGCCAAACTACAAAGAATGGCATCAGTTTTCACCCATATTCTGTCCTCCTGTCTCGGCCACTGGTAAAACTGTTTCTTCTTCTCCATGAACGTAATTTCAACATCGGACTCCTTCTGGTCAATATTTATAATTTTTCCTACATACCAGTTCTTATCATAAATAGCGGCTACATATTGGCCTTCCTCAAACGGTGCCACTGTCTCTATGGTTTGGTTAGCAGGCACTTCTTGTGCGGCAACTAGATCAGTTATAACGACTGGGGCATTAGCCTGAACTAAATTGGTATTCCGTATCCTCTCTTTTCTCCAGGTGTTGCACATGTCGCCTGTAAGACATTGCTCACAGTAACAGCTTGTATCTCTAATTTTTACCTCAGACTGACCCAGTCCAAACACGGCATGTAGCTTCATGGTACCTTTAACTGATTGAAGGTTCTTCTCCTTAACACGTTCCTCAAATTCACAACACTTTGAGCTTGACACATATTTGAATGTCACATTTGACATACTTGAAATTCTGGCCCAGTCATAAAACCCCTCTGCGTCTTGAATAAGGAATTTGCCACTTCTGACAGCCTGATCGGCAAGCCTTTTGCAGGTGCCGCCCAGGCCGTCACAAGGGCCTTTGCCATGACCCGTCTCAAAGTAATTCCAGAAGGCCTTGACTCCATGGATGTCTTGGTGATTAGCTACAAACTCGAAGATGTTTTTATTTCTGTACTGACTACTCGGACTGTCTGTCCAGTAGTGAACTGTATCCAAGGTGACAAGCGATTTTAGATCTGGCATGATGGCATCAATGAAGGTCAAAACGGTAGAAGATTTTTGGCCATTTCATCAGACACGATGATGAAACTACTGTGATGAAGATTTCCTTCGGTACCATTGTAGTAAACGACAACCGGGTGTAGCGTAACATTAGTTTGATTGAAATATGCACTTTGGACTTCATCAAGTGATTTGCATGAATAATTCTCCGAAAAATCCATTTGTACTATAATATGACGGGGTGGGAGATTTTCCTTCAAGTGCCGTATTTGGCTATACTGAGTGTTTACTCTCTCGACGTGCTGCTCAAAATCTTGCATTTGACTTTCGAAATGCACAACCATTTCTTCTTTTGTTAGTGTAGTCTGAACTATTTTAGTGACATACTTTTTCTTTCCCTTTTCTTCAGTTTCAATTCTTTTCCATTGGCAAAGACGTAACGTCAAAAGCTCATGCCCCAAGGCGTTACGTACATGACGTCGAATAGCCTACAGTTCTACTCACTACTAGTACCAGGCTAATGAACCGCCCATATATGTTCCATATCGTGTTTTTTTTTCCACTGATGACGTAGAAATACAAATACTAGTGACGTCAATTATGACATCAAATCAATATTGGCTATATTGGTAGGTTGGTTTTCCCCCACGACCCCAGTAGGTGCACTAGTTATATTCAATGTTTTTGAGGAGTTGAACAATGAAGAGAGTCAGACTGTCGAAACTTTGGTGAAATAAATTAGGAAAGCAGAGTTTGGTTTGTTGACTGTAAGCTGTTGTGCATATTGTAAATGAGTCCATCTATTTAGAGTACAGAATATGACAATCAGTCTCAGGTCAACATCGGTATGAAAATGCGGCGTCTGATCAAGGTCTACATTGTTTACAATTCATGGGTAGGCCTACGTGCCATGTTTTCTAGACCCATGCATACCAATATCAGTTGCGGCATTTTCAATGTGGTAACGTATCTTTGTTTCCACAGTTTGCTGCGTTTTATAATTTGAAATTCACTCGAAGTTGGATATCTAGAGTTGTAGAGCTAGTCAATATAAAACTGTTGTTATTCATATTTTATACATGCGTTCTTTCGGATGTTCATTCTGCTTCTGTAGAGACACGCCGGTGTTCTTTTCTGTTACAAATATACCAGTTTGTTTCTTTTTCAATTTACACGGAAGTTTCTTTTTTATATCTGCAAATTTCCTTTAAATATAAACAAACACAAACAAACAAACACAAATGTTTAAGCGTCTAAGTATTCGAACGTCAAAGTTACGTCATAAACTAGCGTCTGGGACATTTCTTAGGGACAATTTATTTGTTAAATTACAAAATTAGTAAATTGAAAGGTACAATAATTTATATATCAAAATAATCGCAAGAAAAAGTGTATTTTTCCTATCTGACTATTTTTTGGCTAAAACTCATTATTATTTGAAAAAAACAGCGCCAGTTTTTCGGAATAAGTAAATATGACATTGATTTCTTACATTGGGACATTTGAATGGACAATCCATTTCACGGATTACAGAAATATCTGAAGTGTTTTTGGTAAAACGACACTATATTTCAAAACAGGACAAAAAGTGTATTTTGTCAACAAGAATTAATGAACTAGTATAAATTATTTATATGTCAGATATTTGATTAAAAACGATGCTTACACTTTTTTTGGTGCATGGGACAAATTCTCTTACTTTGATTTTCCCCCAATCTGTCTTCCATTAATGTAGAATTTTCAAATAAATGTGTGCATTATATCCGGATATAATTTCCGTCAACGCTGCAGACGAAATGTGTGCAATTACTCGCGTTTGAACGGACCACACACGTTTCTTCACAAAAAGCTGCATGTAAATGTAACATGGGACATTGGATTTTTTACTGATTATTACTATTAATGACGACTCGTTTTAATCGCATTTTGTATATTTCTAAAATACGAATCCATCATGACATTGAGCACTCTGGGACGTTCATTTTGATATATAACATTAGTATTGTTCTAAATCTTTACATGCTTTGAAAAGCAAAATGAACGGTCATGTGCGTATATTTCAAAGGGGGCATGAGCTTTTGACGTTACGTCAAAGCTTTACTGTTTCCTCGAGACAATCCCGGATGCTCTCCGAGCTCGGTTTTTCCTGAAGTGCCTTTTCAGGGTTTGGTGACATTGCAATCCCAGCTGTCCTTATGGCTTTGACAGTGAGGGCGGCATTTTGATGCCTGGTACACAGGCAGGTATGTCGGCTGATGAAAGATGTTAAAAGCACATGCTTAGGTCTTGCTCGTGTAAACGACGTGAACGAAATATTTATCTCTGGGTTCTCGGAGCGGAATTTCACATACAAGTTGTTCAAGTAATCAGTTAAATCGTGTACTTGCTTGCTATTCCCCTTTCCCTTTCCTACCTTTTTCACATCGCTTTTTCCAGGCTGAACGCGACTGTTATCTTCCCTTTCAAAAAATCGTATTACTACAGCTCTGTGCTTATTCAGTTTGGATAACCTACATGGTTTTTCTCCTTGGCCATGCCCGACTTTTACACGAGCTAGTCTGTGTCTACAAAGACCTGTTTTCCTGCTCAATAACTTTGCGCATCTGTACTTCTTAATGATTTTGCCAGAAACGATCTTGTGTATGGATTTAACTTTCTCTGTGTTTGTGCTTTCCTTTGCTGCTTTGATGTTATGTGCGAGTACATTGCCTAGCAAAAGAGGTTTCCTTATTTTCGTCTTTTGATCATTGGTCAAACTAGCCTCTTCCATAAGAGATTCTGTTTCTTTTCTTGGTGTACTTGGCAACTTCGTTGTATCATGGGTAGACCTACGCATTGTTTTCAGTCGCTGTACTGCACGCTGGGCTGATCTATACTTTCGTAGCACATTGTTTCTTTCATTTTCAAGACGCTTGATACGATTGTTTGCATCTGATATTTCTCTTTTCCACCTTTTTAAGGCACTAGTCCTTTTTCTTGGAAAGTCTAACCTTACAAACAGCTGATTAGATCTGTCAATACTCGTCTCCATCGTCCCGCTTTCGTATCCACTCGTTTCATGATCATTAACTTCTTGCCTTCTCTTCTTTTCCTTCTCTCTCTGATAGTACTGTCGCAACACTTCGCGATTTTTGCGATTTCTTTCATCTCTTTCTTTTTTCGTCAGGTCGCCCGATGGAATATAATTTTTTCTTCTTCTTTCTCTTTCTTTCTTTAGGTAAACTTCTTCATTTTTCGCTTTGAGTCGCTCCCTGTATGCTTTTTGTACTTCTGCCCTTGATTTTCCCATCGATTTGTTCGTTCTTCTTGACCTAGAAATATAAAATGTTCGTTACTTTTACTCAAATGTTCGTTATCACTAGGTTAAGATACATCAACAACACCTGTGAATAACAAAACTCTTTCTTATTTGTGTTTTTACAAGAAACTATCTGTTATTTGAGGGAATAAAAGGTTAACATTTATCTGACTCTGATAATACAAATGGAATGTCATCCACAGAAATACCACATTTAAGAAATTACAATCTTAAGAGCTTAGGCTTTAAAAAGACGTTTATAGCAAGATATTTCATCAATTCATATATAAGTATGAGCAATTAGAATTTCAAAAAAAGTAAAATATACATCCATGAACACGATTTCAAATGATATATCAATTTTTAACTTTACTGAAATCATTTTGCAGCCGATCAGAAGGCTTGTCAGGTATCCAAAATGTTCGTTACCAGGTATAACGGACATTTTGTCAGGTTTATGGAGTTGTGCTTATAAAACACAGAATGTTAAACGAGTAAAACCTTTTTTATTAGAAATAGCAAAGACATGTCTACAAATCTACGGTAAAAACTATTTATTTAAATGTACTTTTTAAATAATGATATCAACAAAGGGGAACTAACTTACCAGACAAAACTCCGAGCTCAAGACACGATAGTGTTTCTTGTTTTGAACAATATGGTGGAAAGGACAGCTCCGTACGTCATAGATGAATTGTTATGACGTCATAAAATTGCAAATGTAGCGGTATTATACCAGTGATGAGATGTGTATAAAAAATCGATAACGTACATTTAGTTAACGGACATTTTTGCACCTAAGAAATGAGGTAGTATTTTTCACATAATCATGTTCAAAGCGTTTATATTCCAAATTATTAATATATTCACATGCACTATTTAGTTACAGATCGACAAAAGGCTCTAAATGTACAAGAACTTTGCCAAACTCGGATAACGAACATTTTCAATTTACCTTTAATCTGGTAGTAAATTTAATAGATCGTAAAATTTGGATTTGTTCTTCTGCATATCGCAAATTTGGCAGGTAATTAATTTTACAATACACATAAATTGGTATTTCAGGCACAATTGTAAATTATCATTATTGATTATTTTAAGGACCTTAGTGGATTTAAAACAGTTATAACGGACATTTTATCAAAGTATGAAAATCGGCGACATAAAATATGTGGCGCTTTTTATATGAAGCCTTCACAAATTTGGTACATGTTATTGTTAATAATCTTATCAGATGCATGCTCTAGTAATTTCCTAAAGAAAATGGTGTTACGAAAAAATACTTTCGTAGCTGCAAAATGTCAAACATGGATATATCGAACGGCGACAGTAACGAACATTTGAATTTAGAGTAATAAACAGTACACAGTATTGCAGAAAGAACCAGTAAAATGAATCCTTTTCGTGAAATAAGTTAACATGCTATTGGCTTTGAAACTCAGTTCTATTAACCATGACTGTGTACACCGTGTAAAAATAATTTCACTAAATCTTAATTGGACCTGTTTATTGAAAAACAGTGACTAATAATAGACATGGGTTACTAATGAAATGTGTAGGAGTGATTCAAATCAGATAAATAAACACAAAATGTGAGTACTGTAAACTATTTTGTGGCAAAATATGTTTGAAAAACAGTCATTTTACAGGACTGAAGTGAATTACGAGCTCAAACACACCTAATTTGCTCAATATGTCTCTTGAATCGTTCCTCCGTGGTTTTCCGTGGGAACGTTGCGCCGAGTTTTCATTGAAAAAGTGAAAGACGTTGCATATGCCAGAAACTGAAAACTGTTAAATATCACAAAAAATGATGGGAAATGTTGATATTAGCATATGCAACGGCTTTCTATGAAGGACTACCAGGGCTCCAGATAAGGGAATTGTTTCAAAACTTAAATTCTTTATTTGTGCATTAAACCCTGTGGTGTCACTATACATATGAATTGTCTCTTCAAGACAATCAAAATGAGTGGTAATACCATAGGGTTTGGTGCTAAAAGAGGTGAAAAAATGTGATTTGTTTAGTTTACTCACTCTTATCTGGAGCCCTGTAGGCTGGTTTATGTCCCATTACAGTTTTACATGATGTGGACTGTGGGTGTAAAATTTAGAGATACAGGCTGGCTGTTTACTACACTGGTCTGATGAATTAGGCCACAGAAGTTTCCTTATGCTTCTAATTTAAGATATGATCTGAAATCTATTTATAGATATACAGAGGAAAGCTAGGTGTTTCGTAATTGTTTACAACCAATTTGTTTTAATTGTTAACTATTTGTACACATTTGCCATACATTAAAAGCAATATTTTATATATGAATAGCCTCAAGTGAGTTAAACACAATTGTGTTGTTTCATCATTATTTACAAGAGTGAAGTACAGTAGATTGTTGTATCTGTACATTTGTGTATGCTATAGTTTGTTTCAAGAAACTCTATGAATGGAACAATAGGTTAATGTGAGGATCTCCTACCAGTAGCTAGGATATGAGTTAAATTATTGTTTTGTTTTGCATTTCTGTACATGATAGTTTTGCATTTTAAATAAAAGTTACTGTTTCAATTGAATACTTGTATTTTTTGCTTTTCAATCCAAGATATATATTCTTTTAAAACCTCATTTTAATTCAATTTTGCACACCCATCTATATAGCCTTAGTTCAACCACTCATTCCGCCGAATATCTTTTTAAAAGATATTTCTTGTTTGCTTTTCAATCCAAGATATTACAATTCTTTGAAAACCTCAATTTAATTCAATTTTGCACACCCATCTATATAGCCTTAGTTCAACCACTCATTCCGCCGAATATCTTTTTTAAAGATATTTCTTGTTACTATCTACCATATATAGAGAAAAGCTATACAAAGGGAATCAAACAGGTCGACTAGGTCACTGAAAATCCGCTTGTAGTGCCCTTGTGAAATGATTAATATTTTAAGATTTACTTTTCATATCTATGAAATTCTAGCTGTCAAATAACACCACTCAGGGTTTTTCTTTGGTCAATTAGGAAGGACTCCGGTTCCGAACTAATTGGGAAATAATTGCGTCGTTTTTAGTCAAATTGGGAAAAATTCGTACATAGAATTGTTAGTGTTGTAGCGATGATCGATTATAGTCGATCATCGGTCGAAAACGGCCACTGAGGAAAATATGTCCCATAACTCTCTATGAATCCTGTAGTAAGACTTCCATTTAATGGAAGATATGTAGTAAAACCGCTGCCCAATTCAAAAAGGGCAAGAAAATCTCTAATGACATGAATTACTTATTACTTTACTCACGGAATTATACAAAACGGAATAGCAACTCAGCGAAGTTGAATAGGCGAGCATCTGTGCTCTCGCGGCGGTTAAATTTTGCGAGATTATGTGTCACGTGACAACATCTTCACTTTTTGCCTCGTTGTCCGTCATTTCTGGGGTGAAAATTTACCGACTCGAGTGTTTTTATTGACATTTTATAGGTTTTAAATGACTTGGTGGACATTCCTATCAATTCACGGGAATATATACCCGTGAACAATGCTTCGAAACAGACATTTATCAAATTAACTACCGATAGAAATTCTCTTATCAAGTCTCGCGAGTCTCGTATGCGCCGCACGAGATTTGCGATATAGCGCGAGGTTTCAATTCCGTCAGTGTATATTTCTGTGCTTTACTCAAGAAGGTTATGGCTCAAAATTATTGTTTAATATTAGTTAAATAAACTATAAAGATAAATTATAAACTGTTTGAACCTATATAAAATCTCTAAATAATTGCTTCAGAATTTGCACCATTGTAGCGATGCTAGCATATCGTAGCTCTATTAAACTTTAGTGTGTGCTTCTCCTGACTAATTGTAGCTCTGTTAGACTTTGGTCTAGAGTTTGAGATACACTTGCTAGTTGAGAAGGAGTACCCTGGTACCCGCGGGTAATGCATGGCCAGGTACCTGGGTCCAAATTTACTACCTGTCCAGGCTCCAAGGTTATAAAGCTTTTGTGTTGAGTCTAGAGTAGTTCTCAAGCATGTGATTGGTCAGATTTGAGCCTCAGACTCAACTCAAATGCTTTATAACCTTGGACCCAGGCCCTTCAGTCTGCACAGGACTCTAGGAATCATGAGTTGATGCAAATAACTTACACTTATAATCTAATAATTCAGCAGATTTCAGAAGATGACAATGGTCCTGGTGTACCCCAAGAAAAAAAGTCTGGATTTGGTGGATTTGGAGTGCCTCCCAGCAGGAAGAATACAGTCGATAGATCACACAATAAAGCTACTAGATCAAAGAACGTTGGTCTAAAAGAGAATGATTTCCATATGGCAATAATCAGGGGGCATCAAGAAGTTGTAGAGAAGTGCTTACAAGAAGGTATTAGTGTTTTCTTCTGACCTGTCCAAGTTTTTTTAAAATTGGAACATTCTAAAACTTTTAATGTGGATGTGTTTTCTCTACAGCCCGTTAGAGATACAGATAGCTGTAATTTTTGTGCTTAACCCTTTCCCTTATAGAAGCGACTTTTAGCACATTCATTTTATTCATCCGCTGAAGAAAATAGTTCCAAATTATACCGTAATGAATATGTGTCATATTAAATACTTTCCTTATTCTAGCAGTTAATAGCTTAAAGCAGGCTGAAAGTAAAGCAGAATGCGCCTTAGGGCGCATTCTACTTTACTTTCAACCTGCTTTAAGTAGTCACATATCTTCAATACTAGAAACAATGCTATCAGGTAAAGGGTTAATGTAGTAAATGTACAGTAGAGAATACATTATTCTTTCCCGTTTAAACGCAAACGCAATGCACTAAACTGTGGAAATTTACTTTTAGAAAGTTTAACTATACATTTTTCATCTGAGTAGCAAACAGGTTGGAGCCTGATAAGACTCCGGGTTACCTGGTGTCTGATCTGGCTCCAACCTGTTTGCAATGGAAATAATAGTTTTAGTATATAAATGCGTTTATTGGGAAAGAATAAAATATCAGTAAAGTTAGCGCAGCGGTCTCGTGCTGCACGAGGATCATACTTATCTCAAGTAGGAAAGTGTACGATGATATATTCGATGTTACCTTGACTACCTATTTACCATTATTAACTATTCTGTTCTAAAAATAACTCTGACAAGTCAGTAAAATCGGACAATACTGTCAAGGTTTTTGTATCACATGCAACCCTAGTGATGAGTATACTTGTCATTAACAAACAGTGTACATGTGAATAGTACATCTGTCCTGTGCAAATAATGTAGACCACCATAAGAGGGATCCTGTAGGAGCCCTCTGGTCGGGGTCTGCATTGTTTTTCATAGGTTACATAATTAAATTGTTAAATCAACAGTAAATAGTAAAAAATGAAATGGACATAGTTACATGTACTTCAAAAGTTGGATTATCCATTAAAAGTTTCAAGGATGATTAAGTCATACTACACCTTGTTATAACAGCTTTCAGCAATAAATGACAGGAAAAAAGCTACATGTATATCCGTATTATTAATTTAAAATTAAAATCTTTATTTCTGCATTAAACCCTATGGTGTTACTACTCAATAGAATTGTCTCGAAGAGACAATTCTAATGAGTAGTGACACCATAGGATTCAGAGCTGAAATGAGTGACAAAAAGTTGGATTTGTTCAGTTACTTCCCTCTTCTCTGGGGCCCTGCAGAGTTACAGCCAAATATGTATCAAGCCCAGAAGACCCATGGGCAGTCTTTGACACAGATAGCTGCCAATGCAGGATAAAATCTAGCAGAAAGCTCCTGAAGAAGCTTTTTGCATTATTTTTATCCTGCATTAAGTAGTGACGTGTCTATCGAGATCTGCACACTTCATTGACTGGTTGCGTAACACAATTTTGAGAGTTGTATGTTGTAACAGCAAATTCAGTTTGATGACACAATGTAAATAATCAAGACACTTGAAGCTCAAGTAAAGAGGGTTGACTGTATAATGCTGTATAAATTCTCACAGCAAAACAAAGGGTAGTGCTTTTCCTCTGGCGGTAGAGGCAGTGGCAATGACAATGATGACAGTGTCAAACTCAAAGATTAAGTTTTCGTGTCCAGACTGTTTCCCAGCAACTGTTTTTAGCTCACCTGACCCGAAGGCTCAGGATGAGCTATTGTGATCACATTCCGTCCGGTGTCTAGTCTCTGTCGTACATCCACATTTTCAAACAAGATCTCCTCTGAAACCACTGATATGATTTCAACCAAACTTTGTCAGAAGCATCAGTGACAAGGGGGAACGAAATGTTGTTCAAAGATTTGGGCTAGAGTTATGAATCTTCATTTGAAAAGCGTAGTCCGTAAAGCTTCTTTCATTTTCGTATTTGAAACTGTACTCCATACCCTGATCCTAGTTTTGAAGACAGATGATCACTTAACGGACAGACAAATGACCACTTAAAGCATGTTAAAAGTAAAGCAGAATGCACCTTAAGGTGCATTCTGCTTTACTTTCATCCTGCTGTTAGCTGATATCTGTTAGGATACAAAATACATCTAATGGTGCATAATCATTACGGTATAAAGTGGAACTATTTTCTTCACTGGAGGTTAAAAAATTAAAGGCGTAAAAAGTTGTATCTTATTATGGGGTTAACAACAAACAAGCAATTTGAGCTTACATAGACTTTGATTTGTATTGTTTCAGGCAGGAATGTAGACACAGTGTTGAAAAGTGGCTGGACAGGCACCATGTACTCGGCCAATATTGCCAATGTAGCAATACTGAAACTTCTTCTGGAGCATGGAGCTGACTGTAATTACCACAAAGGTTGGACCATTATTCACTGTATTACAAAGGCTTCCAGATAACTCAACATTTCCCTTGTAACACTCTAGGGGCTACACATTTTATCTGATCTTCATGAAACATGATCACATTGTTTGTCTTGAAGAAATTTAGGTCAAGCTCGAATGTGGGTCATGTCAGGTCAGAATCTAGGTCAAATCAAAGAAAAACATTGTAAACACTCTAGAGGCTACAAATCTCATTGGATCTTCATGAAACTTAGTCAAAATGTTTTGCCGTATTGATATTTAGGTCAAGTTTGAATATGGGTCATGTCCGGTCAAAAACTAGGTACTAGGTAAATCATGGAAAAACCTTATTTACAGTCTAGAGGCTATCATATATGTCTTATTGGATCTTCATGAAATTTGGTCAAAATATTTGCCTTATTTATATTTAGGTCAAGTTTGAATGTAGGTTATGTCTAGTGAAAAACTAGGTCACTATGTCAAATCATAGAAAAACCTTGTTAACATTCTAGAGGCTATAAATCTCATTGGATTTTAATGCAACATGGTCAAATTGTTTACCAAATGATATCTATGTCATCTTGGGTAAAAAAACTAGGTCACTAGGTCATAGAAAAACCTTGTTAACCCTCTAGAGGCTACAAATCTCATTAGAGCTGAATGAAATATTGTAAGAATGTTTGCCTACATAAAATCTAGGTCAGGTTCAAATGTGGATCATAGCGGGTCAAAAACTAGGTTACCAGGTCAAATTATAGACAAATCTGGTAAACACTCTAGAGGCTACAAATCTCATTAGATCTTAATGAAACATGGTCAAAATGTTTCCCTCATTGATATATAGGTTGGGTTGAATGTGGATCATGTTGAGTCAAAAACACCAGGTCAAATCATAAAAAATACATTGTTAACACTCTATAAACTATAAATCTCATTTGATCTTAATGAAACTTGCTCAAAATCTTTACCTCATTGAAATCCACCCCATGATCAGGTTATAGTCTAGGTCATTATAGGTAAAGTTTTATATGCCCTTTTAATAAATACTTAATTTTTGATATTTTCAGAGCAATACTTAATGTTAATGGCTGCTTGTGGTTGATATTTTCAACACAATACTCAGTTTAAATGACTGTTTGTGGTTCATATTTTCAGAACAAAACTCAATGTTAATGGCTGCTTCAGAACAATATTCAGTGTTATTAATGGCTTCTTGTGGGTTGATATTTTTCAGAACAATACCCAGTGTTAATGGCTGCTTGTGGTTGATATTTTCAGAACAATACTCAGTGTTAATGTCTGCTTATGGTTGATATTTTCAGAACAATACTCAGTGTTAATGGCTGTTTATGGTTGATATTTTTCAGAACAATACTCAGTGTTAATGGCTGCTTGTGGTTGATATTTTCAGAACAATACTCAGTGATAATGGCTGCTTGTGGTTGATATTTTCAGAACAATACTCAGTGTTAATGGCTGCTTATGGTTGATATTTTTCAGAACAATACTCAGTGTTAATGGCTGCTTATGGTTGATATTTTTCAGAACAATACTCAGTGTTCTTGGCTGCTTATTGGTGATATTTTTCAGAACAATACTCAGTGTTAATGCCTGCTTGTGGTTGATATTTTCAGAACAATACTCAGTGTTAATGGCTGCTTGTGGTTGATATTTTCAGAACAATACTCAGTGTTAATGGCTGTTTATGGTTGATATTTTTCAGAACAATACTCAGTGTTAATGGCTGCTTATGGTTGATATTTTTCAGAACAATACTCAGTGTTAATGGCTGCTTGTGGTGCTGCTGGTAAAGCCGAGAGAGATGTACTTGCCTGTATTGAGCTGCTGTTGACTAAAGGAGCTAATGTTAATGCCTATGACAGGTAAATCAGTCTACCCATTGTCTATAGAGGTGTTATGATCAGGTAGATTATGTTATGCCCCAGAAGGAAGGCATATAGTTTTTAGCTCACCTGAGCTTGCTCAGTGTGAGCTTTTGCAATCCTTGAATGTCCGTCGTTCCTTGTCAACAATTTTAATGTTTATTCTTTAAAGGACTCAATGTTTATCCAATCATGATATGCCCGGTTTTGTGGAGATAGGGTGAGAATAAACTGACGATCAGTTGTACCCCTTGTCTCTATATATACCTTCTGACGCATTTTTTCTCTCAACAATCAATCGTGTAGGCTCCCTGTGCCCTTGATGCATTGAAAAAGACATACAGTCCACTCTCGTTAATCCGCATTCCATGGGACCATGAGAATAATTTCGGATGCAGCATCGGTTGCTGCTTATTGAAAAGGTCTTTCTTTGAGGAAAAGGGTAAAGCTTGCATACACATTACTTGAGCACATGTTGTTTTATAGCAGGGGTTTACGGGCACTAAAATGAAGGCTAATTGATTGTATAAAAGACAGGTGACAGCTTAAAGCAATGTGATAGTAAAACAGAAAGCTCATTAAGGAGTTTTCTGTTTTACTGTCAACTTATTTTAAGCAGTTACCTGTCATAGACACCTAATAATTAACACAATTTATTGGGTGTTTACTGTACAGTGCTCCCTCCCTAAAACGGCCCTCTCAACAACGGCTCCCTACTTTCAACGACCCTTGCCGCAGTTCCCTAAACAGAACAAGTATGTACAAGTATAACGCTTTTATTGCTGCAATAAAGTCTGCTTAAAATTGTCGTCGGCTGTTTTTCTCAAAGTGATATAAAGGACATTTTGACAGAAAAAAATTAATGACGAGTGACACGTAGCGGCGTCTGATTTGGATTCAAGCTGTTTGGAAATGTTTGCTGATTTCCCTCCCTATAACGACTCCATACAATGCACATTATTTTTTGTTTCCCATTGGGTGTTGTTGTAGAGAGGGAGCGCTGTATATATATACACCCATTTTTGTTGGTCAGGTATCATATAACACCACTGATGTATGCTGCTAGAGAGGGACGTGCCCAGGTTATCCGCAGACTTGTCACAGCAGGGGCTAATTTTGACAAACAAGACAATATGGGCTGGACAGTAAGTTCAAATTAACATGCTGTACAAACAGTGTAAACCCTGATTTGATATTTTAACGAGAGCACTGCAATCGGGTGCTGGACACTCGACTTTCACATACTTTAAGATGGCTACATATTCCAAACTTAAAGAATGTGTATGGGTGTTTGATGCTTTCTTGATAGTATAGACAATGTTAATTATGTATAATACTTTTGTGTGTAAGGCACATGGAATTTGGGTATTTTCGGCACCAAATTTTCAAATAGATGACATTAAATGTTTACAAAGTAACTTATTTTGTTGGGTGCAAATAGTAAACAGCTTTCCTTTCAGTGTACACATGTTTCATGTTAAGGATCTGCAATTAAGAAATGAACTGATTTTTTTCGGCGTTCAAGCTAAATGAATGACAGAAATTTATCGGCAAATACCATGAATCGCGCTAGCGATTCATGGTAAATTAGCCGATAATTTTCTGTCATTCATTTCGCTTGAACGCCGAAAAAAATCAGTTCATTTCTTATATTTACAATATATTTGCTGTAATTTCTAACATTAAATAAACATTTTGTCAGTACGCATGTATGTTTAATCCATGATGATATTAGAGGTTGATAACACGAATAATGTGTACCCTATAAGGAACAGCCATGACCGATTTACTGAATCTGTGTACATTCGAAAGCAGAAAAAATAAGTTCCATTGTCAACAACTTGACAGTTTGGCGCGAAAAATGCTGATTTATGACGTCATTAGAAGTGACGTAATTTAAAGTAGGATAAATATATCGGGGTTTTATTGTCATAAAGAAACGCAGATATAGGCCGCTGTTTATAAAGTAGATTCTTATGTCAATTTTCTTGCAATTTATCTCATTTATAAAGAAGAATATTAGTCTGGAATCATGGTTTCCACTAGTAGGAAGGCATAGATCGGTTAAGAACAAATTTTGAAAAACTCCGCCAAATGTTTGCTGCCCCAAGTTCCAAAGATTAATTCGCGAATGGAAACTGCATATGCCCCACCTCCCCTTCGAAACTTTTCCACAAGTCCCACCCTCTCGAAAATTGGTGTTTATTTGAAATGAACACACTTTTTGTCAATGGAATTGAATGGGGCGATTGTAAATATTAAAGATTAAAACTTTATGCATACCAATGAGCTATTTATTAATTTCAGAAACTACAGTAAATATATTGTAAATACATGTAAAATAAATTAACAGGTTGTTTTGGAGTTTGTGTAAAATGAATGACAGAAAATGATCTGACAGCAAATTAACCATTAATAGCTAATGCAATAATGAATTCATGTATTTGCAGATCATTTTCCGTTGTTCATTCTGCATAAAAACAGAAAAATCAGTTGATTTCTTCATTGACTGTATAATATATATATTGTTTAACCCATTACCCCATAGCATGTTTCTTGTTTTGAAAACAGGTGACTACTTAAAGCAGGTTGAAAGTAAAGCAGAATGCACCTGAGGGCGCATTCTGCTTTACTTTCAGCCTGCTTTAAGCTATCATCTGATTGAATAGAGAAAATATTTCTATTGCTACATATTCCTGACTGTATAAATTGGAACAATTTTCCTGAGTGAAGGAATAAATTAAAGGCGTAATGTCAGATCGACATAAAACTTTTTGATGCACATTTTCGTTATTATTCACGAACTGTGGCGTTATTTGACGGAATTTGATGAAATAAAAAGTAGATATTAATAAATTAATCATTTTCCGAGGGCACCACAAGAGAATATCGGCGATCTAGTATATTTTAGCATCAGTTTAAGTCGATAGTTAAAACTAGGTGTTGGATTGCGCTGTTTACCTTGGATCTATAATAGAAGTCTAGTAGATCTAGATGTATGTGTCAAGTACCTGTGTATTTATGGGGTAGTGAGTTAACTCCATTCTTTCATTTAGGCTCTAACATGGGCAGTCAGCAAGAATCAACCTCAGGCAGTCAGAGCCCTTGTAGAGGTGAAGGCAGATACAAGAAAGATGCATACAGATGGACAGACTGTTGTAGATATGGCATATGCAAATAACATGGATGAGGTAACCACATCACTTAAATATAGCCAACCCTAGGAAAACCAACCCCTTCCTTACTGAGAACAAATAGTCAGTTTACCATTCTCTTTTTGAAGGAGCTGTCTGATATCTTGGATTACTACCAATCCACCCTTATTACCTAACCTTGATTTTGACATTGACCTTGACCTAATTTGGAATTAGAATATTTCAAATGGGCCATTTCTCTGTTAACAAGATTTTACCGTTCCGTCTAGCATCAACACTACTTCTTACAATGCTTCAATACTTACACAGTTATTGCCTTGGACCATTACCAATTGATCCATTTTACCCAAGCTCAGTTTGACCGTGACCTAATTTGGACTTAGAAAAGATTCAGAATAAATTGTCAAGGATTCCACCAGGGCATAAGCGTTTATTGAATGCGCAGTCTTGTTCTTTATAGTGCACATTCATGACTATGAATTAGAACTATTTTCTTCAGAGTGGTAATAAGTATAGGTGTAAAAATATCTATGTATGGAGGAATGGGATAAGTAGGTGGTTATACAGTTTGGTCATAACCTACGCCTAATGTTCCTCCAATAATCTGTTTTCAGTTGCTAGAGATACTGGAAGGTAAAAAGCACCATGGGCCTGGAACATCATTAACTGTGGCTCCCCCTACAGTTCAACACACACCAGAAGCAGGGGAAGCTACCAGGTATGGGTTTTAACATAGATAACATAATGTCCTCCATGGAAATTGGATCGGCTCACATCTTTTGCCCTTATTTCATGAAACTTCTTCAGGTTGATCACCTTGACAAAATCTAGGTCAATTATGAATATTGGTTATGTCTGAATAAAAAGTAGGTCAGTAGGTCAAGTCATAAAAAAGATTTTTCTGAACAATTTAGGGGTCATATTTCAAGCCCCAAATTCATGAAACTTGCTCAAAATAATCACCTTGACAAATTTAGGATATGTTTGATATGAGTCAGGTCAAATAGGTTATTAGGTCAAATCATAGAAAAGGACTATGAACTTCATATGGAGTACACACATCAACATTATCATGACATGATTGACGGACATGAGCCCCACCTGATACGAGCACCCCCCCCCCCCCCCCCCCCTCGGAGGAAAAAAATAATGATAATAGATGTATTCATTTATATTGTCAACTTGATTACACAATAGTGACGGCACAGGATAATCGTTGCCTACTGGCGAAGCAAACTGTCGGTAATATTTTGATGATACCTGGAATTAATCCTTTAATTGATTCTTGTTTACTGAAGAAACACCGCCAGTGAAACTTGAAAGTTTGATAGATTGATTGAATCCATTGTCCATATAATCGTTATTTTTTAAAAAAAAAAGGTGTTGTTTGTGTCTCATTATTCTCAAACATATCAAAGTTCTCAAACATTTGGTGTTAAAAGCATATACCATTAAATTGAATTAATGACAAAAGAACACTTTAGTGAAGAACACATTTTGAAGTTTTAAATATACAATTTTACACATAAAAACATGTATCTTATCATAGGGTGGGTCGGGGGCTCATGTCCTTACGCGCAAAAAAGGCAGGGGGGCTCGTGGCTCATGTCCGCTTACCTCATGACACATTTGCTTCTTGTGACAAGGTAATAGTGGGGGTATCAATCACCTTTAGTGATCAGTCTAGTTAAATCTTGGAACTTTGTACACTGGTGAGTTACATATTGAATAGTTGACAGAATAAACATAAAGATGAGTTTCAAAACGTTTGAATCCAGATCAGAGGCTGTATTATGCAGCTTCTGCTCTGGGTTCAAACTGTTTTCAAATTTACTCTAAGGGTATTAATTTTCCCTCCCAATAACAACTCCCACCACATTTGTCCCGTTGGGTGTTGTAGAGAGGGAGCACTGTATTTGAATTTTTTTTAACAAATACTTATTTACCCAAAACCTTGTGCAATTAATGGTTGTAACGATTATTTGATGAATTGTGATGCATTTACCAGCGGATGTCTGTATTGGCTTGTAAATGAAGCTTGCAATATATGTCTGACAATATCTGCACTCTGTACTAGGGAATATTTTATTTGGATTGAAGCTGTTTGCAAATGTAAGCCAATTTTGCCCCCTACAACGACTCCCTCCGAACAACGCACATATGTTTTGTCTCCCATTGGGTGTCGTTGTAGAGAGTGAGGGTTGTATTCAGTTCTAACCATTACGCTATCAACTCTGTGTACAATGTGTTTGTTTCTTATGACAGGTCTTTTGAGTCGGTTGGTACTAAGTATGGTGAACTGGAGCTATTCTTGTGTGGTTTGGATCTGGGCAATCTAGTCAGCTTGTTCCATAGTCAGCATGTAGACTTTAACACCCTGTTACGCATGACTGATGATGAACTTATAAAGGTACTTATGCTGGGTCAGTTTCATTAACAAGCTTTTGATGAATTTTGTTGTAAGATTTAGTAAAAACCTGCTTAACCCTTAAGGCCCATTCTGCTTCACTTTCAACCTGCTTTAAGTAGTCACCTATATTCAATACTAGAAACAGCTAATAGTCCGGCAGAGGACTGACTTGACCTGGAAATGCCGTCCTAAGTTTTTTTCTCGACTGATTCTACTTCAGCATATGTTACTTATTGAAAAACCACCGGGTGCCACTTTGTCACCCTTGAGCATTTTCGTATATTCAAGATGGCGGCCAAAATGGCTGCCGAAAGGCTTTTAAACAAAATAGCACACAAATCAGCATTCGTTTTACCTTTTTTAAATTGATTTGACCTCACCATAATGATAGTTATAATTCAAAAGACGTTTAATGTTTTCAAAATACTACGGGTGACATCTTCTCCCTCTTGGGCATTTCAATATATTCAAAATGGCGGTTAAAAAGGCTACCTAAATGGGTTGAAACAAACTACTCTAAACTTCAGCATTCATGGTTTGGTTTTCTTAACTGATTTGACCCCATTATAATGATAGATATTTCTGAACTGAGGATACATATTATTGAACTGTTACGGATGACATCCTGTCACCCATGAGCATTTCTGTATATTCAAGATGGCGGCCCAAATGGCTACCGAATTTGCTTTTAAACAATAGTCCAAAAAGCAGCATACATTGTTTCTCTTTTTATACTGATTTGACCTCACCATAATGAGAGTTATTATTTACATGGACAATTTATGTTTTAAAAATGTTACGGGTGACATCCTGTCATCCTTCAGCGTTTCCGTTTATTCAAAATGGCGGCTTAAATGGCTATCCAAATACGTTAAAATCTACTCTAAACTTCAGCATTCTAAATTTATTTGACTCCACCATCATGAAAGTTTTTACTGAGATGATGATACATATTATTGAACTGTTACGGATGACAGACAGACAGACAGACGGACAGACGGACGGCTTTCGCCAATCTATAGACCGCATTTTCAATCCTGCCTCAGCAATGTCCATATGGTTGTCCAATGCAATACCAATAATAGATTTGATTAATATTTTATTCGCCCTTCTTGTTTTATAATATGACTTACAGCTTAGGATTCGAATAATTTTTATGCATGAGAATACCTGCTACACAATTATGTTGTCTATCTCTTTATATGTTGCTTTCAAATGTTTTCTTTTTGACATAATACATCGGCTTGTTTGAGTTTCTGTTTCATTTTTACCTATTATCTCTAGCTTGTTAATTTGTGTGTGCTCAATTTGAAAAGTCTCAGCATCTAGAATGTAAGAGATTATCAGCTTCATTAACTGTTTTTTCAGTGACTGTAAGATAAACTGTTTTTGGTAATATGCTGTTAGCATGCAACTGATAGTAATCGATTTTAACCTGTTGCTCTCGTACACTTATGGAAATGTAAGTGCTGTTTATATAGGTCAACATTGTTCTCCTCCAACTAAATGTTGGCGGTGTAGTTCTACACTGAGCCTTTTGTGGGGTATGTCATAAAACCTTAATAATATCGATCCGTCTATGGTGACTGTCTACTGGTCCGATTTTTGTGTCAAAACTCCTTTCTGGATTTTTTTTAAATTGCTTTATCAACTTTTGCAACTGTCATATCATTATGATCACCAAACAGTGCTGTTTGAAAAGGTGTCAATCCATGTGACAGAACATCTCCGATATCCACCTCATGGCTGCTAGCTTGAAGACTTTCCAAGATTATTGAGTAAATTTCACATGATTTGATCACATTCTTTTGGTCACGGTGATTTCTTCTCTGATATATTGTTTGTCCAATTCTATTAGCAGTCCCATGCCTGGTTTCTAGCTGTTATGCACATCATCTGATTCCATTTCTTCAGTAACACTGTTGAAAACGCTATCTTTATCAATTCTTTATCAATCTAGCAACTACAGTTTTTAGCTCACCTGAGCCGAAGGCTCAAGGTGAGCTATTGTGACCGCTCATTGTCCGTAGTACGTCTGTCCGTCTGTCCGTTTGTCCGTCTGTCCGTTCACTTTTACTTCAAACGACATCTCCTCTGAACCCGGGGATTGTAGGGCGGATTCAAACTGCTCATGATGTTCCTTGGATGCTTCTCTACAGAAGTTGTCTAAATGAAAGAGAAAAAGCAAAAACTCTGCTTGAAAAAGCAAAAAAGCAAAAAATTTTAAAAAATCTTCTTGCTAAAAACTACTAGGCCCTAAGCTTTGATATTTTTACAGTAGAATCTCCTGGTCGATCACTCTATAGTTTGTTAAAATGAAATCCCTAGGGTCACACTTGACGCCACCCTGCGCAGTTTAAGTGCTGCTCTAGGCAGGTTTTACAGTATTTTTGATGAAGCAAAAGCAGAACTGTATTTTACCTGAGTTACTCTTAATATACTAAGGGCAAATAGCCAATATTTGCAAACATTTTGGATCCAGATCAGATGCAACATAATGCTGCATCTAATTTGGATCCAAACTATTGGTACTCATTTACCAACTGAACATGCTCTAAATTCTTTTTTTTGTCACTTTTCGCATACAGTAGGTTTTAAGCAGATATCATTTCAGTCTGGTAAGGGTAAGCCTTGAGAGCAGTTGCTAATTCTACCATACTACCCAGTATTTGACCTCAGCCACTGAACTGATGGTCTTAGCTGAACATGTTGTCTGCTAAAGTTTATAAATGGTTTAGTCTGTTTCATACTTAGAGAAACAGGGTCTGGAAGTGATCCACTGACAGTTATGTAATTATGTCTTTTGCCATATTTATACATATGTTTAATATTCAAAATATGTATAGCAGACAGCAATTCAGCATAATAAGAGTTAGACCCTAGCCAAATTTCCTACTGGCAGAGTTACATAACTGAACTCAGGTCAGCTGGTCAGCTGATGAGGTGTCTGCTATATATTTATGCCCTGCAGTTGGGGGCATATTGTTTTTGTCTGTCTGCTTTTTTGTCTGTTTGTCCATTTGTTTGTCTGTCAGTCCACAACTTTAATCTTAGCCATAACTTTGTTAAAGTTAGAAACTTTATAACTTGGGTCATGTCGTACAAAGGTCAATGTCAATTTTGAGATATTTCCCAGTGTCATATTTTCTTGTCTTTGAGATAACTCCAGTTCTACTGATGTTAACCCATTACCCCATACATATGCCTTTTTACGCCTTTAATTTATTCCTCCTCTAAAGAAAATAATTCCACTTTATATAGTCATAAACATGTAAGATATAAGAAATAGTATCTATATCTTAGTAGATGATAACTTAAAGCAGGTTGAAAGTAAAGCAGAGTGCGCAATAAATAATCATATGGAAATACATGTAGCTTGATAAGAAGAAGTGTCATGGATAAGGGCCATAACTCTGCCAACAATATTTTTTTAAGTTATTCCAATTTGTCATGTTTTTTTTGTCTGGAAGATAATTCCATTTACAGCTATATTAAAATGTTGTCTTGCCTATTAAGCTAAGGCACAATGACCTCAGGTGAGCGAATTAAGGGCCATGGCCCTCTTGTTTTTAATGCACTTTGAACTGACTTGCTCACAGTGCATATTACTGTAAGTTCTTTCATAAGTTGAAGTTTGGGTGCAATAGAACCCCTTTTTTCAAGAGTTATCCATCCTTGATGCACTCAGATAGGCTCGAAAAAGCAAGACTTTAACAACGTTTGCACTCTAGTGTCTACAAATTTGAATATATATTTTTTTCCAAACGTTCAGAAGTTAAGAAAGTCTTTAAGTTTTAGGAAGAATTTGATTATTGACGAAACTTAAAGATAAAACTACCCGATTCAATTCAGATGAGAGATTTCATGGCCATCATGGTCCTCTTGTCTTACCATGCCTTCCGTGTCCTTTGTGTTGTTTTCTATTTTCTGTCTCCCTTGTGCCCCTCAAAGTCAGTTTCCGGATCACCCTGTGAGCCCACTATGATATCAAGTTTGCTTGCAACTGATTGTACATGTGAATTCTAAACCCTATGAGTATTTCTGCTTAATCATAATCTTAATTATGCAATTGGCCACATGCCCATGGCAGATAAAGGGGATTTCAATGAACATATGACATATTCACTTTTATATACCTCGTCCATGCCACATCAAATCTTAGTTTTCAAAAATACTCTGAGCACTGCTCTTCGGAGAGCCTCCCTTTCTTTCAGGTAAGCCATGCCATTGTTAGTTAACATGACCTGAATCGGAACTTTAAGGCAGCATTTCACTATGTGCTACACTCTTTCAAGGCATCAGCAAATATAAAGGCCTATAAGCCACTATCTGCCATTAAACTACCATCATCAGCAACTAAGTTGTTGAGTAAGTGTATACCACCAAGCCTATAATTATGCTAAGAATGAAATATTTTGACGCACAAAAGCATGTGCAGTTACGTGACCCTAGCTGCTGGTACTTAGTCCAACACAGACCAAAAAGAAAAAAATATCTAGGCCACAGAGGTCAAGGTTAAATGTCAATGTAAGTAATTTATTATTGTAACTAGTTTGACTCGTTGAAGTGCACATACACGTGAAGTTATGTGAATGTAATTGAAGTACTTAGTCCAAAATTGACCTATAAAAGGCAAATTAATTTACGAATGTCACAGAGGTCAAGGGCAAAGGTCAAGGTTATCAAACTGCAATGCAACATGCTACTCACATTAAGGCGTATCTATGGTTTAAGTTTCATTGATATAATACTTAAACTTTCAAGGAATTTACCCGGTATTCGATCCCGGGGTATAGCATAAAAGGCCCAATTTCGTGGAAATGAGTAAAACATGGTGGGTGGGGTAAACCAGAAATATATCAAAATGCTCAAGGGTGCCAAGGTGGCACCCGGTCAATTCTGAATGACAATGCTTTGAACTATCAATATCAATCAAGAAAAAAACTTAGGACGCCATTTCTAGGTGGACCTCCAAATCCTCATTTCTCTGCCGGACTATAAATTGTGTAAGGCAACTCAGGATTATACCCCTTGAACTACTCGAAATTGTTGGGTGTTAGCCTTTTCAGATCTCATACTCAAATAATGTTCATCTGACCTTGTACAGACTTACTGAAAATGTATGTGTAAAATGGGTTAACCCATTACCCTATTAAATGTTTCTAGTTTTGAAGACAGATGGCCACTTAAAGCAGGTTGAAAGTAAAGCAGAATGTGCCTTAAGTTAGAATATCGAAAATTATTCTTATGGAATATATTCATTTTTAGCTCGCCTGTTCGTAGAACAGCAGAGCTAATGTCATACCCTCGGCGTGGGCGTGGGCGTGAGCGTGAGCGTGGCCAAGGTTAAAGTTTTTTGGACGGGTTGTTTTAAAGTTTAATAATTGTGCTAGGGTGCTGAAATTTTGTATGGAGGTTCATTTAGGGGTAAACATTGATGTTATGAATTTGAATGTAAAAATAATTTAAATTAATGTCAATTTTTGACATGTTTTGGACTTAGGTTTTTCGACTACAAATCACCAGGTTAAAGTTTTTTGGACGGGTTGTTTTAAAGTTTAATACTTGTGCTAAGGTGCTGAAATGTTGTATGGAGGTTCATTAGGGGTCAAACATTGATGGTATGAAGTTAAAATTTAAAAATAATTTTAATATTGGTCAATTTTTGACACGTTTTGGACTTAATTGTTTTGACTACAAATGTTTTGAAGTTTAATTTAACTAGACTAAGACTCACCATTCATTTAATAATCTTTCTCAACTGAAAATTGATTTGCTTTCGATACAAGATATTTTTTAGACTTAAACTTTAACCCTTAGCCCGCCAAATAAATTGTCGTCTGCTATATTTATCGTCTGCTTCAAGTTTCAAAGTGCTTCAAAGTTGCTCAAAATTGCTGAAAATGTTGTCCGAGTGTCAAACAGCTTGGATCCGGATGAGACGCCGAGTTACTCGGCGTTTCATCCGGATCCAAGCTGTTTGCATATGGAGCTAGTCGTGAGTGGCAGGCTAAGGGTTAAACAGGCGAGCATCAGGTGGCTTTGACACCCATTTCTGGTTTGGTTTTTTTTCCCAATAATTTTATTCACATATTTTACATCCATACATATTTTTACATTCCAACATCATGTAGTATAAGTAGAAAATACAAATACAACGCAATTTTCATGAAGAATCAATGAACTATTGAAATATATATCATCAAAAACTAAATTATATTTCTAACATATAATTTGTCTATTGAATGTAAATATGAAAACATACATTTTTTATGAAAATAAATTGAAAATGGAATATAAAAAAAGCAGAAAGAAACATGCATTTTTGCTAGGTTATATTTATTACAGTAAGTTTTATGTCTAAATGTAGTTTAATATAAGATATCGTACAATTGTCCATGTAGAAACTATATTTTCTGTATTACTACATGCTTGTTTTATATCCCATGCTAGTTTCAATGAGTTATTTAACCCGGTTATTGAAGGAATTACCGGTATTTTCTTTGTTTTACATAAAAATATATATCGTTTTATTTCTAAAAACAATATGTCAAGTTTGAAGTCATTTTGATTGGTTCCCAAAAGTACATGTAAACTATTTATTCTGAGGTGCGGGTTATATTTTACTAACCTATCTGAGATATATGTTATTATTGGTTTCACTTTACAACATTCCCAAAACAAATGAACAATAGTTATTATATTCATGACTGTATAAATTGAGAATATTTTGTTCAGTGGAGGAACAATTAGGGGCGTAAAAAGGCGTATTTATGGGGTTATGGGTTAGTACATGTGTGAGTGTATTTATGGTTTTTTACAGATGGGTATATCACAGTTGGGAGTGCGGAAGAAGATCTTAGATAGCACACATGCTGTACATAAGAAAGACTGGGAGAAGACTAGCCTACCCTTGCTCAACTATAAAAAACAAGTCAGGTAAAATCCTCCTTACAGTATAACTCACTATCATCACCTTTAACCCATCACTCCATAAATACACCTTTTTACACAGGGCTCCAGATAAGATGGGGGGGTTATTTCAAAAACTAAAATCTTTATTTATGCTTAAAACCCTATGGTGTCCCTACTCATTAGAATCATCTTGAAGAGACGATTCTAATGAGTAGTAACATCATAGGATTTTATGCTAATATAAGTGAGAAAATGTTGGATTTGTGCCGTTTACTCCCTCTTATCTGGAGCCTTGTTCACACCTTTAATTTATTCCTCTACTGAAGAAAATAGTTTCAAATTACAGTCAAACTTGTATTAAGCAACCGCTCAAAAGTGGTCTCATAGCGTTTTTAGAAATCTCGATAGACTATGGAGAAAAAGAAAAGGAAACATAGTCTCTGTCACTTCAGCTTTCAGTTGGAAAAAGATAAAATAAAGCTGAAACCGCAATTGTTCCTAAGTTACATAATGTTTACAAGCTGTTAAAAAATCAATACAATACACAATCTAAAAATAGACATTAACGTACATGTTTATACACAGCATATAGGTATTTTGGTAATTTCCGTAATCACGAAAATAGTCGATACATAGATTCCTATTAGAATTACTTAAGTGGTGGAAGTTTGCAGAAAAATATGAACTTCCGTTTTATATTTGCATATTTTTTCACACAGAGATTCATGAAATTTGCCGATCATTTTCTGTGATTTATTTTGCCGAAAAAATTCAGTTCATTTCTTAAAAACATAAAAGAACAACATTTTAGCGTGTGTATTACTGTATTTATGTCTGTGTTCTGTTATCAGTTGTGCCGAGGCCCTTGCTGTTGTTGCCAATATTTCAAAGCACACACAGTACATTGGAACCACTATAGGCTACCTTTGTGATCAAATTAGGAGGAACCCCGCCATAGTAGATGAACTTCAGGTAACATTTCCTACAGGCTAGTAGTAATGTTGTTCTTATGTCTTCACCAAAACATGAAGCCCTTTCTATGGAAAAATTAAAGAAATCTGCAACTTTTAAGAAGAAATGTGTAGATCTAGTATTTTGCTACTTTGAGACCTTTATGTATTACTTTTATTATACCCTTGTGACCAGTCTTCGAGGGTATATAGTAAAAGTAATCTGCCCGTACGTATGTATGTATGTATGTAACACAACGTCACCTCTCTACATGCTGCATTTGTTGTCCGATTTTCATGAAATTTCACATACATGTTCACATTTCACAGACATTTTCTCTTGTACGAGAGTTTGCGTCTCCAATTTCTGCAGTCAAAAACTAGATCATTGTTACTTGGTGGCTCAACCCATTACCCCATAAGTATGCCTTTTAACGCCTCTAATTTATTCCTCCACTGAAGGAAATAGCTCCACTTTAAATAGTCATGAATATGTATGGTAAGAAATACTTTGTATATTCTAGTAGATGGTAGTTTAAAGCAGGCTGAAAGTAAACAGAATGTGCCTTTAGGCACAATCTGCTTTACTTTCAACCTGCTTTAAGTGATCATCTTTATTTTAAACTAAAAACAGGCTATGGGGTAATTGGTTAAAGCAGAATGAAAGGAAAACAAACAAAAAATCCTACAGCTGTTTTAGTTATATCATTTTTAAGCAGCTTAGTGTATAATCTAATCTAACATTCTGCTTTACTTTCAACCTGCTTTAAGTGATCATCTTTATTTTAAACTAGGAACAGGCTATGGGGTAATTGGTTAAAGCAGAATGAAAGGAAAACAAAAAAAATCCTACAGCTGTTTTAGTTATATCATTTTTAAGCAGCTTAGTGGATAATCCAATCTAACACTACCGAATACTGAAGTGGTCTCTTGTATTTACAGGATGGAACAGGGTCTAAACAGCTGGTACAGCACACAACAGATACAGCAAGAAATGTAGAGAATCTTAAAAAACAACTCAGGTCATTACAACTGCAGCTAAATAAGGTAGGTAGTAAGGTGAACTAGATAGCTAGTGATAGTCTAGTAATGTCCTGGTGTTCAAAATGGCTCCTCCCTGGCATGGTTTGCACAGCCTTAAAAAGACCCTAAATTAATTCTGGCCTTAAAAAGACCATAAAAAGTCCTTAAATTTGGAGCAACGGGCCTTAATTTGTTTAAAAAGAATAAAAAGTTTTTATTTTGAAACACAAATCAACGAAATATAAAGAAACATCACTCCTGAACATTATAAAGTTGGAAAGCACAGCTTATTTGCATACATAGTAACAATGACGTTTTCTCCAGGAAGTGTAAAATAAGCCAATCAGAGAGCCGCTTTGTATTTACTGCGGGACTGAACTGAAAGCATATGATGTAGTTCAAAATGAACAGTGGTGTGAAAAATGCCCGCAAAGTACACTTTTAATGTAAAATTAACAAAGGACAACCATTGTCTGAGGGAGGATAAGGAGTTGTTATTCAAATTGTTATGTAATTATTGCCGTAAAGATATTGATCTTTGTAAATAGGGCAAGGCCACACTCGCGATTGTCTCATGCAAAATGCGTCTAAGGTGTTTACAAACAATTATTAATTCCTTTTTCTCGAGGGTTAAGAATAAAGAGAAAGATTAATTAATGCATGCTTAAACAACTGGAACTGCACATAATATGTCACACGTGAGCTATGGATCAGGAGTTATTGTGAAATATCGGCATACCTCACCCACCGTGAATAGCAGTGTTGAGTAAAAGAAAATACCGATAAGACTAGCTGCAACAGGAAATAGTAGGACTTAGACAACAGTGCAAACAGGGACATAAACACTAACTAAATTAGCTGAAGGGTGCATTCTGATGAGAAAGCAATTTGTAATACATTTTGCACTTTAACTCCCTCAGACAAAAAGCCACAAAATATGATTCTGAAAATCTTGACAATAAGCTAGAGGAGAATATGTTTATTACCTTAAGCTTTAAGAATGTTAAAGGGTCAATGTAAGAACATATGCCTAATGACAGCTTTCACATGTATGTTTGCCGAATATTTTTGTTATATGCATGAAGATCTAAAGCTGAGTTGAGTTTAAGGTTCATGCGATTTTTCGTTTCAGAGTTATCTGCCCTTGATGTACTCAAATATGGTATAAAAAGCTTGTCCGGAGGTTTCTAGAAAAACAGTATGAGGGATATTAATGAAACTAAACACAAATGTTATATGCATCAAGATCTGAAACTGAGTCAAGTTTGAGGTGTATTTGATTTTTCGTTAAAGAGTAATCTGCCCTTGATTTACTCAAATATGCTATAAAAGGCTTATAATTTGACAGTGTTAACACACTTAGCAACTACAGTTTTGAATTCATTTTGATTATATTTGCCCACAGTATCATTATAGAAGTATAAGTTCATGAAAGGATTGATTATTATTGAAATCGGATCATTGTGTCGAGTTATCTGCCCTTGGTGTACTCAGATATGCTAAAATAGGCTTTATTTCAGTATTATTTATGCTCTCAGAGCTCTATTTAGTGTCTACAAATTAGAATAGATTTGGCTAAAACTATATATTTCTTTGCCAGTGGGCGTATAATGTACCGTTTGCGGTGCTCTCGTAGTGGTTGTAATAGAGAGGTTCTACTGATATACAGTTTGACATCCTATTTAGTTGATAGTGTATCATTTGTTTGTTTTCAGGACATTTCACTGAGTGATCCACCTGACATGATAAAACAGAAACCAGAGCCTAGTTCAGGAAAATATAAACACTTACTGATTGTTCTGTCTGGTACAGCTTTAGGACTGTTCATCTGGAAGAGACATTCCGTGTGCAACCAAATTGTTCACCTTGTCAACCGAACAGCTGATTGAAACAAGTTCACTGACTTCATAGACGGTGTTAACCTTCTCACGGCAATGGGCAATCTGTGATAACTGTTGCAAATAGTGTTGATATAGAGGGAAACAGTAATTCAGAATCTCACTTGGATCTAAACTGATTTCTGGTGCTATCATTTTTAGGAAGACAAATACAGATAGATCAACTCTGAGAATTGTTGCAGACCAATCATTTTGCTAACATCAAGATTGACAGAATTTAACCCATTACCCTATAAATACGCCTTTTTACACCTTAAATTTATTCCTCCAGTGAAGAAAATAATTAGTCATGAATATACATCTTAAGAAATATTTTCTATATTCTAGCAGATGGTAGCTTTAAGCAGGCTGGAAGTAAAGCAGAATGTGCCTTAAGGCACATTCTGCTTTACTTTCAACCTGCTTTAAGTGGTCTCCTATCTGCAATACTAGAAATAGGCTATGGGGTAATAGGTTAAAAGAATTTTGATCAGTCAAAAAGCATGGCTGCCAGGGGGCGTGGTCATTTTTCATATTCAGTAATATGGAATTATATGTTAAGAACTTTCTAGAAGTTGTATTTTAAATATACAGTAGAAACTCTATAATTTGAAATCGCTTTAATTAAACAAACCCATATTACATTTTGAAATACGGGTACCAAGCATGATTGAGTAATCAAAGTTCAACTAATGAATTAAGGGTAAGTTCGAATTAACTCATTACCCCATAAATATGCCTTTTTACGCCTCTAATTTATTCCTCTACTGAAGAAAATATTTTCAATTTCTACACTTATGGACATGCACCATAGGAAATATTTATATATATCCTAGCAGATAATGGCTTAAAGCAGGCTGAAAGTAAAGCAGAATGTGCCTTTAGGCACATTCTGCTTTACTTTCAACCTGCTTTAAGTAGTCACCTGTCTTCAAAACTGGAAACAGGTTATGGGGTAATGGCTTAAACGAGTTCGAAGTATTGAGTCTTGACTGTTTCCTGATGAGATTTTTTTAGTGTTGTGTCCTTGATAAAATTTAGGTCATACATAAATTTAGGTCATGTGCCTCATGTCTGATCTTAAAGAAGGTCAGTAGATCATATCACAAGAAAGCTTTTTGCCACCCCAGGGCCATATTTAGAGCCTAGACTTCTTGAAACTTGCTACGAATAATCATCTTGACAAAAGCTAGGCAATGTATGAATATGGGTTATGTCAGGTTACAAAGTAGGTCAGTAGGTCAAAAGTTTCATGAATCTTACTAAGAATGATCACCTTGACAATATCTATGACCGTGAATATGGTATATGTTGGGAAATTCATAAAAAAAGGCTTCTGAACGCTCTAGATGCTTCAATTATAGCCCAATCTTCATGACTTCATGATAACCGTGACAATATCTTGGCCATATTGGTCATGTCGGGTCATAAAGCAGGTCAGTTGGTCAAATGATAAGCTTCTGGAGATACAGGGCTGCCATAAGTTGACATGAAAAATCCTAAGATTTCCAAATTTGCATTTTTCAAGTGCGATTTTACGAATCATACCTTTGCCCCATAGCCTGTTTCTAGTTTTATTGACACATGACTGATTAAAGCAGACTGGAAGTAAAGCAGAATGCGCCTTAAGGCGCATTCTGCTTTACTTTCAGCCTGCTTTAAGCTACCATGTACTACAAAAAAAAATCCGAAGATTAAGGAAAAATCCGGAGAAATGACAGCCCTGGAGATAACCATGGGTACAGTTCTATTTTCTCATATCTCAGGTGATAGCTTCAGGGCCTCATGGCCCTCTTGTGTCAAGGTCTATTGTGGACTAATAAAATGCGACGTAAAATCATAACAAATACAAATCCAGATAAGAGGGAGTACACTGAATAAATTCAACATTTTCTCACTCATTTCAGCACCAAATCCTATTATGTTACTGCTCATTAGAATCGAAGAGACTATAGGGTCTAATGCAGAAATAAAGACTTTAGTTTTTAGCTCACCTAAGCTAGGTCAGGGTGAGCTTTTGCAATCCTTGAATGTCCGTCTTTCGTCATTAGTCGTCAACAATTATAGTGTTTACACTCTAGAGGCCACAATTTTAATCCAATCTTGCTCAGATTGTATATTATCATCTGAATTCCAATGAGTTTGATTATGATTGAAATCGGACCAATAGGTCAATAGTTATCTACCTTTGAATTGCTGAAAATGCCATATTTAAAAGTGTTTACACTAGAGGCCACAATTTTTATCCAGTCTTTTTCAAACTTACTCAGATTGTATATGACAATAAGAGTTTGGATGAGTTCGATTATAGTTGAAATTGGACCAATAAGTCAAGAGTTATCTGCCCTTGAATTGCTGAAAATGCTATATCTAAAAGCAATTTGGCTGAAATCGGATCATAAGGTCATGAATTATCTGCCCTTGATGTGTTGAAAATGCCAAATCTGACAGTGTTTACATTCTAGAGGCCACAATTTCTATCCAACCTTTCTCAAACTTGCTCAGATTGTATATGACTATAAGGTCTCAGATGAGTTCGAAAATAGTTGAAATTGGACCAATTAATCAAGAGTCAAAATTGGCTCCACTCTGGGGGTCACAAATATAAATAGAGTTTCTATTTATTACTTCTACGCCATCAATACTGATGATTATGAGAAGGGGCACTTTTTAGGTGCACCATTGGGACTGTACCCGGCCGGTCACTTTATCCTGACACCGACAAACCAGTCGTAATGCTAACCCGAAATCCTGAGCACCAAGGAGGGAAGCCATTACTACCAATTTTTAAGTCTTTGGTTTGACTCAGCTGGGGATTGAACCCCTAACCTCCCGCACTGCAAGCGGACGCTCTACCACTGAGCTATACAGGCGGTTACATGTATATAGTGAAATTTTCAAACGTCTTCTCTGAAACTAATATGGCCAGAGCTTTTATATTTGGCATGGTGTCACTTCTAGATGTCCTTTACCAATATTGTTGAATTGGTTCTGGTCCGTTACATATCTAGGTCACAGGAGTAAAAAATAGATTTTTTTTCAGTGATAACTTAGAAAATCTTCTTGTCTGAAATCGAGCTTAGATATTTGGTACATAGCATCATCTACAGGTCCTCTATGAAGTTTGTTCAAATTATGCCCCTGGGGTCAAAATTGGCCCCACCCCAGGTGTCACAGTTTTACATAGAGTTATATAGTGAACTTTTCAAACATCTTCTTCTCTGAAACTAATATAGCCAGAGCTTTGATATTTGGCATGGTGACACTTCTAGATGTCCTTTACCAATATTGTTGAATTGGTTTCGGTCCGTTGTATATCTAGGTCACAGGAGCTAAAAATAGATTTTATTAAAATGAAAACTTAAAAAATCTTTTTGTCTGAAACAGAGCTTAGATATTTGGTACGGTACATAGCATCATCTATTATTTCAATGCATATACTGTATACAGTAAAACCTCTCTTTTACAACCACGAAAAGGAAGGCTAATAGACTGTGTAAAAGACAGGTGACAGCTTAAAGCAAGGTAACAGTAAAACATAACACTCCTAAAGGAGCTTCTGTTTTACTGTCGCCTTGCTTTAAGCAGCCACCTGTCGTAAACACCTAATAATTAACACAATTAAGTGGTCATAATAGAAAGGTTTTACTATATGTATATAATTTTTATTTCAATCTCACAGCTCCAGATAAGGAGGGTATTTCAAAAACTAAAATCTTTATTTCTGCATTAAACCCTATGGTGTCACTACTCATTAGAACCGTCTCTTCAAGGTGATTCTAATGAGTAGTAACATATAGGAATTGGAGCTGAAATGACCAAGAAAATGTTTCACTTGTTCAGTTTACTCCCTCTTACCTGGAGCCCTGCAATCTGTGTGCTAGACAATTTAGAGGGACACCAAGTAACTTAGAATCAAACGAGACAACAGTTATGCTGTGCTTCAATGGTCAATGAATATGTTGCAGCAGTTTGGATAGTTTTATTGTAAGTATGTAATATGTCATGACGTCATAATACATTGGAAAATCTTCTTGTCTGAAACAGAGCTTAGATATTTGGTACATAGCATCATCTACAGGTCCTCTATCAAGATTGTTCAAATTATGCTCCCTGTGTCAAAAATGACCCCGCCCGAGGCATTAATCGTTCTGTCCATTTTTTCAGCTATTCTCAGGTGAGTGATATATGGCCCATGGGCCTCTTGTTTTAGCTTTTCTCAGGTAAGTGATATATGGCCCATGGGCCTCTTGTTTTATTGTTAGTGTTTATGCTACTGTTCTTAAGTTCCTGGTATGGAAATGTTCTTATTTCTTAAGTTTTCTTTGTACAGTCAAATTTGTGCAAAGCGAAGACCCTTTACCCCATAGCCTGTTTCTACTTGAAGACAGATGGTCACTTAACCCATTACCCCATAGCTTGATTCTAGTTTTGAAAACAGATGGTCACTAACATCAGGTTGAAAGTAAAGGCGCATTCTGCTTTACTTTTAGCTTGCTTTAAGCTACCCTATGCTAGAATATAGAAAACAGTTCTTATCATACATATTCATAACTGTATAAATTGGAACTATTTTTCTCAGTGGAGAAATAAATTAAAGGCGTAAAAATGTGTATTTATGGGGTAATGGGTTAAAGCAATACTAAGTCCAAGCATGATAAGAGTTATCATTATCAGGTTTATTCTGATTAGGTAAGAGGGAGAAAAGATTGCACATTGAGACTTACTCAAGTATTAGTTATGTCACTCTACATATCAAAGCTAGATATCACTTTGACATACAGTAAAACCTCTCTATTACGACAACTAAAAAGACAGCAAATTGACTGCGTAAAAGACAGGTGAGAGCTTAACTCTTTCCTCCCTGAAACTTAAAATGGACAAAGCCAGCTTCCATTTGAGACTAGTCCATTTCTGACTTTTAAGGGTTGTTTTTGTCAATGTTTTGCATTATGACAAACAGTGAATACCCAGATCAGAGGGCTCTGTAAGGAGCCCTCTGATCTGGGTATTCACTGTTTGCATAGGACAAGTGCACTTTTCACATGTATACTGTTTGAAAATGACGCCTATATGCGGGACTAGGGTTCAAAGGGTTAAAACATGAAGTACTGACGTTATTACTTCGTGCTTAAAGCAAGGTGACAGTAAAACAGGAGCTTTCTGTTTTACAGTCACCTGACTTTATGCAGTCACTTGCTGTAAACATCTAATAATTAACACAATTTAGAGGTCGTAACAGAGCATTTTTACTGTATATATACATGTACAGTCGAACTTTAATATCTCCAACTCACTTAACTCGAACTATTCGATATGTCGACACATGAACTTCATTATTTCATGCTTGGTTGTGTCAAACATACCCGTATTTCAAAGTTAACTTTGAAATACGGGTTCCGGTATGTTCGACTTAACTGAGTTTGAGATATCAAAGTTCGACTGTGTTTCTGTAATTAATTTTTAACCCTGCAAACAATATGTTTTATAGGGTGGTATAGACTGGAATCACCCTGTCACTTGGACAATGTGTTGGCAACAACCTGTGACCTTGACCTCTAACGTTGAAAATGGGTTAGAACTAGGCCAAGTAGTGTCATAGCTGGGGTGTTTGTCACATTTTTTGGCAATTTTAGTTTTACTCAGAAACAACATGAGTCGAATAAATTACTTGAAAATATGTACATGTAGACTTTTCATTTCATACAATGATCCCCTGTGTCTCGTTATCTTGTAATATAAACTTGATGTTATGAGTGTTTTCTTATGCTTATACTTTATTTCAATCTGTATATGTATATATATTTTATTTCAATGCATATACTGTATACAGTAAAACCTCTCTATTACAACCATGAAAAGGAAGGCTAATAGACTGTGTAAAAGACAGGTGACAGCTTAAAGCAAGGTAACAGTAAAACAGAAAACTCCTAAAGATGCTTCTGTTTTACTGTCGCCTTGCTTTATGCAGCCACCTGTCTTAAACATCTAATTATTCACACAATTAAGTGGTCATAATAGAGAGGTTTTACGATACAATGTACAGAGCTCCTTCTCTACAACGACGCCCAACAGGAGACAAAAAATGTGTGCATTGTTAGGAGAGAGCCGTTATAGGGAGGGATATTTGCAAAAAGCTTGAATCCAGATCAGATGCCGCGTAACGCGACATCTGATCTGGATTCAAGCAGTTTGTCACTCGTCATTAAGTTTTTTCTGTCAAAATGTCCATTTTGTAACTTTGAGACAAATAGCAGACGACACTTTTAAGCAGACAACATTGCAGTTGTGAATAGGTTGGACATAATTGTCCTGTTTAGGGAACTGCAGCATTGGTCGCTGGAAGGAGGGAATTGTTGTTCGGAGGGCCGCTGAAGGGAGGGAACACTGTATGTATATAATTTTTATTTCAATCTGTGTGCTGGGTCTTCCTCCACCTGTAATTAGCTGGACGTCGCGATATGACTGAAATACTGTTAAAAAGCGACGTAAAATCATAACAAATCAAATCAAATTCAATCTGTGTGCTAAACAATTTAGAGCGACACCATGTTACTTAGAATCAAACGAGACAACAGTTATGCTGTGCTTCATTGGTAAATGAAGAAGTTGCAGCAGTTTGGATAGTTTTATTGTAAGTATGTAATATGTCATGACGTCGTAATACATTAGAATGCGCCTGATGATCTGATGGAACGGGTCACACATTGTTTATAGTGTATACAACAGGCGCAGGATTTGCATTCTATCCAACAATAGAAGTAGGCCGACCAACATACCTGTCAAATAAAAATAACAAGAATTATTATTACCTGACTCTCTATTTAAGTGTTTAATAAGCATTTTTGACTGTTTTTTGGTAAAGAATCCCCAGACTTATGCTAGGTGACTGATGACCGTTCAACAGTTGACTGTTGCACGGCACTGTTGCCTGCGCGAAAATGGTGCGCAAACATTTTCTGCATCGGAACCGTCTTACATAGATCTAACATTTTACGGTTTTTTCGGGCCATATTTCTCTCTCGAACAATACCATAAAAAGGCTACATATAGATAATCTAGTATTAAGAATGACTAGACTCCGAATAAAGAATGTTAAACCACTTGCAGATCTAGCATCTTCCTTTTATTAAACAAATTATGACGTTACATTCTAAATGACGTCATGTCATCATGAATTTATGACGTAATTGAAACTAAGTGTCAATCAATTTTTGATATGATAAATAAATAATCTCTAGAATGTATACAGTTGTTCAAATCATGTAGATCTAGATATATCTTTTCATTCAGCCATGTACAATTCAGGAACTAGATCTGTCTTTAATAGAGAGTCCGGTAATAAATCACTTGTTTCATATTTACTTCGGGAACATTCAAATCATTGTCCCTCGGTAGCAGGGAAGACCTTGAGAACTGTTGCCCGAGGCCAAAGGCCGAGGGCAACAGTTCTCAAGGTCTTCCCTGCTACCTCGGGTCAATGATTTGACTGTTCCCTCAGTACCTATGAAACAAGTGTATACTGGTACCCAGATGCTCGCTTTGCCCTTCAGGGTCCAAGGTTATAAAGCTTTTCAGTTGAGTCTATAGTCGTTCTCAAGCATTTGGTTGGTCAGATTTGAGCCTAGGCTCAAATCTGACCAATCAAATGCTTGAGAACACACTCAAATTCAGCTCAACTGCTTTATAACCTTGGACCCAGCCCACACATAGACATCTGCATTCAAAGTGTGGTCGGTAAAGCACTTGTTGTAGACCTTCTGGGCAAATGAGATAAAATTTTAAATGTTTCCCCACATAGATTGTTATCCACTCTTAACCCATTACCCCATAAATATGCCTTTTTACACTTTTATTTCCCCACTAAAGGAGATTGTTTCATTTTATACAGTCATGAATATAAGAAATATTTTTCTGATGCTAGTGTAGTGAAATTTCATATTTTATGGAAAGAGCTTGATGCAAGAACATGTGATGCACGAGGGCCATAAATCTGGCATCTATATTGTTCTAGGAATTCCTATTTGTCATACTTTCTTGTCCAGAAAATAATCCCATTTCTGCTGATACTATTGAAAGGAAATTTTATACATGGAAAGAGGTTGACAAGAGTAAGTGTCACACACAAGGGCCATAACTTTGGAATTATATGAAACATTACAAAACTCTATGTGTGTGTTGGTAACAGGTTGGGTGGTGGTGGTGGTTGTGGAGGGGGCCATCTGCTTTCACTGAAAACAAACCTCTAGTTAGAAATTGCAACTGTCCATTAGAAGTTTCAGTGGTGAACGCCTGCACTAATCCCTATAATGTGACTATCCATAGGGTTTGTGGTTGATATAAAAGATTGAAGCTTTTCAGCTCTATTGTCTGATGCACATGGTCCATGCTTATAAAATGGCTGAGTTGAGTCTGAAATCGTTCTCAAGCATTTGATTGGTCAGATTTGAGCCTAGTTGGTTAGATTTGAGCCTAGGCTTTATAAGCTCTGTGTCCGAGGTTATAAAGCGTTTGAGTTGAGTCTAAACTCGTTCTCAAGCATTTGATTGGTCAGATTTGAGCCTAGGCTCAAATCTGACCAATCAAATGCTTGAGAATGAAGTCAGACTCAACTCAAACGCTTTATAAGCTCTTGAGATGTGGCTTGTGTCTCTGCAAGCTTTGTTCTTGTACTCACGGTACTTCACAGATGAAGCCTTCCTTGAGGGTGCAGGGTGCATCATTCCAGTGATAGCTCTCACCATCATACAGGGCGAGGCAGTTCTCCGCAGTGCCACTGTTGGGTTCTCCGGGAGCCCAGCGAGTGTATTCAGCCACATACTCATTACTCTTTACCCATACCCATGTTCCTTCTTTGACAAGGTCATTAGCACCAAGCCAGAAATCTTTACCCACTGGTTTAGCTGGAAACAGAATAAATACATCTACCAGAGCAAATAGAATGTGTTATTTCTTATTAACATGTTTCTACTCACAAAACAACAACAATATATAAGGCGGGGGGTGGGGGTCTATTATAATACCTATGTAAGTTTTCGTAGCAAAACATTTTGATGATAATACGTAGTTGGCCCCCAGTGGTATTGACCATTTGCAAGCTAGATCTATGCACAGGTACTTGACACATAGATCTAGATTTTTATTTTACTATTATAGATACAAGGTATACAACGGAATCCAACAGGTGGTCTTAACTATCGACATAAACTGATGCTAAAATAGACTAGATCGCCGATATTCTCTTGTGGTACCCTCGGGAAATGATTAATTTATCAATATCTACTTTTAATTTCATCAAATTCCGTCAAATAACGCCATAGTACGTGCATTTATAACGAAAATGTGCATCAAAAAGTTTTATGTCGTTCTGAACGTCCATTTTGATCTGCATGTATTATTAAATCAGACCAGTCCAATTTAATCAATTTTTGGCCCGTGACGTGCAGAAGGTGAAATCAGACGGCTGATTCGATCAACTCTGAGAATTGTAGCAGACCGCAAAGTTCGCAGACGACAATAATGTAACGTTCTAGAGTACTGTAAAATCATTTAAGGAATAAATCGAATATTTATAGTATTCATGGAGGTATGAAAAAAAAATCTGGTCACACTGTATGAACCCGCGAAGCCAATCGCAGCTAACCAAAAGTAATGAAAACATACTAGATATTAAATTATTCAAAAATAGCGATCGTAAACTCACTGGACCCTAATGACGAATATATGCGTCATTTACAAACAGCTCACTTGTGAAGAGTACAGTTGACACACATCCTTACAAGATGGTTCCTATAGGAGCCCTCTGATCTGGGTCTGAACTGTTTGTCATTTTGCAAATGCATTGTAAAAACTACCCTTAGTAGTCCAAAATGGTAAGAAAAAGACGAGGCTTAATTGGAATTGTGCATTTTAAGTTTCAGGGGCCAAGTCTACGGCATTTTACGCCATTAGTTTATTCCTCTTCGAAAGAAAATAGTTTTACTTTGTACATACGTGAATATGAACCATTAGAAAGAGTTATTCTACCCTGGAAGAAGGCAGCTTAACTCATTCACCCTGAACCTTTTAATGGACACTTCCTGTTTAAAGATAAGTCTAGATCATTATTGACAATTTAGGGTTGATTTGAACAATGTACATATGGGACTATTTTGGTCTATTTCACTGGATTGCGTCCCTTAAATACACCTAGTGAAGGAGCCAAAATACGCATTGCGGTTTTCTCCCTTTGTGTCAATACATGACAGATAACCTATGATAATGTTCGGCTCCGGTCGCCGATTGCCGGAAATTACGTGGTTCCGTGACTTGCCTACGACCCTATCACTGTGATAATAAAACAGACGACATGCTGTGTGTATAATCTTCACTAAGTCTTATCGCCGTGGGTAATAAAATAATCTCACATCATTTCGGGTTCTCAGTTTAAGCAGGTTTCAATGAATAAGCCATTTAATAATATGTAAATAATGATTTATTACATGAAAATGACAACTGAATAATTGCGTTCATTTGGTATTCATTAAGGTACAGTAGAGAAAACGTTATTCTTTCCAGTTGAAACGCATAGCACTAAAACGTAGAAAGGTAAAATATTTGGACAATTCTGACGAATTATGTTTATCTTAGTGACAAACAGTTTGGAGCCTGATCAGACGCCGGTTACCCGGCGTCTGATCTGGCTTCAAACTGTTTGTAATAGAATAAATAGTTTTATCGTAAACGCGTTTATTGAGAAATAATAACGATTTTCCCGCTGTAGCTAATATTTGGTACATGTAACATAATAATGTATTTGTTCTATAAGACAAAAATGAAACGTCTAATACAATGTCATGAATATACAGTGTTTGATTTCAGAGTACCAGATCTAAATAATTACTTTTTTTTTTAATTTTTAATTTTTACATTTACTCAAATCTTATGCAAACATTATTTTTCTGTATCCAAATACACTTTTAATTTTCTTATACACTTTGCTCGCCATTCTCGCCAAAATATTGAATAAAAGTAAATGAACGGCACACACTTTATCATTGTAGACGATTCTTTTTTTTCTTTTTTTTTGGCCTGGTACTTTGAACGACAGCTTTTAAGTTTAACTGCCTGAGCAGTTTGGGTCCTCCTAAGACGCCGTGTAACTCGGCCACTTACCAGGACACAAACTATTCGACACAGATTTAATACATGCATTTAAACTAGCTGAAATGTGCTTTTGGTAATCATTTCAGACATTTTCATCTTAACAGAAATAATTCAACATAATACAAAACGTGCCCTGAATCTAAGCAACGCTTTGATCCAAACATATCAAGAAAGCTCTGAAAAAATTGAACACACTAAGTTGAATGAAAGTAAAGGAGCTTTCGGCTTAACTACAGTAACAATCAGAGACATTTATGCAATAAAGCCTCTCTAATGCGACCGCCCGGTCATTATGATTTGGGATTTTTAATTGCAGGCGACTGCTTAGCGCAGGGGTGAGTCGTATTGGGGCTCCTTCTTTCCTGCATTAGGCTGTCACCCCGAGGTCGACCATGATACTTATATCGAGTGGTCGCGTTAGAAAGGCTTTATAGATCCACTTGAATGACACATCAAACATTTGTTTTATTGTTAGTTAACCATTTCACTGCCTTTATGATGTAATAACGATTAACCCGTCAAACACAGCCGCTGCTATATTATCGCCCGCATTTTTTATTCATGCGTCAGCGTTTACTTTATTTTTTGGGGAATTGTATGCAATTTTAACTTAAGAACAATTAATGTGAGTGTCAAACAGATCGAAAATTGATCAGACACCGCATGCGTAATTAGGATCAAAACTGTTTGCAAAAGTCAGCGCCGTCGGCTTAGGCAGTTAAAAGGTTAATGACAGTAAGCAATCTTATGCCTAAAACTGTTTCCGGCTCATTTCACACAACCCTTCATATGCAAACAAAGTATGTTTGAAAATCACAACTTCTTATCAAACAGCGTAGACTCAGATCACTCAAAGAAACTTTATTACATCATATCATGATATTACGTCAACTTTACCTAAGTGTTTTCCCGATCTTATGATGTATTGTTCTCAGTTTACCTTGTAAAAGGTTATTACACGGTTTATAACTAATTGCATACATTTTAGATCTATATAGCACTAGAATTTATTTCAAAGTTACAAATACTTCGTTAATTCTTTTGCGTAAAACTTCCATTTCAGACTGTCCAAAATTAAGCTTATTTAAATTGTCATTTCTTTCGTGAAAGTACTGGACCCTTCTCTATATTCCTCTTATATATTTCTATACTGTCTTCACATACTTACAATGGATTCAAGACCAGATCTCTGATCTGGGACTATACTGTTTGCATTTCGAAGTATTTAAAGGTTATTCAAAGCAATTCAATGCAAAATATTACTCAACATTCGATCTTTAAGATAACGCAGCATATTGGATAATATTTAATTACAAGAAAATTTGAAAAAATTTCTAAACATTTCAAATCCAATTAAATTAGGTAATTTACCTGATCGTTTATTTTATTCAATTTTTCATGACACTTTGGTAAAATAAGTTATTACACATTATAACCAATCACATGTTTAAAACAATTATATATAGATTCATTCAACATAAAACTTTATCAATTCTGCTGCTACAAACGTTTCGTATAGGATGTCTCAAATTTACGCTTTGCTGCACTTGTCTTTTCTTAATCTGTTAATGCAACAGATTATTGCTAATAGGGTTGAAATATATCCTTTCCCTTGGCAGATTTATGATACCAGCAATAAACGCCCCGGGTGGGTGGCCCGCTGATAATGCTACGGTCGTTAATTTCCGTCGGAATTTTACGAACCTTAACGAGTGGTTCTAATATATCGATATCATGAAATATAGTGTAATTCAACCTAAAAAATACTGTACAATACACTAAGTTATTTTTCTGAAAATCATATCATTAAAAAGAACAATGTTTTCAAAGTGACAAACAGTTTCGACCCTGATCAGAGGGCTCCATAAGGAGCCCTCTGATCAGGGTCGACACTGTTTGCCTGAGAACAAGTGTAATTCTCACAGATACACTGTTTGTAAATTACGATTATACTCGTCGCTAGGCTTGAATATGTTAAAGCCTTCAGGCGATTTCTGCTTTACTTTCATTCTGCTTTAAGTGGTCACTGTTTCTCAAATTTTAAACAGGATTAACATCCGTTTGTCTGTAGATATTATGGAGTTACACTTACGGTAGAGTTTCTTTAGCTGACCCTCCAGGTAGAGCTGTTCATCTGCACTCTCAATGGTAGCCAGAGAGCCTTCTCCGTGTGCGTACAGAGCACAAAAAGACTGTAAAAGGCAATTGTAAATTGCTACAAACTACTTAACCCATTGAGCAATATAGCGACCACTATATACGTCATTTTCAATTAACGTACCTGTGGACAGTACACTTGTCCCCTTGAAACAAGGTATGCACTGATTGTTATATTGCAGTTTATTGAATTGCACGAGTGACTCGCTGTTATAAATAGTTTCATCAATAGAAAAAAAATCATTGAAAAAATCCAGACGACAATGAAAGCAGACGATATTTGGACAGGAACGTGGAACCCATACAACCCTAGCGGCGAGTAAATACGTCATAATTTACAGTATACCAATAACGAGTACACTTGTCTTATGCGAAAAGCGTAGACCCAGAGGAGAGGATTCCAAAAGGAACACTGTTCAGGGTATGCCCTGTTTGTCATCTTGCAATAAATTGTAAAAAAAAAAAATTAGCATGAGAAAGATTTAACCCTTGCACTCTAAATGGCGCTTTAAGGCGCATTTGCAAACAGTTTAGGCCCTGATCAGACGCCGCGTTACGCGGCGTCTGATCAGGACCCAAACTGTTTGACACTCGTATTGTTATTTATTAAGTCATACAACCTTAAATCTAACTTTGAAACGTGTCTTTCAGGCAACAATAATGAAGCAGACGACAATAAAGCGGTGAAGGGGTAAAATTCTCCCGAATAATTTTATCTATCATCATGAAAGGTTTAATGTCTATACCATAGCGTCCAACCATGTGTGAGTTGGTGTAGCGAATATATGGTAGCAGGAATCCCTGTGTCTGTCAAAGCCAATGGGACAGCCTGGAGAAGCTCCTGTGCCTTGACCAGTCACTAGAAAGAAACACATCCAAAACTGGAGCTCGTTTCATAAAACTTCGTACGACAAAAACGACTGTAAGTTAAAACTTTAAGATACATGTATATTTAATTTCTGATGTCTCTATCTAATCCTGTCTTGTGACATCTCTTTGGGGTCGTATTTTCAAGACGATTCCAAAAAGATGCCACAAGACAAGATTAAACAGAGAAATAAATAATAATTGAGACTTTAATAATCTGACTTACGACAACATTTGTCGTACGGAAGTTTATGAAACGGGGCCTATGTAAATCATTCACCCCTGAAACTTTCAATAGATGATTCCAGTTTTCACTTTAGTCAATTCCATTTTTGACTATTCAAAAATTTTGGTCAATGTATTGCAATATGATAAACAGTGTATACCGCGACCAAAGCTCCTTTATGATCCCTCTGACCTGGGTCTTCACTATTTGCATATAACACGTGTACTCTTCACATGTACACTGTTTGCAAAGGAAGTATATAAGCGTGACTACGGTTAAAATGGTTAACCCATATCATGCTAACCACGACTTGTTTAATATTTGCAAAAAGTGTGGATCAAGATCAGAAATCAAACACAGCGATTATAAAGCGTTTGAGTTGGGTCTGAGTGCGTTCTCAAGCATTTGATTGGTCAGATTTGAGCCTAGGCTCAAATCTGACCAATCAAATACTTGAGAACGATTTCAGACTCAACTCAAACGCTTTATAATAAGCATGGACCCTGGTAAATCGACGTCTCGTCTTAATCCAAACTTTTCTTCACTCTGATGCTATTTTTCCGACAAAATGTGCAGATAAATCAAATATGGGATTGCGTATAATGATAAAGGTTAAAGTGACATAAAATCTTAACCCATTTGCGCCCAGTGGATTCTTCAATGCTTTTATATTGGATTAGTCCAATTTTATATACGGGGTGATTGGTCTAAAAAAAATTCACAAACGGTTTTTTTATATTGAAATTTCTAACAGCTAACAGTGAAGACTCTGATCAGTCGCCGCATAACGCGGCGTCTGATCAAAGTACACTGTTTGCCAATGTCCCTTAAAGTATAGGACGCTAGGCACAAATGGGCCCTAGTGACGCATTTATGCCTCTTTCACCAAAAGTTTACCTGTGAAGGGTACACTTGTCCTATGCAAACAGTGAAGTCCCTAATCAGAGGGCTACTGCAGGAGCCCTCTGATCAGGGTCTTCACTGTTTGTCATTTTGTAAAATATTATATATAAAAAATAAACCTAAATAGTCGAAAATGGGTCAGCCTTTATTGCAAACTGGGCTTGTCCATTGGAAGTTTCAGGGGATAATGAGTTAAAGGGACATAAAATCTAAACAACAATCAGCCTATATATATGGATCGCATCCTGGCATTTGAACATAGGATGCAAATCTGGTCAGAGCTATATAATGCACCCTTGCAGCCAAAGGGAGGGTATACACTGCTGTTGTCATCGCAAAAGGACGACTCGAGAGTCCCTCAGCTATGCATCCATCATTTATGTGTTTTTATCAGTTTTGGCTTGACCAACATATACATATTATAAGCCTTGGAGCCCAATTGTATTTTTCCGACAAGCTCTTAGAATACTAAGAGTTTACAGAAAGAGGGACTCCAATGTATCCATTTATACAAGCAAAAACATTATTGTTTATTTCTCAATCCTGTCTTGTGAAATCTCTTTGGAATCTTCTTTTTCAAGACGATTCCAAAGAGATGTCACAAGACATGATTAGATAGAGAAATCCGGAATTAAATGTATTTTAAAGTATTGACTTTTTTTTATTATTATTATACCCGATTTATATAGCGCTCTTTTCACACAGGAGTTGTGCGTTCAAAAGCGCTTCACGTGAAATTATATATAACGACTGTTTTTGTCGTACGAAGTTTTATGAAACGGGTCCCTGGTTCCAAACTCATATCAAATGTTGCAGAAGTGAATGTGCAAAATTCCAAATAAGTGTGTTCGTGCAAAAATTAAAAACTTCAATATTCCATTTGAAACTGGTTAGAGCCTGGTAATAATTATGTCTGGAAACCGTCGGTGTCTAATAAGGTTCTACACTGTTCACCACTCAAAGTCGCAGTAGGTGTGCTGTAATACTGTGGTCTGTTCTAGTGCTCCCTCTCTACAACGACACCCAATGGGAGACAAATAGTGTGTGCGTTGTTCGGAAGGCGTTGTTATTGGGAGGGAAATTCGCTTACATTTGCAAACAGCTTGAATCCAGCGGCGTCTGATCTGGACCCAAGCTGTTTGCCACTCAATCTTCATATGTTGTCTAACTTTGGGAAAAACAGTAGACGACAATTTTTAAGTAGATGATATCGCAGCAGTGAAAGAGTTAGACATAACTAGTCTTGTTTTGGAACAGCGGCAAACATCGTTGTAAAGAGGGAGTCGTTGTTTGGAGGAACCACTGTATTGTTATAAAAGGTAGTTCTATACGGCAAAATGACTAAACACATAGAGAAGTGATTGTCACTAAGTTTGAATCCTGACCAGGTGACGTGTTGTGCGAAGTCTGATCAGGATCCAAGCTACAGCGCTCCCTCCCTACAACGACCCCACGACAACGACTCGCTCCTTACAACGACCCTTGCCGCAGTTCCCAAATATGACAATTGTGCCTACCGCTTTTACTGCTGCAATAACGTCTGCTTAAAATTATCGTCTGCTGTTTTTTCTCAAAGTAGAGGACATTTTGATAGAAGATAGATATAATGACGGGTGACAAACAGCTTGAATCCAGATCAGACGCCGCACAATGCGGCGTCTGCTCTTAATTCAAGCTGTTTCCAAAGGAACACCTCTCAAACAGTTAGGGTATTTACCAAGATATAAACTGTCACTAGTATCCCGAATTGGTAAAAATATAAAATAATGGACCAATTTCAGGATTTAAGCAGACAGCTTTCTTAGCAAATATTTAGAGTTAAAAAGGTTGAGCATCCATACGTTGTGTAGGCCGTAATGTATTGTAACTTACCACAATATATCATCAACAACCCAGCTAATGAGAGCGATATAATCAAACTATTTCCTTCCATTTTGTTTCCTTAAAGACTTCTAAACTCCTTCACTTGTTTTGTCTAAGCCTTGCTTAAGTTATCATGACCTGGGGCCCGTTTCACAAAACTTCGTTCGACAAAATGTTGTAAGTCAGATTATAAAAGTCTCAATAAATTATAGCGATTTGCTATATTGATGTTTTGTAGTCTGTTAAAGGTAAGATATAGCTAAATGAACTGATAAGGCATGTTCGGTTATCTGGTGTCAATTACATAGCCTGTTCCAGTGCTTATGGCTTCTAGCGACGAGTATACTCGTCATGAACAAATTATATACATATCAAGAGTACACTTGTCCTATGCAAACGGTGTAGACCCTGATCAGAGGGCTCCTTATGGAGCAATTCGTAGATATATTAGTAAATACTGCGAGCAGTTAGTGGCACAACTGGTAAATGTATTAATGCGTACTACGAGCAGTTGGTGGAACAAATGCTAGAAATATAAGTGAATACTGCAAACAATTGGCGGCGCAACTGGTAAATTATTAGTGAGCACTGCAAGCAGTTGATTGCATGATGGGTAAATGCTAGCAGTTGATGGAGTAATTCAATTGGTAGATATATAAGTGAGGACTGCAAGCAGTTTGTGGCACAATAAAAAGATATATCAGTGAATACTGCAAGCAGTTGATGGAACAATGTGTTGATATATTAGTGAGTACTGCAAGCAGTTGATGGCGCAATGGGTAGATGCATTAGTGAGTACTGCAAGAAGTTGGTGGCACTATTGGTAGATATATAAGTGAAAATTGTAATCAATTAGTTGAGCAATTGGTAGATATATTAGTGTGCACTGCAAGCAGTTGATGGCGTAATGGGTAGATATATCAGTGAGTACTGCGAGCAGTTGATGGCGCAATGGGTAGATGTATTAGTGAGTACTGTGAGCAGTTGATGGCGTAATGGGTAGATATATCAGTGAGTACTGCGAACAGTTGATGTTGCAATGGGTAGATGTATTAGTGAGTACTGTGAGCAGTTGATGGCGTAATGGGTAGATATATCAGTGAGTACTGCGAGCAGTTGATGTTGCAATGGGTAGATGTATTAGTGAGTACTGTGAGCAGTTGATGGCGTAATGGGTAGATATATCAGTGAGTACTGCGAGCAGTTGATGTTGCAATGGGTAGATGTATTAGTGAGTACTGCGAGCAGTTGGTGGCATAATGGGTAGACATATTAGTGAGTACTGCGAGCAGTTGATGTTGCAATGGGTAGATATATTAGTGAGTACTGCGAGCAGTTGATGGCACAATGGGTAGATATATTAGTGAATAAGTACTGCGAGCAGTTGATGGCACAATGGGTAGATATATTGGTGAGTAATGCAAGCAGTTAGTGGGGCAATTGGTAGATATACATGTACGTGGGTGGTTAAAAAATTAATGATGGTGATGATGTTCGTCCATCGCTAGGCGAAGATGACCGTGGCTACTGGATTGGCAAGTATACTGGAACATAGCACTTTTCAGACATTATGTTTTTACGTAATAACTTCTTAAAGAGTACAATTTCCGGGGGGGGGGGGGGGGTCTGAGAGTAGTGAACAGCTGGAATTCTCTATACTACCAGACTGGGTTGTCAGAGCCAAGCATGTGAATGGGTTAAGGACAGTATAGACAAGTGTTGGACAAACAGACAATACATCACTCGCACCACGCATGCGACGAGTGACGAGTATGTTTCAAAGAAGACCAGAGCGGGAGCCACATGCTTAGGCCGCACGTCTTGGTAGATTTTCTTCGTCGAAGATGACCCGCCATTTGCAATCCGTCGATAAACTAAGCAGAAATTTCGAACTTTTATATCTTCTTCTAGAGTGTTATTGTGCATGAATATGTTGGCAAACGTTGTCCTGTCACCGACATACCTCTTTCTTACACATTACCACCAACTCCAAATTTAATCCAACTGAGTTCTATATTTACATACATTGGTTGGAAGTGTGAATACTGAACAGACGCCGAGTTACACGACGTCTAATCGGTACTCACGCTGACCTGCAAGCAACAATTATGCCAGAGATTGGGCGGTGAGGGGATGAACGATGTCAAGTATATGTAATATGTATACCTTAACATTCTTTAACTAGCTTTAATAATACCATAATTGTCTTATTGTGATAATGCCATGTATTGTGATGTATTGTCGGTGTAAAAAGCTCTACAGAGCTTATGTTATATTGTTTACATGTACCGACAGTAAATAAAGCTTTTTTATTTGTATTGTATAGGCCTTTATCTAATCCTGTATTTGCGGTATCACGGTAAATTCTTTCACGGATCGACTTCCCCGTAGTGGGGATGGGAGCATACCTAGCCAACGAACTAACACCATGTGTATTTGTTTACATCGAACAGCTGATGACCCCGTTGTCATACGTGACCTTTGACCCAGTAATCTAAATCAGCCGTTGTGATTTAAGAAAAGTTTTCAGAACAATGATTAGAAAATTCCGTATGGATTTTAGTGTGAAAAACTTTATACAAGTAGATCTTAACGTTTTGTATAATTTTTTTACAAAATATAAAACCCAAAATGGGAGGGGCTTACTCAACATGTGATCGCTACGTCACCATTTTTCAGTAGACATCCGCCATATTTGTTGTTATTTTGCAGAGGTAACTGGAGCAATTTACCGAGAGATAAGTAACTTCATAGAAAAGCAACATGTCGTCTCCGAGTCCTGGGAAACGGAGGATGGACACAGATGTAGTTAAACTGTATCCTTACTTGTTTTTTAACAGAACACTTCAGCCATTTTTCTAACACATACGTTTTACTTTGTGCATTTTACGGACGGAAATGGTTGCTTCCAGGGTCTTTATAGGTCATTAAATGATTCAGTTGTCAAACTAAAAAGCAAAGTCTAAATGAAAAGAAATTTCAATGGAACAAGTTTTCCCATTAATTTCCAATAACTTATATATCTATGTGTTTAATAGATGATCAATGTTTGTCATAGAAACTAAATTGTCAGTTTGGCGAGTAGGACACCATGTAGGGGGACCTGTGTAATCTCGACTTTTCACTGCGTAAATATACAACAAATTGAACAATTGGTGTATTTATACGGACGAGAACTGTAATTGAATTTAAAAAGTTACTGTAACTCATCACGAATGAGCAAATCAATATGTGTTACCATGAACACCATAATGAACTAAAAGATATATTGCAAAGCTATTTTTAGATTTTTTTCTACCTATTTATGGGTAACTATGCTAAAAGTCCATTGATAATGTGCAATATTGAATATTGTTTTAAGAGTGTTTGGCTTTAAACAGATTCAAAACGCTCATTTGAAATAAGAAGTATGCAGACAGTGTCTCAATCCTCTAGATAATTCTTTTTTTCATATCATTTTTCATGTTTGCTTTTCGCATTCAAGGTCAGACTGGAAGATGTATGAAAAGTTATTTATTAAAACAAATCTACATCTACAGGTTACGTTAAGCTGTCACACTTGACAATTATTTTACCGTGCGCAAGTATATGAGAGAGAAAAATTTAAAGGGAAGAAGTAAAGACAGATCTTCTCTAAAAGACTTAGTATGCGCAAGGGTAAGGCTTTGCATGTAGTGAAAAGTTAGAAAAAAGAGAAGCTGTACCATCTGCTACACCCCATCGGAGAGACCAATCCGGCTTGCGTGGCGCTACCAGGACACTTAGTCCCGCGGGCAAAGCTCCCTCCAACAACTGCCTTTTTAACTGAGAAGCAGCAGATGGCATGAAGATCCCCTAGAAGGGGTTGGCATTTATGGATAGCTCCCTCTTAAAAAATGCCTAAGAGGGGGCCTCAGCGATGTTGGCCGTAGTGTTTCCCCTAGGCTTTTTAGCATGGCGCAGCGTCATGTCCCTTTTTAACCCCGTCATGTTGCCCCTTCCGAGAGCCTAGCTGCCTTATTTTCATGTTGGGAGCTTTTTTGCCCCTTGATCACCCGGCTGGCTTGACACAGGCTGATCAAACCTTGACAGGATACTAGTTAATTGTTTAATAGATCGCTAATTGGTCCCATGCTAGGGCGATATGCATTGAACCATATCGGAAGCGTTCGAATCGTCCAATGAATCGCCATATCTAACCAATAGAATGCTGAGAACTAGGGAAGTAAACCAATCGACAAGAAGGATTTGCAATGTGAAAGTCGGCTAATAGTAATATGACAAGTAAATCAGTTTCCCAAGAAGCTCCGGCTTTTTCTCTTTCTTAGCACAGGCTATTTATAACAAAAACTAAAGTACTTTACTGTATTTTTCAACTTTACACCATAAGAAAGCCAATCCGGATGTTATTGTTTCTACTGCGCATAATTTTAGCATTTCATACAATCTGAACACCTCGCTGATCTTCGTTATGAAGTAGCCAAGCAATTACGATTTTCGCGGCCACACCCACAAACAATCGTAACTCGTTCTTAATAGATTCTCGGATAGCGTCGGAAGTGACCGGTAATTTTCAAACAACACTTCCAGTAGACCATTGTGAATTTCCGTATGATTTTGGAGTTTGTTTTAGAAATTGGATCATATCTATCTATTCCATTTCATTGAAACGATTCTGTTTTTATCGAAAATGGTCATTTGAAATAAGAGTTGTTCAGAATAATGGTCACATAATGGGGTAGGCTATATAAAGTGTTTTACCAACATATCTTGTCATTATTATTAGTTAAATTTGTTTTGTAAATGACCAAAGGCATCAATGTATGATTACCAGTAAAACTGAACTGTTATGTTCCACCTTAATTTGCACCTTTTATCTAAGAGGTGATTGTCAAGAGATATAATGTGCCCCTTCACGTTAAAAAAGATGTGCCCTTTTCAGAAAAAAATACCATGCCCCTTTCAAATCCTGGGGGAAACACTATGGCTGGTAGTCTGTACCACAGTGGTATGGTTCTGGGGAAGAAACTGTACTTAAAGTAGTCTGTAGATGGAGTATACTGTTGAAACCTATGTTGGTGTGACGATCTATTCCTCGATGTTACTGGTGTCAAATAGGGAGATGCTGGTATTTCCCTACTAAATGATTTACGATTTTGTAGAATATGATCAACTTGGCCTTTTCTCTCCTATAGTTCCAAGGGATTCCCAATGCCGATGGTCCAACATCTCTGTCACGCTGCTTGTGTTGCGATATCTGTTGGTCACAAATCGAGCTGCTCTGCACTGGACCATCTCCAGTTGATGTTCAAGGTCTTTCTGATAAGGGTTTCAAATTGAGCAACAGTACTCTAAATGGGATCTAACGAGAGTCTTGTAGGCATTTGTCTTTGTGTTCTCTGATGCTCTGTGCTGATTTCTTTTCAGGGAGCCAAGCAAGTTATTGGCTTTTTTAGCTCAGGGTGAGCTTTTGCAATCCTTGAATGTCCGTCGTTCGTATAACTGTAAGAGTTCTGATAAGTTTGATTATGGTTGGAATCGGACCGATAGGTCAAGAGTTATCTACCTTTAAATTGCTGAAAATGCCATATTTAAGGTTGTTTACACTCTAGAAGCCACAATTTTAACCCAATCTTTGTCAAACTTCATCAGATGGTATATTACTATAAGAGTTCAGATGAGTTTGATTGTGGCTGCAATTGGACTTGTAGGTTTAGAGTTATCTACCTCTGAATTGCTGAAAATGCCACGTTTAAGGGTGTTTACACTCTAGAGGCCACAATTTTAATCCAATCTTTCTCAGACTTGCTCAGATTGTATATAACCATAAGAATTCAGATGAGTTTGGTTATGGCCGGAATCAGACCTATAGGTCAAGCGTTATCTACCTTTGATTTGCTGAAATTGCCATATTTAACAGTGTTTGCACTCTAGAGGCCACACTTTTCAATGGATTTTAATTATAATTGCACAAAAGGTATATAGCTATAAGTTCTCGAGGGAGAAAATACTTGTTGAAATCTGATCATTGTGGCAAGAGTTATCTGCCCTTGATATACTTTGAAATGCTAGAAAAGGCTTCATTTCAGTATTATTTAGGCTCTAGTTATCTGCCTTTGATGTACTCTACTATACATACTAGAATGGGTCATATTGCAATGTTGTGTACATGCTATACTACAAATTTGAATGGATTGAGAATAAAACAGGTGAAATTCAAAGGTAAAGCTATCAGGCTTCACTATAAAAGGTGAGCCATATCAGGGCCTTCAGGCCCTCTTGTTAGATGTCCTGTCAATATGGTTTTTTCAGGCCAGATTTGATTGGATGTCAACACCTAGATATTTTGTACAGCACTCTTCTGTTCTCCTTTCAGATGGTAATCAAATCTTCTGTAGGTCTTTGATCTCGTCACGCTCAGAACACTGCACTTCTGTGGGTGGAACTCCATTCCCCATTTCTGCTCCCAAGCAGCAAGTGCATCCAGGTCTTTCTGTAGTTGTAGTTGATCGGCCTCTGACTTGGTCTGGCGATACAATATGCGACTAATATACAGTCATCAGCAAATAGTCTTGTACTCGAGGAGGCACACTCAGTAAGGTGGTTTATGAAGAGGAGGAAGAGCAATGGGCCCAAGTTCTCTCACTTGCTGAGTTCTCTCTGTTAGGAAAGACTGGATTCACCTGTGCGTGTTGCCTCTTATGCCGTAATGATGGACTTTTTTCAGCAAACGTTTGCGGGGAACCCTATCGAAGGCTTGCTGAAGTCTAAGACAATCATATCTGTCACAGTATAAGCACGCTTTATGGCATGTGGTAGGGTACATGACTGCAAACCTGGTGACCAGGGTTCGATTTCAAGTCAGAGTGAGATCACTTTCTTGATATTCATGTAGTTCATGTAGTAGTAGAGACCAGATGCATTGTTTAGTTGACAGAGATTACGTTCCCCTTCTACCAAGAACCAAAGAACCAAAAGGAAGGTTGGTCGTTTTATGCCATGTGCTGCTTCGCAACCTAATAGATTAACCAAAATCATCGTCCTGAAATCATCACTCATTATCTCAAAGATCTCACCATAAAACGGCGCTATATGACCTATTCAGTCAATCAGTGTCGCCATATATAGGCCTTTTAAATTATTCTCCACTGAAGAAAATAGATTCAATTTAGTAAGGAAAATGAAACATAAAATTTATTTTCTATATTCTACTTGTAACATGTTGAGAAAAATATGCAGCCACACAGCCAGGGGACTTGAAGCCCGGGACCCCTTGCTTACAGGGCAAGTGCTCTCCGACTGAGCCAGCAGACCGCTTACAAAAATCTCTCACCATTTAACTGTAAATTCAACCCGGTTACACACACCATCTCTAAATAAAAGGGAAATGAGTATGGTTGCTTGATTCCTGTATCAAACCAAGGGTCCTGTCTAGTCATTGCTGATACTGTGATAAAAGAATTAATCTTCAGTACATTTAATTTTTTACCGTTTGATTCAAGAATAGGGCAAAGTGACAAGAAAATGAGTAGCCATTGCTTATGCCAGAGTTCAAGATAATGAGTAGACAATAAAGTCAATTTATTTCCCAACCCTTTCCACCATAGAAACACCATCACTTTGTAGTGATAATTGAAGAGACATTTATAAGAAGGATATCTTTTAACCCTTTCCCTTATAAAAGCACCTTTTAGCTCATTTAATTTATTGCTCCACTGAAGAAAGTAGTGCCAGTTCATACAGTCATAAATATGTACCCAAAGAATTATTTTCTATATCCTAGGAGATGGTATATTCTAGTTGACGGTAGCTTAAAGCAGCTAGGCTGAAAGTAAAGCAGAATGCGCCTGGGGTGCATTCTGCTTTACTTTCAGCCTGCTTTAAGTGGTATCATATTTTAAAAATTAGAAACAGGCTATGGGGTAAACTTAGAGGGTGAATATAATCTTGCATTAACTCATAAGCGATAAACAATTATCAATGCTTATCTCAATACAAGCTAGTAGATTAAAGTGTGTCAAAACGAGTCCGTATGAGACTATTGCACAATGGGTCAATATGAGTCAGTATGGCTTAATGGGTTAACTAACCACCTGTATTAACAGCTAAAACAAGCTATGATTGAGGAGGGTTATGGTCTCCACCAAACCATATGTTGTGAATATTCCCTACAGTTGTCGTTTTAGATGATTCTATCTCTTGAGTAGTCTACATGGGTATTGGTTTGACCAGGAAATATAAGGAATTTAATATTTGATATAATTTGCATACTTGGAGCTATGTTTACCAATACCATTCTCATTCTGCATAAGTTGCATTAATGCATTTTATAAAATCAAAGTTTACTAAGATTGACAATTTCTTAGCCCAGAGCTCCAGATAAGAGGGGTATTTCAAAAACTAAAATCTTTATTTCTGCTTTAAACCCTATGGTGTCACTACTTATTAGAATCGTCTGGAAGAGACGATTCTAATGAGAAGTAACACCATAGGATTTGATGCTAAAATAAGTGAGAAAATGTTGGATTTGTACAGTTTACTGCCTATTATCTGGAGCCCTGACAATAGACTGGAAAGTGGTGTCTTATGTTAATTTGAAAGTGATGTTTTCTTCCTTATTGCTGTGAATGTGCAATAACAACAATAAGCATTTTTGAGTGCAAAACAAAATGGATCCGATCCAGATGAGATCATTGAGATGCGGAGTGAAACTCTGGGACTCGAGTTTTGACCTCTATTTGACACATGAACTTATCTAGCAATTTGTTTTGTGTATGTAGAGATAATTTGGGACAAATTCAATTTGCAGCTAAAAACATTACAAAAAAGCAACAACAATAAAAATTGGACCTAGAAAGACCTTTAAAGCTTAAAATATAGTCAATTTCTTAAAATATGACTTTTCAACATTTAAAAAACAAGACATTGAAACAGAAAGCTCTTTAACTTAAGGAGCTTTCTGTTTTACTGTCGCCTCGCTTTAAACAGTCACCTGTCGTTTACATCTAATAATTCACACAAGTTTGTGATCGTAATTGAGAGGTTTTGCTGTATTAGATGAGATGGTGTGAGTTTATAGTTTCTGAGAGGACTTACAGAGGGAAGAGTTCAAGACAGTCTCCCCCATTACCCCATTGTCTATTTCTAGTTTTGAAGATAGTTACTACTTAAAGCAGGTTGAAAGTAAAGCAGAATGCGCATTAAGGCGCATGCTGTTTTACTTTCAGCCTGCTTTAAGTTACCATCTTCTTGAAAATAGAATATATTTCTTATGATACGTAACATATTCATGACTGTTTCAATAAGAACTATTTTCTTTGATGGAGGAATAATTTAGAGGCTTAACCCTTTCCCACATAGCATGTTTCTAGTTTTGAAGACAGGTGACCACTTAAAGCAGGTTGAAAGTAAAGCAGAATGTGCCTTAAGGCACATTCTGTTTAACTTTCAGCCTGCTTTAAGCTACCATTTGCTACAGTAAGGAAAATATTTCTTATTGTACATAAATTTTTCATTACTGTATAAATTGGAACTATTTTCCTCAGTCTAGGAATAAATTAAATGTGCTAAAAGGCGCTTCTATGAGAGAAAGGGTTAAAAAGGCATATTTATGGGATAATGAGTTAAACAAAACTAAGTAACAATGCAATGGAATGTAGAAAATGTCAGGTGAATGAAAATGTTGATTTATTAGAATCTAAATGGTTTGAGTCTGATCAGGTGCTGAACTCGATATCCAAAAAGACTCCAAATTGTTTGGCAGGCTGTTGTTGTGACTGTAGACAATAAGTAATTTCCTTAACTGGTGGTGCAGTATTGAGAGTAAACATGAAGTAACCATCCTGGGAGGACTACATGAGTTCATAGTGAAGTTCTACGGACCACAAGGCAGTAAGTTATTCTTTCTTCACCTTTCACTCATTGCTGAACAACTTGTTATTTTACAGTGGAGAAAACGTTATTCTTTCCCAATAAACGCGTTTATGCTAAAATTATTATTTTCACTGCAAACAGTTTGGAGCCAGATCAGACGCCGGGTAACCCGGCGTCTGATCAGGCTCCAAACTGTTTGCCACCAAGATAAAGATGAATTATCAGAATTGTCCAAAAGTTGTACTTTTCTACGTTTTAGTGTTTTGCGTTTGCGTACGTTTGCGTTTAAACGGGAAAGAATAACAGATTCTCCACTGTACCTCTCCTTATAAGTTATATGAAGAATTTGGGGTGCATACAGGGCTCCAGATAAGGGGAGTATTTCAAAAACTAAAATTTTAATTTCTGCATTAAACCCTATATGGTGTCACTACTCATTAGAATCGTCTCAAAGAGCAGAAATAAAGATTTTAGTTGTTGAAATGCTCCCTTTATCTGGAGCCCTGTAGTATACAGCGGAAATGTCATGTTGTACAAAACTATAATACACGCTCAAACTATATTTATTATTTTAAAATTACTAGATTCACCTAAGGGCATTTCATGGTGTTATGTTTTTCACCAGTACACATGTTCTTAGGTCACCCAGGTGATGATCAGTGACAGGTATAATTATAGATTTGACAGATGCATAACCAAATACTTGAACAGAGATCCTGGCAAGTGATTTAAACCTTATTCCTTAGAATGATGTGTGTTCATTTTGACAACACTTTGATAGTCTCTTATAATTCATAACTGAATGACATGGAGTATTTACTTGTTTATATAGTTATTAAGTAATTGTATGTACCGGGTATGTTGTATCCATGATGAGAATTACCATAAAGATTAGGTCAAATAATGAGTTGTTGCAGCATGCAATATGGTGGAGATATGTATAGACAGTATAGGAGATAAAACTGTGAACTTTTCTCTTGGTAAAGAAGCTATTTGAAGAAAAAGGATTAACCAGTTACCTGCTTAACCCATAACACGATAAATATGCCTTTTTATGCCTTTCATTTATTCCTCCACTGAAGAAAGTAGATTCAATTTTTACAATCATGAATATGTTTCAGAAGAAATATTTTCTAATTCTAGCAGATGATGGCTTAAAGCAGACTGAAAGTAAAGCAGAATGAGCCTTAAGTTAAGGCGCATTCTGCTTTACTTTCAACCTGCTTTAAGTGGTCATATTCTTCTAAAATAGAAATAGGCTATGGGGTAATGGGTTAAACACAAGTTTGTCTGCATATGTTGCAGAGAGTCAAAATGGTTAAGAGTTGTAGATGCAGATATTTAGTTGTTATGTACAGGTATATATATACACTGAAGACAAGTACTTAAGTTATTCAATTATACGGAAACACATTATATTAGTGAGCCTTGAAACACATATAAGTGAGCCTTGATCTCGCCTCTTTACTCTGTATGCTCACCCTGAGTTCTTTATATAAATGAAACAGTACTGAACATCTATCTCTTAACCCATTACCCCATAGCCTGTTTCTAGTTTTGAAGACAGGTGCCCACTTAAAGTAGGTTGAAAGTAAAGCAGAATGTGCCTGAAGTGAAAGAATTAGAGAAAATAGGTTCAGTTTATACAGTTATGAATGTGTATCATCAGAAATATTTTCTATATTCTAGCAGATGGTAGCCTAAAGCAGATTGAAAGTAAAGCAGAATTGGCATTGAGGCACATTCTGCTTTACTTTCAACCTGCTTTAAGTGGTCTCCTGTCTTTAATTTAAAATTAAAAACAGTCAATAGGGTAATGGGTTAAGTTTCCATCTGCTAGAATATGGAAACCATTTTTTATAATACATAGTTCTGACTGATTATAGTGGAACTATTTTCTTTAGTGGAGGAATAAATTAAATGCACTAAAAGGCGCTTCTTTGGGGGAGGGTTAACTGTTTCATTAGCTAATAAAATGAGGACACTTTCTCTTAGAAAGAGTGCAGACTCATATAAGACAAATCCTATTAAAAACAGTGCAGACCCTGATGGGACAACTTCCTGTAGAGCTGTCTGATTTTGGTCTTCACTGTTTTCAAAAAGTGTTAATCACTGTACTAGCAGGAGATGGGTAAATAAAAAATTATAAAAGTACAGCCATGTATAGCAAGCAATTAAGACCCTAATCAGACAGCTCCTTAAGGATCCCTCTGATCCTGATCAACACTGGTTGCAAGATATACTTATTAACTATGTATAAATGTACCTATTATGACCAAATATGATCAGTTATGGTAAACTAAGTTTCCAGTATAGAATTGGTTAAACTTGTCATTTACAAACAGTGTACATATGAAGAGTGCACATGTCCTATGCCAATAGTGTATACCCAGATCAGAGGGCTTTTAAATGAGCCCTCTGATCAGGGTTTGCATTGTTTGTCATTTTGCAATATATTGTTAAAATCAGCTCTGACTACTCAATAATTGACTAGACTGACTATATTGACTGGAATTTTCCATTTGATGTTTAAGGGGTGAATAACTTAATATTACTTTGTTTATTCTATCCTCGTCAAACGACTTATAGTTGTCATGTGATACCTTTACACCTTCCTCTGCACAATCACCAAATTGGGAATATTTAAATTTCACTTATGCTGTTGAACACAGGTGGTGGCTTAACCAATTACCCCATAAATACGCCTTTTACACCTCTTATTTATTCCTCCACTGAAGGAAATAGTTCCACTTTATAGTCATAGATATTTACCATAAGAAATATATTTCATATTTTAGCAGATGGTATAGCTGAAAGCATGTTGTAAGTAAAGCAGAATGCACCTAAAGGCGCATTCTGCTTTACTTCAACCTGCTTAAAATGATAAACTATATTTAATACTAGAAACAGGCCAAGGGGTAATCATGCGTTAAAGTTAGATGAAAGTAGAGTAAAAAGCTACTGAAGTAAACTCAACACTATTGATTCAGGTGGTTTGCACACTTGTATATGGAGGAAAGCGTTAGTTTGTCCTCCAAAGCCTTAGTTATTGCACAGGCGGACATAGTCAAGGGGTAATGCACCCGCTTAGGACGTAAGGGGTTGCGAGTTAGATCCCCCCAAACCAAGTCCTTTGGATGAGACTTTATAAACCGAAGTCCGATGTATTTATGAGTGCTTTACACTTGGCATCTAAAAGAACCAGAGAACTCTTTCGATAATAAGAGTAGGGCATCGCGCCCGGGTTCTCTGTATCAGTTCCCCTCTCTCCCAGGGCGTCCAATTAGCCCATAGATGGCAGAAACAGATGTTAACCAACAAAACAAACCTTAGTTAAATTGCTACTAATTACAACCAATTCTAATTGAGAGCTCGGTATTGCCAGCAAAAAGTTATGTAAAGACTAGCGGATTTTAGTATTTGAAATCATCCCTTATCCGGCGTCAGAGTCCAATATAAAGTGAGTAATAAAAGACAATCTTCATTTCTCCACCAAAACCTATATGTGCAGTGATAATTTTACTTGTGCATCACGAGTCCTATACTCATTAAATTTGCCAGGGACTCATTTTTAAAAAAGTTGCGAGTCCAATGGACCCATAGCTTTTCTGGCCTTTATTAACCTATTACTCATAAGCAAATAGTAGCTTAAAGCAGGTTGAAAGTAAAGCAGAATGTGCCTTAAGGCACTTTCTGCTTTACTTTCAACCTGCTTTAAGAGGTCACCTGTCTTCAAAACTAGAAATAAGTTATGGGATATTGGGTTAATTTTCCCCCTCAAGGACTCAATGTTTGTCTCAAGGACTCATTGTTTTACAGAATGCGCATCCCGAGGACTCATTCATCTGATTTCTAAAATTATCAATAATGTGACTAGACTCAGACTGCTCAATCAGGGATCCAGATAAGGGGAGTACAGTGTTCCCTCCCTTCAACGACCCTCTCTACAACAACTCCCTCCTTACAACAACCCTCTTCACAGTTCCCTAAACACGACAATTATGTCTAATGCTTTTACTGCTGCAATATCGTTTGCTGAAAATTGTCGTCTGCTGTTTTTCTCAAAATTACATTATTGACCTTTTGACAGATAAAAACGTAATGACGAGTGACAAACAGCTGAAATCCAGATCAGACGCTGCGTAAAGCGGCGTCTAATCTGGATTAAAGCTGTTTGCAAACGCAAGCTAATTTCCCTCCCTACAATCACTCCCTCCATACAACGAACATATTTTGTGTCTACCATTGAGTGTCTTTGTAGAGAGTGAGCGCTGTATTTCAAACCCAAAAATCTTTATTTCTGTATTAAACCCTATGGTGTTACTAGAATCTTCATTTCTCCACCAAAACTTATATGTGATTAGACTGACTGCTCAATCAGGGATCGAGATAAGGGGAGTATTTCAAAAACTAAAATCTTTATTTCTGCATTAAGCCCTATGGTGTTACTGCTCATTAGAATCGTCTCTTCGAGACAATTCTAATGAGTAGTAACACCATAGGATCTGATGCTAAAATAGGTCAGAAAATATTGGATTTGTTCTGTTAACTACTTCTTATCTGGTGCCCTGCTCAATAGAATTATTTTGAAGAGCTGATTCTAATGAGAATATAATTATAAGTCATAACATTGGGTTTTGTGGAAGCATTTAGGAGAAAATACGGGCTACTAGAAGTTGCTCATAAAAATCCAAAGATTTACAAAATTTCAAGTGTGAATTTAGGAATCGTCTTTTTTAACCCTTTCGCTGCCACGCTATATAATACTACTATGCAAACAGTTTTGATCTATATCAGAGACCTTGTAATGTGGTATCTAATCTGGATCTAAACTATTTGACACCCATTTCAATGTTTCCGAAGGAAAACAAATCCAAATTTTAAAAGTAAGAGCAGATATCAGATTTCGGAAAGAAACCTTAGGTCCATAGAAATTAAGAAAATTCCAAATATCTTTTAGAAATGGCAGCCTTTAAAATGTTGAAAGATTCAGTTAACTCTCTCTTATCTGACCTCTGGTCTGAGCTTTCCAAAATACCAAGATATTTACTTAGTGTGTATTCAGATAATTGACCTAGACTGACCAGGGGCCATTTATCAGTGCTTATGTTGTTGAGTGTCACTTTCCAAGATAAAAGAGGGCAATTTCAAATCCAATAAAATAGTTCTACTTTATACAGTCATGAATATGCATCCCAATATTCTAACAAATGGTAGCTTAACTGAAAGTAAAGAAGAACATGCATAAGAGCACATTCTACTTTACTTTCAACCTACTTTAAGTTGTCACCTGTTTTCAAAACTAGACACAGACTATGGGGTAATGGGTTAATTCCATTAAACCCTATAGTGAGACTACTCACAGACAATTCACATGACTATTGGTTGAGACATAATTAATGAAAAATACTTTGTAAAAAGTAAAGTATCCAGTTATAGTCTTCTTTCAGCCGGAATTATGACCACTCAGCCAACTGTAAATTCATTTCCCTGATCATTGAGCCATCTTGCCTACAATACTGAGCTCTGCTAACATATGGCGCAAAGGCAGCCGCAGGAACCCTGCACCCATAGTAAAATGCTTTACTACTGGACTTCTACCACTGATATTATACAGTCATGAAAATGAATATAATTAATGCACCATAAGGAAAAAGGGCCTCTCTAGACAGCTTGAACTTTTTGGCATTTGCTCAGCACACTTTACTCCTGCTCTATCTGTATTTTCACACCTAGTGACAGCAAGGGGGGGGGGGGGGGGGGACACCTTCAATGGACTGAGGAAATGTCTTTAAGTCTTTGTTACATATTATGTAGAAGCCATTGCAGGTTTCACATAAGGCACATACTGCTTTACTTTCAGCCTGCTTTAAGTTACCATCTGCTTGAATATAGAAAATATTTCTTGTGCTACATATTCATGACTGTATAAATTGGAACTATTTTCATCAGTGGAGGAATAAATTAAATGCATATTTATGGGCTAATCTGGGAGCTGTGTTACTAGAAGGTTATTTGTACCATATGTACTGTCCTGACAGCGATGATCATGTCTGGCTTTGTGGTATTAGTTGTTCATCCAGCCGGCTGCTCATTTTCTGTTTAGTTGTATGTGTGTGTCACTGTTGCCTGTTACAGTTAAACCTGAGTCGTGTGGCCAGTCAAAACATGACCCAGGGCCCGTACTTGTTTAACCCATTACCCCATAGCCTGTTTCTAATACTAGAGATAGGTGACCACTTAAAGCAGGTTGAAAGTAAAGCAGAATGCGCCATAAGGGGCATTCTGCTTTACTTTCAGCCTGCTTTAACCCTTTGAACCCTAGTCCCGCACATAGGCGTCATTTCAAACAGTGTACATGTGGATAATACACTTGTCCTGAGCAAACAGTGAAGGCCCAGATCAGAGGGCTCCGAAAGGAGCCCTCTGATCAGGGTCTTCACTGTTTGTCAGTAATTCCAAAATTGACAAAAACAACTCTTAAAGCCAGAAATGGACTAGACCAAAATCAAAACTGGAATTGTCCATTTAAAGTTTCAGGGAGGAAAGAGTTAAGCTACTATCTGATAGGATATAGAAAAAAATTCTGATGGTACATATTCATGACAGTATAAATTGGTACAATATTCTTCTGTGGAGTAATAAATTGGAGGCATAAAAAGGCGTATTTATGGGGTAATGGGTTAACGCAAATGTTCGCTTAGTGTGGTATAAATAAAGTAATGCAGAAAGCTTCACCTGCATTATTCCCCCACCTGCCTGACGATATGCATACTTCAGTAGCTGACTGCTGTATACAAGTTAGATAGTATATTGATTTACTCATGCCCATCAAGGCATCAACTCAATTCACTTTCATCTCAAGTGTGAAATAACAAGACTGCTATAGTCTATTTAATAATCAGGCAAAGTGCACAGGAACATGAATGGTATTACTGTCACTCTGGGCTCCAGATAAGAGGGAGTAAACTGAACAAATCCAACAATTTCTCGCTCATTTTAGCACCAAATCCTATGATGTTACTATACTCATAAGAATCCTCTTTTCGAAACGATTCTAATGAGTAGTGACACCATAGGTTAAATGCAGAAGTAAGTAAAGATTTAAATGAATGAATGTTATTACAGGGCTCCAGATAACAGGGAGTAAACTGAACAAATCCAACAATTTCTCACTCATTTCCAATTGGCACCAAATCCTATGGTGTTACAACTCATTAGAAAGAAAACAAAAACACAATTAGTCAAATAATTTTTATTTCCTATCTAAAAGTAAAGGAGAGAGTTTTTTCTGGAGGTTTTTGCTTTACTTTCACCTATTTTAAAGCTGCGTTTTCTGGATTTAACACTGTCAGTGAATCTTTCGCATGCATGCTCTTATAAAGACAGGGTACAAAGCTCCAGATAAGGTGAGTAATTTAAAAACTAAAACTATTATTTCTGCATTAAACCTTATTCTGTTACTTGTTAGAATAATCTCTTCAAGATGATTCTAATAAGTAGTTACACTAAAGGATTTGGTGCTGAAATGAGTGAGAAAATGTTGGATTTGTTCAGTTTAATTCCTCTTATCTGGAGCATTGAGGGTGACTATAAGAAGCGTCAAATGGGACTTATGCAGAGAGTGGTAAACACTTATGCAGAGAAAAGGGTTCATTCAGAAAACTAAAATTTGACAAACTCGTTTTCAAGCTATCCATGATTCATTGAATGGTGATAGAACAAAGGTACTTAGGTTTCACCCGAATGCACTGGTCTCGGTGTCATTATCAAACTGTTATAGATGGGTGTTATGTGATAGGTCAATATTGACATGCCACATTCAGTCCTGTACTAGTGTTCGCTGGTGATATTCTCTAGTGCTTGAGCTTTGAGACCATAGAATAAAGTGTATTTTGTAAATGCTTTAACTTTTAACCCTTTACCACATAGCCTGTTATAGTTTTGAAAACAAGTGACCACTTGACCCTTTACCTCATAGCCTGTTTCTGGTTTGGAAGAATAGGTGACTTCTTAATGCAGGTTGAAAGTAAAGTAGAATGTGCCTTAAAGCTACCATCTGCTAGAATATAGAAAATATTTCTTATAAAACATACTTATAGCTGTATAAATTGGAACTATTTTCTTCAGGGGAGAAATCAATTTTAAGGCGTAAAAAGGCATGTTTATGGGGTAATACCGTAATAGGTTAATGTTGGTTTGGTAATGGGCATGAAGTCCTGTTGTAAGATTAGTGAGACACCCTTTTGGGCAGCTTTGGAGGTAAAAGTTAATGTTTTTCTTGTTATTTGTTTCAGCACCATATGAAGGGGGTGTATGGAAGGTGCGTGTAGATTTGCCAGAGAAATACCCATTCAAATCACCATCTATAGGATTCATGAACAGAATATTCCACCCAAACATTGATGAAGTGTGAGTATCAGCACTGACGTTAACTGTGCCCTCTGCGGTGACAATGATCTCTTAATGACTGTGACCTTTGTCTTACATGGCCTTAAATTTGTACTGTACTCAAGAGCTTCTCCGTTAAGAGCACATTCCAATTATGAAGTACTGGTGGTACAGTACAACCCCTCTATTACGACCACTAAACAAAGAATAATTGATTAGATAAAGACAGGTGACAGCTTTAAGCAAGGTGACAATAAAACAGAAAGCTCCAATAGGAGCTTTCTGTTTTACTGTCACCTTGCTTTAAGCTGTCACCTGTCCTAAACACATTATAATTAACACAATTTAGTGGTCGTAATAGAGGGGTTCTACTGTAGTTCCAAAGTTATGGCCAGGGTTCAATTTAGCTGATTTGACCTCTAAATGACCCTTCATTGACCTTGGCAAGTTGACCTTTGTAGAACATAACCCAATTTGTACTGAGCTCAAGAGCTTCTCAGTTGAGTAAACATACCAAATATGAAGTCTCTATCACACAGGGTTTTCCCTTGCATTTTGTAATTGAGAGTCCTAAGGACCCTCAAACCTTTCACTTTGAGAGTCCCTCAGCATATTTGGGGGTCCCAAATTAATTTGATGTGTATAAAATGCCTTACAATCGTGATAAACAACTTGTTAAACCTTTGTAAACACTAAAACAGTGCAGATTCATGATCTCTGTTGACCCACATCAGCACCCAGGATTTACATATCTGATGATTTGCGGGTTTGGAGTAAAATGTGGTCAAAGATTTGAGGGTCCTGGGGATTCCCGGGGTTGGACAAATAGGAGTCCCAGGTGACAGAATTGAGTCTCAGATGCAGGAAACCTGCGTCCGGGAAAACCCTGTATCACATATACGGTAGTTCAAAATCTATGGCAGAGGTTAAAGTAATGAACAGACAGACTAAAACAATATGCCCCGACTAAGAAGTGCAGGTGCATAAAAATATTTTTTCATGAAACAATTCATTTTAAGTATTTCCTTTATAGATAAATGAGACAGAGAAAACAATTTTGTGCCAAATACCCCAACGGGCATTCATGTCTTACAGACACATTTCTTCAGCGCTCCCTCTCTACAACGACACACAATGGGCGACAAAAAATGTGTTCGTTTTTCAGAGGGAGTCGTTATAGGGAGGGAAAGTGGCTTACATTTGCAAACAGCTTGAATCCAGATCAGGCGCCGCTTTACGCGGCGTCTGATCTGGATTCAAGCTGTTTGTCACTCATCAATAAGTTGTCCATTATTTCACTTTGAGAAAAACAGCAGACGACAATTTTAAGTAGACAATATAGCAGACGTGAAAAGGTTGGAATATTTGTTTTGTTCGGGAAACAACGGCAAGTGTTGTTGTAAGGAGGGAATCATTGTTGGGAGGGTCATTGGAGAGAGGGAACACTTTAGTTTATAACAGAAATGGTAGCAACTAGAAATTGTAGATTAATCTAACTGTTTTTTGTACAATTTTATTTTCATGTTAAAATGTATTTATTTCTCCAGGTCTGGCACAGTGTGTTTAGATGTAATCAACCAGGCATGGACAGCATTATATGGTATGTAATCACTGCCCTATTGAATAATATTAATGCAGGGCTCCAGATAAGGGGAGTATTTAAAAACTAAAATCTTTATTTCTGCTTTAAACCCTATGGTGTCACTACTCATTAGAATCGTCTCAAAGAGACGATTCTAATGAGTATAGTAACACCATAGGATTTTGTGTTGAAATAAGTGAGAAAATGTTGGATTTGTACAGTTAACTCCCCCTTATCTGGAGCCCTGTTAACGATCTAACATTCCTTAGTTACTTGAGTCAACTTGACGTCTGATCTTGTTCCAAACTGTTAGCCACTCATTTCTATATTCAAAGTCTTTCAGGATTTAAGTGACATGTCCATTATAAATCTTAAACCCTTTCCCCAATTGCCCGTTTTCTGTTTTGTAGACAAACGATTGCTTTAAGCAGGCTGAAAGTAAACCAGAAAGCTCCTATAGGAGCATTCTGCTTTACTTTCAGCCTGTTTTAAGCACCCACCTGTTGGTATACAGGAAAAGATTTTAACAGATCTACCTTCATCCTGCTGAGCAAGACTTGAATGGTAGTTGCAAACACTGGGTATAAAGTCATTCAAACACTTTAAAAGTAATTCAGCTTTTGATCCAGATCCATACAGTTTGACATGTCCATGTTTTACCCATTACTCCATAAATACGCCTTTTTACACTGTTTACTTATTCCTCCACTAAAGAAAATAGTTTCACTTTATACAGTAATAAATATATACCATAAGAAACATTTTCCATATCCTAGCAAATGGTAGCTTAAAGCAGGATCAAAGTAAAGCAGAATGCGCATTCTGCTTTACTTTCAACCTGCTTTAAGCCGTCACATACTTTTAAAATTAGAATCAGGCTATGGGGTAATGGGTTAATCAATCAAATAAACAAACTTGACGTGAATAACTGACAACTGTTTGAATGCACTAGAAGGGATTATAGCAGAATAAGGGTTAATCTAATCCAGCTTTATTAGTTAAAGCTGACTTACTCTATTGAAGGGATTAGAGTGAATTATTAACTCATTATATAATTTCCTATTTGTATGATTCTTCATTTAATAAACAAATTAAGGGGTCTTTTGTTGGTTGAGTTCAAGTCTGACCATGATGCATCATGTTACTCATTACATTCAGGGCACCAGGTAAGAGGGAGTAAATTGAACAAATCCAATATTTTTAAATAATTTCAGCACCAAATCCTATGGTGTGACTACTCATTAGAATCGTCTCGAAGAGAGGGTTCTAATGAGTAGTGACACCATATGGTGTAATTCAGAAATAAAGATTTTAGTTTTTGAAATACTCCCCTACATGTATATGGAGCTCTGACATTAGGCCACATGTAGAACAGAACACATCTCTTTTACGACCACTGAATTGTGTTAATTATTATTTGTTTACTACAGGTGACTGCTTAAAGCAAGGTAACAGTAAAATAGAAAGGAGCTTTCTGTTTTACTGTCACATTTCTTTAACCCTTTCCCATATAGAAGCGACTTTTAGCGTGTTTAATTTATTCCTCCGCTGAAGAAAATAGTTCCAGTTTATACCCTCATGAACAATTACCATTACAAAAAATTTACATAGCCTAGCAGATTTAAGCTTAAAGCAGGCTGAAAGTAAAGCAGAATGTGCCTTAAGGCACATTCTGCTTTACTTTCAACCTGCTTTAAGTGGTCACCTGTCTTCAAAACTATAAACAGGCTATGAGGTAAAGGGTTAAGCTGTCACCTGTCTTTTATACAATCAATTAGACTTCAAATTAGTGGTCGTAATAGAGAGGACTGAGGTTTTACTGTATTTGCATGCAATAAAATATAAAAGTAGAGAGGGAAAGAGCATAATTATCAAATACAATTATCTTGCAATTTGCATTGAACAATGAATTTAAATTAATCTTCAGCAGAGTTGACAGTTTGACTGTGAATATGTATGCTTATGCAGAATTGAACTAAGTTCCTATTGACCAATGTTAGCATATATACAGTTAAACTTGTGTTAACCCTTTACTCCATAGAAGTGCCTTTTAGCACATTTAATTTACTCAACTGAAAAGAATAGTTCCAATTTATGTAGTAATGAGCATGTATCATACAGAATATTTTTAGCTCACCTGAGCTAGCTCAGGGTGAGCTTTTGCAATCCTTGAATGTCCGGCGTCCGTCCTCGTCGTCAACAATTTTGGTGTTTACACTCTAGAGGCCACAATTTTTATTCAATCTTTCTGTAACTTACTCAGATTGTATATTACCATAAGAGTTCGGATGAGTTCGATTATGGATATTGGACCTATAGGACAAGAGTTATCCACCTTTGAATTGCTGAAAATGCAATATTTAACAGTGTTTACCCTCTAGAGGCCACAATTTTAATTCAATCTTTCCCAATTTTGGTGTTTACACTCTAGAGGCCACAATTTTTATTCAATCTTTCTGTAACTTACTCAGATTGTATATTACCATAAGAGTTCGGATGAGTTCGATTATGGATATTGGACCTATAGGACAAGAGTTATCCACCTTTGAATTGCTGAAAATGCAATATTTAACAGTGTTTACCCTCTAGAGGCCACAATTTTAATTCAATCTTTCCCAATCTTGCTCAGATTGTATTTACCGCAAGAGTTAGGATAAGTTCGATTATGGCTGGAATCCGACCGATAGGTCAAGAGTTATCTACCTTTAAATTGCTGAAAATGCCATATTTAAGGTTGTTTACACTCTAGAAGCCACAATTGTTATCCAATCTTTCTCAAACTTCATCAAATGGTATATGACTATAAGAGTTCGGATGAGTTCAATGGCTTATAACAGGACAATGGAGAAAGCCCTTACAGGAAACCTTATTAAATAAATTTCTATTGGCTTGGGTCAGTGTTTCAAGACAGTGGCTGCTTAGTTAACCCATTACCCCATAGCCTCTTTCTAGATTTGACAATAGGTGACTACTTAAAGCAGGTTGAAAGAAAAGCAGAATGTGCCTTAAGGCACATTCTGCTTTACTTTCAGCCTGCTTTAAGCTACCACCAACTAGATTATAGAAAATATTTCTTATTATACATATTTATGAGTGTATAAATTGGAACTATTTTCTTCAGTGGAGGAATAAATGAAAGACATAAAAAAGGCGTATTTATTGGATTATGGGTTAAAGCAAGGTGACAGTTACAAAATCCTATAGGAAGTTTCTCCTTTACTTTCATTCTGCTTTTAAGTGCCACTTGCAGATGACACATGATGGAGATAAAAGCTTAAAGCAGTATAGAAAAGCAGCATGCTCCTTCTGTACGTAGCTACCTGACTTAGGTGCTGAAACTGATTTCTTTGAGTGTTCATAATACGAGCATTACGAGGTACAGTCAATAAGTTCCCAGACTGCTTTCACAATATCGGCGTATCACATAGCAGATTCATGAAATATGTATCACTTTAAAGACAAAAGTTTTTTCTATCACAAGACATAGAATATGTGTAATTTAACAAACGAACATAGCTGTCATATTTTGCTTTAAGGGATCACCTGTTTTCAATACTAGAAACAGGCTATGGGGTAATGAGTTAAAGCAGGCTGAGAGTAAAGAAGAAAGGGCCATAAAGTGCATTTTGCCTGAGTTTCAACTTGCTTTTAGTGGTCATATGTCTTCAAAACTAGAAACAGGCTATGGGGTAAAGGGATAAATGGGTAGTTGTTCATGTGATAATTATGATGTTCTTTGTTGTTTCAGATTTGTCCAATATTTTCGAGTCCTTCTTGCCACAGCTGCTGAGCTACCCCAATCCTATAGATCCACTGAATGGGGATGCTGCAGCCATGTATTTACACAAGCCAGAAGAGTACAAGAAAAAAGTTGCAGGTGATAACCTATAATCCATTTCATTAACCCTTTCTTTCTTTCTTTCTTCTTTCTCTATTTACTGCTACACACCCCTTTCGCGTATTACGAGCAGGGGGCACTTTTAAGGTGCACCAATGGGACTGTACCTGGTCGGTCACTTTATCCTGACACCGACCAACCAGTTGTAATGCTAACCCAAAATCCTGAGCGTCAAGGAGGGAAGCCATTACTACCAATATTTAAGTCTTTCCCCCATAGAAGCGACTCTAAGCGAATTAAATTTATTCCTCCGCTGAAGAAAATAGTTCAAGTTTATACCCTCATGAACAATTACCATAAAAAATATTTTATATAGCCTAACAGATGGTAGTTTAAAGCAGGCTGAAAATAAAGCAGAATGTGCCTTAAGGCACATTCTGCTTTACTTTCAACCTGCTTTAAGTGATCACCTGTCTTTAATATTATAAATAGGTTATTGGGTAAAGGGTTAATGTAAACATACTAGAACACCTTTGTTAATTCCTTCGTGTCTGTATGTTAGCACACTTTCTATTTCCTCCACATTTGTACTTTAGTACCAATTTGTACGAATTTCTCCTTCCCAGAAACCTTCCTACCTTGCTGTCGTTCTTGGGCGTAATTGTCACAGGAAATATTTTCTGTTTATAATACTGAGATTATCCCCTCTGCAAAGAACTAAAAGGAAGTCAGGTTGTTGGATTTGATCCCATACGCTGCTTGGCAACAAATTAGATTTATTTCCAAGATCCTCCATCTGAAATCATCCCTCCTCATGCACGCTGCAGGATGTTTTTTGTGCCACAGTGCCGTTAAATCCAACTCATCCATGTATCCAATTTCTCCATATAGAGAATAATAAGTATAGACGCGATAGTTTGTATACCCATGGGACTCGGTTACGAATCCGAACCATTGCATCATCCAAACTAACGTATTTCCTCCTTTCAAATCAGGTTTTACTTACTGGGCATGAATGAAGGGCAAAATCGAATGAAGCCACCGTGTCACTGAATTCTAACAGTCATACCCGCCGGGCATGTTTGCTTTTCAGGCAGTCCAAGCCGGTTAAAGGCTTAAAAGCCGAAAAAATATAGTTCAAACACTGTTTTACTGTCAGATTACCCTAACTACACGTCGATTATTTAATCACCATCATTGTTTATCGCATTAAATTGCGAAATGGATAAACTTGCAGTTTACAAAGTAGCATGGTAGCCAACGATGTCACTATCTATGAATATTAATTAGATTTTCCTTTTAGGACGTGTGATTGGTTGAAAGGACGGTTGGCTGTTTTGTATAAATGAATATTGATAACTTCACGCTATGTGACATATGAAACAATTAGACTGAGTCGATAATTTAGAATAGATGGCTACGGAACAAACAGCGGTGTGATTGTATGTGAAAAAGTATTTATTTCAGAATATGTGAAAAAAGTACAGTATTGTTTATTATTCCAGAATGTGTGAAAAAGTACTTGTTTATTATTTAGTAATATGTGAAAAAGTATGTTTATTATTCCAGAATAAGTGAAAAAGTACTTGTTTATTATTCCGAATATGTGAAAAAGTATGTTTATTATTCCAGAATATTCGAAAAAGTATGTTTATTATTCCAGAATATGTGAAAAAGTACTTGTTTATTATTTCAGAATATGTGAAAAAGTACTTGTTTATTATTTCAGAATATGTGAAAAAGTTTGTTTATTATTCCAGAATATGTGAAAAAGTACTTGTTTATTATTTCAGAATATGTGAAAAAGTACTTGTTTATTATTTCAGAATATGTGAAAAAGTATGTTTATTATTCCAGAATATGTGAAAAAGTATGCCACTGAAGCAGTTTTGAGTGAACAAGAACAACACGAGTCTTCTAGTGAAAGTTCAATGAGTGACTTTTCAGATGATGAAGTTCAAGATATGGAGTTATAACCATACTGAAAGTTACCCGTTATATATTCATCCTGGTCCCTTCACAGGCTGCTTGGGCAAAACCATTATCATAGTTGATCTCACCTCACTTTTATCCATGTTTTAAAATGTTTCATTTTATGTTTTTATCAGCTGTATCTACTGCCATTCTGTTGCAATACATAGATTATCCATGCTGTTTTATGAATTTTAACCCATTTACGCCCAGTGGATTCTTCCATGTTTATATTTTGGATTAGTCCATGTTTTATCAAAGGGATGCCTGGTCACAATTTTCATTTTCATTTTGTTTTATATTGAAATTCTTATCAGCAAACAGTGTAGACTCTGATCAGATGCCGCATTATGCGGCGTCTGATCAGAGTCTACACTGTTTGCCTATGTCCCATATATGGGATCGTGGGCACAAATGGGTTAATTAAACCAAACTTTTTGAAGTTTGTGGTAAAATTTAATCAAAGAAACTACCATTTCTTATTTCTATTTATTCATGATTTTCAAACTGTAGATGAAGTAGTTGGAAACATTTCTTCAGATGTTGCAAACAGCGTATACCTAGATAAGTTGTCAGGATCTGTATTATCAAATTTAAAGTTCAATAAGTTGTGATAAAACATCGCCAATCCACTCACTGGTCTGGGTATCCTGTGATTTAGTATCTGAAGATGTGTTTCCTCGTGAGGCTCAAAAAACAAGTCACTTGAAACAATCATCTTGATATTGTACACCTTTTATTCACCATTTGCTCCAAATAAGGGAACAGTTTCAAACCCGTATGTCTCCACCAAAACCTATGTTGTGACTACTCCTTAGACATGTCTCTTTGAGACATTTGTTATGAGAAGTGACAAGATAGTTATGGTTTGGTGGAGATATGTTGGCAATTTGTAAGTTTTATTTCAGTTTTCTCATTGATTCATGATCTATTTGTCTTCCAACCCCTACTTAGTTGTTGATGTGACTGTCACACATGTGTTGAGTGACTCCAAAAATGTGTTTTGAAGACAGGTGACCAATTAAAGTAGGTTGAAAGTAAAGCAGAATGTGCCTAAAGACACATTCTGCTTTACGTTCGATCTGCTTTAAGCTACCATCTGCTAGGATACATTTCTTATGGTGCATATTTATGCCAGGGGCCCGTTTCATAAAACTTTAAGATACATTTAATTTCTGATTTCTCTATGTAATCCTGTCTTGTGACATCTCTTTGGAATCGTCTTTTCAAGACGATTCCAAAAAGATGTCACAAGACAGGATTAGATGGAGAAATAAATAATAATTTTGACTTTTATAATCTGACTTACAACAACATTTGTCGTACAAAGTTTTATGAAACGGGCCCCTGGTTTATAAAGAGGAAATATTTTCTTTAGTTTAGAAATAAATTAACGATTAAAGGCACATGAATGGAGTAATGGGTTGACTCAGTGGAATCTCAACACTTGTTTGATGGAACGTCTTTTCATTTATTCATTAACTCTTTCACTGCTAAGGGCATGTTAACTGATGTTTGTAACAGGAGGAGTCCAGAATAGACACTGGATAACTCTACATCTGACTGCGTCGAAACTGCATGATACAGGTTTTCTATTAATATTAATATTTCTTTAGTAACTATGCCAAAAGTCAACCATCTTCCAAGCATAGAAGCATCTTTTTGTTGGATACATCTGCCAATCCCTTGTGGAAATGTCTTTTCTGCTTGTTTTGTGTCCAGATCAAGGACCATAGAGAAGTTTTTTATGCATATTGAATGATAGGTGACTGCTATAAGCCAGCTGGAAGTAAAGCAGAGAGCTTCTGAAGGAGGTTTTTACTTTCCTTCCAGCCTCATTTTTCCAACCATCTGCAAAGGGTTGTTGAATCTTTTTTTAGGAAAACATTTATTGTAGGCTTAAAGTATGGCAGTGAAAGAGTTAAACACGCCAGCTGCCAAAGAGAACTTATTGGTGCTGCCAGTTAGTAAACAGTTGGCATGGCAACAGTCACACAGCAAGTAAACAGTTGTCATGGCAACAGTCACACAGTCAGTAAACAGTTGTCATGGCAACAGTCACACAGTAAACAGTTGTCATGGCAACAGTCAGTAAACATTTGTCATGGCAACAGTCACAAATCGGTAAACAGTTGGCATGGCAACAGTCTCGAAGTTAGTAAACAGTTGTCATGGCAACAGTCACACAGTTAGTAAACATTTGTCAAGGCAACATTCCAAATTTCAGTCCATATTAAAAAGCAAGTAGAAAACCCCATGAATTTTGATCTGCAAGATTGAAAAATTTGTTCACCTTATACGTGAAGAAAATTTGCCCTGCACATGAATGGGCCCAATGCTTCCTTTGTTAAACAGTTCTGCTCTGCATGCCACTCATTTACCATGGAAACAAGTTTTCGTGCTCAGAATTCAGTTGTAAATGTTTACCCTGATATTAGTTCATTCATATGTGTGAATGGTAGGTTACTTGCTTATTTAAACAACACCCATGCAGCCTTTGAAGTTGAATCAGGAGATGTATATGGGTAATTTTCCCCTTTTAGTCATTTAATATATCACATTTTTACATTACCCCACATGTACATAGGCCTATGTGATGATTCACAGTCTGTTACAGATGTGTTAACCCATTGCCTGATGGTTGTTACTTTACTAGAAAAGTCAAACAATTGGGGTCCAGGGGCCCGTTTCATAAAACGGTCGTAAGTCAAAACTTTAAAATATATTTAATTTCTGATTTCTCTATCTAATCCTGTCCTGCGACATCTCTTTGGAATCGTCTTTTCAAGACGATTCCAAAGAGATGTCACAAGACAGGATTAGATTGATAAATAAATAATAATTGAGACTTTTATAATCTGACTTACGACAACATTTGTCGTACGAAGTTTTATGAAACGGGCTCCAAATCAGGAACAAAACTGATTCTCATGACTAATTTTAATATGCTAAACTGGCTTTAAAGTTTTAACATTTTAGAGCACACAATATCATAACAGGCAAATGGTATAACTCTTTGCATGCTAGAAGTGGAATCGTGATAGTCTGCTCAAACAGTTTGGATCCAGATGAAACTATTATGTTATGCAGCGTCTCATCTGGATCAAAACTGTTTGACACTCTGGTTCTATTTGGATTTTTTTTTTGAAAATTCAATTTAGGACAATAGCAGAAGACAATTTTTGCAGACAAAAAATATTTAATGTGTAAAGAGTTAAACTAAGCCTGACCTTGATATACAGTCAAACTTCGATATCTCAAACTCAGTTAAGTTGAACATGCTCGTATTTCAGCCACGTTTTAACTTTGAAATACGGGTATGTTCGACATAACCGAGCATGAAATAATGAAGTTCATGTGTCGATAAATCTGATAGTTCGAGTTAAGCGAGTTCGAGATATTGAAGTTCGACTGTGTAAAGGGAATGAAATAAAGACGAGGGCTGCATGAATCTCACACATGCGTATGTACATTAAAGATGGTCATTGATAAGATAGTCAACATAGCTCCAGATAAGATGGGCATTTCCAATACGAAACTCTTAGCATGCAAGCGGTGAAACTGTGATAACCTTTGCACAAAGTTAGGATCCTGATGGGATATGCTGCATAATGCGGCATCTAATCAGGATCCAAACTGTTTGACACTCGGATCTTTTCTTGAAAAGAAAAATGAAAATTGTATTTTTAAAGCACTCTGCAGTAGCAGACGACAATAGTTGCAGATGAAAAAAATGTCCCTGCATGCAAAGAGTGACATCCTTGTGTCTTCATCAAACCCTACATTGTGACTACTCAATGAGATCAGTGTAATGAGTAATCTCAATCCTTTCCTCAACAGTCGAACTTCGATATCTCGATCTCGGTTCAGTCGAACATACCCGTAGTTCAAAGTTAAAGCGTGGCTTAGCCATGTTTTAACTTTGAACTACGGGTATGTTCGACTGATCCGAACATGAAATAATGTAATTCATGTGTTGAAATATTGGTTAGTTCGAGTTAAGCGTGTTCGAGATAGCGAAGTTCGACTGTATTGCCATGTGGGCAGATCTTCTATATCCATCTGTGTTTATGGAAGGATTTGTTTAACCCTTTCCCCAATAGGAACTCCTTTTATTTTTGTTCATCCGCCGAAGAAAATAGTTCCAATTTATACAGCCATAAACATGAACCACAAGAAATATTTTCTATATCCTAGCAAATGGTAGCTTACAGCAGGCTGAAAGTAAAGCAGAATGTGCCTGTAGACGCATTCTGCTTTACTTTCAATCTGCTTTAAGCAACCATCTGTATTCAATACTGAAAACAGGCTATGGGGTAAAGGTTTTAAGCAAGATTAAAGTAAAGTAGAAAGCTCATAAAGGAGTATCTGATAAAATTTCATCTTGATTTAAGATTCTACCTGTTTTCAGCGCTATGAATATTCAGTTGGGGTTTCTTAAGCGGACAAATAGGCATACACTGTGTATGGCAGATAATAGGGACAGAAAGGGATAATATAGGGTTTGGTTAAGAGACTGGAAACTTGTAGTGATCATCCTTCTTGTCTTGAGCTCAGGTACACAGTGTTGTACAGGTTATATTTGTTGTGTTGAAACTTTGTACAAGGAATGGCCGCTTGTCTCCACTAGTATACCTATGTGTTAGTGTGACCAAGGAAATACCCTATCAGTGAAAGTAGCAATGTTTTGTGTAGGGATGATGAAGAAGTCCGCAAGCATTATAGGTTTGTACAGAGGGGACAGCAATTACAGTAAAACTCTCTCTATTTATCACAACAAAATTGTGTTGGTTATCAGGTGTTCATGACAGGTGACTGCTTAAAGCAAGATGACTGCTTTAACCCATTACCCCATAAATATGCCTTTTTATGGCTTCAATTAATTCCTCTACATAAGAAAATAGTTCCAATTTATACTGTTACAAATAAGATTCATAAAGAAATATTTTCTATAATCTAGCAGATAATAGCTTAAAGCAGGCTGAAAGTAAAGCAGAATGCGCCTCTAGGCGCATTCTGCTTTACTTTCAACCTGCTTTAAGTGGTCACATGTCTTCAAAACTAGAAACAGGCTATGGGGTAATGGGTAAGCTGTCAAATTTTATACAATTAGTAAGCCTTCATGTTAGTGATGGTAATGGAGAGGTTTTACTGTATTCTCTCCCAGTAAATATAATTATGCTAAAACCAATGATGGCCAATTTGCACAGAGTTGTTGTATTTACCAAATTATGCATTCTGACTACTCATAAGAAGTATCTCAACTAGATAAGTCAAATGTATAATTAGTCATATGACTTATTCAGCTGAGTTTGATGTTGGCTTGACTCTTTGAACCCTAGTCACACATATATGCATCATTTGCAAACAGTGTACATGTGAGGAGTACACTTGTCATATGAAAACAGTTTAGACCCTGATCAGAGGGCTCCTTAAGGAGCCCTCTGATCAGGGTCTACACTGTTTGTCATTTTGACATATATTGTAAAAATCAACCCTAGGAAGTAAAAAATGGACTAGACTAAATTGAAAATTAGAATTGTCCATTTGAAGGTTCTGGGAGGAAAGGGTTAAGCTAGATGGAATGACCAAGTTTCAACTGGGTTTTTCTGTAGCTGTGTGTCTGCCTTGTCACTGATGGTGGGGCTTTAGTTGTGGGGCTTCATCATGTAAATATCCTCAGTTGTCTACCTGATGTGACCGTATATAGTTTGTGCATGATGTTCCACTTGACTGATGTGCTAACAGCTGTTAAACTAATGAGTCGTGTCACAAGAAAACACGAACTATCTACATTGCCAGTAGCAGAGACAGAGCAGTCAATATGTCTTTGAACAGTTTTCCCAACAGAAACAATATAAGGACAAACACTATATCCCAGCATAAGCACCTACCCTGAACTGCAAAAAATATTCATATAAAAATCAATTGAAGAAACTTAAATACAGGGTTAAGCTTAATCCAGGTTGAAAGTGAAGTAAAAAGCTTCTACATAGTCTGTCCACATACTGGGTACAGTGCTCCCTCTCTACAACAACACCCAATTGGAGACACATAATTATTGTGTGCGTTGTTCAGAGGGAGTAGTTATAGGGAGGGAAATTGGCTACATTTGCAAACAGCTTGAATCAAGATCAGACACCGAGTAACGCAGCGTCTGATCTGGATTTAAGCTGTTTGTCACTCGTCATTAAGGTTTTTTTTCAGTCAAAATGTCCATAATGTAATTTTAGAAAAAACAGCAGACGATATTGCAGAAGTAAAAGCATTAGACATTATTGTCTTGTTTAGGGAACTGCAGCAAATGTCATTGTAAGGAGGGAATCATTGTTGGGAGGGCCGTTGTAGGGAGGGAACGCCGTACCTTCTTTTGAATCTATTAGTGGGGGAGATTTTACTTTTCTTCCTAAATGCTTTAATAGTGATGCCTATTGCAAAGAGAATGAAGCGAGATCATACATCAAATAACTTAACCCATTACCCCTTAGCCTATTTCTTGCTTTGAAAACAGGTGACCACTTAAAGCAGGTTGAAAGTAAAGCAGAATGTGCCCTAAGGCACATTCTGCTTTACTTTCAGCCTGCTTTAAGCTACCATCTGCTAGGATATAGAAAATATTTCTTCTAGTACATAATCTTGGCTGTATAAATTTGAACTATTTTCTTCAGTGGAGGAATAAATAGAGGCGTAAAAAAAGGCGTTTTTAAGGGGTAATGGGTTAACATCTGATCAGGGTCCAACTTTACATCTGATCAGGGTCCAAACTCTGATGGTTAGCTAACCAGTGCTGACCCTAGTGATATGCCGTGTTGACAATGCATGAGTTGATGTTGGTGGACAGTGCTTATAATGTGTGCGTGTCTATCTTTCTTGTGACAAGACTCATCGATATATCTCTGTTGATTGGTGTGCTACCACTAAAAACTGGGTTCTCACATGATATGAAACCCAGTGTCTACAAACTTGTGTTAAACAGTCACTCTAACTGATGATTTAGCGGTCTTAAATGCAACCAACAGCTAAATGCAGGACTGAAGTAAAGCAGAAAATTTGTATAGGAGCTTTCTATTTTACTTTTGTCCTGCATTAAGCAACACATGGACCGACACAATTGATTTTTGAGAAACAAATTTGTCAGAAGGTATATATTATAGAGACTATATATACCTTCTGACAATTTTTTTTCTCAAAAATCAATCGTGTCTGGTCCCTGTGTCTTTAGAGACATGCTTCTTCAAAGAGTGGCTACTTAACAGAGGTTTGAGTTTTGAGATGTGACAATAAATGTAAACATTGTGAGTATAGTTAAACCTGCATTCAGTGGCCACTCGGTGCAGGAGCGTGGAGATCTCCTGAAGACAAGTCAGTGCTTAGTAAAGACAGGGCTCCAGATAAGGGTAGTATTTAAAAAAATTAAATCTTTATTTCTGAATGAAACCCTATGGTGTCACTACTCATTAGAATCGTCTCTTTGAGACAATTCTTATGAGTAGTAACACCATAGGATTGGTGCTGTAATGAGTGAGAAAACATTGAATTTGTTCAGTTAACTCCCTCTTATCTGGAGCCCTGAAAGACTGAAGTTATGTAGAGCGCTCTCATGAGATCCAATGCCATAACTTTACAATGGCTGCTTAATACAAGTTGGACTGTATTATGATTTTGTTTTTACGTATATGGGTGGATGTTTGAAAGATCTTTTTTATATAAAAATTGTTTTTGAATAATGATGGATGGGTATAATATATTCATGTACAATCTGTTTGCTTCGATCATTTAGAGTGTGCATTTGTGTTATGTATGTTTGGTGAATGTGTTTTTGGATTGATGTTTGCATACCCATTCCTCTGTATAATTGCCATTTCCCCATAAATATGCCTTTTTACTCCTTTGATTTATTCCTCCACTGAAGATATAGTTTCACTTTATACAGTCATTATTATGTATGATAAAAAATATTTTCTATATTTTAGCAGATGTTAGCTTAAAACACATTCTGCTTTACTTTCAGCCTGCTTTGAGCTACAGTGGAGAATCTGTTATTCTTTCCCGTTTAAATGCAAACGTACGCAAACGCTAAACACTAAAACGTAGAAAAGAACAACTTTTGGACAATTCTGATAATTCTTGTTTATCTTAGTGGCAAACAGTTTGGAGCCTGATCAGACGCCGGGTTACCCGGCGTCTGATCTGGCTCCAAACTGTTTCACGGCAAATAATAGTTTTAGCGTAAACGCGTTTATTGGGAAAGAATAACACATTCTCCACTGTACCATCTGCAAGCTTAAAGAATAGTTTCCTATGGTTCATATTCATGACTGTATAAATTGGAACTATTTTCTGCAATGGAGGAATAAATTAGAGGCATAAAAAGGCATATGTTTAGGGGAATGGGTTAACAAAGCATCTTGCTGTCCTGAAGCATTCTGTGCATGTGTAACTGCTACCAGCTAGTATGAGAGTGTCGGGTATTTAGTTGCTGTAATTTTATTGTGTTAGATAAGTATACGGTATTTTATCATATACATTTCATTATGTATGTTTGCGTTGTGTAAATGATTGTATGTTATAGAATTCCACTCTACCTGTGTGTTAACCCATTGAACTCTAGTGACATGTATACTCACCCCTTATAAACAGTGTACATGTGAAGAGTACACTTATCCTATGCAAAGAGTGTAGGTCCAGTTCAGAGGGAATCAAGCAGAAGCTGTCTGATCAGGACCTGCACTGTTTGTCATTTTGTAATGTATTGCAAAAAAACCCTCAAAACCTGTAGGACTGAACTAGATGTAGATCTAATTGGAAGTTGGAATTGTAAATTTATAGTTTCATGGGTGAATGAGTTAAAGGTCTTTCATACCATAGATATATGTATACCCGTAGTCATGAGAAACAATGCTTTTTACAGCTGAGCTACCGGTGTAAAAGCAAATCTATTTATACATACATCTATTTATAGCAGAAAATAGTGTTTCGACATGTGATATATGCTTACAAAGAATGTAAGAATAAACTGTAATAATCCTGCTAATAAAGATATTAAACTTTTCCTCCATAGCTTAATCCATTACCCTATAGCCTATTTCTAATTTTGAAGACATGTGACTAATTAAACCAGATTGAAAGTAAAGCAGAATGTGCGTTAGGCGCAATTTTCTATATATTATGAACATTGTCATTTAAAGGTCAAATAGACTGAATTTTATGTTTGCCATAACTTTGAAACTACATGTGATAGAGATTTCATATTTGGTATGTATACTCATCTCAAGCAGTTCTTGAGCTCAGTACAAATATGGTCATGTGTGGCAAAGGTCAGGGTCATTAAGAGGTCAAATAGGCTGATTGTTTACCTTGGTTCATAACTTTTAAAGTACATGTGATAAAGACTTCATATCTTGCATATATACTCAAATCAAACAGCTCTTGTGCTCAATACAAGGTGGGTCATGTCAGACAAAGGTCACGGTCATTTATAGGTCATTGTCTCATGAGGGGACATAGTGTTTCACAAACACATCTTGTTTGTATTGCTTTTCCTTTAGTTTCGTTTAAATGGGAAAGAATGCCTTCTCCAATGTAAGAATGTTAATTTGTTCAAAATTCTGACCAACTTATAGTGGTACATGTACATAAAGTTCTTTAATGAAGTGAAGCAGCTCATCAGGTTAGATGCTTAAAGAACACTGAAAATCAAGCCTTATCTGGCTTTAAGTGGTCTCCTGTCTTCAAAAATAAAACAGGCTTTGGAGTAAAGGATTAGAAGCTTCTAAAAGTCTGTGCAGGTAGTTTGCCAGTGCCCTGATTTCCTGTATTACTACATGTATATATTTATAATTATATACTGTGCACCAGGGGCCCGTTTCATAAAACTTTGTACGACCAAAACGAAGGTAAGTCAAAAATACATTTTATTTCTGAATTCTCTGTCTAATCCGGTCTTGTGACATCTCTTTGGAATCGTCTTGAGAATTTGACAATCTGACTTATGACAACATTTTTCGTACAAAGTTTTATGATCGGGCCCCTGAGCTTCAGGATAAGAGAATATTTGAAACACTTAATTTCTTATCTCATCATCAAACTGTGTAATGTGACTGCTCATTGTTATCATAGTTAACCCATTGCCCCATAAATACGCCTTTGATATATTCCTCCACTGAAGAAAATAGTTCCAATTTGATCAGTCAGGATTATGTATTATGAGAAGTAGTTTTCATATTCTAGCAGATGGAAGCATAAAGCAGACTGAAAGTAAAGCAAGGCGCATTCTGCTTTACTTTCAACCTGCTTTAAGTGGTCACCTGCCTTCAAAACTAGAACCAGGCTATGGGGTAAAGGGTTGTCATGTATAAATGCTTGAGATGATTGTAGACTAGGTGATAGGCTAATTACCTGATGTTAATGGATAAAAGAGTTTTTATATTTTAAATAAAAAGGTATATATGTATTTACTTTCTTGATTGTGTAAAGTTGTTTTAATGCTGTACAGTAAATCTTTTAAATTGTAGAGAAACTGGCATACAACTAAGTGTCATGTTTATGGAGTGAAGTTATATTGTCATAAGTTATCTACTCCCAAGACAATTTGTAAAGGTAAACAAACAAACTATCGGCCATACTGAAAGATAAGGATAGGTATCGCTTTGTATAGAATAACGACATTGTTTGTTTAACCAATTACTCCATAGCTTGTTTCTAGTTTTGAAGATAGATGACCATTTAAAGCAGGTCGAAAGTAAAGCAGAATGTGCCTTAAGGCTTGAATATAGCAAATATATCTTAAGATATAAATTTGTGACTATAAATTAAAACTATATTCTTCCATGGAGGAATAAATTAAAAGCGTAAAAAGGCGTATTTATGGGGTAATGGGTTAAAGAAATGTTGGTCAGTATATAGTCAAACTTGTGTGAACCATTTACCCCATAAATACATTTTGTACACCTTTATATGCTTCTTATTATTCATACACTAAGAAAGGTAGTGACCCCTAGCTAGGTAGTCTTTGAATATGATATATAAAGAGCATTGTTTGTACACTTTTAAGATAGGACTGCCTAAACCAAGCTGAAAATAAAACAGAATAATCCTGAAAGAGCATTCTGCTTTACTTTCAACTATCTTTAAGTAGATGGGGCTGCCTAAACCAAGCTGAAAATAAAACAGAATAATCCTGAAAGAGCATTCTGCTTTACTTTCAACTATCTTTAAGTAGATGGGGCTGCCTAAACCAAGCTGAAAATAAAACAGAATGATCCTGAAGGAGCATTCTGCTTTACTTTCAACTATCTTTAACCCTTTCCCCCATAGAAGCACCTTTTAGCACATTTAATTTATTCCTCCACTGAAGAAATAGTTCCAATTTATACAGTTATAAACAATTACGGAAATGAATATTTTCTATATCCTAGCCGATGGTGGCTTAAAGCAGGTAAAGTAAAGCAGAATGTGCCTTAAGGCGCATTTTGCTTTACTTTCAACCTGCTTTAAGTACCCACCTGTCTTCAAAATTTGAAACGGGCTATGAGGTAAAGGGTTAAGTGGTAACTAGAAAAAAACACTTATGGGGTAATGTGTTAAGTGGCCAGCTTAGTACATAAGAATTAAATTGAGCAAAGCTCTTCAAAGGAGGAAACTCTTCAAATCTTATTCCTTTACCCTATAGAAGCACATTGAGCGCTTAATTTATTCCTCTACTGTAGAAAATAGTTCAATTTTATACAGTCATGAATATGCAACACAAGAAATAGTTCCTTTATCTGACTAGATGGTAGCCGAAAGCAGGCTGAAATTAAGGCACATTCTGCTTTACTTTCAACCTGCTTTTAAGTCTTTAAACCCTAGTCACTCATATATGCCTCACTTGCAAACAGTGTACATGTGATGAGTACACTTGTCCTACGCAAACAGTGTTGACTCTGATCAGAGGGCTCCTTAAGGAGCCCTCTGATCAGGGTCTACACTGTTTGTCAGTTTGACATATATTGTAAAAATCAACCCTAAAAATGGACTAGACTTAATTGAAAACTAGAATTGTCCATTTGAGGTTTCAGGGAGGAAGTGGTTAAGTGGTCCCCTATAATCTTCAATAGTAGAAACAGGTTATGGGGTATAAGGTTAGTCCATAGTGTGCAAAAGTTTTATTCTAAGAGCGGAGGAAACTTCACAAGCTGTTTGTTAGTGTTGTGATACGAAGTTTGGTCTTGGTTTGACTGCATTTGTTAACCTGATATGTGCTATTTGATATGTTTGCTTCATCAAGTTGACTGCGTAACTTTTTTAAGAGGATATGTTTTTGATTTTCTTTCCAAAAATCACCCTCAACATAGTGGGATTGACACCAGATGCCAAGTTTTCCTGACATTTTGTCATAGGTCTAAGGATGGGAGTGAATATTTAGAAAACAACTTTAATGTTTAACCAATGCAATATGAAATAAAAATAAACTGAATATGTGGTTCTTTCTGTCAGATTCATAGAAAGAAAAAAATCCTTCAAGCAAGATTATATGTATATACATGTAAATGTTTTTTGCAATATAAATGGTAGTAAAATGGTGCCTAAGTATATCTTGTACATGTATATGTTTTTGAAAGTGATACATGTGTCCAAGTTGAAATTTCCAAATGGTAAGGTGTAATTAAAAATCACAGAAAGATCATCCTTGTCATGATTTAACCCATTACCCTATAAATATGCCTTTTTACGCCTTTAGATTATTTTCCACCGGCGGAAAAAGTTCCAAATTATACAGTTATAAAAATGTATGATAAGAACAATTTTCTATATTGTATAAGATGGTAGCTTAAAGCAGGCTGAAAGTAAAGCAGAATGTGCCTTAAGGCACATTCTGCTTTACTTTCAACCTGCTTTAAGTGGTCACCTATTTTCAAAACTAGAATCGGGCTATAGGGTAATGGGTTAAGAGATTAAATACATACTTTCTGAACAATGAAACCAAATACTAATAATAAACTCAAATATTCACGATGAAATATTTTAAAAAGAAGCTTGAATATTCAGAAATCAAACATCTGCAGTACAGGGAAGAAGACATTATTATTTCAAAAAACATTTGTGCGAAAGAACGTTGCATCCATTCCAGTCAGTTTGGAGCTTGATCAGATAGATCTACCAAGTAACTTGGCATCTGATTAGGCTCTTCGCCACTTTGATTTCAATAAATTGTCGACACATTTAACCCATCACCCCATAAATACGCCTTAAATTTATTCCTCCAGTGAAGAAAATAGTTGCAATTTATACAGTTATGAATATGTATGATAAGAAATACTTTCTATATTCTAGCAGATGGTAGCTTAAAGCAGGCTGAAAGTTAAGCAGAATGCGCCTTAAGGCGCATTCTGCTTTACTTTCAACCTGCTTTAAGTGGTCATCTGTCTTCAAAACATGAAACAGGCTATGGGGTAATGGGTAAAGAAAGGTCATTTTCTACATTGTATTGTGTTGGGTTTAATTTAAATGGGGAAGAATAATGTCTTACCTGCTGTATTAGTAGATATAGTTCCCATCTTTGGTGTGCAACCACTCCCCAGGCCAACCCATTTAGGTACATGTGTTATGGTATCTTATTTAACCCATTACCCCAAAAATACCCCTTTTTACGCCTTTGATATAATCCTCGACTGAAGAAAATAGTTCCAATTTATACAGTCATGATTATGTATTATCAGAAATATTTTCTTTATTCTAATAGATGCTTACTTAAAGCAGGCTGAAAGTAAAGCAGAATGCGCCTTAAGGCGCAATCTGCTTTACTTTCAAACTGCTTTAAATGATCACCTACCGTATCCTCAAAATTAGAAACAAGCTATGGGGTAATGGGTTAAGATTCAGCATAGGTTATAAGTGTTTCTGAGAGTGTTTGAGGAGCTGTCTTTCAGTTTCATTTAATCATGTACATGTATGCTACTGTATTATTATTATTGTTAGAATGGATTTTTCTGTTTGAAACCTATATGTAGGTGAGTATACACGGTAGATTGTACAGTTATTTTATTTATGTACAAGAACAATAAAGCATCTAACAATAGCTGTCTCTGTTGTGGTTCTCTGTCACACAGATTTTCCTTTATAATTGTTTGGTTGACGACCATCAGTACAGATGTCCAATATCAAACTGAGACGGCATAATATTGCGATTAACCTTTTACTCCATATCCTGTTTCTAGTATTGAATATACGGTAGGTAAGCACTTCAAGCATGTTGAAAGTAAAGCAGAATGCGCTATTCTGCTTTACTTTCATCCTGCTTTAAGCTACTATCTGCTAGAATATAATAAATATTTCTTATAATACATATTCAAGACTGTATAAATAGGAACTTTTTTCTTCAGTGGAGGAATAAAGTAAATGTGCTAAAAAGCGCTTCTATGGAGTAAAGGGTTAAGGCATGTGGCTGTTTAAAGCAAGATAAGAGTGAAATTGACAACTCCTGTAGGAGATTTCTGCTTTACTTTCATCTTGCATTTAACCCTTTATCCCATAGCTTTTTCTAGTTTTGAAGACAGGTGACCACTTAAAGCAGGTAAAAAGTAAAGCAGAATGTTTCTAAAGGAGCATTCTGGGTAACTTTCAACATGCTTTAAACTAAAATCTGGAAATTTTTTGTGTAGAAATAATCAGATGTGTATATATCCCATAATTACGCCTTTAATTTATTCCTCCACTGAAGAAAATAGTTCCAATTTATTCAGTCATGAATATGTACCATATGAAATATTATTTATATTTTATTATTTATTTATTATACCAGACTTATATAGCGCTCTTTTCACACAGGGATTGTGCGTTCAAAAGCGCTTCATATACATGTACCTACAAATCTAGAAAAGACAAAATAACTACAATTAGATCTGAAATAAAACATGAATAAACATATAAAAAAAAAAAAAAAAATCTTTATTCTAGCAGAGGATAGCTTAAAGCAGGCTGAAAGTAAAGCAAAATGCGCATAAAGGCGCATTCTGCTTTACTTTTAACCTGCTTTAAGTGGTCACCTAAATTCAATAATAGAAACAGGCTCTGGGGTAATGGGTTATAGAGTAAATGGTTCAGCAACCTCTTGCCACAAACACTGATGGCTAAGATTCATTAGCCATCCATCTTATAGAATGAGTTATTGATACGAGGGCTGTCCCAAAACATCGTAGACTTTCCTTATAAAAGTGTTAGTTAAAACAGCAGAGACAAACGGTCGTCAGTATATATAAACAAAGCGTTTATGTAAACCTGTGTGAAGTTTTAACGTGTAATCTTTAAAACTGACCAGCACAGAGTATTTTGAAACACCCTACCTGTCTAACCCCGGCGCACACTAGTTAACGTTTTGACGTCATCGACGTAAATGTCACTCCTTTTCAAAATACTTGTAGTGGTGATCGATGTATTTTCGCCGACGCACAGCTTCTTAAACAAGCTGGTATCTACATGTAGCTAGCGCAACACTCTCAATTTCTCTTGTTTGAGCTGTCTTCAACGTTTTCAATTTTTGTCTGCGTAATAGATGTTTTAGGTATGAAAATACTGCAAAATCAAATGGGTTAGGTCAATGAAATGTGGCGCATGTTTAAGCTTTTGAAAATCCTACACGGCAAGTTCCCAATGTGCATGCTGGGAAACGTGGCACGAAGCGATAACATGGTGAAATATGTTGCTTTCTAAGTTGTCAATGAACCCCGGTCACTTCTCTCGTATCGTATGCAAGAGATCTGTGTGATGGGTGTTTGCTGACTCTAATATCGGCTCAAACCAGAGGGTTGATACCTGGACACATCTTTCTTTTTCTTATGCACTTAACAAGCGTGGCATCAATATAGCACCGACTCTCGACATGTTTAGTTTCTCACGGAAATGTCGATGTACAGACAATATGCTGACCCGAGGAGTTCAGCATTCTATCTCCCCGCAAGACGCCGATCACCATTCATGACGCTCCTCACGTTTTCTACAATGAAACCGTCAATTTCTTTCGGCCGTCCCATCTTTACATTATTTTCTCAACCAATCCTTCTGAAAATCGCGTATTCTATTTGAACATCAGCAAGCGAGATGCTGATTGATAAATTTCTGTTGATTGTAGTTGTTTAACGTCTGTTTCGGGATCAAATGCAACTCAAAGCAGTATTCTTTGACATTCTGCTGCGCCGCCTTTTCCTCTGACGTCGTCATTTCTGGCGTCTTCAGAATGCGGTATCATTCTCCATAACTAGATATCTTGTTTTTAAATGACGCTACGTTAACGATTTTTTCCAGGATGACGTCATATAAAACAACATCAACATTCATGACGCAATTTTGCGCAAATTCCGATTCGAAATTGCTTAGTAGGAGGTTGTGAAACGTACCTCTTTAAATCTACCTTTAAGATTTTGGCGTGCGCCGCATAATCTAACCAACAATTAATATTTACAAATAAAATTGGGTCAGGTGTGTTCAGGAACCTTATAATTTTTATGCCCCCGGCATCGACAGATGCGGGAGCACATAGTAATCGTCCTGTCCGTCCGTCCTTCCTTCCGTCCGTCCGTCCGTCCGTAACCAGGTTAAGTAGATTTTACCGTTTCGTCTAGCATCAACACCGCTTATTCAAATGCTTGGATACTTATACAGTTGTTGCCTTGGACCATTCCCTAGCCACCAGTAATACCTTACCTTGATTTTGACCTTGACCGTGACCTAAGTTGGACTTAGAATATTTTGAATGGGCTATTTCTTGGTTAACTAGATTTTACCGTTTCTTCTAGCATCAACACCGCTTACTCCAATGCTTGGATACATATACAGTTGTTGCCTTGGACCATTCCCTATCCACCAATATCACCCAACCATGATTTTGACCTTGACCTAATTTGGACTTAGAATATTTTGAAAGGGCTATTTCTTGGTTAACTAGATTTTACTGTTTCGTCTAGCATCAACACTACTTACTACAATGCTTCTATACTTATACAGTTATTGCCTTGGACCATTACCAACCTACCAGTAATACCCAAGCTCAGTTTGACCTTGACCTTGACCTAATTAGGACTTAGAAAATATTCAGAATATATTGTCAAGGATGCCACCGGGGGCATAAGCGTTTATTGAACGCAGTCTTGTTTATTCAAATGTGAAAATGTTTTAAATAGCATTGGTAAAAAAATCATAGAAATATTACTTCGGGTTTTTCACGGTGTTTTGGGACAGCCCTCGTACAGTGATCCCTCTCTCCAATGACACCCATTGGAAGACACAGATTGTGTATTGTTCAGAGAGAGTCGTTATAGAGAGGGAAAATTAAGACTTGGCTCACATTTGCAAACGCGGGGTCTGATCTGGATTCAAGCTGTTTGTCACCCGTCATTATATTCATTCTATCAAAATGTCCACTCATATGTAACTTTGAGAAAAAACAGCAGACGACAGTTTTAAACAGACGGTATTGTAGCAGTAAAAGCGTTGGACTTAATTGTCCTGTTTAGGGAAGTACGGCAAGTGTTGTTGTAAGGAGGGAGTCGTTGTAGGAAGGGCCGTTGTAGAGAGGGAGCACTGTAGTATCAAATATTTAACCAAGTAGCTAAAGGGATTACTGATAAAGGGAAGTAACTCCACTAATCTTAAATTGCTTTCAACACATTCAATCCTTGTGATGAGTATACTCATCATTTACAAACAGTGTACCTGTGAAGGGTACTCATTTCCTATGCAACCAGTGTAGACCCAGATCAGAGGGCTTCTTTTTTCCAAACAGTGTAAACCTTACTAAGAGGGTTCCTTTACTAAAGGAACCCTCTTATTAATACATTCAACACTAGCAACGTCATTTACAAACAGTGTGCCTATGATGATAACACTTGTCCTATGCAAACAGTGTAGATCCTGCTCAGAGGATTCCTTAAGGAGCCCTCTGATCAGGGTCTTTACTGTTTGTCATTTTGAAACATATTGTTAAAATATTGCTAGTGTTAACCCTTCACCCAATAACCCGTTTATAACATTAGATACAGGTGATCACTTAAAGCAGGTTGAAAGCAAAGCAGAATGTGCCTTAAGGCACATTCTGCTTTTCTTTCAGCCTGCTTTAAACTATCATCTGCTAGGCTATATAAAATATTTGTTATTGTAATTGTTCATGAGGGTATAAACTGGAACTATTTTCTTCAGCGGAGGAATAAATTAAAAACGCTAAAAGTCGCTTCTATGGGGGAAAGGGTTAAAACAAAACTTGGGTGGATATAAATGGACAATGCCAGTTTCGATTTTAGTCTAGTCTATTTCTGACAGTGAAGACCCTGATCAGAGGGCTCCTTTTGGAGCCCTCTGATCTTGGTCTTCACTGTTTGTATAGGACAAGTGTACTATTCACATGTACACTGTTTGAAAATGATGCCTATATGCTGGACTAGGGTTAAAAGATATGGAGCTTTAAATTTGCTTAATGTAAAGTCCATGTAAAAACAGGGGTACTTTCTTTTGTGGCCGAGTATATCATTATTCAGTGGGAGGAGGATTATGAATACTAACACTGAATAACACTAATTGCATCATATATCAAACCTTTTATTAATCCAATAAATAAAAAAAAATGGCATAAAAAAGTATCAAAACAAATACATACCGGTATCAGCCAGCATACAGAAATGTCAGACTAGATAATGCTTGAGTAGTTAATCACTAGGCAATATCAACAGACTGATTGACACACTATATGTCAAAACAGTTTATAAATAGCTTGGGTCAGATAATTATTCTGTCATTTAACACATTCAACCCTAGCGACGAGTATACTCATCATTTACAAACTGTACCTGTAAAGATTACACTTGTCTTATGCAAACAGTGTAGACCCTGATCAGAGGGCTCCTTAAGAATCCCTCTGATCAGGGTCTACATGTTTGTCATTTTAAAATATATTGATAAAATCAACCCTAAATAGCCAAAAATAGACTAGACTTATTTTGAAATTTTCCATTAAAAGTTTCAGGGTTGAATGAGTTAATCTTGTCCCTCATTGCCATCTATTAACCCATTACCCCATAAATACGCTTTTTTACGCCTTTAATTAATTTCTCTACTGAAGAAAATAGTTACAATTTATACTGTCACAAATTAAAAGCATAAGAATTTTTTTCTATATTTTAGCAAATAATAGCTTAAAGCAGGCTGAATGTAAAGCAGAATGCTTTAAGTGGTCACATATCTTCAAAACTAGAAACAAGCTATGGGGTAATGGGTTAAATTCACCTACAGAGCTCCCTCCCTACCAACAATTCCCTCCTTACAATAATGCTTGCCGCTGTTCCCAAAACAAGACAATTACAGGGCTACCATAAGCTGACATGAAAAATCCTAAGATTTCCAAATTTGCATTTTTCAAGTGCGATTTTACGAATCATACCTTTACCTCATAGCCTGTTTCTAGTTCTGTTGACACTTGGTTGCTTAAAGCAGGCTGCAAGTAAAGCAGAATGCGCCTTAAGGCGCATTCTGCTTTACTTGCAACCTGCTTTAAGGTAACATGTACAAGAAAAAAAATCCGAAGATTTAGGAAAAATCTGGAGAAATGGCAGCCCTGCAATTATGTCTAACGCTTTCACTGCTGCAATACTGTCTGCTTAAAACTGTTGTTTGCTGTCTTTTCTCAAAGTTCGGTATTGGACATTATGACAGAAGAAACATAGTAACAAAGAGTTTGAACACAGATCAGACGCCACGTTACATGGTGTCTAATGTGGGTTCAAACTGTTAGTAAATGTAAGCACCCGAAGGATATTAATCCCCCACTAACAACTGCCTTCCATACAACACACACAATCTTTGTCTCTCATTGGTTGTTGTTGTAGAGAGGGGGCATCTTATATCCAATGGAAATTATATTGAATTGTCGTGTCATACAAATGTGACAAATTATACAGAACAGGATTAAAGCAACATAACAGGAATTAAAGTAAAGGGTAAGCTCCTGCAAGAGCTTTCCGTTTTTACTTTCATCCTGCTTTTAGTCAGAATTGTATTGGTTTTGATGCAATATACAGTAAAACCTCTCTATTACAGGCACTAAAAAGAAGGCTAATTTAGTATATAAAAGACAGGTGACCGCTTAAAGCAATGTGACAGTAAAACAGAAAGCTCCTACAGGAGCTTTCTGTTTTACTGTCCCCTTGCTTTAAGCAGACACCTGTTAGAAACACCTAATAATTAACATAATTTAGTGGTCGTAGTAGAGAGGTTTTACTGTAGTGTACTGTAGCCCAGTGACCTTGATATATCCTCATTAACTATTTATTATTATCATGTTAATTATCCCATTACCCATGGTATGTTTCTAGTTTTGAAGACAAGTGACTACTAAAGGCAAGGTGAGAGTAAAGTAGAACGCACCTTAACCTTTTCCTCCCTGAAACTTCAAATGGACAATTCTAGTTTTCAATTAAGTCTAGTCCAATTTTGACTTTTTAGGGTTGATTTTTACAATACATGTCAAAATGACAAACAGAGTAGACCCTGATCAGAGAGCTCCTTAAGGAGCACTCTGATCAGGGTCTACACTGTTTGCATAGGACAAGTGTACTCCTCACATGTACGCTATTTGTAAATGACGCATACATGCGTGACTAGGGTTCAGAGATGTTAAGGCACTTTCGGCTTTACTTCTAGCTGCATTAAGCTACCATATGCTAGGATATAGCAACTATTGCCTATGATGTATATTCATGGATATATAATGTGATACTATTTTCTTCAGTGGTGGAATAAATTATCAATAGAGATATGACAGAATCTATTCAATAGCTAATCTGTTATCAAATCACTGATTATCAACGGTGTATGTAATTATTCCATTCCTATTGCTCTTATGGAATCCCAAATCATTTTAACCCGTTACCCAATAAATACGCCTTTTTACGCCTTTTATTTATTCCTCAAATGAATGAAATAGTTTCACTTTATACAGTCATGAATATGTATTATAAGAAATATTTTGCATATTCTAGCAGATGGCGGCTTAAAGTAGGCTGAAAGTAAAGCTTTACTTTCAACCTATTTTAAGTGGTCACTTGTCTTCAAAACTAGAAACAGGCTATGGGGTACTGGGTTAAATTAAATAAACATTCTAATAACTGAAATCATATGGATTTAAAGACTTGAAGGCATAACAAAACATTTTTACAAACAATTATAAATTTCAAGCAACTGAAAAATTCCAACTTTGAAAAAATACATAGAGGATAATCAATTACTTTGGATTGATATGAAAAATATATCACGAGAATGGGTTTAAATACGAGTCTGCAGGACGAGTTTTTTAAACAGATAACAACCCATTCGAGTGATATATGATATATTTTTCATATCTATTCAAAGGAATTGATTATTCTATTTATAATATAGATTTTAATGATGTTATTACAGAAAAAAAAACCGACAAAATTAATTGTTTCCGCGCGGCGTCACAAAAATTATTGTGACGTGATGTCAGAAAAGTGATATCATCACTAGTGATGATATCAACTGTGACGATATGAAATTTATCTAACTGAGAAATCTCTATAAATCATCGATAGATATATAATAAATCCCTTTCCTTCACAACCAAAGTACAAATAAGCTACAATGTATATCCAACTATGTTTCGTGCATGTGGCAGTTTAACTCATTATCCCCTGAAACTTCCAATGGACAATTCCAGTTTTCAATAAAGGCTGGTCCATTTTCGACTACCGGTATATACGTATTTAGGGTTGTTTTTTGTTATAAATTGCAAAAAGACAAACAGTGAAGTCCCTGATGAGATGGCTCCTACAGGAGCCCTCTGATCAGGGACTTCACTGTTTGCATAGGATAAGTGTACTCTTCACAGGTACACATTTGGTAAAGGACACATATATGCGACACTAGGGCTCAATGAGTTAAAGTAAGATGCAGTTATATTTGTGGTAAGTAAGTTGGGGAGAAGGTGATGACAATTTCAGGATCATACACCTGTGGATACAGAAAGAAAAAGCCAATTTTAAAATCAACCCTGTACCCTATAGCCTGTTTCTAGTTTTGAAGACAGGTGACCACTTAAAGCAGGTAAAAATTAAAGCAGAATGTGCCTTTATGCACATTCTTCTTTACTTTCAGCCTGCTTTAAGCAACCATCTGCTAGGATCTAGAATATTTTTTGTATAGTACATGTTCATGACTGCATAAATAGAAACTATTTTCTGCAGTGGAGGAATAATTTAAATGGGCTCCTATGGGGTAAAAGATTGAAGTAGATGACATTGCAGCAGAATTCAGCTTTCAAATGGTAGACCCTTTTAAACCATGAATAAACGCCAACTGCCAAAACTGCTGTCTGCTTCAACTCTGAAATTGGCTCTTTCTTCTCCATGGTAGCAAGTCATAGTGACAAACTGATCTTGATTAGATACTGAGTAACTTGGTGTTGATTCAGAATCCAAACTACAGAGTTCCCTCTCTACAACCATACCCAATGGAGACAATGATTGTGTGTGTTGTTCGAAGGGAATGGTTATAGGGAGGGAAATTGGCTTACATTTGCAAACAGCTTGAATCCAGATCAGACACCGCGTAATGCGGCGTCTGATCTGGGTTCTCGTCATTAAGTTTATTTTCTGTCAAAATATCCATTATGTCACTTTGAGAAAAACAGCAGACGACAATTTTAAGCAGACAATATTGCAGCTATAAAAGCATTAGACATGATTGTCCTGTTCAAGGATCTGCGGCAAGTGTTGTTGTAGGGAGGGAGTCAATGTTGGGAGGGTCATTGTAGGGAGGGAACACTGTATTTGAAGAGTTGCAGACAACTCAGTTGCCACACTAAGGTGTTAACTCTATGCACCCTAGCAGCATATATACCTGCCATAGTGATTACCTCTGCAAACAGATTGGATCCAGATGAGACGCCGCACAACGCGGCATCTCATCAGGATCCAAACTGTTTGCTATTCTGACACAAAATTTAAAAGAAATTTAGAAAATTCTAATTTTAGAACGATAGCAGACGACAAATAGTTGCAGACGAAAAAATTACCCAGCATGCAAAGTGTTAAGAGAAGCTACATGTAGGTAGCCACCGGCTAATATAATTGTTGGGGGAAAATGACAGTGAAAAGCATGAACTATGCAAAGGCATGCGCTTGACAGGAAATTAGCAAGATGAAACTGGAATGTTTTTCATTTTAAATAAATCAGAATCAGTACTTCTTGTATTTAACCCTTTACCCCATAGCCTGTTTCTAGAATTGAAGATGGGTGACCACTTAAAGCAGGTTGAAAGTAAAACAGAATGCACCTTAAGACACATTCTGCTTTACTTTCAACCTGTTTTAAGCTACCATCTGCAAGAATATAGAAACTATTTCTTATGATACATATTCATTACTGTATGATTTGGACTGTTTTCTTCAGTAGAGGAGTAAATTAAATGTGTAACAAGGCACATTTATGGAGTATTGGGTTAGAAGTTATAGTTTTTACAAAATTGTAAACATGAGAGCGTAAACAATACTGAAATAAAGCTGTTTCTAGTACATCAAGGGTAGATTACTCTCGCCACAATGATTGCATTTGACAATAATTGCACTCCCTTCAACACATCAAGGGCAGATAACACTTGACCTATTTGTCCAATTACAACAATTTTTTAAACTCATCCGAAACCTTATGGTCATATTCAATTTGAGCCATTGTGAAAAAGATTGAATAAAAGTTGTGGCCTCTTGAGTGTAAACAATGTAAGACTTAGCATTTTCAACATGTCAAGGGCATATAACTCATGACCTTATGGTCCAATTTCAACCATAATTGTATTCATTTGAGATCTTATGGTCATATACAATATAAGCAAAATTGTTGGCAAGGAATAACAGACATCCAAGTGTCACAAAAGCTCACCCTGAGCAGAGCTCAAGTGAGCTCAAAATCAGTTAATTAGATTTTTCTATTCATTACCGTCATTTCCCGAGTATTGTGCGCATCCGTGTATAACACGCACCCTTATTTTCAGGGTTAAATGTCTGGAAAAAAACTTTTCCCAAGGTTTTGGTCAGCCGTCGTACGCACGATTTCTCCTGCTGAACCCAGTTGTTTTTAAATGAAGAGAGTTCCGTAGGCATGATTTAGAACCAAGAAAATCCGTTAAATATGTGATAATTACAAGTATTCTGATAGTCAGGTGTGAAATCCGCCCTTCGAAGTTCCAAAAACTAAGATGCGACTGTGTTTCAAATGCTGGAAACGAAACCAGACATATTTTTATAGGCATACTTAATTTTCATTTCTAGCGTCACATTAGAACAGGAACGGAATATGTTCCTGATTAGAATCACCCCGCATTATTCTGTGTAAGTTTGTAGATGCGTTTATTAGGATTAAAATATATAAATACTAAACATTTATTGTATCGAATTATTTCATCACTAGCATTTATTGAATTATGAAAAAATACGGTAGAATACGAATGTTCCGAAAAGGTTACAAAAAGTTTCGCTCTGAAAATCGAGTGCCGCAAATCAAAAGAATAATCCGGAAATAGTAAATTCGATTATGCGCAGTTCGGGTCCGGAAATGGCGGGTGTTTATACAGTGACGCTTTGTTTCTACGATGCAACCAGAGCTAAGTTTACTTCCTTTTGAGCGATTTCACGCAATAATTATGAATAACAACTTGTTTATTTACTTTATTTCTCTCTCAGTTCAAAATGCCTTACCGATTTAGATTGTATTAGATACTGTACGTAACGACTAACGTGCTCCCTCGAAAGAAGCTTCAAATAATGAGGGCTTGCATTCTCAGATCGGAGACTAATTTTAATAACTTATAAGCAATCAAGTGTCATAACATCAACAGTTTACACCCGGACAATCATAACTGATTATAATTGGGGTCACTAGCGTGTCATCTCCAATAAACAGCCCTAATCCCCGGCCGCCTAGTATGGGAGGTGTCAATTAAAGCCCTGCAGCGTATTGCGCAATCTTAACACATCAGCCTACGGGCGCTAACCGTTGGTCAAGGTAGGCTTTAGAGTCTTGTTCCCCTGTATTGTACGCACCCCCAAATTGCAGAAAAAAGATTTTATGATAAAAGTGCGCACAATACATAGCTAAAGACGGTACTTCTCTCCATCAATACTGATGCTTATGAGAAGGGGCACTTTTTAGGTGCACCATTGGGGCTGTACCTGGCCGGTAACTTTATCCTGACACCGACGAACCAGTCGTAATGCTAACCCGAAATCCTGAGCGTCAAGGAGGGAAGCCATTACTTCCATTTTTTAAGTCCTTGGTTTGACCTGGCCAGGGATTGAACCCGCAACCTCCCGCATTGCAAGCGGACGCTCTACCACTGAGCCAACTGAGCCACGCAGCCGGTGTTAGATATGCATATTGAGTAAAGTATGGCAAGATTATTGGATAGATAAATGGTTAACTGTTCCTTTTACATAAGTTATATCCATACAACACAAAAAGGTAAAATATTGATTGATAACATTTAAAAAGTTTACCCGAAGGTCATGTTTAAAACATTGACGATGACACAACTCGTCTGGCACCTTCACAACATGATCACCGAGTACCATGATTAACCCTTTACCCCAAGTCTGTTTATAGCTTTGAAGACAGGTGATCACTTAAAGCAAGTTGAAAGTCAAGCAGAATGCGCCTTAAGGAGCATTCTGCTTGATTTTCAGCCTGCTTTAAGCTTACACCTGCTAGAATATAGAAAATGTTTCTTATAGTACATATCCATGACTACAAATTGGAACTATTTTCTTCAGTGAAGAAATAAATTAAAGCTGTAAAAAGGGGTATTTATGGGGTAATGGGTTAAAACGTTGACGATGACACAACTGTTGTCTATCATCACACTGGCACCTTCGCAACATGATCACCGAGTGCCACGACCTTTACCCCATAGTCTGTTTCTAGTATTGAAGATAGTGGCCACCTTAAAGCAGGTTGAAAGTAAAGCAGAATGCGCCTTAAGGCGCATTCTGCTTTACTTTCAGACTGCTTTAAGCTAGCTCTGCTGGAATATAAAAATTATTTTTTACAATACATATTTATGACTGTATAAATTGGAACTATTTTTTTCAGTGGAGGAATAAATTAAAGGCGCTAAAAGGCGCTTCTATGGGGGAAAGGGTTAATCAGCACATCACTATTTGGCACTATTCATGATATTGCAAACAGCAACCCTAAATATGCAAAGATTGACTAGTCAGTCACATTTGAGATTTTAGGAGTCAATAAGTTCATATTTCATAAGTCAATTACTTTGCCACTCTAATATAGAAAACCACCTAGAAGCAACATCCAGTGGAAATTCATAATTTGGGAAACCAGGGGGGCCCGTTTCATAAAACTTTGTACAACAAAAAAGGTCGTAAGTCAAAACTTTTAAAATGTATTTAATTTCTGATTTCTCTATCAAATCCTGTCTTGTGACATCTCTTTGGAATAGTCTTTTTAAGACGATTCCAAAGAGATATAACAAGACAAAATTAGATGGAGAAATACTTACAACAACATAATTTATGTTGTACAAACTTTTATGAAACGGGCCCCTGTGCAGTTCTGACATAAAAGTTAAAACAGTGAAAGTTTCCCAAACTGTCGAGTATTCTTATCGTTCAAGCATAACATGTAAGTGAGACAAAGCGTGCTTAGATACAATATAGGTGTACTCCGTAAATTAGAGTATGACAACCATAATTTTATGTCTCCCGATATACAGATTGATGGACATATAGGATCTGTCATGAGTCGATGTTTAAGACAAGCTGATCTCAAACGAGTCTAGAATTGAAATGTTATTAAGCAAGCCTTGGCCAGCTTAATCACTTTTCTATTCTAGACCAATTTGAGATCAACTTGTCTTAAACATCGACGAGTGACAGATTCTTTTTCTCACATAACCAACGGTTCTAAGCTAATTTTTTTAAAGCAATAGGCATTTTTTGGAAGCCCGGTGACGTCTAAACCGTTATAAATAGTGATGTTATAGTGACGTCATCATATTGATCTCACACATGTTGGAGACAAGGATATTTGTGATCGTTGTTCCCTATAGAAGAGAACGGTAGTTATGTGAGAAAAACATACATACAGACAGACCGATATATACAACGATTGCTGTATACAATCCCTGTATTTTGATTGCAGACTATGGCCATGTTATAAATACAGTAAAACCTCTCTATTACAACCACTAAAATGAAGGCTAACTGATTGTATAATAGTCAGGTGAAAGCTTAACCCTTTCCCTCAAAGAAGAGCTTTTTAGCACATTTGATTTATTCATCCACTGAAGAAAATAGTTCCAATTTATACAGTCTAAAAAATGAACCGTAAGCCAGTACGGTAAGGAAAAATTTCTAAATCCTAGCAGATGATAACTTAAAGCAGGCTGAAAGTAAGCAGAATGTGCCCTAACTTGGCCCCTAAGGCACATTCTGCTTTACTTTCAACCTGCTTTAAGTGGTCACATGTCTTCAAAACTAGAAACAGGCTATGGGGTCAAGGGTTAAAGCAAAGGAGCTTTCTGTTTTACTGTTACCTTGCTTTAAGCGGTCACCTGTCTTAAATACCTGATAAATTAACACAATTTAGTGATGGTAATAGAAAGGTTTTTCTGTACAGACAGTTTGATATTCATGTAGATCTGTGGCCAACCAACACCTCTGAACACAACACAACTGGAATGGACTTCACACAACGAATAACTTAGGAATATCCTTCGATTACTTGCTTCTATCTCCGTCAATCTTGTCTTCGTCATAACCCTATCAGTACAAGCGTCAAAAGCACCAGTACAGGTGACAAAAATATCTCAATGGCTTTAGATGATGGCGCAACATATACAGAATCCACATATGGAGTGCACTGACGGTCTTCCATAACTCTCATTAGAGCCACTGAGAAGTCTATTATAACTGGGTCACAGAAGGATTCCTCAGTTCTTGTGTAACAGTTGTATGCATGGGCTAATGACCTGGAAATAAAAACATGTACATGTATATTGAAAATCAGTATGCAGTTAAATAAAACATTTAACAGGTAAAACAGGGCTCCAGATAAGAGGGAGTAAACTGAACAAATCCAACAATTTCTCCCTCATTTCAGCACTAGATCCTATGGTGTTACTACTCATTAGAATCGTCTCTTCGAGACGTTTCTAATTAGTAGTGACACCATAGCGTTTAATTCAGAAATAAAGGTTTTAGTTTTTGAAAAACTCCCCTTATCTGGAGCCCAGCAGGTAAAATGATGTAAAGTCAAACTGGTGTTAACTCAGTCACCTCGAAAACTTTAAAAGGAACATTCAAGGTTCAAATTAAGTTTAGTCCATTGTTTAATATTCAGAGTTGTTTTTGAAATATGACAAATGTGACACAGAGTGCAGATCCGGATCATAGCCCTTCAGGAGCCCTATGATCCAGGTCTATACTGGTTTGCATAAGACAATTGTACTTAGGATATGTATCAGGTGTTTGTAAAAGATGTATATACTACCTCTTGAAACAAGATTAGCCAAAACAAGAAATGCCAAATTGCCACAGCACATCCCAGTTTTGGCAAATGAACAAAGGGACAAAACTCCATAAATTAAGGACTGAAAACTTTGGTTAAACAAGAGTTGTCAGAGAGACAACAAAGCTTGCCTTCTGCACATTAAGAAAACTGGAAAGCAGACTCGGAGGCCAAGGTCACAGAAGTAAACTTTTTAGTGTGCATGGAAAGGTCTTGTCCATATACGTATGCAAACTTAATATGAAAGTAATTAATACCTCAAGGAACACAGGAAATATCATAAGTATTTTTCGAAACCTAAACACAGATTTTGAAACCTAAACGCGGGCCCGAAGTTCAAGGTCACTGGGGTCAAAAATTTTGCATGCAAGGAAAGGCCTTGTCCATATACATATGCAATACAAATAATCGAATATGAAAGGAATATCTCAATGGGCATAGAAGTTTGAGAAACCTAAACGCAGATTTCGCAACCTAAACATGTACCTTAACTTAAAGGTTAAGGTCACTGGGGTAAAAACAATTGTGTGCATGGTAAGGACATGTCCATATACACATGCATACCAGATATGAAAGGAATACCTTGAAGGACATTGAAGTTACATGTATAAGCATTTTTCAAAACCTTTACACACATTTCGAAACTTAAGCGCTGGCCCTTAGTTCAAGGTCAAGGTCACTAGGCTGAAAATTGTTGTATGCATGAAAAGGTATTGTCCATATATATATACATGCCAAATATGAAAAGAATATCTCAATGAACATAGGAGTTATATCAAGGTCAAGGTTACAGGGGTCAAACTTTTTATATACATGGAAATGTCTTGTCCATATACACACAACTACCAAATATGATAGCAACACTTCAAGGGACATAGAAAAGTAATAGGCATTTTGAGAAACCTAAACGCAGATTTCGAAACCTAAATGCGGGCCCTAACTTCAAGGTCACTGGGGCAAAATTATTTGTGTGCATGGTAAGGTCTTGTCCATATACACATGCATACCAGATACGTATGAAAGCAATATCTCAAGGGTATAGGAGTTATAAGCATTTTGGAAAACCTAAACACAGATTTTGACACCTACACACATTTTGCGGCATCTCATCTGGATCCAAACTGTTTACAAAGATAATCACTGTCACTGGCTATGGGACAATATATCCACCTCTAGCATAGTAATTGTTAAATCAATTCATAATTATATAGATAGTATTTACCTGCATCGTGTTACTGTATAAGTTTCAGAATGATGCCGGGAGATGAATTTTTCATATGCTTCTGCAGAGCATGAAAGGAATACATCAGCTTTTACCGTTTCATTTATACACTTTAAAGTCCTCTTTAAATCTGTAACAAAAATATAACACAGAGTTCCAGATAAAGTATTTCATCATAACTAATACAGTGAAACCCCTCTAAACCGGGCATGTGTGGGGACAACAAAAAATTCCAGTTTTGAGGGGTTTCCAGCTTAGAGGGGTTTTAACCCATTACCAAACAGCTTGTTTCTAGTATGGAAGATAGCTGACCACTTAAAGCAGGTTGAAAGTAAAGCAGAATGTGCCTTAACCCTTTGAACCCTAGTCCCACATATAGGCATCCTTTTCAAACAGTATACATGTGAAAAGTGCACTTGTCCTATGCAAACAGTGAAAACCTAGATCAGAGGTTACGGAGCCCTCTGATCTGGGTCTTCACTGTTTGTCATAATGCATATCATTGACAAAAACAACCCTTAAAAGTCAGAAATGGACTGGGATTGTCCATTTGAAGTTTTAGGGAGGAAAGAGTTAAGGCGCATTCTGCTTTACTTTCAATCTGTTTTAAGGTATCATCTGCTAGAATGTATAAACTATTCTCTTCAGTGTAGGAATAAACCAAAGACGTAAAAAGGCGTATTTATGGTGTAATGGGTAAAAATAAAGAGGAGTTGGAAACGGGACCAAATCTTTTGTTCGGTTTAGAGAGAATTCTGGTATTTAGAGGTTCCGGTTTGGAGGGGTTCCACTGTACTATTACCAACAACTCCCTCTCTACAACGGCCCTCCCAACAACAACTCCCTCCTTACAACGACCCTTGTCGCAGTTCCCTAAACAAGACAATTATGTCTAACGGTTTACTGCTGCAATATCGTCTGATTAAAGTTGTCGTCTACTTTTTTTCTCAAAGTTACATTATGGACATTTTGACTGAAAAAAACCTTAAAGAGTGACAAACAGCTTGAATCCAGATCAGACGCCGCGTTAAGCGGCGTCTGATCTGGATTCAAGCTGTTTGCAAATGTAAGACAATTTCCCTCCCTATAACGACTCCCTCCAAACAACACACACATTTTTTGTCTCCCATTGGGTGTCGTTGTAGAGAGGGAACGCTGTATCTGCAAAAAAGCCTTTGATGTGACTACTCATTAGAATGGGGTCTTTGGGACTTTATAGCTCACCCGAGCCATGTAACAATTGAACATATATAATGATTGATCATCTGTTTACTGTATAGAACTGGCATCAACTTAACATTAAACCTTGAAGAAAGCTATAGGAGCATAGGTTTATCAGAAATTATACTGGACATTTAAAACAGTTCCTTCATAGTATTTCCTTTTAATGCTTCTATATGTCATAGGGAGTTCAAAGAGGGCCATAGTGGCCCTTTGCATGCTTTAATATCTCATACCTGTGTTAATCATTCGCTTACGATAGGCAAGCTGAAAATGCTAGAAATCTTAAATATGTTCCAAACTCTGTTCATGTGCATTTTGCAAAACTTTGACATGAAAATACAGATATTTTTTTAAGTAATCATATGTCTTCAAAACTAGAATTGGGGAAAGGGGTTAATGACAGAAGAAAGTAAAGCAGAAAACTCCTTGTCTGTTAACACCTTCCTCCATAGCCAGCTCACCTATATCAAAGTCTGTTTAAATCAGCTGCTTAAACCAACATAGAGAGCTTAAGCAGAAGCTCATGTAGGATCTATTCTGCCTTACACTCATCTTTCTTTAAGCTGCCACCTTTGTTTTACACCATCAATGAATATTCACACGTGGCATTTATGTGGAGGAGTACCCATAAGTGCTTTAACCCTTTACCCCATAGCCTATTTCTAGTTTTGAAGATATGTGACCACATAAAGCAGGTTAAAAGTAAAGCAGAATGTGCCTTAATGCGCATTCTGCTTTATTTTCAGCCTGCTTTAACCCTTTCCTCCCTGAAACCTCAAATGGACAATTCTAGTTTTAAATTTAGTGTAGTCCATTTTTGACATTATTGGGCTGATTTTTACAATATATGTCAAAATGACAAACAGTGTAGAACCTGATCAGAGGGCTCCTGGTTCTACACTGTTTGCATAGGACAAGTGTACTTTTCACAGGTAGGCTGTTCACAAATGATGCATACATGCGTGACTAGGGTTCAAAGAGTTAAGCTATTATCTGCTAGAGTTCTTAAGGTTTTTATTTGTGACAGTATAAATTGGAACTATTTTCTTCAGTTGAGGAATTAATTAAAGGAGTAAAAAGGTGTATATTTTTGGGGTAATGGGTTAAGGATGTAAGTGTTAAACTAAAATGACTTACTTTTCAGTATATAAGGGCAGAGTTGCCTTGCTTTATGTGCCTGTTGTTGGTTAAAAGAGAAATGTTCCATTCGTAGATGGTCCATACACAGATCAGTGACATTCTTGGCACAGTCCACCATTTCACCACCACTTTTACTACACAATATAAACACACAATTTACCCATTTGCGACCAGTTGATTATTCCATTCTTACATATTGGATTAGTCCAATATTGATGTAAGGGGGGCCTGGTCTAAATTTTCATTTTCTTTTATATTGAAATTCCAATCAGCAAACAGTGTAGACTCTGAACAGACGCCACATTATGTGGCATCTGATCCGAGTCAACACTGTTTGCATATGTACTTTTTATGGGAGGCTAGGCACAATTAAATGGGTTAACCCATTACCCCATAGCCTGATTCTACTTTTGAAGATATATGACCACATTCTGCTTTACTTTCAGCCTGCTTTAAGCTATTATCTGCTAGAATATAGAAAATATTTCTTATGATTTTTATTTGTGACAGTATGAATTGGAACTATTTTCTTCAGTAGAGTAATAAATTATTGGCGTAAAAAGGCCTATTTATTGGATAATGGGTCAAGTACTCAACTTGGGGTAAGAAAATCTAAAACCAACAGCTTACTGCCAAAACAAAAGTAAAGCAGAAAGCTCCTTTGGCAGAAATCTCAAACAGCTTTATAATTAAACCTTAAAATTTCCCCCATATATGCGCCTTTTAGCACTTTTTAATTTATTTCCCCACTGAAGAAAATAGTTCCAATTTATACAGTCATGAATATGTACCATAAGAAGTATTATCTATACACCAGCAGATTGTAGCTTTAAGCAGGCTGAAAGTAAAGCAGAATGTGCCATATGGCACATTCTGCTTTACTTTCATTCAACCAGCTTTAAGTAGTCACCTGTCTTCAAATCTAGAAACATGCTATAGGGTAAAAGGTTAACAAGTTAAAAGCAACCATAATGTCAGCATAAGTTTCCTTGGAAAATATATCGAGGCAAGGGAAAATATATCGAGGCAAGATAAAAGCATGGTTAGATTATGACCCATGAGGAAAAGGCTTAACAAAGCTACTCTCTTTTTTAGAAATATTTTCTTATCTCCTTGCATGCTAGCGGCGGGTATATCCTCCACAGTGATTCCATTGCAAACAGTTTGCATCCAGATGAGATGCCGCGTAATGCGGCGTCTCATCAGGATCCAAACTGTTTGACACTCTGACCATGTTTTTCGGAAAATAAATTTAGAAAATTCTATTTATAGAACAATAGCAGACGACAAATGTTGCAAACGATAAAAATTACCCAGCATGCAAAGAGTTAAATGCAATAATAAAATAGAGACATATAAAGGTCTACTCATGGGTTAACTATTTCAATAATGTAGACCTGTCCTGGTCCCCACACCAGTGAGCCAATTAATGCTGACCAAAGCCATGTGGCTTGGAGTGGATGTTAAAATCCTTCATACAAACAACATCCTCCACTGAAGATCTTTCTAAATAGTTTGAATCCGGATCAGGCCCACTAAACATTGGGCCTGATCTGGATCCAAAATAATTTTTTTGTCACTTAGACAGTATTTCTGTAAATATAAGGAAACCAAATCAATTTAAGAATTTTAGCAGACACTTCTTTCTTTCAGCTGATGTAATTTACTCACCTACAGTAACCATTTACTAACCTACAGTAACCATTTACAAACCTACAGTAATCATTTACTCACCCACAGTTACCATTTACTAACGTACAGTAATCATTTACTAGCCTACAATAATCATTTACTCACCCATGGATACCATTTACTAACCTACAGTAATCATTTACTTACCTACATTAATCATTTACTCACCCACAGATACCATTTACTAACCAACAGTAATCATTTACTTACCTACATTAATCATTTACTCACCCACAGTTGCCATATACTAACCTACAGTAATCATTTACTCACCCACAGTTACCATTTACTAACCTACAGTAATAATTTAATCTCTTACAGTAATCATTCACTCACCTACACTAATCATTTACTCACTCACAGTAATCATTTACTCACTCACAGTAATCATTTAATCACTTACAGTAATCATTTACTCACCCACAGTAATATTTGATGACATTTTCAGACAGATCTAGAGTTGATGGTGGTGGCACATCAGGCCCAGGAGCTACAATGATTTCTCTCTCTGATGTTGCCCCGTTCCTCTGTGGCGGAGGCTGTGTAGACACAACATGATCGTCTGGTACCAGGCCTCTGTATTGAACCTGTGTGAACTCCCCCTGTAGACAGGACATGCCTATTGATAGAGGGTCTCTGTATGGACATAGCACTGTAGCTGTAGTAGCACTGTGTACAGCTGACAAGCTTACTGCAATCAATACAAGAATACCTAGTCACATAGATGCCTAAGACATGCCTATTGATAGAGGGTCTCTGTATGAACATAACACTGTAGCTGTAGTATCACCCTGTACAGCTGACAAGCTTACTGCAATGAATACAAGAATACCTAGTCACATAGATGCCTAAGACATGCCTATTGATAGGGGGTCTCTGTATGGACATAGCACTGTAGCTGTAGTAGCACCCTGTACAGCTGACAAGCTTACTGCAATCAATACAAGAATACCTAGTCACATAGATGCCTAAGACATGCCTATTGATAGGGGGTCTCTGTATGGACATAGCACTGTAGCTGTAGTAGCACCCTGTACAGCTGACAAGCTTACTGCAATCAATACAAGAATACCTAGTCACATAGATGCCTAAGACATGCCTATTGATAGAGGGTCTCTGTATGGACATAGCACTGTAGCTGTAGTAGCACCCTGTACAGCTGACAAGCTTACTGCAATCAATACAAGAATACCTAGTCACATAGATGCCTAAGACATGCCTATTGATAGGGGGTCTCTGTATGGACATAGCACTGTAGCTGTAGTAGCACTCTGTACAGCTGACACGCTTACTGCAATCAATACAAGAATATACATATAAGATGCCTTAGTCATTGTGGTCTTACATCCCTTTAACATTCAGGTCATTTGAGACTCTCAATAAGGGTCATTTTGGTTAAAGAACTAGAAGGGTGTTCCTTAGAACACATGTGTCACCTGCTGTACACTCACTAATCATAAATTAAAAGATTCAGTATTATATCTGCTGGGGGGGGGGGGGGGGGGGTTATTTCTTTCATGGTATTGAGGTAAGAGTTATGAACCATGCGCAAAACACTGTGACCTACTCATGAAACACTTTCCATAAATGAAAGTTCACCTTAACCTAATACCCCATAAATACGCCATTTTACGCCTTTCATTTATTCTTCCACTGAAGAAAAAAGTTCTACTTTATACAGTCATAACTGTGTTCCATTAGAAATATTTTCTATATCCTAGCAGATGTTAGCTTAAAGCAGGCTGAAAGTAAAGAAGAGTGCGCCTAAGGTGCACTCTGCTTTACTTTCAACCTGCTTTAAGTGGTCACCTTTCTTCAAAACTAGAAACACCCTATGGGGTAATGGGTTAAAAGCATCAGCAAGACGGGAGTTACATTTATAGGCAGAAGCATACAAACTGTTGGAAAGGGGAATAACTCTCACAGTATTGATGCATTGAGAGTTATGAACCTTGAGCAATTAGACACTTGAAATCACTCGTCAATCTCTCTCCATAAATGAAATTTCATTTCAAAAGCTTCAGTACCATTGTTACAGAAATAAATTTGGAAAAGGGGAATAACTCTCACAGTCTCTTCACTTGTCATAAATGAAATTTCATCTTAAAACCTTCAGTAAAACAGGAATTACAATGTATAGTCAAAAATAAAAGTGTGATGGTGAAAGCATGACAGACAGAAAGACAGATGACTGAAAAGTAAAGCTTTCAATTTTACTGTAACCTTGTTTAAAGAAGTCACCTGTCGTAAACACCTAAATATTAAACACAATCTAGTGGTCATAATAGAGAGGTTTTATTCTCCATGTATGTACCTCCATCAACAGTTAACTCTTTTGCATGCTGGGTAATTTTTTCATCTGCAACAATTGCCGTCTGCTGGTGTTCTAAAAATTTGAATTTTCTAATTTTCTTTTCAAAACACGGTCAGAGTGTCAAACTGTTTGGATCCAAATGAGACGCCGCGTTACGCGGCGTCTCATCTGGATCTAAACTGTTTGCAAAGGTAATCACTGTGGCAGCTAAATCTGCCGCTAGCGTGCAAAGAGTTAAAGGTTTGCAGGAAGATAAGACTTACTTGACTGTATGCTGGAGTAGTAATTAAGTCAATAACCAGGTTAACAAACTCTAATAACAAATTGTCTGTCAAATGCCTCAAGACAAGCCACAAATAGATACATAAATTACAAACTGATGACCTTTAGCCTTTGGCATGCTGAGAAATAGCCCAATGCCAAAAACAAATATGAGAAACTCATCCTTATGTTTACATATATCATTAGTACAGTACGTAAGATCTACACCTGGTCTGCTACAATGGCCATAACCCATTACCCCATCAATACGCCTTTTTAAGCCTTTAATTTATTCCTCCACCGAAGAAAATAGTTTAACTTTATATAGTTATGAATCAATACCATAAGAAATATTTTCCATATTCTAGTAGATAGTAACTTAAAGCAGGCTGAAAGTAAAGCAGAATGTGCCTTAAGGCACATTCTGCTTTACTTTCCACCTGTTTTAAGTAGTAACCCATCATCAAAACTAGAAACAGTCTATGGGGTAATGGGATAAACCAGTTTGTTCAGGAAGATGATTATCAAGCAGAAAGCTCTCAAAGGAGATTTCACAGCATTACTTCCATCCAGCTTTTACCTCTTCCTTTACATACCGTATGCACACGATAATTACACTAAGTGAGATACAGGGCTCCAGATAAGGGGAGCATTTCAAAAAATGAAATCTTTATTTCTTAATTAAACCCTATGGTGTCACTACTCATTAGAACTTTCAGTGGTGGCAAAATTAAGCCTTTCAAGATCTGCCAATGTGTAGCTTGGATCGTAATTCCCCCATCATTTCAAATTCTCCCTTGTAGTCTTTGTGTAATTAACTTTAAAATTATCTAGTTACTGCCAAAGAAAAGCTTATAACAACAGACATGTCTGTTTAGTCAAACCTGTCTGTTTAGTCTAGACATAGCCTAAATAAACACATTCAATTTAACTTATTTCACTGCATCAGGTCATATTAGTTGCACCACATGGCCAACCATGTGTACAAGCTTTTTACAGCTTACCTAATACAAGAATATGATGGATGCTTCCCCAAAAGAGATACCCAAGCATGTTAAGTACGTGAGCACATTCCTGTAAATACTAGGGTGGTTAAAAAAGTACTGATACTTGATCAATAACTTCCTTATAGTAAGTGCTAAATGCATGTGCGATATATCATTTTAAAGAGGATTTCAATGCCTACACGATGGTATAATGCAAGATAAGATCACTAAACTCTATAAGTAAAAACATGAACCTAAATGACCGCTCCTCTAGGACACTGGAACATAGCATTTTTCAGACATTATGTTTTGAAGTAATAACTTCTTAAAAAGTAAAATTTCTAAAATTTGTTTTTGAATATATCAGTTATGTCTAAATTTTAATATAAAATAAAATTTCATTTCAATTGAAAGGTTTAACTGTCAAAAATCGCAATTTTTCAAAATTAACATTTCATATTTTTGCTAATGACAAAAGTAGATGTTATGCTTTCGATCTCTATGAAATTTTTAAAATTATAGCCCGGTTTAATATCAAAAAATGAGTTTGTGCTTTCACCAACTACTTTTATACATAACAGTAGATCTAGATTATTTCTTTTATGATATTTTAGGTATGTGTTTAGTACATGTACATGTATAAGCTATATTTTGTATATTTTATAGAATAATAACATATTAATAAAATTGTGCAGTGATTGCATAATTTAATAGTTTTATATTTTTTGAAAGAAAGTTTCATAAACTTATTCAAAATAATAAAGCCACAATAATAACTATAGTATCAAACATTTTTCAGAAAATTGACACAAAAAGGTCCAGTGTCCTCGAGTAGGGGTCGTTTAGGTTGATGTTGTGACTTATTGAGTTATGTGATCTTGTAGTGCATTATGCCATTGTGTAGGCAAAGAACTGCTCTTTAAAATGATATAAGTTATTGAATAAGTATCATTACCTTTTGAACAACCCTCATGCTAGGTTTAAAACATGAGCATTTTGCATCATATAACACAGTACATAATACGCCCTTCACTTACTCATAGAAAAGTTTGATATTTCAAACTCACTTAAGTGGAACATACCCGTATTTCAAAGTTAAAAATGTGGCAAGTCGGTACGAAATTAATATCATCAAGTTGTACTAAATGAAGCGTTTGACACCTTTGAGCAGTGGTTAGAAGAAATAGCACACACAGTTTACATGATAACTGCATTAGAGTAAGATCCTTGATTTCTTGAATGTAATTTAAAACAATATTTACATCCCAGACGGAAGAATAGGCCACATTTTTAACTTTGAAATACGGGTTTGTTCCATTTAACTCTTTGAACCCTAGTCTTGCATATAGGCGTCCTTTTAAACACTGTATATGTGAAAAGTAGACATGTCCTATGCAAACAGTGAAGACCCAGATCAGAGGGCTCCAAGAGGAGCCCTCTGATCAGGGTCTTCACTGTTTGTCACAATGCCAAACATTGACCAAAACAACCCTTAAAAGTCAGAAATGGACTAGACTAAAATGGAAACTGGAATTGTCCATTTAAAGTTTCAGGGAGGAAAGAGTTAAGCGAGCTCGAGATATAGAAATTCATCAAAGGAAATACGGGTTAGCTCACTTAAACATGTTTGAGATAGCAAGTTTGACTATATGCCATTCGACATTTTGGGTCCGAAAATAATTGTCAGATAAAACAGGTGTTGTGATCGGCTTAACCAGGTGTCGGATAAGCCAGGTTATTCTGTATAAGGAGGGGGTTGGAGAGGGTTAACCCATTACCCCATAGTCTTATTCTAGTTTTAAAAATAGGTGACCTGACTTAAAGGAGGTTGAAAGTAAAGCAGAATGCGCCTCAAGGCGCATTCTGCTTTACTTTCAGCCTGCTTTAAGCTACCATCTGCTAGAATACAGAAAATAGGTCTGATCATACATATTCATACCTGTATAAATTGGAACTATTTTCCTTAGTGGAGAAATAAATTAAAGACATAAAAAAGCATATTTATGGAGAAATTGGTTAACATGCTTATACCCTGTCCTGATAAAAAGTCATAATCATTTCCTACAGTCTCAGGGTTTCTTGATTGATACAGTTGATAATCGGTAATTTGCAATTTTGGCAATGGAGCTATATTTATAAAGGGCTAATGAAAAGGGCGTGCTCTGACATTAGTTGGAGATTAAGCAGTGGGTTACCCGTACAACCACACAAGTAGGAATGACTGTTGCCTGTTTTCTCAGCTGTTGTTTGACAAATACGTGGGGGTAAAATCCCCACCTACACACCATTGGCAGATCCACAATCAGGGCCCCAGACAGGTTAGGGAGGAATCTCACGGAACAAAGTCAATTTTCTTGCCCATTTTAGAACAAATTCCTATGGTGTTTCTTCTCAATAGAATCGTTTCAAACCCAGACAATTCTTATGAGTATACTATACAGAAGATTCTAATGAGTAGTGACACCTTTGGGTTTACAGCAGCTGCTGAAATAAAGATTTTAATTTCTGAAATCTGGAGCTCTGTCCACTATTGTGAGTCGGAGTACAGTCATCATCCATACAACATCATCCAAAAGTTATATTATTGATAGATAACAACTGTTTTACCTTTCAGAGCTCTATCTAAGACAAGTATTTCAAATCCTATTTTATGTCTATTGTCGCTTTAAAACAATTCTAATGAATAGTCACAACATAGGGTTTGGTTGAGACATAAAGGAGATCATTGTTTAGAAATATTAAGTTTACTCTCACATATCTCGATGTTCTGACATCTCATCTTCAGTTTGCATGGTTTTCCTGTCAATTTTGGGACACTAGGCAACATTTCCTAAGCCCCCCCCCCCCCCCCCCCCCCCCCAATTGTTCTTGATAGCCGTGAAAGTAACTGTAAAAGTATGCAGGATATGCTATACCAATCTCAGTTTGCCTAGTGAGGCCCAGACATACTCATACTCAAGAAGTTTTTCAATGGTTATTTCTAACCATTCAACTATCATATATAACAGACTGGACTCACATGAGACGCTTTGAACAGTGATAAAATTAACAGTAGTACAGGTATGCACAAAAATCATGATTTTTGCCTGGGAACTGCCTGACTAGGTGTTATTTCCAATAGTAGGTCAGGAAATGTCTTTAATTAGCCAAACATTTGAAAATATCAGATCATATTAGTAAGACATTGACTAAAGGCTCAGTTATCTACAGTCTACTGTGACCTGTCATATGATTAAAGTAAAGTAGTATATTAATACAGGTGGTTTATAAATGTAGGATTAAAATCAATTATGAACTTTTCCTTTTAATTACAATGCATTTTTATCGTGCATTAAGCAGTAACTTGTGTCTACAGATCCATATTTAAAATGAACAGTTTATTAACCATTTCCTAATAGCCATTTTGAGCATATATGGCCATTATAAGTTCATAAACTTATATTCCTCCAGTCATGTGTACAAATCCCGAATATCAAATCTAACTTTGAGGCAACTCATGGCTGTTTAAAGCAAGATTAAAGTAAAGCAGTTTAAAACTGTGTTCAAAACCAATCACCATTTAATATCCATGTGTACCTCTTACCTAAGATAGGGGTATCATAAATTATGACATTTTTGTGGTGAAAAGGATTATAACAAGTTAAAGTATGTGTATAAAGTATCAACCACCTTCTTAACTTCCTATTTAGTTTCATACAAATCTCCCCACTTTGTTTCATACAAAAGAGGTACTGAAACCAAGACCTCTCATATTCCCATCTCCAACAAGAACAGTAGTTTTCTGTATTTTAACTCTTTGCATGCTAGTGGCGGAATCATGATTATCTGAGCAAAAAGTTTAGATCCAGATGAGATGCCGCGCAACGCAATGTCTCATCAGGATCCAAAATGTCTGACACTCTGACCGTGTTTTAAAAAGAAATTTTGAAATTTCTATTTTAAGAACAGTAGCAGACAACAATTTTTGCAAACGAAAAACTTACCCAGTATCCAAAGAGTTAACAAACCAATACAACATGCCCGAGTACATGTCCAGTAACACGTCATCTGCTGAAACCTCTTATCTGCCTAATTAGGCTAATCTTTATTATACTTCAAGTTACACAAACAGGTTCCAAGTGACAAACAATTTAGATCATGATCAGGCCCTATATTAAGTGGGACTTCAAGGGGGATCCATATTGTTTGCATGTCTTTGTGTTCTAATCTTTAACAAGCTATGTTATGTAATTGTTGTTTACAACAATTCTCAAAGTTCATTATTTTGCATTTTATTTCAAGATATTTCATTGAAACATCTAACAATTTGGGTTCCGATGAGATGCAAAGATACTCTGCATTTTATTTAGATTCAAACTGTGGCAAAAGTTACAACAAATTTGCTAGCTACATGCCTAAGATCAAGGATTTGCTGGTGGCCCTACCCTGATTTAACCTGTGATAAAACAACAATGAACATACAGATCTCTGTAATAGAGAACTTGACTTTTAGTCATTTTTATCTATGGATGTTTTCAACAGCTTTCTTGTAAAGAATGCTGAGATAAGTATAAAGATTTTATTAGAGAGACCAAAGATAACTACAATGTTTGTGAAATACCTGAATATTGCAATTTAAACTCTCCTTATGTGCTTGTTGGATGATTTCAAGATTGAAAACTCTAGTGAGACATCAAGGTCTACACTGAGCTTGCTGCCAAATCATTTCATGTCATCTGTTCTTATGCTGTCATCCCTTACTCCATATATTTAGCCCCAAAAAATGGCTTTAACCTTCCCATGAGGAGTGCTCTGCTTTTCTTTTGTCGGACGTACGTACGTCCTGCATTAATAAATCATCTAAATCCGAGGTGGGGATCAAACCCAGGACACCTGTGTCACAGTCCAATACCATCTCTGAGCTAACAAGTGGACTCTCCGTAATGGTATAGGACTGTCGTGTAGGTGTCCTGGGTTTGATTCCTGCCTGGGGTTCTCATAATATCCAATATGGATTTTTATGCTATTGCTTTGTTACAAGAGTTTCTCGTCAACCCTGAGGCAAGGCCGAGTGTGACATTCTTGTTTTTGAGGGTTGACAATTTGAATGTCACGCAAACTGCCATATTAGAATAATCTCATATATGCTTTTATAAAATAAGAAGCAAAGCTCTCTAAATACTCATTATACAGAAAGAAAATCAAGAAACTTTAAAGTTACTTGCCCCTATGTGACATTCCAAAGAAATTGTCACATAGCAATAGAATGATGCATATCTCAGACAGCAATGTCATATAGTGACAGAGATCAAGAGACATTAGAGGTACTTGCCCCTATGTGACATTCCAAAGAATGTCGCATAGCAAAAGAATGTCACATAGCTCAGACAGCAATGTCTTACAGTGAAGTTTTTGGATAGATGTGAAAATATGCAAAATGTTACATTTTGGTCTAATATTGGAAAATTAAAACTGTAACTGAAAGTGAGGTGATTTTTTCCGAATTCCTGATGATGTACAGGAATGTTCTTGAGCAAGATATGTACCACCAATTGCTCCTCTCTACCCAGGGGTTAAAATGGGTACCTGTGAAGGGTCTGAGCTGGTACTGCGGCTGCCTACGCGCCATATGTTAGCAGTGCTCAATATTGTAGGCAAGATGGCTTCATGATCAGGGGAGTAAATGTACAGTCGGCTGAGAGGTCATTCAGACTGAAAGTAGACTATAACTTGGTATATTAATTATTTATTATTATGGTGCTTCTATAAAGAAATTATGATTAACCCTTCTCATGCTGAATATTCATTTATAAAACTCCACCCACTATGAACATCTTAGATCTGTTATCTGAACTTTACATTGGCTTATTGAATAAGGAAACTTTTCCACAGGAAAGACTGTACTCATATCAAACAGATCCTATAATAATACAGCCCAGACCCTGATTAGACAGTTTTTTTCAAAAAGTGTCAATACATTGAAACCCCTCTAAACCGGACATGTGTTGGAACAACAAAAATGTCTGGTTTAGAGAAGTTTCCAGTTTAGAGGAGTTTTAACCTATTACCAAATAGCTTGATTCTAGTAGGGAAATATAACTACCTGCTTTAAGCTATCATCTGCTAGAAACTATTTGCTTCAGTGTAGGAATAAACTTAAGACGCAAAAAGGCGTATCTATGGTGTAATGGATAAAAATAAAGAAGGATTGGAAATGGGACCAAAGCTTTAGTCCGGTTTAGAGAGGATTCCGGTATTTAGAGGTTCCGGTTTAGAGGGGTTTCACTGTATACGCTATTAGAAGGAGAATTAAGGGTTAACTCAGATTAAAAATATTTGACATAAACCACTGAATATTTAAATTTTAGCTCCCATGACCTATGACGACACCGTATACATGGCAATAATGACGTGTAACTATGACGTCATAAGCCAGGAGGAAATTATGTACTATATTTGTAAACTGGGAATTCCATGATGTGTGAGTTTCAAAATTTATAGATCTGAACTTATAAGTCAAATGATTGTGATCTGTTTATTGATGTACATAGATCTACTATGCCAATTTATTTTCTTAATTGTGTTATGTTTTCTTACTTGTGTTAGATCTATATATATTCAAGTGATAATTTATGTAGATCCCTTCAGTGCAATAATATCGTACCCGCGAATAATTTAACTCGCGGATGCGTTGGTGTTGCGCCGAATTGTTGGTCTAAGATTGTATTCATGAATTAATAGCCTATCATATCTATGTTACAAAACACTGAATATGCCTTCTCAGTTTGGATAGAAAATGACATGGAAGGCTCCCAATGGATATTTCCACACTATGTTCAGTCTAAAATGAGAAACTACAATTTACGACATCGGCTGTAGTTTTAAAATTTTCGAAGTCGCAAGTGCCGGACAGTTTGGAACTAGCTGTGGCGCTAAGTAACCGTGTGTCTCATCTGGAAATAAACTGTCCCTACAGATGTATAAATCTATTTTTATCTATTTCAAATCTATTTATTGCAACTTACAAAACTTACAACCATTGCCGCGAACGGCGGTTTAATTGTAAATTTCATTGTAGCTCTCCCACCTGAGCCTGTAGCTAATATCTTTAAAATACTTAATTGTTAAAGTTCTCTTTCATTACCTGTTTAGTTTGTATTACACCTTCAATTAACCTCATGTATTCATGTGAAAACATGTACTGAGCGAAATAAAGAATTTGAATTTGAATTTGAATTTGATTAACAAGAGCTGATCTGGAGGTGAGCTAATACGTGAGAAAATTACATGCTGTGTATCTGGCTTTAGAGGCATCCAGTATCATGTTAAATCATGTTGTATCACTGACTGCTATACCTATAACCCTTTCTATCCTAGTGGATTGTTCCTCTGTTGAAAAATAACCAGGTTATGCTGATTTTTAGGGCTAATTTAAGAAAATGATGACATAAATGAAAGGAAAACAAATAGGTTAGACACTGATGAGAGGGCTCATTAAGGAGCTCTGTGATCAGGGTATAACCTGTTTGAAAGTTATACATATCTACTGGTTTCCAGCCTAGAAAGTGTTAAGTACATGTAGTTTAAGGTTGTTACTTTGATCTCAAAAATATCATTTACCTTTTCCCTACCATAATTTCTTCTGCTTAAAAATTGTCATGTTGGCTTTCTTATGACCAAATCATTCAACAGTTTGGCTCCTTATCAGATACTTGGCATTTAACTTATTACCCCATAAATAGGTATTTTTATGTCTTTATTCCTCCACTTAAGAAAATAGGTCTAATTATGATGATAGTCATGAATATTTATCACAAGAAATATTTTATATTTTCTAGCAGAAGAAAACTTACAACAGGCTGAAAGTAAAGCAGGCACATTCTGCTTTACTTTCAGCCTGCTTTAAGTAGTCATGTGTCTTCAAAACTTGAAACAGGCTATGGTGTAATGGGTTAAATTGAATTCTCATTTTAACCCATTACCCCATAAGTACGCCTTTTAACGCCTTTGATTTGTTCTTCCACTGAAGAAAATAGTTCCAATTTATACAGTCCTGATTATATATCATAAGAAATGTTTTCTCTACTCCAGGAGATGGTTGCTTACAGCAGACTGAAAGTAAAGCAGAATGTGCCTTTGGGCGCATTCTGCTTTACTTTCAACCTGCTTTAAGAGGTAACCTGTCTTCAAAACTGAAAACAACCTATGGGGTAATGGGTTAAATACAGGTGTAGTTTGTCTGACAGTGAAAGGGTCTACAAATTACATGTAATACACTTGGGGGGATGAAAACAGATTACAGCTGCTGTTTATGACCCAGCGTGCTCCAGATAAGAGTGAGTCAACTGAATATTGGCAACATTTTTACTCCTCTATGTTCCCACAAATCCCCATGTTGTCAATACAGGAATAAAGCAACATCAAAGTACTTTCATCTTGCTTTAAGTTGCCAGTCTGTTTTTCAAAACCATTGTATTCAGTTACTAGTATGTACGTCCTGACAGAAAGTTGCTTATTAGAAGCATTCTACTTTACTTTCAGCCTGCTTTAACCCATTACCCCATAGCATGTTTCTAGTTTTGAAAACAGGTGACCACTTAAAGCAGGTTGAAAGTAAAGCAGAATGTGCCTATGGCACATTCTGCTTTACTTTCAGCCTGCTTTAAGCTACCATCTGCTAAAATATAGAAATTATTTCTTATTATACACATTCATAATTGTATAAATTGGAACTACATGTATTGTCTTCAGTGAAGGAATAAATAAGAGGCGTAAAAAGGTCAAGGGTTAAGCAACAACTGAAAACAAGAGGGCCATGGCCCTTAATTCGCTCACCTGAGGTCATTGTGCCTTAGCTTAATAGGCAAGACAACATTTTAATATAGCTGTAAATGGAATTATCTTCCAGACAAAAAAAACATGACAAATTGGAATAACTTAAAAAAATATTGTTGGCAGAGTTATGGCCCTTATCCATGACACTTCTTCTTATCAAGCTACATGTATTTCCATATGATTATTTATTGCGCACTCTGCTTTACTTTCAACCTGCTTTAAGTTATCATCTACATGTACTAAGATATAGATACTATTTCTTATATCTTACATGTTTATGACTATATAAAGTGGAATTATTTTCTTTAGAGGAGGAATAAATTAAAGGCGTAAAAAGGCATATGTATGGGGTAATGGGTTAACATCAGTAGAACTGGAGTTATCTCAAAGACAAGAAAATATGACACTGGGAAATATCTCAAAATTGACATTGACCTTTGTACGACATGACCCAAGTTATAAAGTTTCTAACTTTAACAAAGTTATGGCTAAGATTAAAGTTGTGGACTGACAGACAAACAAATGGACAAACAGACAAAAAAGCAGACAGACAAAAACAATATGCCCCCAACTGCAGGGCATAAATATATAGCAGACACCTCATCAGCTGACCAGCTGACCTGAGTTCAGTTATGTAACTCTGCCAGTAGGAAATTTGGCTAAGGTCTAACTCTTATTATGCTGAATTGCTGTCTGCTATACATATTTTGAATATTAAACATATGTATAAATATGGCAAAAGACATAATTACATAACTGTCAGTGGATCACTTCCAGACCCTGTTTCTCTAAGTATGAAGCAGACTAAACCATTTATAAACTTTAGCAGACAACATGTTCAGCTAAGACCATCAGTTCAGTGGCTGAGGTCAAATACTGGGTAGTATGGTAGAATTAGCAACTGCTCTGAAGGCTTACCCTTAACAGACTGAAATGATATCTGCTTAAAACCTACTGTATGCGAAAAGTGACAAAAAAAAGAATTTAGAACATGTTCAGTTGGTAAATGAGTACCAATAGTTTGGATCCAAATTAGATGCAGCATTATGTTGCATCTGATCTGGATCCAAAATGTTTGCAAATATTGGCTATTTGCCCTTAGTATATTAAGAGTAACTCAGGTAAAATACAGTTCTGCTTTTGCTTCATCAAAAATACTGTAAAACCTGCCTAGAGCAGCACTTAAACTGCGCAGGGTGGCGTCAAGTGTGACCCTAGGGATTTCATTTTAACAAACTATAGAGGGATTGACCAGGAGATTCTACTGTAAAAATATCAAAGCTTAGGGCCTAGTAGTTTTTAGCAAGAAGATTTTTTAAAAAATTTTGCTTTTTTGCTTTTTCAAGCAGAGTTTTTGCTTTTTCTCTTTCATTTAGACAACTTCTGTAGAGAAGCATCCAAGGAACATCATGAGCAGTTTGAATCCGCCCTACAATCCCCGGGTTCAGAGGAGATGTCGTTTGAAGTAAAAGTGAACGGACAGACGGACAGACGGACGGACGGACAGACGGACTACGGACAATGAGCGGTCACAATAGCTCACCTTGAGCCTTCGGCTCAGGTGAGCTAACAAGTAATGGGGAAAAGGATACTCCAATGTGTACATGTACTCTGGTTTTATTGACTTCTGGGTATTCACCACTATCACTGGATGAAGTTATATACCAAGAAATGATGAGGAAATACCTTGTTCAGAATATGACATGTCATTGTGAACAATAAAGCTCCTTATCTTTTCTTGGTATACTCTTCATTGGAATGTATCAAAACTATTTCCACAGTAGAAATGACAATTGAACCCATCTCCTGTTTTCTGCGTTTATTGATGCTATTTTTTAAAACAGTGCAGACCCAGATCAGAGAGCTCCTGAAGGAGATGTCTGATCAGGGTCTGCACAGCTTTCTTAAAGGATCTGTCAGACATGAGTCTGCACTCTTATCTTTCCTAAGAAGATTTTCCTTATTTTATTAGCCAATTTAGGTAACAATTCAACTGATAAAATTTCATAAAATATTCAGCAGAAGTTTTAACTTTTTGCATGCTAGCAGGGGATATTTATCTGCCACAGTGATTACCTTTGCAAACAGTTTGGATCCAGATGAAACACCGCATAATTTGACTTCTCATCAGGATCCAAACTGTTTGCCATTCTGACCATGAGTTTAAAAGAAATTTTGAAAATGCTAATTTTAGAACAGTAGCAGAGGACAAATGTTGCAGACGACAAAAATTACCCAGCATGCAAAGAGTTAATTATACAGTCAGACTTTTAAGAAGAGGGTCATGATGGCATCACAACACTTTGGCTACACACAAATTGTTATTCTGCAGTATGGGCAAAAAAATTGAAAAGCAAAGCAATTACCATAGTTGAAAACTGACTTGACATTTTATGTAAAAAGATTCATACCGTTTGACACCCAATTTCCAAATTTTTAACAAAACAACATACAGACCTCAAAGATATAAGAGTGTAAATTTGTGGTTTTTTTTTTAACATTTTCTCATTTATGTTTCTTATGATCTCAAGGAGATGCTAGCTTGTTAATGAGAAGTCATTACATGGCTTTTGGGGAAGGCATAAAAAGGATTTTCATTTAGAAATTCTCCTTACTGTACTTATCTATGAAGAGAAGTAAAATACGTTTTAAAACTTCCGTAGTCTTTGAGAAGTGTTTAACAGGGAAGCAGACGGCATTTCCACCGAGTCATCATGAATGTTTCGAGTAATAGTTTCATCTTAAATTGTCTACTGCTACTGTTCTTAATTAAGATTCTTAAAATTTTCAGCTTAAATTAAGGTAAAAATGTCAAACAGTTAATGGATCAAGATGATGCACTGATCAAGTTACTCATTTGGATCCAAACTCACGGTTTGCAAGAGTAATGAACTTTTGAAATTTCATAATCAGCATGCAAAGAGTTAAAACTGAGAATGGTGGAAGAAGTCCTGGGTTTACCACAGATGAATGGCATGTTGTCATTTGTGGGTTTCTGGGGCATTTGGTATGTAAGATAAGAACCCAACTGTTCCAGCTGAGTCAGGATATATTTCTTGTCACGACTTATAATAAACACTAAAGCAAGCTGTATTGAGGATCTTCTATGGCCCATGGGGTAATGGGTTAAAACGGCTTATTTATCTTTTTCTTAGTGACTGTTTAACCCATTACCCCATAGCATGTTTCTAGTTTTAAAGATACATGTGACCCCCTAAAGCAGGTTGAAAAGTTAAGCAGAATACACCTTATGGCGCATTTTAGCACATTAAAATTAATACTTTACTGAAGAAAATAGTTCCAATTGATACAGTCACAAACTTATATCATAAAAAATATTTTCTATGTTCTAGCAGATGGTAGCTTAAAGCAGACTGAAAGTAAAGCCTTAAGGCGCATTCTATTTTACGTTCAAGTACCTGCTTTCAGTGGTCACCTATTTTCAATACTAGAAACAGGCTATGGAGTAAAGGGTTAACACGTTTTTTTTTTTAAACATTTTTAGCAGATGACATTTTTAGCAGACAACATTTTTAGGAGATGACAGTTATTCAGGGTTGAAAGACTTTAACCCTTTGAACCCTAGTCCTGCATATTGGCGTCCTTTTCAAACAGTGTACATGTGAATAGTTCAATTGTCCTGTGCAAACAGTGAAGACCCAGATCAGAGGGCTCCGAAAGGAGCCCTCTGATCAGGGTCTTCACTGTTTGTCATAATGCCAAACATTGACAAAAACAACCCTTAAAAGTCAGAAATGGGCTAGACTAAAATGGAAACTGGAATTGTCTATTTAAAGTTTCAGGGAGGAAAGAGTTAAGAGCTATTAAAGTAATGTATTATGATGATCAAACAGACTTAGTATATCCTTATCATACTGCTTACCATCTGTTTCAAATTATCAGCTAACACACATTTTCAATTTAGTAAATAATTATATTCAAACTTGTATATAATATACAAAACATCTATTACATTATCAAACAATTGAGATTCTTATCTGATGCTATGTGACCCACTGTCTACTCTGAAATGATCATTTTGTAGAATCAAGTTAACCAGCTTTAAAACAATAAAGTTTAACAGCCTTTTAACGTGACTTAAAATTCATATCCTCACTGCTGATTTGAAACAGTCGATCCTTTAACTTGACCTAAATGTATTCGCACTGCTGATTTTAAACAATGCATGGTATTTAAAAAAGGTGTGTAAATGACCTTTCGTTATGAGAGAATAAACATAGAGATAGAATCAGGTCAACTTATCATCCCTAATGGAACTTCTAATGGAAAATTCCAGTTTGCAACAAAGGCTGGTCCATTTTAGACTATATCGGGTTGTTTTTTGTAATAAATTGCAAAATGCCAAACAGTAAAGTCCCTGATCAGAGGGCTCCTGCAGGAGCCCTCTGATCAGGGACTTCACTGTTTGCATAGGACAAGCGTACTCTTCACAGGTACACATTTGGTAAAAGACGCATACATGCATCACTGCTGATTATCCACTAAATGGACTCTTCCATTTTCTTAATATGACCAGTTTACATTGACTCTTAATTGAGGAGGATTGTTGATATATCCCCCAAATATTAAAAATTATAGCAAACAGTGCAGACTCTGATCAAGGAACTCCTGCAGGGGCCTTCTGATCTGGGTCTACACCGTGTGCAAATGACAAATATACTCGTATCCTGCATGGTAAGGGTTAATGTTCACATGTTTAAAATACATGCTTTTAACAAAGGCCAGCTTGAAACTTCCTCACGCAGCTACGGTTATGAAAATAGTCACTAAAACTACATGAGAGCTACGGATCCAGCATTGCAATTTTAACATGAAGTTAAATGTAATGATCAGTGCTCCCTCCTTACAACGGCCCTCCGAACAATGACACCCTTCTAACAGCAATGCTTGTCCATGTTTCCCAAACAATACATTTATGTCTAGCCTTAACACTGCTGCAAGTATGTATTCTTCTTTAAACAGTTCTTGGCTGTTCTTCTCAAAGTTAAAGGTAACAGACATTTTGACAGAAATCACAGACATTTTGACAGAAAAAACATAAAGACGGGTGACACAGAGTCTGATCTGGGTTCAAACTGTTTGCAAATCACAGTAAGCCATGCTCTCTTGCTCAGCACTCTAAGGGTAATAATTTTCCCTCCCTATAACAACTCCTCTGAACAACACACACAATATTTGTCTCCCAATGGGTATCGTTGTAGAGAGGGGGCACTGTAGCTTCAAAGGGTGTAAAATGAATTCAGCCATTATCTTCTTAGCAAATACATGTAAAACATGCCTCATAAACTTTCTAAATCTTGAAAGTCCTCCACATATTTAACTCCATAGGACATCTTTACCCGTTTTATTTTCAGTAAAGCCTTCCAAGGAACTTTTTGCTTTAACCTCCATCTTGCTTTAAACACCATGCCTTTAAACATGTTTAGATAGGTGATTTGCATGTTGGAGAAAAGGGTTAACTCATAACCCCATACAGGGGCGTAGCTTGGAAGAAATGTATGTGTAGGCCTAATATGAGGGGGGTCTGGGGGTACTCCCCCAGGAAAAAAATTGATCGTAGAACGTCGGAAATGCGTTTTGGCGTATATCTAGAAGGAATAAACATGTTTCTAGAACCATGATTTTTGTATGATATATAGATTATTCTAATATCATTTTGAACGTTATACTGACGATCGTGTTACTTCGTCATTAAGTACCAAATCACTTTACAAATGAATGGACCATATATTAAGAATCATCTACGCTAGATATAGCGTGTAGAACGTGTAAGCTTGTATGTAAAGTATGTCTATACATTTAGAGGCATCTTTCGGGTTAAGACTTTGATTCAAGAGTAATCATAAAAGGAAAATAGTCTGACAAGGCTACTACCCCGTGCATGTGGTCTAATAGACCATATGCAAGGGGTAGTAGCCTTGTCCCAGAGTAAGTGGAATCTGGACTGCACATACTTCCTCATTGGTGGACGATGTTAAATGTTGAGACGAAATGGCAACGAAATCTAGACCATTCATCTGCCACTGGCGTTCAAGTGAAGTACTCATACAAACTCTATGTATCGTCCACGAATGCGTGAATATAGTCAGTTTCAATCACTTAATGCCATGATCCCGCGACAGTGCATACATCTACAATAATCTAAATTATAATGTGAATGATTTAAGAAAAAACAAGTTTCCTGCATTTCTACCAACATCGGGGGGCATGCTCCCGCAGGAAAATTTTATTCCTAGATGGTCTCTGATGCGTTCTGGGGGCGGTTCGTGCATTAAAAAATTGTATAATACTTTACACAAACTATGTAAAACTTTGATTCAAAATAACAAATTATTTAATTTAGAAAAATATTTTTCGACATTATGTATTCCAGCAGTTAATTTCTAATCCCTACTATATACCCACTCTAATTAGTGCACGCACTCTTAATAGGGGGTTGGGTCAGGGGGCCTGCCTTCCTGTGAACATTTCTATTCCTACATGGTCTCTGGTGCGTTTCGAGGGCGTTTAAGGCATTCAAACCAGGTAAAATACTTACAATTTAAGATCAAGGTCGTTTTTACTAATTATTGAGGGAGCAGGTATTCGTTTCATGGAACCGAATAACCATATGGCAGCAAAAATGCAGCGGTACAAGTCCTTGTTCGATTGTTTTTTTGGGTTTTTTTTGCATTCTTACTAGATATGATATTTATAATTATGTTTCAAGTTCGCTACAGTACTTCAATTACATCGCATTTTACTCAACTGAATTATAAAGAAGCACATGTCAGATACTGGGAATATCCGACACGGGTATTGGGACTGAAGACATGGTGGTCAGGATCCTTTTAACAACTTCTTGGTATCCTCATTGATAGAGGGTAATATAAGATATCCGACGTCGGGATAATTCAGAACATTTTCAGAAATGATCAATTATGTTTACATTTTATAATAAAGCGTTTTCCGGAATGTTTTCCAACCGAGTCTGTGTAAAATACAATTGTAGCGTCCAACCTTTGAATGATTAAGTAGAATTAAGAATATCGTGTACGCGAGCGCAGCGAACGAAAAAAATTTGGCTGGTTTTGGCCTGAAAATTTCCTGTGTTTCCCGAAATGACATTCGATCAATTTAAGACTAACCCCCCTTAGGCTGTTTTTTTATTGCATTTTTGATGTTTTTAGACTTTTTAATTTGTTGACTTTCTGAAAATTATGTGTAGGCCGCGGCCTACACGGCCTATAGGAAGCTACGCCACTGCCATAAATACACCTTTTTACTCCTTTAATTTAATTTAATTTTTTAAGAAATATTTTCTATAAATTCCTAGCAGATGGTAGCTTAAAGCAGGCTGAAAGTAAGGCTTTAAGGCACATTCTACTTTACTTTCAACCTGCTTTAAGTGCTCACCCATCTTCAATGCTAGAAACAGGATATAATGGGTTAACTGCTATATGGAGGAGGAATGGTTTCGCTAATGAAAGTGATAAGCATGGGTGGTAACAGACATAATCCAGGCTTGCCAGGGCTTAAAAATAAATACCTAATAACCATTGGAATAAAGTAGAAATGATTTTTGATTAACCTTAAGCATGCTTATGTAATCCTGGTCTGCAACATTGGTTGTCTAAAACAAGTCTCAGAATTGATTTGAATTGATCTTCTTGCATATAATGTCATAAAAGTGGCAAACAGATGGTTCAAGATTAAGACAAACTATTGAAGCATCTCATCTGGATCCAAACTCTAAATGGCCTTGACTATTTTCCGGAAATGACACACTTTAAAACAATGTGTCTAAAAACCTTTAACCTGGTGTTTGTAGCAATACACATAAACAAGGGCCACTATGGCCCTAAATCGCTCACCTGGTAACCATGTAACCATGTACACCGTGTGACCTAAAACCCTCATTCTAACTTGTCCTCGATTTCAATGAGACAAACATTTTGTTCAAGTTTCATGATATACATTCAATGAATTTTGTAGTCTCTAGAGTGTTAACGAGGTTTTTGGATGATTTGACCTAGTGACCTAGTTTTTGACAAGACATAAGCCACATTTGAACTTGACCTATATTTCATTGAGGCAAACATTTTCATCAAGTTTTATGAAGATCAAATGAAATTTGTAGTCTCTAGAGTGTAAACAAGGTTTTTCAAAGATTTGACCTAGTGACCTAGTTTTTGACCGGACATGACCCACATTCGAACTTGGCCTAGATTTCATTGAGGCAATCATATTGATGAAGTTTTATGAAGATCCCATGAAATTTGTAGCCTCTAGAGTGTTAACAAGGTTTTTCGATAATTTGACCCAGTGACCTAGTTTTTGACCGGACATAACCCACATTCGAACTTGACCTAGATTTCATTAAGGCAAACATTTTGATGAAGTTTCATGAAGATCCAATGAAATTTGTAGTCTCTAGAGTGTTAACAAGGTTTTTCGAAGATTTGACCTAGTGACCTAGTTTTTGACCGGACATGACCTACATTCGAACTTGGCCTAGATTTTATTGAGGCAATCATATTGATGAAGTTTCATGAAGATCCAATGAAATTTGTAGCCTCTAGAGTGTTAACAAGGTTTTTCGATAATTTGACCTAGTGACCTAGTTTTTGATTGGACATAACCCAGATTCAAACTTGACCTAGATTTCATTAAGGCAAACATTTTGATGAAGTTTCATGAAGATCCAATGAAATTTGTAGCCTCTAGAGTGTTAACAAGGTTTTTCGATAATTTGACCTAGTGACCTAGTTTTTGATTGGACATAACCCAGATTCAAAGATGACCTAGAATTCATTAAGGCAAACATTTTGATGAAGTTTCATGAAGATCAAATGAAATTTGTTATCTCTAGAGTGTTAACAAGGTTTTTCGAAGATTTGATCTAGTGACCTAGTTTTTGACCGGACATGACCCACATTCGAACTTGGCCTAGATTTCATTGAGGCAATCATATTGATGAAGTTTCATGAAGATCCAATGAAATTTGTAGCCTCTAGAGTGTTAACAAGGTTTTTCGATAATTTGACCTAGTGACCTAGTTTTTGACTGGACATGACCCACATTCGAACTTGACCTAGATTTTATTAAGGCAAACATTGTGACCAAGTTTCATGAAGATCCAATGAAATTTGCAGTCTCTAGAGTGTTAACAAGGTTTTTCGAAGATTTGACCTAGTGACCTAGTTTTTGACCGGACATGACCCCCCCCCCCCTTTCCTAGCCCCCCCCCCCCCCCAAAACATGTTAGAAATCATTGACAAATAACAAAATTATTTTTAAAATCCAAAATGAAGCTCCATACAAAATTTCAGCACCCTGGTACAAGTATTAACCCTTTCCCCCATAGAAGCGCCTTTTAGCGCATTCAGTTTATTCTTGCCCTGAAGAAAATAGTTCCAATTTATACATTCATAAATATGTATAATACAAAATATATTCTATATTCTAGCAGATGATAGCTTAAAGCAGGCTGAAAGTAAAGCAGAATGCGGTTAAAGCGCATTCTGCTTTACTTTCAACCTGCTTTAAGTGGACACCTATATTCAATACTAGAGATATGCTATGTGGGAAAGGGTTAAGCTTTAAAACAACCCGTCCAAAAAAAAACTTTAACCTTGTGATTTGTAGCAAAAAAACCTAAGTCCAAAACATGTCAAAAATTGACAAATATTAAAAATACAGAAAGAAAATCAAGAATTTCCAACTTCATAACATCAAATTTTTTACCCCTAATGAACCTCTATACAAAATTTCAGCCCCCTAGCACAAGTATTACACTTTAAAACAACCCCTCCAAAAAAACAACTTAGGCACGCTCACGATCACACTGGGGGTATAGCATAAGCTCTGCTGTTCGAACAGGCACAGTGCAAGCTAAAAACCTGTTACATCTTCATTGGGTTTTATTAAAATGAATTGCATATAAAACATTTAGGATTTAATGTGATATTTAGTAGGTTTAAAGTCCATTTGAAATGCCATTTATATTTTAAGCTGTAACACACACCCTAAGTTCCTAACACCCACCGTTCAGCTGCGTGGACCTAGAAAATTGCTGGATTCACTCTTTCTCTTTGAAACTTCAAACAGAACATTCAAGTTTCTAAAGAAGTCATGCCAATTTTTTTATGTTTTAATACAGCCGAACTTCAATATCTCAATCTCGCTTAACTCGAACTAACCGATATTTCCACACATGGATTACATTATTTCATGTTCGGTTAAGTAGAACATACCCTGTAGTTCAAAGTTCGAGATATCGAAGTTCGACTGTATTTAGGGTTGATATTTTCCCAAAACTGTTGCAAAGGACAAGTGTACATTTTCACAGGTTAGGAAGCCAGTGAGTATATGCATGACTAGGGTTCAAATTTAGGGCTAAAATCAGACAGGATTTTTATATTAACCCATTACCCCATAGCCTATTTCTAGTTTTGAAGACAGGTGACCACTTAAAGCAGGTTGAAAGCCTGCTTAAAGCTACCATCTACTGGAATATAGAAAATATTTCTTATGGTGCATATTCATAACTGCATATTTTGGAACTATTTTCTTCAGTGGAGGAATAGTTAAAGGTGTAAAAAGTTGTATTTATGGGGTAATGGGTTAATAAACAATGACATACTTATTTTAACTCAATGTAACAACACATTCTTTCACACATCTACCCACAGGTACTTGACACATACTTTATTATCTATTAACACCCCCCCCCCCCCAAAAAGTTTTCTGTCGTTCTCTTGGTACAGAATTTATTGCCCAAAATAAGGGGTAATCTAGTCGGTTTGCACATTTAACGGCCTTTACGGCTGGAACTTTCACCTAATTTCATTAGAGCAAACGCGTTTGTGTCGGAACATGACCCTCTTCACTATCAGCTATATGAAATATACATGTAATTTGGCATGAAATTGACAAGTGAAAGACTCATTTCATTGTGAATGCCATTTTGAATACCGGAATGAATTGAATGAACGGAGCGATCTCATTGGTCAAAATTAAACAGGTAAAGTTTCTTTTAATTTTGCATATTATGTAAATTATATAAAACTGATAATATTTCATTTAAAGATGATTTATAATATTTGGTGAAAGTTCCAGTGGCATAGGCCGTTTATTGTGGACAAATAACAGATCACCCCTACATGTACATTCGTTGCTATGTACCATGAAAACGACAGAAAACTTTTTGATGCTTATTTTCGTTATAATTCACGTACTGTGGCGTTATTTGACGGAATTTGATGAAATAAAAAGTAGATATTGATAAATTAATCCTTTCCCGAGGATACCACAAGAGAATATCGGCGATCGAGTCTATTTTAGCATCAGTTTAAGTGGATAGTAAAGACTAGGTGTCGAATTGCACTGTTTACCTTGTATCTATAATAGAAGTATAGTAAAAAAAAAAAATTTTTTTTTTTTTTAAGGGGGGGGGGGTTAATAGATAATAAAGTATGTGTCAAGTACCTGTGCATCTACCCATATACCAAGACATGGGACTTACAATATTTAGACAAATGATTCACTGGCAGATTTAACCCTTTACCCCATAGCCTGTTTCTAGTTTTGAAGACAGGTGAGTCCTTAAAGCAGGTTAAAAGTAAAGCAGAATGTGCCTTTAAAGGCATGTTCTGCTTTGCTTTCAGCCTGCTTAAAGCTAACATCTGCTAGTTACATGTATGACTGTATAAATTGGAACTTAGTTTGCCTTTAAAGGCATATTATGCTTTGCTTTCAGCCTTACATCAGATTCTGCTAGTTATGACTGTATAAATTGAAGCTATTTTCGTCAGTGGAGGAATAAATTTAATGTGCTAAAAGGAACTTCTACATGGGAAGGGTTAATGAGTCTAGGACTAGGTCATACACAGGTAGATCATAAATGTATAATTGCTGCAAGAAAAAAACTTACATTCACCATTTCTATTCTCATGTTTTCATATGGACTGTCACCACTCCACTTTTGCGAAATAATAAATTAATACCAGTGTTTTATCGTGCAATAAAACACGGGTAGTCATTGAGATGCTGGTAATTAAATCACGAGGCCTTCTGCCTCGTGATTCAATTACTACGCATCTCAACTCCTATCTGTGTTTTATATTGCCACGATAAAACACTGGTATTGATTTATTATTTCTTAACCCATTAACCCATAAATACGCCTTTTTACTCTCACATTTATTCTTCTACTGAAGAAAATAGTTCCATTTTATACAGTCATGAACATTATATTACAGGAAATATTTTCCATTTTCTAGCAGATATAAGCTTAAAGCAGGCTGAAAGTAAAGCAGAGTGTGCCTTAATGCGCATTCTGCTTTACTTTCAACCTGCTTTAAGTAGTCATCTATTTTCAAAACTAGAATCAGGTCATGGGGTAATGGGTTAATTGATTTCCAAACTTATATCAGTGCAATCTTTTGAAAACATCTCATCATTAGTACATAAGTATACTTGTACAACCGAATTCTTTCACTTCTTTGATCTATTAGCTAAGTATAATAATAACCCTTTGTCACCTCCAATATTATCTGCATTACATTGGTATATGCTTTATTTACCTAAAATAGAAATCATATTGACTGAAGACACACTGATATATATGAGTGGAAAACAGTATGGATCCTGATCAGGTGCAGAGATATTCAACATGGGATCAGGATACAAACTGTTTGTAAAATCCAGTGAATATGTGATTAGCAGGCCAATGATTAATGGGGAATGAAGTTTACCTGATTCACGATTAACCAGCTCATTACACAGGTATGCAAGTAAATGTATGATTTCAGTGATCAATTTTTAAACCACAAGTTTTTATTTCCTAATCACTGCAATGCTATAATACAGTAGAACCCCTCTATTATGACCACTAAAACGAAGGCTACTTGATTGTATATATAAGACACAGGTGATAGCTTAAAGCAATGTGACAGTAAAACAGAAAGCTCCTTAAGGAGCTTTCTGTTTTACTGTCACCTTGCTTAAAGCAATCACCTGTCGTAAACACCTAATAATTAACATAACTTAGTGGTCGTTATAGAGAGGTTTTACTGTATTTAGTCTGCTTCAAAACTGTTGAAGGCTAAAAATCTGATTGAAATTTGATATACAGTAAAACACCTACATGAAGGCTATTTGATTGTATGAATTTTAACAAGTTACAGCTTAAAGCAAGGTAAAAGTAAAACAGAAAAACCCTAAAGGAGCTCTCTGTTTTACTTTTCTCTTTTACTTTTTTTTCTATATTCTAGCAGGTGCTAGCTTAAAGAAGGCTGACAGTAAAGCAGAATGCGCCTTAAGGCACAATCTGCTTTACTTTCAACCTGCTTTAAGTGGCCATCTGCCTTCAACAGTAAAACAGGCCTGGTGGAGTAATGGGTTAATTAAGCCACTACCTGCCAGCTGGTTGCACAAGAAATATTTACCATAATTAAGTGGTTGTAACAGAGAGGCTTTACTGTATCTTTAATCAAATCACATGGATTGGATCCTGATCAGATTACAAATTACCAAAACATCTTACCTGGATCTAAACTGTTTTCAAATAAAAGTCAGACAAGCCAGTAAATATAACAGAGTGCAAACAGTGTGCATCCAGAGTAGAGGGCTCCTTAAGGATCCTCTGATCAGGGTCCACACTGTCTGTCATACTTTTAGATATCATGGGTATTAACCCCCACTCAGCATCAATGTATTGATATATGCTAGGTATTTTTGAAAACAAAGCATTAAAAACTCTCTATTACAACCACTACATTTTAAAACGAAGGTTAATTGGTTGTATCAAAGTCAGGTGACAGCTTAACCCATTACCCCATAGCCTTTTTCTAGTATTTAAGATATGTGACTACTTAAAGCAGGTTGAAAGTAAAGCAGAATGCGCCTTCAGGCGCATTCTGCTTTGCTTTCAGCCTGCTTTCCTGATTTAAGCTCATATTTTTGTTACCATCTGCCAGGATATATAATATATTTCTTCTGGTGCATATTCATAACTGTAAAAGTTTGAACTAATTTTTTCAGTGAAGGTACATGTATAAAATAAAGGGGTAAAAAGGCGTAATTATGGGGGAATGGGTTAAAGCAAGGTGAAAGTAAAGCAGAAAGCTCCTAAAGAAGCCCTCTGCTTTACTTTCATGTTACTTTAAGCAGACATCTGCCTTAAACATAGCACAATTTAGTGGTTGATAGAAGGTTTACTGTAAAGTGAAACCACAAAACTGTACCCTTACAATATATATGAGGAACATGTATATACATAGGAAATGACTAGTGTTTCTACCATCCTAACTGGCATCTTCCTACCCAGGAATGTGATTAATGCAGTACACGCAATACCGAAGTGAGGTCCTCACTGTTACAATCATCTACTCTAAAGAATTAACCCTTTTCCCCCCATAGAATGTTTCTAGAGTTGAAGATTAGGAGACCACTTAACCCAATACCCTATGAATAGGCCTAAATTTTCAGACATTTAATACATCCCTCCACTGAAGAAAATAGTTACAATTTATATGTGTGTGTGGAGTGGGGGAGAGATCATTGAATGGACTGGGGTAATGTCTTTAAAGACATCTCCTGACGACCTGTTTGTCATAACACCTTGCCAGAAAATTTCCTTGCAAAAAGCATGCATGGGTCTTGTGCACATTGAACCATTGAAGCGTCTCATGTGAGACCCGACCGTTATATTTGATAGTTTGGTTAGAAATAACCATTGAAAAGCCTCTACAGCATGAATTTATCTGGGCCTCACCAGGTAAACTGAGATTGGTATACCCACTCGCAGCATTAGCTGCATGCTTTTTCTCGCCTATCGAGAACAATGGGGGGTGTTGTCCATCAATGGACTGAGGAAAAGTCTTTAACCCTTTCCCCCATAGAAGCGCCTTTTAGCGCATTCAGTTTATTCCTCCGCTGAAGAAAATGGTTCCAATTTATACAGTCATAAATATGTGTCATAAGAAATATTTTCTATATTCTAGTAGGTGGTAGCTTAAAGCAGGCTGAAAGTAAAGCAGAATGCGCCTTAAGGCGCATTCTACTTTACTTTCAACCTGCTTTAAGTGGTCACCCATTTTCAAAACTAGAAACTGGCTATGGGGTAAAGGGTTAAGTGGTTAACTTGCTTCAAAACTAAAAATAATTATGGGGTAATGGGTTAAGTCAGATTACCTGTCTTCAAAACTAGAAACAGACTACGGGGGTAATGGGTTCAAGTTTGATTATAAGTCTAATATCTAGCCAATACCTCTCTTATCCCAGTCCCAAATTACATCTCTGCATGAAACAATTAATATATGGGTTGGGCTAGCGGACTCCCCTTGTTTCAACCTTAATTCTCATCACTACAGGCAAACTTGTCATAACTGTTGCAAACAGTTTGGATCTAGATAAGATGCCAAATAACTTGGCAACCTTGATCAAACCTATTTTCAGGCAGCTCTGATAATGATTTTTGAAAGGAAATGCAGATTGGTCATCTCTAAATTAAGTTGTAGATGACAAATTATACATAGCATGCTTAAGGTTAATTAAAGTGTCTTGATTGTTAGCAAAAAGTTGTTTGCTCAAAATGTCACCAGCTTTCATTCAGGACTGTTCTTGATCCAAGTGAGGCAGTCAACATCCGAGTCATGTGGTAGTCTGGATCCAAACTATATTTGCAAATGTCTAATAAAGAGTGCCAAATTGTATTAAGAACTATAAGCCTGTCACCAAGTTTCAGCCAATACATGGCAATAACTCCTGCATTACTGCGACAATCTGATTGGTTTCTGACCTTGACCGAGTCATTCTGCCCATATAGAACTGAGTGATACCAGGGATTGCATGGCCAAGACAACCAGAAATGGGTGTCAAAGCCACCTGATGCTCGCCTGTTTAAAATTTAAGTCTAAAAACATCTTGTATCGAAAACAAATCAATTTTCAGTTTAGAAAGATTATTAAATGAATTGTGAGTCTTAGTCTAGTTATATTAAACGATAAAACAACCTGTCCTTAAAAACTTTAACCTGGTGATTTGTAGTCGAAAAACCTAAGTCCAAAACTGTCGAAAATTGACATAAAATAAAATTATTTTTAAATTCAAACTTCATAACATCAATGTTTAACCCCAAATGAACCTCCATACATAATATCAGCACCCTAGCCCAAATATTAAGCTTTAAAACAACCGTCCAAAAAACTTTAACCTGGTGATTTGTAGTTGAAAAACCTTAAGCTTTAAAACAACCGTCCAAAAAACTTTAACCTGGTGATTTGTAGTTGAAAAACCTAAGTCCAAAACATGTCGAAAATTGACATAAAATAAAATTATTTTTAAATTCAAACTTCATAAAATCAATGTTTTACCCCAAATGAACCTCCATACATAATATCAGCACCCTAGCACAAATATTAAACTTTAAAACAACCCGTCCAAAAAACTTTAACCTTGGCTACGCTCACGCCGGGGGTATGACATTAGCTCTGCTGTTCTACGAACAGGCGAGCTAAAAATGACTTAGGACAGAATGTTGTGAACTGTTCAGAAACTCACTGACATATACAGTGCTCCCTCTCTACAACAACACCTAACGGGAGACAAAGATTGTGTGTGTTGTTCTGATGGGAGTTGTTATAGGGAGGGAAAATGAATACACTTAGAGAGTTTACTTTTGCAAACAGTTTGAACCCAGATCAGAAGCTGCATAATGCGGCCTCTGATCTGGGTTCAAACGGTTTGTCACTCATCTTTATGTTTCTTCTGCTGAAATGTCCAATATGTAACTTTGAGCAAAAACAGCAAACGAATAGTTAAGCAGATAATATAAAGCAGAGAAAGGGGACAGCGGCAAGCATTGTTGTAAGGAGGGAATCATTGTTAGGAGGGTCATGGTAGGGAGAGAGCACAGTATAACATCACTAACTTGATATCTATAAGTTCATGACATCCAGAGCTCCAGATCAGAGGAGTATTTCAAAAACTAAAATCTTTATGTAAAACTGTGATCCCCGGGGCTGCGGGCCATATTTGACACTAGGGGTTTTGAACTTTGAATAATCTTGATGGAGGACCTGTAGATGATGCTATAAGCCAAATATTTAAGGTCTGTATCAGAACCCCTTAGACAGTAATTGCAGAGAAGATGTTTGAAGATGTCGATCACTGTATAACTACTCTATGTAATTACTTTGAACCCTGGGGTGGGGCCAATTTTGACCCCAGGGGCATAATTTGGAAATCTTGGTTACAGTTCACTATGTAAATTACTACAGGTCGATAATACCACATTACTCTATGTAATTACAAGTTCAAAATTTGTTCAAACACCTGCAAATCCAATTACATTGTAAACAGATGTAAATAAATGTAAATTTTGGAGTAAAATAGAATGCATGCGTACTGCCCATCATTTAGTTACAAGTGATCATTAACCCTTTACTTTATCCCATTATGACCATAGCCTGTTTTTAGTATTGAAGACAGGTGACCACTTAACCCATTACCCCATAAATAAGCCTTTTTACTCCTTTTAATTTATTCCTCCACTGTAGAATATGGTTCCATTTTATACAGTCATGAATATGTACTTTTAGAAATATTTTCTATATCCAAGTAGATGGTAGCTTAAAGCAAGCTGTTAGTAAAGCAGAATGCGCCTTATATGCGCATTCTGCTTTACTTTAATCCTGCTTTTAGGTTGTCACCTATCTTCATAACTAGAAACAAGCTATGTGGTATTGGGTTAAAACAGATTGAAAGTAAGGTGCATTTTGCTTTACTTTCAGCATGTTTTAAGGTATGTTCTGCCAGGAAATACTGATCTTCTTCAGTGGAGGAATAAATTCAAGGCGTAAAAGGCTTGTTTATGAAGTCATGGTTAAGGTGAATTTAACCCTTTGAATGCAAGAAATTAATTTTCTGACAATTGCAAGCAGCTTAAATTGGATCCGTATCAGACTCAAGAGCAATTCTTGGCATATGATCTGAGTCAACAGAGTTTGCCACTCAGATATTCCCAGGGCTCCAGATAAGACTCAGGGAGTCAACTGAACAAATCCAGCATTTTCTCACTCGTTTTAGCACAAAATCCTATGGTGTTACTACTCATTAGAATCTAATGAGTAGTGACACCATAGGCTTTAAAGCAGAAATAAAGATTTTAATTTTTGATGGAGCCCTGTATTTCTATATTTGTGAGTAAAGAAAATTGGAATTTCATAATTAAAGCAGGTGATTATTTTGATCAGAGACATCTTTACAGCATTCAAATAGATAATATTATATATAATTATCTAATTAATAACCATATTTAGAGCATTGAGAATTTTTTTTTATTACATTCATTAACCCATTAACCCATAAATACACCTTTTTACACCCCTAATTTATTTCTCCATTGAAGGAAATAGTTCCACTTTATATAGTTATGAATAAGCACCATAAAAAATAGTTCCTATATCTTTGCAGATGGTAGCTTAAAGCAGGCTGAAAGTAAAGCAGAATGTGCCTTGAGGCACATTCTGCTTTACTTTCAACCTGCTTGAAGAGGTCACCTTAACAGTATCTTCAATATTAGAAACAGGCTATGGGGTAATGGGTTAAGGAGAATTCCCCCTTAATCCTGCTAAACACAACAAGTCAATATTTGCAAACAACTCAACTCTTGATTTGATTTGTTATGATTTTACGTCGCTTTTAACAGTATTTGTGACGTCCAGCTAATTACAAGTGGAGGAAGACCCCAATAGCCCTTTATGCACTGTTTCAGACACAAATCCACAACTGGGTAGAACCCCCGACCTTCCTAAAGCCAGCAGAAATGGCTTCCCCACATGAAAAACTCAACTCTTGATAAAGTGATAATTTAGGTGTTGAATAACTACAGTTGAACTTCGATATCTCAAACTCATTTAACTCGAACTATCCATGATAGTTCGACATATGAACTGCATTATTTCATGCTCAGTTATTGTCAAACATAGCCATATTTCAAAGTTAAAACGTGGCTGAGCCACGTTTTAACTTTGAAATGCGGTTATGTTCTTCAAAACCGACTCCGAGATATCGAAGTTCGACTGTATGTCCAATCAGGATTCAAACTAAATTTTATATTATAATTTCATTTTTTCTCTCTCAGTAAACTACAATTTGAATTATTTAGCCTACTTTAAAAACTTAGGAACACAATATTTCGAAAGCAGATAGTATTGCAGTAGGAGAAGGGTTAATTAACTGCATTGTGTGGTGTTAGTATATGACAGTCCAAGGAACTTTACATACACATGTATGTAACAATTGTATATTTTTATCTTAAGGGCGGACAGATATAGGTCAAAGTAATTTAATCTAATGATATCACCTCACCTATCTGCACGTACCATTCTCCACAATAGAAATATTCTTGGTAAACTTTCTCCTTGCAGAAAAAAATTAAATTAAATTATCACGAACTACTGAGTATCAGAGAGTGTCCACAAAACTTGAGGAGTCACAGCCATATATACACCCTTCACAAAATTACCTTTCACAGGGCTCCAGATAAGTAGAGTTTTTCAAAAACTTAAATCTTTATTTCTGCATTAAACCCTATGGTGTCACTACTCATTAGAATCGTCTCTTTGAGACGATTCTAATAAGTAGTAACACCATACGATTTGGTGCAGTATGAGTGAGAAAATGTTGGATTTGTTCAGATTACTCCCCCTTATCTGGAAGTGGAACCCTGTTCACTTTTCATTTTTTTTATGTAACAAGTCTTTCTTTCATTTGAATTAACTTGCTTTATACATGCATCCTGTATATCACCATAGTTTACCACAACATCTGAAAGATTGGCACAGTTGATAAATGGCCAACATTGAAGATAGAGAGAAGTGAGATAGAGGCTGAAATCATTCCTCTGAAGGACAGTGTCAACATTTCAAAGATTTTCTCTTCAATTGTGATATTTATAATCTTATTCAATGCTTGGGTTATTATCACCAAAAAAGAGTATATTATGATCTAAGGATCTTAGAGAAAGCGGGTGATAGGGACAAAGATAGAAGGGAAAGATAGACAGACAGAGTATGTGAAAAAAACAAAGAGAAGACAGACAGAGAAACACAGACAGACAGAAAGAGAGGTAGAATGAGAGAGAAAAAGACAGACAGACGGACAAACAGGTACAAAGAGAGAAAAGAAAGATAGACAGAAATGACACATGAGAAAATAGAAAGAGACAGAGACATAGAGACAGACATATATAAATAAATAGAAGAAGAAAGAAGAGAGGGGGGGAAGAGAGGTGGCAAAGATAGACAGACAGGATAGGAGATTGAAGAGACAGAGAGAGAGAGAGAGAAATATACAGTGACAGAGACAGACAGAAAGAGACGAGGAACTGAAAGACAAGAAAGACTGACATGGTCAATTCTATCGAGCGAGCAAGAGAGAGAGACAGACATACTAAGAAATAGACAGAAGGCCCATAGGAGAGATAGACAGACAGACTGAGAAATAGAAAGACAGACAGACTAGAAACTTAAAGACAAGAACGACAGACAGGGCCAGATCAAGAGAGAGGGAGAGAGAGAGACAGAGAGCCAAGAACACAGACAGACAAAAAACTGAAAGACAAGAAAGACAGACAGAGAGATGGACAGAAAGAGAGATGGACATACAAGAAACTGAAGATACGAAATACAGACAGTGCCAGCTAGAGTGAGAGAGATAGATAGAGACAGACAGATAGACAGACAGATGACACACAAAGCCCGTCACAGAGACATACTTAGCTGTGCAACCGTATCTCTAACTCTAGACACAATTAAGGGCTTATAATCAGATATCCGCAATACAGTTACGATATTGCAACTAAGAGACATGCATACAGACAGACAAAAAGTGAAAGACCAAGAAAGAAAGACGGATCTACAGAGAGAGGGGAATGTAAGATGAAAAGAGTAAAACAAAGTCAATGATAGATCTAGTGGTGAGTGGGGTTAGAATGATGGAATGAGAACTATTTCAATTAATGATAATTAATACTGTAGATAGATCTAAATGAATAAATTAACCAAATTGTCACCGTCGGCTGTTTTTATTTCTTTACAAAATTTCTATTTTAGTAGATCTATCTAAATGGACACATGGGTGTCAAAACGATAGATTTCCTGTTACGCGGCGTCTGATCAGGATCCAAACTGTTTCATCAAATTGTAGATTCTACTCGGGGTAGGCAATTAAGGGTCTAAATAATTTTATTTGACCTTCTAATGAGTCGACACTTATCACCATAGATCTATATAGCAAACTTCATACAAATTACCTGTAGCTAAAAATCCTCCCAACAGTAGGCCTAATGTTAACATCCTCAAACATCCACTTCTATACGAGCTCCTAGTTGAAATTGTTGTCTTAATGTAAATGGGGGTAATAAAACAAGGGAGGCAACTTCTAATTGGGTGATACATGTAGCTAGGATATCATGCAACTTAAGGTACTTCGCATATGCGCGTAGTTTCCATACGATTGTTATGAAACTTTTCATGAAGAATGATAATAGCCTAAGAAACAATGTGTGTAAATATAGGCAAAATTTATCGTGTGGTTTAAGGTCTTTTTTCTGACAAAAACCTAGAATTTTGATGATTTTATTTTTCTTAAAAATGAATAAAGCTAATGACTATAATTCTCGCCCAATAAGTAGTCCACAACATTCATTACAAGAAAAGCTAAAAACATTTTGAATAAAGGTGTTCAGAAAGATGTTATCAGCTATTTAAATTTTGCAAAATGCTAAAAAATTGAATTACAAAAAACTGACTCATTCAATGTATATTTGTTTTCATTTTATTCAAATATATGGTTGATGAACTAGTCAGTCTGAAAAAATTAGAAAATATTACAGTCAGGATTTGTTGTAATAACATATTTTCTTATTAAAATGTGGGATATTTGTTGTTTAGATACAGTTACCTACCTTAGAATTAAAACTTTGTCATTAAAATGCATTATTATTTATTCATGGACTTGCATACAAGGTTTATTATATTGTTTGAACATAATTATAATGGGCAATATCGATCTTGAAAAGGTTAGCGTATTGATAAGCTTCAATGTGTGGCTTTATAGTTCGATCAAATCGTTTACATGTATACCGATTTAATTGACTTGTAAGTCATTAAACTAAAACGTACAGGTAAGTGGACATATACTTGGACCGTAAACATCACTAGTACTAATCAACGAAGACTAAACATAACATGTCTCTTGATTACTGCGTTATGGATTGACAAGTCAATAAATCGGACACTTAAAAAAAATATTTGGATCGGATGGGTCTCGAACCTTAGAATGACCTTTGGATTGCTAGTCAACCACTATAGTCAACCACTATACTAACTGCGCTATGAAGGATTATACTAATTCGTATCAACATTTCCTTTATATAAATTTTCTAGTATAAACACATAAGAAAAAAGTCTGTGTCGTCCAGACGCATATCCGCTCGCCCGCAAGACCGACTTCCGGTAGCGAAAGGCCTTAATGAGACTGAACATTAAATTTTGTCGATTTTTTTTTTTTATCTCATTCCTATCTGGATCTATTTAGATATTGTAAATAATATAATGTTTATATCTAACTTCACACAAGAACTAGATCTAGGCCCGAGGTTATGAAACTGAGTAGGATACTTGTTATTATGCACTTTTCCTTAACCCATTAATTACCACATAAATACACATTTTTACGCCTTTGATTTATTCCTCCACTGAGGATAATAGTTTCAATTTATACACTCATGAATATGTATGATAAGAAATATTTCATAAATCTAGCTTAACTCTTTCCTCCCTGAAACTTTAAATGGACAATTCCAGTTTCCATTTGAGTCTAGTCCATTTCTGACTTTTAAGGGTTGTTTTTGTCAATAATTTGTTTGGCATTATGACAAACAGTGAAGACCCTGATCAGAGGGCTCCCTTCGGAGCCCTCTGATCTGGGTCTTCACTGTTTGCACAGGACAATTGTACTATTCACATGTACATTGTTTGAAAAGAACGCCTATTTGCGGGACTAGGGTTCAAAGGGTTAAAGCAGGCTGAAAGTAAAGCAGAATGTGCCTTAAAGAGACTTGCAACCAGATTTAGCATTAAAAATAGTTATTTGTAAATATGTGTCAAACGCTTATATAAACGGTAAAGAATTAGTTTAGGATAAGAAATTCTGTTTAAAAAAATGTATTTCAATAAAAAAAAATATTGAGCTCTGGTGCGATTCGAACCCGGGGACCGGCATGGGCGGACAGAAGGCAAAATAAGGAAACCGCTTAGACCACGGAACTATTCATACATCTCGGATCGATTTAACGTATTTCAGTGTGTAGAGATGGAAAGTACATTCAACTACATAATTCGGCTCGGGTTTATGACTGAGCACGTGATCAATTTCTATAGCATCTTTGGACGCTATGGATAAAACGATGGAAAATATCTAAAAAGCTAAGATTTGAAGACTTTTCTTGAGGGTGTTTTTAGACCAGGTTATATTTTTCCAATGCCAGATGCACGATAATGCTACCCTTTTGGTTATATTTGAGTATTTTCTTTTATTTTTGCAAATGCACCATCTGGTTGCGTGTCGCTTTAAGGCACATTCTGCTTTACTTTCAACCTGCTTTAAATAGTCACAGGTCTATTTTCAAAAGTAGAAACAGGCTATGGGGTAATGCCCAGTTAATTGAGATTTCAGAAACCAGAATTAACTCTTCAGTCATGTGGTGTGGCACCGGTCTTTAGCCTATATAAAAATAGACAAATATTTCCAACTCCACAGCACTTCTCACATATTTCTTTCAGCTTTAAGATTATATTTTCTTCATCTGCAGGCTTAGAACAGTCTTTTAAGCACCATAAATATATATGGTATTCAGTGCACTTTTCCACTATCAAACACAGAATGTAACAACCATCTACTCTCTCTTTCAGAAAGGTCAATGTCACCCGAGCAGACCAAGGGCCACTATGGCCATAAATCGCTTACCTGGTACCCGATGTAAAACTTTACCTATAGTGACCTAGATTGTGACTTGACATGACCCACAATCAGGAGTGTTTAACAAGATTTTTCTTTTCTTTACCTTGGAAATGGCTTGGGTCACATGAATGGTCCAAGAGTGGTCTCGTGACTGGAGGAGACTGTCATACATCCAGTCCCTCCTCTCAAGGGGCTAATCATAGATATCTTAAGAGACTTCTAGGTTATTTTAAGATATCTATGGGACTAATAGAGACAGAGCAGCTTAGCCTGGCCATTGCTAAAGAGGGACGAGAGACTGGAGTTACACCCGGGTGTATCATCAGATCTCCTCGTGTCACATGACCACTCACTAGTCATGTGACCCAAGCCAGTGCAGTCTTGCTGATAAAGGTTAAGAAATCAAGAGGCCCAAAGGCCATATTTTGCTCACCTGAGAATAACAGACATAATGGAGAGAATGTTTTATGTCCCGGGCGGGGTCATTTTTTTTAAACAATCTTGATAGAGGATCTGTAGCTGATGCTATATGTGCCAAATACCCAAGACTGTGTACTAGGGTTTCAGACAAGAATATTTTTTAAGTTTTTAGTGAACAAATCTATTTTTAGTGGTGCCATTTTTTACCCCAGGGACATAATTTGAACAATCTTGACAGAGGACCTGTAGTTGAGGCTATTGTGCCAAATATTTAAGTTCTGTGTACTAGGGTTTCAGACAAGAAGATTTTTTAAGTTTTCAGCGAAAGAAAGATCTATTTTAGCTCCTGTGACCTAGTTATGCAACAAACGGGAAGCATTTCAAAATATTGGTAAAGGACATCTAGAAGTGTTACCATACCAAATATCAAAGCTCTGTTTCAGAGGAGAAGACGTTTGAAAAATTCACAATTGTAACTCTATGTAAAACTGTGAACCCACCGGGGCAGGCTAATTTTGACCCCAAGGGTATAATTTGAACAATCTTAATAGAGGACCTGTGGTTGATGATAATTTATATGCCAAATATCTAAGCTCTGGTTCTTGTAGTTTTTGACAAGAAAGTTTGTTAAGATTTCCTTATTTTTTCACTTTAGTCACAATGGCAACCAGAGTTCTGCATTGTTTTTAATTCTTTGAACAAATTTGAAAGAGCTTGACCAAAGGAACATTCCTATAAAGTTTGGTTGAAATCTGTCCCAGCGGTATAGGAGGAAATGTCATTTGAAGTAATTGTAAACGACAACGGGAGAAGCACAATGCACGACGGACACAAGGCCATCCAAATAGCTCTCTTTGAGGCCTTTGGCTCAGGAGAGCTCAAAACCGTTTGCTCTGAGTAAAAGAACCGAATCTATTCATGCCTGATCCAGAATAGAGAAACCACTTTGGATCTAGATCTTCAAAACGAGAAATAGGCCAAGGGGTAATTTACTAACGGGTTAAAAATGACAAACATCATTCTGTTCCAATATTTTTCAAAATAATTTAATAGTTTCTCTTACAACCATTCAAATAAATATCATAAAGACTGATACTAGAATACAACAATAAAACAGATCTATGAGTTACTATCAGTCAATTTATACAGGGCTGCCATAATTTGATCGTGAAAATCCTAAGATTTCAAAATTTTCTATTTTTCAGGCGTTATCACTTTCAGCAGGTTGAAAGTAAAGCAGAATGCGCCTTGAGGCACATTCTGCTTTATTTTCAGCCTGCTTTAAGCTACCATCTGCTAGGATAAAAATCCGAACATTTTGGAAAAATTCGCGGAAATGGCAGCCCTGATTTATAGACCCTGCTTGCACATGCATTATTTCAACCAAAGTCAAATAGCACTATAGATTGCCTTTATCTACTCCTCCACATTAGCACCTTAAGTTAAAATTAATTGATGGTATTGAGTACAGGCTTCAGCTTAAAGAGGCTCGCAACCGGATTTAGCATTAAAAATGGTAATTTGTAAATATATGTCAAATGATTATATAAATGGGTAAGATTTAGTTTAGCATAATAAATTCTGTTAAAAAATGCATTTCCAAAAAAAAAAAAGAAGAATCTCTGGTGGGATTCGAACCCGTGACCCCCCATTGCGGAGACAAACAAGAAAAATGAGGACACGCCTTTACCGCCTCGACCACGGACGCTCTCTATATATATGGTAGCGAATTAACGTACTTCACTGGTAGCGCTTAATACTACATTATTCGGCTCCGGTTTATGTCAGAGCCCGTGTAGAGAAGCAACAACAACAGCAAAACCGTCAGCTGACGCTATTGAAAAACGATGGAATATATCTAAAAAAACTAAGATTCGGTGACGACTCTTGAGACTTTTTTTGGACTGATCATTTTTTTTTAATGTCAGAAGCCAAATAATGCCACAAATTTGCTTTTATTTGAGTATTTTATTTTATTTTGACAAGTACACCATCCGGTTGCGAGTCGCTTTAAAGCAATATAAAAATAAAGCAGAAAGCACCTACATGAGTTTTCTGTTATACTTTATCATGCTTTTAGCAGTTACCTGCCATAAAAAACAGTTATATATAAGTGATCTTTACTTTCGACTATGGAAAAAAGAGTTTGCCATACCACAATTGCTTTCAATAAATCTAATTTTAGGTTTGGTATGTTACTTGTCTAAGCTTGCATTTCTCAAATTACCCAACTGTTATAGCCAATTCAAAACCAATTTGAAGGCATAATGGCTGTTAACATGTCATAATTCTTATCTTGCTTTCAAATACATGTACATGTATTGACATCTGTTTTTAAAAAAAAACCAAAACAACCAACACTAAAAACACAACAACAAAAAACAAAAGAAAACTCATGCTGTGGCTTCTCTTCAGATTCATGTCTTTTAGACAATCTACCAAGTTGTCATGATCTTAAACCTTTACCCTATAGAAGCGTCTTTGAGCGCATTCAATTTTTTCTTCCCCTACAGAAAATAATTCCAATTTATACAGTTAGACGATGTACCATAAGAAACATTTTCTATATTCCATCAGATAGTAGCTTAAAGCAGGGTAAAAGTAAAGCAAAATGCGCCTTATGGCGCATTCTGCTTTACTTTTACCCTGCTTTAAGTGCTAACCGCTCTTCAAAATTAGAAACAGACTATGGGGTAAAGGGTTGGAGACACCATGGAGAAAACTTGGGTACTATATAGTCGACTCTCTCTTATTTTAGAAGCCTAACATTAGCATGCCAACCATAATCTCTGTAAGGCACATGTTTATCACCTAGAAGTCTAACATTGGCATGTCAACCATAATCTTTGTAAGGTACATGTTTATCACCTAGAAGCCTAACATTGGCATGTCAACCATAATCTTTGTAAGGTACATGTTTATCACCTAGAAGTCTAACCTTGGCATGTCAACCATAATCTTTGTAAGGTACATGTTTATCACCTAGAAGTCTAACCTTGGCATGTCAACCATAATCTTTGTAAGGTACATGTTTATCACCTAGAAGCCTAACATTGGCATGTCAACCATACATCTTTGTAAGGTACATGTTTATCACCTAGAAGTCTAACCTTGGCATGTCAACCATAATCTTTGTAAGGCACATGTTTATCACCTAGAAGTCTAACCTTGGCATGTCAACCATAATCTTTGTAAGGTACATGTTTATCACCTAGAAGTCTAACCTTTGCATGTCAACCATAATCTTTGTAAGGCACATGTTTATCACAACTTTATTGAAGAAACATGAGGGTCTCTTTAGCCAGGTTGAAATTATAAGCATGTACCCATTACCCAATAGCCTATTTCTATGAATTAATACAAGGGACTACTTAAAACAAGTTGAAAGTAAAGCAAAATATGCCTTAAGGTACATTCTGTTTACTTTCAGCCTGCCTTAAGCTTCAATCTACATGTACTAGGATATAAAAAAAAGTTTCTTGTGGTGCATATTCATGACTGTAAAAATTGAAACTTTCTTCTTCAGTGTAGGAATAAATTAAAGGTGTAAAAAGTTGTATTTATGGAGTAATGGGCTAGTATTAGCTGCTACCTTACTGAGATATAGCTCGAGGGCTGCCATTTCTCCGGATTTTTCCTAAATCTTCGGATTTTTTTCTAGTACATGGTAGCTTAAAGCAGGCTGAAAGAAAGCAGAATGCGCCTTAAGGCGCATTCTGCTTTACTTTCAACCTGCTTTAAGTAGCCACATGACAACAAAACTAGAAACAGGCGATAGGGAAAAGGTACGATTCGTAAAATCGCACTTGAAAAATGCAAATTTGGAAATCTTAGGATTTTTCATGCCAACTTATGGCAGCCCTGCAGCTCATTCATTTTCAATGTTTGACTGTAGATGGGATGGATTATAAAAGTATACAATGTACATCATGAGTTCTTCAGCAGTTTAAAACTGTAAAAATATTAACATTTTAAATAGTAAATATTTCATATGACCATTTCAAAACTAGTACACACAATTTAAACAATTAGTAGCACCTTCTATAGCCTGAGGGGGGATAACAATTTCATTCAAAAACATTCAGTGAACCAACATGGCAATATCTAAACACAGGTTACTGCTTAATGGTTAGGTCAAGAAAAGGGAAGTGATTCTAAATCCTTATGCCGTTAAAGTCTTAACTTACTCTCTCTTGGCTTAAGCCTTATAAATATGGAGAGTAATGCAGAAATCACTCGGACAAGCTTTCTGTATACTTTTACTCTACATTAAGCAGCAACCTGTCTTAATCCTTTCCTCCACAGAAGTACCTTAGAATGAAAGTGCCATTTTCAACATTTTATGGCATTGTGTTCAGTTTTGTTAATTAGGGAAAGAATAATGTCTTCTGGACTGTTAACGCTTTACCCCATAAATACGCCTTTTTACACCTATAATTTATTCCTCCACTGAAGAAAACAGTTCACTTTTATACAGTCATGAAAATGTATCGTAAGAAATATTTTCTATATCCTTACAGATAATAGCTTAAAGCAGGCTGAAAGTAAAACAGAATGCGCCTTAAGGCGCATTCTGCTTTACTCTCAGCCTGCTTTGAGAGATCATCTTTCTTTAAAACTAAAAACAGGCTATGGGGTAATGGGTTAACCTGTTATCCCATAGCATGTTTCTAGTTTGACAACAAGACTTAGTGACAAATTAAAACAAGTTGAAAGTAAAGCAGAATGCACATTCTGCTTTCACTTCAACCTGCTTTAAACTCCCCATTGGCTAGGATAAAGCAGTATTTCTTATAGTGCATATGCAAGACCGTATAAAGTGGAACTACTTTCTTCAGTGGAGAAATAATTTAAAGGGGTAAAAATGTATATCTATGGGATAATGGGTTAAATCTTTTGTTGATGATAACAATGTGGTAAAGGCAAACACTAGGATGACAACGATGTACAGGAAGATTGCACTCTACTTGTAGTTACAGCCTACTTCTACTTGTCCAACCTGAAAGAGAAAACAAAGTGGCATGTAAGAATAACTTCATCTCCTCACTTCCTACTGTAGGTACACTCTTTACAAAACTTTTCCAATACTTATAGACTGATTTTTTTCACCTGGCTGGGCGGAGCTAACCTTTGGCAAAGATAAACTAATTTGCATTTGATTTTAGGGGTGAAAGGTATAGTTCCGTTTTATATACTTTCAACATGGAGAAACACAATTTATGCATGCAGCCATATCAATGTGAAAAGGGTATATACAGTGTTACCTCTCTACAACAACACTCAATGGGAGATAAAGATTGTGTGTTGTTTGGAGGGAGTTGTTATAAGGAGGGAAAATTAAGACTTGGCTTACATCTGCAAACAGCTTGAATCCAGATCAGACACTGCATAACGCGGAGTCTGATCTGGATTCAAGCCGTTTGTCACTCGCCATTATATTCCTTCTGTCAAAATGTCCACTAAACAAAGTCATGTAACGTTGGAAAAAAAAAGGCAGACGACAATGGTAAATTCCGATGATAAAACAAACGTGCTGCATGCCCCCTTCAAAGTTGAAGTGCAATGGTCCTCATCAAAACTCCGCCCTGCCAGGTCAATAAAATCGGCCTATACATTATGTTCTGACAATGAATAATATTTGAATCTGTCATTTGTCTATTTTCAAAGTTATAATACATGTTTAAATAGAAAAAAAAAATCTTATCTCAATGATTCAGATCAGAAGATAGAGTTAACTCAAACAGTTACAGTAAAACCTCTCTATAACGACCACTAAATTGTGTTAATTATCAGGTGTTTACCACAGGTGACTGCTTAAAGCAAGGTGACCGTAAAACAGAAAGCTCCAATAGGAGCTTTCTGTTTTACTGTAACCTTTCTTTAAGCTGCCATCTGTCTTTAAACAATCAATTAGCCATTGTATATGTGGTCGTAATAGAGAGGTTTAACTGTATCTTATTTACTAACAAAATCTTGGTTCACAGTGACAAAATGGGAGTATTTCTCTCCAATGCAAAATTTAACCCATTACCTTATAAATACGCCTTTTTACGCCTTTAATTTATTCCTCAACCAAAGAAAATAGTTCCAAATTATACAGTCATGAATATGTATCGTAAGAAATAATTTCTATATTTTATCAGATGATAGCTTAAAGCAGGATGAAAGTAAAGCAGAATGGGCCTTAAGGCGCATTCTGCTTTACTTTCAACCTGCTTTAAATAGTCACCTATTTTCAATACTAGAAAGAGGCTATGGGGTAATTGGTTAATGCTAAACTCTGTATGTCCTTTGCAAACAGTTTGGAGTCTGATCAAACCTAGAGTAATCTGGCTTCTTATCAGACCAATAACTGTTGATATTTTCAACAACCTGTCATTGTCTACCATTTTATTGCACTGTAATTGCAGTAAGTTTCCTTTAAAGAAGAGACCTAAAGTGTTCCTCACTGTTTCATGCAGCATTTACATGAAGATATCCCATACATTTGCAGAACTAGGGTTCAATGGATTAAAAAGGTGATCTTTAACCCATTACCCCGTAAATACGCCTTTTTACGCCTCTAATTTATTCCTCCACTGATAAAAATGGATTCCATTTCATACAGTCATAAATATGTATCATGAAAAATATATTTTATCTTCTAGTAGATGGTTGCTTAAAGCAGGCTGAAAGTAAAGCAGACTGCATTCTGCTTTACGTTCAACCTGCTTTAAGTGGTCACCTATCATCAAAACTAAGAACAGGCTATGGGGTAATGGGTTAAAGACATATAGCTACTAAATGCAGAGTTTGTAACAAGCATGTAGAAAACATCATAGGCTCTTCATGCAATAACTTTTGTTTAACCCATTACCCCATAATCTGTTTGTAGTTTAAAAACAGTTGACCACTTAAAGCAGGTTGAAAAAGCAGAAGGCACCTTAAGGCACATTCTGCTTTACATTAATATTTTTTAATTTAAGCTACCATCTGCAAAAAACTTTATGGTACATATTCATGGCTGTATAAAGTGGAACTATTTTCTTCAGTGGAGGAATAAATTAAAGGTGTTAAAATGTGTATCTATGAAGTAATGGGTTTTCTGTACTTTGCACTAATAAGTATAAAAGGGGGTAAACAACTAAACATATGCTATGTTATTTAAAACTTGTCACAAACTCACCAATCTAACATTTTAGGGTTAGTGTCCCATCAGAATCCAACTTGGCATATGCTACTTAGTTTCATTTATAGTAAAATACAGTAAAACTTTTCTATTGAGACCACTAAATTGGGTTAATTATTAAGGGTTTATGACTGCTTAACCCTTTATCCCATAGCCTATTTCTAGTTTTGAAGATAGGTGACCACTTAAAGCAGACTGAAAGTAACGCAGAATGCACCTTATATATAATGCACATTCTGCTTTACTTTCAGCCTGCTTTAAGCTATCATCTGCTAGGATTTACAAGATATTTCTTATTATTCATTTTAATGGCTGTAAAAAAACTATTTTCTTCAGTGGATGAATAAATACAATGCGCTAAAAGGCGCTTCTATGGGGGAAAGGGTTAAAGCAAGGTGACAGTAAAACAGAACGCTCCATTAGGAGCGTTCTGTTTTACTGTCACCTTGCTTTTAGCTGTCACCTGTTTTTTATACAATCAATTAGCCTTTGTTGAAGCAGTCGTAATAGAGAGGTTTTACTGTACAACAAACTATTCAACTTTGAAAACCTAGCTCACACAGAGTTACTGTCATGCCCAAACTAGCATTCTTACAAACTAAATCACTCCATTTAAAATAATATTTATTTAATTGTAAGAACTTTCTCAAGCCATCAAACTGCAAAATGCAGGTAAAAGATTGATTTCATATCAATACACATAACGGGGTAGGGGCGGGGACATTTTTTCTCAATAACTCTTCAAGCCAACAAGTACAAATGTACCTTCTGTTGAAAGTTTCTGCAAGAGAAATCAACACTTTACATATACTTCTTGCAAGAGAAATCAACACTTTACATATACTTCTTGCAAGAGAAATCAACACTTTACACACACTTCATAATGTGTTTTACCCTCGACGACAAAATAAGCATAGACTTGTATAAGCCCTTATCTCGCTGCGCATGGCTTGCTGGTTCATTACAGACAATTTATATTCTGGAGCAATTTAATCTCAATAAATCTCTTACCACAAATAGTACAATACAATAACAACCTGCTATTTTAGTTAGTCATTATACTCTTAATGATGGCGTTTAACCCATTACCACATCCTGCTTCTAGTATTGAAGAGAGTTGATCACTTAAAGCAGGTTGGAAGTAAAGCAGAATGTGCCTTAGAAGGCACATTCTGCTTTACTTTCAGCCTGCTTTAAGCTACCATCTGCTAGGATAAAGAAAATATTTCTTATGGTGCATATTCTTGACTATAAATTTGATTTTTTTTCTTCAGTGGAGGAATAAATGAAAGGCGTAAAAAGGTGTATTTATCGGGTAATGGGTTAACACAGATGACAGTTGAAGGTAACAGGTACACCTTACAGTTCAGATGATATACATTAACCCATTACCCCATAAATACGCCTTTTTACGCCTTTAATATAATCCTACACTGATGAAAACAGTTTAAATTTATACAGTCATGAAATTGAATATGTATCATAAGAAATGTTTTCTATATTCTTGAAGATGGAAGCTTAAAGCAGGCTGAAAGTACTTTCAACCTGCTTTAAGAGGTCAACTGTCTTCAAAACTGAAAACAACCTATGGGGTAATGGGTTACTAGTGGTGAGATACAAATAAATATCCAGGGGGAGAAAGGTATACAAGACATCACAAGTGGCATCACTTGTGTTGAATAAATATTAAATTCAGCATCGAAGCTTGAAATGCAAACTCATTTCCAGTTTTGTCGCACCCTACACTTTCAAGAAATTTCATGAAATACCTTTGTGAAATAGAGTCTTTAAAATAATGAAAGAGACTTTGTAAATATATAGTAACATATTGACCTTTGCCTCCAAAATAAAAGCAGGGGGCAAAAAATGAACTTATTCCAGGATTTTGTCACTTTGTAAGAAGTTTCATGAAAATCTTTAGAGAAAAGAAGTTCCAAGAGCATAACCCTAACAGCTAGCTTTGGAATTACTTAACCCATTACCCCCTAAATACACCTTTTTATGCCTTCAAATCATTCCTCCATTGAAGAATGTAATTCCATTTTATACAGCCATGAATATGTATCATTAGAAATTTTTTTATACTGTAGAAGATGATAGCTTAAAACAGGCTGAAAGTAAAGCAGAATGCGCCTTAAGGCGCATTCTGCTTTACTTTCAACCTGCTTTAAGTAGTCACCTATTTTCAAAACTAGAAACAGGCTATTGGGTAATGGGTTAAAGGTGGAATGTAACAATAACATCATAAACCTGAAGAAAAACATGTTCAAGCAATTAAAGGAAACCTTTTCTAGGCCATAACTAAGAGAATACATTGGCATCCTGAAACAATGGAAGCACTTAATGCAAGACTTAAGTAATGTAGAAAACACCAAATGAGCTTAACTCTTTGCAAGCTAACGGCAGATACAGCTGCCACATTCATAACCTTTGCAAACAGTTACGTAACGTAATGCGGCGTCTCATCAGGATCCAAACTGTTTGCCATTCTGACCCTGAATTTAAAAGAAATTTTGAAAATTTCTAATTTTAGAACAAAAGCAGACAACAATTGTTGCAGACGAAAAAAATAATTACCCAGCATGCAAAGAGTTAAAACATTACTTTTGTCTTCCATCAAGCAGTAATCTCTTTACAACAACCCTACTTGTTGAATGAATGGTCACCTAACACAGGTTTGCTGTAAATTACAATATTCTCTCCAGGGGCTCCATACATGAGGGTAAATGAGGCATGAGTTAAAGGCAGGATTTACAGCAACGTGGACCTCAGTGTGAGTGCTATAAACAGGTGACACCTTTAAGAGGGATAAAAGTAAAGCAGTCACTACCTACAGATTGCAGCTTCACTTTTAAATTGCTTTAAGCTGCCACCTGTCTTAACAAAAAGAAACATGGTACAATATGTGCTTTACTAGTAGGTGCATAAAGGTGATTTGATCTGCAGAAAAGTACAAGTAAACTTTATATTCTATCTGACTAGCTAAATAATGCTCACTATCCTTGTCTACATTAAGTTGAACCATTATTTGCAGCTTACTTACAAAACCAAATCAGCAGCCTCGTATCACCTGATAGTTCTTAAATTGAGACTATTTCTTAAAAAATAAAGTTAAGAGGCTACTAATACACGGAGAATGTATTATAATATACTATAAAATCTGTGCAAATAAAGTTAAAGTGCCATAGCACTTACCAGTCAACGTTCATTAAAATCTTGAAATAGAAATGATAAAAACACCTTAATCTATATTGCCTTTTAAATGCTTTTTATGACAGAAACTTTGTAAGCGGACTATAGAATCACTTGATTTAAGTAATTTGGTCACAGTATGCTGAAGTCAATCCAGTGCTGAAGGACTTTGTGTGTCGTCGAATACACACCAGGTACGGTAGTCTCAAATAATATGTTTATAGTTATGCTCTGGACAAGGTTTTTCAATTATCAAGACAAGGTCAGATGCCAAGGTCAAATTGACCTAAAAGTAACGCGTAACCCAGCGTCTGATCTGGATTCAAGCTGTTTGTCACTCGTCATTATATATCTTCTATCAACATGTCCACTTATATGTAACTTTGAGAAAAACAGCAGACCACATTGCAGCCATGAACAGGTTGTCTTTGGGGGGAATAGTGGCAAGTTGTAAGGAGGGAATCGTTATAGGGAGGGAGCACTGTAGAAGTGCTTGAAATACTCGTCATACCCAGAGCTCTGCAAGGTAGGGAAGCATAATACATGTACATCTGACATATATAATATACATGTATGTCAATTATTAGTACATGTAATAATATTCTGGCCATGGTGAACAGGGGCCCCGTTTCATAAAACTTTGTATGACAAAAACGGTTGTAAGTTAAAAAATAATACATTTAATTTCTGATTTCTTTATCTAATCTTGTCTTGTGACATCTCTTTGGAATTGTCTTTTCAAGACGATTCCAAATAGATGTCACAAAACAGGATTAAATAGAGAAATAGATAATATTAATAGAGACTTTTATAATCTGACTTATGACAACATTTGTTATACGAAGTTTTATGATGAGTGGTTAAAGCAGTAATACAATGTATTTACACTCTCTTTGCTTTATACATGTCTAAAAACATGAGGGTTTTTTTCAAAGCTAAAGACGAATGATGTATTAAAGCTTTACCAACAACTCTTATGGAAAACAGGATGTTGCTGAGGAAAGAAAACATACCGTTCATGTGTTAACACCTATAAATTAAACAAACATATTAACATATACAGAATACATCTCTGAAAACTGAACTCGTCCAGACTTAAGGAATGTTAAGGAATGATTTTCATCCACTCTAGAGATGTTGAAATAGTTAGCCCTTTACTCCATAGATACACATTTTTACGCATTTAATTTATTTCTCCACTTAAGAAAACAGTTTCAATTTATGCAGTCATAAATATGCACAATAAGAAATGTTTTTTTTTTGTTGTTTTTTTTATATCTTGTGGTATCTTATACATTCATGACTGTATAAATTGGAACTATCTTCTTCAGTGGAGGACCAAACTAAAGGTTTTTAAATGCATATCAGTGGAGTAATGGGGTAAAGCACCAATATCGACATTCACAGTGTAACATCCACACACAACCCTGCTCAACACTGTGAGGCTTTATTTTTCAATGATCTTTCCATTTCAAAACTAGAATGAATGGTTTATGGCACATCAACATTCATTACCAGTTCTAGGTGATTTAAAAAAAACAACCCATAACCTGCAGTATTAAAAAACTTCTTACTTACTTATATCTAATTCTTTCAGGAATTAAACTGAAATAAGAGTACAATAGAACCTCTGAAAAACAAAATTGTTCTATACCGAACAAAATGATAAGTCTCGAGAGGTTTCCAGATTAGTGAGGTTTTGCAGACATTTAACCCATTACCCCATAAATACGCCTTTTTACGCCTATAATTTGTTCCTCCACTGAAGAAAATAGTTCCAATTTATACAGCCATAAATATGTATCATGAGAAATATTTTCTTCATCATCCTAGCAGATAGTAGCTGAAAGCAGGTTGAAAGTCAAGCAGAATGCACTTTACGGTGCATTCTGCTTAACTTTCAACCTGCTTTTAGTGGTTACCTATCTTCAAAACAAGAAAAAGGCTATGGGGTAATGGGTTAAAATAGTAAGAATTGTAATAAAGTTGTTTAAGATGGATAGGTAGCAGCTTAATGCTGGATAATAGTAATGCTAAAAATCATTAAGAGACATTTTGCATTACTGCATTAACCCATTACCCCATTTCTAGTTTCCAAAATAGGTGACCACTTAAAGCAGGTTGAAAGTAAAGCAGAATGCGCCTTGAGGCGCATTGTGCTTTACTTTCAGCCTGCTTTAAGCTAACATCTGCTAAATATAGAGAATATTTTTTATCAAACATATTTATGACTGAATATATTGCAACTATTTTCTTCAATGGAGGAATAAATTGAAGCATAAAAAGGTGTATTTATGGGGTAATTGGTTTAGCAGCCATATTTCCTATAAGCTCTGTGTATCTCTTTAGTGTTTTAATTGGTGACCAAGTATATTCATTGTTCCAGACCAAGACATTTGTTTGTTTTTCAAAAACCCTCCTGCTGAACTCGGGCCCGTTTCATAAAACTTCGTATGACAAATGTTGTCGTAAATAGAGGATATTGTATGAGTGTTCATTATTTATCATTTTTAATAAACGAGTTGACTAAAATAATATGACGCGAGCCTTGGAGAGAGCCCAAAAAACGATATTCCACTAGTGGATTACGATATTTATACAATTGCTTTATGCAACTCCCAGATCGCAAATTATGTGATAAGTCAGTTTATAAAAGTCTCAATTATCATTTATTTCTCCATCTAAACCCGTCTTGTGACATCTCTTTGGAATCGTCTTGTAAAAACGATTCCAAAGAGATGTCACAAGACAGGATTATATGGAGAAATCAGAAATTAAATGAATTTAAAGTTTTGACTTACAACCGCTTTTGTCGTACAAAGTTTAATGAAACAGTCCCCAGATATACTTACCATGCACTTGTCTTTGGCTTTAGTTCGTCTATGACAGCTTGGACAAACTGAGATGTCGTGGCTTGGCCTCCAATGTCAGGGGTGTGAATCTATAAATAACGAGAGCTCATACAGCCGGCAGCATGTTTCAATTTAACTAAACAACAAATAAAATGTAGAAAATGACAGAATCTTGAAAATATTCCCAATTGTATTCAAATCTGAGTTATGTAGGTCTACCATTTCTCCAGATTTTTATCCTAGCAGGTAATAGCTTAAAGCAGGCTGAAAGTAAAGCAGAATGGGCCTTAAGGCACATTCTGCTTTACTTTAAACATGCTTTAAGTAATCACGTTAAAAAATAGAAAATTTTGAAATTTTGCATGATGAGCATATGGCAGACCTGGTGATGTCTAGCTTGGAGCTTGATCAGACTTTGTAACTGGGCATCTAATCAGGCTCCAAACTTTTTGTAAAGGACATCATTGTAGTATAAGAAACATGCTTGATTGGGGAAGAATAACATTGTCCCAAATGTAGCTTGAAGTAATAGGGGAATATTTCATTGACTTATATTCTTGTATCTCCACCTAACCCTCTGTTTTGACTATCAATAAGAATGATTCTATTGAATAAAGAAAAGGATGACAAAAAGACAACAAAAGGCCTTGAAGGCCCTGATATCGCTCGCCTGTTGTAATTGAGCCTGAAAGCTTTACTTATGAGTTACACCCATATTAATCTAAATCCATTCCTTGACTATAGAGTGTAAATAATATTGGAATATGATGTATTCTAGCATTGTCAAGTACCGTACATGAAGGGTAGATAACTCTTGACACGATGACATGATTTCAACAATAATTGTACTTTTTCAAGACTTTATATACATTGTGTGCAAGTATAATCAAAATACATTCAAAGCTGTAGTTGCTAGAATGTAAACACTATCACTATAGCTTTTTCAAAGCATCAAGGGCAGATCGCTATAGACCAATTCAACCAATTTCGACAAATAATTGAACTCATTGGAGAACTTAGAGCCATATATAAGTTAACCAAATTTTATCAAAATCTATTCAAAATAGTAGACACTTGAGAGCGTAAACAATACTGAAGTAATGCCCTTTCTAGCATTTTAAGTATGTCAAGGGCAGATAACTATCAGATTTCAACAATACCATATATTTGCAGCCATAAGTATACCTGTACCATAATCGACCTCCTAATTTTGTTCTCAAATCTCAGGCTTTATTTAACACATTACTACATACTGATAAATACACCTTTTTATGCCTTTAATTTATTCCTCCCCTAAAGAAATTAATTCCACAATTCAAATCATGAAAATGTATCAAAAGAAATATTTTCAATATCCTAGCAGATGATTGGTTAAAGCAGGCTGAAAGTAAAGCAGAATGCACATTCTGCTTTACTGTCAGCCTGCTTTAATGGTCACCCTGTCTTCAAAACTAGAACAGGCTATGAGGTAATGGGCTAATACTAGTGGGTCATTTACCATTCTGTCATTGAGGACTGTCATGATGGACTCTCTGATCATTACAGAATGTCGGTAATGGCTGAAATTAGAGTAAAAAACTATAGTTGTCATCTCATTCACTGTTTTAGCCATGATCTCAGGGCACCAGATAAAAGGGAGTAAACTGAACAAATCCAGCATTTTCTCACTCATTTTATCACCAAATCTTATGGTGTTACTACTCATTAGAATTGTCTCTTCGAGACAATTCTAATGAGTAGTGACACCATAGGGTTTAATGCAGAAATAAAGTTTTTAGTTTTTTAAAACTTCCCTTATCTGGAGCCCTCATGATCTAGTTAATCAGTTTAACCCTTTCTTCCACAGAAGACCAATAGAGCACCTCTATCTACTCCATCAATAAATATTCATTAATGGTGTTGAATAAAAGTCACTCCTAAAAACAAGATGAAGCTAATGCTGAAAGCTCCTGCTTTGTCTTGCCTTCCTTTAACCCTAGTGACATATATACATGTTCTTTGCAAACAGTGTACCTGTCAAGAGTATACTTGTCCAGCAGTGTAAACCCAGATCAGAGGGCTCCTAAATAAGCTGTCTGACAAGGATCTGTATTTTTGTCATTTTGCAATTCATTGTATGAGAGCCTTCTTACAAATTTTCCCTCCTCAGAGCGATGCTTGTCACTGTTCCCCAAACATGACAATTATGTCAAACCTTTTCACGTCAGCAATGTAGTCTGATAAAAATTGTTGTCTGCTGTTTTTCTCAAAGTCACATATTGGACATTTTGACAGAAAAAAAACATAATGAAGAGTGACAAACAGCTTGAATCCAGATCAGACGCCGCATCACGCGGCGTCTGAGTTGGATTCATACTGTTGCAAATGTAAGCAAATGGTTAACCTCAAACTGACAGGTGGACAGGACAAAAACAATACAGAGTAATAATAAAGAAACTATTTCTTTCACCCACTGACCCTAAGTAGTCCAGCATGTCGCAGCCCGCCAACAGGAAACCAGTTGGATTGGCAATATTCTTTCCCTTCAGTGAGCCACCTGTGTTTCTAGTTCCCTGTTGAAGAATACATAATGTAGTAAATCTACAACCTGATCAGGGCTACCGATAAGAGGGAGTAAACAAATATTTTCTAAAAAAAGTTTCATGCCTCAGTAAAACCCTATGTTCAGACTACTCATTAGAGTCATATTAGTCATATCTTTAACCCTTTCCCAAAAATTGATTGATAGAGGTAAGTTTCAAATAAAACAAGAGCACTGCAAGCCGGGCACATTATATGCCCGTCATATCGATCTTAGAATGTAGTCATACTAAAACCCTATCAAGGTAAAGGGGAAAAAAGGGGAAGAACCCTGAAAGTTAGGGGTCATATGCTGACCAAGTTTCAAAAGGATTGGAATAAACTTGAGTAAGAGAGCGGACAAACTTAAAAATGACCGTTTTTTACGATAAAAGGGGCATAACTCTTGGATGTCTGGGGCAATCTTGCTGGTTATCAAACTTGACAGAGACATTATGGTCATACACATGCTGACAAAGTTTAAAAAAGATTGGAATAAATTTGTTTGAGTTAGAGAGCCGACAAATTAAACAAGAGCCCCATGGGGCATATTCGCTCACCTGAGAATAATTGGAAAAATGGAGATATTGATTTATGTCCAGGACTGACCTAGATATGCAACAGACCGGAACAATTTGAATAAAATATGTAAAGTATATTTAAAAGTGTCACCATACAGAATATAAAAGCTCTGGCCTTATTAAGTCAGAGAAGAAGATGTTTGAAATTTTCTTTATATAACTCTATGTAAAACAGTGACCCCCGGGGCGGGGCCAATTTTGACCCTAGGGGCATAATTTGAAGAAACTTAATAGAGGACCTGTAGGCGATGATATGTGCCATATATCTAAGCTCTGGCCCTTGTAGTTTTAGACAAGAAGCTTTTTTAAGTTTTCATTGTAAAAAATCTATTTTTAGCTCCTGTGACCTAGTTATGCAACGGACCAAAACCATTTGTACAATTTTGGTAAAGGACATCTAGAAGTGTCACTATGCCAAATATCAAAGCTCTGGCCATATTAGTTTTAGAGAAGAAGACGTATGAAAATTTCACTATATAACTCCATGTAAAACCGTGACCCCCGGGGCGGGGACAATTTTGACCCCAGGGGCATAATTTAAACAAACTTGATAGAGGACCTGTAGGCGATTCTATGTGCCAAATATCTAAGCTCTGGCCCTTGTAGTTTCAGACAAGAAGATTTTTTAAGTTTTCATTGAAAAAATCTATTTTTAGCTCCTGTGACCTAGTTATGTAACCGACCACAACCATTTGAACAATTTTGGTAAAGGACATCTAGAAGTGTCACCATGCCAAATATCAAAGCTCTGGCCACATTGGTTTCAGAGAAGAAGACGTTTGAAAATTTCACTATATAACTCTATGTAAAACTGTGACCCTAGGGGTGGGGCCAATTTTGACCCCAGGGGCATAATTTGAACAAACTTGATAGAGGACCTGTAGATGATGCTATGTGCCAAATATCTAAGCTCTGGCCCTTGCAGTTTTTGACAAAAAGATTTTTTAAGATTTCCTTATTTTTTCACTTTGGTTGCCATGGCAACCAGAGTTCTGCATTGTTTTTAATTCTTTGAACAAATTTGAAAGAGCTTGACCCAAGGAAGATTTCTAAAAAGTTTGGTCGAATTCTGTCAAGCGGTATAGGAGGAGATGTCATTTGAAGCAATTTTTAACGACGCCGGACGACGCACAACGCCGGACACAGGGCCATCCCAATAGCTCACCTTGAGCCTTTGGCTCAGGTGAGCTAAAAATGCCTGTTTTTGACCAAAAAAGTGGCATAACTTTTGTATGTCTACAGCAATCTTGCTGGTTATGGAGCTTGACCGAGACATTATAATCATACACAAGCTGATAAAGTTTCAAAATGATTGGAAAAAATTTCTTTTGAGTTAGAGAGCGGACAAACTAAAAAAATGCCCGTTTTTTACGAAAAAAGGGGCATAACTCTTGAATGTCTACGGTAATCTTGCTGATTATGGTACATAATTAAGACATTATTGTAAATCACATGCTGACCAAGTTTCAAAAGGATTTGAATAAATTTGTTTGAGTTAGAGAGCGGACAAACTAAAAAATGCCCGTTTTTGACAAAAAAGGAGCATAACTCTTGAATGTCTATGGCAATCTTGCTGGTTATTGAACTTAACCGAGATATTATGGTCATACACATGATGACCAAGTTTCAACAGGATTTGAATAAATTTGTTTGAGTAAGAGAGCGGACAAACTAAAAAATGCCCGTTTTTTGACGAAAAAAGGGGCATAACTCTTAAATGTCTGGGGCAATCTTGCTGGTTATCGTACTTAATCAAGATATTTTGGTCATACACATGCTGACCAAGCTTCAAAAAGATTGGAATAAATTTGTATGAGTTAGAGAGCGGACAAACTAAAATGCCCGTTTTTGACGAAAAAGGGGCATAACTCTTGAACGTCTGGGGCAATCTTGCTGGTTATCGAACTTGACTGAGATATTATGGCCATACACATTCTGATCAAGTTTCAAGACCAGTCTGAAGACGGGCGTATAAAAATTAGATGTATTTTAAAGTTTTGACTTACGACCGTATTTGTCGTACGAAGTTTCATAAAACCACCCCTGGACATCTGTCTTGGAAACTAAAAATGTTAAAACCAGGTTATACTGTTTACATTTATACACAAAAAAATAAGACTAACCATTTCAAAAACAGCATAATCTTTACCAACATTGGAACCTGCCACTAGTCCTGAGCCACCAACAAGTCCTGTAGCAATATTGCTCAAGATGTTCCCATACAAGTTCGGCAACACCATAACATCAAACTGCTGGGGACGAGACACCATCTAGAAACAAAAAAACACTTTTAAAACAAACATGCCATAGCAGGCAAGATGTTATCCTTTCCCAATAAATGTGTCTATGCTGAACAATTATTCCCATTGTTTAAACAGTTTGGAGCCAATTCAGACAGAGTGTAACACAACTTCTGGCCAGATTTTTCTAGGGCTTGTAGATATCCTCGCAGTGGAGGAGGGGCTTATGGCTCTGCTCTCCGCAAATCATGTTGTGGCGTTCACTGAGTCATTGCAGTAATGGCGGTTCCTTTCAGTGTACACATTATTTGTGTTAACAACCTCTAATATGGATTAAACATAATAAAATGTTCATTTAATATTTGAAATTACAGCAAATATAATGTAAATACATGTATAAGAAATGAACTGAATTTTTTCGAGGTTTAAGCGAAAGAAAGGACAGAAAATGATCGGCAAATTTGCAGATAATTTTCTGTCATTAATTGGCTTAAAGGCCGAAAAAAATCAGTTTATTTCTACATAAGTAGTGTCACAAAGAAGATGTTTCTAAACAGTAGTTACAAAATTGGTGGAGACATACAGCAAGAAGGTGTTTAGTTCATTAACTCCTAACTGGACCCCTGTATAAAACAGACAAAATAACACTTTATACATTCAACCCTAGCGATGAGTATCCTCGTCATTTACAAACAGTGTACCTGTGATGATTACACTTGTCCCATGCAAACAGTTCAGACCCTGATCGGAGGGCTAGGAGCCCTCTGCTCAGGGTCTACACTATTTGTCATTTTGAAATATAATGTTAAAATCAACCCTAAATAGTAAAAAAATAGATGGGTTCCTCGGAACACTTGTGTCACCTGCCAGCAAGCATCAGTATAACATTCTTTTTCCATAAAAGAAATTTCATTTCAAAATCTTCAGTGAAACAAGAAATCTGCATGAAAAGAAAATGTTGAAAAGGGCAATACCTCTCACAATATTGATAAAAGAGTTATGACCCTTGTGCAATACACTTCCACTTGTCAAGCTCTTTCCCTAAATGAAGTTTTACCTTAAAAAATTCAGTAGAACGGGAGTTATGAGCCGTAACACAAAAAGCAGACAGACGGACGGACGGACAGGAGCAGGAAAAGTGATCCCTAAGTGTCACCTCTGCCTACAGCAGGTGACACAAAAATGGATTAGACTTAATTTGAAATTGGAATTGTCCATTGAAAGTTTCAGGGGTAAATGAGTTAATCCTAAACGTGACAGCACTAGCATCTTATATAACAGTAAACAGACCAACAGACTTTACAGCAGTTTTAACGTTTGGTCAAATGAGACTTGTTAGAACACAACAAAGCTCACAAGTGGCACATTTCTAAACTTAAATGCTGAGGTCAAGGTCACATTTTCGTATTGATGGAAACCTCTTATCTTACAGCATGTTTGCTGCATTGGTATGAAAGTTGTAGGTGAAAGGGTATTGTAGTTGTGAGCACTTTCCAAAACTTACACATGTACATTTCGAAACTTAACCCATTACCAGTTCTAGGATCCTTAAATAAGGTTATCAGTGTGCATACTGTATGTAAGAAACTGTTATCTGATAGCCAATACTGTATTGACACAGTGCATACACTGTATCAATAACGAATATTGGAAAATGCTGCACTGCTGACACCTGTGTTATTCAAACCATTAAAACTGCATTTTAAATATGTTTGAGCATATTAGTGTCTGCATATTGATTGTAGGAAATTAAATTTTCTATCTCATGGTGTAATTTTTATAGCGGTAAGTTAATATACAGTGAAGATACAGAAGCTTATATGATGGATTCAGGTGAAAATTCTCACATTTTCTCCATACATCACAATTTTCAGTGACATTTTAGGGCTTTTATAAATAAAAACATACAGAAAGATGACCGAAACTTATGGGGTTTTTTTTGGCACCCAACAATATCAACAAACACTATATTTCTCATCATATACCGGTATAGATATGGACATTTTCTCCTATAAGAATATCTCCCCAACTTTGGATTATCATCAGTCACCACATATCCCAGAGAATCACTGTTTACTCACACTCACTGTCAATCCCTAGTATTATATTATATAACTAAGAGCGCTTTATTATGGCTGGATACATTCTATATCATTATCAAATAAATTTCACCGTAAAAATATTGTAAACACTCAAATATTTTACATTACAAGTAAGATATTTTAACAATATCGCAAGTATACTCTATGCAGAGTGATGCGATTAATAAAGATGATGATGATGATGAAGACCCAGACCAGCCATTTTGAGTATGAGTATGATATCAGGGTCCACAATGTTTGAGTCTCATAGGAACAAAACTTTTATTTGATACTGCGCAGCTGCAAATAGTGTAGACCTGAAAGATGCCGCATTTAAGGGGGGAGGGGTGTGTGTGTGTGAGAGAGAGAGAATATATATTTGCTCTTTTTATAAACTACAAAATCAGATTTATTTCAGTCTGATTTTAGTTAAAAACAGTATAGACCCTCATCAGTCACCATATAACAAATGGTTGAACCAGTGTAGACCCAGATTGGTCACTATATATTGAAAAGGTGCATGCTGGCCACATTTTTCAATATGTACAACTGATCTGGAACTCAACTGTTTTACATAAATGCAGAAGAGTTCACCTATTACATATGTACAGACCTAAATTTTAATGACTAATAACCATCCTAAGTAATTTTAGCCCTAATTCTCATCCCACCCTTCTCTCGCAATAAAAATAAAACTCCCAGATTTCTCATATAGATCTAGATCTACAACGTCATTTTTTCCTTCAAATTAAAAACGAGTTTGCCAAATTCAGTCAATATGCCTGCAAAAGGTATGTGTAGATCGTCCGACTTCAATTCATTAAATTCAGAATTACGAGTTTGGAGAATCGAAGTCCAAATTGACATTTTTGTACATTGGATCTAGACCTGTTGAAAGCTATGAATTTACCGTTGATAAATATTTCGCGGTAAATCAAGAAATGTCGCTGCTTATTCATTGTCTGTAATAGTAAGGGGATGATTTATTAGTATGTGGCATTGTCATCTTCGTTCTACGAGTGCTACTAACTTGAATCAGCATGTGTTTTATGACCCATTTCCCGTCGGTTTGTTTTGACAGCCATCTTCAAAGCGTGGAAGTCGGTATCCCAAAAATCACATGGGCGTTATAGGTTGTTTGCAGTTAAAAAAAACGCGATAAATCTTAGATAATTTTAAAACTAATGGACGTATTTAAATTGAATTTTGCATACACTTATGATGTGTCTATACCAACTCTGACAAGGAAATTCAGAATTTTTAAAAGTCTAACTAAAAACTTTTCTTCTTAGTTTTAAATAAATTTTGTGTCGCTGAAAATGGTCAATTACGTGGGGTGTTATTGGCTATTACCTTGATCACGTTTGTTTATATGGGAGAATATCCCCAGGTAAAATCCCGTGCAAGTTGCTTCTGGCTGAAAGGTGAATCCCGTGCTGATATTGGTTGTTTAGTTGTGCAAAATGAATTGTGAGGCCCCATAATCCATTACAATTTTACTATGCCTAAATCCACGAACTCTTCACCAGGAATAAAGAGAATTGCAATTACTTTTCAAACCGAAGCTCTAACTTTTCTACATACTTACAGAGCTCCATATAAGAGAGAGAAACTTGAACAAGTCCAACATTTTCTCATCCAGTTCAGCACCAAATCCTATGGTGTGACTACTCGAAGAAAGACGGTTCTAATGAATAGTCGCACCATAGGGCTTAATTCAGAAATAAAGATTTAGTTTTGGAAATACTCCCCTTATCTGGAGCTTAATATGTATCAATGTTCGAGTTGTGTTGCACTTACGTTTACATTACGTTTTCTTTAAGCGATAAAATAATAAAGGTTTTCGAACTGATCTGGAAACATTCTGTTGAAAATTTGATAATGGTAAGTTGGTGTAGATCGTCTGGTATGAACATGTCTCTTCTGCTATTTATCGCATTTAGTTATTTTGCGTTTTGTTGATAAAACTTTCGTATGAGTGGCACATGGTTCGGATCCGATTCAGATACGAAATGGCTCCGGTGTCCGATTAGGATCTAACATGTGCGCAAATGACAGTATGGTCGGTAAATACGTTTAACGTACCCCAGCCAGGGCCTCGTTCGGTTAGTTGTAAACTGCTATGGTATGCGATGGCTTAACGGTGAGGCGTTGCCGGGACGTGAAAGATAGGCTGTTGAATAACTTGAAATCACCCTTCGGGAAACTGTCCCTTAGAAGTGTAAACTTTATATAGAAGTTATGGATAAAACTTTTTTATTACGAAGAGAAAAAAATATTTCTTTTTTGTCAGAGTTGGTATAGGTATATCATAAATCTATGCAAACTTCCATTTGTCTCCGTTTTCTTGTTATGGAGATATTTGAAAATTATCGTGTTTTTTTTAACTGCAAACGACCTATACATGTAAATGAATGACACCCGCGTGATATATGGAATTCCCCCGTTTCATTGGATGATAAATTTAAGTTTCGACCTTGGTGATGTTGGGAAAAAACCTAATTTGAATACGGGGACGACGAAGATTGCCGAGCATTTGGAAACTTACTTTTATTGGTAAACGAGAATCTTCCGGAATATATCGTATACAATCGTAGTGAAATAGGAAATTTTCCTCTGGCACGTAGCATCTCCGATCGCTTCTTACGCAATATTTTAAAATAGTAACACCATGATTTGATACGGGTTTCCCCATAGAAAACAACTTCCTTTCGGATGGTAAACATCCGGAGTTGGTAGGAAAAACGAGAAATTTAATCCTTAATATCAGACACGTCAAAAGTCGTCAATATTGAGCTGCTGATAAACCCGTCAGAAGCCGTCTAGATGCAGCTGCTGATAATACTGTCAAAAGCCGCCTAAAACAGGTGAGCGGACGAGCCGTCGAAAGCCGCCAAAAACCAGTAATGGGTTAAACACCGAGGCTAAGATCATGGTCAAAGGGGTCAAAATGTTCACATAAATGGAAACGGCTTCTCAAGGTATATTGGTCTGAATCTTAAAGTTTTAAGTCAAAGGGCGTAGAAGCTGTGAAAACTCGAGATGCAACAGAAACAAGAATGACAGTGCTGATGCCAATGACTGGGTGACAACATAAGTTGTCCTCGACAATTGTCCGACAAGCTAAAAACAAACCTGCATGCTGGCATTATCCACAATCATATCATTGAATTCAATATCTGGATATTCCTCTGACACCTGTCTACAGCAGTTCAGGAACAAACCATCCCCAAGTTTCCTGAAACATATATCATATACAATAAAACCTCTCTATTACAACCACTAAATTATGTTAATTATCAGGATGTTTATGATAGGTGACCGATTAAAGCAAGGTGACAGTGAAACAGAAAGCTCCTTAACATATGGAAGCTTAAAGCAGACTGAAAGTAAAGCAAAATGCGCCTTAAGGCGCATACTGCTTTACTTTCAACCTGCTTTAAGTGATCACCTATCTTCAAAATAGAAACAGGCTATGGGGTAATGGGTTAAACCATATAGAGACAATTCAGGGCAAAGCAGTGTCATCAAATGGCCCTTATGTGGAAAAAAAACGTTTATATACTAATATCATAAATAATAATAGCACCATTTGTGATGGGACATAATAATGCAGAAAACTCATCTTAACCCATTACCCATTACCCCATAGCTTATTTCTTGTTTTGAAGATGGGTGACCACTTAAAGCAGGTTGAAAGTAAAGCAGAATGTGCCTTAAGGCACATTCTGCTTTACTTTCAGCCTGCTTTAAGCTAATATTTTCTATGATATAGAAAACATTTCTTCTGGTATATATTTCTTCTGGTATAATTTGGAACCATTTTCTTCAGTGGAGGAATAAATTAAAAGCGTAAAAAGGCATATTCAAGAGGTAATAGGTTAAACACTCTTACTTACATGATGTTTGCTTTGTGAACAGCAGTGACTTTCTTTCTCCCATGGGCCTTGGCATACTCGAAGGCATATTTGGCAATATTTGTAGACTTGGCCTCCGTCATAATCTTCAAACTTTCTATAACCCCTGTCACACTCTTAGGAAATAAAAAATACACAACTCCAGATATGAGTGAATATGGTATGAATATTTTCTCTTCCATTTCTCTCCTATGTTGGGACAACATTAAAGTTGTAGCTTTGCAACGATTTTAAATAGAACTGCACTATCACCAAAGGTGATTTATTACCCCCCCCCCCCCCCCCCCCCCCCCAAGCACAATTGACAATTCAAAAACATAATCACAGAATTAAATTTCATGAAAAGGGAGATAATTAAAGGAAGTGACAAATCAAAACCACCAATATCACAGGTGCAAAATTCAGATGATGTTAAAAAAGTTCTGTTGAGGCATGACCGAGTGAAGCTCAGGATTTTATTCCATACATTAAAATTAAGAAAAGGGAGATAAATCAGAACGAAATAACAAAACTGCAATGGCAGGTGCACAATTATAGATGGTGATCAACAATATTGCATAATTAAACAAGAGCACAGCATCCAAGTACCTCATCTGGAGGAAGGGGTAAATGTATGTTGCTTCTTTGGAGAAAAGGGTTAAGCAGGAAATGGGTTGATATATGCTTGACTTTTTCTTGTATCTATTTACCTCGTGTTCCAGGTTGGAGTATTCTCCTTCAGTGTTTTCACGTATCAAGACTATATCAATATTCTTGTGCCTACTTTCTACCGCTGGATTAGACTTGCAGTGGACAATATTGGCAAACAGGTTCAGCTCTGTCCTGTATCAAACAGATCATTGTACATTTATAGATAAAAACTCTTAACCTTTTCTTCTACAGTAGAGCTTAACCCATTACCCCATAAATACGCCTATTTACGCCTCTAGTTTATCCCTCCACTGAAGAAAATAGTTCCAATTTAAACAGTCATGAATATGAAACATAAATATTTGCTATATCCTAGAATTTTGGAGCTTAAAGCAGGTTGAAAGTAAAGCAGAATGCGCCTTAAGGCGCATTCTGCTTTACTTTCAACCTGCTTCAAGTGGTTACCGGGCCTCAAAACTAGAAACAGGGTATGGGGTAATGGGTTAAGGACCTCTCTTAGAGGTCTACCCCTCCATATACAATATGCAATTTTGGCTAAAGAGGAAGGGGCTTAAGAGGTTAATTTATCCTACTGCAGCGTTTACCCGTTCTTCCCTGAAACTTTAAATGGACTATTCCAGTTTCTATTTAAGTCTAGTCCATTTCTGACTTTTAAGGGTTGTTTTTGTCAATGTTTGGCATTATGACAAACAGTGAAGACCCTGATCAGAGGGCTCCTCCAGGAGCCCTCTGATCTGGGTCTTCACTGTTTGCATAGGACAAGTGTACTATTCACATGTTCACTGTTTGCAAAGGACATCAATATGTGGGGTTAGGGTTCAAAGGGTTAACCCGTTCTTCCATGGCCTTCAGTGAAGGCTTCACTGTAACTTGCCTATGTCAAACATCAAACAGTACAATGTAAACCTTAACTCTCAATAAATACAAATAATGCTTTATATTGGCTTTACCCTTTATTCCATAGATACATATTTTAACAGATCTCTAATATATAGAGGATAATTGTTTTTTTCAGTATAAGATAGAAATTTAATCCATTGAGAGAACATCAGACGTTATATTTTCACGAGTGGCGAAGCCACGAGTGAAAATATAACAGTCTGATGTTCACGAAATGGATTAAATTCGATCTTATACTGAAACAAGAGCGTGTCCCAGTTACACGAATGCCCCCGATGATACAGGGAGGGGATTCCAGACTATCAAATGTAAAATGTACGAGTTAGAGAGCAGAAACTGTCATGGAGCGCCATAAAAGTGCCATTTTGAGGAATTCAAGGGCCATTACTTCAAAGAGCCTAGCATAAATTGGCGCCGCTGGTTATCCAACTTGGTCTCCATTTTATGTCAACAAACATTTTCAGAAAGTTTGGTGAAGATCAGATGAAAAGCAATGTGTTTGTGAAACACAAATGCCCCCAGCCAGCGTCATGTTCTGTAATGTAATGCTTATTTGCAAAAGTAGGTCAAAAGTCATGGTCGCATGGTAAATGAAACATTGGCATGGTTGAACAAGTCTTAACACAAGAAACATACAATGTACATGTACATACAAAGTATGGAAGCTCTAGGCCTACTGGTTCAAATGTTTTAGGCATATGAAGATTTATACAAAAGCCGGTCAAAGGTCAAGGTCACAAGGGCAAAAGCGTAGGTATGGTTGGAAAGGTCTTGACACAAGAATTATATAAACAAAATATGAAAGCCGTAGGCCTACTGGGGCAAATGTTATAGCCATTTAAAGATTTTAACAAAAGTAGGTCAAATGTCACGGTCACAATGTCAAAAAGATTTGTATGGCTGGAAAGGTCTCGCCACAGGGAAGACACCTGCCAAGTATAAAAGGCCCAGGTGCAAAAATGCAAAAGTTATATCCAAGGTTAAGGTTTTTGGTTAAAGTTTGATTAAATAGATCAAAGGTCAAGGTCACATTGTCTAATACGTTGGTATGGTTGGAAAGGTCTCGCCACAGGGAAGACACATGCCAAGTATAAAAGGCCCAGGTGCAAAAATGCAAAAGTTATATCCAAGGTTAAGGTTTTTGGTTAAAGTTTGATTAAATAGATCTAAGGTCAAGGTCAAGGTCAAGGTCACATGGTCAAAGATGTTGGTATGGTTGGAAAGGTCTTGACAAAAGAAATATGCATACAAAATATGAAAGCCTTGGGCCTACTGGTGCAAATGTTATAGCCATTTAAAGATTTTTACAAAAGTAGGTCAAATGTCAAGGTCAAGGTCACAAGGTCAAAAAGTTTTATATTGTTGGAAAGGTCTTGCCATGAGGAATACACATGCCAAGTATAAAAGGCCCAGGTTTAAAAATGCAAAAGTTATAGCCAAGGTTAAGGTTTTTGGTTAAAGTTTGATTAAATAGGTCAAAGGTCAAGGTCACATGGTCAAAGATGTTGGTATGGTTGGAAAGGTCTTGACACAAGAAATATACATACAAAATATGAAAGCCCTGGGCCTACTGGTGCAAATGTAATAGCCATTTAAAGATTTTTACAAAAGTAGGTCAAATGTCAAGGTCAAGGTCACAAAGTTTTATATGGTTGGAAAGGTCTTGCCATGAGGAATACACATGCCAAGTATAAAAGGCCCAGGTTTAAAAATGCAAAAGTTATAGGCAAGGTTAAGGTTTTTGGTTAAAGTTTGATTAAATAGGTCAAGGTCACAAGATTTTTACAAAAGTAGGTCAAATGTCAAGGTCAAGGTAAAAAAGGTTTGTATGGATGGAAAGGTCTTGATACAGGGAAGACACATGCCAAGTATAAAAGGTCCAGGTACAAAAATGCAAGAGTTAAAGCCAAGGTTAAGGTTTTAGGCACAGACAGACGGATGGACGGACGGACAGACATGACAAAAACTATATGCCCCCGAATCGTAGATTCTGGGGGCATAAAAAAACATTTATTCTATTAATTTATGCTTTTAAGCCACTTTTTAAACGAAATTGTTCGAAAATTGTGAAAGCAAAAGTACATGATTTACCCCGTGTTGAGCCCAAAGTTTATATCAAACACATTTTCGAAACAGTTTCCCGTACGATGACGTCACTGGTTTATTGATTTGACGTCATCCGAAATTACGTAGTTGCTCCCGATTTTGGATTCATGTTCTTCCGTTGAGTGGTTCGCGACAAATCGGACTGCCGGAATTTAACGATAAGACACGATTGACTACAATTCTTGGAAAGCCCTACGGGGAAAATTCATAATAAAAGCGCGCATGGCGATAATCCCACTGCTTGAAGCAGTGGATTACCAAGTGATAATCCACTGCTTTTTCCCGGTAATCAATCGAAAAGCAAAAATAAATTCTTCCATTGAAGGAAATAGTTCCAATTTATACAATTATGAATGCGTTCTATTAGAAATGTTTTTTTAAATATCAGAATTCTTTTCAACAACTTTAAAGGCCTAGCAATTGATAAACATTTTGGTGGAAACCAAATTGAAATCAGACCAATCGTTCTTGAGAAGAAGAATATTTAAGATATTGTGCAAGGCTGCCATCGCCATGAGACCAATGGCCCCATCCACTTTCTTTTGACAACTTCAGAAGCTCACAACCACAGTGTGTATCTCACCAAGTTTGGTCACAATTTGGCCGTAATTTCAGAGAAAAAGTTATTGGAAACAAATTGCGAACAGACGACACAGATGTACGGTGAGCGATCACAATAGCTTAACTCTTTCCTCCCTGAAATTTTAAATGGACAATTCAAGTTTCCGTTTTAGTCTAGTCCATTTCTGACTTTTAAGGGTTGTTTTTGTCAATGTTTGGCATTATGACAAACAGTAAAGATTTTCGGAGCCCTCTGATCTGGGTCTTAACTGTTTGCATAGGACAAGTGTACTCTTCACAGGTATGCTTGTTTGCAAATGACGCATATATGCGTGACTAGGGTTCAAAGAGTCAACTTGCACATCGTGCTCATGTGAGGTAATAAGAAAGTGTCTATCATATTAAAAAACTTCCTACCTTAGCTTAACATTCATTGATGGAGCTGAACTGTCAATGTTTGTGGCAATGTTACCTGCAACATAAAGAAATCAAACATGAAGCACACAGTGGCTAACACACTCTTTTCTCTCATTAACCCATTACCCCATAGCCTGGTTCTAGTTTTGATGATAGGGGACCAGTTTAACCCTTTCCTCCCTGAAACCTCAAATGGACAATTCTAGTTTTTAATTTAGTCTAGTCCATTTTTGACTTTTTAGGGTTGATTTTTACAGCCCTCTGATCAGGGTCAACACTGTTTGCATATGACAAGTGTACTTCTCACAGGTACCCTGTTTGCAAACGACGCATATATGCGTGACTAGGGTTCAAAGAGTTAATTAAGCAGGTTGAAAGTAAAGCAGAATGCATCCAGTAGTTTAGGAGAAGATGTCATTTAAAGGAATTAATTTTGTTGACGACAGACAGACGGATGACAGACACAGGAGGATCAAAGTAGCTAACCTTTGCACTATGTGTTAGGTGAGCTGAAAAGAGGTCTATGCTTACCTGTAAATCCCCTTGGGCGGGGTCATTTTTTACCCAAGAGAAATGATTTGTTCAAGCTTGATACAGTAACTGAGGATTATGCTTTGTGATTTTAGACAAGATGATTTTTGAAGTTTTTAATGAACAATTTATTTCTGGTTTCTGTGATATAGATATGAAACAGATCGGAACTATTTCAACAAAATTGGTAAACTAAGTGCCACTATGCCAAATATCAAAGCTCTGGGTCCATGCTTATAAAGTGTTTGAGTTGAGTCTATAATCATTCTCAAGCATTTGATTGGTCAGATTTGATCCCTGGGCTCAAATCTGACCAATCAAATGCTTAAGAATGAACTCAGACTCAACTCAAATGCTTTATAAGCATGGACCCTGGCCATATAAGTTTCAGAGAAGATATTTGAATATTTCACTATATAACTCTATGTAAAACTGTGACCCCTGGGGGTGTAATTTTTGACTTCAGGGACATAATTTGAACACTCTTGATAGTGGACCTGTAGATGGTGTTGTGTGCCAAATATCTAAGCTATGGGTACTTTGGAGTCAGATGAGAAGACTTAAGACTTGTTTTCATTTGAAAAAATCGTTTTTAGCTCCTGTGACTAAGATATGCAATGGACCGGTACCGTTTTAGCAATATTGGTATAATGGAATGTCGCCATCCCAAATATCAACGCTCTGACCATATTGGTTTCAGAGAAGAAATTGTTTGAAGACTTCACTATATAACTCTATGTAAAACTCTGACCCCTCAGAGCGGGGTCATTTTTTGCAGAAGGAACATTATTTGAACAATTTTGATAGAGGACCTGTAGATTTTATTGCAAATGCATATGCGTTTGGATTTGTTCAAACGGGAAAGTATAACAATTTCTCCACTAACAAGTCAACTCACCTTTGATTGCCACCCCATTCCTGCCAATGGACAATAAGGTATTGGTAATCTGTTTCATATCAGTTGTATGCTCATTTATCTCAACATTTTCAAAATCTATGGGAGCCCCAGCATATCTAGGAAAAAAAAATGAAATAAATACAGGGCTCTACATTAACCCATTTTCTAATATTATACATCTTTTTACGACGGTCATTTATTCCTCCACTGAAAAATAGTCCCACTTACAGTCATGAATACTACCTTTAGAAATATTTTCTATATCCCAGCAGATTGTAGCTTAAAGTAGTTTGAAATTAAAACAAAATGCACCTTAAGGCACAGCTGAAACATAGATATGTAAAGTATTTGAACAACTTTGAAAAAGGATCATATAAAGATCAATCCTGCCAATTTGATTTGTTATGATTTTACGTCGCTTTTACCAGTATTTCAGTCATATTGCGACGTCCAGCTAATTACAGGTGGAGGAAGACCCCAGAAGGCCTTTATGCACTGTTTCAGACACAAATCGGCAACTGGGTAGAACCACCGACATTCCGCAAGCCAGCTGGAAGGCTTCCCCACATGAAAAATTCGAACAACCCGACTGGGATTCGAACTCACAGCGGTGAGGAGCTTAGTGATGTAAGTCACAGTACAATCCTGCCAAATCCAACCAGTAGTTTAGGAGGAGAAGTGGTTTGAAGAAATTGTTGACTACGGACGACAGACACAGGATTATCTAAATAGCTTACCTTGGCAGACACCGGATGATCATATAATCTAAATAGCATACCTTGGCACTATGTGTGGTGTCAGGTGAGCATACAACTAACTTTCAAAACTTGGTTCATAAGGTTGTACAAACATACAAAAAAATGTTACACTTGTATATATGCCTTACAATACATCATAGTGGGGCATAATATAGTTATAAACAAGAAGGCCTTGAAGGCCCTGATATCGCTCACCTGTTGTAATGAAGTATGATAGCTTTTCCTTCGAGTTTCACCCATCTTAATCTAAAGCCATTCAAATTTGTAGTAAAGCATTTAAACAATATTGGAATACAACCTATTCTAGCATAGTAGAGTATATCAAGGGCAGATAACTAGAGCCTATACAATACTGAAATGAAGCCTTTTCTAGCATTTCAAAGTATATCAAGGGCAGATAACTCTTGCCACAATTATCATATTTCAACAATAATTGCACTCCTTCTGGAACTTATAGCTATATACATTGTGTGCAAGTATAATCAAAATCCATTGAAAACATAGTTGCAAGAGTGTAAACGCTGTAAGATATGACATTTTCGACACATCATGGACAGATAACTCTTGACCAATTAGTCCGATTTCAACCATTTTCAAATTTATTTGAGACGTTATAGTCATATACAATCTGAGCAATTTTAGTTTGAGAGAGATTGGATAAAAATTGTGGCTTCTAGAGTGTAAAACACTGATTTGGTATTTTCAATGCATCAAGGGCAGATAACTCATGACCTAATCATCAGATCTTAGCCAAAATTAAACTCATTTGAGAAATTATGGTTATATATAACCTGAAGTAGTTTGAGAAAGATTAGATAAAAAGTGTGGACTCTAAGAGTGTAAACGCTGTTAAATATGGCATTTTCAGCAATTCAAGGGTAGATAACTCTTGACCTATTCGTCTGAATTCAAGCATAATCGAACTCATCTGAACTCTTATGGTAATATACAATCTGAGCAAGTTTGAGATAGATTGGATAAAAATTGTGGCCTCTAGAGTGTAAACACTAAAATTGTTGATGATGAATGACGAACGACCGACGACTAACGCCAGCCATTCAAGGATTGCAAAAGCCCACCCTGAGCTAGCTCAGGTGAGCTAAAAAGTTAATGTTGAACCCTGTGTATTACCGGAAGACCTCCTGTAAATGTTTCATCAGTTCTGGACCAACTCCATCTCCACCCAGAGCTGTCACAGTATTTCTGCCACCAAACTTGGAGAACTACAAATATCACAATATCAAACTTTCAGATGATTTACACAAACTTGGTAGAGGACCACAAGGCAAAGCTACATGTCAAATATTAAGGGTCTGGGCCTGATTATTTCAGAGAAGAAGGTTTTTAAAGGTTTTCTTATATATGAAAACCTTATAAGTCTAAGGGCGGGCCATTTATGGTCTGGGGGTAATAAATACTAATAATTTTAACAATCTTGGAATAGGACCACTGTGCAATGCTACGCTATTTGTTAAATATTAAAGAGAATAAGGTTTTTAATGTTTCGTTTTGATTGTTAACATCCATTTCTGCCATCTATGGGCTAATATTGGACGCCCCAGAAAGAGGGGAGCGGATACAGAGAACCTGGGCGCGATGCCCTTCTCTTATTTTCGACAGAATTCTTTGGTTCTTTTAGATGCCCAATGTAAAGCACTGATACATCGGACCTCGGTTTTTATAAAGTCTCATCTGAAGGACTTGGTCTAGTGGGGGATCGAACTCACGACCCCTGGCATTGTAGTCAAGTGTGCTACCAGTGAACCACGTCCGCCGGTGAAAAGTGCCTTTGAGAGCATTCAATTTATTCCTTCATAGAATCATAAAGCCATGAACAAGTACCATACAAATTAGATTCTATATCCTACTTTCATAGCAGATGGAAGTTGAAGCAGGCTGAAAGTACAGCAGAACATGCCTTAAGCCACATTCTGCTTTACTTTCAACCTGCTTTAAGCGGCCACCTGTCTTCAAAACTAGAAATAGGCTATGGGGTTAAGGGTTAATATGACATAAGAAAATAATTCCCATGCCTTCTCTTACCGGTACATCTCTCGCTGTGGATTGAGCTGTGTTGTAATAGTTTCTCTCTGCTACCTGTGGACAAATAATGAGTATTAGTGATAGGAGTAAAAATTACCCCAGGTATGCTAATGAAGTGACCCTATTTAGATTTTTCAGAATACACTGGTAAAGTTAAGTAACCCCTGGTATTAATAATTAGGGTGACTGAGCATAAAATCAGACAAAATATTGTTGGTTTGATACTGCATTACACCCCTTTCTGGTATTATCGATAATAGCATGGGTACTTGGGGTTCACCTGAGGGACTGATACCTGAGTCGGTCACTTTATCTTGCCACAGACGAACCAGTCGTAATTCAAACCCTAAATCCTGAGTGCCAAGGAGGGAAGCCATTAACTTGATCTAGTAGTAATTCACTACTTATTTTTAAGGCTTTGGATTGACTCGGCTAGGGATTGAACCACTTGTTGTAATTTAAGCCTTTATAGGATTCTAATTCTAATTATTAGAAAATATTACTTCTCTCTATCAAGATTGATGATTATGAGAAGGGGCACTAAATATGGTGTGCACCGAGGGACTTTACCCGGTCACTTTATCCTGACACGACGAACCAGTTGTAATGCTTAACCTGAAATCCTGAACACCAAGGAGGGATCCAATTCAAGCCATTAATTACTACCAATTTGTAAGTCTTTGGTTTGACTCAGCCCGCACTGCAAGTGGACGCTCTACCACTGAGCTATACAGGTGGTTAAAACAACATATTGATATCAGAAGCAGAGCGTTGTTTTACGTGTTTACAAACGATAGCAAGTGCCCATGCTACGTCAGGAGGGTCGCTTAGGTCATTTAAATAGTAAACAAATATGGCGTCGAAATAGGTGGCATTAAAACGGGTGCGCTGACGATACAGACGACTGCGAGCAGACACTTTACTACTGAGCTATGCACCCACATGGATTAGTTGTTTGAAAGATCTAAATATAATCAAAATTACTTATTTACTAGAACTTTCAAGTAACCAGGTTAGCACCGGTAACTGGGGTAAGAACTGAAGTATAGCTCAGTGGTAGAGCGTCCGCTTGCAGTGCGGGAGGTTGCGGGTTCAATCCCCGGCCGGGTCAAACCAAAGACTTGAAAATTGGTAGTAATGGCTTCCCTCCTTGGTGCTCAGGATTTCGGTTTGCGTTACGACTGGTTCGTCGGTGTCAGGATAAAGTGACCAGCCGGGTCAGTCCCAATGGTGCACCTAACAATTGCCCCTTCTCATAATCATCAGTATTGATGGTAGGGCTGCAACGGTTCAGGTACTTCACGGTTCGGTTCGGGTTTGAGTAGACCCCTTCGGTTATTTCGGTTCGGGTATTAGGATAAGAACTTGATAAAATCAACAAGAAAAAAATTTCTCATTTACTGGCACATGTCTACGCAGACAATAGATCTACACACTTTTTCGAAAATGCTATCACTGTCATCTATAATTTTATCATATGTACGAGAAAGATGTGCATTTCTTTCTACCATTTTAGGACAGATTGTAGCGAATTTAAGGCGTGGTTCGTCCCGACCTGTTTTTCATTGAAGTTTCGTAACTAAGCTTTCAGCCTATTTTGTTTGTCATTCTGGCTGGTCTTCCTTAAATGCCTCATCAGCCTTCTATTTATAAGCGCTAGAAGAACTACCTAGCTCCAATTATATTATTATTTTACTGAAAAAGTCATTAATATTTCAGTTTAATTATTTACATCGCCATTCGCAATTTGCGGTCGCTAAGTAATAGACTGGTTACCCTGTTTCTGATGCTGATTCAACTTTGGTACCTTTGAAGCAATCTGCTTTTAACCTCACTAACACTTTTCTTTCTTTTCTTTCTGAGCACACAAAACCAACCATGTATCATACTTGCGGGATATTAAGTTTCATTAGGGTGTTAGGTTTTGCACTCATTCACTGCACATGTTGGCGGCCCTTGGTGGATTGAGTAGCTATGGGTTGTCCAACATACTTTTTACTATTTTAACCCCCCACGCATGGCCATTATAATCATGATTGATTGTTAGCCATTAACAAAGAAGAAGAAGTAGAAGCCGGGCTATCAATCGTGCGCATGCGTTAAGTGCTGGGTTTCCCGGAATTATAAATAGCCGATATGAAAAGAATGAGACGGACGAGAAGCGAGCTATTTAAATTACTGCAAGAAGAAAAGGTTAGAACTGTGATTTAACCTTACATTTTGAACCGTCTGACCATCAAAAATATACATGCAGACTGCACGCTGATTGGTAAATTAGCGGTCTAGTGTAATTTACCATACATCGGCGCACCGAACCGAAAATTTGCGGTGCCGACCCGAAACTCGAACCGAGACAAACGAACCGAAAATAACCGAAATTCGGTGAACCGTTGCAGTCCTAATTGATGGAGAGAAGTAATAAATAGAAAAAAAAATAGAAAAATGGAATATGGGGCAACAATTTGGAACCCATACTTAAAAGAAGATATTGACAATCTAGAAAGAATACAACATCGTTCAATAAGATTTATTAAGAAAGACTACAGAAGCAGAGAGACGGGATCAATAACACGCATGAGACAAGAGCTCGAGACGCTAGAAGACAGACGGCTCAGCTTGCGATTAATATTGATGTACAGGGTGGTTGAGAGGGTGGTTGAGGGGCTGGTGCCGGCACTGCCAGCTCAAAACTTTGTTATTCCTGCCAAACCAAAAAGAAAAATCACAGCAAAAAACTTTGAAGATTGTATAGCCTCAAACATTATACAAAAGCAAATTTGCAATAATAGTAGGGCCCTAAAGATTCCAGACAGCAGAACACAACAATACAAAAACTCTTTCTTCGTTCAGACACCGTCATCCACTGGAACCACCTGCCAGAAAACATCGCATGCACCACTTCCCTAGGGGCCTTCATGACCGCCGTGGGGAACCATCGCCGATAAGCTTGTCATCGGCGCTCTCCCTCACCGTTGTATAAAAACCGACATCGGGTTCTACAACGTACCAGATACAGATACAGAAAAGAAGCCAGGACGAACAGAGCGCAACACATGTCGTCTGCTGTAGTTTTCAACTGTCTTTTATCTATGAACTTGATCTTTTAACAATTGATGCATTTTAATAACATGCGTTTTAACAAATTGTATACAGCTTGTATGCTACAATCGAGCTTGACTGTTGGGCAGTTGTTGAAGTTGGGATTAAGAACAAATTGTTTTAATCTACCCCTCCCACCTAATTTACACTGCAAAGTCAGATTGAGATTGACTTTAAAGCAAAGTCAGATGATTAAATGTAGTACACAGCGAACAGAATTGCTTTAAATATTTGCCTTGAGTTGAGTATATGTAGTTTGCGGTTTGTGTTTTACTCTAGCAGTAGATGTTGACAACAGTCTTTGAACTGATCTCCAACGATACATGGTGGCTGCCATCTTTAACCTTGACCGAACGCGAATCCGAACAATCCGAATGAGGGTTTTGCAGCCATCTGTCAATTTTTTGACAGAACTTCCTAAACTTCACTTTTTAATTGCTCAAACACAAGTAGATGTCATGTGATCAAATGTCAACAGTGGCGAAGTATACATATAAGGTACTAAACTCTTTGAAAATAAATCCTTTGAAGAACTTGTTGAAGCGAAAATACAGTAGTACAGTACAGTGATCAACTGTATAGTTGGATTTTAAGTCTAGCTTGACTTATAGATGCAGAACTACCCTTAACACCTCTGTCTGTCTCGTTTTCTGCCAAGTGTTACAAAAGTGTATATACTTTAAACTGTGTACGCTTGTTATAATAAATAGTTTTAGCCTCAACTGAACACTTCAGAAGTAATAAATATCTTCCTTTCAAAGACATGTAACCAGATTGCTACCTGTTTAAACAAAACGTGTCAGTTAGATCAATGGTAAAATAAAACTCAAATTGTAGAGCTAAGATTTCAAACCAAAAAATATTTTATAACCGAACAACTCGAGTACGCAAATAAGTGTTGGGATCCTCACAAAAAGTCCAACATTGACAAATTGAGATGGTGCAACGTCGAGCCGCTCGCTGGACTTTGGGTGAGTATTCCAGATACTCCAGTGTCTCTGCCATGAAGGGGTATAAAAGCCACTACCCGGACCGAACCGAACCTAGCCGAAATTGGCCGGACCGAAAAAATTTCGGAGTTCCACTATAAGCATAAAAATAATTTAAATTGGAAAATTTTGGTACGTATACCGTCATTAACCTATTATTTACACACTGTAAAAGTTTTATAACCATTAGAAATCTAAATATTGAAAAAAATGCGATTTTGTAATTTTAGGGGGTATAAAAGCCACTACCTTTCAAATTTCAGTTAATACTGTTTTTCTTCTTAAAAACAGCTTTGTGTAATGTTATTTGATGATAAACTTATATCAAACCTTGTTTATTTTATGGCATGTACCAAAAAAACAATATTTGGGGAAACATAACTCTTAAATTCACATTTGAAGTGATTTTCGTACCTGAATATAACGGTCCAGCGTAAAATATTCATTTCCGTAAGAATCACACAACCTGTATATCCAGAGGGAGGGTGGGGGGAGATCGATATATATATAGAGAGAGATTAGTTCCCTGAGCATTTTTATGATTATTAATATCGAATGTTGAACTGACTTCGTGTACAGTCAATCTTGTATTAAGCGATCACTAATTGAAGTAGAAGTGGCAGTGCATTTTTGAAACAGATGACTGATTAATACAATATTTTGCCTTATTTTTACTAAACTGTAAGTAAATACAAGCAATCAATGGTTGTCGCTTGATACAATATGAACTATGAAAAGTAAGCTTTTCCTATGCAATCAGTGTAGACCTAGATCAGATGACCAGTGAGTGTCAATAATTTGGATAATTGAGTGAGCTACAATTCAGCGGCATACTCTTTAATCAGGCTATTAAAACTGCTAATTATGTAGATTGTTTATATCATAACTGCTAATTTACTTAGATAGTTCAAAGACATGAAACTAACTTAAAAGTGTGTCGCCTTTAACAGTTGGTTCATAACTTGATAATTGTTGTTTGCATTGTTTAATAGCATGATTTTAATAGACGCATGGTCAATAATTGCTATTATTGTTCAAAGTTAATAATGTTCTATCTTCTAAGACCTTTTTCAACAATCATTAAAAAACTTTTTAATATTCTTAATGAATTTGAACATACAAAACTGTGTTTTTTAAAAGATTAGTATACAATATCTGATAATATATAAGCATTCTGCATATCATATCTATAAAACGATGGAAAAATACAGTTTGCGTCATTCTTACGGAAATGAATATATTACGCTGGACCAATATTCCGGTACGAAAATCACTTCAAATGTGAATTTAAGAGTTATGTTTCCCCAAATATGTGTTTTTTGGTAAATACCATAAAATGAACAAGGTTTGATATAATTTTATCATAAAATAACATGACACAAAGCTGTTTTTAAGAAGAAAAACAGTATTAACTGAAATTTGAAAGGTAGTGGCTTTTATACCCCCTAAAATTACAAAATCGCATTTTTTTTCAACATTCAGACTCCTGATGGTTATAAAACTTTTACAGTGTGTAAAAAATAGGTTATTGACCGTATATGTACCAAAATTTTCCAATTTAAATTATATTTATGCTTATAGTGGAACTCCGAAAATTTTTCGGTCCGGCCACTTTCGGCTAGGTTCGGTTCGGTTCGGTCCGGGTAGTGGCTTTTATACCCCTTCCTCTGCCATGCTGAAGACATTAGGATGGCGTCGGCTGGAGCAGTGGTGGGTAGATGCACGTCAGTGTCTTTTCTACAAGATAATGTACGGCTTGGTGGCTACATGACTTTGTGATGTTACAGACTTCATATTTGGCATGTGCAGTCTACTCAAACAGCTCTTGAGCTCAGTACAAATTTGATCATGACTGAAAAAGGTTAAGATCATTTAGAGGTCAAACAGGCTGAATTTGAAATTGGTAATATCTTTGGAACTTCATTTGATAGAGACTTTAAATTTTGCATGTACATGTAGTCAACTCTTGAAGAAAGTTGGGTCATGTAGACACAGATCAGTGTCATTTAGAAGTCATATCAGGGGGCATAGAGTTTCGCAAGTTAATATATAATATATATTGCATAGCTCCAAGGAGTTATCTCAATTAAATAGGCACACTGTACATGAGTGTGCACATGCACACAATTAAGTGTATGTTGGCGTGTTTGATTAGATAACAGGTGGAGCTACTGCAATATATCGCTTGTAACATGGCCAAATATAGACCAAGAGGTTGGACCCTGTGCAATTTACTCCAAATATTGAGCGCTTATGGCATCCATTAAATTAGATTCCCCATTTTAATGACCAATCAGTGACAGGAACAATACCGCTATAGTTGCGCAAGTTGTATCAAATTGTCTTAGCACATCGTCGTTTGAAAAAATAATGTTGGTGGCAAAATTTTGAGAGCCTGACCAAACGCCAGATAATTTACTTGGCGTCTGATCTGGATTCAAACTGTTTGAAAATGAATTTTTTTTTTTGCACAAATTCGTTTTCTGAAACAAATCATGTAATTACTCCATTGTAAATTGTGCTGCTATTACTATGCCAGGGCTCCAGATAAGGAGCTTATTTCAAAAACTAAAATCTTTATTTCTGCATTAAACCCTATGGTGTCACTACTCACTAGAATCGTCTCTTCGAGACGGATTCTAATGAGTAGTAACACCATAGGATTTAGTGTGAAATGAGTGAGAAAATTTGGATTTGTTCAATGTTCTCACTCTTATCTGGGACCCTGCCATGCAGGTATCTGAAACACCGGATGTCCGCCATTTTTGTGCAGTTAACTGCATGGCTTTCCATCAGTTATTGCATGGGCGGGGAAACTCAGCCCACTCTAAAGTGTGCTGTATCCAAATTAAACTAGTGTTCTTTTCTATATAAAACTGTCCAGGCCGTGTTACAAACACATCTTGTTCAACTTTTCATTGATGTTTTTTTTCTTTTTTTATCAGAGCCATGGTGGATGCCCATAGTAAAAATCACTTTGTATTTGCGGCTTTGGAGAAAAGAGACATTGAAAGGGTTCTGAAGTTGATTCTGCTGCCCGGATATGATATAAACTGTTACTCAGCAAAGAGGAAAGCTACACCACTCATTTTAGCATCCAAGCTTGGTAAGAAATTAAGAAACAGTCAAACTTGTACTCTATTTTAGTGACTTCTCTATACAAGACCATCAGACAATCTTAACCCATCACCCCATAAATACACTTGTTTACACCTTTAATTTATTCCTTTACTGAAGAAAATAATTTCACTTTTTACAGAAATAGATATGAACCATAGGAAAAAGTTTCTAAATCCTAACAAATGGTAGCTTACATCAAGCTGAAAGTAAAGCAGAATGCGCCTTAAGGCACATTTTGCTTTACTTTCAACCTGCTTTAAGTGGTCAACTGTTTTCAAAACTAGAAACAGGTCATGGTGTAATGGGTTAAATATAGTACTTCACTGATGCTTATTGCAGGATGAAATAATGCAGAAAGCTCCTAATTTTTTATGAGCTTTCTGCATTATTTTATCCTGCATTAAGCAGTCACCTGTCTTCAGAGATGACCAGGCCAATTCAAATAGTATTTGCTTAAAGCGACTCGCAACCAGATGGTGCATTAAAAATAGTAATTTGTAAATATGTGTCAAACGCTCATATAAATGGTAAAGAATTAGTTTAGGATAAGAAATTCTGTTTAAAAAAATGTATTTCAATAAAAAAAAAATATTGGTCTCTGGTGGGATTCGAACCCGGGGCCCGGCATTGGCGGACAGATGGCAAAATAGGGGAAACCGCTTAGACCAATGGACCACGGAACTATCCGTTTATATCTCGGATCGATTTAACGTATTTCAATGTGTAGGGATCGAAAGTGCATACAACCTCGTAATTCGGCTCGTGTTTATGTCTGAGCCCGTGTAGAGAAGCAACAACAACAACTATACCGTCTACTAGTCGGTATAGAAAAACGATGGAAAATATCTAAAAATCTAAGATTCGGTGACGATTCTTGAGACTTTTTTTGGACTGATCATATTTTTTTAATGTCAGAAGCCAAATAATGCCACAAATTTGCTTTTATTTGAGTATTTTATTTCATTTTGACAAGTACACCATCCGGTTGCGAGTCCCTTTAAGCCATAATTACCCAAAAACCTGTTTCTAGTTTTGAAGACAGGTGACCACTTAAAGCAGGTTGAAAGTAAAGCAGAATGCACCTTAAGGCGCATTCTGCTTTTCTTTCAGCCTGCTTTAAGCTATCATCTGCAAGGTTTTGGAAAATATTTCTTACAATACATTTACATGACTGTATAAATTAAAACTGTTTTCTTCAGTGGGGGAATAAATCTAAATGTGCTAAAAGGCAGTATGGGGGATAGGGTTAATACAAAGTTGACAGTATACAGTTTCTGAGAAAAGTCAACACAAACACTAAACTAGTAACTACAGTGCTTCCTCTCTACAATTGCCCTCCCAACAACAACTCCCTCCTTACAACGACACTCACCGTAATTTCCTAAACGGGATAATTAAGTCTAACTCTTTTACTGCTGCAATATCATCTGTTTAAGATTGTCGTCTGCTTTTCTCTCTCACAGTTACATTTAAGTGGAGATTTTGATAGAATACATATATTGACCAGTGACAAACAGCTTGAATCCTGATCAGACGCCGCATTACGGGGCGTCTGATCTGGATTCAAGCTGTTTACAAATGTAAGCCAAGTCTTAATTGTCCCTCTGAATTTCTTCTGAATAGTAAAGCCTCATCTATTACTGACATTTGTTTTGCTTGATGGTGATTCACTTGTTCCAGGTTTGTTATCAGTGTGTGAGAAACTCGTAGATCTAGGAGTTGATATTTGTGGCGCTGATGTGAACTTGAGGACAGCGCTTCACCATGCCAGTTATCAGGGACACACTGATGTTGTCAGGTTACTTATAAAGGCTGGAGCTTCTATACGAACAGTAAGTATCACACACACACTCAGACTCTTTCACCTTCTTCTTAACCATTTATCCCATTTTCTGGTTCCACTTTACCAGCTAGAGGCGTTCTCCAACTGCTGTTGCATGATTTATGGGTTTCCCCATGTTAAAATCATTATTGATATATGATGGGTATTTTTTATTGGGGATGGAGCTAGGGAAAATGGTTTATGAAATATGTGTCTTCTTATTGGTTGAAACAAAAAGGCCAGGGGCATTCGCACCCAGCCAGACAGTCAAAATGACACGCTTATTAGTTAATTGACGTTTTCCGCACATCCTTATTTTCAAAGAAATGGCATTTTTTAACATGCACAGCTTTCACAGTTGGAGGTGGTTTTTCATGTGGTTTGAAGCAGATGAAAGGATATTACATTTTCGGGAGAACCGTGTCTAAGATTAGTTGCTCCAACTGTTCACAGCAAGTGTTACGTAAGAGAAGTCGATTTCAATGGTAAAAAAACTTTGATGTTACATGATAATTATAAAGTTCAAAGGGGTATTCTAAAATCTGAGACATTGTTCCCTAGATATGTTGATGAAGTGTATTTTGGACAATTTTAAAACGCGTTACAAATTAAGACGGCTTTGAAATCGCTGTTTGGATTTTTAAAAAAAAATTGTCTTATAAAATCATAAAAAATTAAAATATTTTTTTATTATTGACATATTATGGTGGGATGTGTACCACTTTAACCACTCAGCTAAGAAATTGGGGAATAAATTATAAATCATGAAAATAAATTAAATCCGCTTGCAGTATTAAACCCTTCCACTACCTTAACTCTTTCCTCCCTGAAACTTTAAATGGACGATTCCAGTTTCCATTTGAGTCTAGTCCATTTTTGGCCTTTAAGGGTCGTTTTTGTTAATGTTTGGCATTATGACAAACAGTGAAGACCCTGATCAGATGGCTCCTTTCGGAGCCCTCTGATCTGGGTCTTCACTGTTTGCACAGGACAAGTGTACGACTCATATGTACACTGTTTGAAAAGGACGCCTGTATGCGGGACTAGACTTCAAAGGGTTAACCAATGTTTGATGTGTAAGTCTTTTGATGTTATGATTTTTGTGTTTTTGGTCTTACACAACAAGCAATAGCAATGCAAACTGACTCAGCTGATACAGACTGTGTGATACAGTTGAAATATACATAAAGTTAGTTAATTTGTTCTGATAAAATTCACCAAAATGTCAAATCCAGGGCCTGAGGTTATAAAACTTAAAACAAACTCTGTGCTCAAAACTCAGTTTTGATTTCATGCTCTAGTTTTTACATAACATGCATTAACCCATATAAACACCATTTTACGCCTATAATTAATTCCTACACTGAAGGAAATAGTTCCAATTCCTTCAGTCACGAATATGTACCATATGAAATATTTTCTTTATTCTAGAAGAGGATTGCTTAAAGCAGGTTGAAAGTAAAGCAGAATGCGCCCTAAGGCGCATTCTGCTTTACTTTCAACCTGCTTTAAGTAGTCACCTGTCTTCAAAACTAGAAATAGGCTATGGGGTAATGGGTTAACTTATTTCAGTACCCTCATTTGGATGTATCTATAAAATGTTTGCTAGAGAATTATGAGTTGAGAAAAAATCTGAGTTTTGAGCATAGAGTTTGTTTTAAGTTTTATAACCTCGGAGCCAGAACAAGAGATCAACCTTCTATGTTGTTACACTGGGTTGTTTATTTTTGTGACTATTGTTCCAATCTGGACCCATGTATGTTAAACCAGCATTTCTTATTTAGAAGATCTTCCTACTTTGTCATGGTTCTAGGGCATAATTGTCATAGGGAATGTCTCTGTCTATTTGAACCAGATCATCCCCTCTGCCAAAAACTAAAAGAAAGACAGGTCAGTGGTTTTGATCCAAGGTGCTGCTTTGCAATGAATGAGATTGGCCAAAACCATCTTCCTGAAATCATCATCATCATCTTATCTCATCATTCATGGGGGCTATATGACCTATTTTGTGTCGCAGTGCTGTAAAACCCAACACATCCATTCATCTGTCTTATTTAGAATATTCAAAATTTCATTAACTTCTCGGTTAAATATTCCATGTAAAATGTATTCATGACTGATTAAATTGGAACTATTTTCTTCAGCGGAAGAATAAACTGAATGCGCTAAAAGGCGCTTCTATAAGGTAAAGGGTTAAATGTATGAATACAAATGATTCTTTAACACATTCAATTCTAGCGACAAGTATATTCCTCATTTACAAACAGTGTACCTGTGAAGATTACACTTGTCCCATACAAACAGGATAGACCCTGATCAGAGGGCTCATTATTATTGAAGGAGCCCTCTGATCAGGGTCTAAACTAGGGCTGTAACAAATGCACCATGTAGCGAATACCAATACACATCACGATATAAGGTGACAAATACGAATAATTATTCACGAATATGAATGCAATAGTTTCTTTGTAGATCTCTATGTTAACCCTCTTCTAATATATTTTATTAATACTGATTATCCTGTTCATTTTTAGCTCACCTGAGCTAGCTCAGGGTGAGCTTTTGCAATCCTTGAATGTCCAGCGTGCGTCGTCAGTCGTCCGTCGTCAACAATTTTAGTGTTTACACTCTAGAGACCACAATATTTATCAAATCTTTCTCAAACTTGCTCAGATGGTAAATAGCCATAAGAGTTCAAATGAGTTCAATTATGGTTGACATCGGACAAATAGGTCAAGAGTTATTTACCTTTGAATTGCTGAAAATGCCATATTTAACAGTGTTTACACTCTAGAGGCCACAATATTTATCCAATCTTTCTAAAACTTGCCCAGATTTTATATGACCATAAGAGTTCGGATGAGTTCGATTATGGTTGAAATCAGACAAATAGATGAAGAGTTATCTACCTTTGAACTGCTAAAAATGCCATATTTAACAGTGTTTACATGGTAGAGGCCACAATTTTTATCCAATCTTTCTCAAACTTGCTCAGATTGTATATTATCATAAGACTTTGGATGAGTTTGATTGTTGTTGTAATCAGATTAATAGGTCAAGAGTTATCTACCTTTGAATTGCTGAAAATGATATATTTAACAGTGTTTACACTCTAGAGGCCACAATATGTATCCAAACTTTCTCAAACTTGCCCAGATTGTATATGACCATAAGAGTTCGAAAAAATGTGATTATGGTTCAAATCGGACCAATAGATCAAGAGTTATCTACCTTTGAATTGCTGAAAATGCCATATTTTACAGCGTTTACACTCTTGCAACTACTATACAGTTTTTAATGGATTTTGATTATACTTGCACACAAAGTAAATAGCTGTACGTTCTCGAAGGAGTGCAATTATTGTTGAAATCTAATCATTGTGGCAATAGTGATCTGCCCTTGATATACTTTGAAATGCTAGAAAAGGCTTCATTTCAGTAAGGTAAAGCTATCATGAGGCTTCAGTACAACAGGTGAGCGATATCAGGGCCTTCAGGCCCTCTTGTTGTTTTTAGCTCACCTGAGCTTGCTCAGGGTGAGCTATTGCAATCCTTGATTGTCCGGCGTGCGTCGTCCGGCGTCAACAATTTTAGTGTTTACACTCTAGAGGCCACAATTTTTATCTAATCCTTCTCAAACTTGCTCAGATTGTAACTGACCATAAGTTCTCGGATGAGTTCGATTATGGTTGAAATCGGATCATTTGATTATGAGTTATCTGCCCTTGAAGTGTTGAAAATGCCATATTTAAGAGTGTTTACACTCTAGAGGCCACACTTTTTATCCAATCTTTCTCAAACTTGCTCAGATTGTATATGACCATAAGTTCTCGAATGAGTTTGATTATGTTTGAAATCGAATCATTAGGTCATGAGTTATCTACCTTTGAATTGCTGAAAATCCCATATCTAACAGTGTAGAGGCCACAATTTTTATTCAATTTTTTTCAAACTTGCTCAGATTGTGTATGACCATTATTTCTCGAATGAGTTAGATTATGGTTGAAATCCGATCATTTGATTATGAGTTATCTGCCCTTGAAGTGTTGAAAATGCCATATTGCAGATGTTAACACTCTAGAGGCCACATTTTTAAAAAAAAATATTCAGATGACTATCAGTTCTGGAAAGAGTTCTGGAAAGAGTTCGATAATGGTTGAAATGTGACCTTTTGATCATGAGTTGTATCTGCACTAGACCAGGTAATGAGCAGTTTGCATTTTGGATCTAGATCTGAGTAGATGAGTTCTGTAGAATTGGATCTAAACTGTTAACTGATACTTCTCAGGCAATTTAAGGATTATTTTTTATGTAGTATATTACTTTTATGTAATATATGTATGCTCAATATATTGTTTTACTTATGTCCTCCAATAGTGCTCCAGGAACTTATTGTCACATTTGTGTACACAGTGACCTGTGTGTGCACTGGCCCATATGTATTGAATGAGTCAGCCTCCCTCTTGGCACTGAGCCTACTAGTAGATTGTGTATTTACTTGAGTTGCTCAGGATCCATGCCTTGGATCCAGGTCAAACATTTATGTAGAGCTAGACTCTGGAGATTAAACTCCTAGATACTCAGTTAAATACAGTTGTTTCCCTGCCTCTAGTCATTTAATTATTATCTTTTAAAATTAAAAGTATTTTGAAGCAGATTTTTTTTTTTGCTTTAATTTCTGTCAAGATAAACCCAATCATCATAGCAAATATTTTCAGGACTAATATGGTACTGGAGATGCAGTTTTCACCCCTTTTAGTTGTTTTGAAGTTTTCTTTTTTGTACAGGTGAATATTCGGTTCTTGAACATACGAATACGATAGGTATTCACCAAAATCAATACTCGAATATATTCGAATATTTGAGTGTATCGTTACAGGCCTAGTCTACACTGTTTGTCATTTTGTAATATATTGTTAAAATCAACCATAAATAGTCAACAATGGACTTATTTTGAAACTGGAATTGTCCATTAAAAGTTTCAGGGGTGAATGAGTTAATATCTAACTGTTATTGTTTAGGAGAACATAGATGGGGACCAGCCCCTTCATGAGGCAGTTACTAATGGGAACCCTGAGACTGTGGAACTGCTTATAAGTGCAGGAAGTGATGTGAATCAGGGCAACTCTGTGACAGGAAGCTCCCCACTTGATCTTGCCGTGTTTCATGAGAGAGCAGACATTGTAGAGGTTCTGCTGAAGTGTAGCGCAAATGCTCACCAGTAAGTATGACCTGGGTCCAAGGTTGTAAAGCTTTAGAGTTGAGTCTGAAGTAGTTCTCAAGCATTTGATTGGTCAAATCTGACCAATCAAATGCTTGAGAACAATAACAGACTCAACTCAGACGCTTTATAACCTTGGACCCAGAACACTAAAACAACAAATCAGTGACCTTGATTAAATTTTCATTTCTCTCCTTAACCTTATACATGTAGCCTGTTTCTAGTTTTAAAAACAAGTGACCACTTAAAGCAGGTTGAAATTAAAGCAGAATGAGCCTAAGGCACAAATTGCTTTACTTTCAGCTGGAAGTGGGAGGTTTTACCAGTATACAGTGGTACAAAATCATGGTGGTATGATTACCACAGTACACTAGGAGGCCAATACCGCGGCACTTTAACACACATATCGGTAATCTCCTGCACATCTGGAACAAAACCTTAACAAAGCTCACCAACCAGACTGGTGTTAATGGTCAGTGAATGACAGACCGTCATATATCTGATGAAGCCTGAAGTAATCAGGTGAAAGCTTTCGATAATTTGTGTGTGAAATAAAACAGTTTTAAAATTCTCATAAAGGCAGAGCAACAGATAAGGGTAGTTTTTCAAAACTTAAAATCTTTATTTCTGAATTAAACCCTATGTTCGAGACAATTCTAATTAGTAGTAACACCATAGGAATTGGTGCTGAAATGAGTGATAAAATGTTTGATTTGTTGAAATAACTACGTCTTATCTGGAGCCCTGTAATGGCTACTTGCTCTTGTTTCAGCACATCGCGGGCCAGGGAAACAGCACTCCATTATGCTGTACAAGTGGGATCTACGACTATCATACAGCATTTATTAAATGTTGGTGCTGACATCAACGCTGCAAATCATCATGGAGAAACAGCTCTCAGTATTGCTATCCAGGAACGCAAGTTACAAATGGTGAAATTTCTTGTCCAGTCCAGATGCCAGTATAATTACTCTGACTATATGTCACCACTGTGTATCGCTTGTCGGCAAAATAGTCAAGATATTGTCTGCTACTTGCTGTCTCAAGGCTATAATGTAAGCTTGGACAGGTCTTTTCGGAGGTATATATACCTGTATCTTGAGGACTCAAATCCAGAATTACTAATGTTTCTCTATGATAGATGTGAAAATCCACCCTCTTTAAAGGAGTTGTCTCGCCTGGTTTTGCGTAAAACGTTGAGAACACCAGTTAAGAAGAGTATTAATTCACTAAACATTCCACAAATTCTGAAGGAATGGGTAGAAGCTGATGATATCTACTCGGAGCAGTACCCAGGACATGAAAGCTAAAGGTTTTCAGAGTTCCAGATAAGGGGAGTAGTTCAAAAACTAAAATATTTCTGCATTAAACCCTATGGTATCACTACTTATTAGAATCTTCTCTTTCACCCATCACCCCATAGCCTGTTTCAAATTGTAAAGACTAGTGACCGCGTAAAGCAGGTTGAAAGTAAAGCAGAATGCGCCTTAAGGCGCATTCTGCTTTACTTTGAGCCTGCTTTAAGATATTATCTGTAAGAATATAGAAATATTTTCTTACGGTACATACCGGTATGCATAATTGTTTAAAACGGAAGTATTTTCTCTAGTGGAAGAACAAGTATGCGTAAAAATTCAAATTCATGGGGTAATGGGTTAAGACACCATAGGATTTGGTGCTGAAATGAGTGAGATAATGTTGGGTTTGTTAAGTTTACTCCCTTTTATCTGGAGCTCTGACTGACAGGGCTCCACATTACCTCATTCCCACACACTGAACCTTCAGATGGACAATTCTAGTTTCCAATTAAGTTTAGCCCACTTTTGTCTATAGGTTTGTTTTTTCTAACCAGTGGGGAAGATGAGTGGAACGTAACGACCTTAGATTCAAGTATAAACGGTTTATTTCTGACTGCCGCTCCGACCCATAGGCATTCGGCCCGTTGGCTATGACACTACCTCTAGCTGCTATAACCCCCTCCATCACCACCAAACGTGGATAAAATACCCTAAAATCTATCCATACATTCAATAATCATCATAAAAGAACATTTCCTGAAGTTTCGTGAAATTTAAAAAAATTTTTTTTTTTTGCTAATTTATAAGTAAAATAGTAAAGGCTGCCATGAAAAAGCGCCTTGCAGAAGCAACCCTCAAGTTCCCAACCCTGTCATTTTGTCAAATCTTGGACGATCTGGACAGATGATGGCTCATTGTTTACAGCAAACAGTTTTCTTTGACGATAATTGGTAAAACATTCAAAGCAATCGGCGAACACGCGCATGGGGACTCGAATGGTGGGGAGACCCCTTATTCGGAAACCATCTGTCACGCAAAATTTTCCCAAACAAACGACTGGTTGCCCAGTCAAACTATTATCATTCTAGCGAACCCGAGAACCAGCTTCAAAGCAGGAAATGACGCAAAAGTCAATCGCCTCAATTGGTCGTATTCGAATCAGGACAACCATAGCGTTAGTTGGACGTGTTGTCAACAGGTTCTATTCGAATCACCACTTGATGTTTTCCGTTGACAAAATGTTGTCAAACCATCAAATCGTTGACCACAATTTCGATTCGAGTCGGGTCAAAAACGTTGTAATCAGTAAATCTTCGAGCATTTGCTCCGCCTAGTTTTCGTTGACAACAAATTGAATGATTCGAATACGACCAATGATATCATATCCGTTTGTCAACCGAAACGAAACGAAAGTTATCTAGAAATTTATTTCGTAACAGAAAATGCTCATTTACCGATAATTCAAAAGGTATTTATTATATATTTCATTTTCTATTAATTACCCGTACCATGGTGTAATGCATGGTCGCAAATGCACTTGTTAATCGCTGAATCCGTGAATGACTGACGAACAAGTCCAAAAATTAAGGTGACAGAAGGATTCCGATATAAGGTGCCTATCGAACTTTTTATTTCTTCACTTGTGCTCGTGTCTTGCTTGGGCTGTGAGCTAACTTTCTTTGAACAGAACTGTTAAATGTAAATAATAAGCCATCATTTGTCAAAATCGGCCCAAAAATGACAAAATGACAAGGTTGGGAAGTTGATGGCCCTGAATACACATCCACCTGCTCATTGTATACATACATGATACGAAAATTTTTTTTTTTTTTGAAACTTCTTGAAACTTCTTGAAACATTTGTTAAGGATGTTTGTTGAACATATGGATGTATTTTGACTCATTTTGAAAGATTTGGGGGGGGGGGGGGGGGGGGGGGGTCATAGCTTACGCGCCGAAAACCTGTGCTCCGACCTACACTAGGTCTTTTTCAAGATTTGTATTTTGTAATACATTGCAAAAAAAGAAGTAGGACATTTTTACTGTCCGTACGTGCAAGATTTGTAAAGGACAAGACTTAACCCATTTGTGCCCACGATCCCATATATGCGACAAAGGCAAACAGTGTAGACTCTGATCAGACGCCACATTATGCGGCGGCTGATCAGAGTCTACACTGTTTGCTGATAGGAATTTCAATATAAAACAAAATGAAAATGAAAATTTTGACCAGGCATCCCTTTGATAAAAAATGGACTAATCCAATATATAAACATGGAAGAATCCACTGGGCGTAAATGGGTTAATATACATGTACTTGTTGCTAGGGGTTCAATAAGTTCAATGCTAGGGTTCAATATGTTGGCTGATTGTACAAACAAACAAATAGTTAGTCAGGGTAAGTTGTTTATCAAGCTCAGTTGTTAGACAAACAACTTTATATAAAGAAATACTTTAACACATTACTCTATTTACATGCCTCTTTATGCCTTTAACTAACCCATTACCCTATAGAATGTTTCTTATATTAAAGATAGGTGACCATTTAAATCAGGTTGAAAGTAAAGCAGAATGTGCCTTGAAAGGCACATTCTGATTTACTTTCAACCTGCTTTAAGCTATTATCTGCTAGAATATAGAAAATACATCTTATAATTCTTATTTATGACAGTATAAATTTGAACTATTTTCTTAAGTAGAGAAATAATTAAAGGCGTAAAAAGGGGTATTTATGAGGTAATGGGTAAATTTTGAGATACATTTTGATTTTTATGCCCCCAGCATCGATAGATGCGGGGCATATAGTAATCGTCCTGTCCGTCCGTCCGTCCTTCCGTCCGTGTGTGTGTGCGTCCGTAACAAGGTTAAGTAGATTTTACCGTTTCGTCTAGCATCAACACCGCTTACCCAAATGCTTGGATACTTATACAGTTGTTGCCTTGGACCATTACCAACTCACCAATATCACCAAATTTTTATTTTGACCTTGACCTTGACCTAATTTGGACTTAGAAAACTTTAAATAGGCTATTTCTTGGTTAACTAGATTTTACCGTTTCGTCTTGCATCAACACAACTGACTACAATGCTTTGATACTTATACAGTTGTTGCCTTGGACCATTACCAACTCACCAATAATACTCAAGCTCAGTTTGACCCTGACCTTGACCTAATTTGGACTTAGAAAAGATTCAGAATATATTGTCAAGGATGCCACTGGGGGCATAAGCGTTTATTGAACGCGCAGTCTTGTTTTTAATTGCAATACATGTACTACCGTAACGAGTCAGAATGGACCAGCCTTAATTGGAAACTGGAATTATCCATTTGAAGTTACCAGGGCTGCCATTTCTCTGGATTTTTCTGAAATCATAGGAATTTTATCGTATCAGATGAAATATTTATCATATCTAGAGCTCTGTACACAGTATTATACTTATTGTCATACTGCTGAAATAATAAGCTTTATGTAACTTCAATGTAGCAGGGCTGCCATTTCTCCGGATTTTTCCTAAATCTTAGGATTTTTTTTCAAGAACATGGTAGCTTAAAGCAGACTGAAAGTAAAGCAGAATGCGCCATAAGGCGCATTCTGCTTTACTTCCAGCCTGCTTTAAGTAGTCAAATGTCAACAAAACTAGAAACAGGCTATGGGGTAAAGGTACAATTCGTAAATTCGCAATTGAAAAATGCAAATTTCGAAATCTTAGGATTTTTCATGTCAACTCATGGCAGCCCTGATGTAGTGCTGTTTCCATTGAATATCTTGTCAGATTCTTAACTGAATAAGCTTAATCCTTTACCCCATAGTCTCTTTCTAGAATTTAAGATAGGTAGTAGCCACTTAAAGCTGTTTTAAAGTAAAGCAGAATGTGCTTTAAGGCATGTTCTGCTTTTACTCTCAGCCAACTCTCAGCTACCTTCTGCTAGAATATTGAAAATATGTCTTATGATACAGTCATGATTGTATAAATTGAAACTACTCTCTTTAGTGTAGGAATAAATTAACCCTTTCCCCAATAGAAGCGACTTTTAGCGTATTTAATTTATTCCTCCGCAGAAGAAAATAGTTTATACCCTCATGAACAAATATTTTATATAACCTAGCAGTTTTTAGCTTAAAGCAGGCTGAAAGTAAAGCAGAATGTGCCTTAAGGCACATTCTGCTTTACTTTCAACCTGCTTTAAGTGATCACCTGTCATCAAAACTAGAAACAGGCTATGAGGTAAAGGGTTAAAGGTATAAAAAGTATCTATGGAGTAATGGATTAATCAATTACATGTTTCTGCACCAATTATTGTGTTTGAATTTATGTTAATACATTCCAACCTTGCAACGAGTATACTCATCATATACAAACAGTATACCTGTGAGGAGTACTCTTGTCCTATGCAAACAGTGTAGACCCTGATCAGAGGGCTCCTTGTCATTTTGGAATATATTGTTTAAATCATCCCTAAATAGTCAAAAATGTAGTCAAAAATGGTGTAGACATATTTTGACAGTGGAATTGTCCATTAAAAGTTTCATGGGTGAATGAGTTAAAATATGTGATATATTTACATGTCATGGTTGTGGCTAAAATATCAGTTTTATTAGTCTGATTTTTAGAATATTTTCTAGTCAAGTTTGAATTGTAAATTTTTGTTAAAACTTTTACTTATTCTCTGAGAGAAATCAGGTGTGATCATGTTTGATGTTGTTTTGTGATTTTGCTTGTTACAAGTATTTTATGTTTGTTTGTTATAGGCTGATTTTTTTTCACCTGGCGGGGCGGAGCTACATGTAACCTTTGGCAAAGATAAACTTATTTGCATTTAATTTTAGGGGTAATATATACGAGGGGTGTTAAAAAAATACGCGGACAGATGCTGCCATTCCCTCAGATTTTGACTGAACGGCGCGAAACTTGCACATAATGATGCCCAAAGAATTCTGTATTTCCAGTAAAAACTTGATACATGTGACTTCAAGCATGATCAAACGTCTGTTGTTATGGTAAAGTTGGGTAGTCACACCCGGCCCAACGTCATTCGACGTCACGTAGACGACTCCACCCTTTGAGCTTTCAGACACTCAGATAGCATTTTAGGGACCAATCTCGCGAATAATCTCCTCATATTTAAACTGACATGAACTATAGTATGTACTGTCCCAACACTACAGTCTACCCGCTGGCCAACTTCTCTAACCTTGATACGTCTGTCTTTATCGAAGAGTGTTTTGATTTCCTGAACTTTCTGCGACGTTATTGACGTCGGCCGTCCGCTGCGCTCTTCGTCCATCACACTTTCGTATCCGTCTTCATACCGCGAGTACCACTAATGCAATCTTGTTCTTTTCATTGCAGCATGGTCGTATGCCTTGACCAACATTTCCATAGTTAATTTTTTGTTTTTTCCATTGAGAACACAGAATTTAACCGCCGTTCTCTGTTCGACGCTCATTTTGATGCACCTTGTATAAACAAAATGGCCGCTAACGCTCAAATGACGTCAGATGTCGATGTGACATCACTGACGTCGTGTCAAGATTTGGCGCCATACTGTGCTAAAATTTGGAGACGATATTGGATCAGACATAAGTGATAGACGTCATTTTTGGAGCGACACAAGTTTGCGTATTGTAACATTTTGGGCCGGGTGTTACGAGGTGACGTTACCATAACAACCATACATTTATCAAGCGTAAAGATAATGTCGGCAAAGGTACACTCTGTGTACAGAAGTCTTTGGGCATCATTATGTGCATGTTTCACGCCGTTCAGTCCAAAATTGAGGGAATGGCAGCATCTGTCCGCATATTTTTTGAACACCCCTCGTACAGTTCTGTATTATATCCTTATTGTTCAATACTTTCAACATGGAGAAACACAATATCTGCATGCAGCCACATGAACTTGAAAAGGGTATATTCAATGCTCCCTCTCTACAACAACACCAGATGGAAAACAAAGATTGCATGTGTTGTTACGAGGGTTTTGTTATAGGGAGCGACAATTAACCCATTACCCCATAAATACACCTTTTTACGCATTTGATTAATTCATATGCTGAAGAAAATAGTTCCAGCTTATACTGTCACAAATAAAAATCATACAAAATATTTTCTATATTCTAGCAGATAGTAGCTTAAAGCAGGTTGAAAGAAAAGCAGAATGCGCCTTAAGGCGCATTCTGCTTTACTTTCAACCTGCTTTAACTGGTCACATATTTTCAAAACTAGAAACAGGGTATGGGGTAATGGGTTAACACTTGACTTACATTTGAAACAGCTTGAATCCAGATCAGATGCTGCGTAACCCGGCATATCTGATCTGGATTCAATCTGTTTGTCACTCGTCATTGTCTTCCTTCTGTCAAAATGTCCACTAATATGTACAGTTGAGAAAAATAGGGTAGACAACAAAGGTTAATTCTGATAATAAAGGAACAGCACGCCACCTCCAAAGTTGAAATGCAATGGTCCTCATCGAAAGTCCACCCTGCTATGTAAAAAAAATTGGCCTATATAAGTATTTAGCGACTTAGCTTGTGATTTTGTTTGTATGTATTTAATTATTTTTTGTTGTCTTATTGAACCAAAGGGATTAAAACTACATGTTACATGCCATCTTCTTGTTTTTTCGATGTTAACCCATTACCCCATATCCTGTTTCTATTTTTCAAGACAGATGACCTTTTAAAGCAAATTGAAAGTAAACAGAATGCCCCTTAGAAAGAGTGTGACTGACAATGAGAATGTTCGTATTTGAAATACTTATGTTTGCAGGAATTCTGCTTTATTTGTTCAAAGAAATATTTTCTAACCTGGAGCTACTTCTTGGCAAACAACACCCCCCTTTTTTAGCTCACCTGAGCCAAAGGCTCAAGGTGAGCTATTGGGATGGCCCTGTGTCCGTCGTCGTGCGTTGTCCGTCGTGCGTCGTCGTTAACAATTGCTTTAAATGACATCTTCTCCTATACCACTTGACAGAATTCAACCAAACTTTACAGAAATGTTCCTTACGTCAAGCTCTTTCAAATTTGTTCAAAGAATTAAAAACAATGCAGAACTCTGGTTGCCATGGCAACCCCATGGCAACCAAAGTGAAAAAATAAGGAAATCTTAAAAAATCTTCTTGTCAAAAACTGCAATGGTCAGAGCTTAGATATTTGGCACATAGCATCATCTATAGGTCCTCTATCAAGTTTGTTCAAATTATGCCCCTGGGGTCAAAATTGGCACCGCCCCGGGGGTCACAGTTTTACATAGAGTTATATAGTGAAATTTTCAAACGTCTTCTTCTCTGAAACTAAGATGGCTAGAGCCTTGATATTTGGCATGGTTGCACTTCTAGATGACCTATACCTATATTGTTCAAATAGTTTTGGTCAATTGCATAACTAGGTCACAGGAGCTAAAAATAGATTTTTTCAATGAAAACTTAAAAAATCTTCTTGTCTGAAACCACAAAGGCCAGAGCTTAGATATTTGGCACATAGCATCACCTACAGGTCCTCTATCTAGTTTGTTCAAATAATGCCCCTGGCGTCAAAATTGGCCCCGCCCCGGGGGTCACAGTTTTACATAGAGTTATATAGTGAAATTTTCAAACGTCTTCTTCTCTGAAACTAATATGGCCAGAGCTTTGATATTTGGCATGGTGACACTTCTAGATGTCTTATACCAAAATTGTTCAAATGGTTCTGGTAGGTTGCATAACTAGGTCACTGGAGCTAAAAATAGATTTTTTTTCAATGAAAACTTAAAAAATCTTCTTGTCTGAAACTACAAGGGCCATAGCTTAGATATTTGGCACATAGCATCATCTACAGGTCCTCTATCAAGTTTGTTCAAATTATGCCCCTTGGGTCAAAATTGGCCCCGTCCGGGGGGGTTCACAGTTTTACATAGATATATATAGTGACATTTTCAAACGTCTTCTTCTCTGAAACTAATATGGCCAGAGCTTTGATATTCAGCATTATGACACTTCTAGATATCCTTTACCTATTTTGTTCAACTGGTTTCAGTCTGTTGCATATGTAGGTCACAGGAGCTAAAAATAGATTTTTTTTCAATGGAAACTTACAAAATCTTCTTGTCTAAAACCCTTCTACCCTGATCTCAGATATTTGGCACATAGCATCATCTACAGGTTCTCTTACAAGATTGTTCAAATTATGCCCCTCGGGTAAAAAATGACCCCTTCCTGGACATAAATAATTATCTCCATTTTGTCAGTTATTCTCAGGTGAGCGATAATGCCCCATGGGGCTCTTGTTTTAATCAAACAAAATATTAAAATCAGGAGGATATAGCAGTACAGCGCTCCCTCCCTACAATGGCCCTCCCACCAATAACTCCCTACAATGGCCCTCTCAACAATAACTCCCTCCTTACAACGACCATTGTCACAGTTCCCGAAAGAGGACAATTATGTCCAACTTATTCACAACTGCAATGTCGTCTGCTTAAAATTGTTGTCTGCTGTTTTTCTCAAAGTTACATAATGGACATTTTGACAGAAAAAACTTAATGAGGAGTGACAAACAGCTTGAATCCAGATCAGACGCCGCGTTACGTGGTGTCTGATCTGGATTCAAGCTGTTTGCAAATGTAAGCCAATTTCCCTCCCTATAACGACTCCCTCCGAACAACAAACATAATTTTTGTCTCCTATTGTCTGTCATTGTAGAGAGGGAGCGCTTTGTATCTTAACATGTTTTCTCATTCTGTTAACCCATTATCCTGACATAGGCTGTTTCTAATTTTTACAACAAATGACCACTTAAAGTAGGTTGAAAGTAAAGCAGAATGTGCCTACAGGCACATTCAGCTTTACTGTCAGCCTGCTTTAAGCTACTATCTGCTAGAATATAGAAAACATTTCTTGTGGTACATATTCTTGATTTTATTAAGTTGAAATATTTTCTTCAGTGGAGAAATAAATTAAAGGCATAAAAATATGCACTTTTTGTGCGTAGAACATTACCTATTGTTTTAGTAATAAAAATTATTAAAAAATATACTCTTTTTTTTAACCCTTAGCCTGCCACTCACGACTATAGCTCCATATGCAAACAGCTTGGATCCGGATGAGACGCCGAGTAACTCGGCATCTCATCCGGATCCAAGCTGTTTGACACTCGGACAACATTTTCAGCAATTTTGAGCAACTTTGAAGCACTTTGAAACTTGAAGCAGATGAGAAATACAGCAGACGACAATTTATTTGGCGGGCTAAGGGTTAAAAGATAACTTCTTTAGGCTTTATGGTATTTGTTTTTAAAAAAACGTTTAGTTTCTGTAAGATATAATTATATTATGACAGATTTATTTTTGTATCAGACTCTTGAAATTTGATTAATTGATTTGAGTTGGGTTTTAAGGCACCGGGACACATGAAATGGTCATATGGCGATGATTGAATAATTAATAAACTTAGAATAATGATAAACTTTATGGTTTTGGTATCGTTTTTGAATTTCCAATGGTTGCGGGTACAGGGTATGTATATGGAAACAATGATCTAGCCTCTAGGCAAGATGACTTCCTATTCACACCGGTAGCCAATTCAAGTAGTTTATGTGCTCCAATTATCTCAGTCTGATAACATGTCATTCAGTGGATCCTGAGATATAATTATTATAATTATTTCCTTTTAGGCCACATATTTCCTTGTTGATTTATGAAATAGTCCAGCGATAATGTTTGACTGATTTGGTTGTCCAGATTGTAACAGATGGCTGTATTCTACAGGGCTACCATAAGTTGACATGAAAAATCCTAAGATTTCCATATTTGCATTTTTCAAGTGCGATTTTACTAATCATACTTTTACCCCTTCGCCTGTTTCTAGTTTTGGTGACATGTGGCTGCTTAAAGCAGGCTGGGAGTAAAGCAGAATGCGCCTTAGGGCGCATTCTGCTTTACTTTCAGCCTGCTTTAAGCTACCATGTACTAGAAAAAAATCTGAAGATTTTGGAAAAATCTGGAGAAATGGCAGCCCTGATTCTAGATTTAAATAGATAACTATATAACTTTTATGTATAGACTTCATAAGTGAGGTAGACTTCATAAGGATACTATAATTTATTGTAGCTCTTTGTGACGTAAGGAATTCTTCAACTAAGTGTTTTAGCACTTTCAAAAGTAAAATACTCATACAGAACTTTATGTTAATTACTAGTATTCAATACCCCGTGGACACTACTCGTTTAATCTTTATGTAATATTTGTGGAAAACAACCAGACACGTAGCAGGATTTCAGGTAGTTTGTAAGTCTATTACTTAAACATCCATTTAGGTATCAATTTAATCATTTTTAGCTCACCTGAGCCGAAGGCTCAAGGTGAGCTATTGTGACCGCTCTCTGTCCGTCCGTCCGTTCACATTTACTTCAAACGACACCTCCTCTGAACCCGAGATATGGAGGCTGATGTTAACCTGCTCATGATGTTCCTTGGATGCTTCTTTACAAAATTTGTTCAAATGAAATGGAAAAAGCGCAAACTCTGCTTGCCAAAGCAAAAAAGCGAAACACTTTAAAAAATCTTCTTGTCAAAAACTACTAGGTCCTCAGCTTTGATATTTGGTCAATAGTATCTCCTCTCAAGTTTGTTCAAACCAAAGCCCTAGGGTCAAAATTGACCCCACCCTAGGGAATTCCTGTGCCACTTTATACAAGTCTAATGATCGGTTTTATACAGACCCACTGTACATTCCAGGCTAAGAAGCCGCCCTTATACTAAGGGAAAATTTTTGCAAACAGTTTGGATCCAGGTCAGATGCCACATGATGATGCATCTAATCTGGATCCAAAATATTTGCCACTCATTTACAAAAATTCTGAAATTTAGAAAATATAAATTATGATTTTTTACATATTTCACATACAATACATTTGGAGCAGACAACAGTTCAGCATGATAGCCCCAGAGAACTAGCTATTACATACTCACCTATGGCTCTGAACTGGTCACTGAGATACAGCAACAGATGATGTTGTCTGCTACATTTTTATGCCCCGACACAACTTAGTTGGGAGCATATTGTTTTTGGTCTGTCTGTTTGATTGTTTGTTTGTTTTTTGTCTGTTTGTCAGTTTGTTTGTCTGTCAGTCCACAACTTTAATCTTGGCCATAACTTTGGAACTACGTAAGATAGAAACTTTATATTTGGTTTATGTACTCACCTCAAGAAACTCTTGAGCTCAGTACAATTTGGGCCATGTCCAAACAAAGGTCATGGTCATCTAGAGGTAATTCAGATTTAAAATAGGGTATTTTTAATTTTAGAACTGCAGGTGATCGAGACTATATATTTGTAATGTGTACTAAACTCAAGAAGCTCTTGAGCTATGTACAATTTGGTTAATGTCCAACAAATGTCAAATCATTTTTTGGAGTAATTTCCCCTTGTCATATTTTCTTGTCTGGGAGATAACTCCAAATCTACTGATGTTAATTAATCTATTACCCCATACATATGCATTTTTAGCTCGACTTTTTCAAAAAGTCCAGCTATTGTCGTCACCCTGTCGTCTGCGTCTGCGTCAGCGTCTGCGTCTGCGTCAGCGTCTGCGTCTGCGTCTGCGTCTGCGTCAGCGTCTGCGTCGGTTAAGTTTTTTGCTTAAGGTTTTTGTAAGAGTCCATTTCTCAATAACTATCAAAGGTATCCATTTGAAACTTGGAATAGTTGTTCAGTATCAAAAGGGCAACTCATAACAACAAGGCAGGTAACCCTGGGATTTGTCATTTCAGAGTTATTGCCCTTGTTTTATTTACTTAAAAATTATAAATTAACATATCTCAAAAACTATGAAAGATATCCATTTGAAACTTGGAATAGTTGTTCAGTATCAAAAGGGCAACTCATAGCAACAAGGCAGGTAACCCTGGGATTTGTCATTTCAGAGTTATTGCCCTTGTTTTATTTACTTAAAAATTATAAATTAACATATCTCAATAACTATCAAAGATATCCATTTGAAACTTGGAATAGTTGTTCAGTATCAAAAGGGCAACTCATAACAACAAGGCAGGTAACCCTGGGATTTGTCATTTCAGAGTTATTGCCCTTGTTTTATTTACTTAAAAATTATAAATTAACATATCTCAATAACTATCAAAGATATCCATTTGAAACTTGGAATAGTTGTTCAGTATCAAAAGGGCAACTCATAACAATAAGGCAGGTAACCCTGGGATTTGTCATTTCGGAGTTATTCCCCTTGTTTTATTTACTTAAAAATTATAAATTAACATATCTCAATAACTATCAAAGGTATTCTTTTGAAACTTGGAATAGTTGTTCAGTATTGAAAGGGCAACTCATAACAACAAGGTAGGTAACCCTGGGATTTGTCATTTCAGAGTTATTGCCCTTGTTTTATTTACTTAAAATTTATAAATTAACATATCTAAATGACTATGAAAGATATTAACTTGTAACTTTGAATACTTGTTTAGTATCAAAAGGGCAACTCATTACAACAAAGTTGGTTACTCTGTGATTTGTAATTCCAGAGTAATTGCCCTTGTTTTATTTACTTAAAACTTGTAAATTGAAATATCTTAATAACTGTCAAAGGTATTAACTTGAAATTTTAAGTAATTGTGTTATATCAAAAGGGCAACTCATTCAAACAAGAAAGGTGACCGAGGATGTGCCATTCCAGAGTTATTGCCCTTGTTTTTATTTACATAAAACTTGTCGATTGAATTTTCTCAATAGCTACCATAGGTATTTACTTGAAACTTTAAATACTTGTTAAGTATCAAAAGGACAACTCATTACAAGAGGGCAGGTAACCCTGGGTTTTGTTTTTCCAGAGTTATTACCCTTTGGTATTGACTTTTTAGAATTTAATTAGATTTCTCAATAACTACCATAGGTATTAACTTGAAATTTGAATACTTGTTCAGTTTCAAAAGGGCATCACATTTCAACAAGGCAGATAACCATGGGATTTGTCATTGCAGAGTTACTGCCCTTGTTTGACTAAGAATTTGTATATGAAATTATTCAGTAACTGTAGAAAGTTATTAATTTCAAACTTCCAATATATTAGAATTCTTGTTTATAGATATAAAGATATTGTCCTTGTTTTGACTTATAGTTTACTTTAAATGGAATGCAGGCTGTCCAAGTATGTTAAAGTTGTTGTTGCTTACAAACTTCTATGATCAATAGGGCATTAAACACCCATACACATTCTTTAAGTTTGGAAAATGTAGCCATCTCAAGTATATGAAAGTCGAGCGTCCAGCACCCGTTTGCGGTGCTCTCGTTATGCCTTTAATTTATTCCTCCACTGAAGAAAATAATTTCACTTTATACAGTCATAAAAATGTAAGATATAAGAAATAGTATCTATATCTTAGTAGATGATAGCTTAAAGCAGGTTGAAAGTAAAGCAAAATGTGCATTAGATATCATATATGGAAATATCTTGATAAGAGGAAGTGTCATGGATAAGGGCCATAACATTGTGTACAATATTTGTTTAGTTATTTTCCTTTGTCATGTTTCTTGCCTGTAAGATAAATCCATTTACAGCTATATTGAAATGTTGTCTTGCCTAGTTAGCAAAGGTACAATGTCCTCAGGTGAGCGAATTAAGGGCCATGTCCCTCTTGTACTTAATAGGTGGAGACTAATTTCCTTAGTTTGTAGATTATTTGAGGTATTAACTTGTGTATTAAACTATTAATTAATGGTGGGAAAAGGCGTATCTATAATATAATGGGTTATTGGGTATGTATTAAAGGGATGAAAAGGCGTATCTATAAGGTAATGGGTTATTGTGTATTTTAGTGTCGTAAATGCGTACGTTAACCAGTTAACCCTTTGAACCCTAATCCCGCATATAGGCGTCTTTTTCAAACAGTATACATGTTAAAAGTGCACATGTCCTATGCAAACAGTGAATACCCTGATCAGAGGGCTCCTTGCGGAGCCCTCTGATCAGGGTATTCACTGTTTGTCACAATGCAAAACATTGACAAAAAACAACCCTTAAAAGTCAAAAATGGACTAGATTAAATTGGAAACTGATTGTCCATTTGAAGTTTCAGGGAGGAAAGGGTTAACCAGAAGAAATTGGACACAGAGACAAAGATTCTTCAGGCATATGCTGCCCAGTTTGAAAAACAGGGTCCATGCTTATAAAGCGTTTGAGCTGAGTCTTAAATCATTCTCAAGCAATTGATTGGTCAGATTTGAGCCTAGGCTCAAATCTGACCAATCAAATGCTTGAGAACGAACCCAGACTCAACACAAACGCTTTATAAGCGCTGGGCCAGACTTCCCAGTGAACTATAACATTACAATTGTTATTTATTTCTTCATTGATAAATAAAAATATTTTTTTTTTACTGGTAATTGTTTTAGTCTCGCAACAATGCAGGAGAAAAAGCAAAACTGAAGATCTGACCAATCAAATGCTTGGGAACACTCTCAAGTTCAACTCAAAAGCTTGATAACCTTGCAAGGTTATGAAGCTTTTGAGTTGAATTTGAGATTATTTCCAAGCATTTGATTGGTCAGATCTTCAGTTTTGCTTTTTTATGGTTAAAAAGCTTGAGTTGAATTTGAGATTGTTCTCAAAGCATTTGATTGGCCAGATCTTCAGTTTTGCCTTTGGAACATGACTAAAAGTACAGACCCTGTATACAGATCTTCTAAATAAAGAGACTCTTTGACATGGGTCTACACGGTTTGCAAATAATGTAAAACATGTATACTATATCCCTGCACTGTAGGTGTTCATGAGATTTACTGTTGCCATTGTAAAACATTATCAAAATAAACAAGAAGTTTGTATTGATATTTTTTGTTAATGTGTTATTATGGGGTAATAGGTTAAAGTCTGACATTTTGAAATATTAGTTAATACTCATTTCATTAGCGAGTAAATACCTAAATATGTGACTACATGTACAGTCGAACTTCGATATCTCGAACTCGCTTTACTCGAACTATGCGATAGTTCGACACATGAACTGCATTATTTCATGCTCTGTTAAGTCGAACATACCCATATTTCAAAGTTAAAACGTGGCTAAGCCACGTTTTAAATTTGAACTACGGGTACATTCGATTTAACCGAGTTCGAGATATCGAAGTTCGACTGTACTCAAAAGAATGCTTGTTTTGTTTTTAGCTCACATGACACAAAGTGCCAAGGTGAGTTATTGTGATCGCTGTGTGTCTTGAGTCTAGACCTTCCGGTATATCAAGATTCACAATTTCACAGTATGTGAACTCCACTAACTACCGGTCGATTAGGCATACAGCATCTATTCCTAGTCTCAAAATTGAAATTGACATGGTAAATTATACACTAGTACAGCACTCCCTCTCTACAACGACACCCAATGGGAGACAACTTGTGTGCGTTGTTTGAAGGGAGTCGTTATAGGGAGGGAAATTGGCTTACAGTTGCAAACAGCTTGAATCCAGGTCAGATTATGCAGGTCTGATCTGGATTCAAGCTATTTTTCACTCCTCATTAAGTTTTTTCCGTCAAAATATCAATTATGTAGCTTTGAGAAAAAGCAGCAGACATGCCAGACAACAATTGTAAGCAAACGACATTGCAGCAGTAAAAGCGTTAGGCATACATGTCCTATTTAGAGAACAGCGTCAATGTTCGTTGTAAGGAGGAAGTCGTTGTTGGGAGGGCCGTTGTACATAGAGAGGGAGCTTTGTATTTCAAAGCTCTTACGATTAGGCAATAGTGGGAATACAGGGGTCCGTTTCATAAAACTTCGTACGACAAAAACGATCGTAAGTCAAAACTTTAAAATTCATTTAATTTCTGATTTCCCTATCGAATCCTGTCTTGTGACATCTCTTTGGAATCGTCTTTTCAAGACGATTCCAAAAAGATGTCACAAGACATGATTAGATGGAGAAATAATTATAAATAATACTTGAGACTTTAATCATCTGACTTACGACAACATTTGTCGTACGAAGTTTTATGAAACGGGCCCCAGAAACTGTATGCCTATTCGACGGGCATTAATTGGAGTGCGCATAATTATACTGTGAACTTGGGGAAATCAGTCATGCGATGAAACTTGGTAATAGCAGGGTATACCCGAGCGCACGTCCGGAGATAAAGTTTATGAACAAAATTAATGTAAATATTGGTTTGCATTCCTTTATTTCTCCCAACACAGATGAATGTACAAGATCTGTATAAGTGCATGAATTGGGTGTATGATTAAGACTTGAATGGAAATATAAGGTAAGGCATATTCATGTTTTTCTCACTGCTTCAAACTATTTGAACCCGCTGTTAGTTGACAGTATTGAATGGGACTTTCTGGTTAAATTTCAGCCTGGCTGAGCCTGCTTAAACCTGGAGAATACCTTGAGAATCGTTGCTGGGCTAGTTGCCCCCTTTTTAGCCCATTCTCGTCATTGAAAATTTCTATTTACTGTGTCTTAATAGAATCTACTTCCTCAATTGATTTGCCAAATATCTGAAGTACAGGTTTGTAATGAAATGTGAACGTTACTGGACCGTGGTATTGAATGTCTAGCTGACATATAACTGATGAATAATACATGCTCGTATATTACGATGAATTTAAAGTACTACGGGTAAATAAACTACGATATGTCATTAACAAAAATTATATTTTAGTTCGGTAATAAAAAATTGGGGGTAGCGAAAATGTACGGGTAGCGAAACGTCCTGGGTAAAAATACCCTGGTTAGCGAACTGACAGGCGCGAACGCAACAGGGTAGCGAAACGTCCAAATACAAATAAGAATACATGGCTTCATGGTTCCAACCGTTGATGAGTTTTAATCTTAAATTACATCACTGACTAATAAGTATACATGGTTTCTTGGTTCGCATAGTTGGTCTAGTTTACATTTAAAAACATTTACGTCCGTTGTCATTTCTACTCACTCAAGCGGTCACGAGTGCCAGTCGGTTATAACTCTCTGTGAAAAATGTTATAATCTCATTGATGTTCTGCATTGAGGGTCTCCTAATTTAAATCTATGCCCACGATTTAAAGAAGAATTATTGATATCAAAGACACTTCCTGTTTGTATGTCCTCTATCCCTTGCATTATCTTAACCCTTTACGGTTACCCAATAACCAATTTATAATATTAAAGATAGGTGATCACTTAAAGCAGGTTGAAAGTAAAGCAGAATGTGCCATTATGCACATTCTGCTTTATTTTCAGCCTGCTTTAAACTACCATCTGTTAGGCTATATCAAAATATTTGTTATGGTAATTGTTCATGAGGGTATAAACTGGAACTACTTTCTTCTGCGGAGGAATAAATTAGATACGCTAAAAGTCGCTTCTATGGGGGAAAGGGTTAACCCTTATTGTGCTGAGCACGACTTGGCTAACATTTGAAAACGCGGCGTCTGATCTAGATCCCAAACTGTTTGCTACTCATTTTCAACTTTTTATACATTTAAAAATAAAAACGAGATTTGAGTACAGTTTTTTCGCAGAATATATTTTCAACAAACAACTATTCAGCATGATAAAAGTTTAAAACACTGAATCATGCCACCATGCCTTTGTCGAACTCTTATAATTAGCTTATAAGGATACCTTTTGAAATCAATGAAGAACCCGATCAAACAGCTCCCGAAGGAGCCGGACCTGTCTGATATGGCCAGATCACTGTTTTCTTAAAGCCCTAGGCTATACTCTTTCCAGAGGGAGTTCTTTCATTATTTCATTACTAAATAAGTAATCGGTCTTATTTGAGTATTAATTTATTTCTAACTCATTACCCCATAGCAACATTTTAACCAGATTTCTTTCTGCAAAAATCTTGTAATGTAAAAGGGCGAATCTGCGCCGTGTGGACAGCGTTGTCAAACTTTGGTTTTCAAATGTTAATTTTACTTATAGATGTTTCCCCCCTAATTTGTAAAATAAATAGCTTTCATCATAAAACAGCTTGGGATTTCTTACATGAGTCTGACCTTGACCATGACCTTGATTATTGGAAAACCTTGCCTGTGTCATATCTCTTATACTCTATTACCTAGGAACACATATTTCATCATTGGATTCATCTTAGGGTTGTTGAATATGGTATACAGGTTTTACGAGTCTGTGAAATTGGCCTTTGACCACCTTGTATTTGCCATATCTCTAGATCTGATTCTATATCACCGGTTTAATAATTGGTTGTTGAGTGTGGCATACAGTTTTCGGGAGTCTGTGACAGTGGCCTTTGATCACCTTGTCTTTGCCATATCTCTTATACTATATCACCGGTTTAATCATTGGATACATCTTAGGGTTGTTGAGTGTGGCATACAGTTTTCGGGAATCTGTGACCTTGGTCTTTGATCACCTTGTCTTTGCCATATCTCTAATACTATATCACCGGTTTAATCATTGGATACATCTTAGGGTTGTTGAGTGTGGCATACAGTTTTCGAGAGTCTGTGACATTGGCCTTTGACCTTTCTCATAGGAAAACTTTTTCAATGCCATATCTCTAATATCATGTCACATAGGAACCTCACATTCATCTAGAGATACACATGACATACAGATCGTATGAGTCTGTCACATTGACCATGACCTCTGACCTTGATCATTGGAAAAAATTTACTTGTACATATCTATTGTACTATATTACATAGGAACACCAAAGTTTATATTTGGATATATCTTAGGATTGTAGGATTGCTAAGTGTGAGATAGGTTTCCAGGAGTCTGTAAGTCTTGACCTTGACCCCTGACCTTGATCATTGGAACAACTTGTCTGGGCCATATCGCGTACACTATATCACATAGGAACTCCAAATTATCATTGGATACAACTTAGGATCGTTGTGTGTGGTAAACCGTTTTCAGGTGTCTGTGACATTGACATTGGAAAACTTTGACTGGGCCATATCTTTTATACTGTGTCACCTAGAAACTTCATTTTTTGATACATTTTAGGATCGCTGAATGTGGCACACACTTTTCAGGAGTCTATGACATTGTCCTTAATTGTTAGAAAACTTCGTCTTGGACATATCTCTTTACTACATCACCTAGGAACACAACAATTCATCTTTGGATACATCGTAGGACTGTTGGGTGTGACATACAGTTTTCGGAGTCTATGACATTGACATTAACCTTGACTTCTGACCTTGATCATTGGAAAACCTTGTCTGGGCCACATCTCTTATAAATACTATATCATCAGGAACACCAACTTTCATCTTTGGATATATTTAAGGATTTCGAGTGTGGTATACAGATTTCAGGAGTCTGTGACCTTGACATTAGACCTTGATCGATAGAAAACATTTTCTTGGTCCTAGAGACGTGCCTACCTTGTCGTGATTCTGGGGCTTAATTGTCATAGGGGATGTTTCTGTTTATTTGTCACATGATTTATGATTTATTATTATCACCTCTGCAAAAAACTACAAGGAAGGCAGGTCGTTAGTTTTGATCCTATGCGATGCTTCGCAACGAATGAGGTTATCCGAAGTCATCTTCCTGAACTCATCATCATCTCATTTCATCATCTCTTAATTATCATCCCGTTATTTGATATATTCTGTGTCGCCGTGCCGTAAACTGCAACTCATCCATCCATCCATCCATCCTTTTCTGGACCAAATCGCTTATAAATACTATATTACCTTGCAACACCAATTTTCAGTTTTGTGCTTTATATATATATATATAGTCTAATATAGTGTGTCTAATTCTTAAGCTAAATCAATAGATATATGCTTACATGTTGTCATTGTTTGTTATCATGTTTATTTCGTGACATATGCATGGACATTGCATGTCATGTTGTCATATTGCATGCTTTCAAAATCATTTTACCTTCAGTTTCTTCTATTCTGCAATAGAGCTACTTTTACAGTGAATATACGTACATGTAGTTCGAAACATCTGGTTTTCTTTTCGTATTGCCACCTTTATTGTTCTTAGTTTTGATGACATTTGACCAAAAATGCAGATTGAAAGTAAAGCAGAATGCGCCTTAAGGCGCATTCTGCTTTACTTTCAACCTGCATTAAGCTACTGTACCATCTTCTAGAATATTGAAAATATTTCTTATGGCATAAGTTCATGACTGTGTAAATCGGAAATAATTTCTTTAGAGGAGGAGTAAATAAATGCGTTTTGTTTCAGAAACATCAGAAAAGCCTACAGCAAAGCATGCAGCAAGTATATTCAGCAGTCCTATTACTTGCACTGGTACCCTGCCTGGCTAGAACACAGGGGATACTCCCAGGTTGTTACGCAAAGTTGGCCACGCTAACTTGTATAGGCTGGATTCCAACGCATGTTCCAAGTGAAATCAGATACGTTACCATTGACAACTTAGTCAATAATTCAATGTCAAACATTCAACTCAGTTCTGAATGTTTCAGTGGCGAAAATTGGGCGAATATTGAAAGCCTGACAATCTCATCACAACTGCCGACAACCTTCAAAGCAAACGCTTTTCACAATTTGAAAAGTCTGGGTTATCTGGGTACTAATGGGATTCAGATCTTGAATATTGAGAATCATGCTTTTGCTGGGTTGTGTAATGTACACACGTTAGATTTCGTTTTTGGTCGCAAACTTACACTAGCCAATGTAATATCTGCCCTGAATGGATCAAACATCACACCAAAACTAACAACATTGAAACTAATTGGTATAGATTTCGGCAACACATTAAACCTTAATAGACATGTCCTTGAAGTTTTGGCAAGCAAACCTTTAAGATATTTAGACCTGAGTCAAGCCATTGTTGGCGAAATTGATTTTAACGCGTGGATGGAGTTGTTCTGCGACCGATCAGTGCATGTTTCGTGCACAAAGTGTAGCTTCTTATACTCCGAACTAACATATGGCAGGTGTAACTCGCTTCAACAAATCGACCTGGGCTACGGTTTCACGGTGTACGAATTTCCCAAACCATTTCCTCAAAATGTGGTTATTAATGTAGGGTCATTTGTAAAGATGTTTGACTTTTTCACTCATATTGATACAATTCTGGCTAATAATATATATATTGGTATAACACCATTTCCTGTTATTAGAAACATATCTTTTCATTCCTTAGAAAATGATACATCAACCGTGCGTTCAGTTAGTTTTGCGCATGCCAACATAAGGTATCTTGACATTAAAATCATGAATTTTCTTTCGTCACTTCATCATCTAGATTTGTCATCAAATAGCATGGTGTTTATCCAACCAAAACTTCTACCAGAAAACAATACATTACTCAGTCTGGATCTGTCAGATAACAACCTTAATTTAATGGCGCAACACAACTATTCTGATTTCCAGAACATTGTACGATGGTATAAAGAACTTCGTGAGCTATCTCTTACAGGCAATGGTTTGTCGTTCATACCGGTTAACATGTTCTTGGCAAACACCCGTCTTCGTGCACTGAACCTTTCCCATAACATACTGGAGGAACTAACATTTAGTTTGGAAAATAATGTGGAAGAGTTACAATTCTTAAACATTAGTAACAACAATATAACCAGTTTGTCTCAGAAATCCATGAACATTTTACAACGTTTGATATTAAAAAGGTCGTTCGAAGTTGACTTAAGGAATAATCCTATTCTTTGTAACAGTTGTGATCATAAAGAATTCATTGAGTGGATTCTGAACGCCAAAGGTTCAGTGAAGACAGACTCATGTCAAAATGACAAACTCGAACGTGTGCCTATAGACCACTCGGCCTTACACAATATTGTTGATGTTTGTCAACGTCCAAAGCGGCTGATACTTAGCATCACATGTGTCGTAGCTGGCAGTGGGATGTCCATATTGACGATTGTTGTACTTCTGAAATACATGAAACGAAAGTCCCGACAGACAACTCATAAACGCCTTATACAGCGTATTCAAGAAGGTCGACATAAATTTGAGTTTGTGACATTTGTAGCTTACAGTGGTGAAGACGAGGTCTTCGTAGAAAAGATGATAATTAATCCATTGACAGATATTCTACAATCAACCTGTCAGACTAAAAGAGAACTCATATGTACTGGCGATCGGCATTTTCGTCTTGGGTGCACCATTGCAGATCAGACGGATGCTTGCTGTGAAAAATCAGGAGCAGTGATTTTAGTTATTTCTAAAAGTTTTTGTGAAAGTCCTCATTGTAACAATGAAATGCACATCGCCTACACATTGCGAAAGCCAATTATACTGATGTTCAGGGAGCATGTAGAACAGAGTGATATGCATCCACTTTTGAGAGTAATTTTCAAACAGTTCACACGGGTTACCTGGAAATATGAAGATGGACAATATGTATTATCCACTAGCTGGGAAAATATCTGCAGATCTCTTCTTGATTGTATGGAGACATAATCTGTTTAAAGCCGCATTGTGTTTTTGGGAAACCTGCATAAAACGGTTGTTTGAGATCCCATTAGAACTACATGGGACGTGATTCTTTCATAAAAAGCGGCTTTATCTAAGAAATTCGCTTTTAAATTTTTATTTATAATTGTTTTGTGCTAGCACAATTTAAAGAACCTTGTGAATGGAAAGAAGGACAACTCTGTAAATACAGGGCTCCAGATAACGGAAGTATTTCGATTACTAAACTCTTTATTTCTGCTTTTAAACCCAATGGTGTCATACTCATTAGAATCGTCTCGAAGAGACGGTTTAATCAGTAGTAACACCGTAGCATTCGGTGCTGAAATGAGTGAGAACATGTTGGATTTGTTCAGTTTATTCCTCTTATCTGGAGCCGGATGAAATGAAGAATTTAACCCTTATTCTGCTGCTAAGACGTCTGCTTAGACATTGTCGTGTGCAATATTTGTTCAGTTTAGATTTATGCATATTTTTGATTAAACAAACCTTAAGACGAGTGTCAAACAGTTTGGATCCAGATGAGACGCCGCGTTACGCGGTGTCTGTTTTAGAGTCAAACAGTTGCGACCAGTAGGCACAGGATTAAACTATGAGATAAGGTCCCCACGTGTAAATAATTAATCACGGTGGTAAGCGTGTACAATCCAATACGGGAGATCTTGCTGAAAATGACTGTTTCAGCCTTGTCTTCTCTCTAACTCAACCACCTATTTTTGGATCTTCACCAAACTTGCTATAAATGTTTATTAGTATAGAATCTAGCTCAATTTTGATAACTATTAAAGTCGCATGAGGCATGTCTGAGTTATTGCCCTTGAATAATTAAAAAAAATGACTGTTTCAGCCTTTTCTGCTCTCTAACACAAACACTTTTTATTGGATCTTCACCAAACTTGCTGGCATTGTGTATTTGTTTTAAATATAGATCAAGACAAAAATCGAATACAGCTGACTGAAAATCCTTCAAGAGGTAAAGGAGGTATGGAGTAGTCATTTATTACTTTACTTATTACCAACACGGCCAAGATGAAGCACATGCAACTATTGACCAAATAGTTGGTTTAAATAGAATAAAAACAGTTCCTGTTACAGAGTTGACAGGGCTAAAATAAGGATGAAATAGCAAATTTTTAATAATTGAAGAACCGTAACTCCAACATGCCTTCGGCGATTTGGGTATTCATAGAACTGGACTAAGTTTTTATCCAATATTATTTTCAGCAAATTTGGTGAAGATCCAATTAAAACCGTTTGAGTCAGAAAGCTGACAAGCCTGAAGTATGCAATCTATAATCATTCAAGGGCAATAACTTCAACATGCCTTGTGCGATTTTGGTAGTTAAGATTATGAACTTGATTTTATATTAATAAACATTTTCAACAAGTTTGGTGAAAATCACAAAAAAGTTATTTGTGTTAGAGAGCAAAGAATGGTGAAACAGGTATTTCTAAATACATAAAGGACAATAACTCAGACACGCCTTATGCGATTTAAGTAATAATCAAACTGAACCTAGATTTTGTATAAATAAAGAATTTTAGCAAGGTTTTGTTAAGATCCGAAATGAAATGTTTGTGATAGAGAGCAAAAAATGCTGAAACATTATTTTTTAATAACTAAAGGGCAAAAAACTCAGACATGCCTTATGCGATATAAGTACTATTCGAACTGGAGATATATTTTATATTTATAAACATGTTCAGCAACTGTATGTGTTAGAGTGCAAAAAAACCCTGAAACAGTCATATTTTAATAATTAAAGGACAATAACTCAGATATACATTATGCGATTTTAGTAATATTCAAACTTAACCTTGATTTTATATTAATAAACATTTTCAGCAAATTGGGTGAAAATCAATAAAAAGCATTTATGTTAGAGAGCAAAAAATGGTGAAACAGTCCTTTTTAATACATTAAGGGCAATAACTCAGACAATCATTATGGGATTTTAGTAATAATCAACTGGACCTAGATTTTATATAAAGAAAGAATTTCAGCAAGTTTGTAGAAGATCCGATGAAAACTCTTTGTGTTAGAGAGCAAAAAAGGCTGAAACAGTCATTTCTAATAATTCAAGAGCAATTACTCCGACATTCCTGATGCGATTTTACTAGTATTCAAATTTAACCATGATTTAATATCAATGAACATTTTCAGCAAGTTTGGTGAAAACTCAATAAAAAGAATTTGTGTTAGAGATAAAAACTGGCTGAAAACAGTCATTTTAATACATAAAGGGCAAACAAACTTAGATATGCCTCATACGATTTTAGTAGTTATCAAACTAAACCTAGATTTTATACTAATGAACATTTTCAGCAAGTTTTGTGAAGATCCAATAAATGTATTTGTGAAAGAGAGCAATAATTGCTGAATCACTCTTTTTTAATACAAAAATGGCAAAAACGCAAACATGCCACTTGCGATTTTAGTAGTAATCAAACTGGACCAAGATTTTATAATAATAAACAATTTCAGTAAGTTTGGTGAAGATCAACTAAAAAATGCTTATTTTAGAGAGCAAAAAATGCTGAAACAGTCAACTTTTAATACATAAAGGGCAAAACGTCTTACATGCCTTATTCGATTTAAGTAGAAATTTAACTGTACCTAGATTTTATATAAAAGAACATTTAATGCAAGTTTGGTGAAGATCCGATAAAAACTCTTTGTGTTAGTGAGCAAAAAGGGCTGGAACACCGTTGTGACGAAATGTGACTCATTTTATAGCAATCGTTCGCACCCGGTGGTATTGAACCCATCTGTTCCACGTGCCACTAATCCGTGTGGTAATATTTATGTCAGACGATCTACTTTCGGTTTGTTATGGTTTTAAATCGCTTTTTTGGTGATTTAGGTCTGTCTTCAACATTTCATAGATCAGTTTGGCCCATTAGAATGTTCAAGCATTATTATTAACCGTTATTGTATTTCGCACATTAAAAAAAGGTCTGAAAACACAATGGGACTTTAAGGTAAAGGACGCCTAATAAATTCGGCCAAATGTCGGTCAATATCGGAAACGGAGAGCGATCGGCCATTCTCGTCAACTGTCGACCCTTTCCGGACCACGCTAAGCATGGTTCGGAACGAGTCGACAGTTGACGAGAATGGCCGATCGCTGCATGTAGAGTATCAATTTTTTGTCCGATCTTATTAGGGATCCTCAACCTTAAAAGCTCGTTCAACAATTTAGGAGTCCCTGCGTTGCTTCCGTCCAGCACTTTTAAAGCTCTCGTGTATACCTAAAAGACCATCAATAGGACATGTTTTGAGTGTTTCTTTAGGTACGTTAGAAACACAAATTATGTTGCCACATTCAAAACACTCTATCTCAATTGGAGATCTTAGTGCTGGAGTGCTTAAAACCTGCATGAAGTTTTGCCTTTATTTTTGCTATGACTTGTACATGAGCGCCGCTGCCTGAATTCCAACCACAGGACACTGCAAAAACATTAATAATGCGGTTTCTTTGCGGGGATCTAAACCGTTTGAAATAAATCATTGTTTATTATTTTTGTTTACTTTAATATAAATGGGACATGCATTGTTTAGATGCTGCATATTCAATTTAACAGCTGATCTGGGTATGTACAGGTTGTAGTGTCTGGTGGCCGGGTTCAGTTTATGTTGTTAATTGTAAATACAAATGTATGTTTTGTGTTGATTCAATTGTTTATTGTTAATCTGTTTGAGGGCCCCCTGGAAGATTGGTAATTACCAAATGTGTTCCCTCGTTAAGTAAAGTCTTTATCATTATTATTATTATCATTGTTATTTCTATCATTATTATTATTATTATGATTATTATTTTTATCATCATTATTATTATTAATGTAGTGAGCACTGTCGGCACTTACAAGCTGGGCGACCGATGGATTGAATATTATAATTACCGTTTACTCTCGCTTAACCCTTTCATGATCAAATTTATCGTGATGTTTTTACCCCTTCACCGCCATATCAATTGTCGTCTGCTTTAATATTGTTGTCTGCAATATCATTTCAAAATAATATTTAAGGTAGTATAACTGACGTAATTTCAAAACAAGGGGCAAACAGTTTTGATCCTGATCAGACGCCGCGTTACGCGGCGTCTGATCAGAATAAAAACTATTTGTAAATGCGCTTTATGACGTCATTGAAAGTAACGTCATTGAGAGTGAAAGGGTTAAATGCACCCGTTCTAATAAACATCATGTATTCATGTAAAAACATGTACTGAGTGAAATAAAGAATTTGAATAAACGCCTCTCTAAATGTCTGGTTTGGTTTGTTTAACATCCGTCTGCCATTTATGGGCTAAATGGACGCCCCAAGAGAGAGGGGAGATGATACAGAAAAAACATTATTTTAAAGTCCTCCCGGTGATATTTATTTTATGTAAATATCTTTTAGATCTACAATGTATATTGATCTATATTGTGTTGGTCTATGTAAGCATTTTTTTGTTGCAAAGTCTGTGCATATGTTATATATCTTCATAAATATATAAACATGTGCAATAAAGTATAGTCTTCTTTGTATGTCCCCGCATGACTTAGTCAGTTTTTGATTTGTCTGTTTGTTTGTACACAACTTTAACGTTGGTCATAACTTTAGAACTACATAAGATAGATACTTTATATTTGGTATGTGCACTCACCTCACTAAGCTCTTAAAGGTCAAAGTCATTTAGAGGTAAAATAGGGTGAATTTAACATTGGTTATAACTTTGTTACCGGTATTTGATAGAGACTTTATATTTAGAATGTGTACTCAATTAAAAAAGAGTTTGCCCTCGGTACAACATGGGTCATGTCCAACAAAGGTCAATGTCATTTAGAGGCCAAATATACGGGTAATTTAACATTGGCCATAACTCTGTGACTACATGTGATAGAGACTTCATATTTCCCCTGTGTACTCAACTCAACAAGCTCTTTAGCTCAATACAGTCGGGTCATGTCAGACAAAGGTCAAGGTCATGTAGAGGTCAAAAAGAGTTAATTTCAACATTAAAACGTCAGGAAAAGCTTGGTTCTTTGTACATTTTTATCACAACAACAGCAAGGAGTACCGTACCTGTTGTATGATTTTATTTTACAGCCAAATGAAAACAAGTTCAGTGACATAATACCTGGGGGCATTTGTCACTTACTGTGACACTCTTCTTATTTAATATTAGGGTTGTTGTTATGTCCTTACGAAAATTAGTCTTTAGAAGCATATTGTTTTACCACTGTCCGCCGTCCGTCCGTCACGTGCATGTATAGTATACATACATATCCGTATAACACTCTTCTACAGTTTTCAAACTAAAAATTCTTTAATTTGGTACGATATTTTAGCTCACCTGAGCACAAAGTGCTCAAGGTGAGCTATGGTGATCGGTCGCCGTCCGTCGTACGTCGGTGTCCGTATCGTCTGTTCACAATTTGTTTAAAATAACTTCTTCTCTGAAACCAATGGCCCAATTTTAACCAAACTTGGTCAGATACATACTGTTGTTTTGAGCTTCAAAAATTGTTCCAACATGTGGGTGGAGCTATCGGTCTTGTTGCCATGGCAACCATGCACAATATCTAAAAAAAATCTTCTTCTAAAAAAAAAGAATGGTCCGATTCCAATTTGGTTTTCACAAAACTGTTTTTCAATTGATATACTTTCAAAATTGTTCAAAGAGTTTTGATCCGTGAAAGAACATGGCCGCCAGAGGGCGTGGTCATTTTCCGTATTTACGTAACATTGACAACTAAAGTCAAAATTTTAAAAATCTTCTTGTCAATAACTATAAGTCCTAGGACAACCAAATTTCACATGTAGCATCATGTTGTGAACCTTTAGCAAGATTGTTCAAATAATGACCCCGGGTAAAAAACGGCTCCGCCCCGGGGCTTATCAGTTTTTCATAGGAAAACCTTTAAAGCTCTTCTTCTCTAAAGCTGTCAGGCCTAGACCTTTTATATTTAGCATGTAGCTTTGCCTTATGGTCCTCTACCAATATTGTTCAAATCAGGACCACAGGATCAAAAATGGCCCTGGGTTAGGGCTAGGGTAAAGTTCCAGATAATTCTATTTCAAAGTTAGAGCCAAAATATGTTTTACTTGCAGGGCTACCATAAGTTGCCCATAAAATTCCTAAGATTTTCACATTTTCCAGGGCGATTTTAGGAAACGTACCTTTAACCCTTTAGCTGCCAGGTTCTATAACACTATCATAATTATGCAAACAGTTTAGATCCAGATCAGACGCCACGTAACGCGGCGTCTGATCTGTATTCAAACTATTTGACAATCAAATCCGGAGAAATTAAAAAAAAATCCGAAGATTCCGGAAAATTCCGGAGATGTGGCAGCCCGGTACTTGTTGGATAATGCAGGCCCACAAAATAAAGAACATATCAAAGGCAAAAATCACTCAAGGTACCGTTTGTTAGATCGTTTGTCTATATACAGATCCGTCAGTCCGTCCGTCCGAGCGCACGAAAGGTCCTTTGTTGGGTAGGGAGAACAATAGATTCCATTCATTCCGTGATTGCCCTATTGTTATTGTTGGGTATTTTAGTGTACTGTTGGGTACTTTTAAACAAAAAATATACCCAACAAATGTCCAACTGTGAGAACGTCCGTCCGTCTGTCTGTCTGTCGGTTATAAGTTGACAACGACTTTTTCTCTGAAATGAATAGCCCCAGTTTAACTCTTTGCATGCTGTGTAATTATTTTCGTGTGCAACATTTGTCGTTTGATATTGTTCTCAAAATAGATGTTTCTAAATTTCTTTTCAAAACATGATCAGAGTATCAAACAATTTGGCGTCTCATCAGGATCCAAACTGTTTGCAAAGGCAATCACTGTGGCAGATATATCCGCCGCTAGCATGCAAAGATTTAACCAAACTTGTTCAGGCACATATGTTGGTTTTAGCTTCAAAAGTTGTTCAAAGAAAGTGTGTGAGGCTAATTACTATACGTCTTGTTCCGATTTCAATTCCGATACTCCACCGGGTGCGTGCTGAGGGCCGATTTCTCTTTGTGGAGAAGTAAGTATTAGCGTTTTCACGCACGTCTTTTGAAGAAAGGTTTAGCGGTCGATACTTCATAGATACGCAATGTTACGCCTTAAATTTATTCCTCCATTGACAGGGCTTCCATATATCCGAACTTTTCCGAATCTTTGGGTTTTTCTTTTTTGTTGTATGCCTTTTTTTCTGAGGAAACATTGATATGGATATCAAACAGTTTAGATCCAGATCTAAACTGTTTGCATAATAATGTCAGTGTTATAGTGCCTGGTAGCGAAAGGATGAAAAGGACGATTCCTAAAATCGCGCTTGAAAATTTAGAAATCTTACGATTTTTATGAGTAATTTATGGTAGCCCTGCATTGAAGATAATACATAGTTCAAATTTATGCATACAGTTTTTGGGGCTCGAACATATTTACAATGTTTCTGGCCATATGGTGGCATAACAAGATGAACATTTTTACAGAGAAGCAATAAATCACTGCAACACCGTGTACTGAAGTAATAAGGCAGTACATGTACCGGTATAATATATACATCTAATATCACTTAAAGTATTGAAGTTAAAGTATTGAGTGCAAATCTCATATCAAGACAGTTAAGATTTTTAAAGAATTTATGAATACGTATTTTTATCCTGGTTTTGAATTTGAATGAGCAAAACTAGAGGTAGTAAAGAGTGTACGCCCAGATTAGACGGCTTTCGAAGTCGCCTGATCCTCGCTACACTATTTGCAATAGTCTTAAACGTCACTACTTAACCCCATTCATGATCAAATTATTCGAGAGATTTTTACACCTTCACCGCTTTATTGTCGTCTGCTTCAGTATTGTTGTCCGCAATGCCGTTTCAAAGTTAAAAAATAAGGCAGTATGACTGAAGAAATTTCAAAACGATTGTCAAATAGTTTGGGTCCTTTTTAGACGTCGCATAATTCAGACGCCGCGTTATGCGGCGTCTGACCAGGATCCAAACTGTTTGCAAGCGCGCTTTGAAGCGTCATTGAGAGTGAAAGTGTTAAAAGTCACTAAGATGAAATGGATTAAAGAGATATATACATATAAAACATTTCAATGTAAAAACCATGTGATCGTTAATGTTATTCCTTTAATCTATTGGCAAAAATAGATATATTTGGATAAATTAAAAAGCGTATTTCTGCTTTTACTTTTCATTAATTCATTAAATTTAAAAGTAGGCCTTTTACAATATCTCGATTTTAAATACTTCTTTCTCAGGTCGTAATAAAAAGGACAGACTATAGGGTGAAATGATACCAATTTTCTAAAATACTAGAATCCATAATACAATATATACATTTTCTTTCCTCTTGGTAAATTTTCAAATCAAACTTTTTATCCTGTATTTTACTTCACTTTAATTTACAAATTACTATTGTAATGCTATACAAATGTATCTGGTTGCGAGTCTGTTTAACCTGCTGCAAGATACATGCAAAGGAATTACTGTTACAAACAGCCTGGACCCAGATAAGAGGCCGATAATCCCGGCGTTACATCTGAGTCCAAGATGTTTGCCACTCTGATATTTTCTGAAAGAAAGTGTAGATAAATCAACTTGGAAAATTGTTGCGGACAACAGATTTTGCAGACAACAATTATTAACCCTTTCATTATCAAATTATTCGGGAGAGATTTAACCCCCTCACCGCTTTATTGTCGTCTGATTCAGTATTGTCGTCTTCAAGACATGTTTCAAAGTTACATTTAAGGTTGTATGACTTAATAAATATCGATAAGAGTGTCAAACTGTTTGCAAACGAGCTTTTAAAGCGTCATCGAGAGTGAAAGGGTTAATAAGGCTGTTTTAGTTTTGAAAAAAAGGTTACCACTAAAAGCAGGTTGAAAGTAAAGCAGAATGCGCCTTAAGGCGTATTCTGCTTTACTTTCAGCCTATTTTAAGCTACTATCTCTCAGGATATAGAAAATATTTCTGTTGGAACATGTTTATGACTGTATAATTTGGAACTATTTTCTTTTGTGGAGGAATAAATCAAATGCGCTAAAAGGCGCTTTTATCAGGGAAAGGGTTAAAGTCAATAGTCATCATCGACAACGCAGTCGTCATCATAGTCGTCGACAACAAAAGGGGATGGATCTGGATCAGAAATGATTGTTGGCTCCGTATAATAGGGATCGACGTAAGGTTCCGGATAAGGGTCGGGCTGAATTTCAACATCAGGATAAACCGGCGTTATGATTGGCTGTATGTCCGGTACGATTGTGACATCAGCGCCGCCATATGGCTCAACTATAACCTCAGCGTCTGGATAGTAGGGTCTAACCTCCACTTCTGGATACGTTATGACCTCAGGATAAACAGGTGTTATGATTGGCTGCGTGTCCGGTACGATTGTGACATCAGCTCCACCATACGGTGGTACTATAACGTCAGCGTCTGGGTACATGACGACTTCTCTGTCAGGTTCTATGACGACGTCAACGTCACCGTCACGATTGATGACGACATCGATGTCAGTTGTTGGAACAGGATCTACATATGGTACAGGATCTACGTAAACGTCGACATTACCAGAGGGGCTGACGACAACGTCTACTTCCGGTTGTCTTCGCTCGGAAGGCTGGTTACCCATGTCAGCCTGGTCAGTTGGGAGTGCTGCCGCTTGAAATGTTGCGAACGTAGGGTCTGGACGGGAGATAACCCTGTAAGACTGATGGCCAAGCAAGGGAGGAGTTACTGTTATTGCAACACCTTGCGAGGTGGTAGTGGTACTTCCGTACTGCTTTGTCGTCTCAGCAAATGGCTGTTTTATTCTGTTATATTTTGGGACTGAAAAACAAAATATTGAGAAAAACAAGTGACAGATATACTAGAACCCCTGCATTATACACACACTATACAGTGAAGAACGTGTTATTCTTTCCCGTTTAAACGCAAACGAAACGCACACGCAAAACACTAAATGTAAAAAGGACAGCTTTTTGACAATTCTGACTTTTCATTTTTTTTTGAGTGGCAAACAGTTTGGAGCCTGATCAGACGCCGGGTTACCCGGCGTCTGGCCAGGCTCCAAACTATTTGCACTGGAAATAATAGTTATAGCGTAAACGCGTTTATTGGGTTAGAATAACGTTTATCCACTGTAATTCCGTGCTAGAACCATTCATAACAAACTACGACGAAGCACATGAGATCATACCAACCTTGGTCCATGCTTATAAAGCGTTTGAGTTGAGTCTTTCAAATCTGACCAATCAATTGCTCTAGAACGAACTCAGACTCAAGTCAAACGCTTTATAAGTATGGGCCCTTATCAACAGGAGTTTTCGTATGTAACACATCTCATAGTAAATTTATCTGCAAGGTTTTTTTTAAAAGCAATCTGACCCTATCAAAAGCTTGAGAAACGATTTCAGACTCATCTCAAAATTCATAAGCATGGGCTATGGCCATTCAAACTATGAAACCAACGGTTGTTCTACTGCTTCCACTAAGCCACTAAGGTATCACATATGGATATGATGTTAGAAATAAATATAAGCTTAACCCATTTATACCCAGTGGATTCTTCATTGTTTATATATTGGATTAGTCCATTTTTTATCAAAGGGATGCCTGGTAAAACTTTTCATTTTCAATTTGTTTTATATTGAAATTCCTATCAGCAAACAGTGTAGACTCTGATCAGACGCCGCATAATGCGGCGTCTGATCAGAGTCTACACTGTTTGCCTATGTCCCATTTATAAGATCGTGGGCACAAATGGGTTAAATCTCCCTCTTAATAACGACTCCCTCCGAACAACGCACACCAGTTGGGTGTCGATGTAGAGAGGGAGCACTGTATTGTATATTCATGATTTAAGTGTAGGAATACATGAAAGGTGTAATAAGGCATATCTATGGAGTTATGGATTAAACGGGAAAAATATACACCCCTCACTGTAGCGGGGCTTTATTCAATGTGTTACTAGTACTTACAGAGTAAATCGTCGGCTGATCGTCGGGGTGAAATATCATAGTAGTATCGACAACAGAACACAATACCGACAATGACAGCAACCAGTAACACAGTCCCGCCAATAACTCCAAAGATGATTTGACCCAATGTTCTGTAAAATAACAATAAAACGTGTGACAACGATAACAAGTTTGCCAAATTCTTATGGCAACGTACAATCTAAAAAGGTTTGTAGCTTGTGTAGGTGATTGCCCAACCCATTACAGCACAAATACGCCGTTTGACGCCTTTCCTTTATTCATCCACAGAAGAAAATAGCTCCATTTTGAACATTCATGAATTTGCACCTAAAGAAAAAAAAATCTTAAAGTGGAGAAGAGGGCCTGGTCAAAGGTGAATCGGCCTTTAGTGACCCCAACGAACAAGCCAGAAGTACGAGGGATGTTCAAATTGAAATGCAACTTGGGTTATATTATGCGAAAAAAAATACTTGGATGACCTAGGTGGATCATTTCTCTTTCAGTCGATACCGTTTTTTTTGTAAATCGGTCCAATCTAGCGTTGACTACATACCGAGACACATTGCATACTCGTATATACTAATGATAAAATGGTTGGGAAAAAGTCTGTGGTCGCTACCGAAATACGGGCCTATATCAAGAACCGCTGTTTTCTTGGTATAGGTGCAAAGGAGATATTTCATGAAATATGCTCCATTTATGGACCTGTTGAGCTGCCTTATGCCTCAGTAAATAGGTGGTGCAAGAAGTTTGCATATGGTATAACGTCCTTTCAAGATGCACCCTGTGGCCACCGCATGCGGACAGCAACCAGCCAAGAAATGGTAGAAAAAATCCAAGATATTGTATCAACAGATGCGAGATTTACTGTTAGGGATATAGCCCGAAAGATAGAAATCTAAATAGGAGCTGCTCATACCATTCTGAAGAAACATCTTAAATTAAACAAAATATCTGCACGATGGATACCCCATCTGCTCACAGAGGAGCAGAAACGCCTCCGGGTAAAAACTGCCAAAATGTTGCTTTAAATGTACCCAAATTCGAAAAAAAGTCACACTGATTGTACGTTTTGCTATGCATGGCCTTTTCATGTGTTTCGTTGCCAATATTTTGTTCTGAAACTTGTGCTTGGGCTCGTAGAAATGAACCCAGGTCTCATCGCCTGTAACAATATTGGCGAAAGAGCGACGGTTGTATGTTATTTTCTTCACAAATCAGGGACTTTCTTTGCAAATTGCACTACCGAAAGGAAACTCGGTCAATAACAAGTTTAACAGAGGGGTTGTTGTCAAGAAATTGAGAAAATACTTCAAAAACCGAAGGCCTGCAACGGGTTTGTCGGGTGTTAGGTTATAGCATGACAACGCGTCTTGCCACAAGTCTGCCATTGTACATGAGTTTCTGAGGCAGGAAAAAGTAGTCGAACTTCCACATCCTCCTTATTCAACTGACCTTGCCCCCTGTGACTTTTTCCTGTTTCCGAAACTCAAAAAATACCTCACAGGAAGAAAATATAAAACAAGAAAAGCTCTTGGCTCAGCCATATTCCAGTGTCTCAATGGTATACCAAGAAAGGACTACGAAAATGCCTCTAAAAATTGGACCAAAAGGCTGGAACTGTGCATAGCACACGCAGGCGAGTACTTTGAAGGAATCCAATAATTGGTTAAAAGCTATTCTAAAATCTGATCCAAATATAACCTGAGTTGCATTTCAATTTGAACATCCCTCGTAGATGCAAAGCCAGTCAAAGTGCACATACGCAGACAACTCCATAGCCGTTATCGAATGACGGATGCCATATATGATTGGAGCAGACGGCAATTCAGCATGCTAAGTGTTAATAGAGTAGTAAGACTACTTACTTTTCAAGACAGCACTGAGACTGGTGAATGCTTCCACAACATTGGTTGGGACAATAGCGCTGTCTAACTGTGCTAAAGTTGTCTAGATACGGGCAATATTGTCCACACTCACAATACTCTGAAACATAGAATTATTCTTAACATTGGTTGGGGCAATAGCTCTGTCTAACTATGCTAAAGTTGTCTAGATACGGGCAGTATTGTCCACACTCACAATACTCTGAAACATGAAGAATTGTACATTGGTTGGGACAAAAGCGCTGTCTAACTGTGCTAAAGTTGTCCAGATTCGGGCAATATTGTCCACACTCACAATACTCTGAAACATAAAGAATTATTCTTAACCCATTGAGCCCTATTGACGCGTATATGTGTCCTTTAAATGTGTACCTGTGGAGAGTACATGTGTCTAATGCAAACAGTGAAGTCCCTTGTTAGAGAGCCCCTGCAGGAGCCCTCTAATCAGGGACTTCACTGTTTGTCATTTTGCAATATGTTATATAAAGCAACCTTAAATAGTCTAAAATGGACCAGCGTTATTTGTAAACTGGAATTGTTCTTTGGAAGTTTCAGGGGATGATGAGTTAAAACGTACTGTTCTTTCCAATTTAAACTTAATATAATGCATTTCGTAGAAAGTGGCAAGGTTTTGGAAATGTTGCATAACTGTCTTAACGCATTCCCCCATAAATACGCCTTTTTACGCGTATAATTTATTCCTCCACTGAAGAAAATAGTTCCCTTTTATTCAGTCATGAATATGTATCATAAGAAATATTTTCTATATCCTAGCAGCAGATAATAGCTTAAAACAGGATGAAAGTAAAACAGAATGCGCCTTCAGGCGCTTCTGCTTTACTTTCAATCTGCTTTAAGTGATCATCTTTCTTTAAAACTAGAAACAGGCTATGGGGTAATGGGTTAACTGATTAGAATCTGAATGGCAAACAGTTTGGAGCTCGATTAGACATTGTACTACTCGGCGTTTGATCTTGTTCCAAACTGCTCGCAATGGGCAAACAGTGGAGAAAACGTTATGCTTTCCCACTAAACGCGTTTACGCTAAATCTATTATTTACATTGTAAGCAGTTTTTAGCCAGATCAGACACCGCGTAAACCTACGTGTGATCAGGCTTCAAACTGCTTGCCATTAAGTTTACAAAGAGTCGTCAAGATTGTCAAAACGTTGTTATTTTACCCATTTTAATGAAATGCGTTTGGGTTTCGTTTGCGTTTAGAGTGGAAAAAATAACATTTCCTCCACTGTATGTTTTGATAAACGCGTTTATCGGGAAAATGGCGTATTTTCCCCTGTGATCATATACTGCTGCCCATGGAAGACCAAGGTAAAAATCACTTCAAGAAGAAGTCTAGGACGATTCTGAAAACAAATCTTGCAACTTTAACCCCTTTCATGATCAAATTATTCGGGTGATTTTTACCCCTTTCACCGTTTCATTGTCGTCTGCTTCAATTCTATTGTCTGCAATATCGTTTCAAAGTTAAAAAAATAAGGCAGTATAAATGACTCAAGAAATTTTAAAACGAGTGTCAAACAGTTTAGATCCTGATCAGACGCCGCCACTATCACCACCAGCACCACCACCATGATGATGATGATTATAATAGTAATAATGATGATGATAATAATAATAAAAATATAAAAAACGTAAAAATGATAATTACAGTCCAAAATGATAAAATAATAATGATAATAAAAATAATAATAATAAAAATAACAATAATAATAATAATAATAATGACAATAATAATTATGATAATAATAATTATAGTAAACAATATAAAAACGTAAAAATGATAATTATAGTCCATCATCAGTCAACGTTTATGGTCATTGCACTAATCCTCTTTAGAAATAATTTAACAGAAATACCTATCAAAATGGCGAACAGTATATATGCGGCCTTGATTCCATAACCGAGCTCCATGCGGACTCAACAATATGTGCAAGCAACGAAATTTGATTTTATGTTATTGTTATACTTACTATAATAGCTCTCTCATATTAACCACAAAATACTCACTTACGGTCTGTAAATTAGATACAAGATCTATACAGGACGAAAAAAATTCAGAAAACTCATTTAGGATTTTCTGTATTATTTTTTCCTCCATTAAGCAGTCACATGACATTTGAGATAATTAATAGTCGATCGCTCAAAGGAGACGCTACTGTATATTAAACATGTAACCACAGGACTGCCATAAGTTGTTAATAAAAATCATAAGATTTCACATTATCAAATTTTGAGACGCAATTTTACTAATCGTACCTTTACCCTATAGTCTGTTTCTTGTTTTGAAGACGCGTGACTGCTTAAAACAGGTTGAAAGTAAAGCAGAATGCGCCTTATGGCGCATTCTGATTTACTTTCAACATGTTTTAAGCTACGATGTGCTAGGATAAAAATCTGAAGACTTAATAAAAATCCGGAGAAATGGCAGCCCTGTAACCAGCATCTCCTGTTAATTGATGATAACTGAACACAACCCGGATTACTAAACTTCCTGTCATTGTACTGATTCAACCCTTATCATGCTGAATTGTCGTCTGCTTCAAAATATCGTCTGACATTTTTTTTCCTCAAAATTATTTTTTTATACTTTAAAACTGAATTATTTCTTAATATGATGACAAACAGTTTGGATCCAGATCAGACGCCGCGTTACGCGGCGTCTGATCTGTATCCAAACTGTTTGCGCTAAGCACGCTTCAGGGAACCTTATGATAACTATCTGTCAATTCATTTGAAACAATTGGAGAAACCAACAACTATCCTTATTGTTATTATTAGTATACCAGATTTATATAAAGCAATTACTAAGATTAGAAGAATTGTTATTATAAATGATAATAATACTAATAATAAAAATATAAAAAAACGTAAAAATGATAAATACAGTTAATAATAATAATAATAACAACAATAATAAAATAATAATAATAATAATAATAATTATACTACTACTACTACTTCTACTACTACTACTACTACTACTACTACTACTACTACTACTACTAATAAAGATTTATTATAATATTATTAATAAAAAATGTCCATGTTTCCATAATGTATCAGGTTTATTGTGAATGTAGTTATTTGTCTTTTCTCGCTGTGTCGGTACACTTATATAATTTCACGAGAAGCGCTTTGAACGCACATGTCTTGTGTGAAAAGAGCGCTATATAAATCGGGTATACTACTACTACTACTAATAAAACAACAATAGGCGTGATGCTGACCATTGTCCCAATCCTGAGAAAATGGGATGACGCATCTGATAAAGCTTATGCGGGACTATAAACCTTAGCAGAAACAACAACAACAACTAGTAATAATAATAATAAGCTGAAAGTACCTCCACCCTACTTATCACATGAATATTGCAGATAGTATAATCACACGTACAGTATTAGTTATACAGTTTCTTCACAGTGTACAGGGGGATTTCTTCCCGGCTGAAGTAAATCATGTTGCCCGAGTCGTTAGGCGAGGGTTACATGATTTTACCAGCCGGGAAGAAATCCTCTTGTACACTGTGAAGAAACTGTATAACGAATTTATTATACTGCAAAGTTTTCACTGTTCAAACGAAATATTTCGGAATTTGTCGTGTACAGCGCTTATAATAAACTATTAACCAAAATCGCACCAAAATAGATAACGTTGAGCGTAAGTGACGTCATGTTCTGACGTTGTTATTCATAAGAAAAATGGTCATACTCGGCGTCAAACTTTCCTAGGAATAATGCGACTATTGAAAGATCCAAACAGCAACTGCATCTGAGCCGAAATGGGCTTAAAACGGTGGATGCACGATTGAATGCACTCAATCCTGTCGAGCAATCGGCCGTCTTATTTTCTGCAAAGCAAAACTCAGGGACCTGTCAGCCAATGAAAACAGCTGCATTTTCAAGTACCCTGTCAGCTCACAGGGTACTTGGGATCACGTCTAGGGCTCGTTGACCAATGAAAAGTAAGGAATTTACTTTGCGGTATAATAAGTTAATTGGGATAGAGTATGATAATGTGTCCCTTGTAACGCCATGGTATCGTTTGTTTTGTCAGTCTATAGTTTGTTCAAATAGACCTTTTAATGTTTTTACTGAATCAATATCGAGTGCTACGAACTTTACTGTCAGTCTGTTTTCATGTTCAGCACTTCGTATATATAATTTGCGACTATCTTCTTAGCGTATGACTGATCAAAAGCGTCAAAAGGTGTATCTATAAGGGTAAAAGGTTAAACTAGTGCAGAAAGTTGCTTTAAAATGTTTGATCATTTAATAAAATCGACAGGAGCCTGATTTTAGACTTTTGGCAAGCGACATACTTGCTTTAAATAGCACGAAAGCGTTTACATGTATTGGGAAATAAAGTCGAACTACGATGTAAAATTGGTTGTAACTTATTCAAATTTATCTAGCGCGACGTAGAAATGTGGGCAAGACGCTAATAGAATGTTCGCCACTCTGTGTTGTTGTAACTTCAAGAACATGTCAATTTATACTTTAACATTGAGTTTGCGTTTAGCTTCGTTTAAAGAGATAAGAAATCTTTCTCCACTGGCCAATGCATTTCCACTTTAAATCCTGATTCAGTGTTGCTTAATATGATGTCCCATTGTGATAAGTGCGTATTTCCTTATAACAATTAGATTAGACTAGGATGTATTTGATCTGTATCCTTGTGATATAGTCATGAGCAGAAACCGACCAGGAATAAAGCGCCGCCAATAAATAACATAAATCCACTCACACAAGCAAAATGGCGAATTTTGAAGGAATATTAGTATACGTACTTGGTAAGTTAAAGTTTTATGTTTCTTTAAGCATTGCATGTATGTCCATCCTTTGTTCGACAAGAGTTTGTAATTTTCATTTTGTTTACAGTGGAGAATACGTTATTCTTTCCCATTTAAACGCAAACGAAACGCAAACGCAAATCACTTAAACGTAAGAAATGACAACTTGTTGACAATTCTTACTATCTATTTTAATCTAAGTGGCGAACATTTTAGAGCCTGGTCAGACACCGGGCTATCCAGCGTCTGGTCTGGCTCCAAACTGTTTGCACTGGATATTATAGTTTTATAGCGTAAACGCGTTTATCGGGAAAGAATAACGTTTTCTCCACTGTATAATGATTTCATTGGTTGCAAACAGTTTGTATCTTATACTCAATTAACGCAATATTCTCGCTGCAATTACAGCGTTCACTCTCGATGACGACACCCGATGGGAGACAAAATATATGTGCGTTGTTCGGAGGGAGTCGTTATACGGAGGGAAATTGGCTTACATTTTCAAACAACTTGAATCCAGATCAGTCGCCGCGTTACGTCTGGTCTAGATTCAAGCTGTTTGTCACTAGTCATTATTTTTTTTCTGTCAAAATATGTATTACATGTATGTACCTTTCGGAAAAAGCAGAAGACGACAATTTTCAGCAGACGACATTGCAGCCGTGAATAGTTGGACATAATTTTCTTGTTTGGGGGAATAGCGGCAATCGTTGTTGTAAGGAGGGAATCGTTGTTGGGAGGGCCGTTGTAGAGAGGGAACACTGTATATAGTCTGCTTAAGAATGCCGTAGGCAGTTGTTTTGAGATTGTGGTTTAAAACCTTTTTGAATTCTTACTGGTGAAACATCAATACTAATTTCAAAGATGTTTTAGACCAGAACCCTGATCAGAAATCCAGTTACATGGCATCTTATCTCAGTCGAAACTGTTTTTTTTTTTTTTTTTTTTTTTATACTATCCCTTGCGAATACATAAGACGTGTTTATCTATCGAGCGTTAAAAAAATAGTCATTTTATTCATTTTCGTCAGTTAGTCGTAATTCACGCGCATGAAAGTTATAGGCTAGGATCAGGAACTGTTCTAGAGTGACGATGGACACTACACTTGGGTCAGTGATGCAATTTTGTGGCATTGATATTGATTTTTTAAAGTGTCTTGTTTACCCCTCCCACATTTAACAACATTGTGTCGTCATCTGCAGATTCATGACGTCACGCGCTTCGTATGTTTGCCGGGTGACAAAGGATAGTGCTTAATCTTTCTAAAGTTTTTAATCGAATCATGAGCGGAGAGAAAGGGGGTAAGCTACCAAAGACCGTGAAAGGTAATGTTATAAAAGAAAAAACCAAAATGCCTCGTGCAGCAGATAAAGCTGGTAAATCTAGTGCAGCCCAGGACACTGGTGTCAGTGATGAAACGGAACTTAAGTCGGTGGGGGGTTCATCAAATCTTGAAATCCTGGTCTCTCTGAAAAGGCTAGACAAGAAGATTGACGTAGTTGACAAGAAGCTGGATAAATTAGATACACTTGAAAAGAAAGTAGGAGAATTTGATAAGGAATTACGGGCGTTGAGGCTGTACGTACAAGACAGCATTGATAAGAATAATGAGAAAGTTAATAAAGTTTCCGACAGGGTTGATACTCTGGAATTCTCACTTGGTACGACACAGGACCAACTTGCGCAGCTGCATAAAGACAAGATGCATATGCAAGACAATTTATTATACCTACAGTCGCAATCCATGCGTAATAACCTTATGTTTGCGAATATTGAAGAAGAGGAGCGCGAGACACCGGTCCAAACGGAACAGTTGGTGCGTGATTTCATGCACGCCAAACTAAAACTTGCACAGGATGTCATTAATGAGATCAAATTTGAGCGTGTACATAGGGTTGGTCAAAAACTGAATGCTACAAGAAATCCTAGAAAAATCGTCGCAAAATTTTCGCTGTTCAAAGATCGCGAGACCGTACGTAACCAGGGAAGGAAACTAGCCGGTACCAACTACTCCATGTACGAGCAGTACCCACCTTAAATCGCACAGAGGCGGAAGAGCTTACTACCAAAACTCAAAGAAGCTCGAAGGCAGGGAAAATCAGCATGGCTGAGTTATGATACTCTATATATTGATGGAAGGCCAGTGCGTGATCAGGGAATGAACAGTTAGGGATGCGTAGGGGCTGAGCTGAAAGTTTTGTCATGGAACATTCATGGGCTAGGCAGTGATAAGTTGAGCGATTGTGACTTACTACGTGTATTAGAGCAGTATGATATTATATTTCTTTTTGAGACATGGGCAAACAAATCGTCAAAGATTAACATTAAAGGTTACAAGAGTTTCAATTTTCCTAGACAGTTTCAGAATCGACGGGCGAGACGTTGTAGTGGCGGTACAGTTGTTTTCATAAAAGAATCATTGGTTAAGGGTGTTACAGTTGCTAAAAACCATTTGGACACGGTGATATGGTTGAAATTAGATAAGCAGTTTTTTAATTTTGAAAATGATGTTTATTTAGCAGGAATTTATATTTGGGTTGAGAATTCACCAGCTTATGATGTACATGACATTGATTTGTTTCAACTTATACAGAATGACATTAACTGTTACGAGTCCGCAGGTAGTGTACTGCTGTGTGGTGACTGGAATGCACGTGTTGGCAATGGATCTCGACCTGACTACATTGTTTGCGATTCCAACTCTGATATTATTGATTATGATGACTATACCCCTGATGTACCGTTATCTCGTGTTTCCATGGATAAAGGTTGCAATTCGCACGGGCTAAAGTTGTTAGACTTATGCAAGTCTAGCGGCTTTAGGCTTGCGAATGGCAGGCTGTTTAAAGATAATTCGATAGGTGATTACACTTATACTAGCATAAACGGTAGCAGTGTTATTGATTACTTATTGTTACGGAATAGTGATTTCGGTATCTTGTGTAATTTTGAAATAGGTAAATTTAATGAATGGTCTGACCATGCGCCTGTGTGTTTTGGGTTAAGGTGTAATACGGCGCTAAACAATGAATGTGTTGGAAAGGGAAATGTGTTTAATTTTGTTAAATGGGACCCGGATTTGAAAGACGACTTTAGGCGTCGACTTATTGCACAGTTACCTGTATTAAATAGAATTACTGATGACATGGTGTTAAATGGCAAAGAGAGTGTTAATAAAGGCATTAATGACTTTACACAGATATTAAATGAAGTAGCTAGTCCATTGTTTTTAAAACGCATGTATAAATCTCGATCGAATAGTTATATAAAGTCCTTTATTAAAAAGGCAGACTGGTTTGATAGTGAATGTTTAGAAGCTAAGCGTATTTATCAACAGTATTTGCATGTTTTTGATAAATGTAAGAATGATGCAAACAGAATATCAATGTTGGACAAGAAAAAGATATACAAGAACTTGATTAAAAAAAAGAAAAGACGTTTTGAGCTTAATAAAATGACAGAGGTAGAAAGATTGAGACATAGAAAGCCGAGGGACTTTTGGCGGCATTTTAGTAAGCGAAATGATGAAAGCAGTGCACGGGACATATCGCTAGATGAATTTTTTGAATACTTTTCAAAACTAAATGATGATTTGCCAAATCCACATGATAGTGATTCAGAAGATTTCTTTGTGAATAATGATTTTGATTCACAAAATGTGTCTTTTGAGGAGCTTGATTCTCCGATTACACAATCTGAAATTGAAGCTGTTGTTAGAAAATTGAAAAGGAACAAGGCATATGCCGGTGATCAACTTATTAACGAGTATTTTTTGGAATCTTTTGATATTCTGTCTGCTCATTTAGTTGACATATTTAATTGTATATTTGAATCGGGTGTTTTCCCAGAGAAATGGTGTGAGGGTATTATTGTACCGTTATTTAAGAAGGGTGATAAAAGTAACGTTAATAACTACAGGGGCATTTCGTTGGTGAGCTGTTTCTCAAAGATTTTCACAGGCGTTTTAAACAATCGCATTTCATCTTGGGCTGAAAACAATGATATTCTGACAGACGCCCAATTTGGGTTTAGAAAGGGCCGCTCAACAACAGACGCTATATTTGTGTTGAATGCAACAATTCAAAAAATATTGCGTAATAAGGGGAAATTATTTTGCGCCTTTGTTGATTTGAAAAAGGCATTTGACAGTGTGTATCACCATGGTCTTTGGCTGAAATTGTTTAGGGTAGGTATTAAGGGTAAAATGTTACGGATCATTAAAGAAATGTATTCAATAGTTAAAATGTGTATTAAGCATTGTGATGATTATTCATCCTTCTACGAATGTGCGATTGGTTTAAAGCAAGGGGAGGTAATATCACCGATAATGTTTGCTCTTTATCTTAATGACCTTGAGCTGTTTCTTTCAGACAGAATAAGTAGCGGACTGACTCTTGATCAAATAAACCTTATTTTGCTTTTATTTGCGGATGATATGGTGATATTGGGGTCTGATCCAAGCGAATTGCAGAATAGTTTAGATAATTTGGAAAGGTATTGTGACAGATGGGGGTTAGAGGTCAATGTGAAGAAAACAAAGATAATGGTTTTCAGAAATAGGGGCAGAGTACCGATGGAATATGTTTGGAAATATAAAGGTCAAACAATAGAAATTGTAGATGATTTTACTTATTTAGGCGTTGTTTTTAGTTATACTGGCACATTTAACAGTTATATAAGTACATTAACAGGTAAGGGATTAAAAGCCCTTAATACATTGGTTGTAAACGTTAAAAAGTATTGCTTTAAACCAAAGACTTTTTGTCAGCTTTTCGATGCCTTCGTAGGATCCATCTTGAATTACTCATGTGAAGTGTGGGGCTGCACAAAAAGTAAACAATTGGAGAATCTGCATTTAAAATTTTGTAAGAGATTATTAGGTGTTAGAGCTTCTACACGTAACATGTGTATTTACGGTGAGTTAGGTAGGTTTCCATTGTATATCAATAGGTATAGCAGAGTAATTAAGTACTGGTGCAAACTTGTTCTAAGTGAAAATATTATTCTTCAAACATTGTTGAGTGAAATGGGTGATGATCTTAACAAGGGTAAAACCAACTGGTTAAGTGATGTTAAAAAACTTTTAGATGATTATGGTTTTTCCTATGTTTGGCTGAATCAATATACGGTGGATTTAAATAAGTTTCATGTTGTTTTTAAAGCCAGAGTAGTGGACGTATTTAAACAGTCTTGGTGTGCTTCTATCCAAGAGTCTAACGTTTTATATACATACAAATTTTTCAAAGAAACTTTTGAACACGAACATTATCTTACTGTTTTACCAAAGAAGTACATGTATATTTTAGCTAAGTTGAGATTATCATCCCATAATTTAAGAATTGAATCCGGGCGTTACGGTGCAGGTAGAACTGAAAGAGAGGAAAGGTATTGTGTGTTTTGTTACAAGCATGACATAGAAGACGAGTTTCATTTTGTTTTAGTATGTACTCTGTATACTGACTTAAGAAAAAAATATCTAAAACGTTATTTTTACCAAAACCCAAGTGCTTATAAGTATGTAGAGTTGATGAAATCAAATAGTTCCAAAACCTTACTAAATCTATCAAGGTATATCTATGAAGCTTTTGATATGAGGAAAGCTGCACTGAACTACCTTGATTGATTTGTATACGAGTCAGTGTTTTATTATCTAATCATTTACCAAAAATGATCATTTAATATCTTCTTTTTTTTCATGAAAATAGCAGTTCAACCTCAAATTCTAAATTTTCGAAAATAAATCTATCATTTGAAATACTTTTTTTTTTTTTTTTTTTTTTTTTTTTTTTTATTATTATTATATGCATGTTTGTTTGGCCACTTTGGCCATCTGTAAATATGTTAACGTGTATGTTAATATGTTAAGAGTAACGAGGAATTTGTTAATTCAAGTTACTGATTGAATAAAGAATTATTATTATTATTATTATTATTATTTAACCATTTACTCCATAGATACGACTTTTTACGCATTTGATTAATTCCTCCACTTAATGATATAGCCCCATTTTATAAAGTAATGATTGTGTAACATAATAACTATTTCCTGTATCCTAGCAGATGGTAGCTTAAAGTAGGTTTAAAGTAAAGCAGGAAGCGCCTTAATGCGTATTCTGCTTTAATTGCAACCTGCTTTAAGGGATCAGCTGTCTTCAAAACGATAAATAGGTTACGGGGTAGTTGATTAAAGGCATCGTTGTATGTGGCTTTTCAATAAGTGGTTTAACCATACTCTTTACTGTAGCGCTTTATGCATAAATTATTGTGCAGCCTGTTCAGTTTAACTATGTTTCTGTGCTGTGCAAGATTCATCAGCATATGTACAGTGGGATATATGCTATTGTAACTTGCAAACCGAGAGACCCAGCAACAGCAAACCCCGTCGATGCAAAGATTTAGCTCACATCAAGAGGTGTTTGGGGCGCTATATAATTGACTCACTTCCCAACATAAAACGATTTAGGAAGCCTCATTTGCATATACCAAAGTACCACGTACGTTACATAACTCTCCCCTCCGAGAAGTCTCGTCCCGAGACTTGGACCCTGGGAGAACCGTGGGTAAGGCAACCCCGGTCTGGCAGTTGTCATTATACCACCGCTGCCACCATGTGTAACGTGCAAATCGAGAGACCCAGCAACATCAAACCCCGTCGATGCAAAGCTTAAGCTCACTCCAAGAGGTGTTTGTTGCGCTATATAACTGACTCACTTCCCAACATACAACAATTTGGGAAGCCTCATTTGCATATATCAACGTACCACGTACGTTACACTATGGCTGTTTTTCAATATTTTGTAAAATGACAAACAGTGCAGAATCTAATTAGAGAACTCGAATAGGGATGGTCTGACCTGGGTCATTACTGTTTGCACCGGACAAGAGTACCTTTCATAGATACTCTGTTTGTAAAAAAAATAAATCGTATACTCGTGAGCGGCGATACTAGGGTTCAATAGACTTACCGCTGTTTTGAAAATTAACAAAAAAAAACCCAACAACCCAGAAATAGTTCGGTTCAATCGGATCCAAAACTGTACAGGATAAAATACAACGTCTTGTTGTTTAACCAAAAAAAACACATAGCTTTGTTCTAGTTTTGAAGATAGGTGACTACTTAAAGCAAGTTGAAAGTAAAGTAGAACGCTCCTTAGGATGTGGTTTCTGTCCGTCTGTCTGTCTGTCCGTCCGTCCATCTGTAGAAAAGTTTGTGCAGATAACTCCTCCTACACTACTGAAAGGATTTCATCCAAACTTATATTACACTATATAGGAAGATGTTCATGTGGTTGGAATTCGAGCTGCGAAACTTTTGACAAAAGTTATGGCCCTTTGAATTTTCCCTACATAGAATATATCGGGAAAATGCTGTGCAGCAACTTCTTCTACACTACTAGAGGGATTTGATCCAAACTTCCACAGATAAACAACTTCTATGGGAAGATATGCATGTGGTTTGGAATTTGAGCTGCGACCTTTTTGGCAAAAAGTAGTATCCTCTGTGGTCCTCTGTGGTACAAGTAAAGATGCTTAGTACTATAAGCTGTAAAGTGTGTTAAAATTCTGTGGAGCTAACTGCTCCTCCAAACTGTCAAAGGTAAACAAATTATATAAGAAGATGTTTATGTGGTTTGGAAGATGAGCTGTGGCCATTTTGACAAAAGTTATGGCCCTTTGATTGTTGTTTTTTCTCTCTCAAAAAGTAGTATAGGGTCTTCTGTAGTGCAAACAAAGATGATACGTAGTATAGTATGTTTAAATTATGTGGAGTTAACCACTCCTCCTGTACAAAAAAGGATTTGCTTCAAACTTTCACCGATGGACAACTTATATAGGAAGATGATTTTGGAATTTGAACTCCAACCTTTTTCACAAATGTGATGGCCATTTCAACATTTCCCTACATAGAAACTATAGGGCAAAAATCGTGTGCAGCTAACTCCTCCTACACTACTGGAGGGATTTCCTCCAAACTTTCACAGATGGACAACTTATATAGGCAGATGGTCATGTGGTGTTTAATTTGAGTTGTGTTTTTATTTTTCAACAAATGTTATGGCCGTTTTTTCCTTTTATTAAAAGTAGTATTCACAGATTAATTACTTTTATAAATGATGGTGGTCATGAGGTATTCAATTTTGAATAAAACCATTTTGACAGAAAAATTGTCACTTTGAATATTGTTTTATTTACATAGAATATGTAGGGAAAACGTGTGTGTAGTTTGCTCCAGACTTTCACAGATTAAAACATGTATGTTAAATTGTTCATGTTGTTTGAAATTTTAGCTGGACCATCTAATTGTTTGGGGATTCTAGTTTGATATTGTTTTCATTAAGATAACCGTAACTGGGTCAAGTAACACACTTATGACAATTGAGTAGTCGTTTTAGAGGGGTTCTATTGTATCCGTATGTTGCAAATGCTACTGACACTTCTTGTTTTTATTTTCAGCATGTCTTGTTCGACTGCATCAGGGTACACGTGTTGACACTTCTTGTTTTTATATTCAGCATGTCTTGTTTCTACTGCATCAGGGTACACGTGTTGACACTTGTTGTTTTTATTTTCAGCATGTCTTGTTTCTACTGCATCAGGGTACACGTGTTCATACTTTGACAGCTATGCCCGACTACACTACCTGTACTGCTCGTCCGGAGCCTGTTGTGGCTCATACTACAACAGATACTGCTGTATATATACGTACGTACTTTACCACTTATTACGTACAGTAAAAAACATCTTATACGATCTCTGACTTGTTTGAATTATTAGGTGTTTAAGACAGGTGACTGGTTAAAAGCAAGGAGCTTTAGGAGCTTTCTGTTTTACTGTCACTTTGATTTATGCTGTCCCCTGTGTTTTATATACCGCCGATTCTCGTTTTCTCTGGGTTTCTCGTATTCGTTACGGAAAACTGATGAAATGGACGCTTTTGACAGCCGGAAATATATCAACTGTTTTCCTCCGATAAACGTTTATTGGAAAATGTGGTATAGAATTGGATTTGAATTATCTTGTTTTGAAATTTCACATGTAAAACCTGTTGCATATTGTCATTTACTTAACACTACTGCATAGTTAAACCTTAATAAACAAAGCAAAATGATGCCACAGACACAGAAAGTTACCATAATGTTAGATTTAAAGAGACTCGCAACCAGATTTAGCATTACAAATAGTAATTTGTAAATATATGTCAAAGGCTTATATAAACGGGTAATAGTGTGTTTAGGGTAAGAAATTCTGTTTAAAAAATGCATTTCAAACAAACAAAAATATTGAGCTCTGGTGGGATTCGAACCCGGGACAGACACGCAAAATAAGGAAACCATTTATCCCACTGGGCCACCGGACTTATCATATATCTGAGATCGATTTAACGTACTTCAGTGTGTAGCGATGGAGAGTACATAATACGGTTCGGGTTTATGTCTGAGCCTGTTATCAATTTCTACTGCGTCTTTCGATGACCACGAATAAAACGTTGGAAAATATCTAAAAATCAAAATTTGAAGACTTTTCTAGAATGTGTTTTACACTGATAATATTTTTCTAATGCCAGATGCAGATCAGACGCTGAGTAAATCGAATTAAAACAAATCGGCTTGAGTTTCAAAGAAATTTGATTTGATTTGTTTTGATTTTACGTCGCTTTCAACCGTATTTCAGTCATATCGCGACGTCCAGCTAATTAAAGGTGGAGGAAGACCCAAGAAGTCCTTTATGCACTGTTTCAGGCACAAATCGGCAACTGGGTAGAACCATCGACCTTCCCCAAGCCTGCTGGAAGGCTTCCCCACATGAAAAATCCGAACGACCCTACTGGGATTCGAACTCACAGCGGTGAGGAGCTTAGTGATGTAAGTCACAGTGACTATACCACTTGGCCACGGACCCCCCCCCCCCCCCCTTCAAAGAAATATAATTTTACAAGTTACAATGCATTGCCGTCCTGTTTAGTTTGCAAGGGAATGAAGAAAGTCTTGCCCACTGTAACCTATGGTGATGTTTTATCCTGTCATGTGCCTATTTTCCTGACGGATAACAGGGTGTCTGATAACTTTTTGTTATTATGTCAGTTGGTCACATGACCGATGCTATTATGTCAGTTAGTGACATGACCTGCAGGCAGAACTACTTTCTTCACCAATATGTTTATCCCCACCCCGGTGCTAAGGGAAACTATTTTAAAAGCCGCGTGATGCGAGACGACGGTTACTCAAACTATTTGTTGAAAACAAAATGTCGGAGAGTACGAGACATCATTCGCTTGCTAATATAGCATAAAAGTGAATTTAGCATAAAACATGCAATGCTTATAAACTGCAAAACAGGAACCAAATATTCTCTCTATATATTGCTGTCGTGACAAGGATAAATAGAATATTTGGTTCCTAGCTTTGAATGAGACATGCTATCTGGCTCAGCTCCTGAATATATCCGGTTCGCCTTTTCGGCTCACGAGATAAATTCATCCGCCTTGCCAGATAACATGTTCTCATCTAAAGCTAGTAAGTAGTAACCGAATATTCTCTATTTTTTGTTTTTCAGAAGCATTGGTGGTATAGTAGGCGGAGTCATAGGCTTTATTGTGTTAGTTTCCTTCATATCAGCTATCACATGTTGTTGTTGCGCCTGTTGCCCCGGTTATCGCTATAGAACTACCACTAGTAGCGGTACTGTTAGTGTTAGTAGTGGACCTATCCTTGTCGGAGGTAAGATCAACGTGCTTGATAGACTGGGCAAGACGTTATTCTTTCCTGTTTAAACGCAAACGAAATACAAACGCTTTGCAATAAAATGTAGTAAATTGCAGTTATTTTTGTCATTTCTCACAATTTATTTTAATTTGAGAAGCAAACAGTTTGGAGCCTGATCAGACGCCGGTTTACCCGGTGTCAGATCTGGCCCCATACTGTTTGCTATGGAAATTATAGTTTTAGCGTAAACAAGTTTATTGGGAAAGAATAACGTCTTCTCCACGGTAGCTTAAACTGCAAACCAGGTATTTACTAATAGATAACATTCCGAGAGAACACTATTCTTTTACATGCATTGGAAAGTAGAATTTGAAACTTTTAAAATTCGTTCTTTGTATGTACAATATATATAGAGAACTTGAAACATTGAATATTATCGTAAATACTCTAAAAACGGATTTTGCCTAAACCTATTTTGTTAATGAATTCATGAAACAAATAAATGTACTTTCAAGCATATTTGAAGATTATCTATAAATGTACATTTAGCCTTTAAATGTCTTTTTAAACAATCCCACGGAAGCTTCAATATCCGCTGCATCGACCGCGACGACACCCTCGGTACAACCGCATTTCAAAGTAGCATACTACATTCCTGGTCCCAATATTATTTGTACACAAAAGAAAGTGAAAGTACCTGTGTTTACGGTATTACTGGTATTTTTCTGATTTTTTTGTTACAATTATCCTGTTTATTTCATGCTTTTAAAACGACTTTTTGATCTAAAATGTTTGTCAATTAAAAGTACAAAAGTTATCCCATGTGGAGCCCCAAGTTTATATCGAACACCTTTTGCCAATCCTCAATATTAATATTTGACCATACCCATAAGAATAAAAATTGCTTCTACAATGATTGGTTATTAACTGATCCTTTTGAGGGAAGGACGACATTTTTCAACGTTAGAAATAGTACTGGGGTCAATTCTCAACATTTTAAACTGACCTGGGGTCAATTCTTCACGTTGAGAAAATGCCTCCTTACAACGATCCTTGTCGCTGTTCCCGAAACAAGACATTTATGTTGAACTTTTTCATGGCTGCAATATCGTCTGCTTAAAATTGTTGTCTGTTGTGTTTTCTCAAATTTACATATAAGTGGAGGTTTCGATAGAATGAATAAAATGTCGAGTGACAAACAGCTCGAATCAAGATCAGACGCCGCGTAACTCGGCGTCTGATCTTGATATAAGCTGTTTGCAAATGTAAGCCAAACGGTTTTATCTTCCTCTTTCTATAAAGACCCCATCCGAACAACGCACCCTTCTTGTGTCTCCCATTTGGTGACCTTGTAGAGAGGGAACACTGTATCCCAGATTCACCCGTAGCCTGCAAAATGTTTAAAACTGCTGCTGATCAGTGGAAACATTCTATTTTCTTATACTTTCTCAAATTTGTTTATGTTTTGTATTATTCTGCAGCAGCCCCCAACTACTCATCGACAGTTACCACGGCACCGTACAACGTTCAGCCGACACCCGTGCCATATACAGCCAAGCCTACAGGACCAGCCACCGGACCTCCACCATCTTACCAAGTCTGAAACAAGAACGCTTCATGCCCAAGCAATACTATTCACATTCTCTGTTAGAATTTCAGTCATTTACTCTTTAACTGTCAATATATCGTGTGCTTAATTTGTCCACTGTGCGGACGTGTTTTGGCTTGTTAATATAACAACAGGACCCAAAGCTATGGTGGTAGATGTTTCTGTATTTATAGTTTGTCTTCAAAGGTGTAGGAGTTGAACTTGTGTTAGGCGGCCACCCAAAGTATCGACATGGTGAGGGCTAGGCATTAGGCAAGAAACTCATAAAGAGCTATTTCCTTTTCTCTTGTCCTGCACTGTGCAATCACATGTCTTCTTGTATTTTCAACGAGTGGATCATGCCTAACACAAGTTTTACTGCATATATTTATTATGTTCATTTTATGATTTTATGTACTATAATGTAACCATGTTTATCACATATCCTGTGGTCTGGCAGTTGCATAAAGCCATTATGTAAATATCGTAATCCACTAGTGGAATATCGTTTTTTGGGCTCCGGCCCAACCTGTTCGTCCACAAGCGCTGCATGTAGCAGGACACCAAATGACGTCATTTGTAATGACGTTAACGTAAACAACGTGACGTTTTGGCGAAAAATCTATATAGCAGAGGGCCTACAAACAACGGCTTTAATTAGTTTTAGAGGTCCTTAAAATTGTTATGTGATAAATAGAATCTCATATTCGTGCTCATTATTTATCATTCTTAATAAACTCGTTGACTAAAATGAATATGACGCTCGCCAAGGCTCGCTTCATATTATTTTAGTCAACTCGTTTATTAAAAATGATATATAATGAGCACTCATTCAAGATCCTCTATATATATGTCGAGGCCCACATGAAATATTGGGCTTGCCTAAATGTGTAGCCTCAGTAAATAAAGTCGTTATTATTATTATCTTTATTATTATAAAGGAAGTGTTTTATTTTGATTTGTTGAAACCAGATATCTGTACAATCATTATGGTCCTATTGTGAGCTCGTAAAGCGGTTCGCTGTATGTATTTTGTTTATCTATACAACTTCTTTATAATAAGAGTATATATTCTGTGTTATAAATATGAGGGTGCTACAAAAAGTAATGTTACTTGATCAAAAACTTCGATATAATACGTGTAAAATGCATGTGTGATATATCATTTTAAAGAGCAATCCATTGCCTACATGAAAATTGTTTTCAAATTTGAAATATATCAGTTTATGTCTGAACTTTAATGTAAATAAAATTTCATTACAATTGAAAGGGTTAACTTTTAATCTCAAATTTTCAAAATAACATTTCTTATTTTGCTAATGACAAAAATCTACTTGTGTTTTCGAACGCTGTAAAACACTTCTAGATCAATATATCTACATTTTTATTTTAAAACATAAAAATCTATTTTAATGATTTCAATTATGGCCTGGTTTAATATAAAAACAATGTGTTTTAGCTTTTACCAAGTACTTTTATACATAACAGTAGATTCATTTTTATGTTATTTTCAGTACGCGTTTAGTATTAGCTATGATATATATTTTTTATATTTTATATAATAATATCATTTAAATCTATTTAGTGTGTACATAATTGTCCGATGTTATTTAACAGAAAGTTTCATTTTTTCGAAATAATAAAGCCGCAATAATAATTTCAGTTTCAAATTGTGTTCAAAACATTACCTCAACAATTCACAAAAAGGTCCAGTGCCCTCGAGTAAGGGTCATTTATATTTATGTTGTGACTTGTCCTGTTATGTGCTCTTATCGTACAAGCTAATAATTGCTTTTTAAAATGATATATCACACATGCATTTTGCACGTATAATATCGAAGTTCGAATTTCGACGTTGGTTTTAGATGGTTTCAAAGATTGCACTTGGCATTTTTTTCACGCTGAATTAAACAACCCCCGTGTGTTTCAGGTTGTCAAATTACGTTTTATTGAGTGGTCGCTTATACAACTTTACTCAAGAAACATCATTTATTCAACTTGACATCGATTTGAACGAATTGGATAAAATAATAATTATGGTGCGAGCATTTGGCGAGCAACTAACAGTGGAGAAAACGTTATTCTTTCCCAAAAACGCGTATACGCTAAAAGTATTATCTCCAGTGCAAACAGTTTGGAGCCTGGTCTGACGCCGGGTAACCCGGTGTCTGATCAGGCTCCAAACTATTTGCCACTCAGATAAAAATGACAAGTCAGAATTGTCAAAAAGCTGTCCTTTTTACATTTAGTGTTTTGCGTTTTCGTTTCGTTTGCGTTTAAACGGGAAAGAATAACACATTCCCCACTGTATCACTTATGTCCAACTAGTTGAACAAATCTAATACTGAAAACACACCCATTTAATATCGTCTATAAATTTGTGAGCTTTTTACACAAGATAACGAATAGTTTTCACCGACAAATTTTAACATTATATCGCAAAATGATAAACAGTACAGACACCTGCAGGGACCTTCTGAACAGGGTCTGCACTGTTTGCATAAAACAATGTACAGTAAAACCTCTCTATTACGACCACTAAATTAAGTTAATAAACAGGTGTTTATGACAGGTGACTGCTTAAAGCAAGGTGACAGTAATACAGAAAGCTCCTATAGGAGCTTTCTGTTTTACTGTCAAATTGCTTTAAGCTGTCACCTGTATTTTATAAAATCAATTAGCCTTCTTTTAGTGCCCGTAATAGAGAGGTTTTACTGTACTCTTCACATATACACTTTTATCTTACCTCCTACTAAATTCTAGACATCCTATTGGTCAACCGAGGTCACGAGAAGACCCCATAAATAACGTATTAGGTTAGAAAAAATTATATTAGGTCTTTACAAGAGTTAATTCCCTTGCTTGAAGCCATATGGTTTTCTTAAAGTTATTATTGTGTTTCGCTTAAAAGCAAATGACTTACGTCTTTTCCACTGTAATTGTTGTGTGCAATATTGGACGCATGTAACAGTTTGTTCTCTCATTTGATTTATCTGCAATTTGTTTTTACAAACTGTCATTTATAAGTCAAACATATTGAACCCAGACGAGACGCAGATTAAACTTGAACCCAGAAGGGACGCAGAGTTACACTTGAACCCAACTGGGACGTAGATTTTCACCATGTCTTATCTGGATCTACACAGTTTGTCTTTTTGACATATATGGTAAAAATCAACCCTAAAAATAAAAAATGGACCAGACCAAATTGAAAACTAGAATTGTCAATTTGAGGTTTCAAGGAATAAACAATATGTTTTGTAAAATGATGTCAGACGCTTATAAGTTATAATATAAACACGTAAAAATTAATATATTAGTAATGGGGATTTACCTTGAAATAATAACAATAATAATAATATTAATAATAATAAAAGAGTCAAACACGTGCGGAGAAGGCAAAACAAAACATTCCCTAAAATATAGCCTGTACTTTAATCACTCAGTCACAGAGCCATTATTTATATATAATGGTCTATTGTATCTTATTTGTAGTGGATGCGAACTATTTGGAGCGAAGTTTAAAAACAGATTTACTCACAGACGGAGTAGAAAAAGCGATGGACAACATCTAAAAAAACTAAAATCATTTTTGGTACATGCTTTTATGCCGATATCAAATTTCAAATACAATATGTACGATGATATCACAGATTTGCTTTTATTTGTGTATTTTCTCTTTGTTTTGCTTAGCAAACGTCTACCATAAGCCGCATTGATCGTTATATGTAGCAATGCTTTCGATCAAATACTTTTTCACTTATATTGTATGTAATTTACATGATTGTATAAAACGTCTATGAGTGACTCATTTTCAGCAACCAAATCTAAAAGCATTGGTCTAAACCAGGGACATTTCATAACATGTTATATGAAATGTCCCTGGTTTAAACACATTCATCTTATACATTGGTTTTAACTCATTTACATAAAAACATTGGATTTAAACTTTTAACACCTTTATCTTAAACACTGTTTTAACCCATTCATCTAAAATCATTGGTTTTTACTCATTTATCTAAAAACACTGGTTTCAATCCATTCATCTAAAAACATTGGTTTTAACCCATTTATCTAAAAATCCTGGTTTTAACCCATTCATCTAAAACCATTGGTTTTAACTCATTTATCTAAAAACACTGGTTTAAATCCATTGATCTAAAAACATTGGTTTTAACCCATTCATCTAAAAACACTGGTTTTAACCGACTCATCCCTGAAACTCAGACCCCGATCAGGAGCACTATGATCTAGGGTTGCACTGTTTGCATGAGACAAGTGTACTATATACGGCTAAACTATTTGTAAAGGACGAGTATGCTCGTCGCTAGGGCCCAATCCGTAATACCTGACTCGTTGATTGCGACATGTCACGTGCGTGAAGAGACATCTAGTGTGTGTCACCCTGTACTAGTAGATTCCTTCAGTGCCGAGCACGACATCACTTTGGAGCTGGATCAGACGTCCCGTCATGCGGCGTCTGGTCTAGATCCAAGGATTTTGACATTCATATAATTTTAAATCAAACGACCTAAACTCTAAACTTTAGATATAAAAGCAGACGACGTTTTTACAAACATACATTATACATGTATATGGCTGTACCCGTCTTAGACAGATTTTTGCGTAAAGCGTTAAATCGACACTACACATTATTTTAAATCCACAGAGTTGAAAACGTTCTTCCTTCCCGATAAAACGTGTTTGTTCTAAAACAATACATTCCCATTGATAACAGGCCGGGCACCCAGTGGGTGGAATTGGTAGGTGGTGGGATGATGGTGGTAGGATGCAGTTCAATGCACCTACTGCCTACCAGTGCAGGGTGGTAAGTCACCAACACACTCATGCATTGCTACATACACATCAGCGCTGTATGACTAATACTCAGTCACAGTGTCGTAAAATAAAAATTATAACCCCTCTCAAAAACCAAAGCACTCCAATAAATGCCCCCCCCCCCCCCCAAGAAAAACAACAAAAAACAAAACAACAACAAACAAACAAAAAACATCCAACAAATAACCCCACACCAACCATCCAATACCCCCCCCCCCCCCTCTCCTTCCCAAAACCCCCATAACAAAAACCCCCGATCCCTCACCCCAAAACAAACAAAAACCAACAACAAAACAAAACAAAAAACCCCTAACCAAACAAAAAAAAACCTAACAAAAAAAGCAACAAAAACTACAACATTTAAAACAACAACATACCCCCCCCCCCCCCGAGACCCCCCCGCTCCAACAACAAAACAAACAAAACAAACAACAAGTAACATAAAAATAACAAAGAATTATGATAATTTAACCAATAACCAAAGAACACCAGTTTGAAACATGATCAAACGCGAATTTTAAGATCTTGTTCAATCGTCAACATTTTCAAAATTCTTTTTTTGTACATTGTATTGTATTGTGTTTCGTTACCTTTTGATGGGTAATAACGAATACCTCCGGCACACATTTACGTTTTTTGCTCATTTTAAGTTGTAGAGTCTTAGTTGACGATTGATTGCGGTGTGCACAATGGTCCCCGAGGCAATATGTTTAACTGATGTCAACTGAAAAAATGACGAAGTAGAGTTCGCCTAGGGTTTCGATGATGGCTTTGACATTAATGACCCTTTTTAACAATGTAATATATAGATGTCAGCATAGACCAAACCTCTAAAACAAATCGATATGATTATTTCATTTGTATTTAACCCTTTCCCCCATATAAGCGACTTTTAGCGTGTTTAATTTATTCCTCCGCTAAAGAAAATAGTTCCAGTTTATAACATCATGAACAATTATAATAACAAATATCTTGATATAGCCTGGCAGATAGTAGTTTAAAGCAGGCTGAAAGTAAAGCAGAATGTGCCTTAAGGCACATTCTGCTTTACTTTCAACCTGTTTTAAGTGATCATCTGTATTAAATGTTATAAACGGATTATTGGGTAAAGGGTTAATCCCTTACTCAATAAATACGCATTTAATTAATCCTTCACCGGAAGTAAATAGTTCTGCTTCATACAGTTGTGAATTTGCTCCTTAAGAAATAGTTTTTTTTATATTCAAGCAAATGGAAACGATAGCTTAACCCATTAAAACGCCTTTTTACGCCTTTAATGTATTTTTACACTTAAGAAAATAGTTCCAATTTATACTGTTATAAATATGTATGATAATAAATAGTCTCTATATTCAAGCAGATGAAAGCTTAAAGCAGGCTGAAAATAAAGCAGAATGCGCATTAAGGCGCATTCTGCTTTACTTTTAACCTGCTTTAAGTGGTAATCTATTTTCAAAATCAGAAATAGGCAAATGGGTAATGGGTTAAATCAGGCTAAGAATTAATCAGAATACACATTAAGGCACATTCTGATGACTTAAAACCTGCTTTAAGTGGCCACCTGTTTTCAAAACTGGAAACAGGCTATTGGATAAACTGTTTAATAATCTGTACCAAGGTATATTCTGATGCTGCGAATGTTTATCATTACTAGAAGTGGATTGAATACCACACGAACTGTCCTGTGCAGACTTGCTTTTTGTCGCGGTGAAACTGTTTAAACGGTCCTTAACCCTTTCATGATTAAACTATTTTGGAGATTTGTACTCATTCACCGCTTTATTGTCGTCTGGTTTAGTATTATCGTCTACAAGACACGTTTCAAAGTTAGATTTAAGGCTGTATGACATAATACATATTGACAAGAGTGTCAAACAGTTTGGGTCCTGATCAGACGCCGCGTTACGCGGCGTCTAATCAGGACCCAAACTGTTTGCAAAACGCGCTTTAAGTGAATAGTTAACGTCGTATAAGTTGTGGTTTTTTAGCAATCATTCACGCAAGAAGACAAACCGCACATACTTAACGATTCGAATGTAGCATAAGACTGTTTAGTTTGTGGTCAACGTCGACCTATTGTACAGTGGAGAAAACGTTCTTATTTTCCCTATAAACGCGTTTGCGCTGAAATAATTACATGTACAAAAAACCCTCTCTATTACTACCACTAAAACGAAGGGTAATTGCTTGTATAAAAGACCGGCGACAGCTTTAAAGCAAAGTGACAGTAACGCAGAAAGCTCCTGTAGGAGCTTTCAGTTTTACTGTCACCTTGCTTTAAGCAGTCACCTGTCGTAAACACCTTATAATTAAAACAATTCAGTAGTCGTTATATAAAGGTTGTACTGTACTTACATTGTAAACAGTGTGGAGCTATATCACATGCCGAGTTACTAGTTGATGTGTCTGGCTCCAAACTGTTTCAAAGCGTTCAAATAATTGTAAGGTTGTACATTTATTACAACACGTTTGCAATTCGTTTTTTGCATCATGAGGAATAATATTATCATCTCTATTGTACATGAGGTGGAGAAGACGCTATTCTTTCTCACTAAACACGTTCAACCTAAACCAATTATGTTAATTGTAAACAGGTTGGAGCCAGATTAGACGCTGCTTTACTCGGCATGTGTCAGGCTCAAAACTGTTTGACACTCAGAAAAGAGTTAATAGTCGGAATTGCCAAAAGTGATATACAGTACTCCCTCCCAACAATGGCCCTCCAAACAACGACTCCCTCCTTACAACGACCCTTGTAGCAGTTTCCTTAAAAGGACAATTATGTCAAAACTATTCACGACTGCAATGTCGTCTGCTTAAAATTGTCGTCTGCTGTTTTTCTCAAAGTTACATAATGGACATTTTGATAGAAAAAACTCAATGATGAATGGCAAACAGCTTGAATCCAGATCAGACGCTGCGTAACGCATCGTCTGATCTGGATTCAAGCTTTTTGCAAACGTCCCTCGCTGTATTATTCTACATTTTGTTACAGTGCGTTTTCATTTCGTTTTTTATCACGGTAAAGAATAACGTTTTCTCCATTGTACATACAGTGAAGAAATCGTTATTCTTTCCCGTTTAAACGCAAACGAAACGCAAACGCATTGCATTAAAATGGAGAAAATGACAACTTATTGACAATTCTGATTATCAATTTTAATCTGAGTGGCAAACAGTTTGGAGCCTGATCAGACGCCGGGTAACCCGGCGTCTGATCTGGCTCTAAACTGTTTGCAATGGAAATAACAGTTTTAACGTAAACGCGTTTATTGGGAAAGAATAACGTTTTCTCCATTGTACATACCTAGACGTCGGTTGTCAGATGAAGTGTCAAGAGTGTCATTCTGCGTTAAGCCGTAAGGCCAGTTGACGTTGCTTCACACGCAACGGCAGATGGTGTGTTAACGTGAAGATCTGGAATTTCCATGCACGATTCAAACTGTGATTAAAACTGAACTGGAACCTTACACTGCGGACTATAGATTCGAAACAACAACAACACCATCAAACAACAACACAAACAAACTGATTTATCAAGGACGAGCAGAGGATTTATGCAGCTAGAAGGTTCGTTCTGTCATTTTTATTTATACATACAGGGACCAATAAATGCATGTTGTAACTACGGCTCTATATGTTACTAAATGTGCCCTAAATGTAACTAGGATCAACGGCAGCAATAACCTATATTAAAAGTGGGAATAGTTTTGTGTCACTTCTTATAATTTACGAACAAAAGGACGATTTATGATATTTAACACTGTTGACATTTGACAGAAAATGTAAAATATGTTTACTGTCGTAGCCAGTCCAATACATGTTGTCGTAGACAAACGCTCCAACGTAATACCTAGTTGGCCTCCTGTGTGTATAGCATCATAAACATACATTTTCCCTTTTTTGTCCAATCCTTGGTGTTGGTGAGCATATCGTGTGCATTTGCATGTGTATGCATTATTTGTTATAGATTGCATTATAATGTGTATGCATTTGTATTGCCATGTTATGCCAATATCGCCAAAATAAACTCAACCAATCTATCAATCAATCAATCAATCAATCATCATTCCCGTCATAATCATGATCAACACCACAGCCCTAAACTTAATCCTAACGTTAGCCCTAGCCCGTTCACGATTTCTAATGAGTTGTTTTTAAGTTTAACCCATTTGTATCCAGTGGATTATTCCGTGTTTATATATTATATATTAGATTAGTCCATTTTTATCAAAGGGATGCCTGGTCAGTTTTTTCATTTTCATTTTGTTTTATATTGAAATTCATATCAGCAAACAGTGTAGACTCTGTTCAGACGCTGCATAATGCGGCGTCTGATCAGAGTCTACACTGTTTGCCTATGTCCCATATATGGGATCGTGGGCACAAATGGGTTAATATATGTTTTAGGAATAAAGCATGTAAAACAAAAATGTTAAAATTCTTTTTAAGATTTCACTTCACTGCAATAATGGTTAACCCCAAACAATGATCAAAATTATAGTGAGGTTTTTACCCCTTCCCCACCATGGTGTCGTCTGTTTCAATATTGTTGTCTTCAATATCGTTTCAAAGCTAGGTTTAAGGGCAGTGAAACTGACGTAACTTCAAAACAGTTGCCAAATAGATTTGATCCTTTTCAGACGCCGCTTTACGCGGCGTCTGATCAGGATCAAAACTGTGTGCAAATGCGATTTAGATAGATAGATTTATTTTGGTAAAAAGTGTACATAACATGGCAAAGCATAATTATCCTTTATGACGTCATTGAGAGTGAAATGTTAGATATTGCTAATTGGCATATGTACGGTACTCAGTCTAAGAAGACATTGGGCTAAAGACAACTTGGGTTGTGTCAGGGTCAAGGTCAATATCAGTCAGGGGCCGAATAGGCTGGTTTTAACCTTGGCCATAATTTTAGGCGACAGAGACTTCTTACTTTGCAAGAGTATGCTACTTTAAAAGATCATGAGAGCAAAATAATGAAGTTCATGTCAGACAAAGGTCAGTGTCATTTAAAGGTCACGGTCACATCAGGGGACGTAGCATTTTTTCACAACCACATTTTCTTTAAAAAAATGGCTTTAATAAATAGATTAAGACTCACCACTCATTTAATAGTCTGCGTAAACTAAAAATTGACCCCCACAATATGACATGTTTTAAGACTATACTTTTAGCCAGACGCGGTTCTGGGTACCGTTTAACTTCATACTTAAAAATTGACTAACATTCAATATATCTAAGATATGGTTGATTATTAAAATGAGCAACCAGAGTTATATAATATGCCTTCCCATTTTTAAAGAAATCGATGATGTATTCTTTCTTTAATTAAAAGTAGAAATGAATCAAAATGACCAACTGTTTGATTGTGGCAACCCACAGGGAAACAAAGTATATCATAGAATCATTGTATTAATCCCCTTTACCCTTTCATGATCAAATTATTCGTGAGACTTTTCCCCTTTGCCGTTTGATAGTCATCTGCTTCAATTTTGTTGTCTGCAGTGTCGTTTCAGAATTAAAAAATTAGGCAGTATGACTGAAGAAATTTCAAAACAAGTGTCAAACAGTTTGGATCCTGATTAGACGCCGCGTTACGCGGCGTCTAATCAGGATCCAAACTGTTTGCAAACGCGCTTTTAAGCATCATTGAGAGTGAAAGGGTTAAAGTAGAAATAAATCAAAATGACCAACTGTTTGATTGTGCCAACCCTCAAGGAAACCAAGTCTATCCTAGAATCACTGTATTAACCACTTAACTACCTTATTCCGAGTACAAGCGCTATTTGCAAACAGTTGGATGCAAAAGAAACTATTTAAAGTAGTCGTTTCCTAGTACTTTCAACCTATATTAGACCTCACGGGCATACCCACTTTTGATATTATTTATAACTTATGTACAATTGTACATGTACAAAGTATGTAGATTATTTGATGCTTTTGCTGTTCATGTAATTTATGAACCCAAGCAGTAATAAAATGGTGTTGAGTTGAGTTGAGTTGTTGTTGAATTTGAAGACATACGGTTGAAACAGTGTATAAAACTCTCGTTGTTCCTGTATGCGGCAGGTCGTTAAATAAGACAATTAAAAGTTCGTGTCTGACAGGAAAATATGATAAATGAAAACTGTGTACGATAAGACAATGCCCCGAGTGCCACTAGCTGTACGGAAAGATAAAATATGAGTAAAACCCACGGACAGAGTGCCATTAAAGTAGAGAAGACTTTCTTATTTCACCTTAACCAGATTTAGCATTAAAAATGGTAATTTGTAAATATATGTCAAATGCTTATATAAATGGGTAAGAATTAGTTTAGGGTAAGAAATTCTGTTTTAAAAATACATTTGAATAAAAAAACATCGAGCTCTGGTGGGATTCAAACCAGGGACCCTCCATGCGGGGACAGACTAGCAAAATAAGGAAGCCCCGTTGTCCACTCGACCACGGGCTATTCATATCTTGGGAATCGATTTAACGTACTTCAGTGTATAGCGATGGAGAGTACTCAATTCGGCTCGGGTTTATGTCTGAACCCGTGTTCAATTTCTGTTGCATCTTTCGACACAACGGATAAAACGATTGAAAATATCTAAAAATGAAGATTTGAAGACTTTTTCTTAAGTGGTTTGTAGACTGATCATATTTTTCTAATGCCAGATGCACGATAATGCTACACATTTGAGCATTTTTTTTTTCTTTTTGCAAATACACCATCCGATTTAGAGTCGCTTTAATTGGTTAAGTATGCCCGAGTATACTTCATACCTAAGAGATTATCCCGCACCTGACAACTCTTGCAGTTACAGGGAGGATATCGTGACATTTGAAGCGAGAAAGACGCTACTCTTTCTCGTTAAAATGAAATTAAACACACTTAATATCGCATTAAAATGTTGAAAATGACAAGTTCTTCAAAATATAACGATTTGTTAAAATCTGAGAGCCAGCCTAATCAGGTTTGGTTCCATCCTGTTTACAATGGATTTTTTAAAATCCAATTACCCCATAAGTACGCATTTTTACGCCTTAAATTTATTCCTTAACTCAAGAAAACAGTTCCAATTTTTACAGTTATGAAAATGTATGACAAGAAAACAATTCTGTATTCTAGCAGATGGTAGCTTAAAGCAGGCTGAAAGTAAAGCAGAATGCGCATTAAGGCGCATTCTGCTTTACGTTCAACCAACTTTAAGTTGTCACCTGTCTTCAGAACTAGAAACAGGCTGAAGGGAACAGTTGGGTTTAATGGGAAATAATAACGTCTTCTCCCTTATAAGCAATGGCTATGTTCTTATTACCCTGCTGGCCCTTTATTTTCTTCGCGATTCATATATACAGTGGAGAATCTGTTATTCTTTCCCGTTTAAACGCAAACGTACGCAAACGCAAAGCACTTAAACATAGAAAAGAACAACTTTTGGACAATTCTGATAATTCTTGTTTATCTTGGTGGCAACCAGTTTGGAGCCTGATCAGACGCCGGGTTACCCGGCGTCTGATCTGGCTCCAAACTGTTTGCACTGTAAATAATAGTTTTAGCGTTCCTCGTTTATTGGGAAAGAATAACAGATTCTCCACTGTATCTCCGTCTTTATAGTAGCTAGTAGACTGCTGTGTTTACCTGTATTTCTTCTGCAAATTTCGTCTAGCTGGAGAAGCATATCATATGGGTACCCCATCATTTCTGTTGGCAAAAATGAACCAAGTATTTATTTATTTCTTTATCCTATTAGGTAGAGTTTGGTAAATACCTGTATGCTTTCTTCTTCCATGTACATGTAACCTCGATACTTCTTGATAATTATTATGACACATCAATATTCAAATTGAAAGAGTGAACTCGAGGCAGCATAGACTAGGATCAGAGGCCGAGTTACCTAGGAACTGATCACGATCTAAACTGTCAGGTGATATGTATGACTATATATGGAACAAATTTTAGTTAACATCTGTTTATTCATAAGAAATACTTTTTATTTAGGCTTATTATAAATTATAAAAATTTCAAATGAATTTGCGTATTCCCAACTAATGACCTCTCTATTGTATAAATGTTAATGCTGTCCACGGTAGTGGACGTTATACAGATATATTTCAATAAAGTTTCAAAGTTTCAAAGTTTATATAGTTAAACTATGGGACCATACTTAAACATACAGTGGAGAATCTGTTATTCTTTCCCGTTTAAACACAAACGTACGCAAACGAAAAGCACTTAAACGTAGAAAAGAACAACTTTTGGACAATTCTGATAATTCTTGTTTATCTTGGTGGCAAACAGTTTGGAGCCTGATCAGACGCCGGGTTACCCGGCGTCTGATCTGGCTCCAAACTGTTTGCACTGCAAATAATAGTCACAGTTTAGCGTAAACGCGTTTATTGGGAAAGAATAACAGATTCTCCACTGTATCTAAACTGATAATAAATGTAAACCGTCTCTCTGAGGCAGAAACCCGGAAACAAATCTACAACTGAACAAAATACATAATAAGTCATTTTTTCAAAGCCCCTTTTCGACTTAAAACATTGCTCGACCTAGTTACATGTAGGTAAAATATGTACAAAGTAAGCTGAATGTGTATGCAAAGCATCAATGAAGAGTCACAAGTGAGGCCCGTCTCTTTTTTGATGCTTTGGTTTGAAAAATCCTTGAATTTGGGTATGTCAGGGCCTCTTTAGACAGAATGGGATAGCTTTAGCACATGCCTCATGCTTTTAAAGTTATGTGCATGCCTAATGAGAACAATTAGTTGGGGTGGGGGGGGGGGGGGGTCACACAAAGGACCGGAGTCATATCACAAAAGACATTTCCTGACCGAGTTTCGGGGTTTAAACCTAGTAATTCCTACACTTTAATGTTAATATTTCTAAATTGCTTCTGTCGAACATATCAATATTTCAAACTTAAGAGTGGTATCCACCTTTTAATTTTGAAATACAAAGAGGTTCGACTGAAATGGAGCAATGCCGATTAACCCGTCGTCTGATCAGGCTCAAAACTGTTTGCCAATTAGATTAATATGAATAGTCAGAATTGCATAAAAATGGTCCCTTTTAATTTTTTATTGTGATGTGTTAGCGTTTCGTTTGCGTTTAAATGGAAACAAATAACGTTTTCTCCACTACGGGTAGTACTTTGAATTAAATTTAGGGCTCTAGATAAGAGCAAAATCAATTATTTTCAACGATGATGCCTCTACAAAAATAACAAAATGTGCCTATTTACACATTTCTTTGAGCATAAACGCGATCATTGATAAAGAATATTGTCTTCTTCAATATACGCGTGTTGTTAGTCAATACATTGGATGTGATGTATTGTATGGTAATAAAATAAAGCTGTGATCAATTGACTGCAGTTAACATTCAATAAAATGTGACAAATAGCTAATCATATGACGTCAGCCTTGTACTAAAAGAAGATAAATGATCATACTCTAAACCATTACCCCATAACCCATTACCCATAGCATGTTTCTAGTTTTGAAAACAGGTGACTACATAAAGCAGGTTGAAATTAAAGCATAATGCGCCTAAGGGCGCATTCTGCTTAATTTTCAGCCTTCTTTAAGCTATCATCTGATAGAAAATAGAAAATATTTCTTTTGCTACACATTTCTGACAGCATAAATTGGAAGTATTCCCTTCATTGGAGGAATAAATTAAAGTCGTAAAAAGGCGTATTTATGGTGTAATGGGATGACCTGTATCTAGCTGTGATGTCAGATAACCACTTAAGTGGGTTTAAAGTAAAGCAGAATGCGTCTTAATCCATTACCCCATAGCCTGTTTCTAGTAGTTAAGATATGTGACCTATTAAAGCAGGTTAAAAGTAAAGCAGAATGCGCCATATGGCGCATTCTGCTTTACTTTCAGCCTGCTTTAAGTTACTATCTGCTAGGATATAGAAAATATTTATTATGATACATATTCATGACAGTATAAAATGGAACTATTTTCTTTGGCGGATGAATAAAATGATTGCGCTAAAAGTCGCTTCTATTAGGGAAAGGGTTAACCCTTCCCCCCCTGAATCCTCAAATGGACAATTCTATTTTTCAATTTAGTATAGTAAATTTTTGACATTTTAGGGTTGATTTTCACCATATATATCAATAGTGTAAACCCTGATCGGAGGACTCCTTAAGGAGCCCTCTGATCAGGGTTTACACTGTTTGCATAGGACAAGTGTATTCCTCACAGGTACACTTTTTGCAAATAACGCATATATGCGTGACTAAGGTTCAATGAGTGAAGGTGCATTCTACTTTCAGCCTGCTTTAAGCTACCATTTGCTAGAATATAGAAACTACTACAAATGGTGAGCATTTGTGACTGTATAAAGAAGAATTGTTCTCTTTAATGTAGGAATGAATTAAAGGCGTAACATGCGTATTTATGGAGTGATTGGTTATGTCGTACACAGTAGCAGTATTAAACATTGTTGAGGTGCAATTTCAGGCGTCTGAATAAGCTCTGTGCTATTTCAATGTTTTATATTTCAAAGGATCTGTTGTATGCAGACAAACATTGGATGGAGAAATCAGAAATTAAATATATTTGAAAGTTTTGACTTACGATCTTTTTTGTTGTACGAAGTTTTATGAAACGGGCCCCTGGTTCCAAGCTGTAAACAAATGTCATGCAGACTAAATGAAAAATGATAGACAACACTTCAAGACTATGTCATTTTCAACATTATATTTCATTTAACCAATTTGTGCCCATGGTCCTATATATATATATACAGTGATAACGTGTAATCAGAGAATACGAGAAATCACTGAAAAATCAGGGATTTCACGAAAACCCTAAATCTCCCAGGGAAATGGCGAAATTTTGAAGCTTTTCGTTGAAATTTTATAAATATTTGGCAGTTACATTTGGTTATAGTAATGCATCTTACCTTGTTTGGTTACAGTAAATTAAGTACAAAGGCAAGTACCAAGCTATTAAACATTTTGTTAACCTTATCAACAAGACAGATGTCTTGGGTTTTTTTGGTCCTGAAATGGCATGATAATAAATCTATTTATTTGATGAAAAAGGGGACATTTCATCAATTCCCTAAAACGCCTAGTGATTACGCGTAATCTCAAAAAGTTCAGGGATTACGCGTAATTCCTGTTTACACATTATCCCTGTAGCACATATAATACATAGGCAAACGGTGTAGATTCTGATCAGACACCGCACCATGCGGCGTCTGATCAGAGTCTACACTATTTGCTGATAGGAATATAAAACAAAATGAAAATTACCAACAGGCACCCGCTATTTAAAATATTGACTAATCCAATATAGAATCATGGACGAATCTGCTTGGCGTAAATGGGTTAAAACTAAGAAGCTGTCATATCCACGAATTATTCCCATACCAGTTGTCATCATATAACAAAGACACCTGTCAACTGTGTCAGGGCTCCAGATAAGGGGAGTTTTTCAACTAAATTCTTTATTTCTGCAATAAACCCTATGGTGTCACTACTCATTAGAATCGTCTCGAAGAGACGGTTCTAATGAGTAGTAACACCATAGGATTTGGTGCTGTAATAAGTGAGAAAATACTGAATTTGTTCCGTTTACTCTTATCTGGAGCCCCGTGTGTATTCATTATATACATTCATTCGTTAATCAAAATTCTGATGGAATGTGTTACAGGATATACTTTTAAAATACAGTAAAACTCCATTATTCGAAACAGTCAACTTACACCTGATTTCAACATTAAAGGCAGGTGTCTGCTCGATGCAAGTTGAAATACATAGAACAGAAAACTGCTTAAGAAGCGTTCTGCTTTCCTCTGTATCTTGATTCAAGCTGCAATGTGTATTTAAACCATAATAATTGGATGAAAAGACTAAAGAAGGTTTGCTTTCAGTATTTGAGGCAATAGACTAGTCAAAACAGAACAACGTCAAAGTAAACGGTTCCATAATTAGCGTGTCTAGGCCTACTGCCATCGATCTTTTAGCGGTCTACACTGTTTGTCATTTTGAAATATATTGATCAAATTAACTCTAAATAGTCAAAAATGGACTAGACTTATGTTGAAATTGGTTTTGTCCATTAAAAGTTTCAGGGTTATATGAGTTAACAACACCGCGGAGTTTTTGTTTAGGTGGACTGAATAACAGGGTTTCCTGCGGACGTTTATACGTCAATTTAACCGAATACTTCAAGATTTAGTGGAGAAGATGCAAACATTTAAGAATATATGGGATTGTTGAAAATGTTATAAAAATGTTGATTTAAAAATGTTTTAAATCCGAGTGATAAACAGTCAGATTACATGTAGATGCCGAGTCACCTGACATAGATATAAGGTTTTAGCGTGAACGTGGCATTCGGAAAGGAAACGTCATTTAACTGTGTAGTTACATGTAGAACATTTATTTTTGAAACAGGATTTGTTAGATCCCATTTACTGCTGGTAGTATGATATAGAATTGTGTCGAAACATCTTGCGGCTTGAGTAACAGTTTATTTTTTAGATAGTTAAAACATTTGTTTTTGCGTACTCTGTATGTAATCGAGTTTGACCTAATTCTTGAACCAATCAAACATTGGTAAACAAATGAAAGCAGATTTGTCGAACTATTTAGGACGTTCCGACATAAAGCAATTCAGCGTCTGATTTGGAACAAACCGTGTGTTAGGCTGCCTCTCTCTCTATATATTTTAGTATTCTACAGATAGTGAAACAATGCATTTGAGACCACCCTCGTTATATTTATTATTTTACTTCGCTTAATTCTTGTTGAAATTTATTAGATCTAGAGTATAGTTTAAGTAAAATAAACGTTCTTCTTCATAAAAGTGTGTGTTTCATGATAAATGTAAATTGATATATTTCTACATGAACCTTCCCACACCCTTTTAATCTTCATATAAACACGAAAAAAATACTACATGTAGTAATGGACAATGAAATACATATAGTTACGGATGTTAAAGAATAATGTTTAACAATTATTTCATATATGACATTATATAACCAAATAAGAAACAGTCATGTGTTTTAGTGGCTCTCATCTTAAGGTGGACACGGCACTCAGCAGAATGACATTTCTGCGTAGACTGATGCCCCTTTAGTATATTATGTTGTACATTTGCCATGTATTAGCAAAACTGACAATGCATTATCATAAATGATATAAGGTCTCAAATGATCAAGACACCAATGGTTAATTTGTCAATCAATAGCTAAGTGTTTATGGCGCAATTACATGCGGAGAATACGTTATTCTTTCCCGTTTAAACGCAAACGAAACGCAAACGCATAGCACTAAAAGGTAGAAAATGTTTTAGATATTTCTTACAATTTATTTTGATATGAGTGGCAATCAGTTTGGACCCTGATCAGACGCTAGGTCACCCGGCGTCTGATCTGGCTCCAAACTGATTGCAATGGAAATAAACTTTTTCCGTAAAATCGTTTATTGGGAAAGAATAACACATTCTCTACTGTATGATAAACGCACAGCCTAGTTCAATTAGAAGGACATCGGTCTTTTTTGTCTTCTGCACAGGTGTTCGAATCCCGATTCATTTTTATTTTCTTTGAAATAATTTTTTTCTTCAATAAAACTTTTCTATAATTAATTGGCCCAGTTATCCTCCCTGCTAGTTTAATTGCCGCGATAAGGACGATATGAGGTACACATTTTAAAACACTACATAGTCCTTCCGCAATCAAGCCACCAATGTACTTCAGATTATATTGTTGTTATATTGATGTTTTTAATATCTATTTTAGCTTTAGATATTGTGTTCATATCAGTTTTATAAGGCTTAAAGCCAAATGAATTGTAAAATTTTATTATATTAAGAGTTTAACAAAAAGCGGAAGAAATGTGCATACGTCTATATAAGAAACAACATTCTCTTTGGTAGCCGAATGCTTCTCGAAATGAAATAAAAGCACATACATTAAAGGAGTGATGAGTCAGAAGCACGGGAATTCCGTTGGCTATGTATCATTATTGTCAATAATGTATTACGAATAGCATCGTTTAAGAAAGTCTGCGCATATCTGCAAATAGCCAGGAAATAATTCCGGCATTATCATGTTAGTCACATTTGTGTCGGACAAGAACATTATACAGTCGAACTTCGATATCTCGAACTCGTTTGACTCGAACTATCTGATAGTTCGACATATGAACTGCATTATTGTATGCTCGGTTAAGTCGAGCATACCCATATTTCAAAGCTAAGCCACGTTTTAACTTTGACATACGGGTATGTCCGAAAAAAACGACTTCGAGATATCGAAGTTCGACTGTATATCTATAGAAATGTAGTTTCTTTGGTATCCAAACAAGGGACATGTCTGTGTCGCTGTGTCTGTTCACATTGTATGGCCTGTCAATTCTGGTTTGGCCCCAGGGCATCAGTTACCGACAGCCTAATTATATACACGTCGCGTGTTAACCTTAGGCACTCATGTGGAGGAGAGGGTTAATCAGATTCATAATATGTATACTGTTAGGATGAACACACCAATACATGTCATAGAAATACACGAGATCTAATATATAACTTACATGAACAGTACAAAACACACATTTCGAACATCTGGAAGAAAGCATGTGTTCTATAAGTTTATACAGATGACTGTTTAAAGCAAGATGTAAGTTAAACAGAAAAGTCCTATAGGAGTTTTCTGCTTTACTTTCATAGTGTCTCACTTGTCATAATGTCTTTAACACTGGCATTGTGTCTTTGATTCAGTGGTCGTAATAAAACGTTTCTATGTACTTATCAATATTAATATTTGACCTTTATCAATATTCATATTTGACCAATACTATTAAGGTATTTATCAGTTAAGATATTTATCCGCTTTATATAAACAGAAGTTTTTGTTTTCTTGTAAACATTCGGATACTGTTTAGTTCTAGGGATAACCATGAGAGAAGACCTGGATAAATTTGTTCGAACCCCGTGTACACATAGAAGGTAGGCCTTAATCAGAGACATAATATATACTAACTATCTACGTCTCTACCTAAATCAAGAAGATTACAAGACAGGGCTGGCATTTCTCCGCATTTTTCCGAAATCTTCGGATTTGTCTTAATTTCTCCGGACCTACGGATTTTCCTTTAATATTCGGATGTTATTGATAAAGAGTTTATTTTGTGTAGGTCTATGTTTTATAAACGTCATGGCTATAAATGGCGTGATATATTGTTTTGAAAAGATAGCATTTTTTCCACATACCCGTTTATAGCCCCTTTTCATGGATATGCGATATATGATTTTTTAAGATCAATTTATGACAGCCCTGACAAGACACGGTTCAGTTTTAGTTGGAAAGGGATTTTGTTGTTCACACTACCCGGAATACGTTCTTTTTCTTGTGGCGTGTTTAATAATTTTTAGAAAATAATACACAGTGGGGAACCCGCTAAACCTTCTAAGTAAATGCGCTTGTGGTAAAAACAATTTTGGTCATTACAAACAGTTTGGAGATAGATCAGAGTGAAACGTCAAGTACAAGTACTTAGGCGGCTAATCATCAGGTGCCCGTTCAATAAAACTTCGTACGACAAAAACGGTCGTAAGTAAAAACTTTAAAATACATAATTTCAGATTAGTCTATCTAATCCTGTCTTGTGACATCTCTTTGGAATCGTCTTTTCAAGACGATTCCAAAGAGATGTCACAAGACAGAATTAGATGGAGAAATAGATAATGATTGAGACTTTTATAATCTGACTTACGGACACCATTTGACGTACGATGTTTTATGAAACGGGCTCCAGAGTCCAACCTAGTTGCTATCTAGATTTCTTCAACATCATTTTTATACATTTCACTGCATTAAGCTTGTGATTCATAAACGAGGAAACACCTGATAACGTATCCGAACCGTAGAATATGTCAATTTTCGTAAAGGTAAATAAGCAACACGAACAAATGCCGTTTACATTTTATGAAAACTTGTCCAATTACCTAAACTTTTCATGCCATCGTCTGTTTTTAAAAAATATGTACCGGTATACCGGAACCCTTGCAAGCCGAGCTCTCTTAAGTATTAATAAGCAGTGTTTCTTCCGTTACATTTCCATAACTCGATCTCGCATCAGTCGAACTCCGGCCCGTAGCAAGCAAATTGCGACTGGGGGTGTGTGTGGGGGGGGGGGGGGGGGGGGCACAGGCCAATTTGGGTTCACACTCTTACTAGGGGGTCCGGGGGCATGCTCCGCCGGGAAAATCTTTTTCCTAGATGGTCACTGCGTTCTGAGGGCGGTTCCAGCATTCCAAACAGGTATGATACAAACAAAAATGTAAAAATGACTCAAAATGATCCAAAAGATTTAATCAAGGATAACCTTTTTCGACAGGTTGGCTTCCAGCTATAATCTCTAACCCCTACCCTACCCTACCCATTTCTATTAGCGTATGCACGCTTACTGGGGATGGGGCATGCTCCCTAGGGGAAAGATTATTCCTATATGATCTCTGGTGCGTTCTGAGGGCGTTTTGCGCATTTAAAACAAGTAAAATACGAATATAAATCTATGTAAATATTCAACAAAAAATAACATTGTTAATAATACAGGATAGTATTTTTGACACTGTCTTCCGTCTATTAGCCTAACAACATATCCCTACCCCCTCCCATTAGTGTACACACTGTTACTAGGGGGTCCGGGGTCATGATCCCCCGGGATTTTTATTTCAATTCTAGACGGTCTCTAGTGCGTTCTTGGGGGCGTTTCTCACATTTAAAACAGGAAAAAACCAAAACAAACCTAAAACTATGTAAAAGATCTGCAACAAATATCATCAAAATTATTGGGAGGGGAATAAATCCTTACATATACCTTTTATATTTGCTTTCCTGGTTATTTTCAGTTGCTAGATGTTTTTATTTATGACAACCAATCGTCAAAACAGCAAGAAATTCCATACATTCTCTGATGTTTTACCTACAGGCAGAATGTATTATTTCCCATTTGTTCTAAAACAATACTGCCCGATGCAAACAGTTTCTCACCTGACCAGACACCAAGTAATTCGGCGTTTGTTGACAATTAAAAAATGATGTGCTATACTTGGGCAAATGAACTCGGTCGTTGACAACAAAAAAAGCAAAAATATGTGGGTCATACTCATGCTTCAGACAAGGCAAAAAGCCACCTTGTTGAGGTACAGTGGTAACAAGAAATATCTTTAAAAAAGATATTCGGCGGAATGAGTGGTTGAACTAAGGCTATATAGATGGGTGTGCAAAATTGAATGAAATTGAGGATTTCAAAAGAATTGTAATATCTTGGATTAAAAAGCAAAAAATAAAAGTATACAATTGAAACAGTAACTTTTATTTAAAATGCAAAACTATCATGTACAGAAATGCAAAACAAAACAATAATTTAACTCATATCCTAGCTACTGGTAGGAGATCCTCACATTAATCTATTGTTCTATATATCAAACTTTTCATTCATAGAGTTTCTTGAAATAAACTATAGCATACACAAATGTACAGATTCAACAGTCTGCTCTACTTCACTCTTGTAAATAATGATGAAACCACACAATTGTGTTTAACTCACTTGAGGCCATTTATATTTAATATTGCTTTTAATGTATGGTAAATGTGTACAAATAGTTAACAATTAAAACAAATTGGTAGTAAACAATTACAAAACACCTAGCTTCCTCTGTATTTCAGATGTCATCTTAAATTGCATCAGCCCCCAGTGTAGTAAACAGTCTGGTCTGTGTCTCTAAATTTTACACTCACAGTCACAGCCATATCTGGGAAAACTGTAATTGGACATAGACCAGCCTACAGGGCTCCAGATAAGAGGGAGTAAACTAAACAAATCACATTTATTCACTCATTTCAGCACCAAACCCTATGGTGTTACCACTCATTTTGATTGTCTCGAAGAGACAATTCAAATGTTTAGTGACACCACAGGGTTTAATGCACAAATAAAGATTCTAAGTTTTGAAATAATTCCCTTATCTGGAGCCCTGGCTACTATCCAATCAGACTATTCAGTTTCAACAGGTGCTCTCAAGTCTAAATTTCTGATCAAATATAATTGGTTGAAATGTGTGGCCAAACAGAAAGTGTGACTAAATAGAAACCAGACAGCTCCGCCGAAAAAAACACATAACCAATAACATAAAGGTATAGAATGGTAGGTTCTTGAAAATGTTGACCATTTAGTAGAATCTGAGTGGCAAACATCAGTTTGGAGTCTGGTCAGACGCCGAGTTACCCGGCGTCTAAATACGGCTAAGTTGTTGGTACTTGAGTTAATTGTTTAAGCATAAATGCGTTTATTGGGATAACATGACGTCTCTCCAGCTGTTCGCGTCTATAAATGTCTTACCTCTTCGTTCATGAGTTGTAATGAATATTTATGCCGTAAAACCTCTCTATTACGAACACTAAATAGGTGTTTTTGACCGGTGACAGCTTAAAGCAAGGTGACAGTAAAACATAAATCTCCTTTAGGATTTTCTGTTTTACTGTCACCTTGCTCAAAGCTGCCACCTGCCTTTTATACAATTAATTAGCCTTCGTTTTGGTTGTCGCAATAGAGAGGTTTTACAGTACTGTATAGTAACATGTATATGTGGACAATGGGTGTATACAGCTGGGAATTCCATCTTGCCTAATAAATATGTATTTGATAAAAACGTTTGCCCAGTGCAAACTGGTTAAAGTCATGTCAAACGATCGGTAACGCGGTGTTTGATCTGGACCTAGACTGCTTAGCACTAAGATAAAGATAAATCGAAAAAAAATCGTTTCCATAGTAATTTTCTATATTATTGTGCATGTTTAAGTAATAGTAGAATGTTGGCGTACAGCGCAAGAAATAAATTAAAAAATGAACTGATTATTTCGGCGATTCATGGTAAATTTGCCGATACTGTTCTGTCATTTATTTCGCTTGAACGCCGAAAAAAGTTCAATTCTTACAATATATTTGCTGTCATATTTAATATCAAATGAACAATTTGTAAGTACGCATGTATGTATTATCCATATTAGAGGTTAATAACACGAATGATGTGTACCCTATAGGGAACATCCATGGCCGAATTACTGAAGCTGTGTACATTCGAAAGCACAAAAAAATGAGTTCCATTGTTTACATTCTAATGTCAACAACTTAACAGTTGGCGCGAAATTGCCGATTTGACGTCATTTGGAAGTGACGTCATTTTTGAAGTAGAATAAACATATCGATTTTTTATCATAAAGAAATGCAGACAGCGGCTGTTCATAAAGTATATCAATTTTCGTGCAGTTTATCTCATTAATAAAGAAGAACTTCAATCGGTAATCGTGGTTTCCGCTTAAAAGGAAGACATACATCGGTTAAGTATGGAATTCCATATACGACAGCCAACTTCTTAATGTCAACTGCCAACTGTCTACTCTTTACCGCTTACTGCCAACCGCTTACTGTCAACTACTTAATACCAACTGCTCACCGCATGCATATCGCTACTTGATGACGGGTATAAAATCGAAGCCCCGCCGGAACCAGGAACCGTGGCCCCTATGAACTGTTACTGAAATAAGCTTGTACTGTCGTTTCCTAGGTTATTTTTTCTTCTATTTTCCAAATTTATAAGTGCTATATATCAATAATTGATGGAAATTCGACACGATTCCACGACGTATTGATATACAAATGCACTCGTAGTTCGAAATGCAGCGCCTAAAAAGTAAAAACATTCAGGAGCGTCATTGTTTTACTCCTATACAAACAAATGCACAATACTTTGTTTTCCTCGCTATGGAGTTCCATGTACAACAGCCAACTTCTTACTGTCGACTGCCAACTGCTTACTGTCTACTCTTTACTGCTTACTGTCAACTGCTTACTGCCAACTACTTACTGTACGTTTCATACCTGTACGATACTCCATGTTTTACTTCCAATACGGCAGCTATTTGGTCCAATGTGAAGTTTTGTTGCCGCAGCGGGCAGTTCCTCGATTTTGAATCATTATACATGAATTTTGAATAATTGACAGGAAGCAGTTGGCAGTAAGCAGCCAGCAGTTGGCTGTCGTATATGGAATTCCATAGTTAAGAACTTTTTATTTTATTATAAAATCCGCCAAATGTTTGCTGTCCGAGTTCCAAAGATTAATTCGCGAATGAAATATGCATATGCCCCGCCTCCTCTGTGAAACTTACCCACAAGTCCCGCCTTCTGAAAGATAGCGTTTACACAAATTTTTCAATGGATTTGAAATCGGCGAATGTAAATATTTAAAGGTGCACTCCATAGGCTCAATATCAAGTAGGCGTTATCATATAAATAGAGGATTTTACATGAGTGCTCATTATTTATCATTTTAAATAAACGATTTGATTAAAATAATATGACGTGAGCCTTGGCGAACGTCAAATTTATTTAAGTCAACGAGTTTATTAAAAATGATAAATAATGAGCACGAATGTGAGATTCTATCTATCATATAAATATTAAAAAAAAGCTATTTAGTTAATTGAATCCGCAGGTTGTAGCCCCTTTCGCCATATAGATTTTCCGCCAAAACTTGCCGTTTTTTACGGTAACGTCATGGCAAATGACGTCATTGGTGTCCCGCTATATGGCATCGCTTGTTGACGAACAGGTTGGGCCGAAACCCAAAAAAACGATATTTCACTAGTGGATTATGATATTTATAGAATGGCTTTATGCAACTCCCAGACAGCAGATTATGTGATAATTATAATTCTAACACGACTTGGAACCAACGGTATATAGGCAAAAAATACCGAGAAACTTATTTTATTTCGCAATAATGAACTGCACGCGCAGCGTTTCGATCGGCTGTTCCGTTTGCTCCATACGCGAAATAAAGTGTTGAATCACGATAACTCTGACATAAAGCTGTCCCAACATGATGTAAAATGAAATCTTGTGGGTAGTTAGATCACTCGGCCTAAATGCCTCTTGATCTAATGACTCCACATCCCAACTCCTAACAGTGATGTAATACGCTATAATGAACACCTACGAATCTGTAATTTCTTAAACTGAAAAAGGCTTCTTTGTACTTCAAAGTTTGATTATGGTTAAAAGCCAAGAGCTAGCTGTTGTTGATGTGTTGAACATGTCACATTGAACAGTGGTTACACTCTAGTAACTACATTTTGGAATGGATTTTGATTATACTTGCACAGAATGTATATAAGTGTAAGTTCTTTACAGAGGGCAATACTTGATTAAATCGGGTGATCAGTGAGTCAATTAAGCTGTCCTTGATATACAAAGAAACGTTAGAAAAGGCTTTTTTTCAGTGTTGTTTGCATCTAAGTGTCTAAAAATTTGAATGGATTTTCACAAAATTTCTTAAACTCTATAAGGCTATAAGTATTCGAATGAAATCGATAATGGTTGAAATCAGGCTAATTGGTAGAGAGTTATCTGCTTAGATGTATTGAAACGCAATATTAAACTTTTTGAAGAAGTATGATTCTGTTGAAATCGAATCATTTTGTAAATTTTGTCAATAATAATCTTCCCATGATACACTCAGATATGCTAGAAAAGGTGTTTTTTCAGTATTGTTTACTATTTAGTGTCTGCAAATTTGAGCGGATTTAGATGGAGCTTTATAAAACTATATATGGCTATAATTTCTCGAACGTTATTTGAACGTATTTGAAATTGGGCTCATTATTCAAGAGTTGTCTGACCCTGATGTGTTGAAAATGCCAATTTTTAACAGTGTTTACACTATAGCAAGTACAGGTTTGAATTGAGTTTGCTTGTACACAATGTTTATGAGTATGTGTTCTTAGGATAAAACATGGATGGAACAAGACCATTGTGTTCAGGGTTATCTGCCCTTGATATGCTCAACTATACTAGAACATGTCGTATTCCAATATTGTTAACACTCGACTGTCTACAAATTTCATGACTTAAGATTAAGCTTGTTTTGATTATGTTTGAAACTCAAAGGTAAAACTTTTTCAAGTACAATTAAAACAGGTTAGCGATATCAGCTAGGGCCACCAATGCCTCCTGTTGAACAGCTTCTGTAATAAAACTTGTATTATACATGTATATGAAGTAGGGACTGATTGGTAAAGACATCTTTAAAAATTGAATTCGTAGGATACAGTAACATTTTTGTATCATGTCCGTGTAAAAGTGTGATTTCTCTGTGTCGTACCAGCTAACGTCTTGTATTTATACATTACCTTTTATTGCTTGATATCTGTAAAGTTTTAAAAAAATGCTCCTTTTTAGAAGAATGTTGTTTCTTGTGATATTTCTGTATGTTGTAAGATTGTATGATATTGTACTAGTTCTAGTTCAGTGTAATATATGACGTTCTTGTACTGTAGAGTTGTTGTGTGATCAATTATTTCTATACATTTGAGAATTCGATGTATTTGAAGACTGGCTTCTATTGTGGAATTTCTATATATTACAAAACTGCCTTATGTTGTGAGATTTCTGTGTAATATAAGACTGTCTTTATATTGTTAGATTTCTGTGCATTATAAGATTGTTTTTTCCCCAGAGAGTACGTTGTGATGAAGCGACGGTGGCATGCTTACGGCCTTACACTGTGTTTTCTGACGGCTGGTCTGATCTGGATGTTCGTCGATATTACAGCGAAACGCAAACACAATCACCAGGTTTCCTTTATACAAGATACATACAAGGGAGATATACAACAGACAGGTAGGTCCAGTAATCTAAGTGAGAGTAAACTAATAGTATACTTTCTTCAGAATGTCTTTGCCAAACCCTATGGTTTGACTATTGAATACAATATGGTCGAAGATACGATTAAAAGCAGTGATATATAACTCATGCGCTTGGTTCAGGCATACGTTTTTTTGGAATGCCCCCTTTATTGGTTTATAAATGACTTGAAAATAAATTACTTTGAAGTAATTCAGTTCGATCTATCATGTGCATTAATATTTAAAATTTGTCCAGTAAGCATCTAAAATGTTGACATATGACTTGATGACTCCAGATATACGCAGGCTTCGTAGACTTGCAATTAGCCACTTTTCACGTAAGATTCCACTATTACAGTTACTAAAATAAGATACATAAAATATGCTGAAGACAGACGATAGCGTTACGTTATCCAGCCTTAAAGTAAACTAGAAATACTAATACATGAGTGCAATGGACCACTTCTTGGAATATTCCATTGTAGGTATATATTTGCAAAGATGGTATGGTTACGATATCCGCATAGGAAACGTAAGCAATTCATACTTAATTTCTTAGTCCTCTTCATCCCTGGCGGGACATAGGGCCTTCGTTACAGTTTTCCATCAGACACGGTCTATTGCCACTATCTTCGCCCCTCCCCATGACATGTTGATCTTTGTCGACCTCTCTTCCGGCCTCCCTGTGTGTTCCAATCCAGGGAGTGCCGTGGTATATTTGGCTTGTCCCTACGCAGAGTGTGTCCAATCCATCTCCATTTTCGCTGTTTGATAGCGTTTGTGATGGAAGTCTGATTGATTCGCTGCCATAGTTCCCTGTTGAATATTTTGTCTGACCATCTGATATGAAGGATTTGCCTGAGGCATGTGTTGACAAAGACTTGCAATTTGTTGTCCAGCTTGTTTGTGTGTCTCCAGGGTTCTGCTCCTTATAACAGAACTGTTTTAACGTTGGAATCAAACAGTCTGATTTTGGTTCACAGGTGAATGTTCCTGTTTTTCCAGTTTATTTTGAGCATGGCGAAGGCGTGTCTTGCCTTGCTAATTCTGGCCTGAATATCCTCTTCGCTGCCTCCTGTCTACACTGCCTAGGTAGGTAAATTGGGACACCTCTTCTATGACCTCTTCCCCAAGTTGAATGAGTGTATTCTGGGCCGCGTTGATCCTCATGATTTTGGTATTTTTGGTATTGATCTCCATCCCCGTGCTTTTGGCATTCAGATGAAGGCATTCTGTTTTCTGTTGTATATGATGGAATTCGTGTGACAGAAGCTATATGTCATCGACGAAGTCCAGATCTTCTAGCCGCTGGGTCAGGGTCAATTGTATGCCTCTTGGCTGGTCCATAGTGGTCCTCATCACCCAATCTATTACTACAGAGAAGATCAAAGGGGACAGCAGACATCCTTGTCGCATCCCGTTGTTGACGTTTAATGTGGCTGAGAGTTCCATATCGTGGATGACTTGGCAGATAGTGTTATTATACATACTCCTTATGATGTTGACGATCTTCCCAGGGACGCCATAATGAAGCAGTATATTTCAAATGACCACCCTGTCTACCATGTCGAAGCTCTGTTTTTCTTGAGGTTCTGGTTTCTGTAGCGGGTGTGTTTTATCAGGTGAGGGTGCTGGCCTCACGCACAATCCTCCTCCTTTCTCATCCGGGCTTTGGACCAGCCATGGCAAGCTCTTCATTGTTGCACTGTAATGCAAGTTAACCTCAGTTTCGAGTCAATGCTTTGAGGTTCACACGATTTGGGCAGGAAAGTGTATTCCTCATAGCTTAATTGGATTGTAAATATGTGGACATTGCTGATCCTGCCCAGGAGACTCATGTTTGACGGCATCTCACCTGGATCCAAACTGTTACGCACTCCGGTCAAAATTTCCTGAAAGATTATGAAGATATATGAAGCGCGAGGGTTGTGACAGGTGACAAATGGTAACAGATGACTATTACATAGCGTCTTGAACACATCCTCATTTGACCCATACTCCTTAAATACACATTATGACGCCGTTAATTTATTCCACCACTGAATAAAATATTTCCACTGTAAACAGTAACAAATATTGTCTATATCCTAGCAGATGATACTACAGCGATCCCTCTTTACAACGGCCCTCCCAACAACGACTGACTCCCTCCTTACAACGACACTTGTCGCAGTTCCTTAAACAGGACATTTATATCTAATGCTTTATCTGCTGCAATATCATTTTCTTAAAATTTTCGTTTGCTTTTTTTCTCAAATTTACATATAAGTGGACATTTAAGATAGAAGAATGATAATGACGAGTGACAAACAGCTTAAATCCAGATCAGACGCGGCGTCACGCGGCGTCTGATCTGGATTCAATCTTTTTGCAAATGTAATCCAAGTCTTAATTTCCCCTCTCTATAACGGCTCCATCCGAACAACACACACTATCTGTGTCTCCCATCGGGTGTCGTTGCAGAGAGGGGGCGCTGTAGTAGCTTAGAGCAGGCTGAGACTGCATGTGCAGCTCAATAGCCAGGTTTTAAGGTTCATGTAACGTCCCTGTACGAGAAAAAAATACCCAAATTTTAAAAGTTGCAATACTCAATAACTATACCACATTGGCTAAATATTTTCACACAGTATAAATAATTAGTCAATGAAAAGGAGCATGCCTAAATTTTCATTAATATAAGTGTACTTGTGATGTCAGAAGATCCAAAAGTAACGAACATGAAGTGAAAATAGCCTCTTCAGCAGAATATATCAAATCACTTAATGGCACGTATTTTCGGAAATCTGGTAGAATACATACAAAGAACCCATTACATACTAGGTACTCCTACACAGAATGTCTTACAAAAGTCAGAAAAAATCCTTGTAATTGGCCCTTAGAATACCCCATGCTTGATTCAAGGGCAGCCATTTGCATTTTACAAATTTGTAGAAGTTTACCAACATTTAAAGTCTATTTACTCCAAATCTACAAAACCGATTGACAATTGTTATATACGTGCGGACAGAGAAAAGAACAAGCAATATGATTGATGGAATGTCACTCACCCGAATCAATGCAGTTAGACAATATATCCGTTCAATTACATCAAGGTCACCGAAATATGTCATTTGTCCAACACCTCGACTTTTCCGATTAATCCGCATTTTCTCATTTTTTAATATCCATATTTTCAACTTTTATTTCAGTACACTATTGTTGTTTGATACATAAACAATAAAATAAGTGCATTGCGCATTACTTTAGATCATAAATTCCTCCGAATGTCACGATTCTTCAGCGGATTACTTGCCGCGAAAGTAATTCCGTCCCTGTACAGCTGACCTTTGTTTCAGGAAAATCAAGATTTTGTCCCTTTAAATCACCTTTTTACACCCATTCAAGTATTCCACATCTCTCCGGCTATTGTAATGTTGATTAATATTTTTCTTTGCATTGCGATCTCTATTATATAAAGTTTACATTGTTGTGAAACTATTCAAGCCTTTGGCAGGTAAAGGGTAAATGCTGATGTATATACTATTGCACGATTTAGACAAGGCTTTCTATGGTGTCCTAGTAGGGACACAACCGACGATTTCGTTGGGCAGAGACACACAATTCTTTTTTGTCCTTACTACTTTTTTCACGTATATTCTGCTTCTGTATTTCACACATACACACATATTAAAATATTGTAATAGTTCATGAGTATAATTATGCAACTACCACCCTGATAGCCTTACTTCAGTAGTTGTAAGAATTTAACAAGAAATATCTTTAAAAAAGATATTCGGCGGAATGAGTGGTTGAACTAAGGCTATATAGATGGGTGTGCAAAATTGAATTAAATTGAGGTTTTCAAAGAATATATATCTTGGATTGAAAAGCAAAAAATACAAGTATTCAATTGAAACAGTAACTTTTATTTAAAATGCAAAACTATCATGTACAGAAATGCAAAACAAAACAATAATTTAACTCATATCCTAGCTACTAGTAGGAGATCCTCACATTAATCTATTGTTCCATTCATAGAGTTTCTTGAAACAAACTATAGCATACACACATGTACAGATACAACAATCTACTGTACTTCACTCTTGTAAATAATGATGAAACAACACAATTGTGTTTAACTCACTTGAGGCTATTCATATATAAAATATTGCTTTTAATGTATGGCAAATGTGTACAAATAGTTAACAATTAAAACAAATTGGTTGTAAACAATTATGAAACACCTAGCTGTGCCTCTGTATATCTATAAACAGATTTCAGATCATAGCATAATTTTGTCAATTCTGTGGCCTAGTGTAGTAAACAGACAGCCTGTATCTCTAAATTTTACACCCACAGTCCACATCATGTAAAACTGTAATGGGACATAAACCAGCCTACAGGGCTCCAGATAAGAGTGAGTAAACTAAACAAATCACATTTTTTCACCTCTTTTAGCACCAAACCCTATGGTATTACCACTCATTTTGATTGTCTTGAAGAGACAATTCATATGTTTAGTGACACCACAGGGTTTAATGCACAAATAAAGATTTTAAGTTTTGAAACAATTCCCTTATCTGGAGCCCTGGCTACTATCCAATCAGACTAGTCAGTTTCAACAGGTGCTCTTAATTCTAAATTTCTGATCAAATATTATTGGTTGAAATGTGTGGCCAAATATTAAAGTGTGTCTAAATAGAAAACCGTCAGCTCCGCCGAAAAACAATCATAAGGGCACAGATATTTGAAAATTTAGTCAGAAACAATCATATATTAGTTTATCTGATGCTCAATTTGGTTTTCGTTCTAGGGGATCCTGCGTTTTACAGTTAATTGAATACATAGATGATTAGTCACATTACATTGAGAGTGATAGAATTTGGGAAAATATATTGTATATTTAGATTTTGTCAAAGCTTTTGAGAGCATAGTACATTAACGTTTTCTCGCAAAGTATCAGTATTTGGTATCAGAGGGCCAGTTTTGTCATGGAAAGTGACTTTTTTACTGGATGTAGGCAATATGTATCTGTGAAAGGACCCTGGTCTTTTTCGTGGAAAGACATTTTAAGTGGGGTACCCTAGGGAAATGTCCTGGGACCCATATTATTCATATGTTTATAATAGATGACCCCTACCCCTGAAGTTATACGTAGTATTGTGAAATTATTCGCTTATGGTACTAAACTATACAACAAAGACATTAAAATTGATATTATCCAGCACGACTTAGATGCCTTACACATTGTCAAAGTGGCTGTCGCGTTTTAATGTGAAAAATTACAGAACCATACACTTTGGAAGAGACAACCAATATTACCAGTATACTTTGAACTTTGCGGACATTGAGTCTGCTAGTGAAAAGGGGGATTTAGGGGTAATATTTTAACAGGATTAAAAAGTAAGTAGTCATGTAGCTGAAAAGGATAACAAATCCAACAGTGAATTATCCTTAATAATCAGAATGTATGATTACATTGCGAAAACTATTTCATAATTTTGTACAAAGCACTCGTCAGGTCAATATGGAAACACTATTATCATGTATTATGGTATCTATTCTTAAAAGAAGTGTTTAAAAATTATGAAAGCATACCAATAAGCGTCTCCAGGATTGTCAACCGAATGTACCGAAAGATTGGTTTTCAAAAATTTCTTGGTCATCAAGCCGTGGTGATATGATACAATGTTGAAATTATTTTAAGAAATGGAGGATATACATATAGAAAGATTTTACCTTAAAAATATTTTTCGAATTAAAAAACCCCATTAAGTTTACAACACTTTTCACAGAGAATTATAAACAACCTGATCTCACTTCAGTTTATATAGAATTAAAAATACTAAATTTTGTTGATACATTTATATGCCGGATGAATTATTTTTGTAATCGTAGCTTCAATGTCATAGTCATGTGTTTGTGTACTTCATTGGATTAGAATCAAATATTGCATACTGTTTAATGAATAATTCAGTTGAGAGGGGTCGAAATGGAATATTCTTAATAATTAGAATGACCACACAGCATCTGGAAACAAACATTTACTTGATGCGCATTTAAAGTGATGTTAAAAAAGCACTAGTAACCACTGTTCCCTCCATTTTACGGATACATTGCAAAATACGTCCCCTCATTGATTTTACGTAACGTTTCAAATACGTTGCCATTCCAACCAAAATGCACTTGGAGGTCATTATGGTATAAATTTGATGATTTGACCCGACCTTGTTATCAAATACATCCGATATGTGTTCTATGGGGCTCATGTCCGAGGATAAAACAGGCCAAGGCAGGACGTTAATGTATTTTAGCAAGAAATTGTGTGGTTATAGGCGCCGTATGATGCTTTATACATGTACAAATGTATTGTCAAGCTGTAACTGTCAGGTCCTTCCTTTCGTTTGCATGAATCGAATCACTGTGCTATTTAAAACATTGATGTAACGCTGAGCGTTGGCATTTTATTGAATAATAACCAAGTCAATTTCCAGAGTTCCCATTTTCCCAACCCAAACCACAGCGCTGCCACCACCCATTATGTCTCTCTCAAACATATCGTTCTCCACGGTCACTCCTCCTTTTTGCGCATTGAGGCGAGCGGACCGTGGCGAGAGATTCTCTTGCCTTCGCGGTAATGAATGTAGCGCTGTTTACAGTGAAACACCTGTATCTGCGCACGTGCAAAGTAAGGAACACGTTTGCAAGCTTAGACGCATAAAGAGACCTGGGATTTGAATAGCAATTGTGTAATCGTTATACGCAATGAAGTCATTATAATCATGTATATAGCTTGCAACATGTTATAGAAGAATTCTAGGAAGATGATGGGCTTATAAAGAAGCAGATCCTCCCGCGAGAGCCCAACAACGATTCTCAATGTATTCTCAACGTATAATTCAGTTAAAAAAGGATGAAAAAGATAATACAGTCTGCATACTTATACATGTAATATTGTTTGACAGAGGCTCGTGTTGCCCACCATACTTTGGAAAAAATAAGTAGTCCCTCATTGCAAAATAGTGTTGTCCTTGACAATTGTCAAATATTCCATGACTTCTTCTGTTGTTATTTGAGTGGATTTCGTCAGGATTTGGGTCCTACTACCTCATGTAAAGCATATTCTTCAATATAGAGGAAAGATTTGTTGAATTTCAGTACAGAAAATTTGCTTCACATTTTGGTGCAAATTCAAAAATATTGTTCAAAATCAAGATACACAGTTTTCCTTTCAAATTGTAAGCTATCTCATAAGCTTGTTCATTTCAATACGAACATTTTGATATGAAATTAATCAACATTGCTCCATAAATGACCAAAATATCACCTTTCAAAAATGCACCAAAATACTCTTTACATGAACCCACAGGTACTTGACACATACTTTATTATCTATGAACCCCCTCCCCCCCCTTAAAATTTTTTTTTTTTTTTTTTTTTTTACTATACTTCTATTATAGATACAAGGTAAACAGCGCAATTCAACACCTAGTCTTTACTATCGACTTAAGCTGATGCTAAAATAGACTCGATCGCCGATATTCTCTTGTGGTACCCTCGGGAAATTATTAATTTATCAATATCTACTTTTTATTTCATCAAATTCCGTCAAATAACGCCACAGTACGTGAATTATAACGAAAATAAGCATCAAAAAGTTTTATGTCGTTTTCATGGTTCATAGCAACGAATGTACATGTAGGGGTGATCTGTTATTTGTCCACAATAAACGGCCTATGCCACTGGAACTTTCACCAAATATTATAAATCATCTTTAAATGAAATATTATCAGTTTTATATAATTTACATAGATTGAAAAATTAAAAGAAACTTTACCTGTTTAATTTTGACCAATGAGATCGCTCCGTTCATTCGATTCATTCCGGTATTCAAAATGGCATTGAAAATGAAATGAGTCTTTCACTTGTCAATTTCGTGCCAAATTACATGTATATTTCATATAGCTGATAGTGAAGAGGGTTATGTTCCGACACAAACGCATTTGCTCTAATGAAATTAGGTGAAAGTTCCAGCCGTAAAGGCCGTTAAATGTGCAAACCGACTAGATTACCCCTTATTTTGGGCAATAAATTCTGTACCAAGAGAACGACATAAAACTTTTTGATGCTTATTTTCGTTATAATTCACGTACTGTGGTGTTATTTGACGGAATTTGATGAAATAAAAAGTAGATATTGATAAATTAATAATTTCCCGAGGGTACCACAAGAGAATATCGGCGATCGAGTCTATTTTAGCATCAGCTTAAGTCGATAGTAAAGACTAGGTGTTGAATTGCGCTGTTTACCTTGTATCTATAATAGAAGTATAGTAAAAAAAAAAAAATGTTTTTTTTTTTTTTTTAAGGGGGGAGGGGGTTCATAGATAATAAAGTATGTCTCAAGTACCTGTGCATGAACCTTAAAGCAAATATGTTGAGAAACGCTTTTACACAAATATTACAGTATAACTTTGTTTATCCGACACATAGTTAAAACAGGAACCTGCGTTATCTGACAAGGTTCAGGGCTCCAGATAAGAGGTAGTTATTTCAACAAATCAAACATGTTCTCACTTATTCAGCACCAAATCCTATGGTGTTACTACTCATTAGAATCGTCTCTTCGAGACGATTCTAACGAGTAGTGACACCATAGGGTTTAATTCTGAAATAAAGATTTTATTTTTTGAAAAACTACCCTTATCTTGTGCTCTGAAGGTTTTTCGGATCCAACTGTTGTATGGCTTACACTTCGCCATCTCGAAAACGTTTAAGTCAGGCTAACACGTAATTCTTTTGATGAATTTTTATATTTCGAGCTCGCTTAAGTTGAACATACACGTGCGACTATTTCAAAGTTTGAAATACGGATATTTTTCACTGCTGTATCCGACATTACCTGTTGGTACCGAAGGATGTCGGATAAGGTAGGTTATACATGTACTGTAATTGATACATCTCTTTAGTGGATTTCAGGCTATATCTAGCGAAGAAATCTTTAAAAAAAATGACGAGTATGTCTTTGTCAACGTCTGTTATAACAAATCGCACAGTAAACGAATACAAACCCCAACACATTTAACGATCTACAGGTAGTGAGTGATTATGTTCCATGTTACATTCGATAGCGAATGACATTCATCATATGACCAAACCATTTCAGATTTGTCTGCAACAATTTATGTCTTTTTCTTTCGACTGCTATTAAACTATCGACATTTATGACACAAAATAATAACTTTATTTCTAAATATAAAATGTGGTATGAACTGGTATTTATAACATGAACTTGAAAAAATTCACAGAAAAGATTTGACATTTTGAGATGGAGTCCATTGCAAGGGTGTTACTCGTCGAAGGAGACTTGTCACGAAGTGAATACGGAGTAATGTTTCATGTAATGTTTTTGTCATGTGACTTGGTACTCTTGTTAAACCCATTATCCCATTAATACGCATTTTTACGATTTAAATTTATTCCTCCACCAAAGAAAGAAATTCCACTTTATACAGTGATGAATACATTCTATTAGAGTTGTTGTCTATATCCTAGTAGATGGTAGCTGAAAAATCTATTCCCTTAGCTTCATAACTGTTACCACTAACATAGCTTGATACTGGGTGATAAGATAAGCTTTATCAGGGTATGGTCATTGTTAAAAATGGTTTTGTTACATGCAGTCAAAGCTTTCTGATTTAGATTTAACTACTTTTAGCAATATTGAATTCAGAATGTGTAAGAGTACTCTAGTAACACATGTTAACCTTTTACCTTATAGAAGCGCCTTTTAGCGCATTCCGTTTAATCCTCCAAGGAATAAAATAATTCCAATCTATACAGTCATGAATATGTATCAGAAGGAATATTGTCTAAATTCTAGCAGGTGATAACTTAAAGCAGGCTGAAAGTAAAGCAGAATGTGCTTATGGCGCATTCTGCTTTACTTTCAACCTGCTTTAAGTAGTCACCTATTTTCAAAACTTGAAACAGGTTATGGGGTAATTGGTCAAACAACGCACAATGTCTTATTTCAAAACAACATGGACTGCATCAATAAATAGGACGGCTGTCCTTTTTGGAGATGGAGAAACCAACTTAGAGCTTATAGATTTTTTTAAGCAAACTTATGACGTTGAAAAATATTGTCTTGTTATTTTGCCGCCAAGGCATCGGTGAGCTTTTGTAAGGTTACCCACATACGCATTGAGACAGGACGATATGGGAATATGGCTGAGCAAGGTCGTAAATGCATATTTGTTAAACAGTTGTCCAGGATGAGGCACATGTTTTAGACTGCCCTATATATACGGCTTCTAGAACAGATTTACTTATTCATGCTTCTGAAGCCTGTATTGACTAAATATGGATTTTAGTAAACTTGAGCAACTAAATATTTTATTTACCCAGCCAAGTCTGATACGTATATGTACCTAAACCGGTTTTGATATTTGAAAAATAAGAACTCAACTGTAAGTAATGCATAGTTTTCTTATTCTTTGTCGATAAAGATCTTACATATCACATGCTTATGCTGCTAATCAGTTCATTTTTAATCTGATCAAAGGTGATAACAGCTTCTTTAAATAATTTCTTAATAATACGCAATAGTGTCCTTTTGTATTTTCAGATTGTTCCACTTTTGTCTTATTGCAGTTGTTAGTAGAACGAATAGCAGCACCACGTGGTCTTACTTCTCTCTACATCTAAACATTACTGACCACCTTCATCAAGTTGAAGATTATGTCAGAGCTGAGTGCAATTATGCAGAACGGGTGACAAGGCCGTTAGTTTAATAAACTGATTGATGATTTAAAATCAGCTGTTGTTTGGATTGACGAGATAACAGATGGCAAAGAATTCCAGTCAACTATAGTTCTAGGAAATAATGAGTATTTTTGAGTCTGGATTCTAAAAGGGATTGTTCGGAAGGTGTTTGGATTCGCATGTCTTGTGTGGCGTATGGGGGATAAGATGAACTTTTTAATGTTAATTTCGTTATGGACTATTTTATGAAAAGCCGTGTAAGCCGTGCGTTACGTCTCCTAGTTTCAAATGACTGCCAGTTCAGGTTGTTTAGCATGTCACAAACTCTGGAGGTGTTTCGAAAATTATTTGTTACAAATCTTGCTGCTCTTCTTTGGACCATCTCAATGCTGTCTATATCAGACTTGGCATGAGGGTCCCAAGAAGATCAGGCATATTCCAGTGTTGGTCTGACGAGGATCTTGTATGCCTTCTTTTGGTGGAGCTTGAGCTTATCTTTAGATTCATCCGCAGGAAGTTTGCTTTATTACAGATGTTTGCAATGTGACTGTCCCATTTTAAGTTTGACTGTATTGTTATGCCCAGGTACTTAGCTTGATCAACATGCCGCAAGTATTTTCCATGAAGAGTGTATGAATATTGTTTAGTTCTCTCATTATTTGTAATAGAGAGGACATTGCTTTAATCTGGGTGGAATGACATTTTCTATGATTTTTCCCATGCTGAGAGCTTGTCTGGATCTTGCTGTAATTGGAGGGCATCAGATGGGCATGTTATAGTTAAAAATAAATAGTATTGTCTGCGAACAAGCAAACAGTGGAATTAAGGACAACAGGAATGTCATTTATTTTAAATAAGAAGAGTGACGGGCCCAGGATAAAACTTGTGGGACACCGGATTTGACATTGACATAGTCGGACTTTTCACCTTCTACGATAACTGCCTGCGTCCTTGTGTATATATTCATGTAACGAATAATGTATCCTTGATTCGTATACATCAGATCCTTCCCATATTTCCAGAAGCCTCACAAAACTTGCATACTTAGCAAGCGATAGTTTGTAGGTCATTGGCATTATTACTCAAAATAACTGTATCGTCGGCATATAGAATGATAAATAGTTGGAAATACATACCGGTATATAACTCATCATGGTTAACATTGCATTGAGTTCCCTTTGCTCACTTTTCTTCGAGAAACTGTTCTAGGTCGTTCAGAAAGATAGAAAATAGCAAAGGTGATAAGTTTTCCCCTTGTCGTACCCCGCTCGTGCATGGGAAGAATAATGACGTCCCTTCTTGGGTTTTTAATCTTGACTTAATGTTATTGTACATACTTTTTATTAAACTAAAACATTTACCATTTATGTTGTGTTTTAATAGTTTTGTCCAGAGTCCTTGTCTCCACACTGTATCAAACGCTTGTTTGAAATCTACAAATGCAAAAAAACGTTTTTGAATGATTTCTCCTAAATCCTGCCCGGCAGTTTTTAATGATTTCATTCTATTCTGTGCATTTGTTGAGTCTGTTACTAACTATAGCAGTAAACAGTTTTCCTAGACAGCTAAATAGTGTTATAGGTCTATAATTTTCTGGTGATTTATGGCTTTCTTTGTTTTTATAAATTGGTAGTCCATTGTGTTGGTATCATACCTTCATTTAATATCTAGTTAAACATTTTGACATAAAATGGGAGCAATAATTCTTTTGTTGTATTATAGTGTTCATTGAGTATGTTGTCTTCTCCATGGCATTATTGTTTTTTAGATTTCTAATAGCATTAATTATTTCTTCCTATGTAATTATAGTGATAAGTTCTTCATTTATGATTCAATCTTCATCATTTTGTTCATGTTCTATATTAGTACATTCCTCCCTTCTATTGTTTACTTCCTTGAAAAATTCGCAGGGCTGGCAGAGCTCTGGATGTACTGGATAACCAGCGCACTTGCTTGATGCCACTAATGTGTGAAAGTGTTGTTTCAAATATTTGAGCGATTTCCTTTTCTTCTCGCCTTCGTCTGGGGCTATAGTGGTAGAAGATGTAAATCTCTTTCACGACATCTTCAAATTTCTTGAGGTAGCTGTTGTGTTTTGCAGCATCAAGTGCTGCAAGCTCTAGCTTGTGTGCTGTGCAATACATGGGTTTTACCCATGGAGCATCATGTAGAATTAATTTCATGGTTCCATTCTTCAATCCCTGCATAACTGCAGCACCGTCAAAATTTGCACATTCTATTGTAGGTTTGTCATTTTTCTTGTGAACACAGATCCTTAAATGATATATTAAGAGCACTGAATGCATCGTCTATTCCTTCTTTTACTCCTTTTGTATCAGATGATTTCAAATCTATTACATCCACAAACTCCGTCACTTAAATATATCACATAAACCACATCCTGCTCATTTACTGACACATCAACTAGTATCGACACTAATTCACTGTTCATAATTCTGATTATCCTGTCTCTCTTAATAACTGTGTTGATGCTGCTGGTAAATTCTCTCGCTGCCATGTCGTTTCTGTATATTTGTCCTACACTTAATCCGTTTAAACCTTGAAGGTCACACAAGCCTTTAAAATTACTGAATGGTCTAGTATTGATGGCAAGGTAGTATGCTGTTTTGAATAATGTCATCATGCTGGTTTTCTTCTGTTCGGTTAACTTGCTTAACATTTTCCCACATAATGTTTCTTCAACTGGTACAGCTATAATTTTCTTATGTGAAGCTTTACACTGACTCTCCTGTTTTAGATAGTAAGATGCACACGCTTTGTGTGCAGCACTGGTGTGGTGGGCTTTAACTGGACCCAATCTGTATCTGTCAGTTCCTTTAACAAACACATTATTTCCAGCCAGTGTTTGAAATTTCTGGCAGTACAGGCAGAATATTTTGTCACAAATGTCATCATGACAAAGCCACACATAAGTTAAAAACCAATCGATCAATTTTAACACAGTCATTCTTAATTCCAATTTTGGAGTTGAAATCTCCGAAGAGAAGCAAGATTTCATTTCCAAACCTATCAATTTCATTCTGTAATTCTAGATATGGATCTGAGTTTGCATATTTGGTTCTTATTGGCGGTATACTATATATATATTATTCCACATGTAATGTCTTTTACAGTTGTTTTAGTGTTCAATTCGAACCATAGTACTAGTTTGCTTTAGTTTTCCAGTATCTTTATGTTAGGGCTATTCCCACTGATCTCTGTTTTGAAATAGCTTTTCTGTTATTGACCAAAAAATTGATAGTCTTTTATATCTACTATGTCTAATGGATCCAGTTTACTTTCCTGTATACCTATTATATCGTGTTAATGATAAGAATTTTGGGTAATTTGGTTTAGACTTCCAACCATATATATTTATCAAACAGATTATGATGGGTTTTTTTCTGGTTAATAGATTGGACATTGGGACTGTTCTCAGCGCCTCCCTATAAAGAGTCTTTTTTCTCCCTCTTCTATTGATTCTTTGTTTTTTTCTTCCGGTTCTGGTTGTTGTCTATCTGCTTCATCAGCACTGCTATAGCCACTTGAGTGGGTTTTGTCTTTATTTATTTCTTCTGTGCTTTCAATCACTATTTCCATATCACTATCTTCATTATACTCACTGTTTTCACTTCTTTCTTCTTCGCGGTATTGTTTTAGTTTGCTTATCCTGGTCTAGGGGCGATCTTGCACCTCTGTTATTTGATTGGTAATTGCGCTAGGTGTTGGAATCTGTTCGGGGTTCGAAAGGTGTTCCCCCACTACGGTTCTGCATACTATCTTTTACTTCTGTGGAATATTCTTCCTGCAGTGTAGCCTTTATTGTAGTCATTGACATTATTGCTTCTGCTGAACTTAGGTTTGCTATTATTTGGTTCTTTTTCTGAGCTACAACTCGGTATAAATGGCTTGTTGTTGATGAAAAGTTTGTCTTTTACTAGTTTTGCCACCTTACCATCTTCTTTTGCTTTTTTCATCTCTCTGTACAAAGGCTTTCTCCTGTCCTCAATTTTCAGGAGCAGCCCATCTTATTTCTTCTCTATTGTTGAAATTTGCAAATTTTGCAATTATTGGTCTTGGTCTATGTTCTTCAGCGGATCACGACAAAGAGTAACTCGGTGTCTTGTATGGCTAGAAATTGTTTGCAACTCTGTTGATAATTATTTCTGAAAGAAAATACAGATGAGTTTACTGATGAACTTTTTGCAGACTGACAGGAGACACTTTACTGACGATAATTACGAATCAAGGTTAAATAGTAAGTTAAACCTTTCACTTTCAATGACACCTGAAAACGCACTTGCCAGCAGTTTGGATCCTGATCAGACGGCCGCGTAACGCAGCGTCTGATCAGGATCCACACTGTTTGACATGCGTATCGATATGTTTTAAGTCATACAACATTGAAATTTCGATCTTTTTCTAAACAACAAAATTGAACCAGACGACAATGAAACGGCGAAGGGTTAAAAAAATTCACGGCAAATTTGTCAGTGAAGTGTTAAACCCTACATGATCTATTGCACATGTTTCCCTTCTTTAATTTCAGACAAATCAACAACAACTCAAACAGATGGGAAACTTAATTACATGCTGAATAACAACACCGAACAGACAAGCGAAACTAGTTTGCTGATTGTGCCCTCACCGCCAGCACCTCAAGACAGGGTCACCACACCAGTAGGAACGACAACTCCTTATACCTCACTGAAGCATATCGTCGCCATAGTGTCGTACATGCGCAGTGGCTCAACCTTCACGGGGGACATTTTACAGCATTTCCCCGGCACAGTCTATGTTTTTGAGCCGTTGCATATGCTGTACATAAGAACCAGAGAGCACAAGCCCTTATATTACCTGAACGGAACCAGAAGGTAAACGAGCAGGGGCCGTTTCATAAAACTTCGTACGACAAATGTTGCCGTAAGTCAGATCATAAAAGTCGCAATAACTATTTATTTCTCCATCTAATCCTGTCTTTTGACATCTTATATATAAATATAAATATATTTAAGATATAAATATATTTAAGAGTTTTGACCTACGACCGTTTTTGTCGTACGAAGCTTTATGAAACGGACCCAACAGCTGAGCAATGATGCTGGTTTGCAATGACAATGACACCTTGACTCAAGATTCCATGAATACACCTTTTACGCCATTATTTTATTTAGTTACTGAAGAAAATAGTTCCATGTTAGGGGGTCATTAGAAAATACGAAATATAGTCTATATCCTAGCAGACGGTAGCTTAAATTAGGCTTAAAGTAAATCAGAATGCGTATTACTTTTAACCTGCTTTAAGTCTTGGAACTTGGGAGCAGTCTATGAGGAAATGGTTAAATGCTGTTTAAAATAAGGCAACCGTTCTTATTTCATTCTTTTCCCGTTTTAAACGAAACTTTCCCGTTTTAAACCCTGTGCAATAAGTTGTAGAAAATAAAGATATTTGGAACTGATGGATTGTTTTAATCTGAGTTGAGACTACATGTAGTATGGAATCTGATCAGATTTCGAGTTCCTCGGTGTCTGAGGTAGGTCCTAACTGATTTAAAATGGACAGGTTTAATAACCGCGTTTGTTTTTTACAGCGCTCCCTCTCTACAACGTCACACACTGGGAGACAACAATTATGTGCGTTGTTCGGAGGGAGTCGCTATAGGGAGGGAAATAAGTTTACATATGCAAACAGCTTAAATCCAGATCAGACGCCGCATGACGCGGCGTCTGATCTGTATTCAAGCTGTTTGTCACTCGTCATTAAAAAAGTTCATTCAAAATGGATATTATGTCACTTTGAGAAAACAGCAGACGACAATCTTAAGCAGGCGATATTACAGCAGTAAACGCGTTGGACATAATTGTTACGTTTCGGGAACTGCGGCAATGGTCGTTGTAAGGAGGGTGTCGTTGCTGAGAGGGCCGTTGTAGGGAGGAAAAACTGTAATAACCTCTATATGCTGTAACATTAGGATTTAGGAAATATTTCTTATGGTGAAAATTTATGTCGTTATAAAATTGAAATATTTTCTTTTGTGCAGGTATACATTAAAGGCATACAAAGGGGTATTTATGGAGTAATGGCTTATGTTACAATAGCTACAGAATAGTTCATACCTATTAAACTTTAGTAGATCTACACCATTTGTCGTCTGCAAACTGTTTCGTCTGCAACACTTTTCAGAGATAGTATATCAGCATTTTATTCCTTAAAAAATGAAAATATATCAGAATGTCAAGTTATCTTGACCAATTAGCTGATATCCTGTTATGATCCTTATGAGACGCCAAGTAATTAATTTGGTTCCAAACTATTTGACATGATAATTTGATATTGATAGGTATTGCAGACAAGTTACATAGCGTGCTCCAAGTCAAAAGTGCGTTGACCCTTTCACTCTTAATAACGTTTAAAAGCGCGTTTGCAAACAGTTTGGATCCTGATCAGACGCCGCGTAACGCGGCGTCTGATCAGAATCCAAACCGTTTGACACTCATTTTGAAATTTCTTCAGTCAAACTGCCTTATTTTTTTTAACTTTGGAACGACATTGCAGACAACAACATTGAAACAGACGACAATGAAACGGTGCAGAGGTAAAAATCTCACGAAAAACCTGGAAGTGAAAGGGTTAAATAATATCACCCAATTTAGGAACAATACCAGTAATTTTGCAGCGTCATCATACTTTGGTGACGCACATGCATATATCTAGTAAGCTTGTGGTATTTAAAGTTATATGCTGTAATAATGAATCACCAAAAAACTACAGTCAACTGTGTGTTACATGTAGCAATCAATCAACGACAGTAACGTGGCAGTCGATCATACATGTGATTTAACCCTTTCAACCCTACAGCCCCCTGTATGGATTACTGATTACATATGCAAACACTGCAAACTCCTATAGGAGCCCTCTGATCAGGGTCTGCACTGTTTGATATTCTGATTGCTTTTGGTTGTCATATAAAACATGTAACAGTAGACTGGCTCAAAATGCATGTACTTGAAGAGTCCAAAAGGATAATAAATACCCACAAGAGATATTTAGTGTTGAAAGGGTTAATGAAGGGCCAATAGTAGCCCTTTCCCCATAAATACGTCTTTTTTATGCCTAAAATGTATTCCTCACCGGAAACAATTGTTCTGCTTTGTGCAGTTATGAATATGCACTTTGACGCTCTCACTACCAACATTTTCGTGATTTTTTTTACCGCTTCACCGTTTCATTGTTTCAGTATTGTTGTCTGCAAGACACGTTTCAAAGTTAGATTTCAGGTTGTGTGACTTGATACATATCGATAAAAGTGTCAAACAGTTTGGGTCCTGATCAGACGCGCTTTTATTTGTTATTGAGAGTGAAAGGGTTAAGAAATATATTCTATATCCTAGCAGGCGGTATTTTAAAGCAAACTGAAAGGAAAAATGCGCATTTCTAGGCGCATTCTGCTTTACTTTCATTCTGCTTTAAGGGGTCCTATATCTTCAAAACTGGAAACAGATTTTAGGGTAAAGGACTAAGCAGTAGTTAGGCTTTAGAGGTTTCACGCTCCATACCAAGAAAGTTAAAAGTTGTCGTCTGCTGTTTTTAGTTACATATTGGACATTTTGACAGAAAAAGGCTTAATCACGAGTAACAAACAGCTTGAGTCCAGATCAGACGCAGCGTCACGCGGCGTCTGATCTGGGTTCAAGCTGTTTGAAAATGTAAACCAATTCCCTTCCCTATAACGACTTCCTCCGAACAACGCACATAATTTTTGTCTCCCATTGGATGTCGTTGTAGAGAGGGAGCGCTGTATTTTCTTCAGTGTCGGAATATATTTGAGATGGAAAAAGGCGTACTTATGGGGGTAATGGGTTAATATCATAACCCTATGGCATCAATTGATTAAAACAATTGCCGTTTGCGTTTATTTCTTATTTTGTTTGTACACTCAGTACAAAAAGAAACGCACATTGTGCTCAGGCGCAGATTAAGAGACTTTTTTAAGATACTAAGACCATATCTCAAGATCAATTTAATTCTGCCACAAGTTAAGAAAAACATATACTTAAAATTACTGTGCTGTATTTTAACCCTTTCACTCTTAATGACGTCAAAAGGCGCGTTTTCAAACAGTTTGGATCCTGATCAGACGCCGCGTAACGCGGCGTCTGATCAGGATCTAAACTGTTTGACACTCGTATAGATATACTTTAAGTCATACTACTTTGAATCTTACTTTGAAACGATCTTGCAAACAACAAAATTGAAGCAGACGACAATGAAACGGCGGTGGGATAAAAATCTTACGATTAATTTAGCAGCGAAAGAGTTAACAAATACGTTCCTTCTACATACAGATAATATTGTAATAAAAGTGTGCGTTTCTTTTTGCACTGAGTGTAGGTATTTTGAAATATTGAAAGATGTGTGAACTACGAGTAGTTTGGATTCTAATGAGATCCCGCCAGCCGGGGCGTCTGATCAAGATTCAAACTGTTTGCAAATAACAATTGTACTGTGGGTAAGACACTGAAGTGATGAAACAGACAAAATGCTAAATATGAATATAAAATGATAAATATAATATAGATGGTGTTCCAAAATTTCGGGGACCTAAAGTAGTAGGTCATTATTCAACAGGATTTGGAAATAAACTAAGCACCATTAGCAGAATAGATACACAAATAAACAAATTTAAAATATCAGTAAGGAAAAAGACGACCAGTTCATTGTTTCATGAATTATCTCCCCTTTAACAAACTGTTGAATTTAGCCTTATTCAACTACATTGGGAACTTTTTTCAATGATCCAAGTGGATTTTTTCAAGTTAAATAGGTCAAACAGTGACATACGGTTCAATCAATTGATAGAAATTGTTCTTCGGAGGTTTTCAAGTTCAGAAATATCACTAAATTGTATGAGTGTTCTTAAAATAACTCTATCTGGAGCTGTTTGAAAACCATATACAGTGGAGAATCTGTTATTCTTTCCCGTTTAAACGCAAACGTACGCAAACGCAAAACACTAAAACGTAGAAAAGAACAACTTTTGGACACTTCTGATATTTCATGTTTATCATGGTGGCAAACAGTTTGGAGCCTGATCAGACGCCGGGTTACCCGGCGTCTGATCTGGCTCCAAACTGTTTGCACTGCAAATAATAGTTTTAGCGTAAACCCGTTTATTGGGAAAGAATAACAGATTCTCCACTGTATGATAAAGTAGTAGCTTTGTTGCCGTCTTGCCCCTTAAAATGACCCTCATAGGACATTATTTTTACAATAACTTTAAATGTAAACTGAATGGATATATCATATTTGACACGAAGTAAATACATGACAATACCTTTCTTTCCATTTATTTGGTTTTGACCATTGACCTTAAACTGTGACCCTTGACCTTATGAGATTACCCATGATTAATTTTGGCCTGACTATTTTTGTGCTAAAATAGGTCATTTTGGGATAATTTTTCACCCTTTTTATACTTCATTCCTTAAAATATGTCTTTTAAACTATAAGAGAAACCAGGTGTTACTATTAGAATTGATATTTTCATTAGAACTTAAAATTATGAGCTTTATACTGTTTATTTTCAAGTGAAGCCGTTTAGAAATTCTTGAATTGACAAAATCTTATGTTCAACTTTTAAAATCACATAGTGATTTTCTCTAACGGAAATATATATAGCTGCTTAAATTGTGTTTCTCCATTACAGGTTATTAGTACTCTATACCTTGATGAAATATGATCAAAAACTATCCATAGGTAAAAAAAGTTAAGGGCATTTACTTTAGGTCCCCGAAATTTTGGGACACCCTGTACAATGCTAAATATTAAATATTTCAATTATTTCAGGTTCTTGAAGGAAGAAGACTTGACGGACAGTTATGTGTATGAGGAGATTAAGAAGTGGTTTGACTGTCGCTACACGGAGTTGGACGTGCACTCCATGGCAGATAACTTCCATGCTTACTTCAGCAGATCAATGAAGAAACTCATCGACTGTTGGCGACCAAAGCGGCACACTCTTCGCTCCATGCGAGAGTGTCTTCCGAGCGCAATAAAACTCTGCCAAAATGCCAAACATCGGCTTTTCAAATTCATACGACTTCCTATGAGGCTAATGGAAACAGCATTAAAGCAGTTCCCAAATTTACAAATCATTCACTTAATCCGAGATCCTCGAGGTTCTTTGACTTCTCAAGTAAAGGTCAACAAGGGTGACTGGGAGCACATTGCAAATAATTCATTAGCGCGATGCTCATCTATTGATAACGATCTTAACAGCTCATTTACATTTCTAAATCAATATCCGGAAAGACTCAGGATTCTGATATATGAACGCCTTGCAACCAGTCCTTTACATATGGCGGAACGATTGTTCACGTTTCTCGGTCTACCCTCCTATGATTACGTCATGCGTTACATTTCCAAACTGACGTCAGAGGGCAGAAGGGACGGACATTCATATGGAATCATTCGAGGGAATTCCTCAAAAACAGCATTTTCTTGGAGGCATCAAGTTAATTTTCAAGATATTCAAATAGTAGATACTAACTGTTATCACATATATAATATACTTGGGTTTAAACCAATGACGTCACCAGATGATGTCACAAATGATATGGTACCAACGTACGTGACTCAAAACGTTAAAGGTCTGTTATGAATTTTATGGTACAATATTTTTACAAATACATTCGAACTTCGATATCTCGAACTCAGTTAAGTCGATCATACCCGTATTTCAAAGTTAAAACGCGGCTAAACCGCGTTTTAACTTTGAAACACGGGTATGTCTGCCTAAACCGAGCTTGAAATGAGGCAATTCATGTTTCGAAATGTCGTATAATTCGAGATATGTGAGTTCGATATATCGAATTTCGACTATACTTAAGATATTTCATTTGCCCTTTCAACGCCAAACTTATCGTGAGTGTTTTACCCATTGACGGCCATATTGTCATTTGCATCAATAACAATAGTTTTGTCTGCAATATCGTTTCATTAGATTTGTGGTAGTCTGAATGGCGGAACTTCGATAAAAGGTGAACGTTTCGATCCTAAACAAACGCCGGGTCATTCGGCGTCTGATTTGGCTTCAAATGTATTTGCAAAGGCGATATAAGTCGCCGTACGGCAGTGAAAGGGTTAACGTATGAACAAATAGATGTCACTTAAGCGGACATGTTCTTCAGGGGCGTTTTGCTTTACATGCATCTTGTTTTGAGCGTCTACTTTCCTTTCCACACCAAAAACCTTTCCTACCATGTCATAATACTTAGGTTGAATTTTCAGAGGGGATGTTTCTGTTTATTTGACAGAGATTTATACTTCTTCCAAGAACTAAAAAGAAGGCATTTCGGTGGTTTTGATCCCATGGGACGCAATGAATGAGATTAGCCGAAATCACCATCATCTCATCTCATCATCTCTAATCATTAATCGGCTATATTCCTCACAACAGTGTTCCCTCTCTTCAACGGCCTTCCAACAACGACTCTCTCCTTACAACGACATATGCCGCAGTTCCCTAAACAGGACAATTATGTCAAACGCTTTAACTGCTGCAATATCGTCTGCTTAAAATTGTCGTCTGCTTTTTTTTTCAAAGTTACATATAAGTGGACATTTTGATAGAATAATTATAATGACGAGTGACAAACATATTTAATCCAGATCAGACGCCGCGTTACGCGGCGTCTGATCTGGATTCAAGCTGTTTGCAGATGTTATCCAAGTCTTTTTCCCCCTCCCGACTCCCTCCGAAAAACTCACACTATCTGTGTCTCCCATTCATTTGGTGTCTTTGTTTAAAGGGAGCACTGTATATGACATATTCTTTTGTATCCCCCCTTAACCAAACCCACAAAGAGGACAAGTGTTCTTTTGATTTATTCGAAATCACTTCCAGTCATTCTCCATTATAAATATCATTTCGTACTTACACAAATAGAAGCGTATAATTCTATGATTAAATCATTTTGTCACATTTACAAACACATCAATTTGCCGATTGTCTCTTTTGACGGATTAATTGTTCAACATTACTCAGGGCTGCCATTTCTCCGGATTTTCCGTAATCTTCGGATTTTTATCCTGACGGATGGTAGCTTAAAGCATGTATATGTGGATATCAATGTGAAAATGCTTTCCATTACTTTTTAGATTGTCCAAACTATGTTCATATGCGGGATATTCTATTCCATGATATAATACCTATAACAACTGTCAATTTAGACATTTTACTATTTGGAAACCCAAACTGTTCTCCTGATTGCAACAAAGTTATGTTTAATGCAGTTCATCGTTACATCCGAGCCTCCAACCGTTTTTGAATTCAAGAATTTGATCTTAGCACTTTTCTTCCTTCCTCTCTTTCTCTACTCTTTATGATGATATTAACATTGTAATTTGTTTTCAAATTGCTATGCTATTTATACTGAAAATAGTAATGTTACCTCTATTATTGTCATGTCAATGTTTTGTTAATATCTGGGGAGCCGGCATTATATAATGTTGTAAAAACTTGTAGCCCAATCCCCTGCATGTATATTATATGCATTAAATATGTTTAAACTTAAAGCAGGTTGAAAGTAAAGCAGAATGTGCCTTTACTTTTTATTTGCTTTAAGTAATAGCGCTTGGAATAACGCATGCCGACTTTTTGCCGAGAATGGCTACATTATACATTTCACATGCCCATAGACAAAAAAGACCATTACAATTTACAACCTATGGTTTCCTTTTTGCCATGGTACAAAGATATGTTTGAAGAACTTATGCTGAATTTTTTTTATTGAGATCCTTCGGAGATTTGATTTGGTCGCGTATGTCCTTAAAAGGGGGAACTAAGGTGTTCACACCTGTATCCAATGACTAGAGCGCGCATTTGAGAATCTCTTTTTAAGTTTTTCTTGAGCCCATTGATCCCTAGCGACGAGTATTCTTGTCATTTTTAAACAGTGTACATAAGAAGAGTACACTTTCCCATTACAAACAGTATATACCCAGATCAGAGGACTCTTATCAGGGTCTACACTGTTTATTTTTTTGGATTATGATTTTTAAGAACAACCGTAAGGTGTCATAAATGGACTTAACTTTATTGAAAACTGGAAATATCCATTTGATGAAGCGTCAGGGCTGAATGCGCACCATAACCAGTGATGATATCTCTTTTTGTGACGTTACGTCACAATATCTTTAGTGACGTCGCTCATAAACAATTAATTTGGTGTGTTTTTCTGTAAAAACGTCAATAATATATATATAATAAATAGACTAATAAATTCCTTTGAATAGATATGAAAAATATATGTTATCTGGTTAAAGAACTGTCCTGCGGACTCGTTTTCTTACCAGATAACAACCCATTGTCGTGATAATTTTTTCATATCAATCCGAAGGAATTAATTATCCTCTTTATATATACAGTATTGGAAGTCTATTAAAAAGATTTTCTTATAAATCTAGATCTATGTGTCAAGTACCTATGGTCTAGCACATATCCGCAGGGTGAACACTGGCGATGCCTTTATTTATAAATGATGTTATAACGACAGGATCATTTATATATATTCTATCTATTACACTGCCATAATAGTATTTGTTCAATTATTTATTATAATATTATTTGTATTTAATTTCACTTTCAGATTTTCGGCAATTTTATTCTAACACGATTTACATAAATGTCATTTTTTTTATTCTGATCATATGCTGGGGCACTCAGTGTGTGATCTGGATCCACTATGTAATAAACATGTATCAGCAAATATCAGTGATGTGAAGCCATAGATGCAATTATTATTTAAATTTTTGTCAATTACCAAGTTATTTTATTTGTTGATTTCTACAAGACAAAATCTCGCTACTACAATTAACCCCTTGAACCCTAGTCACGCACATATATGTCCTTTACAAACGGTGCACTTGTAAAGAGTAAACTTATCATGTGCAAACAGTGAAGACTCAGATCAGAGGACTCCTAATGGAGCCCTGTGATCTAGGTCTTCAATGTTTACCATATCGTATAGCATTGACAAACTATGTTGAGCAGCAAAACATGTTTTAGACAAAACTGGAGTTGACCATATGTATATTTTCAGAGGGAAAGGTTTTGTAGCAACCTTAGATGTAATAAAAACAGGAATTGTAATAATTATTACAAAACCTGTTATTATTACATCTAAGTTTGACATAGTCAACAGGAAATGTAATAAAATTTAAAGTGTTATAGATCTAAATAATTGACAAATGGGTTGGATCAAGATCACGTATATATGGGTACACCCTACAACTCTATATTTCACTACAAACATCAAATATTTGATTTACATCATTCAAGTGTCGACCAGGGGCGGTTTATGACAATTCCTGTTATGTCCATTTATTACATTTTCTGTTGACTATGTCATCTGAAATAGAAATGTAAACAGGATTTGTAATAACTATTACATTGCCTGTTTTTGCCCAATGCCTGTTGACGGTAATTACAGGAATTGTAAAAATAACAAGCTTTGAAATATAATTTTCAATTATATATAAATGATGTGTAGTCGAAAATTATGTACAATATAACTGTTCCATGAACTGTTCTGCTTCATTTAGATACACGTGATCTTCATCCTACCAATTTGTCTTATCATACTCTACAGAAATGCTTTATCGAAACACAGATTATTCAACAATTAGTCACATAAGATTAAGTAGAAACCCTGTTGTCCAACAGATAATGAAATACACTTAGAAGTTGAACTTTTAATACCCAACATGTGATTTCCTGTCAAACTATATCTGTGATGAAGCAGAACAGTTCATGAAACAGTTATATGGTACATAATTTTCGACTACACATCATTTATATATAACTGAAAATTATATTTCAAAGCATGTTATTATTACAATTCCTATTAGTACCGTCAAGGAATTGTAATAAACCTCTCCTGGTCGACACTGAATGATGTGAAATCCGAGGATAAAGACACTGTAAACAAGTTAGCTTGTTATAGCAACTGTGCGAATAAGATAAGAATTAATATTATCAACGAAATGAGTAATTAAAACATTTACTCTCTCTCAATATGTATTTATTATACACGTAATTTTCATTAATTGAAATGTTGTTTACTTTATTGACTTTGACTACTATTACTATTGCATAACATGTATATGGATGAGAAACGAAATGTTTAAATCCAAAGAAATAACATATCTGTTCTGTTCTGTTCTGTTCTGTAAATCAATCTTTTGATGTTTGTAGTGAAATATAGAGTTGTAGGGTGTACCCATATATACGTGATCTTGATCCAACCCATTTGTCAATTATTTATAACAATTGTAATTTTATTATATTTTCTGTTGACTATGTCAATCTTAGATGTAATAATAACAGGTTTTGTAATAATTATTATAATTCCTGTTTTTATTACATATAAGGTTGCTACATTTTTATTACATCTAAGGTTGCTACAGGGTTAACTGCCGTGTTGGATGTGAAGTCTGTAAGTACAGATTGAGGAAAAATGTAACAGAGATGGAAAAATGATAAATAACTGAACGGGGAAGATAGATATATGTACATGTATGTCGCTTTTCAAGCTAGTTGTTGAATTATTTTCGAAAATAGTAAATTGATTTTATATCTTGGTTGTCAATTGAACTGTATGGCTCCTGAACTTTCTGAAAACGTGGTGATTTATACATGGGAACATTCAAAGTCAGCTGCTTGGTTGTGATTGTTTAAAAGTTTGTGAGCTATTTATAAATACAGTAAAAATCGATTCTACGAAACAGCGTTAGTTCGAACATACCCATATTTCAAAGTTAAAACGTGGCTTAGCCACGTTTTAACTTTGAAATACGGGTATGTTCGATTTAATCGAGATCGACGTATCAAAATTCAACATACGAAATACTGGTAAGATTGATTTAAGCGAGTTCGAAGTATCGAGTGTACATGTATATGCTTTGTGTCTGGCGATACATTGTCAAATTATAATGATGAACGAGGTTGGCAAAGTTCATTGTGAAAAGGTTGTGCAAATTGACATGATAGATAGCTATAGATACTTTATTCAGTGCAAAAACTCTCGGCTTATTATTACGTGCAGTAAAACCTCTCTGTTACGACCACTAAAAAGAATGATAAATACTGTATAAAAGACAGGTAGGAGCTTTTCTTTCTGCTTTACTGTCACCGTGCTTGAAGCAGACACATGAACACAATTTAATGGTCGTTATAGAGAGGTTTCACTCAGTTATTTTGTACAGATACAGTGGAGAGAACGTTATTTATTCCCAATAAACGCGTTTACGCTAAAACTATTATTTCCATTGCAAACAGTTTGGAGCCAGATCAGAAGCCGGGTAACCCGGCGTCTGATCAGGCTCGAAACTGTTTGTCACTAAGATAAACATGAATTGTCAGAATTGTCAAAATACTGTACTTTTATACGTTTTGGTGGTTTGCGTTTGCGTAGAATAACGTTTTCTCCACTGTATGCAAGGTTTAGAAAATAATGAACAATGTCATCATATTTGTCCAATAACTACATGTTTGTTATGCATCCACCACGTGAATGTAATGATGAAATAAAATGAAATAAAATAAGCCAATCTTGTATTAAGCGACGGCCCAGAAGAATACCCCTTGGCCCGAGTACAGGCGCCCGATGGCTGTAGTGTTTACCCGTTACCCCATAACATATTTGCAGCCTGCTTTAAAGCAATTCCTCAGTCCTTTGATGGACCCCCTTGTTCTCGATATGCGTGAAAGTAACTGTAAAGCAGGAGCAAAGTGTGCACAGCCAATATCACCAATCCCAAGTTTTCTAGAGAGGTTCTGACATACTCACACTCAAGGGTTTTTCAACGGGTTTTACAAACCGAACTATCAAATATAAGGTGCGGGCCTCACATGAGACGCTTCTTCAATGATTCACAGTAATACAGGTATGCATGACACTCATGATTTTGCAAGGGAACTGCCTGTATAGGGATTATCACCGAAAGTAGGTCGGGAAAAGTCTTTAAAGGCAGTTCCCTGACAAACATCATGGTTTTCATGCATACCTGTATTACTGTGAATCATTGAAGCGTCTGATCAAGATCAAAACTGTTTGCAAAAGTTCTTTATGACGTCATTGAGAGTGAAAGGGTTAAGCTACCATCTACTTGGATACGGTAACTATTTCTTAGTATGCATATTCGTGACTGTATAAAGTCACTGGTATATATCGTACACCGGATATTGGCTGAAAGTGATTCGGAATCAACCGTAAATTGATGTAAAAAATGTCAGACAAGGTAAGAAACACATAAGTATTAAACATTTAATCATACCGAATCAGAACTAATTTCTGCCTTACGCAAACAAGCCTCTTCTGTTACAAACGTCAATTGGTTCGTGAATTACGAGAGTTTTGTCTGCCCGATCACTGCCAACGAGTGCCGAATTTACACAAATTGGCCGTATATGTGCATTATATACATGTAAAGTGTAAATGTTTCTCCTCTACAGATAGAAATTAACTCTGTGTACATGTATTAGCATTTTCTCCAAGTGTTAGCGAAACAGTTGCACATTTTTTTAAATTTGACCATTTCATTATACAATCACTTTACTGCGTCTTGCAGAACAGAACAGAACAGAACAGAACAGAACAAAACTTTATTTCATCTCAGGCATGGTTACATGCAGCATGAGGTAAAGCATATAAACAAGATGAATGCAAGAAGGTGACAGTTTACTGTACCGCATCTTGTATTTTAACTCTACTGCATCTTGGAAATACAATAAGCTAATCTGAACAAAATTGATCGAAAATGAGACCTGGGGCCGTATTCTGAAACATTCTATGTATTTTGTTTCAGAATTTTCTAACTCTTACATTTTCAGCTAAGAAAAAATATTGGCTAACTTTTCCTCTAAGAAAATGCTATAGTAAGAGTAAAATTCGGCCGTTACTAAGGACTTTCGCGTCTAAAATGACGTCACTCTTTCAAAACTTAAGAAAAGTTAAATATGACTGGCAAACAAGTTTGGATCCAGATCAGACGCCGCGTAACAATGCGTCTGATCTGGATCCATACTGTATGCAAACTGTTCGCAAATTCTAACCAAGTCGCGTTTAGCATATTAAGTGTTACAGCAGGCTGCAAATAAGAAGGAAACCTTCAAATTGGAGATTTTTACTTTACTTTCAGCATGCTTTAACCCTTCCGCTCCCAATGACACATAAAACCGCGTTTGCAAACAGTTTGGATCCTGATCATACGCCGCGATCCTGAGTTGGAACTCTATTGTGTGCAAACTGTTCGCTTAGCATAAGTCTTAAAGTAGGACAACATTAAGAAGGAAACCTTCTAATTGGATACTTTTACTTTACTTTCAGCATGATTTCGTACTCTGTATGGTTCGAACCTGCTACCCACGACATGCTAGTCCGACTCGTTCCCTATTGAGCCGCGGCGACTTCGTTGAAATTCTGTTCGTTAGTTAGTTATAATTGTGGAACGAATTATGTAATTACGCTAGTTTTGGTACATAAAGTGATCAGTTGTTACTCAAATATAGATTTTGAATATATATCGATATTTCCCACGTTTTGCGATGAAAACCGTAGGTAATTATGTCTTAAACAGTCGTCTCACTCGATTGTTATGACGTAACCCCACCCCGAAGTTGACCCAATTTCAAGAAGCCACTCAAACACGAACGTCGGCTCAAAAGCCTCCGCTAAACGTATCTAAAGGTCTATAAATGATTTTTATTCAATGAATTTATTCTTTTCAGCATGCTCTTAGCAGTAACTTGTATTAAAAAGAAACGAATCTATGAAAATAAAATATATGAAGAAATAAATCGCTCATTGTTTGTTTTGAACCTGATACACACGGCATGCTACTACTTCGTTGAAATTTGACTCATTAGTTTGTTATAGTTGTGGAACATTATTCTGTAATTACGCAAGTACAATAAGTGATCATCTATTACTCAACTATAGATTCGGTAATACTTGAATGTCCGTCGTCTGATGTGTGTCGTCCGTCCACAACAATTTTAGTGTTTACACTCTAGAGGTAACAAATGTTATCCAATCTTTTTCAAACTTACTCAGATTGCATGTTACCATAATTTCTCGGATGAGTTTTATTATGGTTGAAATCGCACCGATAAAGGCTTATTTCCCTTCTTGTGGCTTATTGATTTTATTGTCGCTTTTTATTCTTCTTGTGGCTTATTTCCCTTCTTGTGGCTGATTGATTTTCTTGTCGCTTTTTATTCTTCTTGTGGCTTATTGTCTTTCTTGTCGCTTTCCTTCTTGTCGCTTATTTCCCTTCTTGTGGCTTATTGTCTTTCCTGTCGCTTTTTACTTCTTCCTGTGGCCTTTTTTCCTTCTTGTCGCTTTTTGTTTTTCTAGTGGCTTATTTTTCCTTCCCGTGGCTTTATTTTTCTTCTTGAGGCGTATTGTTTCTACTTGTGGCTTATTGTTTCTTCTTAACACATTTATATCAAACTGACGAGCCATAGCTCAACGAAGTCTCCGTGGCTCAGTAGTGAACGAGTCGGACTAGCACGTCGTGGGTAGCAGGATCAAACCACACAGCGTGCGATCTTTTTTTCTGAACGAATTTTTTTCATAGATTCGTTTCTTTTTTTAATATAATAACTGCTTAAAGGATGCTGAAAGGAAAATGTAAAATTCTCCAATTAGAAGGTTTCCTTCTTATTGTCAGCCTGCGTCAACACTAATATTATGCTAAGCGCGACTTTGTTAATATTTGCTAACTGTTTGCAAACAGTTTAGATCCAGATAGGACGCCCCGTTTCGCGGCGTATGATCTGGATCCAACCTTTTGTGCCAGTCATATTTTACTTTTCTTAAGTTTTGAAAGCATAAAATTGATTATGTGTTTTTCCGCAGATACTGTATTTGCAGCAGACGGCAATTCAGCATGATAAGGGTAAAACAGCAACCTGCATGGCATTTTTATAAAACGCTTCAAATATCATGAAAGAGCAGACGCATGAAAACCATTTCTAGAACGATCAGCCACTGTTTAGAAATACATTTTGTAAATGATGATTTACAAATGAGAAAAAAAAACCACCAACGACACCGCAAATAAGTCCTTTCTACAAACGATAAATCTCGTATTCGTATGCGAGAAGAATCGAGAAAGCCCTTGACAACGGTCGTTTTTCACTCTTCGATATTTTACTGCCTAGACTATAGTATTTTCTTAGAGGAAAAGTTAGAAAATCATTTTTCTAAGCGGTAAATGTAAGAGTTAGAAATTCTATTTTAGAATACGGGCCTTGTTCGTCGTTTATTGCTGTAGTTAAGATAGATGTTCAACAGTATTTTTTCAAATTGTTACAAACTCAGTCAAAGCTTTCAGCCCCACAGTAGGACAACAAATTGTCCGAGGCGAAGCCGAGGACATATTTGTTGTTCGTCCGAGCGAAACAGTCTGATTACGATTCATACCGTACACTTTTAAGGCGAACAAGTCGCTGTATCTGACTTATACTTAGATTTTAATAAATATCTTACACCGAGTCAATAATGATTGCGGTCAATGTAATATTGCAAATTAATATATCTATTTATAAAATATTGAAATTCACGTAAACCAACTATTATTTTCATTGGTCCTTTTTATACTTTGCACGAGCATTCCGTGCAGCCTGTGTGCTGGGTCATGCCGTAAAATAACTACGTACATGTATTTATTTATCTGCGCCCAGAATGAGTATTCAGCTAGTATAAGGTAAGCGCTGTATTTATCAATTTAGATGACATCTTTTTTTAAGCATTTAGCTTTAAGGTCAATAAATATTTTATCATTTTAGCCCGATATAATTCCTTTTCCGCTCCTTATAACCAAACCAAGGATCAGATATTTTTCTCCTGAACAGGCACACTATTAAATAGCGTCGTTTACTCTTGCACTGTCATATTGTCGTCTGCTTTGAAATTGCTGAATGCACTTATTTTCCAACGCAAAGTTTCGGGATTTGATTGCACGAATCAAGTGTCTATCAGTTTGGATCCTGTTCAAACGCTGAGTTACTGTGTGTTTGATATTGATCCAAACTATTTGCAAAAGTTCGTTATCCCTTATCGTGCTGAATTGCCGTCTGCATCAAACTTATCGTCTGCGGAGAATCTCAAAATCTTTCTTATGCTTTCCAAATTGAATCAAAAATGAAAATCAGTGCCAAACATTTGGATCCAGATCACATGCCGCGTTACATGGCGTCTTCTATGGATCTAAACTGTTTCCAAATGTTAGACAAGCGGTACTCACAGTGGAAAAACGTTATTCTTCCCCAATAAACGCGTTTGACGCTTAAACTGTATTTTCCATTGCAAACATTTTGGAACCAGATCAGACGCCGGGTAACCCGGCGTCTGATCAGGATCCAAATTGTGTGCCACTCAGATGAAAAAAGATGATGAAAAATGTAAAAAAAAAAAGTTATTATTTTCTAGAAATCTACATTTTGTGTTTTGCGTTTGCGTTTCGATTGCGTTTAAACGGGAAAGAATTACGTTTTCTCCACTGTAGCATAACAAGGGTTACCTCGTCAATTCCCGGGCAGTGCAAGAGCTAAACCGGTGACCGCATGCTCACCACGTGCACCACGCCCGTAAAAAGTATCCGGTAACAGAAAGTAAAACTGTCCGGTAACAGAAAAAAGTGTCCGGTATCAGACGTAAGAGGACACTTTTTGAATAGCTTTGCGGGGGGTATCTGCGTATAATTTCAAATACTAGGTGGAATGTGCATTGAATTGCGGTCTTGAATTTTGAGTCTCTCTCTACGTTACGTCACACCTCCAAATTCGATGGTTTAGGTATTTTTCACGTGCGAAGCGTGTATGGGGACATTAGTAAACACGGCTTTTGATTATTTGTTGGTCATCAATCGTCCTAACAGAAAAACATTTAACATGCCGAGAAAGCGGATTGTACTAATCACAAGAGCACTCGAAATGTTGTATTCAGAGCCAACCTGAACTACCACGTTAACGTCATGGGCGTTTAAGGTCCTGTGTGCCCTAAAATCGTTTTCATCAACTAAACATAAAAATCAATATCTTATTTTACCAACTGCAACGCATTTCAACATGTTGCTCGCCAACATCCGCTTGTTTTGAGAACATTATGTCTGACCGGAAGTGTAAAGACTAACGTCATTAGCGCCTACAGATGAAAACTCACGTATATGGAATCTTTCATTTTGGTCATCACACATTTGCTTGTATGTTTCCACGTGTCTACGGTGATATCTCGTGCATGTCTGGACCGTCGAATATGTCAAAATAACGTAAACGTAACTGCGTTAACGGCTTCAGCGCCAATCGTTTAAAGGCAAAATTTTAACTCGGCGGCTCAAAATTAACCTTTTTATTGATACATTGCACGTCGCAGAAACCGTTTAGGGTGGCATTCTTTAAGTATTCTGTAAATGTCACTAAGCCACTGATGACAGCTACATTTGGTGTAGTGGCATTTTTGGTATTTTACATATTATAAGAAAACAGACAAGTAGTTGCCTCAGTATTTTTATTTCAATGCCATTTGAACAATAGTCCATCAATACTTACATCGTATTTTTTTTCAAAGTAATCATTTAAGTGCTACATATGGCACCAATGCCACGTTGAAAGCTAATAGCCCGACAGACAAATGTCATTCATCACATTGTGACTTGTCATTTTAGGGTTAGGTTACAATTTCAATCATATTTTCCATCATTCGTGATCAATTTCAATGAAACTTGTTTTCCTATTACATGTATAAAACATTTTCATCTCATGAAAAATGTAAATTTTTGCATCCGGATTAACTAGTTTTTAGAGTAGCACCTTTACATCTGACTGGACGTTTAGAAAATCCTCTCAGTGTAGATTAGAACGAAATCAGCCCACATGTTTAGTATGTAATACAAGCTATAGTGAAGACACGTACGTTAACTTAAGTGATGTAGTTAGCAACAACAATCCTGTTTAAAATACAGTGCTCCGTCTCTAAAACAGCCATACGAAGCTCCTGTTCTTTGGTATCTAGATTTATACACATTTGAAAGATTATTAGGATTATTGAACAATGGTAACATCTTAGACGAGTCGTTAATTAACCAGCTCTGTTATAGTAGTATCATAAGGTTTGAGGTACCAGCACGGAGTGTTGCAGAGTGTGCCAGTTTGTGCACAATGACTGAGGACTGCAATGGCGTGATTGCAGTACAGAACATAACCAATGCATGATTTAGTCTTACGATCTACAGTGCATGTCTAGGACATGCTTCTCCCCTTCAAGGTGCACAATTTCTACGGACAAGAGGAACCAGGTGATACACCCAACAGGAGACACAAATTGTGGGCGTTGTTTGGAGGGAGTCGTTATCGGAGGGAACTTTGCAAACAGATTGATTCCAGATCAGACGCCGCGTAACGCGGCGTCTGATCTGGAATCAAGCTGTTTGTCACTCATCATTAAGTTTTTTATGTCAAAATGTCCATTACGTAACTCTGAGAAAAACAGCAGATGACAATTTTAAGCAGGCGACAATTTTAAGCAGACGACATTGCATCCAGACAATGGTGTGTGTCAGTCATGAACCAAAACGTAATTCGACAAGCTATATAGCGAACAATGATTCTAACCAACAAAGACTAAACGTGTCCTTTATCTGCGTTATTTACCCACAAGTCAATACAATTGGACTTTTTTTTTTAAAAATAAAGAAAAAAAAAATTGATTCGAATGAGACTCGAACCTATGACCTTTTGAGTGTTAGTCAACCACACTACCGACTGAGCTATCAGCACTTAAGTAGAACGATGGTACATGTATGAGCTGGGTGCTGGGATCCTAACACCTTTTATTCATATGCTAATCTAGGGCCAGTGGCGATACGGAGTACAAAACGACTGATGTACGTTTTATAATTTTCATTAAAATTAATTCAGATAGCACAGCTAGTTATAAGATTGAATGAAGAATTAATTATTAAGATATATTTCCACGTAATCATGTGAATTTAAAAGCTTTTTGTATTACTTTCAGAATTTATATCAACTTGCTGAATGTTAGAAATGTTTTATTTAAGATGTCATGAATTTCCCATCTGCCAATTTCATTGAAAAGTGCAATACTTGCGTTCTTTGAACAGATTCCCATAAGGGTAATCACTGACGCCTTTGGTGTCATTTGTATTTGTATGCACCGGTCTTGCACCGACGGGGTGAATTAGACTGTGCGTTTGCTGCTCTTTTACAAGAGCAGCAATCGAGTGCCTGACTATGTCTGTAAGTCACTCGGCTTCTTTGAGTGTTTGGTTATACCTGTAAGTCACTCAAGTTTTTTCCTTTGCACTATTCCTTTAAGGGGATAGTGCATCAAAGGATAGAAGTCTGACATATGGTCGTCGGATTCTTCCAGTTCCAACTCATTCCCAAAATGGTCTGCTTTATTTCTGCGTTCGATTCTTAAAGCTTGCTTAAATCAAACATACATATTTCTTTTAAAACTTTAGTTTTGAAATACATGTATGTTTGTTCTGAGTAATAATAAAATGTCTCTAATACGACCACTTAATTATGTTAATTATTAGGGTTTTACAATAGTTTGATTGCTTAAAGCAAGTTGACAGTAAAACGAGGAGCTTTCTGTTTCACTGTCAACAGCTGTCACCTGTCTTTTAAACACTCAATTAGCCGTCTTTTAGTGGTCGTAATAGAGAGGTTTTACTATTTATAGCAATAGAGTTGTGTTCGACTGATTGAGAGATTCCACTGATTACAGTGGAACCTTTGAATCCCGAACACCTATATTATACTTCAAATAAACATTAAGTGGCGAGATGCTTTCCGTTGGCGCAGAAATTGAGTGTAACCTGTCACGAATTCGCCTATAACATCCAGATGCCCGTTGCGTATTATTCCCCCCCCCCCCACCTTTCTAAAAGATGTTCGAAGAAAACAAAATGTTGGGGGAGGGGGGATTTAATTTTAATCAGAAAAATGTCGTTTTATGGTTTATACTTTTTATATTTATAGATAACAGTGGTGTAGATATTTGTGTGCTGTTGAAACCTGTGCTTTGTCTATATTAGTGTTTTCTTCTGACCTGTCCAAATTATGTTTAGATTGGAACATTCTAAAACTTTAAAAGGCATGAGTTTTCTCTACATCCAGTTAGAGATACGGATAGCTGTAATTTTTGTGCGTAATGTCACGGAGTAATTAGAGCTCGCTCTAATTACCCCGTGGTAATATACAGTAGAGGATACATTATTCTTTTTCGTTTAAACACAATGCACTAAACTGGGGAAATTTACTTTCAGAAAGGTTAACTATGGTTTTAATCTGAGTAGCAAACAGGGGTGCCTGGTTTAGATTTTCATTTTCGTTTTGCTTGATATTGAAATTCCTATAATGCGGCGTCTGACCAGAGTCTACACTGTTTGCCTATTTCCCTTTTGTAGGATGGAATAATACAAGAATGAGGAGAAGGCGTTATTCTTTCCAAATAAACGCGTTAAAGCTAGTATTTCCATCGGAAACAATTCATATCTTGCAGTCAACAATGAGTGGTCGTTAAGTACTTTGTTGTTGATTAAAAGAAAATTAAGACTAAAGATCATTCAAAGGTCTTTATTACATGAGAATAGAAACACATAGTATCCCTTTCCCACATAGAGGCGACTTTTAGCGTATTTAATTTATTCCTCCGCTGAACAAAATAGTTCCTATTTAAACAGTTTTAAACATGCGCCATAAGATATAATGTCTACATATTAGCAGATGGTAGCTTAAAGCAGGCTGAAAGTAAAGCAGAAATCGCCTTAAGGCGCCTTCTGCATTACTTTCAACCTGCTTTAAGTGGTCCCTTATTTTCAATAATGGAAATGGGCAATTGGGTAAAGGGATATAGATGCTTAAAGTTGAACCTATACATACCTAGACATTTTTATGAACACTTTGTTGTATTTGCATATTAAAGGGAAACATTGCCAGTAAGTAGTTCTGTAGTAGCGGACACACTTAATATGCCAGTGTATTTGGGACAACTGTATGCATGTATCATAGCCAATAATGCAGACGCAGGTGAAACACACAACATCTATAAGTGAAATTGGCAGATGCAAAAAGACATTTGCCCTCATCTCTTTTAGACTTTTTCTTCCGTTAAAATCAACCCTTAGTCTCTAGTCAAAATCGGACCAGGCCGAGCGCTTACAAAGCGTTTGAGTTGAGTCTGAGTTCGTTTTCAAGCATTTGATTGGTCAGATTTGAGCCTAGACTCAAATCTGATCATTCAAATACTTGAGAATGAGTTAAGACTCAGCTCAAACGCTTTATAACCATGGACCCTGACGTAATTGAAACTGGAGTTTTTCAGTTTCAGGGCTGAATGAGCTAACCCTTTCCTCCCTGAAACCTCAAATGAACAATTCTAATTTTCAATTTAGTCTAGTCCATTTTTGACTTTTTAGGGTTGATATTTACAATATATGTCAGAATGACAAACAGTGTAGACCCCGATCAGAGGGCTCCTTAAGGAGCCCTCTGATCAGGGTTTACACTGTTTGCATAGGAAAAGTGTACTCCTCACATGTATGCTGTTTACAAATGACGCATATATGCGTGACTAGGGTTCAAAGAGTTAAATCAAAATAATTTTACAGTTTTTCATTTTTCAGCGGAATGCTGTGTATCAAATTTGTATAATGTGTGACATGGCAGTGATAGAGAGAGGGATATATAAACCAAGGCATATAAATATAATCAACTGATGTCACACTCACATCAAAGTAACTTCCCATTGCAGAGGTGGTAGACGTTACAGCCATGACTCCCATTGCAAGTAGTTATAGCTGAATAATAATAATAATAATAATAATAATAACGACTTTATTTCATGTGGATTACATATTTGGTATCGAAAAACAAACCAATTTTCAATATGGTCCACCAACAAAATTAACATATATACAACACGAAGGAACACAATTACAAATCAGTATTTTTTTTTATTTTATTTTTTTAAACTTTTGCAAACAGAGTGGACCCTGAAAAGACAGTTCCTGTATGAGCTCTCCACAGGGACTACTCTGTTTACTTAAAGAATTTTAAAGATTAAAAGCTGAAAACAGTAATGCATTCTGAGAATTCAAGATTTGTTATCTATACATGAATATTGAATAGGTAGAGGCAATATAAAGCCCAAACAAAACGATGATTTAACAAATAGCAAAGATCTAGATCAATGAAATTTCATAACAAACGGGAAGGAATATACCAAAGATACTTCAAACCATTTACTCCATGGTATATTTCTACTATTGAAGAAAGGTGACCACTTAAACCAGGTTAAAAGTAAAACAAAATGAGCCCAAATGAGCAATCTGCTTTACTTTAAACCCGCTTCAAGTTACCATCTATACTAGAGAATATTTTCCATGAAACATATCTATGTAGTAAAGGGTTAAAGCAACATGTAGGTTTTGATCAATATCCATATTTCTATCATAACTTATATACATAGAAGCCCTTACAAGCCGCTAAGGCCTTGATCAGTCATTAACCCTTAGCTCATCGCATATTCAAAATTTGCCCCTCATTTGATGGATACTATTCAAACTATTTATTTAAAAGTAGAATACAATGTATTTGAAAACTTAGAATGGTATCTATTTCAGAATCATTTCTTCTCCTAGTAAACAATGTATACTCTTATCAGAGAGCTTCTTAAGGAAGTATCTCATCTGGGTCTACACTTTCAGCAACAAAAAAAAACTACTATCGACATAACTAGCGGGCTAAAGGTTAATAGTGAAACAGCCAATCAGGGGCTCAGCAGCCAAAACAAAGCCTACATGAAACCATCGCAACAATAACCCCTCATCGCACATGGAATAGTTCCAGTTTGAAGACAGGTGATCACTTAACCCTTTCCCCCCACAGAAGCGACTTTTAGCGTATTTAATTAATTCCTCCGCTGAAGAAAATAATTCCACTTTATACCCTCATGAACAATTACCATTACAAATATTTTATATAGCCTAGCAGATTTTAGCATAAAGCAGGCTGAAAGTAAAGCAGAATGTGCCTTAAGGCACATTCTGCTTTACTTTCAATCCGCTTCAAGTGGTCACCTGTCTTCAAAACTATAAACAGGCCATGAGGTAAAGGGTTAAAGCAGGTTGAACGTAAAGCAGAATGCGCCTTTAGATGCATTAAGCTTGTTCAGCCAGCTTTAATTAAGTTGCTAAGATATAGATCTAGCAAACATTCTTACTTAACTTTTTGAGTTACCTCTGTAACTCTGCAACATTGGACAGATATTCAATAAACAAATCAACAAATATTTGACTTATACTTTTAGATCTTTAAATTTTTAACTCACAACATAAACCAATTGTTTGTTCCCATGGCCCGCCACGACACTGTATACAAAGTTACAAACATAGCAATAATGACGTTGTAAGAATGACGTCATAAATCATGGGGGGAAATAGTGTACTATTTATATAAACTGGAAAATCCTTTGTCAAATATTTGTGACGTAATTATTATTACATTGCGTCATAATTGACACATAAGAACACGTGGTGGTACAGTGGAGAAACTGTTATTCTTTCCCACTTAATGCGTTTTAAACGCGTTTGAAAGGCGTTTGAAACGCGTTTTATCTATTAACTTACAAACGCGTTTGTAAGTGCGTTTAAACGCACTTATAAGTTAATAGTCATAATATGGTTTTACATTGCATTTTGGGCGTTTAAACAACGTTAAGAAAGATATTTTCTCATTTTTGCACTTTCAAAGTGCTTTATATATACACAAGTTGTGCGAATTGTGTTTTTTAAAGAGTTTTATCTCATTCGATCGTTAAATTAGACGATCTGTGTTTCGTTTAAAAATATGGTGGTGCGTTTTGTTCCAACCGAAATATTTGTTAATTGCTTGGATTCAGATCAGTTGTTAAATTACTGGGCATCTGATTCGCATCAATGTTTGGATCCAGATCAGATGCCGAGTTACTATGATCAAAGTTTGCAATTCTGATTTTTTAAAAATATGTTGTTACACTCACACATTTGTACTACATTCTATACATGGAATTGAAACAGTGTAGACCCTGTTAGGTCCATTCTTTTTGGAGTTTATATAATGATAGGTTATAACAAAACTAATCTAAAATTATAATAAAATCATCTAAACGCATACCTGATAAGTTCAGACGTTATTCCAGTGTCGAGTCAACATATTCAAAAGAATCATTAAGTCACATAACATTTAGATGAGCTGTAAATATGAAGGATTTTATCTATCTGTAAAGTATAACTGTACATGGTCAAAAACAGCAATATAATAATTGCCCATCGTGTAACCACGGAATTCTTGTATAATATAATTCTGTGGTGTAACTACCCGACATCTCGTTGCGTCATCAACCGGATATGGGGTAATAAAACTTCGGCTTATCAAAGTAAACATAATCCTAATTAGGGGTGCGAGTCCGTTGGGGCAATTTTACAATTTATAGTCCGCCACCAAAATTGTCATTTTTATGGTCAGGTTACTTTCACAAGAAATGGCCACACTAGTGTAAATCTATCATATAAATTAGATCTAATTTGACTTTATCAAAGCTGTCAGTTTGGATCCTGATGTATTGCCGATTTAACATTTTATTTATTTTACTCCTAACTCCCCCAAAGTAATTGAAATAGATTCAAACCGTTTGAATAGAAATCAATATGATTTTAATTAATCTAATAAAATTTAACAGTTAAGATCTCGTTGGAACGCCGAGTCACTCAGCATTATGATGGAGAACAAAACTGTCTCTGGTTTTTTAATCAAAATATTAATTCGTTCTATAACGTACATCAGTTTAGATCTTGATTAGATCATGGAGAAATCACAGACTGCTCCGTGATTAGATGGCGAACTTATCGGCGTCTCATCTACATGTACATAGAAAAATGTTTTCAAAGGTCACATAAAAATTGAGCGATATTGAGAAAATGCGTTTGCGTAGATGAATAACAGTATTTATTTGATCTTGACAAACTGCATACGTGACGCAATTTTCAGACGGGAAGATTTTCAAACAGTATCATTGATTGGAGCCAGATCAGACGCCGAGTTACTAATCATTTGATATGAACCAATGCTTGGATCAATATCATACGCCGAGTTACTCAGGTCCTGGTCTACATAAATGATTCCACCCAGTTCAGACGCCGAGTTACTAAGCATGACAGAAATGTCAATTATTGGTGACTGCATCAGCATGACCATATATGGGAGATAGTAAAGCCGGACGTGTACACAGCAGGCATTGTCCGCCCAAGGCCTCTGGCAATCTATACACTCTGTCATACTGTATACACTCACAGTTTTATCTAGGCATACATGTACATGTAGGCATAAGAAGGGTACTATAAACCTAGTATAATTATTTAAATACCTTTCGGATTTATTTTAATTCGTATAATTGATCGGTCTCGATAAAAACAAAGGTATGCCGAATGAAACGCAAAAATCCCCTTATAAACGCGTTTATAAACGCAAAACTCACTTATAAACGCAAAACGCGTTTATCGTTTATCGTTTCGTTTGCGTTTCGTTTGCGTTTCGTTTCCGCATGCGTAAGCATAAACGGGAAAGAATAACAGATTCTCCACTGTAACCCGTAGCGACGAGTATACTCGTCATTTACAACAATATCCCTGCGAAAAGTACATTTTTATGCAAACGGTGTAGACCCCGATCGGAGGACTCCTTAAAAGTACATTTTTATGCAAACAGAGTAGACCCCGATCAGAGGGAGTCCTCCGATCAGGTTTCCCACTGCTCGTTATTGTTCAATAAATTTAAGTTCATTCAACCATATCGCCGAGTATACTCGTCATTTGTTAGCAGTCTTATCATGTCATGATATTAGAAGAAATGTCGCGATAAATAGGTTGACTTGCTTGATCACTGTCACGGCAACTGGGGGGTCAATTCAGGCTTCCATACGTGACGTCAATTATGACATCATTTCCCCATGAAAAATCAATATTGGCTATATTGGTAGGTTGGTTTTCCCCACGACCCTAAGTAGGTGCACCTGTCATATTCAATATTGTTTGGGAGTTGAAAAATGAAGAGACTGTCGAGACTTTGAAGAAATAAACGAGGAAAGCACGAGTTTGGTTTGTTGACTAAGCAGTTGTGCATATAGTAAATGAGTCCATCTATTTAGAGTACAGAATATGACAATCAGTCTCAGGTCAACGTCTGTATGAAAATGCGGTGTCTGATCAAGGTCTACATTGTTTACAATGCATGGGTACGCCTACGTGCCATGATTTAGACCCATGCATACCAATATCAGTTGCGGCATTTTCAATGTGGTAACGTATCTTTGTTTACACAGTTTGCTACGTTTTATAATTTGAAATTCACTCGAAGTTGTAGAGCTAGTCAATAAAAACTGTTGTTATTCATATTTTATACATGCGTTCTTTCGGATGTTCATTCTGCTTCTGTAGAGACACGCCGGTGTTCTTTTCTTTTACAAATATACCAGTTTTGGTTTTTTTCTATTTACACGGAAGTTTCTTTTTTATATCTGCAAATTTTCTTTAAATATAAACAGACTCAAACAAACAAACACAACCCCGAAACAAATGCTTAAACGTCTAGAACTATTCGAATGTCAAAGTTACGTCATAAACTAGCGTCTGGGACATTTCTTAGGGACAATTTGTTTATTAAATTACAAAATTAGTAAATTGAAAGGTACACTAATTTATATATCAAAATAATCGCAAGAAAATGTGTATTTTTCCTATCTGACTATATTTTGGCTAAAACTCATTATTATTTGAATAAAACATCGCCAGTTTTTCGGAATAAGTAAATGTGACGTTGATTTCTTACATTGGGACATTTGAATGGACAATCCATTTCACGGATTACAGAAATTTCTGAAGCGTTTTTGGTAAAACGACACTATTTTTCAAAACAGGACAAAAAGTGTATTTTGTCAACAAGAATGAATGAACTAATATAAATTATTTATATGTCAAATATTTGGTGCATGGGACAAATTCTCTTACTTTGAATTTCCCCCCAATCTATCTTCCATTAATGTAGAATTTTCAAATAAATGTGTGCATTATATCCGGATATAATATTCCGTCAACGCTGCAGACGAAATGTGTGCAATTACTTGAGTTTGAACGGACGACCACACATGTTTTTTCACAAACAACTGCATGCAAATGTAACATGGGACATTGGATTTTTTACTGATTATTACAAGTAATGACGACTCATTTTAATCGCCTTTTGTATATTTCTAAAATTTGAATGTATCATGACATTCAGCAATCTGGGACGTTCATTTTGATATATAACATTAGTATTGTTCTAAATCTTTACGTGCTTTGAAAGACAAAATGAACGGTCATGTGAGCATATTTCAAAGGGGGCATGAGCTTTTGACGTTACGTCTTTGCGTTTTGCAAATACACCCTCTGTTTTCTGTCTATGAATGCTCAAATCTGACCAATCGAAGTTTCATCTCAAATGCTTTATACAGTGAAAAAAACCGTTATTCTTTCCCGTTTAAACGCAAACGCAAAACACTAAAATGTAGAAAATAACAACTTTTTTACAATTCTGACTACATGTATTAATATTAAGCTGAGTGGCAAACAGTTTGGAGCCTGATCAGACGCCGGGTTACCCGGCGTCTGATTTGGCTCCAAACTGTTTGCAGTGGAAATAATAGATTTAGCGTAAACGCGTTTATTGGGAAAGAATAACGTTTTCTCCACTGTACGCATTGGCCACGATGGTACACTCACACTGTACATCTTCATTTGATGACACAGTGCTCCCTTCCTACAGTGGAGAATCTGTTATTCTTTCCCAATAAACGCGTTTACGCTAAAACTATAATTCTAACTGCAAACAGTTTGGAGCCAGATCAGACGCCGGGTTTTTAACCCGGCGTCTGATCTGGCTCCAAACTGTTTGGCACCAAGATAAACATGAATTATCAGAATTGTCCAAAAGTTGCACTTTTCTACGTTTTAGTGCTTTGCGTTTGCGTGCGTTTGCGTTTAAACGGGAAAGAATAACAGATTCTCCACTGTACAACAGTCCTTCGGTCGACTCTGTCCTTATAACGACGCTTGCCGCTCTTCCCAAAATAAGACTATTACGTCAACTGCTTTTACTGCTGCAATATCGTCTGCTTAAAATTGTCGTTTGCCTTTCTCTCAAAGTTATACGTATTGGACATTTTGACATACAAAAAATAAAGACGAGTGACAAACAGTTTGAACTGAGATGAAACGCTTCGTTACGCGGCGTCTGATCTGGTTTCAAACTGTTTGCAAATGTAATCTTAGGATGATAATATTTCCTCCTATAACTTCTCCCTCCGAACAACACACACAATAGTTGTATCCCATTGTGTGTTCTACTTCTACCAATTAACGGCCGCCGTCATGTTGCTGACTATTCTGCCGTACAGTGGAGAATCTGTTATTCTTTCCCAATAAACGCGTTTACGCTAAAACTATTATTTGCAGTGCAAACTGTTTGCCACCAAGATAAACAAGAATTATCAGAATTGTCCAAAAGTTTTTCTTTTCTACGTTTTAGTGCTTTGCGTTTGCGTACGTTTGCGTTTCAACGGGAAAGAATAACAGATTCTCCACTGTATAATTCTGCCGCGTTGCTGTAGAGAGGGAGACTGCTTCATTCTCTTCAGAGATAACAATTAACTACAGTACTCCCTCCCTATAACGTTCCTCCCAACAACGATTCCCTCCTTATTTCTGGCGTCAACTAGAGTGCGGACAAGATTAGGAAGGTTTGCAGAATCAAAAGTGGCATTTCGGCGTAGCTTCCGCGTATGAAAGAATGTCCGATTTTTTGCAATTTTGTGAACATCTGCCACCGGGTTCTGCGTATTGTCTGCAGACATACTTGAGACAGTCCTAGGAATTAAACAGGACAGACACAGAATGTCTACCGAACATGCCGATCGTAGTAGGACAAAAATAGCCACGTGATACTTTGTCCGCGGCGGTTCCTCGCACCTACTTAAACAGTACCGCACCGGCTCCACACGTTCCTAAAGGTTTCGGGGCTATACCTTCCGCTTGTCTTCGCATGTCTTCCTATCGACGCGCGAAGCTCGCTTTACCGCGGAAGCTTTCAGGAGCGGTTACGGAAGAGCCGGAATGTTTCAGGAAAGGCCGGATGTCCTGGCGATGACGTCAGGACAATGCAGACTGGTTGCGGAACGCGTCAGGAAGTTAATTTCCGCGTCCAAATTTGGCTTCCGACCAAAATTTCGACGCGGACAATTTTACCCCTCCGGAAGGTGCGGAATCATTGGGAAGTGTTAAGGAATGATACGGACGATGAACAGAAGCTTTCAAGAATATGCGGAAGGGTTGCGGATTTGTATTCCGCGTCTTGTCCGCGCACCCTAGTGGACGCCTGGTCTTATGCCTGGCATCCACTAGAGTGCGGACAAGATTAGGAAGGGTTGCGGAATCAAAATGGCATTTCGGCATAGCTTCCGCGTCTGATACGAAGCAAAGCCCGATTTTTTGCAATATTGTGAAACTCTGCCACCGGGCTTTGCGTATTGTTTGCAGACATATTTGGGACAGTCCTATAGGAATTAAACAGGACAGACGCAGAATGTCCCCCGAACAAGCCGATCGTAGTAGGACCAAAGTAGCCACGTGATACTTTGTCCGCGTCGGTTCCTCGCACTCACTTATTCAGTACCGCACCGGCTCCGCAAGGATTCGGGATACCTTCCGCTTGTCTTCCGCATGTCTTCCTATCGACGCGCGAAGATCTCTTTACCGCTGAAGCTTTCAAGAGCGGTTACGGAAGAGCCGGAATGCTTGAGGAAAGGCCGGATGTCCTGGCGATGTCGACAGGACAATGCAGACTGGTTGCGGAAGGTGTCAGGAAGTTCATTTCCGCGTTCAAATTTTGCTATCGACCAAATTTTCGACGCGGACAATTTTACCCCTCCGGAAGGTGCGGAATCATGGGGAAGTGTTTAGGAATGATACGGAAAATGAAAAGCAGCTTTCAAGAATATGCGGAAGGGTTGCGGAATCGCTAATTTTGTATTCCGCGTCTTGTCCGCGCCCTAGTGGACGCCTGGTCTTACAAAAACGCTTGACCATCTTCCCCCAAACAAGACAATTATGTCCAACAAATTCACGGCTGCAATGTTATCTGCTTAAAACTGTCGCCTGCTGTTTTTCTTAAATTACATAATGGACATTTTGACCTAAAAACTTAATAACGAGTGACAAACAGCTTGAATCCAGACGTGACGTCTGATCTGGATTCAGGCTGTTTGCAAATGTAAGCCGATTCCCTCCCTATAACGACCCCATCCGAACAAGGCACACAATTGTTGTCTCCCATCGGTTGTCGTTGTAGAGAGGGAGCGCTGTACAATCGACCCTTAATATCTCGAACTCGCTAAGTCAAACCCATGTTGCTACAACTAACTTTCAGTATTTCGCATTACTTAAAGATTAACATATCCGTATTTCAACGTTAAATCTAACATATTCATATTTAAAAGTGCAAACGTGGCTTAAACAAGTTTTATCTTTTAATAGGATATATTTAACTATCTTTCACTACATGTATTTCAAAATACTTATCATACAGCAAATTAACCTGTTTGACACTTTCATCGTCACATTTAATCCTCCCTTTTTAATCCTTTTTGAGACACTATATTGTTTGCTGAAAATTGTCCTCTGCAATTTTATGCAAGACTCGAATCTTAGATTTTTATAGAAATATAATTCTATACGAGTGTCAAACAGTTTGGGTCAGGAAGGTTATCAATATGGTTGATTTCACCCTTTCCCCAATAGAAGCGCCTTTTAGCGCATTCAGATATTCCTCCGCTGAAGAAAGTACCTCCAATTTATACAGTTTTGAATAAGTATCGTAAGGAATATTTTCTTTATTCTAGCAGGTAGCAGCTTAAAGTAGGCTGAAAGTTAAGCAGAATGCGCCTCAAGGCGCATTCTGCTTTACTTTCAACCTGCTTTGAGTAGTCACTTATCTTCAAAACTAGAAACATGATATTGATTAAAGGGAGATGAGTGACTGAACTTTAACACATTACTTCATAGATACGCATTCAAGTTTACACCACTGATTTATTCCTCCACTGAAAAGTTCCAATTCATATAGTCATGAAAATGTTTCACAAGAAATGCTTCTATATTCTAGCAGATGGTAGCTTAGAGCATGTTTAAATTAAACCAGAATGTCGATTTACCTGTTTCATGCTTAGCGCGACTTGAGTTTCATTTGCAAACAATTTGGATCCATATCAGACGCTGCGTAACGCGGCGTCTGAACTGGATCCAAAATGTTTGCCACTCATCTTCAACCTTTCGTCAGTTTGAAATGCTTTAAAAACTTATTTTGATTTATTTTCGTAAACGATTTTTTTTTGCAGATGACAAAAATTATAGCATGACAAGGATTACGTCGCATCCTGTTTAAATTTGCTTTAAGAGGTAACCTATATCCAAAGCAAGACCCCAACTATGATCTACATGTATGAGGTAAATGCTTCACCTACTTTTCCTTAGTGCCCTGGTCAGTGTGGCACTACTCTTATCATGCAGCTTTGACACAAGAAACCAAAGGTTTAGATATTGAAAAGTAAAACGATACAGTAAAACCTCTCTATCACGACAACTAAAACAACACCTAAAGTCAGGTGAGAGCTTAAAGCAAGGTGACAATAAACAGAAAGCTCCTGATGGAGCTTTCTGTTTAACTGTCATCTTGCTTTAAGCAGTCACCTGCCTTAAACATCTGCTAAGTACAATAGTTTAATGGTCGTTATAGAGAGGTTTTTATTTAACCTTTTGAGTCCTAGCCACGTATATAGGCGACCTTTGCAAATAGTTCAACTGCGAAATGGGACACGTGTCATATGCAGACAGCGCAAATTCAAATTAGCTGGCACATCCAGGAGCCCTCTGATCATGGTCTGCCCTGTTTTAATATTGCAAAACATTGTCAGATATGAACACTAAGTTGTCAAGAGATGAACAAGACTTAATTGGAACTTTCCATTTGATGTTTAAGGGAGGTGTCATATAATGGTGGCAATATAATATGTAGTTGAAAGCAGCAGGGATTTACAGTAGTTAACTTAAGTAGACCCCGGAGGCCAATCTGTCTCCAAACAACATGCAATATAAAATAAACTGTTTAACCACCAAAGCATTTATTGTCATTTGTTGAATTGAATCTTGTGTTTATAACGTGGTCTGGGCCTGTGACATACAGTGGATAAGATGCTTTTTTCTCGTGCAGCAAAGAAGAGTCAGAGAGGGACAGGAAGAGGCCAGGTGGCTGAAAGGCCGAGGTCTCCAACACCACCGCCGGCAGAAGATGAAGCCATGCTGGTTCCTGGGGCCCGTTTTACTAAACAACTTACGCAAATTATTTGCGTAAGTCAAAATTTTAATTTTGCGTAAGTAGTTTAGTAAAACGGGCCCCAGGGCCAGAGCAGTTACAGCCTCACCCTGCAGGGGATGGTATCCCAGACATCACACCAGGGCCAGCAGCAAACTAGCAGCAACCGCCCGCAAAACGCGTAAGAATAAAACCCTACTGCTATGCAACAGAGGCGCAAAAAGAAGAGGTCACTGACTGGCTAAAAGACAACCCCTCCATCTACTCAAAGAGAATGACAGATTACAAAGACACACAGAACCAAGAGAATCTATCGGAGGACAAAGTTGCTGACATGGGTGTTAAGGTGGCAGCCCTCAAAACCTTTTACAATTCCAACCGTACCCAGATGATACGCCTAGCTAAGTAGCCAGCTACATGTACATGTATGCATTAACAACTTTAATACTTTAATGTCTACTAGTAATACGAAACATGTTTGAATACTGCTAAGTATATCAAAGAGAGAGAGTAAGGACTAACATAAACACACACCGGACACTACTCTGAGTTTGGTACATACTGTATATGTCCTTTGTCTTTGCAATATTTCCCTTATACCTTTGTAAATGGCCAAAGGTAACGTGTATAGCTGATATGCCAATAAAACTGAAACTAAATCTGATTCATGAGCTTATATTCTATGAGTCGTAGTTATCGTAAGGTTTAACTTCATACAATCCCCATATCTATTATAAGCTTATATTTTTATAAGCAAAACTTACTATTAAGTTTAATGTAATCGTCATATGTATCATAAGATTCAAAACGAGCCATATTTATCGTAAGGTTTAACTAGAAAGTTTCAGTTGTTTTGGACACGCTATTCTTTCCCGTTTAAACGCAACCAAACACTAACAACGGACTAAAACGTAGAAAATGACATTTTGTTGACAACTCTGACCATTTGTTTTAATCTGATATTTGTTTTAATCTGATTTGCAAACAATTTTGAGCCAGATCAGACAACGGGTAACCCGGCGCTTGATCTGGCTCCAAACTGTTTGCATTGGATATAATATTTATAAGGAATTTATAACTTAAATGCGTTATTGGGCAAGAATAACGTTAGGGGGCGTCTGATCTTGCTCCAAACCGTTTGCATTGAAAATAATACTTTTGGTGTAAACGCGTATATTGGGAAAGAAAAACGTCTTTTCCGCTGTATAAACAGTGAATACCGAGATAAGAGGTTTCCTTTAACCCATTACCCCATAGCCTGTTTCTAGTTTTGAAGACAGGTGACCACTTAAAGCAGGTTGAAAGTAAAGCAGAATGCGCCTCAAGGCGCATTCTGCTTTACTTTCAACCTGCTTTAAGCTACCATCTGCAAAGATATAAAAATATTTCTTATGGTACATGTTCATAACTGAAAAAATGGAAACTATTTTCTTCAGCGGAAGAAAAAATCATATGCGCTAAAAGGCACTTCTATGGGGTAATGGGTTAAGAGCTCTATTGTTTGTCATATTGTATTACATATGACAATTATCAACCCTTAATTGTCGAAAATGGACGAAACCAAACTGGAAACTGGAATTTTCCATTTGAGGTACCAGGGATAAATGGATTGATTGGCAACGTTTCCAGTTAATGTTCTGCGTCATTCTTATGTTATGTACAGTGACGCTATTCCTACCCATTTACGCGTTAATTTATACGTAAGAAACTTATTTAGTGAACGGTTAACGAACGGTTAACGCTTAACGATTTTAACGCGTTTAAACTTGTTAATAAATGATTATAACAGAGATATTGCGATTGGTGCGTCAGTTTTCCGTTTCTAGCGGATATTTTGGATTAACGCGACTTTATCTATTAAACGCGTAAAGAAACGCATGGGAAACGCGTTTAATGAAACGAATAATAAACGCGTAAGAAAGCGTAAGAAACGCGTAAAGTTGGTAGGAATGGCGTATTTACCACTGTACACAAATGGTCATATTACACCAGAAATGTTAAATTGTGAATCAACGAAAAACTTTCTCAAATATCATACGAACGCCATTTTTGAGGAAAAACTACACAAGTTCCAGACTATTTGTTAGAATAAATTTTATGTTTTCGTTTGGTGATATAAACTTCATGCAGTAGTTTGACAGTAACTGCCATCAAAGCCTGTTGGACATTCGCACTTGAACGAACTGCCTTCAGCGAAACACGATCCGCCATTTTGACATGGATGGCTGTCACATGGAACTTCTGAAAAGTTTATAGAAGAAATGTTATATAGATGCAGGGCTGCCATAAGTTGATCATGAAAATTCCGAAGATTTTTCAAGCGCGATTACTTAAAGCAGGTTGAAAGAAAAGCAGAATGCGCCTTAAAGGCGCATTCTGCTTTTCTGTAAGCCTGCTTGAAGCTTCCATCTGCTAGGATAAAAATCCGAAGATTTCGAAAAAACCGGAGAAATGGCAGCCCTGTAGATGGTTATATTAATTTCGGTAAACAGAAAACAAAGTTACGGGTGATATAGATCTACATGTATCATGCCATATATAGTAAAGAAAATATATTAAAACGATATACTTGAAAACCTCTCTATTACGATGGTAATTGGTTGTATAAAAGACGGGTGACAGATAAAAGCATGGTGACAGTCACCTATTGTGAACATCTAGTAATTATTAATTAACCCTTAGCCTGCCAGTCACGACTATAGCTCCATATGCAAACAGCTTGGATCCGGATGAGACGCCGAGTAACTCGGCGTCTCATCCGGATCCAAGCTGTTTGACACTCGGACAACATTTTCAGCAATTTTGAGCAACTTTGAAGCACTTTGAAACTTGAAGCAGACGAGAAATATAGCAGACGACAATTTATTTGGCGGGCTAAGGGTTAACACAACTTTGTGGCCGTATTGGAGAGGTGTTACTGTACTTGAAAAACATGACATGCTTTCTATACAAAGGTTACACAAGACGGGCACATTCTTATTTCCATATTGTTCCTTAGGCTAAATAAAAAAAATCTCTGTTTCCGGTAACCCGACCGACCCTAGTTTTTCCCTCCGATACTAAACTTTTTTTTTAATTTTTCGAAAAAATGTATCGGCGAATGTCGGTCATTTTTGCGGCGCATGTGACAGTCATTTTTTGAGGAACGTGTAAAAGATACTATTCTCCACTTAATTGTTTGAAAATCTGCTTTATAGTCGTTTAAATGTTTTACATGCTAATTTTTTAAGCCGCATTGTGTTTTTTTGAGAAACCTGCATAAAACGGTTGTTTGAAGTCCCATTTGAACTACATGGGACGTGATTCTTTCACAAATACCGGCTTTATCTAATAAATTCGCTTTTTTTTTTTTTTTTTTTTTTTTTGTGCGGCACAAATTAAAAAGCCTCCCTTGTGAATGGAAAGAAAGACAACTCTGTAAATACAGGGCTCCAGATAACGGAAGTATTTCGAAAACTAAAAATCTTTATTTCTGCTTTTAAACCCAATGATGCCATACTCATTAAAATTGTCTCGAAGAGACGGTTTAATCAGTAGTAACACCATAGCATTCGGTGCTGAAATGAGTGAGAAAATGTTGGATTAGTTCAGATTACTCCAGTTTACCTTGAGCGCTGAAAATGAAGCGGTTAACCCTTATTCTGCTGCACAGATGTCTGCTTTGACATTGTCGTCTGCAAAATTTGTTCAGTTGAGATTTATGCATTTGCTTTAATTAAGCAAACCTTTAAAAGACGAGTGTCAAACAGTTTGGATCCAGATGAGATGCCGCGTGACGCGGCGTCTTTCTAGATTCAAACAGTTTGTTAACTCCGTAAAGTTACGACCAGTAGGCACAGGGTTAAACTACATGTATGAGATCCAGTCAAAACGTTTAAAACATATACGGAGGATCTACCAAGCTTGCTGAAAATGACTGTTTCAGCCTTGTCCGCTCTCTAACTCAAACACGTTTTTTTTATCTTCACCAAACTTGCTACAAATGTTTATTAGTATAGAATCTAGGTCAGGTTTAATAACTAGCAAAATCGCATGAGGCATGTCTGAGTTATTGCCCTTGAATAATTAAAAAATGACTGTTTCAGCATTTTCTGCTCTCTTACGCAAACACTTTTTATTGGATCTTCACCAAACTTGCTGTGTATTGGTATATATCTAGGTCAAGAAAACAAGGGCCACTATGGCCCCTAAATCGCTCACCTGGTACACATTGGCAAACTTGACCTATAGTGACCTAGATTATGACTGGACATGTATACCCACAATCAACCTCTAGAGTGTAAACAAGATTTTCCAATGATTTGACCTAGTGACCTAGTTTTTGACCGGACATGACCCATATTCAAACTTGACCTAGATATCAATGCGACAAACATTCTGACCAAATTTCACCAAGATCCAATGAGATTTGAAGCCTCTAGAGTGTTAACAAGGGTTTTCTATGATTTGACCTAGTGACCTAGTTTTTGACCGGACATGACCCACATTCAAACTTGACCTAGATATCAATGAGACAAACATTCTGACCAAGTTTCATTAAGATCCAATGAGATTTGTAGCCTCAAGAGTGTTCACAAGGTTTTTCTATTATTTGACCTAGTGACCTAGTTTTTGACCGGACATAACCCATATTCAAACCTGACCTAGATATCATTGAAACAAACATTCTGATAAAGTTTCAGGAAGATCCAATGAGATTTGTAGCCTCTAGAGTGTTCACAAGGTTTTTCTATGATTTGACCTAGTGACCTAGTTTTTAACCGGACATGACCAACATTCAAACTTGACCTAGATATTAATGAGGCAAACATTCTGACCAAGTTTCATTAAGATCCAATGAGATTTGTAGCCTCTAGAGTGTTCACAAGGTTTTTTCTATGATTTAACCTAGTGACCTAGTTTTTGACCCGACATGACCCACATTCAAACTTGGCCTAGATTTCATCAAGACAAACATTGTCATCAAGTTTCATGAAGATCGGATGAAATTTGTAGCCGCTAGAGTGTTCACAACCAATTGTGGACGGACGGACGGACAGACAGACAGACGACGGACGACGGACGGACGTTCTCACAGTTGGACATTTGTTGGGTATTTTTTTTGTTTAAAAATACCCAACAGTACACAAAAATACCCAACAAGAACAATAGGGCAATCACGGAATGAATGTAATCTATTAAATTGTTCTCCCTACCCAACAAAGGACATTTCGTGCGCTCGACGGACGACGGACGACGGAGATCCAGCGATCCTAAAAGCTCACCTTGGCACTTCGTGCCAGGTGAGCTAAAAAATCGAATACAGTTGAATGAAAATCCTTCAAGAGGTAAAGGAGAAATGGAGTGGTCATTTATTACTTAACTTATTACCAACACGGCTAAGATGAAGCACATGCAACCATTGACCAAATATTTGGCTAAAATAGAATGAAAACTGGTCCTATATATTCATGACGGATTAAATTGGAACTATTTTCTTGAGCGGAGGAATAAACGGAATACGCTAAAAGGCGTTTCTATTGGGGGAAAGGGTTAAGGATGTCATGCGTTTAGCAGTACCTTTCTATGCGCATGTTCATTATTACATATTCAATTACTTTCACGCGCATGCATTGAATAAACATACACATTTTTAACTCTATAATTCAACTCTTTTTCTCCTTTTATTCAATTTTATTTTGGAAAATAATCATCAAATGATACTAATTTTTCTTTACTTATGGTTTAAATTGATTCTCCGAGTTTAAAATACTACATAATCATTAATTTTCCCCTATTTTAAATATTGGGTGGTGAAACGTCCGGGGTAGCGAAACGTCCGGGGTAGCGAAACGACTTTAGGTTGGGTAGCGAAACGACTGTAGCGAAACGTCCGGGGTAGCGAAACGTCTGGTAACGCTTTGTAACAGTTAACTAGACTGGTCAAGGGAGACAAACCATGCATTACTTAAATGTAGTTGGGCATGAGTTGTCTCCCATTGACCAACAAACATATTGTATTTATTTTATTTTTAGCTCACCTGAGCTTTTGCAATCCTTGAATGTCCGGCGTCCGTCGTCCGTCGTGCGTCGTCAACATTTTAGTGTTTACACTCTAGAGGCCACAATATTTATCTAATCTTTCTCAAACTTACTCAGATTTTATATTACTGTAAGAGTTCGGATGAGTTCGATTATGCTTGAAATCGGTTCAATAGGTCAGGAGTTATCTACCTTTGAATTGCTGAAAATGCCATTTTTAACAGTGTTTACACTCTAGAGGCCACACTTTTATCCAATCTATCTCAAACTTGCCCAGATTGTATGTGACTATAAGAGTTCAGATGTGTACGATTATGGTTGAAATCAGACTAATAGGTCAAAAGTTATCTTCCTTTAAATTGCTGAAAATGCCATATTTAAGGGTGTTTACACTCTAGAGGCCACAATTTTTATCCAATCTTTCTCAAACTTGCTCAAACTAAATATGACTATAAGAGTTCAGATGAATTCGATTATGGTTGAAATCCGACCAATAGGTCAAGAGTGATCTACCCTTGAATTACTGAAAATGCCATATCTAACAGCGTTTACACTCTTGCAACTACAGTTTTCAATGGATTTTGATTATACTTGCACACAAAGTATATAGCTATAATTTCTCGAAGGAGTGCAAATATTGTTGAAATCAAATCGTTTTGGCAATAGTTATCTGCCCTTGATATACTTTTAAATGCTAGAAAAGGCTTCATTTTAGTATTGTTTAAGCTCTAGTTATCTGTCCTTGATGTACTCTACTATACTAAAATTATTAGGTTGTATTCCAAAATTGTTTACATGCTATACTACAAATTTGAATGGATTTAGATTAAAACTGGTGAAACAGAAAGGTAAATTAAGCTATCAGGCTTCAGTACACAACAGGTGAGCGATACCAGGGCCTTCGGAGTAAAAGCCCTACAGGGCTTATGTTAAATTGTTAAACCTATCCGACGTAAAATAAAATGTGTCTATGTCTATGGCATAATGTCATAGGGGCCATGCTTACATCTATGCCAAGGGAGGGAATGCCCCCACCCTTCAATGACCGCTGTTGCTGCAAACAGAATTGTATATTGTCATATAACAGGGTTATTTGGACCATCCTAAAACAAAATAAAACTGAAAATTATTCTAATTTTAATCTTTCTCTTTTTAATTAAAACATCTACCAGGTAACCTAGAAAGTATAGAATATAGGTTTGTTTTGGCGATACACTGATGTTAAAGTTTGACGGGGCTAGTTGATATGTAGTGGATCAACTAGCCACAATCCATATGTATCAATTAGCCTCATGTTACCTCCCTATAAAAGTAGACTCGTCTAGTATATCTCGGTGCAGACTGTTACACCCATGCTATCACTTTCAAAACGTTATATTTCAAATTGAATCGTACACATGAAGTTAATTCATAATAGTAATGGCCATGTTAATGTCACAAGAGACGGCCAGGTTTTCAATTATGGGGCTAAGAAGTTTAGCCATATTAGTACCCTCTCGTAAGCATGGACAGACAGACTGACGGATTATTATTATTATTATTATTATACCAGATTTATATAGCGCTGTTGTGCGATCAAAAGCCCCCACCCCTAGTGGTGGGGGTATAAAAAGTATTGTCTCTAGAAACATGCAACAGTGAGATTTAACCCTTCTCTGCTTTACCACGAGTATAATAGTTACTTGCAAATAGTTTGGATCTTGATCAGATGCCGCATATTGCCGCGCCTGATTACGATCCAAACTGTTTGATACTCATTTTAATATTTCTTAGACCTTTACTCCATAGATACTCGTTTTTTATGCATTCAATTTATTCCTCCACTAAAGAAAATAGTTTCAATTTATACAGTCATGACTATGTATCATAAGAAATATTTATTATATCGTAGCAGATGAAAATTTTGGATAAAAGTAAGGAAGAATGTGCGCCTTAGGCACATTCTGCTTTACCTTCAACCTGCTTTAAGTAACCACCTGTCTTCAATACTAGACACAGACTGGAGTAAAGAGTAAGGAAGAATGTGCGCCTTAGGCACATTCTGCTTTACCTTCAACCTGCTTTAAGTAACCACCTGTCTTCAATACTAGACACAGACTGGAGTAAAGAGTAAGGAAGAATGTGCGCCTTAGGCACATTCTGCTTTACCTTCAACCTGCTTTAAGTAACCACCTGTCTTCAATACTAGACACAGACTGGAGTAAAGAGTAAAGGCAAATAACTAAAATTTAAATTTGAGAAATGAAAGGAGACCAATATTGTTTAAAACTAGCTTGGTTGTTTGAAAGGTAGGTGACAGGTCAGGCACGGATTTAACGGGGGCACGGGGAGGGGGAGCTCCCATACCCTCCCCAACTATGCCCCCCCCCCCCCAGTTAACAATTTCTGGATCCGGGCCTGCAGTGTATGGCCTTTGTCAATATCATACTGCGATACTTTCGTGCACAGTCGTCTTTGTATTTTTCATGCAACATTTATTTTTATTCTATATAGTTGGAATTTCTCCTTTCTTTCCCTCTCAAATTCTTTACAATTGACATATTGAAATATAGATCTAATTAAAATAATGGTTAAACTCTCAATCATGTAAATGTCTTTGACAATCATAATGATGATTTTATTATTCTTATCACTTGTAAGCACGCATAGGCCCATACATTTTGAACCCAGACCAGACGCCGCGTAACTGTTTGCCACTCATATTTATAGTTAAACCGCAGGGCTGCTATAAGTTGACATGAAAAATCCTAAGATTTCCAAATTTGCATTTTTCAAGTGCGATTTTACGAATCGTACCTTTACCTCATAGCCTTTTTCTTGTTTTGTTGACATGGGACAGGCTGTAAGTAAAGCAGAATGCGCCTTAGGGCGCATCTGCTTTACTTTCAGCCTGCTTTAAGCTACCATGAACTGGGGGAAAATCTGGAGATTTAGGAAAAATCCGGAGAAATGGCAGCCCTGCAATTACTACAGTAAAACCCCACTATTCCATCCATGTAGGGTATGATTATTATATGAAAGATAGATGACAGCTTAAAGCAAGGCAAAGGTAAAACAAAAAAGCTCCGACTGAGTAATGGAAACCAATAAATAATGTTGGAAATAGTTTCTCTCTTTTCTGTAGCTCTGTTCATTTCTTAAACTATTGCTATTTCCTGGAGTGTGTTGACCAGGTTTAATTGTACCATATTACGTCATATCTGTTCATGTACATCTGCCCCGTGCAACTTGTGAGTGAGAACTGCAGGGCTGCCATAAGTTGATAATGAAAATCCTAAGATTTCAATTTTTCAAACGCAATTTTACTAATCGTACCTTTACCCCATAGTCTGTTTCTACATGACTGCTTAAAACAGATTGAATGTAAAGCAGAATGCGCCTTAAGGCGCATTCTGCTTTACTTTCAGCCTGTTTTAAGCTACGATCTGCTAGGATAAAAATCCGAATACTTAGGAAAAATCCGGAGAAATGGCAGCCCTGTATAAACTGTGACATCGTTTTGAGCGTAGGGGTTGTCACTTTGCACGTGCGCATCAGCCCATTTTCCCGCCTTAGCAGCCACGCCATCGATATACGGCAAGATGGCATCAGGAACGTATATGAAATAATATACGTTCCTGGTGGCCCTGCTCCGAGCCATTGCTTAGTGTTGCACCATAGCCTGGTAAGTTACCATTTGTATTTAGAAAACTGTTTAATTCGGCTGTTTGAACTATTCAAAAAGTTGAAATGTCTTTAAACGAAGGACAGGGTTGAAACCACCCCACCCCCGGAAGATACACAATAATATAATTATTGCGTTGTTTACCCGTTCACTGTCATATTGTCGTTTTCTTTGAAATTGCCGTCTGAATTTATATTCAAAAGCAAAGTTTCAGGATTTGACTATAAATGTTAATACACGCGTGGGTGGGGGAAGACCACGTGTTTTTCAAATCACACGTGGTCTTCCCCCACCCACCCTGCAAACAGCAATTTACGGCTGCGCAAAGTGGATTTGGCTTAACCCTTATCCTGCGGTGATGTCGTCTGCTTCGAAATTGTCGTCTGCAAAGTTTGTTAAATTTAGATTTTTACATTTTTTAAGTAAAGAAACCTAAAGAAGAGTGCCAAACAGTTTGGATCCAGATCAGACACCGCGTTACGCGGTGTCTGATCTGGATCTAAACTGTTTGCAAAAATCAATTAAGTCGCGACCAGCAGGCAAAGGGTTAAATTTGTATCCCATCCTCGTCGCCAATTGAAGTAAACCGGGTGAATATGCAAGTGTGGTACACAATAGCAAATATATATTTACAACATCAGTTTGGACCCTGTTCAAACGCTGAGTTACTGTGTGTTTGATATTGATCCACACTTTTTGCAACTGTTCGCTATCCCTTATCAAGCTAAATTTCCTACTTAATTAACCCATTACCCCATAGCCTGGTTCTGATTTTGAAGATATGTGACCACTTAACTCTTTCCTCCCTGAAACTTTAAATGGACAATTCCAGTTTCCATTTTAGTCTAGTCCATTTCTGACTTTTAAGGGTTGTTTTTGTCAATGTTTGGCATTATGACAAACAGTGAAGACCCTGATCAGAGGGCTCCTTTTGGAGCCCTCTGATCTGGGTATTCACTGTTTGCATAGGACAAGTGTACTATTCACATGTACACTGTTTGAAAAGGACGCCTATATGCGGGACTAGGGCTCAAAGGGTTAAAGCAGGTTGAAAGTACATCTACATCTACGGAGTTAGATCTACTCCCTACTATCAATTGCTGATAATGACAGGGAGGTCGGTGGACATGTGCAGTGTTAAAATAAAAGCGACTGCTATTTCCAAGTAGTCACAAACAGTTCAAAACAGTGCAGTAATTTACAATTTAAAAACAGTTAAAAACAGGTTAAGTGATTAAGTAGTTGTTTAATTCATTAACATTGCACATCGCTGAAGCCATTTAGGGTGGCATCTTTTTTAAGTATTCTGTAAATGTCACTAAGCCACTGCTGACAGTGAGTGACATTTTTTGTATTTAACATATTGTTAAAAACAGACCAAGAGTTGCCTCAATTTTTTTTATTTCAGTGCCAGAGTTGAACAATACAGGGCTGCCATAAGTTGACATAAAAAATCCTAAGATTTCCAAATTTGCATTTTTCAAGTGCGATTTTTAACGAATACTACCTTTACGCCATCGCCTGTTTCTATACTCAGCAAAAATAGAAACTTTACATGGGATTCTGATGCGTATAATTCTATCTACAAACACAGTTTTGCAGAAAACTTAGTGTAATTCAAAACTTTGAATCAATGTCTGCAAGTTCTCGACAATGGTGATAAAAAAATTCCAAATGTCACGTCGTAATTTGACGTCAAAATGTATAGGGGTCGATTTCAAAATTCACAGATGTGAACGTGTTCGCAAGATGTGTTTAATTCATTTTTCGGTTTCATTTTAAGTGCCTTTTTGCATAAAATCACTTCAGTAGCGTGAATGCCCACCGTCACGCACGATGCATGTAACATTACGTCTCTATTGTACCGTCTAATGACGTCATCTGAGATGACATGCCATTTTCGTAATCGAACATGTCTGAGGTCGTTGGTCGTGTCAATCTGGTAATAATGCTCCGCATCCGTCACAAAGTTTAACCCATACATGCTCTTTGGGTTTTAGATTTGATGATACTGCATGCCATTGCATGACGTTGACGTTATTCTAGGCCTTGTGCGAGCGTTAAGATCTGCCAAGTATACAGTCTTCGGGTATGGGTAGGACCGTGACATTGCTTCAGACAATTTCTTATTGTCTCGGCAGTGATTCAAAACCGCCGATCAGTAAAGGTTTCTGGGATGAAACGGCTACGTCGGTACGTTAACGTAAGAGTGCGCTCGTCTCTACGCGACGTCAACGATCTCGGACTATCCAGAACTTACCCCGTAACTCTGTAATGAGTAGTCAGCATATGAATTGTCTACCGCATACGTCCAAAATGACGCGCAACATCAGTTACTGGCGCGTCCGCCGTAAGCATGCTAAATGGTCTGTTTTCTGTGATTTTCAGAAAACTGTGGCATCTCGGTTTTGAAACGCAAAAGTTTACAATTTTGTTTTTTCGGTGTTTTGCTTAAGCCTGCATGTGTCTGTTGCATTAAATAAACTTGAAATCACCGCAGAATATGTCAACTCAACGTCAGTGCTAAATACTGGAAGTGGAAAGCATGCTGCGTCGTGCGCGGTACAACTTAGCGAGAGTGTTGCTCTGTATGGTCTTTATCAATTACTCCGTTATGAAATGTGTGTATATTTCACGAAACGTCATTAAAACATCGCTTAAATCGGCTTTAAAGAATGTAAAGTTTCTATTTTTGTTAAGTATAGTTTTATTGACAACTGGCTGCTTAAAGCAGGCTGGAAGTAAAGCAGCATGCACCTTAAGGCGCATTCTGCTGTACTTTCAGCCTACTTTAAGCTACCATGTAGAATCTACTAGAAAAAAATCCGGAGATTTAGGAAAAATCAGGAGAAATGGCAGCCCTGACAATATTGCATCAATACTTACTTTACTTAGTATTTTTTCAAAGTAATCATTGAAGTCCTACATATGGCACCAATGTCGCATTGAAAGCTGGTAGTCAAACAGACAAATGTCATTCATGACATTGTGACTGGTTGTTTTACGGTTGGGTTAAAATTTCATTCATATTTTCCATAATTCATGATCAATTTTATTCAAACTTTTCTTCCTATTGTAAAACAATTCTTCATCTCATGGAAAATGTAATTTTTTGCATCCGGATTATAATAACTAGTTTTTAGTGTAGCACCTTTAAATCTGACTTATTCAGGTTAGAAGATCCTCTGAGCGTATATTGTTGAATTGGTTCCGGTCTGTTGCATATCTGGGTCACCAGAGCTAGAAATAGATATTTTCAATGAAAACTTAAAAAATCTTCTTGTTTGAAAATTCCTTGACCCAGCTTAGTGTCACCATGGTCAGGTGAGGGATCATTAGGGCCATTCTGGTCCTCTTGTTTATTCCTCCATGGAAGAAAATAGTCTATTTTATTGAGTATGATTACACTCAGTACAAAAAGAAACGCACATCGTGCTCAGGCGCAGATTAAGAGACTTTAAGATACTAAGACAATATCTCAAGATCAATTCAATTCTGCAACAAGTTCAGAAAAACATACGTAAAATTACTGTGCTGTCTTTTAACCCTTTCACTCTTAATGACGTCAAAAGGCGCGTTTTCAAACAGTTTGGATCCTGATCAGACGCAGCGTAATCTGATCAGGGTCCAAACTGTTTGACACTCGTATAGATATACTTTAGTTTAAACATATTTTATTTCGTAATACAAACACATGTTTAAGTCATACATAGATCATTAGGATTAGAACGAAAGCAATTGCTTATTAGGTTCTTCTCCTATTGAGATATACTTTAAGTCATACTACTTGGAATCTTACTTTGAAACGATCTTGCAAACAACAAAATTGAAGCAGACGACAATGAAACGGTGGTGGGATAAAAATCTCACGATAAATTTGGCAGCGAAAGAGTTAACTAGTGCCTGTTGAAAACACCGCACCAATTTGTGCAGGTTGTGATTATACCAATTCAATGATAAACCTCCCATTTTTAACATTGATAGCCCAAGACGGAACTACTGGCTGTAATGAAAAGATTATTTCACAAATACGTTCCTTCTACATACAGATAATATTGTAATAAAAGTGTGCGTTTCTTTTTGCACTGAGTGTATGTATCAATTTTCACTATTTTCAATATCCTAGCAGAAGATAGCTTAATTTTAGCAGGCTGAAAGTGAAACATTATGAGCCTTATGGCGCATTCTGTTTTACTTTAAATCTGCTTTAAGTGGGAACAGGAAAACATTAGGTAAATTTTAATTTTATTATATTTTCAGAAAATGGTCCCAAATTGGAATGCCCGAATGGAGAGATGTTCAGAGGTAAGTCGTTTTTATGCCCCTGGCATCGACAGATGTGGAAGGATATTATGTAAGTTACTTTTAAATAGTCCTGTTCGCCCTTCTGTCCGTAACAAGGTTAAGTAGATTTTACCGTTTCGTCTAGCATCAACACCGCTAACCCAAATGCTTGGATACTTATACAGTTGTTGCCTTGGACCATTCCCTATTCACCAATATCACCAAACTTTGATTTTGACCTTGATCTAATTTGATCTAATTTGGACTAAACTAGATTTTATCGTTTCGTCTAGCATCAACACTGTTTACTACAATATTTCGATACTTATACAATTACTGCCTTCGGTAAAATCTACTTAACCTTGTTATTGGCAGACGGTCTTTTCCAGTGAAAGTAAAACAATTGGCAAAAGTTTCCTTTATTCATTCAATGGAAAAACAACTTGAAAAAAAAAAAAACAAAAAAAAACCCACCACCAGTTAACTTTTCCTCGTGATATCACGGTTGGAAAATTAGGTCTGTTACAAACCAGTTTCAAGATGATGGCAATTTCTCATAAAGTACTATAAATATTTATTTAGCATAAAATTAGTGAGTACCGATTATTCAAGGTGATTGAAAGTAAGCCAAAATTAGTGTGTACGGATTATATAAGCTGATTAAAAGTAAAACAGACTGAAACTGTGCCATACAGCAACTCTTGACCAAATGGTGTATTTCAGGCTGATACAATACGAAATACATGTATGTTTAATGTTGTCACGTGATAGAAAACTATATGTATATGCCAGTATTTCATACCTCATGCAGCTTGTAAGCCTGAGTGTATTAAAGCTGTGTTCCAGGGGCCCGTTTTACTAAACAATTTGCGTAAGTCAAAATCGTTTAACTCTTATTTTTCGATCATAAACGTTTGCAAACAGCAAATAACCAGATCAGAGGACGCGCTTAAAGCGCGTCCTCTGATCTGGCTATTTGCTGTTTGTAGCAAGTGATAATATAAAATATAAACTGAAATTCAAAATTTTGACTTACGTTAGTAGTTTAGTAAAACGGCCCCCTGTTCTTTAAATCTGTGTAAAGAGACAATTTAACCCTTTACTCCATAGCCTGTTTCTACAATGTAGTATCGCAGACAGGTGATCACAAAGCAGGCTGACTGAAGTAAAGCAGAATTTGCCTTAAAGCGCATCTACTTTACATTCGTCTGCTTCGAGCTTTCACCTGGAGTATAGAAAATATATCTAAGAAATGTAGCAGATTAATGCAGGACAAAAGTAATGCAGAAATCAGTTAACTGCATTACCGTTGCCCTTCATTAAGCTATACTTTCTCTTCAAACTTATTGTAACAGTAATCATGAATTCGCCCGAAGCGTCACGGTATAAGGTTAATAAATTAAAGCATCTGGATCCAAAATTTTCAACAATAATTACGAAATTGCACCCTTCCTAAATTGGTTAGCCTCCTGCTTGCTATGACATTGTCGTATGCAAATTTCATCTGAGTTAATTGTAATGCATTTTATTTCATCGTATACTGAGCGAAAAAAGTTTAGACAGTAGTTTAACATGGGATTTCCAATAGACAACATTCCCAGTCTTCTGTGGGTCTGGAAAGCAATATTCTAAGAAATATGGAACAGCAGAAAATAAAGTGTGGTTCACAGTTAAGGGGGTGGCATTAAGAGATATCGATTGCAATAACTTGTTTCCGAGTATTGTTTCAAAATGTACTCTTTTTTTCAATGCAAAGGGAGGTAATTTCGCAAACTATTTTCAACAGTAATCATGAATTCGCCTGTAGAGTGCATAAGGTTAACATTCATCTGGATCCAAACTATTTTTATCAGTTATGACATGTATACAGTAGCCCTGAATATCAGTCCCCATACTGGTGTTTTTTTAACTTTCTCACACATTATACCATGGGTGCTTTAACCGTGGAAATGTAATTACAGGCTGTGGATAGTTATAATTATAAATTCTAACACACTTTGCGCACGCCCCTATATAAACAAAGAATGGAAGTATCCGTGTTTGAATTCTCAATAAAACACTCACACGCTATAATGTTCTAACATGACATCATATTGCTTCCAAAATGCGTACACCAAGAAATGTAGGGCCGTTGCTTCGGTGCAAATAAAGGTTAAATTATGTGTTAGAATCGAAATAATGAATTAATACCAGTGTTTTATCTTGCAATCAAACAGGGGTAGTGGTTGAGACGCTTGTAACTAAACCACTCGGCCTAAAGGCCTTGTGATTAAATTACTTCGCATTCTCAACTCCTACCAGTGTTTGATATGGCACAATAAAACACTGGTATGTCAAGTTTATTATTTCTAAATTAATTTGTTACCTCCCACTTATCAGTAAAATATTCTGCAGAAAAGCCAAACAGCGAAAACTTGCTTTAAAAGTTAGCTGACAGTGTTTTCTTGCAACTTTGAGCCACGGCATCTGGTACTAGGCTTTTATCACGTGACCCGCCAAAACAGCCAGTAGTGCTGACGAAGGAGATGAGAGATCTCCGAAAATTACACCAGGTAAATAGCAGCTCAGAGTTATGAAAAACAAATCAGAATGTCCAATCCTGAGCTTGGAAACAACCTATTTAGTTGTATAAAAAGCTTGTCCGGAGTTTTCTTGGAAAACTACTGTAGGGATATTAATGAAACTTCACACAAATGTTATAATAGATCTGAAGCTGAGTGAAGTTTGAGATTTATTTCATTTTTCGTTACAAAGTTATCTGCCCTTGATGTACTAAAATATGCTATAAAAGGCTTATTTGACAGTGATAACACACTTAGCAACTACAGTTTTGAATGGATTTTGATTATATTTGCCAACAGTATTAATTATTGAAGTATAAGTTCATGAAATGGTTGATTATCGTTGAAATCAGATCATTGTGTCAATCTGCCCTTGGTGTACTCAAATATGCTAGAAAACACTTTATTTCTGTCTTGTTTATGTTCTCAGAGCTCTAAGTGTCTACAAATTAGAATAGATTTTGATAAAACTATAAATTTCTTTGCCAGAGGGCGTATAATGTACCGTTTGCAGTGCTCTTGTTTAAAAATAGCATAGAAACATGGAATTTCGAAACGTCACGCATATGGCTTCTTTATAACAATAGATTGTGTAAAAGTTGTTTTGCATAAAAACTGTGACATCATCTTCTGATACGGAAAACAATTTTTATACGCCCTAAAATGAAGTTTTGCGGGGTATACTGGAGTCACCATGTCCGTCCGGCTTGTCCGGAGCATAACTTCTAAAGTGTTAGAGCTATTGACTTCAAACTTCGTATACAGATAGATCTCATTGACCAGGAATACAGTGCGCAAGAACCGTTACTCTGTCATCAGTATTTTTGGAGTTATTGCCCTTTGTTATTTTTATTAAATTTATTCTTGTCCGAAGCATAACTTCCAAAGTATAGCAGCTTTTGACTTCAAACTTCATATACAGATAGATCTCATTGACTAGGAGTGCAGTGCACAAGAACCATAACTCTGTCATCCATAAATATGGATTTATTGCCCTTTGTTGTTATATTTTACCCAATTTAGGCTTGTCCGGAGCATAATTTCCAAAGTATAAGAGCTATTGACTTCAAACTTCATATACAGATAGATCACATTGACTAGGAGTGCAGTGAACAAGAACCATAACTCTATCATCAGTTGTTTTTAGTTACTCCTTTGTTATATTTTTACCTAATTTAGGTTTGTCCGGAGCATAACTTAAAAATTATAAGAGCTATTGACTTCAAACTTCATACATAGATAGATCTCATTGACTAGGAGTGCAGTGCACAAGAACTGTCACTCTGTCATTAGTATTTTTGGAGGCATTGCCCTTCGTTATATTTTTATCCAATTTAGGCTTTTCCGGAGCATAACTTAAAAAATACAAGAGCTGCATGCGGCCTAAATGGCTCACCTGAGTCCTACTGAGTAACTATTGTGTTATACTCGATGCATCGTGAAGTTTGTCATTGCATGTATGTGGAATGTTGCATGAAACTAACAACTCGGAATTAGGTTTTCCTGTAGAAGTATATGTAAAACTGATAAGCCCCGGGGCATGGCCATTTTTTTCCCTGGGGTCATGTTTTGAACAATCTTGGTAGAGGACCATAAGACAAAACGAGATGCCAAATATAAAAGGTATGGGCCTTACGGTTTCAGAGAAGACGATTTTTAAAGGTTTTACTACATAAGTCTTTGTAAAACTTAGAAGTCCCGGGGCGGGGCCATTTTTGACCCAGGGGTCATGATTTGAACAATCTTGGTAGAAGACCATAAGGTAAAGCTAGATGCCAAATATAAAAGGTCTGGGTCTTAGGGTTTCAGAGAAGAAGAGTTTTAAAGGTTTATTCCCATATAAGTCTATGTAAAACTGATAAGCCCCGGGGCGTGGCCATTTTTGATCCGGGGGTCATGATTTGAACAATCTTGGTAGAGGACCATTAGGCAAAGCTAGATGCCAAATATAAAAGGTCTGGGCCTTACGGTTTCAGAGAAGAAGATTTTTAAAGGTTTTCCTATATAAGTTTTTGTAAAACTGATAAGCCCCGGGGCAGGGCCATTTTTGACCCTGGGGTCATGATTTGAACAATCTTGGTAGAGGGCCATAAGATAAAGCTAGATGCCAAATATAAATTGTCTGGGCCTTACCGTTTTAGAGAAGAAGATTTTTAAAGGTTTTCCTATATAAGTCTACGTAAAACTGATAAGCCCCGGTGGGCGTGGCCATTTTTGACCCTAGGGTCATGATTTGAACAATCTTAGTAGAGGTCCATAAGGCAAAGCTAGATGCTAAATATAAAAGGTCTAGGCCATACAATTTTAGAGAAGAAGAGTTTTAAAGGATTTCCTATGAAAAACTGATAAGCCCGGGGCGGGGCCATTTTTGACCCGGGGGTCATTATTTGAACAATCTTGCTAAAGCTTTACAACATGATGCTACATGTGAAATTTGGTTATCCTAGGACTTATAGTTATTGACAAGATGATGTTTAAAGTTTTGACTTTAGTTGTCAATATTACGTAAATACGGAAAATGATCACGCCCTCTGGCGGCCATGTTTTTTGACGGATCAAAATTCTTTGAACAATTTTGAAAGTATATTAATTGAGAAACATTTTGGTGCAAACCAAATTGAAATCTGACCAGTCGTTTTTGAGAAGATTTTTTTAGATATTGTGCATGGTTGCCATGGCAACAAGACCGATTGCCCCACCCACTTTTTTTTAACAACTTTTGAAGCTCACAACTACAGTATGTATCTGACCAAGTTTGGTTAAAATTGGGTCATTGGTTTCAGAGAAGTTATTTGAAACAAATTGAACAGACAACACGGACACCGACACAGACACCGACACCGACGCCAACACCGACGTACGACGGACGGCAACCGATCCCAATAGCTCACCTTGAGCACTTTGTGCTCAGGTGAGCTAATAAGAGCAATTGACTTCATATATATATAGATCTCATTGACTAGGAGTGCAGTGCTCAAGAACCTTTACTCTGTCATATATATTTTTGGAGTTATTTCCCTTTGTTGTTAAAATTTTTATCCTTTTAGGCTAATAAGAGCTATTTTTTGAGTTGTTGCCCTTTGTTTGTTTTTTCCAAGTTAGGGAGCACTTATCCTGAAACATTTACCTCTTGTGACAAGACCCTACTGGGGGTATGAATCACCATAATTTTGTGGTAGGTCTAGTTGGGTCTGTATTTGCTTGCATTTGTGAATAGGTATATTTAATAAATACATGTATTCATGACTGTATAAACTGAATCTATTTTCAATGAAGGAATAAGGTATAGGCGTATTTTTGGGGCAATTGGTTAAAGCAGATTGAAAGTAAGGCAGAATGTGCCTCGATTAAGGAGCATTGTTTTACTTTCAGGCTGCTATGTTTCCAGGTAGAAAAGTACTAGAAAGTAAATGTTCAGGATTCCCTAGATAGGGGCTACTTTTCTGAGGGTATGAAGTGTAAGGTGCAGGGCTGCCATTTCTCCGGAATTTTCCTAAGTCTTAGGATTTTTATCCTAGCAGATGGTAGCTTAAAACAGGCTGAAAGTAAAGCAGAACCTGTTTAAGAAGCCATGGATGTGTCTTCCAAACAAGATACAGACTATGGGGTAATTTTATGATCAACTTATGGCAGCCCTGAAGGTGTACTAATGGGGAAGAGGGGTTTTGTTTTAACACTACAATATTCCTTACAGCAATACCCAGTTTTCTCCCTTTTGCCTTCTAAATTCAATATGTTGGTTTTGATTGTTTTTGCATACTAGTTATGACTGCTTAATTAATTGTCAATGATCTGATGTGGTATATATACACATTACTAGTTAACAGTACAATCCAGGGTGATGTATCCGGCTTGAGACATTCTTTCTAACTATTCTTTACTATTCTTTATTATCATTATACCAGATTTATACAGCACTCTTTTCACACAGGAGTTGTGCATTCAAAAGCGCTTCACATGAAATTATACATTTTTGGTGAAAATAGACAATCTGATGAGCGCCTGAAGAAAACTTGTATACTCAACAAAATTTCTAATCGGTCACCTTATATTTCATTCAGAAAAAGACATATGAAGAAATAATAAACCATGTAATTGTGTTACAATGCCAATGTAATCAATTTGGAAACAGATTATTACATTTTATCGGCTATCACCTTTCCGTCTAAGCTTAAACAACAACTTCTGTGGAAAGACCCCAGATTTTGAAAGTCACAGGCGTTCTTAGGCCCAACGTTAGTAATGAGTATTGCCCCTGTCAGTTGCAATAACAGTTTCGTATCGACTTCTCATAGACGAGAAGAATTCAGCAAAAGTATTGATGACCTTACTTTCTCACACATCGACGACGTCACGCTCCAATGCGTCAACGTTTGGAAGCTGAGGTAAGGGACAAACACGTTTCTTGAGAATGTCGCAAACGTGCTCTGTAGGGCTAACCTTATCTGTATCATCGGGCCCAAGCTGTCTGATGATGACTTCATCTTTATGTGGCCGTCAGCAGTGACTGTCCACCTCTCGCAGCCGATTACGTACCGTATTCGGTGTGACGTTACGACCGTGTTGATCCTTAAATTGTCTTGCCGTCCTTGTAACGGGAAGAAATCTGTCTCTCGGGTGTGTTTCTACAATGTATCGGATTTAGGGGTGTTGTTATCCGCCATTTTGTTTCCTGGAGCGGCCTGCACTACTTCCGGTGACGTCAAATTTCCGCGTTATATAGCCTAAATGGTCGAAAGTTTCTAGCCACATGTAAATCGACGAAAACATTTCCTAATATGGAATACACGGAAATTAGTCTTGTTTTGATTCCACTTCCGGAATTCCTCGGTGGTTGAATCTTATCTGCTGTAAGAATACACCGACGTGCAACATTTCGACGGCTCTGGCCTTCTCTCCATGTATCATTCTCGCCATTTTAGGTGTTTTTCGGGCTAGGTAGACATTTGAGATTATACTCGTGTAATCTTGCGGGCCGATACTTTCTTCCATAACTTTACACGTGCAATTTAGGCTAAACAAGCCACGTGGTTGTTCTGACGTTCACGTAGTAGGACAACGTGTATAAATCCAAATTTAAGTAGCGCTAAGACCCTATCATATTGTGTGTAAAATATCATAGATGTGAACTTAGTATTTAAAGACATATGTAGCTTTAAAAAGTGACCGATTAGAAATTTTGTTAAGTATATAACCAACCAGTTAGATTCCACCAAGAACTTTGAGAGCTGGATACAACACCCTGTCATGAACCGCCAACTGATGTGTTCATTAACCCTTTCCCACATAGCCTTTTTTTGATATTAATATAGGTGTCCACTTAAAGCAGGTCGAAAGTAAAGCAGAATGCGCCTTAAGGCGCATTCTGCTTTACTTTCAGCCTGTTTTAAGCTTTCATCTCTTAGAATATAGAAAATATTTCTTATAAAAATATTTATGACTGTATAAATTGGAACTATTTTCTTCAGAGGAGGAATAAACTTGATGCGCTAAAAGGCGCTTCTATTGGGGAAAGGGTTAAATAGTTGTTTAACCCATTACCCAATAGCTTGTTTCTAGTTTTGAAGATAGATGACCACTTAAAGCACGTTTAAAGTAAAGCAGAATGTGACTTAAGGCACATTCTGCTTTAGTTTTAGTCTGCTTTAAGCTACCATGTGCTAGAGTATAGAAAATAGTTTCTTATTTATACTGTTACAAGTATAAATTAGAACTATTTTCTTCGGTAGAGGAATAAATTAAAGGCGTAAAAAGGCGTATTTATGGGGGAATGGGTTAAATCATTTTATATCCAGAACATTTAAATATTTGAAGCAGAACAAGAATTTTTTATGCCACAAAGAATAACGCACGACATCGTGCTTCAATAAAAACGAGGTCGGAGTAAAATACAAACGGTAAAATACGAGGAATAACATACAGACTCTTGTATCTTATTGAGCAGATCTATACGCTCAGAAAAGCTTGATAACAAAAGAAAGTATATAATAAATAGTAAATGCATTGTGAGTAGAACCAATTATTATTTACTTATTAACCCACTACCAGTCTTCCCAAAAACCTGCCAGTCCTGACTGGCAATAATTGTGGCAATTTTTTCAAGTTTTGCAAAGAATTGCATTGTAAGTCCTTTTCGGAACGTTAAAACTTCTGTCTGACTGGCATATTTTTCAAATTCGGACTGATACCAATTTTCAACTTTCGGGAAGTCTGACTACCCCATAACCTGTTTCTAGTATTGAAGACGGGTGACCACTTAAAGCAAGTTGAATATAGAGCAGCCTGATGATATCTTAAAACAGGTTGAAAGTAGAGCAGAAAGTGCACACTCTGCATTACTTTCAATATACTTCAAGTGATAACCTGGCTTAAGAATTAGAAATACACTCGGCACAAAAAGAAACGCACATCGTGCTCCGGCGCAGATTAAGATACTTTTATTGAAGAAAATTAGAATATTTAGACTATATCTCAAGATTCATTTCATTATGTAACAAGTTCAGAAATAAATACTCAAAAACGATGTGCCGCCTTTTAACCCTTTCACTCATAATGACACCAAAAAGCGCGTGAGCAAACAGTTTGGATCCTGATCAGACGCCGCGTAACGCGGCGTCTGATCAGGATCCAAACTGTTTGACACTCGTATCGATATGCTTTAAGTCTAATTACATTGAAACTTACTTTGAAACGATCTGGTAAACAACAGAATAGAAGACGACAATGAAACGGTGAAAGGTTAAAATCTCACGATCAATTTGACCAATTTGACAGCGATAGAGCAAACTTCAGCTATTTAAAACACCGAACCGATTAGTGTAGGTTGTGATGCTACAAATGCAATAATAAATCTCCCTTTTTCAACATTGATAATCCTAGGCAGAACTACTGACAAATAATATTGTGATGACAAAATTGTGCGTTTCTTTTTGCACTGAGTGTAGGTTTGTATTAAAGGGTTAAATGAAGCTAACATATCTTTATCAGTGTCGAACAGTTTCACCTTTCACCTTATTTGACCTTTGCTCTTATTTCTGAAATGTGTGCAATTTCCAGTTGAAAGGAAATTTGCACAAAAATAGCTAATATCAGAGCTCCAGATAAGGGGGGTATTTTTAAAAACTAAAATCTTTATTTCTGCATTAAACCCTATGGTGTCACTACTCATTAGAATCGTCTCGAAGAGACGGTTCTAATGAGTAGTAACACCATAGGATTTGGTGCTGTATGAGTGAGAAAATGTTGGATTTGTTCAGAATACTCCCTCTTATCTGGAGCACTGAATATGTTTTTACCTTTCAATGAAATGGATAATTTTTTGCGAATTTGCGGGTGGCGAATCATAGTTAACATGTCTTGAGACAAGGTAAATGGTTCTAGGTGGTTCTGTCTACCAAACCTCTCCAAACCTCAGTAAATCATTCAATCCAACCAAAACTACTTTTCTTAATAACTAATAAAAAAAAGCTTATAAATAGGGGATTTAAGCTAAAAATGATTGAAAAAGTTAAACTAAATTTACAAGTTGATTTTTCATTCAAGGGCCGCAACTAGTTTTGAAGATGGGTATCCACTTAAAAAAGGTTGAGTGTAAATTAAGCAGAATGTGCATTAAGGCGCATTCTGCTTTACTTTCAGCGTGTAGCGCGTTCTAGTACCATATCGATGCAATCGATTGCAACGGAAAACAGTAACAATTCACCTTTAACGACCGTTACACTGTTACCGATTGCTAACGACACGAACGGCCTCAGAGGTAGTTCGCCATCCCCAACAAGGAAAACAAAATGGCTACCAAATGAATTTAATAAAACCAGCGAACAGTCCCGACTTAATTTCTCATCAACAAACCAACATTTTCCGATACTTAATGTATCAAACAAAGCAGCTTACATCTGAGCAGCTAAATCTTATTTTTATATGCGGTAAAATTGATGCATTTCAGTTGATTAGTGCACTTTTGCTTGTATTATTTAGATTCGCACATAAATTGTTCGTACCCTTGAAAAGTTAATAAACATTTGGGCGCAATGAGTTATTATTGAAGAGTATCGGTGAACGTTAGATGTCGTACTATATGGGTTGTTTGCATCGGTTAACGTTACTGTTCGCTGATACGGTACTTGAACGCCCTACTGTTTTAAGCTACCATATGCTTGAATATGGAAAAAAAATCTTTGGATAGATATTCTTAACTGTATAAATTATATTTTACAGTGACGGAATAAATCAAAGGCGTAAAAAGGTGTAATTACTGGCTAATTGGGTTGAGGAATAAACTTAGTTTGAGTAGTTTTTTAGTGATTGATAATGTTGAACTAAATCAACGAGTTTTGATTCTCTTCTGAGGGATGGTATACCATGCATTTCTCCGGATTTTTCCTAAATCTTTGGATTTTTTCCCGGTACATGGTAGCTTAAAGCAGGCTGAAAGTAGTCGCATGTCAACAAAACTAGAAACAGGCTATGGGGTAAAGGTATGATTTAATAAAATCGCACCAAGTCTTGAAAAAATACAAATTTTGAAATCTTAGGATTTTTCATGTCAACTTATGGCAGCCCTGATATACCGTGGAATAATAATATCTGAGGCCGCAGGCAGAGGTATCCAATCCGCTGTCAGAACTGAGTCAGGGCTCCAGATTAGAGGGAGTAAATTGCACAAATAGAACATTTTCTCGCTTATTTTAGCACCAAAACCTATGGTGTTACTAATCGTTAGAATCGTCTCTTCGAGACAATTCTAATGAGTAGTGACACCATAGGGTTTAAAGCAGAAATAAAGGTTTTAGGTTTTGAAATACTCCCCTTATCTGGGGCTCTGTGAGTCTGTGCCTCTGTCTTGTTGGAGAACACCTTTTGAGACCTTTGGTTGGGTCAGAGGCTCGAACGGGCAAGGAGCAGGAGGCAGTACACTAAATTGCAACATATTCCTATAGCTAGAGCTTCCGGATTTGGCCTTGGCCTTTGTCCCTCCTAACCCCAAAAACTGGCAAATCTGGGTTAGGGATGCACATAATCCAGTAGGAAGATTGTTTCCACCGATCCACTCACTTGCGTTTTCCCCGAGTCCCAACCGATCGGACAAGTGCTCGCCGACCTCAAGCCTGGCTGCAGTGACCTTGTGGTCGGAAAGGGGTTCCCCCTTTTCTGCGGCTCTAGTAGTTTCGCTGGCAGCCTTGTCTTAGGCGTAGCACAAGTGCTGAAGAGGCTGGCTACCATAGGTCGGCTTCTCTGGGTTTTTCCATTCTTGGGACCTATGCCCATTGGGATGTCGACAGCCAACTTTAGATGCCACCATACAGATAGTGTGGAGTAAATCCAGTGGCATCACTCCGGGTAGCGTTGTAGGCCTGAACCAGAGGTCCTACAAAAGAACTCCAGTCAGCTTTCTGGTCTGCCTTGAGTGTCCCCAGCATCTTGAGAACATACTGGTTAAATCACTCTCAAGATCCATTGCCCATCCGGTGATAAGGTGTGGTGCAAGACTTTGAAGTGCCTGTCATATCAAAATTTCACCCCATTAAAATGATCCCCGCTGTAACAGACCATTTCTTCCCCCAGGCCCCTGAGACACAGAGGCGAAGATATGGCCCTGGCCATTCCTTCGCCCCTTTCTATCTGAACTGGGACACAGGGGAGAAGTAACGGCCCAGGCCATTCCTTCCCCCCACCCCCTAACTAACGTCTGGGACGAGTCTACTCAGGATAACCAGGCATAAGCGTGTCTTGATGCATCTGTGTGTTACCCACTGCAGACGCGTCTGGCCGCATCCATTATTTGGAGACCAAAAAAACATTTCTTACCGTATATTCATCTCAGAAAGTTTATAATTAGGGAGAGGACATTCTTTTCTACCCGAAATCATGTTTCTGCTATAGTGTTACTGTATACAAATATTACGTAATCGCCGACAAAGAGGCTGGGGTCAGAGTGGAAAATTTCCAATTTATCGGTCGCGTATAATTTTCGTCAATCTTCGGATTCTCCGTGAACAAATCAACTACCGTTTAAGGAAATCGGACTCCGTCGTATTTCTCCGTTCCCGCCTCCAAATTTAGCATCCAATGAAAAGCCGAATTCCCATAAGTCACGCGGGACATTCGTGACCTATGACATTTCCGTTGCAGCTGACAGGCGAAACAAACAATCAGGGCGGGTGGGGGCCATAAAACCACAGGGTTCCTTGACCAGTTCAAAGCCGACTGATCACACAGTAAGTATAGATAGCAATCAATATGCCACCCAATCAAAGACTTGACCAAAGCAATCAATAAGCCACCCAATCAAAGACTGACCCAGACTCACAATTGACGTAATCATTGATTTTTAAGAGCTTACGTACGATGTCTGCTTCAGATGAGACTTCTGACATCGAGTCAGATTTTTCAGGGTTTGAATCTGATGATCTGCCTTTAGCAGATTTACTGTCTGACATATCATCAAGCGATGATGATGATGCTGAACCTTTGAGAGAATGGATGAATAGGTTTTCAACACCTATGGTAATTTAATTGTGACATTTTCTTAGAAAATAGAACTTGTGCATAGACTTGTAGTGTATAGTGTATAGCCAAATCAGCCCCCACATGGGGTCTGATCAGGTTCTACACTATTTACGAATAAACTGCATTTAATTTTTATTTCACAAATAAAATTTTAGACTGCATATCAAACACTGTAATAAAATTCCAGTGCTGATCTGAGTCTATACAGTTTGTACTTTCTTTTATTCACAGAATGTGTTCTAAATATAAGATGCCAATTTAATATTTTATTTTTATTTTCTATTGGATAGATTATAAAAACTGTTGCCAGTCGTCAGGATTTACACATCATTTGTGGACACATCAATTTTGTATAGATCCTGATCAGATGCTTATTTTCAAACATTGACCTGGATCCTCACTGTTTGTTACACTAACAGAAAGGTTGACACAAGTAATAATAAATAGAAATAAAAGCTCTTTATAGTTTATATGAATAACAGGTCTCTAATAGTTTATACATAATTGTATGAAATATATATATAAAAATGTACATTTACTTTTTCAGATGGAAAATTTCACAGAGGACCCTGGACCAAATCTACCTGCTGACTTTGATACAACTCTTGCAACACCTCAGGACTATGTCAATTTGATGTTCCGCCCATTCGTGTTCAATAACATCACCGACACACAAATTCTTATGCCCAGTGGAAAATTGAGGCCTCGGGACGAGATGACCCCAGGTGGGAGGAGACAACAGAGACTGAAATTCGGGCATTTGTGGCACTTAACATCCTGATGGGAGTAAATCGGTTACCAATGGCAGACATGTACTGGAGCCAGGACATTTACTGTGGCAATCAGGGTGTCAAGAACATCATGACGTCGAATAGGTACCAGAAGCTTGTTCAGTATTTCCATGTGTCGGATAGGGCATCAGAACCTGCTAGAGAGAGTCCAGACTACGATAAGAAAAAATAGATCAACTTTATACAGTCATGAATATAAACCAAAAGAAATATTTCCTACATGTATATCCTATCAGATGGTTGTTTAAAGCAGACTGAAAGTAAAGCATTCTGCTTTACTTTCAGCTTGCTTTAAACAACCATCTGCATCAGTATTGAAAACAAGCTATACGATAATGGGTTAAGTTAAACATACTGTATAGGAAAACAGTGTAGAACCTGATGAGGCAGATCTTAAAGGAGCTCCCTGATCTGGCTCTACACTGTTTCCAAAAGTTATAAAAGGCGTATACAGTTAAACCTCTGTTAAGTGGCCACTCTCTCGAAATCTTATAGACAGTAAAGTGTAAGCTTAATGCAGGACAGCACTTATACAGGTAGCATGCTTCCTGTATTGCATTTTGTTTTGCATTCAGCAGTAACCTGTCTTTTAATATAAAAAAAATGTCTTCATCAATGGCTGCTTAAGACAGGTTTCACTGTAATATGGTGCAGTAGGTTAATATAACCTATAAGAAATTAGAATAGATAGCTATAATTTCATCTATATCTGTTTGTTTTTTTATTCATCTGGTATGAAATGAGAATTAAAAAGAGAAAAAATAGTATATTTACAGTAAAACAAAGTTTTTGTTGTGTTATAAACCATATGACTCTTGATCGAATTGTCCTAGAAAACCAATATTGCCATATTGGGATGGTGTACACATATCTGCTGATAAGGTATTGGCTATAGTTTATCAGTAGTGTGTGTACTGCATTGACCATGTCTATAAGTGGTAATGGGTTAACTGAAACACAGGTGAGAAGAAATGGCACAGGCCATTCCTTCCCACCTTACTTAACTGTGACACAGGGGAGAAGAAATGGCACAGGCCATTCCTTCCCCCCCCCCCTTTCTTTCTTAATTAACTGTGACACAGGGGAGAAGAAATGACACAGGCCATTCCATCCCCGGCCTTTACTAACTAAACTTAGACACAGGGGAGAAGAAATGGCCCTGGCCATTCCTTCCCCCCTTTCTTTCTTAACTGTGACACAGGGGCTTGGGCTGTTTGTTCCCCGGGGGGAGGAATGGGCAGGCCTTTTCATTCCCCCGGGGAAGAAGCTGACTCGCCAGGCCGTTTCTGCCCACGGGGAAGAAATGGCCAAGGGAGGGAACAAATGGCCTGGGGAAGAAATGGTCCGTTACAGCGGGTAAATTTTTGATATTTGGAAAATTTAACGCCATCAAATTTTCATCCCTTCCCAAAATGATATTATTTTGCTGAGCATAGTCGCTGTGTATACGCGTACATAGCCCGGAATATTGGTACCAACGAGTCAAGAGTTATGAAGAATTGTTAGCAGATCGCTCTGCAGTGCAGGTATGTTTTCATGATTTTCTAGAATTATATTTCTAGGATCAATATGTAAAATAATACTGTATTAAAGTATTTTTAAAAAAAATTGAAACATCGGCACAGAATGTCAACGAAAACACTCGCTATTCAGGGGCGTAGCTAGATCAATTAGGATGTGTACGCAGTCCTATACTAGGGGGGTCCGGGGGCATGCTCCCCCGGGAAAATTTTATTTCTAGATGGTCTCTGACGGCATTTCCCGCCTTCAAAACAGGTTGTAAAGTACATAAATCTATGCAAAAAAATGAATAAAAAAAGCAAAACGACATTGACGTCACGACAAAATCATGGATGTTAATTTCAAACCGACAATGAGTAACATTCAGATCTGAAACAGAACCATTTACATTTACGTTCCGTCTGAAGCAAACTGTGATTGAGGGGGGCACACGTCGACGTGGGGCAAATTTAATTCATTTGGTGAACGCACTCTTACTTGGAATGCGGTCTCCGGGGAAAAACATTCCTATATGGCTTTGGTGGGTTCTGAGGGCATTTCGAACAATCAAAACGGGTTAAACAGAAAAATACCATCTGGCGACTCCCCATAACATAAATTGTTTATATATACATACATGTATTTGTTGCGCGTGTCCCGGTCATTCATCTCTTATTCTTAACCGTCTGATTGGTTTTAAACCCTTACTGTAGAGGGGGTCCGGGGGCATGCTCCCCCGGGATTTTTTTTAATCCTAGATGGTCTCATGTGCGTTCTCAGGGCGTTGCCCGCCAAAGACTATGTAAAAATTCGACTCGCAATAACAATTTTTACCCCCTCTGTTTGGTTTAAACACTCTTACTCTAGAGGGGTCCGGGGGCATGCTCCCCCGGGAAATTTTTAATCCTACTTGGTCTCTGGTGCGTTCTGAGGGCGTTTCCCGCATTCAAAGACTATGTAAAAATTTGACTTAAAATAACACACTATTGATTCTAGGATAAGATTTTTTCTGAAAGCTTGTCTTCCAGTCATTGATCTCTACCCCCTACCCCCTACGATTTTTATTGCATTTTTGGACTTTTCAATTTTTCTATGTTTGCGGACAATGTGTACGCAGTTGCGTTTTTTGCGTACAGGTAGCTACGCGCCTGCTATTCAACGGTGTTTCGTGTCAAGAAATAAAATATTTCTGACTTTTTGGATGTTTTTATAAGCGCTAATTGGTTTAAAATGTCTATGATAATGAGTGATAATATATTAACCAAACAACAATGATAAGACCGCTACATATTTGAGACATAACCGTTCAACTTTAATTTAGTTAAATGAGAACATTTCATTATTCATTACGAAAAACTTACCCCTCCCACTTTTATTTTTCAGAAACCATGAGTGCAAAGACGCTATATCTACTAAAAAGTCAATCATGGCAAGAGACGGTTGAGATTATATCAACACATTCAGTATGTGAGGCCACGTACTGTACCATACACTGCTCTAGCTGAACAGTAATGACAATGACAACAGTGATGAAGAGGCAGAAGATTATGTGTCACTCCCTGTGTAACCCATTACCCCATAAATACACCTTTTTATGCCTTTAATTTATTGCTCAACAGAAGAAAATAGTTTCCATTTAAACAGTCACGAATGCATATTATCTGAAAGAGTTTTTAAATTCTAGCAGATGGTAGCTTAAAGCAGGTTGAAAGTTACAGAATGTGCCTTAAGGCACATTCTGCTTTACTTTCAACCTGCGTTGAGTGGTCACCTGTTTTCAAAACTAGAAACAGGCTATGGGGTAACGAGTTAACAAATGTTGTAGAAACTGTTCTAGTGTAATTTTTAAAGATCTGCTGAAAATCAACTGAGATACAGACATGTGAGCAGACCCGATACTGGGATAAACCAGCCACAAAGCTGCTGTAGGAGAGACATGAGATATCCATGAAGCTAGTGACGAGACACAGAAGCACCAGAAAGTTGTAATTTCAAAGATCTCCTGAAAATCAACTGATATACAGACATGTGAGCAGACCCAATACTGGGATAAACCAGCCCTAAGCTGCTGTAGGAGAGACATGAGATATACATGAAGCTAGTGACGAGACAAGACACAGAAGCACCAGAAATTTATAATTTCAAAGATCTCCTGAAAATCAACTGAGATACAGACATGTGAGCAGGCCAAAAACTGGGATAAACCAGCCACAAAGCTGCTGTAGGAGAGACATGAGATATACATGAAGCTAGTGACGATAGAGACGCGAGACACAGAAGCACCAGAAAGTTTCACTTTTAGATGTTTTCATGTAAATTTATTATTAAAGTTATTTTGTACACTCTACATGTATTTATCTCTTATTTTACAGACTTGCATGCAATGGTTCATGGTTTCTGATGAACCCTGCAGAAGACAGCCCCCTGTATATAACAGCCAGTTTCGCTATTTTGAAATGGGGTGAAAATTTGATCTGACACTGGCAATCCTACAAAGTTCCTTTATCACCATGCTCTCAAAGTTTCTCCCCTGATCACTATGTAAGTCATCACGAAAAGAATATAATTCGATAGAGAGCTTTATAGCTGTTGTCTGTGCAGTTTGGTTCCTGCAGGGACTCTTTAAGGCCTGAGCAATTACCTGGTAAAGTGTATTACTTCCGGTTTTGAGCGACGCGCACAAAAAGTTTTGCAGGGAGCACAAAATTTACTGGTTATCTCAAGTTTACAGGTGTTTATGACCATGCAGGTACTTGACAGACACATCCCTCAGACTACGGCTCCTTCACAACCTCACTACATGCATTCTTCCAGTTTCCTAGTCTTTCATACGATATGTTCGAAAAACATTTTGATGTCGCACTGTCCTGCATGGATATCTCCCTTGACATGTCCGCAGACTTTACAACAGACAGAGAGAAGGTGGATGGGGTACATCAAGAATTTTCTTCCTCGCTATCTCTGTGGACCTTGGCAAGGACCTATAAATGTTACAATATTGTATCAATATGCTTGTCCTGCCAATTGTCGTCCTAGCTCTACTCAGACCAGTCCTGTGAACTGAGTCTACAATAAAAAGTGTTTTTTGCGACCTCTCTAGCCTACAAATTCAGACTTCTGGAGACTGCCATCCAAACCCTGGCCCTGAGGTTATAAAGCTTTTGACTTGAGTCAGGCTCAACTAAAACATTTTATAACCTTGGAGCCTGGTCCTCAGTACAAATTTCCCTGTGGTGTTTGTGAAAAACCATGCAGATCAGACCAACGAGCTGTAGCATGTGATACATGTGACAAATGGTATCACATCAAGTGTATGGGGATGTCACCTGCTGTCTACAAAGGACTTACATCAAATGTAAGCTGGCTATGTTTCAGCTGCGGTGCCCAACCATTCATTTTACTACTCTGTTCAACACCTTGTCAGCAGACTCAGTACATAGCAGCATCGCTACAGAGAATACATACAGCATCCTATTGGACAAACCTATCACTCCAAATAGCGGTGCCAGTTCATTTAGTAGCTCTATTGGGTTTCCTCAATTTTCATCTTCACCAATTCACTCAAAACCACCAAAAACCAACCCACAGCAGAAATCTAGTATAAGGGTTCTCATTGTCAATTTCCAAAGCATTTGTGCAAAAAGGACATCCTTCTGGCTGCCAGTCTTGGAAGAAGTTGACCAAGACATCATTATTGTCAGTGAGACATGGCTATACCCGGAAATCTACAAGCATGAAGTCCTCCCAGTAGGATATTAATTTATAGCTAGAAGAGACCGAGTCCAGGATAGGCATGGTGGAGTGATCATAATAGCAGCAAAGACATCTGTGATTGACACTGACCTTTAAGTGGACACCTATGCCGAGTTCACAGCAGCCTCACTAATCTGCAAAGGCAAAGAGCCACCCATAATTGCGTTGGTCTACAGACCACCAAGTAGCAACCATGGTCAAGGTGCATGACATGTAGTTAGTGCCTACCTGTATGCTAAATCCCTCGCTGAGAGTTAAATATTGATTTTTTACTACTATACACTCAGTGCAAAAAGAAACGCACATCGTGCTCATGCGCAGATTAAGAATCTTTTCTTGAAGAAAATTAGAATACTAATGCCATATCTCAAGATTGATTTGTTTCTGTAACAAGTTCAGAAACAAAAAACTCAAAACCAGTGTGCTGCTTTTTGTCCCTTTCACTCTTAATGACGCCAAAAGGCGCATTTGCAAACAGTTTGAATCCTGATCAGATGCCGCGTTACTTTGAATCCTGATCAGACGCCGCGTAACGCGGCGTCTGATCAGGATCCAAACTGTTTGACACTCGTATCAATATGTTTTAATTCATACTACATTGGATCTTACTTTCAAACGATCTTACAAACACATTTGAAGCAGACGACAATGAAACGGTGAAGGGGTAAAAACTCACGATTAATTTGGCAGCGAAAGAGAACTACAGCCTGTTTTAAACATCGCACCGATTTGTGCAGGTTGTGTTTTTCAACATTGATACCCCCAGACGTTCTACTGACTTTAATGAAAAGATTAATTCACAAATACGTTCCTTCTACATACAAATATTGAAATGAAAAATGTGCGTTTCTTTTTGTACTGAGTGTACTCAGTATAAACTAACAGGGACGGACTTAGCATACAGGTATGCACTAACTACATGTCATGCACCCGTGCCCAGGACTACATGGATGAAGTCTGTACACAGTTTCGACAGCTCCACCTGGCCTACCCCACATCGACCATCTGGTTAGCAGGAGACATGAATCTCCCAGACATTGACTGGAGCCTTAAGGCACCATCGCAGGTAACAACTACCCAAAACAGACAAACCAACTGTTGCTTGATGCTGTTTTCGGACACATCCTCTGAACAAATTATCAACTATAAACTAGGGGAGACAACACTTTAGACCTTTTTATTACAAATCGCCCAAGCCTAGTTGAGCGCTGCAAACCCTTGCCTGGGATAAGTGACCATGACACAGTCTTTGTACAGGCCCAAACCTCTGCAGTGCGCACCAAACCACCTGCAAGAAAGATCCTGCTGTGGAAAAAGGCCGACCCTGCCAGCATCAGTCAAGCTGTACGAACTTTAGCTCTGACTTTGTCTCAAGCTACCACCATACAGACAGACACCTTATGGAACACCTTTAGGGACTTTGTTGGTACCACGGTCATCGCTGCTTATGTGCCCTCAAAGAACTCGTCCACTCACTTCAACCAGCCATGGATAACACGGCAAGCTAAGTGTCTCTTGAGAAGAAAGAAGAGCCCACCTCCGAGCCAGAGCCACTGGACTTGAAGAGGATAAAAACTGCTACAAACAAGCCAGCAAGGACATGTGTCATGAGTGCAGGACAGCCTACAACCATTACATAAGTGACCGGTAGCTGCATGCAGACAGAAACCCTAAAAAGCTGTACTCACTTGTTAGAGGGAAAAATGTGACAGCAATGGTGTATCACCTCTGAAAGCAGATGGAGTTACACATATATGACCCTGCTACCAAAGTATCCATACTGAACAGGCAATTCAGTAGTGCGTTCAGTTGCAGTCATCCATGGCCATTGATTGCATAAAAAAACGAAACAATTTAACTAAAACGACCTGTTTGCACAGAAATACTGTTGAAAGCGACGTAAAATCAAAAACAAATCAAAAACTGTTTGCACAATATCGATTGCGAACAGCATGAATGGTCTCAGAGGTAGTTTAGCCAACAAGAAAAACAAAATGGCGACCAAATGAGTATAGAAAAATACCCCCAACAGTCCTGAGTTGATTTCTCATCAATAAACCAACATTTTCCAATACTTAATGTTTCAAACAAAGTAGCTTACATCTAAGCAGCTAAATCTTATATTTATATGCGGTAAAATTGATGCATATCAGTTTATTAGTACAATTTTGCTTGTGTTATTCTGATTTGTACATAAATCTTTTGTACCCTTGAAAAGTAAATAAACATGGGGGTGCAATGAGTTATTAACCCTTAGCCTGCCACTCACGACTATAGCTCCATATGCAAACAGCTTGGATCTGGATGAGACGCCGAGTAACTCGGCGTCTCATCCGGATCCAAGCTGTTTGACACTCGGACAACATTTTCAGCAATTTTGAGCAACTTTGAAGCACTTTGAAACTTGAAGCAGACGAGAAATATAGCAGACGACAATTTATTTGGAGGGCTAAGGGTTAATATATTATTGGAGAGTATTGGAGAAGGTTAGATGTCCTACTATAAGGATTGTTTGCATCTGTAAATGTTGTCGTTCTCCAATACAGTACTTGAACGCACTACAGCAGTGTGTTCACCAAGGAGGACATATCAGCCATCCCATCACTAGGAGACCATCCCTACCACAAGATGCACAGCTTTTGCATTGGCACAGAGGGTATAAAAAAAACTAGTAGCGGACCTAGATCCTCACAAGTCCACTAGCCCAGACAACATACCTACAAGGTTCCTGAAGGATTACGCTGACCAACTTGCACCAGCCTTCACCCTCGTCTTCTCAGCATCAATCACACAGGGTGCAGAACCCACAGACTGGAGGCACGCAAGCGTCACACCAAGGTTCAGTCATCGGACCCCTGCTCTTCCTCCTGTATATTAACGACCTCTCACTCCAAGCCACATCGACCACACACCTGTTTGCTAATGACAGTCTCTTGTACAGAAAGATTCGCTCCATAGAGGATGCCCAAGCTCTAAAAGATGACTTAGAGAGACTCCAGCAATGGGAGCGTGACTGGTTGATGTTGTTCAACCCAACCAAGTGTGAGGTTGTGCTTATAACAAGGAAGAGAAACCCAATGAAGACCCCATACTTCATCCACGGCAGAGAGCTCCAAGTTGTAAAAGGGGGAAAGTATCTTGGGGTTCACCTGGACGAGAAGCTCTCAATGAATACTCATGTCGCATCAACAGCTATAAGAAAGCAAATAACTGTCTAATGCTTTCCTCAGGAGAAACTTGTCAAGCTGTCCACAAGGCACCAAGGACCAGTGTTACCAGACCCTTGTTGGATCTATCCTGAAGTATGCAAGTTGTCTGGGATCCACATACAAAGACCAACATCAGTCAACTTGAGGCTGTCCAGCAATGATCTGCACGTTTCCTAAAGTGAAACTACCACACCACAAGTAGTACCAGCCAGATGATAGCTGCATGACCTCGAATGGAAGCCCCTTGCCGAACGTTGCTTCAACGCAAAACTCCTAATGGAATGGTCTACCGGATCACCCACTGTCTCATCGATATCCCGAGAGCTTCTTCCACCCAGCAACCCTCAGTACTGGAGGTCACACAGTTAGATACATGCTACCTTTCTGCCGTACAGAGGTGTACCTCCAGAATCCTTCTTCCCCTCCGCCATAAGACTATGGAACCAGCTTCCAGAACACACCATGATGAATGACGGCGTTGAGGCTTTCAAGAGGTGCCTGGTCTACTCACTAGGCCATGAGATGACTGTTTTTATCTTTTAAAACCTGCACTGTATATATTTGCGCGTCGCTCACAAACTGCAGTATAAGTACTACAAATCTGTTGGCCCTGAAAAAAACTGTTATTTCACTGCAAAAAAACTGCCTTCTTTAGCAGTTCTTTTTCCTAAGGGTTTCTGCCATAAAGTCCTGGCCAGTGCCTACAAATGTCAAGGTAGTACGTCAATTCCTTGGCTTTGCAGGCTACTACAGAAGCTTTATCTCTAACTATAACACTGTTGTGGAGCCTTTAAACTCTCTTCTGGTTTGAGAGCAGTTCTTTACCAGGTCCAGGACGGCGCAGAGTGGGTAGTTGCTTAAGTGGGCCGTCACTGAAAAGTTTCACGATTACCTTTGTGATAATAGTTTCAATGTTGTTACAGACACAGTAACAACCCACTTATGTTCTGATATCAACTAAGCTTGGTTCTACTGGTCATCGGTGGGTAGCTGCTTTGGCTAACTACCATTTCACTATTTCTTACCGACCAGGCAAGCTTAATGCTGATGACCTATCCAGACAGGTCTTTCCAGATGCTATTGAGGCTATCTGCTATGCTTCACTGCTGACATTCCCTAATGGCAGACACTGTTGCCACTATTCATTCTCCTCCTTCGGCCGAGGAAGGTATGGGTCAGGGGCCCGTTTTACTAAACTACTTGCGCAAAATTTTTGCGTAAGTCAAAGTTTTAAATTTTAATTCATATTTTTTATTATCACTTGCTACAAACAGCAAATAGCCAGATCAGAGGACGCGCTTTTAGCGCATCCTCTGATCTGGCTATTTGCTGTTTGCAAACGTTTATGATTGAAAAATAAGAGTTAAACGATTTTGACTTGCGTAAGTTGTTTAGTAAAACGGGCCCCAGCACTATAGTCTCAATGTCGACTGGAAATTTTGTCATAGTCAGGACAGAGCTATTGCTAGGGCTATTTCCAATTTGCAACAGTTTTCCCAAACCAAAATACTAGCATGTGGGAAGAGCGTGACATGCATGCAACAAGCATGCGCACGCTTACTGCAGTCTTAATTAGAAATAAGTGTGCGGAAGCGCACAAGTAAATTAAACGTGTGGTGAGGATTTTCACTGCATGCTTCTGCAGGCATAATTTTTGTTTTAAGATTGCAACAAGCGAGCAATTTTGCACCATCAGGGCAAATTAAGCGTGCGGTGAGGATTTTCACTGCATGCTTCCGCAGGCTTAAGTTTTGTTTTAGACTGCAACAAGTGCGCAATTTTGCTCCATAAAATTATTCTGCAAGCTTCAACATATCTGAGTGTTTGATAGAAGTCATTTCATCGGCTCACTAAAGAAGTAAACCTTATTCTGATTGGACTGTTTTGGCTCCAAATTCATATCTTCAATCACAGATAGTGTGTTTACGGAGTTTTGGGACAACTTCTCCAAATTGCAAGTTTAGTCATACAATTAAGAATATCAGGATAGACAATGTTTCATTGTATTCTGAAGCAGCTAGCTAGTTAATAATTTTGTAAAAGAATGTTACAGAGATTTTCAGTTGATCTGCTTCAAAATCAGCTAGACTGATGTAAACAAATTGCATGTATGTAATGATGCAAGTTGTTTGTATTCAAAGTCATGCAGCTGACAAAATGGTAATGCATAAATAGATTTAACAACTATTCTTCCAATAATCAAGATTTGTTTTACTGATCGATACTCTTTTATTTGAAATGAATGAAATGCAATTTGTTTAATGTTGTTTTTGAAACTGTCAATGTCATTTTATGATGCAACACTCCAATATGGAGGATTGTTTAAACAATTGTAATTTTTCCAATAATCAGATTAATTTAAGTGTGCATGACCACAAATTAAACATGCAGTCGCCTGAATGCACAGTTGATTTAAGCGTGGGACCACATGCTTGCACAAAATTTAAGCATGTGACTGCATGCTTAATTACTATATTGAGCATGTGTCTGCATACATGCACACTTAATTTAACCCTTTCCTCCCTGAAACTTTAAATGGAAAATTCCAGTTTCCATTTTAGTCTAGTCCATTTCTGACTTTTAATGGTTGTTTTTGTCAATGTTTGGCATTATGACAAACAGTGAAGACCCTGATCAGAGGGCTCCTTTCGGAGCCCTCTGATCTGGGTCATCACTGTTTGCACAGGACAAGTGTACTATTCACATGTACACTGTTTAAAAAAGACGCCTATAAGCGGGACTAGGGTTCAAAGGGTTAAGCTTGCAGAGGCCTGCATGCACACTTCAAGCGTGTCACATGCTTAATAAGATTGCAATTGTTCCAAGTGTACGCTAGCTTGTAGCACACTAGCTTGCAAGCTGCTGGGGCCCGTTTCATAAAGCTTCTTACAACAAATGTTGTCGTAAGTCAAACTTTAAAATACGTTTAATCTCTGATTTCTCTATCCAATCCTGTCTTGTGACATCTTTTTGGAATCGTCTTTTCAAGACGATTCCAAAAAGATATCACAAGACAGGATTAGATGGAGAAATAAATAATAATTGAGAGTTTTATAATTTGACTTACGACAACATTTGTCGTAAGATGTTTTATGAAACGGGCCCCTGATGCCAAACAAGCACGCATAATTTTAAAATCAAGGTAGTGCGCACTTAGATTGCGACTGCAATCTTATCGCAGTCTTCCTGCATGCTTAATTATTAGTGTGGGATTTTGGTTTGGGGCTTGCCCTAGATTGAGAAATCTTGGGAAGGAGTTACCTGATCAGAAACTCTTTAGAGAATGGAATACTCTTTCTCTTGACGATGACATTCTCTAAAGAACCACGTTGCTGAATGGGGAAATTTCAAAACAGTTAGTCCTCCCTGAATCTTTCTGGGGTAAAGCCCTGAAGCGTATTCATGATGATATTGGGCTACCTGATAAGGAAAATATCCTTTGGTTTGCTCTGGCCATTCCCTGCAGGAATCAAAACTGTACAGATAACAGATAATTAGCTCTCTATGAAAACTTTAGCAAGTTCTATTCTTTTCCTGATCGGTTACATAGTGATTAGAGGAGAAACTTTGAAAGCAGGGTGATTAAGGAGCTTTGTAGGATTAGTAGCACTACAAAGTCTCGCACCACAACTTATCACTCAATGGGCAATGGATCTTGCGAGTGATTTAATCTGTCCTCTTTCAAGATGCTGGGGACGCTTGAGGCAGATCAGAAATGTGACTGGAGTTCTTTTGTAGGACCTCTTTCAGGCCTACAATGCCACTCGGAGTAATGCCACTTGCTTTTCTCCACACTATTCGATGTTTTGATGGCATCCCAAGTTGGCTGTATGTACATCCTCGTGGTCACTGGTTCCAAGGATGGCAGCCTGGATGGCAGCCCGGATTAAGCCAACCTATGGTCAGCATTTTGCTTCATCAGTGCTTGGGCTAATAGCCTTTGACACGGCTTGCCAAGAAGCTGCTAGAGCATGAGCGGAGGAGGGGAAATCCCTACGACTACAAGGTCACTGTAGCTAAACGTGAGGTCGGATAACGAGTACTAGTCCAATCAGTTGGGTTTCAGGGAGCGTAAGTAGGCGGACCAGTGGGAGCAATCTCCCTACTGGGTTATGCACATTCCTAATCCAGATTTGCCAGTCTTTGAGGTTCAGCGATGGGATGACCAAGGCCCAACCAGGAAGCTCCATATAGGAATACCGTATTGTTTTTTTTTACGCGAGACGCAAATTTATAGCGATTCTATCGTAAATGAAATTTTCCGGTATTCATTCTTTACGCAAACGTATTCAAAATTTTTCAGGGCTATGATATTGAAGTCAGTTTTATTTTACCGTTTTGGGTTGTATTTTGCCAAAAAATCCTCATAAGTGGGGCATTCAATACTAAGGGAAGTTACTATTTAACATTTTTGGCAACGTATATCTATTCTTCCTTCATGAAGTATTTGGCGCATTTGTTTACAATATTATCGGATGTGATTTCCGTTTTTACTCCGTTAATGAACTAAAGCGGCAGAAGGTCATCACTTGATCCAGATGAGACATGGAGTAAATCGATGTTTCTCAAGGATCCAAACTTTTTCACACTCAATTAACCTGTATATATAGGGATTAAGTGTAATCAGGGAATAATTGAAATCCCTGAAAAACCAGGGATTTCACAAAAACCTGAAATCACGCAGGTAAAAGGCGTAATTTTGAAGCTTTTCATTGATTTTTTATAAATATTTGGCTTTTACTTCATTACGGTGGTTCGCAGGTCTGCTAATATTCCCTGTCAGACTTCTTTGAAACCTTGATTAAATTGAAATAAACCTTATGGAGAGTGAAAAATTGTTAAAATAAAAAAAATTACAGCAACGTTTTTTTTCGGACAGGAACTTTTGTAGAGAAAAGTTCAATTTTTATTAAACAGGAATATTTTTTTTTATTAAAATATAACTCAATAATTTCTATGCATTCAAGTAAACTGTACAGAGACTATAAGATATTATGCAAACAAAAATATTTCATGAAATATTTTCTGGAAATATCAATCTTTAAAAAAATTCAGATTCTGAAAGTCACCAAATTTAGATATTAGATAGATATTACTTATATCTAGTCACAAAAACTATATGGAAATCTACAGTAGACTTTACATTTTATACATGATTTCCTGAAATTCTGACAATATGTTAACACAGAGTTACCTGCCTTGAGTTCAATTTTAAATTGCCGTCTGCTCTATATGATATCACAAATCAAACCTGTAACAATGTAGCGAATGGGACTCAAACCTACGCCTTTGGATTGCTAGTCTTTCACTCTACCAACTGGGCTAACAAAGAAGGCACTGAAGTTTTTCAAACTTTTCTTTATGTAAATTCTCACTGTAAATAAGCATGTGCCGAAAAAGATCATTGAAAGTCATCAGCATTTCAGGAACTCGAGATGCGGGCCGTCCGCTGTCGAACCATGGCCCTTAAGCTCAAAGGCAAGTACCACACTATAAATTATGTTAACCTTATTAACAAGACAGATGTCTTGGGTTTTTAATTGTCCTGACTTAAATGTACACTGTTTTCTTATTTTCATTCACTTGTGCGAGAAACTTTGTATGAACGTTCATTAGACCATGATATTTCAAGAAAGCATGATGTTTATAACCAATAGAAATGTCATGATAGTACATATCTATTAAATTGATGAAAATAGCGAAAATTTCCCTCGTGAAAAAAAACACTTATACAGTATGTTTTTGCAATTTAGTGTACTGCCTGTTTCTGTCCCCCTAACCAGACCAAGGGACAGACTTGGCTCTGACAGCCAATCGGCTACCTCTTCCTATTGGGATGAATCTATACCACGGTATCCCTCAGATCCAATGTCAGGAGCTCAGGGGCCCGTTTCATAAAACTTTGTACGACAAATGTTGTCGTAAGTCAGATTATAAAAGTCTCAATTATTATTTATTTCTCCATCTAATCCTATATTGTGGCACCTTTTTCGAATTGTCTTGAAACGACGATTCCAAAGAGATATGTCACAAGACAGGATAAGATAGAGAAATCAGAAATTAAATGTATTTTAAAGTTTTGACTTGCGTTCGTTTTTGTCGTACGAAGTTTTATGAAACGGGCCCCTGTTTCCTTGTCCTCTAGCACCACTGACCATGCTGCTACTCAGGTTATTTCATCTACTTCTGTCCTTTCTACTCCTTTATCTGAATAGCTTCTTAGTTCGAGCCTCCCCAGTCGAACAGAATCTACAGTCCACTCTCAGAGCACCAGATAAGGGTAGTTTTTCAAATACTAAAACCTTTATTTCTGAATTAAACCCTATGGTGTCACTACTCATTAGAATTGTCTGTTCGAGACGATTCTAATGAGTAGTAACACCATAGGATTTGGTTCTAAAAAGAGTGAGAAAATGTTTGATTTGTTGAAATAACTACCTCTTATCTGGAGCCCTGCACTCAAGTCTTGTTATGTAGAACTCTCCAGGCATTTATAAAAACTTTGACTTAACGAAAATTCAACTTAACAATGGATTTCAGATTTGATTTAGCTTTTTACAAACCTGCAGACTCTCTAATGCTTAGTTGATATCCATGATGCCATGCGCATTATAATACTCAATTCCAAAAGAAACTTTGTGCCCACTATTGATTTTCAAATATTTTAATATCTAGAAGACTTATCGATTTTAAATTTCGCACACGACATCTCATATATATACTAGGCCAAACTGCCAACGCAACACCACCGAATTCCCTTCTATTTTCATATCAGAGCGGGTGTTTTAAATTGATGGAAAAGTTGACACAAACTTTCTAAATGTTTTTATTTGTGTTTTTAAATTGATGTACTGTCCTCAAAGTTGTTAATATTGGCAACGAATTTTTATTGACACTTCTGACGAATAATAACCATCTTTCCAAACGTATCGCTAATTTCTGGTTAACATTCCCCATTGAAAATGCATTGGAATGCGATTTCTGAAAACTTGTTTTCACAAAATTCCATATTTTTGGGACCAAATGCCAATTCGTTTTGTTTTTGTTTACCGAAAGTATTGTCCATTCATCACTCTATGAATTGCAGAAGAAATCTATTCAGGATATGCACAATATTACAAAATTGACCAGACTTACTTAAGACATGTTTAACATTGGAAGTAATGGGAATATCCGGGGTGTTGCGTTGGAAGTTTGGCATAGTATACTTGCAATCCATTGATAACAAAGATATTACTTATATGCCTTCTAATGATATCGAGCGTTTCCGCGTGTATCTGCACAGTAAAATACAAGAGTCTGTATCAGCCACCTAATGTATCAGCCACCTTGTATTTTACTCCAACCTCGTTTTCGATTTAGCGTGACTTCGTTTACGTTCAGGTACAAGTCCCACGTTATTCTTTGTTGCCTACAATAATTCTTTGTTCTGCTTCAAACAACTAATGGTTCTGGATATAAAATGATTTAAACAACTTTTTAGTTGTTTCTGGAGTGTATTCAAGGCATATAATAAACACATCACCAGTTGACAGTGCGCTACAGTGTGTTGTATTTAGCTCTCGGCGTTTTTGGCGGAAACAACCAATCAGACTCGCGCCAAGGCGCTCGTCAAATCGGCTCTTTCCGCCAAGAACGTCTCGAGCTAAATACATCACTCTGTATTGCACTGTCAACTGGTAATGTGTATGTATTGAGAGATTTTGAGTTTAGTGGGAAAAGCGTTATTTTACATGTTTTGCACATGCAGCTCAAGCAAAATGCACATGTCACCAAAAACTTGCATTTTGGCAAGGGTTTACAATTGGTCCACCACCGAAATCTAAGATTAAGGTTCTGGTAAACTTTAGAATATGTCTGTAGGTCTTTTTGGTATTTTCCTAGAAATGAACTGGCCATTTATTGTGACATTAATCTAGCCATTTCTTGTGACATTAACCTGGCCATAAAAATTATGGTTTTGGTGGCAGACCAATTGTAAAAGTGCTCCATAGAATATACATGTATCTAGTTACTTTATTTTTATTAGGCTATTTACCTTCTAGTATGAAGAATAGACCTACATATATATATACTCAGCAAAAATAGAAACTTTACGTGGGATTCTGATGCGTATAATTCTGTCTACAATCACAATTTTGCAGAGAACTTATTGTAATTCAAAACTTTGGACCAATGTCTGCAAGTTCTCGACAATGATGATGAAAAGATTCCAAACGTCACATCGTAATTTGACGTCAAAATGCATAGGGGTCGATTTCAAAATTCTCAGAGATGTGAACGCGTACGCAAGATGTGTTTAATTCATTTTCTGGTTTAATTTTAAGTGACATTTTGCATAAAGTCTCTTCAGTATCGTGCAAGCCCATCGTCATGCCTTATGCAAGCAACACACCGTCTCTGATGTACCGTCTAATGACGTCATCTGAGATGACATGCCATTTTCGTAATCGAGCATGTCTGAGGTCGTTAGTCGTTCCAATCTGGTAATTGTTCCTCACCCGTCGCCAAGTTTAACCCATACATGCTCTATGAGTTTTTGGATCTGGTGATACTGCAAGCCTAGGCATGACGTTGACGTTAGTCTGGGCCTTGTGTGTGCAGTTAAGACCTGTCAAGTATACAGTCTACGGGTACGGATAGGACCGTGACATCGCTTCAGACGATTCCTTATTGTCTCGGCAGTGATCAAAAACCGCCGGGCAGTAATCGTTGCGTGGATGCAACGGTTACGTCGGTACGTTAACGTAAGAGTGTGATTGTCTTTACGTGACGTCAACGGTCTCAGACGATCCTGGACTTACCCCGTAACTCTGTAACGAGTAGTCAACATATGAATTGTCTACCGTATGCGTCCAAAATGACGCGCAACATCAGTTACTGACGCGTCCGCCGTAAGCATACCAAATGGTCTGATTTCTGTGATTTTCATAAAGCTGTGGCATCTCAGTTTTGAAACGCAAATGTTTACAACTTTGTTTTTTCTGTGTTTGACAAAAGCCTGCGTGTGTCTCTTGCATTAAATAAATTTGAAATCAAAGCTGAATAGGACAACTCGCCGTCAGTGCTAAATACCGGAAGTGGAAAGCGTGCTACGTCATGCACGGTACAACTTAGCGAGAGTTTGGCTCTGTATGGTCTTTATCCATTACTCCATTATGAAATCTGCGTATATTTCATGAAACGTCATTAAAACATCGCTTAAACCGGCTTTAAAGAATGTAAAGTTTCTATTTTTGTTAAGTATATATATAGATCTATACGAAGTTGAAATATGCAATTTCGAAGTCAAATTAAATGCACCTTAGCGCTGTTCATCAGATTAAATTAAACCCATTACCCCATTAATATGCCTTTTTACACCTTAAAGCAAGTTGACAGTGAAACAGAAAGCTCCTCCTGTCATCTTGCTTTAGGCAGTCGCCTGTCGTAAACACCTGATAATAAGTATAATTTGGTGGTCGTAATAGAGAGGTTATACTGTTGTACCACTAAATATACACTCAGTGCAAAAAGAAACGCACATCGTGCTCAGGTGCAGATTAAGATACCCTTTTTTGGAAGAAAATTAGATTAGAAATACCATATCTCAAGATTTATTCAATTCTGCAACAAGTTCAGAAAAAAATACTCAAAAAACATTGTGCTGCCTTTTAACCATTTCCCTCTTAATTTGGCAGCGAAATAATTAACTACAGCTTGTTTAAAACGCCGCACCTATTAGTACAGGTTGTGATGCTAATAATTCAATAATGATTTAATAATAATTCACAAATACGTTCCTTTTTAACATACAAACATATTTTGATAGAAAATGTGCATTTCTTTTTGCGCTGAGTGTAGTCATGAATCTTCACCATAAGAAATATTTTCTATATCCTAGCAGATGATCACTTAAAGCATGCTTTAAATGGTCACCTGTTTCAACAACTAGAAACAGATGCTGGGGTAATGGGTTAAGACTCGTGCACAATGGTTTACTTTTCTTTTAATGGAACAGCTCCTTATTTTATTAGTCAATGTAAATGTTTGTGTATCCATGTGGCAGATATTTTACATGGACAAATGTTAGTATTCTGTATTGCAGAAATTCTGGATTGCGTCTGTCACAATTTCCTTAAATGTTACGATAAGGAAACCATGATTTTTTCAAAAAGTAAATAAAAGCCGAGACTAGATGATGAATTCCGTTACTGACTACTTTATACACATTCACTTATACAACAACACATGTAAAATACTGTTCAGCAACACTTCAATCAATACTATAATTATTAAGATACTCTTAGACTCCAAGATAGTCTTCAAATATATTGTCCACGGTACACTATGTCTAATTGTCTAATTGTTCTATTCCACAGGTTTTGTACACATATAGCTATGTCACAACCCCACAGTTTGTATGCTGAATATAAACGATCACACAGATCACATCGGATGTAGCCACACAGGCAAACGTCTTACCACCAAGGTTACTCTAGTCAATATAGCCACACAGGCAAACGTCTAACCAGAGGTTACTCTAATTAATATAGCCACCCAGGCATAAGGTTGAATCACACAGATTACAGATTACTTCGTATTAATCTAGCCACAAAGGCATACAGTTCAATCACACAGATTATTCAGACAATTATAGCCACATAGGCATACAGTTCAAACCAAGGGTCACTCTAAATCAACATAGCAACAGAGGCGTAAAGTTGTGTCTGTTATACATGGTTTTGACAGTATATACAATCTTGGCTGAATTCTTTGCTGCACGGTGCTAACCATGACTGTTTTAAAAATGTCAAGGCGAGCTTTTGTTGTCTGTCTTTGTCTAGCATCATTCGTCCTTTGTCGTGCGTGATGTGTCAACAATTTCTTTAAACATCTTTTTCAAAACCACTTGCTTGATTGCAACCAAACTTCACAGGAATCTTCCTGGGGTCAAGCCCTTTCAAGTTTGTTCAAAGAATTTGAAACAATGCAGAACTCTGGTTGCCATGGCATCCAAAGTGAAAAAATAAGGAAATCTTAAAAAATCTTGTCAAAAACCACAAGGGCCAGAGCTTAGATATTTGGCACATAGCATCATCAATAGGTCCTCTATCAAGATTGTTCAAATTTTGCCCCTGATGAGGCAGTTTCACTGTACTTTTAGCGTACATATTTCGTGAAGTGTCCAAACATAATGGTCACAAAATCAAATGTCTATATACACTCAGTGCAAAAAGAAACGCACATTGTGCTCAGGCGCAGATTAGGATACATGTTTTTGAGGAAAAATAGAAAAGAAAGACCATATCTCAAGATTTATTTAATTCTGCAACAAATTTAGAAAACAATACTCAAAAAACATTGTGCTGCCTTTAAACCATTTCTCTCCTAATGACGTCAAAAAGCGTTTGCAAACAGTTTGGATCCTGATCAGACGCCGCGTAACGCGGCGTCTGATCAGGATCCAAACTGTTTGACACTTTTATAGATTTCATTTAAGTCATTCTACATTGAATTTTACTTAGAAACGATCTTGCAAACAACAATTGAAGCAGACGACAATAAGACGGTGAAGGGGTAAAAACCTCACGATTAATTTGGCACCGAAAGAATTAACTACAACTTGTTTAAAATACCGCACCGATTAGTGCAGGTTTGGATGCTACCAATTCAATAATGATTTAATAATAATTCACAAATACGTTCCTTCTACATAAAAATAAGATTGTGATACAAAATGTGTGTTTCTTTTTGTACTGAGTGTACACATGACCCGCGAACATTACAATGGGGAAAGACTAAAGTACATGTACATGGATTTTAAAAAAAGCGTATGTGTTAAAGGTCATTTATTTCAACTGCTGAAACTAAAGAACATTTTCAAGTTTTATTACGATATATTGATATCACTTACGTCGAAGTTACTCGTATTTTCAAAGTTAAAACAGAGCTAATCCATTGAAATGTTTTGCTTACAGTTTTATTTTCTCCATTGTAAACATGTATGAAGTCGACAGCAACTTTAAACATTTGAAGAATACGCCATAAACAACCAACCTGGGAGCTTTCATTTTTATACGCCCACCTCTTAAGGTGGTCGTATATTGGTGTTGCCCTGTCCGTGAATTCCTTGGTTCGTTTGTCAACATTTTGTTTGTCAGGAATTTTCTCAGAAAACTATTGGAGGGATATTAATGAAACTTCACACAAATGTTATATGCAAAAAGATCTGAAGCCGAGTCCAGTTTGAGATTCATTTGATTTTTCATTAGTTATCTGCCCTTGATGTCGTAACTCAAATTAATATGCTATTAAAAGCTTGTCCGGATTTTCTTTGAAAAACTATTGGAGGGATATTAATGAAACTTCACACAATATTAAATGCATCAAGATCAGAACCTGAGTCAAGTTTGAGGTGACGTTCAATTTTTCGTTACAGAGTAATCTGCCCTTAATGTACTCAAATATGCTATAAAAGGCTTGTCCGGAGTTTTTTCAGTATTGTTTATGCTCTCAGAGCTCTAAGTGTCTACAAATTAGAATAGATTTTGATAAAAACTATATATTTCTTTGCCAGTAGGCGTATAATGTATCGTTTGCGATTCTCTCTTTAATTTTGATCTGCATTAGCTGCCACCTTTCTAAGGTCAAAGCATGTTTATTCTTGCTGGTACCTCAGGGGCCTGTTTCATAAAACATACGACAAAAACGGTCGTAAGTCAAAACTTTAAAATACATTTAATTTCTGATTTCTCAATCTAATCCTGTCTTGTGACATCTCTTTGGAATCGTCTTTTCAATATTCCAAAGAGATGTCACAAGACAGGATTAGATGGAGAAATAAATAACAAATGACACTTATATTCTGACTTACGACAACACTGATATCATACGAAGTTTTATGAAACGGGCCCCAGATGCCTTGGCACAAAGTTGCAAGAAAACGGTCAGCTAACTTAAGCACGGTTTCGCTGTTTGGCTTATCTGCAGAATATTTTATACTTATAAGTGGTAGGTAACAAATTGATTATTTTATTATTGTAACTATCCACAGCCTGTAATTACATGGTAATGGCACTAGCGGATAATGTGTGAGAAAGTTGTAAAAACACAAATGGATGGGAAATTTGGGGCCACTGTATACATGTCATAACCCATTTTTCAAGTGTGACTATTTTGCAGATATTTTGGATCGAGATGAGATTTTGAACAAACTTTTTACACTGCGATGCTATTCTATGATGAAATTAAATACAAAACAATTTACTCAAATGAAATTAGCATACATCAATGTCATAGCAAGCAGGAGGCTAACCTGAAGTTTGGAAGCATGCAATTTCTTTTTGTTGGAAATAGTTTGGATCCAGATGATTATTAGTTACAAGCAGTAGAGTTCTGTAGTAGGTCACAGGAAATTCGAAGCGCAAGTATAGCTTAACCCTTTTAACCCTAGTCCCGCATATAGGCGTCCTTTTCAAGCAGTGTACATGTGAATAGTACACTTGTCCTGTGCAAACAGTGAAGACCCAGATCAGAGGGCTCCTTTCGGAGCCCTCTGATCAGGGTCTTCACTGTTTGTCATAATGCCAATCATTGATAAAAACAACCCTTAAAAGTCAGAAATGGACTAGACTAAAATTGAAACTGGGATTGTTCATTTAAAGTTTCAGGGAGAAAAGAGTTAATGAAAGGCAACAGTAATGCAGTTAGCTGATTTCTGCATTACTTTTGTCCTGCGTTAAGCTGCTACATTTCTTAGATATATTTTCTATACTCTAGCAGGTGAAACCATAAAGCAGACAAAAGTAAAGTAGATTCGTTTTAAGGCACATTCTGCTATACTGTCGGCCTACTTAAAGTGATCACCAGTCTGCAATACTACATTGTAGAAACAGGCTATGGAGTAATGGGTTAAATTGTCGCTAAAATTACACAGATTTAAAGAACAGGAACACAGCTTTAGTGCACTCAGGCTTACAAGCAGCATGAGGTATGAAATACTGGCATAAATATATATTATCACGTGACAACAGTAAACCGTATGTGTGATATTTTCTTGGACCCAAATAGGGAGATCTGGAAACTTAAATAGGGAGATTGGGGGGCCAAATAGGGAGCTTTTTTCACGACACTTTTTTCGGCTTAAAGCAGGCTTAAACTTTTAGTGAAGCAGAATGCTCCTGAAGATTTTTAATATTAGACCTACTTTACTTTCAGCCTGCTTTACACACTTATCTTTCTGCAGTACCTAAATACTAGAATAATATGGGCCCATGTTTTTAATATAAGAGCTATATATCTGGGTTAAATTCTGTTTTAGTGGTCTATAGACTTATCTATTCGCTTATTTAAAAAATAAGCAATTAGTGATTAACTTATGAAAATATATAAATGTATTTGATTTTCATCACCAGCGCCTAGTTTTGTCGTGAAAAAAGTAAATGTCTGCAGACTTGTCATCTGCAACAATTATCTGAGTTAGTTTTTGTGCATTTTCTTTCAGAAAATAACTCTTTCTTCTAATCCATAAATAGAAATCACTTACTCATTCATTCTCCCAAGAAAATAGATATAGTTCCACTTTATCTTTACTAGACCTAGTTATGAATAATATAAGAACCATACGAAATATTTTTTATATCCTTGCACAAAAACTAACTCAGATAATTGTTGCAGATGACAAGTCTGCAGACATTCACTTGTGTCATAAAGTGGATGTGGTTTTAACAACCAAATAACGCTGTGGCCAGAAAACGCTAATGAAGGTGAAAATTGTACGATTGTTGTACACCAAAACGCGTTAAACACTCCCGGAGATTATGGTGAAATAGGTTGATGTACTTCATGGGGTGGCTTACAAGCGGAGCATTTAGAGTGTTTGCATAGTATACCAAAGGCCTTGGGCTCAAGTACCAGTGGAGTCACAACCTTTTCACCATGTTACACTTGCTTAACCCATTACCCTATAGCTGTTTCTAGTATTGAAGATAGGACTATGGCCACTTAAAGTAGGTTAAAAGTAAAGCAGAATGTGCCCTAAGGTACATTCTGCTTTACTTTCAACCTGCTTTAAGCTAACATCTTCTAGAAAATAGAGATTATTTCTTAAAAATATATATTCATAACTGTATAAATTAGAACTATTTTCTTCAGTGGAGAAATAAATTAGAGTCGTTAAAAGGAGTATTTATGGGTAATGGATTAACTGCTTCATGCACAAACACTAATGCAGAAAACTCCTAAGACTTTATGCTTTACTCAAATTACTATTGTCTTGCATTAAACTTAGCTGCAACCGATTTGAACAACTGCAATAATGTCTCCCCTATACAGGAAGAGACATACTGAGGTGGTGCTTTCTGTCCTTCTGTCTGTCAAAAATTGTGTGCAGCGAACTCCTACAATACTGGAGGCACTTGCAAACAGTTTCGATACAGATGAAATGCCAAGTTCAGATTACACATTTTGCGCAAAAAAAAATGTTATTCTTCATTACGGAAATTTTGCATGAGAAGATCTCAAGAGCTATAACAAAACCAAATGGTACATCTGAAAGCTGGTGTTCTTTTAATATACCGACAGCCTCCCAGCGCTTTCAGCACTTTGATTGTACAAACCCACTGTACCTTATAGGCTAAAAAGCCATCATTATACTAAAGGCAAAATGACTGATTTTTGCAAACAGTTTGGACCCAGGTCATATGCCACATATGTGGCATCTGACCTGGATCCAATCTATTTACCACCCATTTACATAGTTTCTTAAATTAAGATAATATAAATTATGATTTTTTACATATTTCACATAGAGCGTTGTCGGCAGTCCCTGGATACTTTATAGATTTTTTTGGATTATTTCCATAATGTCCGAAAGTGCCGAACGATTTTTAGCTGGTTACCTAAAGCAGTCTTTTATCAACTATTTTGTCTATATCGCTTAGCGCTACTCATATAAAATCGTCAAAAATGTTGGGAACCATCAAGTAAGTGTTATCGGGTAATGTCGGATACCATCGGGTCTTCCGGATACCTGTGAGGTTTTTAAAAAAAATGATACAAATCATAAGAAGAATTATCAAATTTCATTCATTTCATTTCAAGAATAGCTTATAATCCAAAAATACTGATAGTATTAATTACAATATTAGACCTAATAAGTAGATCTATTAAATCATCGTTAATTTGGTTGATTTAGTATGATTTTGTTTTCGGTGAAAACTTTTAATTTCAGTCGCTTAAAGCATTAATTCTGTCAAAATAACAATCCCTTTTTAACACCATTAGTAAACTAGAATCTATTATCAATTCTTGTCAAATATTATTTAAACCTTATCATGCTTAGCGCGACTTGGCAAGCGACATAATGCGGCGTCTAATCTGGATCCAAAATGTCTCGACACTCATATTCAACTAATCTTCAGTTTAAAATGCTTAAAATAATGACTGCAGATGATACATTTGAAGCAGACGTAAATTTGGCATGATAAGGGTTAAATTAATAGGAACACAAGTGAAACAGTAACACTTAATCTTTTGATTGAGTCAATTAAACAAACTCAATCACACATCGGGCACACAAACTCCAACTTTTTCCTTTTTTCCTCTGCCAACAACTCATACTCCGGCCTATTAGGGCACATATAATGCCAGCGTGTTTGGCACGTCTCACATTTTACCCATCTAGACGGGTGTTGATCACCCTTGTTTCATGCAGGGCACATCTCAAACACTTCTTCAGTCATCACTGTCCTCTTCCTGCACTAGTTTACTCATGTTGATATCACTGTTAGTCCTCATCGCTTGACAAACTGTCATTCTTTCTTCTCTTAGCTGTCCTTTTCTTCATCTCAGCAACAGCAGATTTCTTTTCTTCCTTTTCTTTCTTCTTTCGCAATTTCTCTTCATCTTTCACATTCTTTGCCTCTTCCTTCTCTTTCTTTCTCGCTCTTCCTTTCTCAATAGTTAAGCTTTTTCCTCCTCTTCTTTTCTATTTTTCTTTTCTAGCAGATACTCACGGAATTTCTCAGATGTTACAGCTTTAGGCAATAACACCTTCTTTGCTTTTTTCTTCTCCGACAGCTTTAAAAAACTTTGAGATTGGTGATTCAGCTTTGGTCCTCAGCTGCGAGGGTCATTTTCTCCAGTTCTAGGTTGATTTGTTGGTTCAGACTGACTTGTTAATGAAAAAATTGGACATGGCCATCTACTAGCAGTATCAATGGTTTTTTGACCTGGCGCTCCTCTATATAAGGTATGAATACAGTTTCCAGCCAACTAGCAAACTGTTCTGACTCCATCCAGCCATTACTGCTTCTGCCCAAAACTGCATCATCAAACCCCTCAAGCATGTTTCGAGTGAATCTTTGACCTGGAAACACAATCATTGGCCTTAAGAAATGTGCTGCCGCACTCATTCCACACAATACCATTATTTGGGACTTATCTGAGGCAGAGACGCTGTAAACTGACTTTGCCCCGCGCACACCAAGCACATGTCCCGTTTTAACTGCCAAGGAAAATCCTGATTCGTCCACGTTATACATTCTAGTTGGATCTAACAATATAGTTTTGTCACCGACAACCTCATTGATATATTCCCTAAAGTCATGGAACCACTTTTCAACACGCTCTGGGGTTATGACTGCACGCTCCTTGCCAAGTTGCCTAGGGGATCTTGGTTTTATGTCAGGGTGTCTGTCCATAAATGCATAGTACCTGTCTTTGCCAGGCACCCCCTCTTTAAAGGGTGTTTTGCGTCCATCTGCCTTAACAATATTGGCAACAGTCCTTATCAATTCATATTTAGTTCTTCCGTAACCGATTTTTGACATTTGTATAAGCCAATCGACTATTCTCTTCTCTTGCTGCTGTAAGAATTGTATGTGGTCCCATAGTGCATTCTATGCTGGAATGACCCTTGACCTTGTCAAATATCGTGGTTGATCGTGGTACATTGTAAAGCCTTGATGCTTTTAAGTAACCCATAGACCCGCTTTTTACTGCTCTAACTGCATTTTCTAGAGCATTCTTGTCATATTTCAGTTGGCGACTCATCCTAGAAGAAAATACAGAGTCTTAACAACTTACCAAATAGATCTCGATCTACTTAGCAAAAAGAATCAGAAATAACTTGGGATTTATAGAATTATAGATCTAGATACACGTATAGATCTATACCTGTTTGTGTTGTCAGATCAATACCATTGTACCAAAACGATTCTGGATTTCAAATCATTTATAATGAATTTAGGCAATATAACAGATCTAGATCTACCAATAATATTGGCAATATGAGTTCAAGTTCTTATATATATATACTCAACAAAATTTCTAATCGGTCACTTTTCTGATTTGCTGCATATTTGCTTGAAGCAAGATAAGGAAATAAAAATACGCTCAACATATCAAATAAATCTTTGGACTACAGAAACTCTGATTTAAACCAAAGTAAGATTTTGAAATAGTGAGTTACAACCCCTTTCTACGAAAATGCATTATTTAGCATTCTTGTCCCATTGCCTTTCCATACCTTATTAAATTCTGCTAAAATTAAAGAGTGTAATCAGCCATAATAGAAAAACACAATGACGTAAAAATCAGAGCATAGAGCAAAGACAAATTTCAAATTATCTCCCTTTGCATTAAATTCTGTTTAATATTGCAGACTATTCTGTGAACAAATAAAGTAAACGGAGAGGTAAATGTCTGCACCATTATAAGGAAAAATGTATCACGTTTAATTTGGGACGTTTTGTATACAATTTAGATACGTTCTGATTCTGCCAGACGGTTATGATTACCATTGTACAGTCAAACACCGTTACCTCGATATTGGATACGTCGATACTCCGCTTACGTCGATTTGTTCTGCCGGTCCCGGCGAATTCCTTCTTTATCTATATAAGAAATCTCTCATTTGCTCGATATGCTTACCTCGATATTATCGGTTACGTCGATGTAATTTTTCAGACCCAGGGCAATTTTTCTCACCTTTACGTCGATAACTGCTTCACCGTGACTGCTTATTGCACATTCGGCAAACATTGAATGGAGGTGCGAAAATGGCTGTCGGCCACCGTGACTGATTGTAGCACCAAATGTGTGAACATGTCCGAAATTGCACCAATCTGCACGAAAGATAATCCCATCTTAATTGCACTGGATCAATATTATTAATGAATTCCCGAATAACTTTGGTTACGAAGTTTGCGTAAATATTTTCGATGACGATTCTGTCAAACCTGGGTCAATTATGGCCGCGCTGTTTAAATCAGACTACATAATTCTTTGTAGTGCATACTGAAGGTGCCGTACGGCGAATAAGTGTAGTGAGATCAAACAAAAGTTACATTTCATTTCTGATTTATTTTTTATTTAAGTCAGTTCAAACACGCCGCTTCTGTTTGAAACGCCGAAATAATTCGCCGGCGTTTCGAAGTCGGACACACCCTTTTGAAAGTTAAACATGTAAACAACTTACGCTTCCAGAGCGTCACCGGAAGTGTAAACAGTTCACTGTGTTGGTGTGATGAAATGTGTATTATAAAAATTGTGTTAGCACCCATGCGCTGGATGTTTATGCTGATGAAATCAGGTAGATCTACCAAATGCATTGAAATACGAAAATTGTTTACTCGCTCCCGCATATCATATCTAATAGACGCGTAGATTCTCTACTTTTAAAAATACTGACCACCTTCATCAATTTGAAAATTATGAGTTGAAGATTTTGTCAGATTCTACTTGCCTACGCATTTATTTTCAATTACCAATCATATAACTGTCAATAAACACAAGGATCGAGTATAACGTTAAAACTTCGATATGACGATACAGATCTCAAATGAGCAACTCCCATTAGCTCGAACTTCGGATACGTCGATATTTTTTCACGGTCCGTTCAACTTCGAGGTAACGGTATTCGACTGTATATTAAACCTATACCTCTGATGACCGATTAGAAATTTTGTTGAGTATATATAGATATATTTAAACAGGAACAATGAATCCCCTCTAGATGCGCCCACTAAAAAAACGGCTTATTAACAGCGTTAAAGCAATGTCAAAGTAAAACAGAAAGCTCCTAAACGAGCTTATTGTTTTACCTTCACCTTGATACAAGCAGTCACCTGTCTTTAACACCTGATATTTAACAAAATTTAGTCATTGTTATTGAGAGGTTTTACTGTACTCGGAAGAGCCGTCTATTAAGGTTTGATGTCGCATCTTTCGGATACCTACGTAATAATCTTACAAAGAGCTTGACGTCATATTAATACTTGTCACTATTGACTGTAACATTTTTACGTCATAAAATACACTTTGGCGGCGCCAAGCTTTAGTTTAAACAACATTATTCGAAAATAATGTCACCAAGGTTGCTTAGCATACCCCGTTAGAACCATATAGAAAACTCGTACCTTCAGAAAAAATGATTGTTTTCTGATCTTCTCGAAATGACAGCTTCTTCAAACTTCTCAAAACCAGAAAAGAAAGTTTGCGCTTTCTGCTTTTTCCCAGATTCTGAACGCCGAGCGGTGTGTTGTAAAATTACTTGTGACTGGCTAAAAGTATCCGGACTTAGACCATATCCGGAGAAGCCCGAAGGCGCTCTACAATAGATTTGTAGCAGACAACAATGCAGCATAAGAGCAATTTCCCCCTCAGAACTACAGTGGAGAATCTGTTATTCTTTCCCGTTTAAACGCAAACGTACGCAAACGTAAGGAAGCACTCAAACGTAGAAAAGAACAACTTTTGGACAATCCTGATAATTCTTGTTTATCTTGGTGGCAAACAGTTTGGAGCCTGATCAGACGCCGGTGTCAGATCAAATTTGGACCCCTGTAAAAAATGGACCCGCGGGTCCATTTTTGATAGCGAAATATGGACCCCCCCTGTAAATTTTGGACCCCCCCCCCCCAAAAAGGTTGGTAATGCTTCTCCCTAATGCAAAATATTGATAACTCCTATATTGAGGTTGTTATGCCCATAAAAAAATTAAATAAAAAAACCCCAAAAAAAACCAAATTGTTGGAGAGGGGGTCCAATTTTGATGGCATCAAAATTGGACCCCCCCCCCCCTCGCTTGGCAACACCCAACCATAAGTCATTTGATTTTCACATCAACTTTAATTCTTTTCCATTAGTTCTTTTGTTTAAGTAATGTTTTACTCCTTTCCTTAAGTTACTATGCCCTGCAAATTATTTTGGTTGGAGGAAGGGGGGGGGGGGTCCAAATTTGATGGCGTAAAAATTGGACCCCCCCCCCCCCCCCCTTTTCAACACCCAACCATAAGTCATTTGATTTACACATCAATTTTAATTCTTTTCCATTATTTGTTTTGTTTAAGTAATGTTTTACTCCTTTCCTGAAGTTACTATGCCCTGCAATTGATTTCAATTGGAGAGGGGGGTCCAAATTTGATGGCGTAAAAATTGGACCCCCCTCCCTCCCATTTCAGCACCCAACAATAAGTCATTTGATTTACACATCAATTTTAATTATTTTCCATTATTTGTTTTGTTTAAGTAATGTTTTACTCCTTTCCTGAAGTTACTATGCCCTGCAAATTATTTTGGTTGGAGAAGGGGGGGGGGTGTCCAAATTTGATGGCGTAAAAAATGGAACCCCCCCCCCCCCCCCCCCTTTTCAACACCCAACCATAAGTCATTTGATTTACACATCAACTTTAATTCTTTTCCATTACTTGTTAAGTTTAAGTGATGTTTTTCTCCTAATTTGAGGTTACTATGCCCTGCAAATTATTTCAATTGGAGAGGGGGGTCCAAATTTGATGGCATAAAAATTGGACCCCCCTCCCTCCCATTTCAGCACCCAACAATAAGTCATTTGATTTACACATCAATTTTAATTATTTTCCATTATTTGTTTTGTTTAAGTAATGTTTTACTCCTTTCCTGAAGTTACTATGCCCTGCAAATTATTTTGGTTGGAGAAGGGGGGGGGGGTCCAAATTTGATGGCGTAAAAAATTGACTCACCCCCCCCTTTTCAACACCCAACTATAAGTCATTTGATTTACACATCAACTTTAATTCTTTTCCATTACTTGTTAAGTTTAAGTGATGTTTTTCTCCTAATTTGAGGTTACTATGCCCTGTAAATTATTTCCGGCGTCTGATCTGGCTCCAAACTGTTTGCACTGCAAATAATAGTTTTAGGGTAAATGCGTTTATTGGGAAAGAATAACAGATTCTCCACTGTAGCTGCTTTTACATGACTCGATCACCTATGGCTTTGAACTGGTCACTGAGATACAGCAACAGTTGTTGTCTGCTACATTTTTATGCCCCGCAGCCCACAACTTAATTGAGGGCATATTGATTTTGGTCTGTCTGTTTGTTTTGTCTGTTTGTCTGTCTGTCTTGTCTGTCTGTCTGTCTATCAGTCCACAACTTTAATCTTGGCCATAATCTACATTAGATAGAAACTTTATATTTGGTAATGTACTCACCTCAAGAAACTCTTGAGCTGAGTACAATTTGGGCCTTGTCCGAACAAAGGTCAAGGTCATCTAGAGGTCATTTAGATTTAAAATAGGGTAATTTAACAATAGCCATAACTTTAGAACTGCACCTGATAGAGACTACATGTATATATTAATTTTTGTAATGTGTACTTAAAACTCAGGAAGCTGTTGAGCTATGTACAACTTGGTTCGTGTCCAACAAACGTCAATGCCATTATAAACATGTATGATAAAAAATATTTTATATATTCTAGCAGATCGATGATAGCTTAAATCAGGTTGAAAGTAAAGGCACTTTCTGCTTTTCTTTCAACTTGATTTAAGTGGTCATTTGCTTCAAAACTAGAAACAGGCTATGGGGTAAAGGGTTAACCCTTAGCCTGCCACTCACGACTATAGCTCCATATACAAACAGCTTGGATCCGGATGTGACGCCGAGTAACTCGGTGTCTCATCCGGATCCAAGCTGTTTGACACTCTGACAACATTTTCAGCAATTTTGAGCAACTTTGAAGCACTTTGAAACTTGAAGCAGACTCATCATTCATTTAATAATCTTTCTAAACTGAAAATTGATTTGTTTTGGATACAAGATGTTTTTAGACTTAAATTTCAAGCAGGCGAGCGTCAGGTGGCTTTGACACCCATTTCTGGTTCTAATTACCTGTAAACCGGCTCCATATTTCGTTTCGGTGGAGCCGGCCACATGCGGGTAATAGTGGAACAGCAGAGCTTAGAATGTCAACCCCCGGCGTGAGCGTGGGCGTGAGCGTGAGCGTGGCCAAGGTTAAAGTTTTTTGGACGGGTTGTTTTAAAGCTTAATATTTGTGCTAGGGTGCTGAAATTTTGTATGGAGGTTCATTTGGGGTTAAACATTGATGTTATGATGTTTGAATTTAAAAATGACTTTAATTTATGTCAATTTTCAACATGTTTTGGACTTAGGTATTTCTACTACAAATCACGAGGTTAAAGTTTTTTGGACGGGTTGTTTTAAAGTTTAATACTTGTGCTAGGGTGCTGAAATTTTGTATGGAGCTTTATTTGGGAACAAACATTGAGGCTATGAAGTTGTAATTAAAAATGATTTTAATTTATTTCAATTTTTGACATGTTTTGGACTTCGTTGTTTTGACCTCAAATCACCAGGTTAAAGTTTTTTGGACGGGCTGTTTTCAAGTTTTATGTAACTAGATTAAGACTCATCATTCATTTAATAATCTTTCTAAACTCAAAATTGATTTGTTTTGGATACAAGATGTTTTGAGACTTAAATTTCTAGCAGGCGAGCGTCAGGTGTCTTTGACACCCATTTCTGGTTCTAATTACCTTTAAACCGGCTCCATATTTCGTTTCGATGGAGCCGGCCACATGAGGGTAATAGTAGAACAGCAGAGCAGTAGCGCGTTCAAGTACCGTATCGATGCAATCGATTGCAACGGAAAACGGTAACAATTCACCATTAACGACCATTACGCTGTTACCGATTGCGAACGACACGAACGGCCTCAGAGGTAGTTCGCCATGCCCAACAAGGAAAAACAAAATGGCTACCAAATGAATTTAATAAAACCAGCGAACAGTCCCGACTTAATTTCTCATCAATAAACCAACATTTTCCGATACTTAATGTATCAAACAAAGCAGCTTACATCTGAGCAGCTAAATCTTATTTTTATATGCGGTAAAATTGATGCATTTCAGTTGATTAGTGCACTTTTGCTTGTGTTATTTAGATTCGCACATAAATCGTTCGTACCCTTGAAAAGTTAATAAACATTGGGGCGCAATGAGTTATTATTGAAGAGTATCGGTGAACGTTAGATGTCGTACTATATGGGTTGTTTGCATCGGTTAACGTTACTGTTCGCTGATACTGTACTTGAACGCCCTACTAATGTCAACCCCCGGCGTGAGCGTGAGCGTGAGCGTGGGCGTGAGCGTGGCCAAGGTTAAAGTTTTTTGGACGGGTTGTTTTAAAGCTTAATATTTGTGCTAGGGTTATGAAATTTTGTATGGAGGTTCATTTGGGGTTAAACATTGATGTTATCATGTTTGAATTTAAAAATGACTTTAATTTATGTCAATTTTCAACATGTTTTGGACTTAGGTATTTCTACTACAAATCACGAGGTTAAAGTTTTTTGGACGGGTTGTTTTAAAGTTTAATACTTGTGCTAGGGTGCTGAAATTTTGTATGGAGCTTTATTTGGGAACAAACATTGAGGCTATGAAGTTGTAATTAAAAATGATTTTAATTTATTTCAATTTTTGACATGTTTTGGACTTCGTTGTTTTGACCTCAAATCACCAGGTTAAAGTTTTTTGGACGGGCTGTTTTCAAGTTTTATGTAACTAGATTAAGACTCATCATTCATTTAATAATCTTTCTAAACTCAAAATTGATTTGTTTTGGATACAAGATGTTTTGAGACTTAAATTTCTAGCAGGCGAGCGTCAGGTGGCTTTGACACCCATTTCTGGTTCTAATTACCTTTAAACCGGCTCCATATTTCGTTTCGATGGAGCCGGCCACATGAGGGTAATAGTAGAACAGCAGAGCAGTATCGCGTTCAAGTACCGTATCGATGCAATCGATTGCAACGGAAAACGGTAACAATTCACCATTAACGACCATTACGCTGTTACCGATTGCGAACGACACGAACGGCCTCAGAGGTAGTTCGCCATGCCCAACAAGGAAAAACAAAATGGCTACCAAATGAATTTAATAAAACCAGCGAACAGTCCCGACTTAATTTCTCATCAATAAACCAACATTTTCCGATACTTAATGTATCAAACAAAGCAGCTTACATCTGAGCAGCTAAATCTTATTTTTATATGCGGTAAAATTGATGCATTTCAGTTGATTAGTGCACTTTTGCTTGTGTTATTTAGATTCGCACATAAATCGTTCGTACCCTTGAAAAGTTAATAAACATTGGGGCGCAATGAGTTATTATTGAAGAGTATCGGTGAACGTTAGATGTCGTACTATATGGGTTGTTTGCATCGGTTAACGTTACTGTTCGCTGATACGGTACTTGAACGCCCTACTAATGTCAACCCCCGGCGTGAGCGTGGGCGTGAGCGTGGCCAAGGTTAAAGTTTTTGGACGGGTTGTTTTAAAGCTTAATATTTGTGCTAGGGTTATGAAATTTTGTATGGAGGTTCATTTGGGGTTAAACATTGATGTTATCATGTTTGAATTTAAAAATGACTTTAATTTATGTCAATTTTCAACATGTTTTGGACTTAGGTATTTCTACTACAAATCACGAGGTTAAAGTTTTTTGGACGGGTTGTTTTAAAGTTTAATACTTGTGCTAGGGTGCTGAAATTTTGTATGGAGCTTTATTTGGGAACAAACATTGGGGCTATGAAGTTGTAATTAAAAATGATTTTAATTTATTTCAATTTTTGACATGTTTTGGACTTCGTTGTTTTGACCTCAAATCACCAGGTTAAAGTTTTTTGGACGGGCTGTTTTCAAGTTTTATGTAACTAGATTAAGACTCATCATTCATTTAATAATCTTTCTAAACTCAAAATTGATTTGTTTTGGATACAAGATGTTTTGAGACTTAAATTTCTAGCAGGCGAGCGTCAGGTGGCTTTGACACCCATTTCTGGTTCTAATTACCTTTAAACCGGCTCCATATTTCGTTTCGATGGAGCCGGCCACATGAGGGTAATAGTAGAACAGCAGAGCAGTATCGCGTTCAAGTACCGTATCGATGCAATCGATTGCAACGGAAAACGGTAACAATTCACCATTAACGACCATTACGCTGTTACCGATTGCGAACGACACGAACGGCCTCAGAGGTAGTTCGCCATGCCCAACAAGGAAAAACAAAATGGCTACCAAATGAATTTAATAAAACCAGCGAACAGTCCCGACTTAATTTCTCATCAATAAACCAACATTTTCCGATACTTAATGTATCAAACAAAGCAGCTTACATCTGAGCAGCTAAATCTTATTTTTATATGCGGTAAAATTGATGCATTTCAGTTGATAAGGGCACTTTTGCTTGTGTTATTTAGATTCGCACATAAATCGTTCGTACCCTTGAAAAGTTAATAAACATTGGGGCGCAATGAGTTATTATTGAAGAGTATCGGTGAACGTTAGATGTCGTACTATATGGGTTGTTTGCATCGGTTAACGTTACTGTTCGCTGATACGGTACTTGAACGCCCTACTAATGTCAACCCCCGGCGTGAGCGTGAGCGTGGGCGTGAGCGTGGCCAAGGTTAAAGTTTTTTGGACGGGTTGTTTTAAAGCTTAATATTTGTGCTAGGGTTATGAAATTTTGTATGGAGGTTCATTTGGGGTTAAACATTGATGTTATGATGTTTGAATTTAAAAATGACTTTAATTTATGTCAATTTTCAACATGTTTTGGACTTAGGTATTTCTACTACAAATCACGAGGTTAAAGTTTTTTGGACGGGTTGTTTTAAAGTTTAATACTTGTGCTAGGGTGCTGAAATTTTGTATGGAGCTTTATTTGGGAACAAACATTGAGGCTATGAAGTTGTAATTAAAAATGATTTTAATTTATTTCAATTTTTGACATGTTTTGGACTTCGTTGTTTTGACCTCAAATCACCAGGTTAAAGTTTTTTGGACGGGCTGTTTTCAAGTTTTATGTAACTAGATTAAGACTCATCATTCATTTAATAATCTTTCTAAACTCAAAATTGATTTGTTTTGGATACAAGATGTTTTGAGACTTAAATTTCTAGCAGGCGAGCGTCAGGTGTCTTTGACACCCATTTCTGGTTCTAATTACCTTTAAACCGGCTCCATATTTCGTTTCGATGGAGCCGGCCACATGAGGGTAATAGTAGAACAGCAGAGCAGTAGCGCGTTCAAGTACCGTAACGATGCAATCGATTGCAACGGAAAACGGTAACAATTCACCATTAACGACCATTACGCTGTTACCGATTGCGAACGACACGAACGGCCTCAGAGGTAGTTCGCCATGCCCAACAAGGAAAAACAAAATGGCTACCAAATGAATTTAATAAAACCAGCGAACAGTCCCGACTTAATTTCTCATCAATAAACCAACATTTTCCGATACTTAATGTATCAAACAAAGCAGCTTACATCTGAGCAGCTAAATCTTATTTTTATATGCGGTAAAATTGATGCATTTCAGTTGATTAGTGCACTTTTGCTTGTGTTATTTAGATTCGCACATAAATCGTTCGTACCCTTGAAAAGTTAATAAACATTGGGGCGCAATGAGTTATTATTGAAGAGTATCGGTGAACGTTAGATGTCGTACTATATGGGTTGTTTGCATCGGTTAACGTTACTGTTCGCTGATACGGTACTTGAACGCCCTACTAATGTCAACCCCCGGCGTGAGCGAGGGCGTGAGCGTGGCCAAGGTTAAAGTTTTTTGGACGGGTTGTTTTAAAGCTTAATATTTGTGCTAGGGTTATGAAATTTTGTATGGAGGTTCATTTGGGGTTAAACATTGATGTTATGATGTTTGAATTTAAAAATGACTTTAATTTATGTCAATTTTCAACATGTTTTGGACTTAGGTATTTCTACTACAAATCACGAGGTTAAAGTTTTTTGGACGGGTTGTTTTAAAGTTTAATACTTGTGCTAGGGTGCTGAAATTTTGTATGGAGCTTTATTTGGGAACAAACATTGAGGCTATGAAGTTGTAATTAAAAATGATTTTAATTTATTTCAATTTTTGACATGTTTTGGACTTCGTTGTTTTGATCTCAAATCACCAGGTTAAAGTTTTTTGGACGGGCTGTTTTCAAGTTTTATGTAACTAGATTAAGACTCATCATTCATTTAATAATCTTTCTAAACTCAAAATTGATTTGTTTTGGATACAAGATGTTTTGAGACTTAAATTTCTAGCAGGCGAGCGTCAGGTGTCTTTGACACCCATTTCTGGTTCTAATTACCTTTAAACCGGCTCCATATTTCGTTTCGATGGAGCCGGCCACATGAGGGTAATAGTAGAACAGCAGAGCAGTAGCGCGTTCAAGTACCGTATCGATGCAATCAATTGCAACGGAAAACGGTAACAATTCACCATTAACGACCATTACGCTGTTACCGATTGCGAACGACACGAACGGCCTCAGAGGTAGTTCGCCATGCCCAACAAGGAAAAACAAAATGGCTACCAAATGAATTTAATAAAACCAGCGAACAGTCCCGACTTAATTTCTCATCAATAAACCAACATTTTCCGATACTTAATGTATCAAACAAAGCAGCTTACATCTGAGCAGCTAAATCTTATTTTTATATGCGGTAAAATTGATGCATTTCAGTTGATTAGTGCACTTTTGCTTGTGTTATTTAGATTCGCACATAAATCGTTCGTACCCTTGAAAAGTTAATAAACATTGGGGCGCAATGAGTTATTATTGAAGAGTATCGGTGAACGTTAGATGTCGTACTATATGGGTTGTTTGCATCGGTTAACGTTACTGTTCGCTGATACGGTACTTGAACGCCCTACTAATGTCAACCCCCGGCGTGAGCGTGGGCGTGAGCGTGGCCAAGGTTAAAGTTTTTTGGACGGGTTGTTTTAAAGCTTAATATTTGTGCTAGGGTTATGAAATTTTGTATGGAGGTTCATTTGGGGTTAAACATTGATGTTATGATGTTTGAATTTAAAAATGACTTTAATTTATGTCAATTTTCAACATGTTTTGGACTTAGGTATTTCTACTACAAATCACGAGGTTAAAGTTTTTTGGACGGGTTGTTTTAAAGTTTAATACTTGTGCTAGGGTGCTGAAATTTTGTATGGAGCTTTATTTGGGAACAAACATTGAGGCTATGAAGTTGTAATTAAAAATGATTTTAATTTATTTCAATTTTTGACATGTTTTGGACTTCGTTGTTTTGATCTCAAATCACCAGGTTAAAGTTTTTTGGACGGGCTGTTTTCAAGTTTTATGTAACTAGATTAAGACTCATCATTCATTTAATAATCTTTCTAAACTCAAAATTGATTTGTTTTGGATACAAGATGTTTTGAGACTTAAATTTCTAGCAGGCGAGCGTCAGGTGGCTTTGACACCCATTTCTGGTTCTAATTACCTTTAAACCGGCTCCATATTTCGTTTCGATGGAGCTGGCCACATGAGGGTTATAGTAGAACAGCAGAGCAGTAGCGCGTTCAAGTACAGTATCGATGCAATCGATTGCAACGGAAAACGGTAACAATTCACCATTAACGACCATTACGCTGTTACCGATTGCGAACGACACGAACGGCCTCAGAGGTAGTTCGCCATGCCCAACAAGGAAAAACAAAATGGCTACCAAATGAATTTAATAAAACCAGCGAACAGTCCCGACTTAATTTCTCATCAATAAACCAACATTTTCCGATACTTAATGTATCAAACAAAGCAGCTTACATCTGAGCAGCTAAATCTTATTTTTATATGCGGTAAAATTGATGCATTTCAGTTGATTAGTGCACTTTTGCTTGTGTTATTTAGATTCGCACATAAATCGTTCGTACCCTTGAAAAGTTAATAAACATTGGGGCGCAATGAGTTATTATTGAAGAGTATCGGTGAACGTTAGATGTCGTACTATATGGGTTGTTTGCATCGGTTAACGTTACTGTTCGCTGATACGGTACTTGAACGCCCTACTAATGTCAACCCCCGGCGTGAGCGTGAGCGTGGGCGTGAGCGTGGCCAAGGTTAAAGTTTTTTGGACGGGTTGTTTTAAAGCTTAATATTTGTGCTAGAGTTATGAAATTTTGTATGGAGGTTCATTTGGGGTTAAACATTGATGTTATGATGTTTGAATTTAAAAATGACTTTAATTTATGTCAATTTTCAACATGTTTTGGACTTTGGTATTTCTACTACATATCACGAGGTTAAAGTTTTTTGGACGGGTTGTTTTAAAGTTTAATACTTGTGCTAGGGTGCTGAAATTTTGTATTGAGCTTTATTTGGGAACAAACATTGAGGCTATGAAGTTGTAATTAAAAATGATTTTAATTTATTTCAATTTTTGACATGTTTTGGACTTCGTTGTTTTGACCTCAAATCACCAGGTTAAAGTTTTTTGGACGGGCTGTTTTCAAGTTTTATGTAACTAGATTAAGACTCATCATTCATTTAATAATCTTTCTAAACTCAAAATTGATTTGTTTTGGATACAAGATGTTTTGAGACTTAAATTTCTAGCAGACGAGCGTCAGGTGGCTTTGACACCCATTTCTGGTTCTAATTACCTTTAAACCGGCTCCATATTTCGTTTCGATGGAGCCGGCCACATGAGGGTAATAGTAGAACAGCAGAGCAGTAGCGCGTTCAAGTACCGTATCGATGCAATCGATTGCAACGGAAAACGGTAACAATTCACCATTAACGACCATTACGCTGTTACCGATTGCGAACGACACGAACGGCCTCAGAGGTAGTTCGCCATGCCCAACAAGGAAAAACAAAATGGCTACCAAATGAATTTAATAAAACCAGCGAACAGTCCCGACTTAATTTCTCATCAATAAACCAACATTTTCCGATACTTAATGTATCAAACAAAGCAGCTTACATCTGAGCAGCTAAATCTTATTTTTATATGCGGTAAAATTGATGCATTTCAGTTGATTAGTGCACTTTTGCTTGTGTTATTTAGATTCGCACATAAATCGTTCGTACCCTTGAAAAGTTAATAAACATTGGGGCGCAATGAGTTATTATTGAAGAGTATCGGTGAACGTTAGATGTCGTACTATATGGGTTGTTTGCATCGGTTAACGTTACTGTTCACTGATACGGTACTTGAACGCCCTACTAATGTCAACCCCCGGCGTGAGCGTGGGCGTGAGCGTGGCCAAGGTTAAAGTTTTTGGACGGGTTGTTTTAAAGCTTAATATTTGTGCTAGGGTTATGAAATTTTGTATGGAGGTTCATTTGGGGTTAAACATTGATGTTATGATGTTTGAATTTAAAAATGACTTTAATTTATGTCAATTTTCAACATGTTTTGGACTTAGGTATTTCTACTACAAATCACGAGGTTAAAGTTTTTTGGACGGGTTGTTTTAAAGTTTAATACTTGTGCTAGGGTGCTGAAATTTTGTATGGAGCTTTATTTGGGAACAAACATTGGGGCTATGAAGTTGTAATTAAAAATGATTTTAATTTATTTCAATTTTTGACATGTTTTGGACTTCGTTGTTTTGACCTCAAATCACCAGGTTAAAGTTTTTTGGACGGGCTGTTTTCAAGTTTTATGTAACTAGATTAAGACTCATCATTCATTTAATAATCTTTCTAAACTCAAAATTGATTTGTTTTGGATACAAGATGTTTTGAGACTTAAATTTCTAGCAGGCGAGCGTCAGGTGGCTTTGACACCCATTTCTGGTTCTAATTACCTTTAAACCGGCTCCATATTTCGTTTCGATGGAGCCGGCCACATGAGGGTAATAGTAGAACAGCAGAGCAGTATCGCGTTCAAGTACCGTATCGATGCAATCGATTGCAACGGAAAACGGTAACAATTCACCATTAACGACCATTACGCTGTTACCGATTGCGAACGACACGAACGGCCTCAGAGGTAGTTCGCCATGCCCAACAAGGAAAAACAAAATGGCTACCAAATGAATTTAATAAAACCAGCGAACAGTCCCGACTTAATTTCTCATCAATAAACCAACATTTTCCGATACTTAATGTATCAAACAAAGCAGCTTACATCTGAGCAGCTAAATCTTATTTTTATATGCGGTAAAATTGATGCATTTCAGTTGATAAGGGCACTTTTGCTTGTGTTATTTAGATTCGCACATAAATCGTTCGTACCCTTGAAAAGTTAATAAACATTGGGGCGCAATGAGTTATTATTGAAGAGTATCGGTGAACGTTAGATGTCGTACTATATGGGTTGTTTGCATCGGTTAACGTTACTGTTCGCTGATACGGTACTTGAACGCCCTACTAATGTCAACCCCCGGCGTGAGCGTGAGCGTGGGCGTGAGCGTGGCCAAGGTTAAAGTTTTTTGGACGGGTTGTTTTAAAGCTTAATATTTGTGCTAGGGTTATGAAATTTTGTATGGAGGTTCATTTGGGGTTAAACATTGATGTTATGATGTTTGAATTTAAAAATGACTTTAATTTATGTCAATTTTCAACATGTTTTGGACTTAGGTATTTCTACTACAAATCACGAGGTTAAAGTTTTTTGGACGGGTTGTTTTAAAGTTTAATACTTGTGCTAGGGTGCTGAAATTTTGTATGGAGCTTTATTTGGGAACAAACATTGAGGCTATGAAGTTGTAATTAAAAATGATTTTAATTTATTTCAATTTTTGACATGTTTTGGACTTCGTTGTTTTGACCTCAAATCACCAGGTTAAAGTTTTTTGGACGGGCTGTTTTCAAGTTTTATGTAACTAGATTAAGACTCATCATTCATTTAATAATCTTTCTAAACTCAAAATTGATTTGTTTTGGATACAAGATGTTTTGAGACTTAAATTTCTAGCAGGCGAGCGTCAGGTGTCTTTGACACCCATTTCTGGTTCTAATTACCTTTAAACCGGCTCCATATTTCGTTTCGATGGAGCCGGCCACATGAGGGTAATAGTAGAACAGCAGAGCAGTAGCGCGTTCAAGTACCGTATCGATGCAATCGATTGCAACGGAAAACGGTAACAATTCACCATTAACGACCATTACGCTGTTACCGATTGCGAACGACACGAACGGCCTCAGAGGTAGTTCGCCATGCCCAACAAGGAAAAACAAAATGGCTACCAAATGAATTTAATAAAACCAGCGAACAGTCCCGACTTAATTTCTCATCAATAAACCAACATTTTCCGATACTTAATGTATCAAACAAAGCAGCTTACATCTGAGCAGCTAAATCTTATTTTTATATGCGGTAAAATTGATGCATTTCAGTTGATTAGTGCACTTTTGCTTGTGTTATTTAGATTCGCACATAAATCGTTCGTACCCTTGAAAAGTTAATAAACATTGGGGCGCAATGAGTTATTATTGAAGAGTATCGGTGAACGTTAGATGTCGTACTATATGGGTTGTTTGCATCGGTTAACGTTACTGTTCGCTGATACGGTACTTGAACGCCCTACTAATGTCAACCCCCGGCGTGAGCGTGGGCGTGAGCGTGGCCAAGGTTAAAGTTTTTTGGACGGGTTGTTTTAAAGCTTAATATTTGTGCTAGGGTTATGAAATTTTGTATGGAGGTTCATTTGGGGTTAAACATTGATGTTATGATGTTTGAATTTAAAAATGACTTTAATTTATGTCAATTTTCAACATGTTTTGGACTTAGGTATTTCTACTACAAATCACGAGGTTAAAGTTTTTTGGACGGGTTGTTTTAAAGTTTAATACTTGTGCTAGGGTGCTGAAATTTTGTATGGAGCTTTATTTGGGAACAAACATTGAGGCTATGAAGTTGTAATTAAAAATGATTTTAATTTATTTCAATTTTTGACATGTTTTGGACTTCGTTGTTTTGATCTCAAATCACCAGGTTAAAGTTTTTTGGACGGGCTGTTTTCAAGTTTTATGTAACTAGATTAAGACTCATCATTCATTTAATAATCTTTCTAAACTCAAAATTGATTTGTTTTGGATACAAGATGTTTTGAGACTTAAATTTCCAGCAGGCGAGCGTCAGGTGGCTTTGACACCCATTTCTGGTTCTAATTACCTTTAAACCGGCTCCATATTTCGTTTCGATGGAGCTGGCCACATGAGGGTTATAGTAGAACAGCAGAGCAGTAGCGCGTTCAAGTACAGTATCGATGCAATCGATTGCAACGGAAAACGGTAACAATTCACCATTAACGACCATTACGCTGTTACCGATTGCGAACGACACGAACGGCCTCAGAGGTAGTTCGCCATGCCCAACAAGGAAAAACAAAATGGCTACCAAATGAATTTAATAAAACCAGCGAACAGTCCCGACTTAATTTCTCATCAATAAACCAACATTTTCCGATACTTAATGTATCAAACAAAGCAGCTTACATCTGAGCAGCTAAATCTTATTTTTATATGCGGTAAAATTGATGCATTTCAGTTGATTAGTGCACTTTTGCTTGTGTTATTTAGATTCGCACATAAATCGTTCGTACCCTTGAAAAGTTAATAAACATTGGGGCGCAATGAGTTATTATTGAAGAGTATCGGTGAACGTTAGATGTCGTACTATATGGGTTGTTTGCATCGGTTAACGTAACTGTTCGCTGATACGGTACTTGAACGCCCTACTAATGTCAACCCCCGGCGTGAGCGTGAGCGTGGGCGTGAGCGTGGCCAAGGTTAAAGTTTTTTGGACGGGTTGTTTTAAAGCTTAATATTTGTGCTAGAGTTATGAAATTTTGTATGGAGGTTCATTTGGGGTTAAACATTGATGTTATGATGTTTGAATTTAAAAATGACTTTAATTTATGTCAATTTTCAACATGTTTTGGACTTTGGTATTTCTACTACATATCACGAGGTTAAAGTTTTTTGGACGGGTTGTTTTAAAGTTTAATACTTGTGCTAGGGTGCTGAAATTTTGTATTGAGCTTTATTTGGGAACAAACATTGAGGCTATGAAGTTGTAATTAAAAATGATTTTAATTTATTTCAATTTTTGACATGTTTTGACTTCGTTGTTTTGACCTCAAATCACCAGGTTAAAGTTTTTTGGACGGGCTGTTTTCAAGTTTTATGTAACTAGATTAAGACTCATCATTCATTTAATAATCTTTCTAAACTCAAAATTGATTTGTTTTGGATACAAGATGTTTTGAGACTTAAATTTCTAGCAGACGAGCGTCAGGTGGCTTTGACACCCATTTCTGGTTCTAATTACCTTTAAACCGGCTCCATATTTCGTTTCGATGGAGCCGGCCACATGAGGGTAATAGTAGAACAGCAGAGCAGTAGCGCGTTCAAGTACCGTATCGATGCAATCGATTGCAACGGAAAACGGTAACAATTCACCATTAACGACCATTACGCTGTTACCGATTGCGAACGACACGAACGGCCTCAGAGGTAGTTCGCCATGCCCAACAAGGAAAAACAAAATGGCTACCAAATGAATTTAATAAAACCAGCGAACAGTCCCGACTTAATTTCTCATCAATAAACCAACATTTTCCGATACTTAATGTATCAAACAAAGCAGCTTACATCTGAGCAGCTAAATCTTATTTTTATATGCGGTAAAATTGATGCATTTCAGTTGATTAGTGCACTTTGCTTGTGTTATTTAGATTCGCACATAAATCGTTCGTACCCTTGAAAAGTTAATAAACATTGGGGCGCAATGAGTTATTATTGAAGAGTATCGGTGAACGTTAGATGTCGTACTATATGGGTTGTTTGCATCGGTTAACGTTACTGTTCGGTGATACGGTACTTGAACGCACTACTAATGTCAACCCCCGGCGTGAGCGTGGGCGTGAGCGTGGTCAAGGTTAAAGTTTTTGGACGGGTTGTTTTAAAGCTTAATATTTGTGCTAGGGTTATGAAATTTTGTATGGAGGTTCATTTGGGGTTAAACATTGATGTTATGATGTTTGAATTTAAAAATGACTTTAATTTATGTCAATTTTCAACATGTTTTGGACTTAGGTATTTCTACTACAAATCACGAGGTTAAAGTTTTTTGGACGGGTTGTTTTAAAGTTTAATACTTGTGCTAGGGTGCTGAAATTTTGTATGGAGCTTTATTTGGGAACAAACATTGAGGCTATGAAGTTGTAATTAAAAATGATTTTAATTTATTTCAATTTTTGACATGTTTTGGACTTCGTTGTTTTGACCTCAAATCACCAGGTTAAAGTTTTTTGGACGGGCTGTTTTCAAGTTTTATGTAACTAGATTAAGACTCATCATTCATTTAATCTTTCTAAACTCAAAATTGATTTGTTTTGGATACAAGATGTTTTGAGACTTAAATTTCTAGCAGGCGAGCGTCAGGTGGCTTTGACACCCATTTCTGGTTCTAATTACCTTTAAACCGGCTCCATATTTCGTTTCGATGGAGCCGGCCACATGAGGGTAATAGTAGAACAGCAGAGCAGTAGGGCGTTCAAGTACCGTATCGATGCAATCGATTGCAACGGAAAACGGTAACAATTCACCATTAACGACCATTACGCTGTTACCGATTGCGAACGACACGAACGGCCTCAGAGGTAGTTCGCCATGCCCAACAAGGAAAAACAAAATGGCTACCAAATGAATTTAATAAAACCAGCGAACAGTCCCGACTTAATTTCTCATCAATAAACCAACATTTTCCGATACTTAATGTATCAAACAAAGCAGCTTACATCTGAGCAGCTAAATCTTATTTTTATATGCGGTAAAATTGATGCATTTCAGTTGATTAGTGCACTTTTGCTTGTGTTATTTAGATTCGCACATAAATCGTTCGTACCCTTGAAAAGTTAATAAACATTGGGGCGCAATGAGTTATTATTGAAGAGTATCGGTGAACGTTAGATGTCGTACTATATGGGTTGTTTGCATCGGTTAACGTTACTGTTCGCTGATACGGTACTTGAACGCCCTACTAATGTCAACCCCCGGCGTGAGCGTGAGCGTGGGCGTGAGCGTGGCCAAGGTTAAAGTTTTTTGGACGGGTTGTTTTAAAGCTTAATATTTGTGCTAGGGTTATGAAATTTTGTATGGAGGTTCATTTGGGGTTAAACATTGATGTTATGATGTTTGAATTTAAAAATGACTTTAATTTATGTCAATTTTCAACATGTTTTGGACTTAGGTATTTCTACTACAAATCACGAGGTTAAAGTTTTTTGGACGGGTTGTTTTAAAGTTTAATACTTGTGCTAGGGTGCTGAAATTTTGTATGGAGCTTTATTTGGGAACAAACATTGAGGCTATGAAGTTGTAATTAAAAATGATTTTAATTTATTTCAATTTTTGACATGTTTTGGACTTCGTTGTTTTGACCTCAAATCACCAGGTTAAAGTTTTTTGGACGGGCTGTTTTCAAGTTTTATGTAACTAGATTAAGACTCATCATTCATTTAATAATCTTTCTAAACTCAAAATTGATTTGTTTTGGATACAAGATGTTTTGAGACTTAAATTTCTAGCAGACGAGCGTCAGGTGGCTTTGACACCCATTTCTGGTTCTAATTACCTTTAAACCGGCTCCATATTTCGTTTCGATGGAGCCGGCCACATGAGGGTAATAGTAGAACAGCAGAGCAGTAGCGCGTTCAAGTACCGTATCGATGCAATCGATTGCAACGGAAAACGGTAACAATTCACCATTAACGACCATTACGCTGTTACCGATTGCGAACGACACGAACGGCCTCAGAGGTAGTTCGCCATGCCCAACAAGGAAAAACAAAATGGCTACCAAATGAATTTAATAAAACCAGCGAACAGTCCCGACTTAATTTCTCATCAATAAACCAACATTTTCCGATACTTAATGTATCAAACAAAGCAGCTTACATCTGAGCAGCTAAATCTTATTTTTATATGCGGTAAAATTGATGCATTTCAGTTGATTAGTGCACTTTGCTTGTGTTATTTAGATTCGCACATAAATCGTTCGTACCCTTGAAAAGTTAATAAACATTGGGGCGCAATGAGTTATTATTGAAGAGTATCGGTGAACGTTAGATGTCGTACTATATGGGTTGTTTGCATCGGTTAACGTTACTGTTCGGTGATACGGTACTTGAACGCCCTACTAATGTCAACCCCCGGCGTGAGCGTGGGCGTGAGCGTGGTCAAGGTTAAAGTTTTTGGACGGGTTGTTTTAAAGCTTAATATTTGTGCTAGGGTTATGAAATTTTGTATGGAGGTTCATTTGGGGTTAAACATTGATGTTATGATGTTTGAATTTAAAAATGACTTTAATTTATGTCAATTTTCAACATGTTTTGGACTTGGGTATTTCTACTACAAATCACGAGGTTAAAGTTTTTTGGACAGGTTGTTTTAAAGTTTAATACTTGTGCTAGGGTGCTGAAATTTTGTATGGAGCTTTATTTGGGAACAAACATTGAGGCTATGAAGTTGTAATTAAAAATGATTTTAATTTATTTCAATTTTTGACATGTTTTGGACTTCGTTGTTTTGACCTCAAATCACCAGGTTAAAGTTTTTTGGACGGGCTGTTTTCAAGTTTTATGTAACTAGATTAAGACTCATCATTCATTTAATCTTTCTAAACTCAAAATTGATTTGTTTTGGATACAAGATGTTTTGAGACTTAAATTTCTAGCAGGCGAGCGTCAGGTGGCTTTGACACCCATTTCTGGTTCTAATTACCTTTAAACCGGCTCCATATTTCGTTTCGATGGAGCCGGCCACATGAGGGTAATAGTAGAACAGCAGAGCAGTAGGGCGTTCAAGTACCGTATCGATGCAATCGATTGCAACGGAAAACGGTAACAATTCACCATTAACGACCATTACGCTGTTACCGATTGCGAACGACACGAACGGCCTCAGAGGTAGTTCGCCATGCCCAACAAGGAAAAACAAAATGGCTACCAAATGAATTTAATAAAACCAGCGAACAGTCCCGACTTAATTTCTCATCAATAAACCAACATTTTCCGATACGTAATGTATCAAACAAAGCAGCTTACATCTGAGCAGCTAAATCTTATTTTTATATGCGGTAAAATTGATGCATTTCAGTTGATTAGTGCACTTTTGCTTGTGTTATTTAGATTCGCACATAAATCGTTCGTACCCTTGAAAAGTTAATAAACATTGGGGCGCAATGAGTTATTATTGAAGAGTATCGGTGAACGTTAGATGTCGTACTATATGGGTTGTTTGCATCGGTTAACGTTACTGTTCGCTGATACGGTACTTGAACGCCCTACTAATGTCAACCCCCGGCGTGAGCGTGAGCGTGGGCGTGAGCGTGGCCAAGGTTAAAGTTTTTTGGACGGGTTGTTTTAAAGCTTAATATTTGTGCTAGGGTTATGAAATTTTGTATGGAGGTTCATTTGGGGTTAAACATTGATGTTATGATGTTTGAATTTAAAAATGACTTTAATTTATGTCAATTTTCAACATGTTTTGGACTTAGGTATTTCTACTACAAATCACGAGGTTAAAGTTTTTTGGACGGGTTGTTTTAAAGTTTAATACTTGTGCTAGGGTGCTGAAATTTTGTATGGAGCTTTATTTGGGAACAAACATTGAGGCTATGAAGTTGTAATTAAAAATGATTTTAATTTATTTCAATTTTTGACATGTTTTGGACTTCGTTGTTTTGACCTCAAATCACCAGGTTAAAGTTTTTTGGACGGGCTGTTTTCAAGTTTTATGTAACTAGATTAAGACTCATCATTCATTTAATAATCTTTCTAAACTCAAAATTGATTTGTTTTGGATACAAGATGTTTTGAGACTTAAATTTCTAGCAGGCGAGCGTCAGGTGGCTTTGACACCCATTTCTGGTTCTAATTACCTTTAAACCGGCTCCATATTTCGTTTCGATGGAGCCGGCCACATGAGGGTAATAGTAGAACAGCAGAGCAGTAGCGCGTTCAAGTACCGTATCGATGCAATCGATTGCAGCGGAAAACGGTAACAATTCACCATTAACGACCATTACGCTGTTACCGATTGCGAACGACACGAACGGCCTCAGAGGTAGTTCGCCATGCCCAACAAGGAAAAACAAAATGGCTACCAAATGAATTTAATAAAACCAGCGAACAGTCCCGACTTAATTTCTTATCAATAAACCAACATTTTCCGATACTTAATGTATCAAACAAAGCAGCTTACATCTGAGCAGATAAATCTTATTTTTATATGCGGTAAAATTGATGCATTTCAGTTGATTAGTGCACTTTTGCTTGTGTTATTTAGATTCGCACATAAATCGTTCGTACCCTTGAAAAGTTAATAAACATTGGGGCGCAATGAGTTATTATTGAAGAGTATCGGTGAACGTTAGATGTCGTACTATATGGGTTGTTTGCATCGGTTAACGTTACTGTTCGCTGATACGGTACTTGAACGCCCTACTAATGTCAACCCCCGGCGTGAGCGTGGGCGTGAGCGTGGCCAAGGTTAAAGTTTTTGGACGGGTTGTTTTAAAGCTTAATATTTGTGCTAGGGTTATGAAATTTTGTATGGAGGTTCATTTGGGATTAAACATTGATGTTATGATGTTTGAATTTAAAAATGACTTTAATTTATGTCAATTTTCAACATGTTTTGGACTTAGGTATTTCTACTACAAATCACGAGGTTAAAGTTTTTTGGACGGGTTGTTTTAAAGTTTAATACTTGTGCTAGGGTGCTGAAATTTTGTATGGAGCTTTATTTGGGAACAAACATTGAGGCTATGAAGTTGTAATTAAAAATGATTTTAATTTATTTCAATTTTTGACATGTTTTGGACTTCGTTGTTTTGACCTCAAATCACCAGGTTAAAGTTTTTTGGACTGGCTGTTTTCAAGTTTTATGTAACTAGATTAAGACTCATCATTCATTTAATAATCTTTCTAAACTCAAAATTGATTTGTTTTGGATACAAGATGTTTTGAGACTTAAATTTCTAGCAGGCGAGCGTCAGGTGGCTTTGACACCCATTTCTGGTTCTAATTATCTTTAAACCGGCTCCATATTTCGTTTCGATGGAGCCGGCCACATGAGGGTAATAGTAGAACAGCAGAGCAGTAGCGCGTTCAAGTACCGTATCGATGCAATCGATTGCAACGGAAAACGGTAACAATTCACCATTAACGACCATTACGCTGTTACCGATTGCGAACGACACGAACGGCCTCAGAGGTAGTTCGCCATGCCCAACAAGGAAAAACAAAATGGCTACCAAATGAATTTAATAAAACCAGCGAACAGTCCCGACTTAATTTCTCATCAATAAACCAACATTTTCCGATACTTAATGTATCAAACAAAGCAGCTTACATCTGAGCAGATAAATCTTATTTTTATATGCGGTAAAATTGATGCATTTCAGTTGATTAGTGCACTTTTGCTTGTGTTATTTAGATTCGCACATAAATCGTTCGTACCCTTGAAAAGTTAATAAACATTGGGGCGCAATGAGTTATTATTGAAGAGTATCGGTGAACGTTAGATGTCGTACTATATGGGTTGTTTGCATCGGTTAACTTTACTGTTCGCTGATAAGGTACTTGAACGCCCTACTAATGTCAACCCCCGGCGTGAGCGTGAGCGTGGGCGTGAGCGTGGCCAAGGTTAAAGTTTTTTGGACGGGTTGTTTTAAAGCTTAATATTTGTGCTAGGGTTATGAAATTTTGTATGGAGGTTCATTTGGGGTTAAACATTGATGTTATGATGTTTGAATTTAAAAATGACTTTAATTTATGTCAATTTTCAACATGTTTTGGACTTAGGTATTTCTACTACAAATCACGAGGTTAAAGTTTTTTGGACGGGTTGTTTTAAAGTTTAATACTTGTGCTAGGGTGCTGAAATTTTGTATGGAGCTTTATTTGGGAACAAACATTGAGGCTATGAAGTTGTAATTAAAAATGATTTTAATTTATTTCAATTTTTGACATGTTTTGGACTTCGTTGTTTTGACCTCAAATCACCAGGTTAAAGTTTTTTGGACGGGCTGTTTTCAAGTTTTATGTAACTAGATTAAGACTCATCATTCATTTAATAATCTTTCTAAACTCAAAATTGATTTGTTTTGGATACAAGATGTTTTGAGACTTAAATTTCTAGCAGACGAGCGTCAGGTGGCTTTGACACCCATTTCTGGTTCTAATTACCTTTAAACCGGCTCCATATTTCGTTTCGATGGAGCCGGCCACATGAGGGTAATAGTAGAACAGCAGAGCAGTAGCGCGTTCAAGTACCGTATCGATGCAATCGATTGCAACGGAAAACGGTAACAATTCACCATTAACGACCATTACGCTGTTACCGATTGCGAACGACACGAACGGCCTCAGAGGTAGTTCGCCATGCCCAACAAGGAAAAACAAAATGGCTACCAAATGAATTTAATAAAACCAGCGAACAGTCCCGACTTAATTTCTCATCAATAAACCAACATTTTCCGATACTTAATGTATCAAACAAAGCAGCTTACATCTGAGCAGCTAAATCTTATTTTTATATGCGGTAAAATTGATGCATTTCAGTTGATTAGTGCACTTTGCTTGTGTTATTTAGATTCGCACATAAATCGTTCGTACCCTTGAAAAGTTAATAAACATTGGGGCGCAATGAGTTATTATTGAAGAGTATCGGTGAACGTTAGATGTCGTACTATATGGGTTGTTTGCATCGGTTAACGTTACTGTTCGGTGATACGGTACTTGAACGCCCTACTAATGTCAACCCCCGGCGTGAGCGTGGGCGTGAGCGTGGTCAAGGTTAAAGTTTTTGGACGGGTTGTTTTAAAGCTTAATATTTGTGCTAGGGTTATGAAATTTTGTATGGAGGTTCATTTGGGGTTAAACATTGATGTTATGATGTTTGAATTTAAAAATGACTTTAATTTATGTCAATTTTCAACATGTTTTGGACTTAGGTATTTCTACTACAAATCACGAGGTTAAAGTTTTTTGGACGGGTTGTTTTAAAGTTTAATACTTGTGCTAGGGTGCTGAAATTTTGTATGGAGCTTTATTTGGGAACAAACATTGAGGCTATGAAGTTGTAATTAAAAATGATTTTAATTTATTTCAATTTTTGACATGTTTTGGACTTCGTTGTTTTGACCTCAAATCACCAGGTTAAAGTTTTTTGGACGGGCTGTTTTCAAGTTTTATGTAACTAGATTAAGACTCATCATTCATTTAATAATCTTTCTAAACTCAAAATTGATTTGTTTTGGATACAAGATGTTTTGAGACTTAAATTTCTAGCAGGCGAGCGTCAGGTGGCTTTGACACCCATTTCTGGTTCTAATTACCTTTAAACCGGCTCCATATTTCGTTTCGATGGAGCCGGCCACATGAGGGTAATAGTAGAACAGCAGAGCAGTAGCGCGTTCAAGTACCGTATCGATGCAATCGATTGCAGCGGAAAACGGTAACAATTCACCATTAACGACCATTACGCTGTTACCGATTGCGAACGACACGAACGGCCTCAGAGGTAGTTCGCCATGCCCAACAAGGAAAAACAAAATGGCTACCAAATGAATTTAATAAAACCAGCGAACAGTCCCGACTTAATTTCTCATCAATAAACCAACATTTTCCGATACTTAATGTATCAAACAAAGCAGCTTACATCTGAGCAGATAAATCTTATTTTTATATGCGGTAAAATTGATGCATTTCAGTTGATTAGTGCACTTTTGCTTGTGTTATTTAGATTCGCACATAAATCGTTCGTACCCTTGAAAAGTTAATAAACATTGGGGCGCAATGAGTTATTATTGAAGAGTATCGGTGAACGTTAGATGTCGTACTATATGAGTTGTTTGCATCGGTTAACGTTACTGTTCGCTGATACGGTACTTGAACGCCCTACTAATGTCAACCCCCGGCGTGAGCGTGGGCGTGAGCGTGGCCAAGGTTAAAGTTTTTTGGACGGGTTGTTTTAAAGCTTAATATTTGTGCTAGGGTTATGAAATTTTGTATGGAGGTTCATTTGGGGTTAAACATTGATGTTATGATGTTTGAATTTAAAAATGACTTTAAAATATGTCAATTTTCAACATGTTTTGGACTTAGGTATTTCTACTACAAATCACGAGGTTAAAGTTTTTTGGACGGGTTGTTTTAAAGTTTAATACTTGTGCTAGGGTGCTGAAATTTTGTATGGAGCTTTATTTGGGAACAAACATTGAGGCTATGAAGTTGTAATTAAAAATGATTTTAATTTATTTCAATTTTTGACATGTTTTGGACTTCGTTGTTTTGACCTCAAATCACCAGGTTAAAGTTTTTTGGACTGGCTGTTTTCAAGTTTTATGTAACTAGATTAAGACTCATCATTCATTTAATAATCTTTCTAAACTCAAAATTGATTTGTTTTGGATACAAGATGTTTTGAGACTTAAATTTCTAGCAGGCGAGCGTCAGGTGGCTTTGACACCCATTTCTGGTTCTAATTACCTTTAAACCGGCTCCATATTTCGTTTCGATGGAGCCGGCCACATGAGGGTAATAGTAGAACAGCAGAGCAGTAGCGCGTTCAAGTACCGTATCGATGCAATCGATTGCAACGGAAAACGGTAACAATTCACCATTAACGACCATTACGCTGTTACCGATTGCGAACGACACGAACGGCCTCAGAGGTAGTTCGCCATGCCCAACAAGGAAAAACAAAATGGCTACCAAATGAATTTAATAAAACCAGCGAACAGTCCCGACTTAATTTCTCATCAATAAACCAACATTTTCCGATACTTAATGTATCAAACAAAGCAGCTTACATCTGAGCAGATAAATCTTATTTTTATATGCGGTAAAATTGATGCATTTCAGTTGATTAGTGCACTTTTGCTTGTGTTATTTAGATTCGCACATAAATCGTTCGTACCCTTGAAAAGTTAATAAACATTGGGGCGCAATGAGTTATTATTGAAGAGTATCGGTGAACGTTAGATGTCGTACTATATGGGTTGTTTGCATCGGTTAACGTTACTGTTCGCTGATACGGTACTTGAACGCCCTACTAATGTCAACCCCCAGCGTGAGCGTGAGCGTGGGCATGAGCGTGGCCAAGGTTAAAGTTTTTTGGACGGGTTGTTTTAAAGCTTAATATTTGTGCTAGGGTTATGAAATTTTGTATGGAGGTTCATTTGGGGTTAAACATTGATGTTATGATGTTTGAATTTAAAAATGACTTTAATTTATGTCAATTTTCAACATGTTTTGGACTTAGGTATTTCTACTACAAATCACGAGGTTAAAGTTTTTTGGACGGGTTGTTTTAAAGTTTAATACTTGTGCTAGGGTGCTGAAATTTTGTATGGAGCTTTATTTGGGAACAAACATTGAGGCTATGAAGTTGTAATTAAAAATGATTTTAATTTATTTCAATTTTTGACATGTTTTGGACTTCGTTGTTTTGACCTCAAATCACCAGGTTAAAGTTTTTTGGACGGGCTGTTTTCAAGTTTTATGTAACTAGATTAAGACTCATCATTCATTTAATAATCTTTCTAAACTCAAAATTGATTTGTTTTGGATACAAGATGTTTTGAGACTTAAATTTCTAGCAGGCGAGCGTCAGGTGGCTTTGACACCCATTTCTGGTTCTAATTACCTTTAAACCGGCTCCATATTTCGTTTCGATGGAGCCGGCCACATGAGGGTAATAGTAGAACAGCAGAGCAGTAGCGCGTTCAAGTACCGTATCGATGCAATCGATTGCAGCGGAAAACGGTAACAATTCACCATTAACGACCATTACGCTGTTACCGATTGCGAACGACACGAACGGCCTCAGAGGTAGTTCGCCATGCCCAACAAGGAAAAACAAAATGGCTACCAAATGAATTTAATAAAACCAGCGAACAGTCCCGACTTAATTTCTCATCAATAAACCAACATTTTCCGATACTTAATGTATCAAACAAAGCAGCTTACATCTGAGCAGATAAATCTTATTTTTATATGCGGTAAAATTGATGCATTTCAGTTGATTAGTGCACTTTTGCTTGTGTTATTTAGATTCGCACATAAATCGTTCGTACCCTTGAAAAGTTAATAAACATTGGGGCGCAATGAGTTATTATTGAAGAGTATCGGTGAACGTTAGATGTCGTACTATATGAGTTGTTTGCATCGGTTAACGTTACTGTTCGCTGATACGGTACTTGAACGCCCTACTAATGTCAACCCCCGGCGTGAGCGTGGGCGTGAGCGTGGCCAAGGTTAAAGTTTTTTGGACGGGTTGTTTTAAAGCTTAATATTTGTGCTAGGGTTATGAAATTTTGTATGGAGGTTCATTTGGGGTTAAACATTGATGTTATGATGTTTGAATTTAAAAATGACTTTAAAATATGTCAATTTTCAACATGTTTTGGACTTAGGTATTTCTACTACAAATCACGAGGTTAAAGTTTTTTGGACGGGTTGTTTTAAAGTTTAATACTTGTGCTAGGGTGCTGAAATTTTGTATGGAGCTTTATTTGGGAACAAACATTGAGGCTATGAAGTTGTAATTAAAAATGATTTTAATTTATTTCAATTTTTGACATGTTTTGGACTTCGTTGTTTTGACCTCAAATCACCAGGTTAAAGTTTTTTGGACTGGCTGTTTTCAAGTTTTATGTAACTAGATTAAGACTCATCATTCATTTAATAATCTTTCTAAACTCAAAATTGATTTGTTTTGGATACAAGATGTTTTGAGACTTAAATTTCTAGCAGGCGAGCGTCAGGTGGCTTTGACACCCATTTCTGGTTCTAATTACCTTTAAACCGGCTCCATATTTCGTTTCGATGGAGCCGGCCACATGAGGGTAATAGTAGAACAGCAGAGCAGTAGCGCGTTCAAGTACCGTATCGATGCAATCGATTGCAACGGAAAACGGTAACAATTCACCATTAACGACCATTACGCTGTTACCGATTGCGAACGACACGAACGGCCTCAGAGGTAGTTCGCCATGCCCAACAAGGAAAAACAAAATGGCTACCAAATGAATTTAATAAAACCAGCGAACAGTCCCGACTTAATTTCTCATCAATAAACCAACATTTTCCGATACTTAATGTATCAAACAAAGCAGCTTACATCTGAGCAGATAAATCTTATTTTTATATGCGGTAAAATTGATGCATTTCAGTTGATTAGTGCACTTTTGCTTGTGTTATTTAGATTCGCACATAAATCGTTCGTACCCTTGAAAAGTTAATAAACATTGGGGCGCAATGAGTTATTATTGAAGAGTATCGGTGAACGTTAGATGTCGTACTATATGGGTTGTTTGCATCGGTTAACGTTACTGTTCGCTGATACGGTACTTGAACGCCCTACTAATGTCAACCCCCAGCGTGAGCGTGAGCGTGGGCATGAGCGTGGCCAAGGTTAAAGTTTTTTGGACGGGTTGTTTTAAAGCTTAATATTTGTGCTAGGGTTATGAAATTTTGTATGGAGGTTCATTTGGGGTTAAACATTGATGTTATGATGTTTGAATTTAAAAATGACTTTAATTTATGTCAATTTTCAACATGTTTTGGACTTAGGTATTTCTACTACAAATCACGAGGTTAAAGTTTTTTGGACGGGTTGTTTTAAAGTTTAATACTTGTGCTAGGGTGCTGAAATTTTGTATGGAGCTTTATTTGGGAACAAACATTGAGGCTATGAAGTTGTAATTAAAAATGATTTTAATTTATTTCAATTTTTGACATGTTTTGGACTTCGTTGTTTTGACCTCAAATCACCAGGTTAAAGTTTTTTGGACGGGCTGTTTTCGTATTATGTAACTAGATTAAGACTCATCATTCATTTAATAATCTTTCTAAACTCAAAATTGATTTGTTTTGGATACAAGATGTTTTGAGACTTAAATTTCTAGCAGGCGAGCGTCAGGTGGCTTTGACACCCATTTCTGGTTCTAATTACCTTTAAACCGGCTCCATATTTCGTTTCGATGGAGCCGGCCACATGAGGGTAATAGTAGAACAGCAGAGCAGTAGCGCGTTCAAGTACCGTATCGATGCAATCGATTGCAACGGAAAACGGTAACAATTCACCATTAACGACCATTACGCTGTTACCGATTGCGAACGACACGAACGGCCTCAGAGGTAGTTCGCCATGCCCAACAAGGAAAAACAAAATGGCTACCAAATGAATTTAATAAAACCAGCGAACAGTCCCGTCTTAATTTCTCATCAATAAACCAACATTTTCCGATACTTAATGTATCAAACAAAGCAGCTTACATCTGAGCAGATAAATCTTATTTTTATATGCGGTAAAATTGATGCATTTCAGTTGATTAGTGCACTTTTGCTTGTGTTATTTAGATTCGCACATAAATCGTTCGTACCCTTGAAAAGTTAATAAACATTGGGGCGCAATGAGTTATTATTGAAGAGTATCGGTGAACGTTAGATGTCGTACTATATGGGTTGTTTGCATCGGTTAACGTTACTGTTCGCTGATACGGTACTTGAACGCCCTACTAATGTCAACCCCCAGCGTGAGCGTGAGCGTGGGCATGAGCGTGGCCAAGGTTAAAGTTTTTTGGACGGGTTGTTTTAAAGCTTAATATTTGTGCTAGGGTTATGAAATTTTGTATGGAGGTTCATTTGGGGTTAAACATTGATGTTATGATGTTTGAATTTAAAAATGACTTTAATTTATGTCAATTTTCAACATGTTTTGGACTTAGGTATTTCTACTACAAATCACGAGGTTAAAGTTTTTTGGACGGGTTGTTTTAAAGTTTAATACTTGTGCTAGGGTGCTGAAATTTTGTATGGAGCTTTATTTGGGAACAAACATTGAGGCTATGAAGTTGTAATTAAAAATGATTTTAATTTATTTCAATTTTTGACATGTTTTGGACTTCGTTGTTTTGACCTCAAATCACCAGGTTAAAGTTTTTTGGACGGGCTGTTTTCGTATTATGTAACTAGATTAAGACTCATCATTCATTTAATAATCTTTCTAAACTCAAAATTGATTTGTTTTGGATACAAGATGTTTTGAGACTTAAATTTCTAGCAGGCGAGCGTCAGGTGGCTTTGACACCCATTTCTGGTTCTAATTACCTTTAAACCGGCTCCATATTTCGTTTCGATGGAGCCGGCCACATGAGGGTAATAGTAGAACAGCAGAGCAGTAGCGCGTTCAAGTACCTTATCGATGCAATCGATTGCAACGGAAAACGGTAACAATTCACCATTAACGACCATTACGCTGTTACCGATTGCGAACGACACGAACGGCCTCAGAGGTAGTTCGCCATGCCCAACAAGGAAAAACAAAATGGCTACCAAATGAATTTAATAAAACCAGCGAACAGTCCCGACTTAATTTCTCATCAATAAACCAACATTTTCCGATACTTAATGTATCAAACAAAGCAGCTTACATCTGAGCAGCTAAATCTTATTTTTATATGCGGTAAAATTGATGCATTTCAGTTGATTAGTGCACTTTTGCTTGTGTTATTTAGATTCGCACATAAATCGTTCGTACCCTTGAAAAGTTAATAAACATTGGGGCGCAATGAGTTATTATTGAAGAGTATCGGTGAACGTTAGATGTCGTACTATATGGGTTGTTTGCATCGGTTAACGTTACTGTTCGCTGATACGGTACTTGAACGCCCTACTAATGTCAACCCCCGCCGTGAGCGTGAGCGTGGGCGTGAGCGTGGCCAAGGTTAAAGTTTTTTGGACGGGTTGTTTTAAAGTTTAATACTTGTGCTAGGGTGCTGAAATTTTGTATGGAGCTTTATTTGGGAACAAACATTGAGGCTATGAAGTTGTAATTAAAAATGATTTTAATTTATTTCAATTTTTGACATGTTTTGGACTTCGTTGTTTTGACTTCAAATCACCAGGTTAAAGTTTTTTGGACGGGCTGTTTTCGTATTATGTAACTAGATTAAGACTCATCATTCATTTAATAATCTTTCTAAACTCAAAATTGATTTGTTTTGGATACAAGATGTTTTGAGACTTAAATTTCTAGCAGGCGAGCGTCAGGTGGCTTTGACACCCATTTCTGGTTCTAATTACCTTTAAACCGGCTCCATATTTCGTTTCGATGGAGCCGGCCACATGAGGGTAATAGTAGAACAGCAGAGCAGTAGCGCGTTCAAGTACCTTATCGATGCAATCGATTGCAACGGAAAACGGTAACAATTCACCATTAACGACCATTACGCTGTTACCGATTGCGAACGACACGAACGGCCTCAGAGGTAGTTCGCCATGCCCAACAAGGAAAAACAAAATGGCTACCAAATGAATTTAATAAAACCAGCGAACAGTCCCGACTTAATTTCTCATCAATAAACCAACATTTTCCGATACTTAATGTATCAAACAAAGCAGCTTACATCTGAGCAGCTAAATCTTATTTTTATATGCGGTAAAATTGATGCATTTCAGTTGATTAGTGCACATTTGCTTGTGTTATTTAGATTCGCACATAAATCGTTCGTACCCTTGAAAAGTTAATAAACATTGGGGCGCAATGAGTTATTATTGAAGAGTATCGGTGAACGTTAGATGTCGTACTTTATGGGTTGTTTGCATCGGTTAACGTTACTGTTCGCTGATACGGTACTTGAACGCCCTACTAATGTCAACCCCCGGCGTGAGTGTGAGCGTGGGCGTGAGCGTGGCCAAGGTTAAAGTTTTTTGGACGGGTTGTTTTAAAGCTTAATATTTGTGCTAGGGTTATGAAATTTTGTATGGAGGTTCATTTGGGGTTAAACATTGATGTTATGATGTTTGAATTTAAAAATGACTTTAATTTATGTCAATTTTCAACATGTTTTGGACTTAGGTATTTCTACTACAAATCACGAGGTTAAAGTTTTTTGGACGGGTAAATGATTTTAATTTATTTCAATTTTTGACATGTTTTGGACTTCGTTGTTTTGACCTCAAATCACCAGGTTAAAGTTTTTTGGACGGGCTGTTTTCAAGTTTTATGTAACTAGATTAAGACTCATCATTCATTTAATAATCTTTCTAAACTCAAAATTGATTTGTTTTGGATACAAGATGTTTTGAGACTTAAATTTCTAGCAGGCGAGCATCAGGTGGCTTTGACACCCATTTCTGGTTCTAATTACCTTTAAACCGGCTCCATATTTCGTTTCGATGGAGCCGGCCACATGAGGGTAATAGTAGAACAGCAGAGCAGTAGCGCGTTCAAGTACCGTATCGATGCAATCGATTGCAACGGAAAACGGTAACAATTCACCATTAACGACCATTACGCTGTTACCGATTGCGAACGACACGAACGGCCTCAGAGGTAGTTCGCCATGCCCAACAAGGAAAAACAAAATGGCTACCAAATGAATTTAATAAAACCAGCGAACAGTCCCGACTTAATTTCTCATCAATAAACCAACATTTTCCGATACTTAATGTATCAAACAAAGCAGCTTACATCTGAGCAGCTAAATCTTATTTTTATATGCGGTAAAATTGATCAATTTCAGTTGATTAGTGCACTTTTGCTTGTGTTATTTAGATTCGCACATAAATCGTTCGTACCCTTGAAAAGTTAATAAACATTGGGGCGCAATGAGTTATTATTGAAGAGTATCGGTGAACGTTAGATGTCGTACTATATGGGTTGTTTGCATCGGTTAACGTTACTGTTCGCTGATACGGTACTTGAACGCCCTACTAATGTCAACCCCCGGCGTGAGCGTGAGCGTGGGCGTGAGCGTGGCCAAGGTTAAAGTTTTTTGGACGGGTTGTTTTAAAGCTTAATATTTGTGCTAGGGTTATGAAATTTTGTATGGAGGTTCATTTGGGGTAAAACATTGATGTAATGATGTTTGAATTTAAAAATGACTTTAATTTATGTCAATTTTCAACATGTTTTGGACTTGGGTATTTCTACTACAAATCACGAGGTTAAAGTTTTTTGGACGGGTTGTTTTAAAGTTTAATACTTGTGCTAGGGTGCTGAAATTTTGTATGGAGCTTTATTTGGGAACAAACATTGAGGCTATGAAGTTGTAATTAAAAATGATTTTAATTTATTTCAATTTTTGACATGTTTTGGACTTCGTTGTTTTGACCTCAAATCACCAGGTTAAAGTTTTTTGGACGGGCTGTTTTCAAGTTTTATGTAACTAGATTAAGACTCATCATTCATTTAATAATCTTTCTAAACTCAAAATTGATTTGTTTAGGATACAAGATGTTTTGAGACTTAAATTTCTAGCAGGCGAGCGTCAGGTGGCTTTGACACCCATTTCTGGTTCTAATTACCTTTAAACCGGCTCCATATTTCGTTTCGATGGAGCCGGCCACATGAGGGTAATAGTAGAACAGCAGAGCAGTAGCGCGTTCAAGTACCGTATCGATGCAATCGATTGCAACGGAAAACGGTAACAATTCACCATTAACGACCATTACGCTGTTACCGATTGCGAACGACACGAACGGCCTCAGAGGTAGTTCGCCATGCCCAACAAGGAAAAACAAAATGGCTACCAAATGAATTTAATAAAACCAGCGAACAGTCCCGACTTAATTTCTCATCAATAAACCAACATTTTCCGATACTTAATGTATCAAACAAAGCAGCTTACATCTGAGCAGCTAAATCTTATTTTTATATGCGGTAAAATTGATGCATTTCAGTTGATTAGTGCACTTTTGCTTGTGTTATTTAGATTCGCACATAAATCGTTCGTACCCTTGAAAAGTTAATAAACATTGGGGCGCAATGAGTTATTATTGAAGAGTATCGGTGAACGTTAGATGTCGTACTATATGGGTTGTTTGCATCGGTTAACGTTACTGTTCGCTGATACGGTACTTGAACGCCCTACTAATGTCAACCCCCGGCGTGAGCGTGAGCGTGGGCGTGAGCGTGGCCAAGGTTAAAGTTTTTTGGACGGGTTGTTTTAAAGCTTAATATTTGTGCTAGGGTTATGAAATTTTGTATGGAGGTTCATTTGGGGTAAAACATTGATGTAATGATGTTTGAATTTAAAAATGACTTTAATTTATGTCAATTTTCAACATGTTTTGGACTTGGGTATTTCTACTACAAATCACGAGGTTAAAGTTTTTTGGACGGGTTGTTTTAAAGTTTAATACTTGTGCTAGGGTGCTGAAATTTTGTATGGAGCTTTATTTGGGAACAAACATTGAGGCTATGAAGTTGTAATTAAAAATGATTTTAATTTATTTCAATTTTTGACATGTTTTGGACTTCGTTGTTTTGACCTCAAATCACCAGGTTAAAGTTTTTTGGACGGGCTGTTTTCAAGTTTTATGTAACTAGATTAAGACTCATCATTCATTTAATAATCTTTCTAAACTCAAAATTGATTTGTTTAGGATACAAGATGTTTTGAGACTTAAATTTCTAGCAGGCGAGCGTCAGGTGGCTTTGACACCCATTTCTGGTTCTAATTACCTTTAAACCGGCTCCATATTTCGTTTCGATGGAGCCGGCCACATGAGGGTAATAGTAGAACAGCAGAGCAGTAGCGCGTTCAAGTACCGTATCGATGCAATCGATTGCAACGGAAAACGGTAACAATTCACCATTAACGACCATTACGCTGTTACCGATTGCGAACGACACGAACGGCCTCAGAGGTAGTTCGCCATGCCCAACAAGGAAAAACAAAATGGCTACCAAATGAATTTAATAAAACCAGCGAACAGTCCCGACTTAATTTCTCATCAATAAACCAACATTTTCCGATACTTAATGTATCAAACAAAGCAGCTTACATCTGAGCAGCTAAATCTTATTTTTATATGCGGTAAAATTGATGCATTTCAGTTGATTAGTGCACTTTTGCTTGTGTTATTTAGATTCGCACATAAATCGTTCGTACCCTTGAAAAGTTAATAAACATTGGGGCGCAATGAGTTATTATTGAAGAGTATCGGTGAACGTTAGATGTCGTACTATATGGGTTGTTTGCATCGGTTAACGTTACTGTTCGTTGATACTGTACTTGAACGCCCTACTAATGTCAACCCCCGGCGTGAGCGTGGGCGTGAGCGTGGGCGTGAGCGTGGCCAAGGTTAAAGTTTTTTGGACGGGTTGTTTTAAAGCTTAATATTTGTGCTAGGGTTATGAAATTTTGTATGGAGGTTCATTTGGGGTTAACATTTATGTTATGATGTTTGAATTTAAAAATGGCTTTAATTCATGTCAATTTTCAACATGTTTTGGACTTAGGTATAATCACGAGGTTAAAGTTTTTTGGACGGGTTGTTTTAAAGTTTAATACTTGTGCTAGGGTGCTGAAACTTTGTATGGAGCTTTATTTGGGAACAAACATTGAGGCTATGAAGTTGTGATTAAAAATGATTTTAAAGGCAGTATGTAAGCCAACATAGCGAAATTTTTCAAACCTGAACATTCAGGCACATACGTAATCTAAACATATAAAAAGAAGTAATCCGCTATGTATATGGAGGCAACATTGCTTACCAATCCATGAATTTGGTGGAAAGAAGTCGATTTTTAAATCGGTTTGTTGACATCCAATCAACGGAGGAGATTTTCCGAGTTTGTTCGGCTTGCGCCCGGTAAAGATGTTTTCATAGTATTTTCTTCTGACTTGGCAGAGTTATTTTTAGATTGAAACATTCTAAAACTTTAAAAGGGATGAGTATTCCCTACATTCACCAAGAGACATTGATAGCTGTATTTATTGTGCGCAATAAACAGTAGAGAATACATTTTTCTTTCCGGTTTAAACGCAAACGCAATTCACTACACTGTGGAAATTTACTTTACTGAGTAGCAAACAGGTTGGAGCCTGATCAGACGCCGGGTTACGCGGTGTCTGATCTGCCTCCAACCTGTGTGCAATGGTTATGGTTTATAAATGCGTTTAATTTGAAAGAATAAAATATCAGTAAAGTTAGCGCAGGGTTCTCGTGCTGCATGATGATCTTACTTATCTCAAGTAGGAATGTGTACGACTATGTATTCGATGTTACCTTCCTTACAATGGAGAATATATTATTATTTCCCAATAAACGCGCTTACGCTAAAACCATGATTTCAATTGCAAACAGTTTGGAGCAGATCAGACGCCGGGTAACCCGGCGTCTGATCAGGCACCAAACTGTTTGCAACTCAGACTAACATGAATGGTCATAATTGTCTAAAAGTTGTGTTTTTATGCGTTTTATTGTGATGCGTTTGCGTTTCGTTTGCGTTTTAAACGGGAAAGAATAACGTTTTCTCCACTCTTACCTATTTACCATTATTAACTATTCTGTTAGAAAAATCAGATCGATCACGTGACTCTTATTCGACCATGCGGAAATTCTCGGAAGCCGACACGAAGATTTGTTATGTAAAACAAAAAGCTTATTTTTCCAACCATCTCGATAAGAAATCGGCACATTTATGTATGGTTCTTAAAGAAAGGGGGGCATGTTTCAGGCACCTGACAACGGATTTCGCTTAGTTTTAATACATAGAAACTGTTCTTATATACTAAGAAGTAGTTTTAAATGGTATATTTTAATGGAATATTCAGAATGATTATTTTATGTTGATGACTTATCATTATTGAACTTACTGACAAAAAACCTGTCTCCACTACATCAGTGGAAAGTTATTGGGCAAATGTGCCGCTAACCACCGCTACGGCGTGCGCGACGCTGAGCGGCAAGTGGCAAACAAACCAACGTAAAGACGTCAGACTCACAAACCGTTTACGCGTAACCAGTTCCGTAAAGTGTCAGCATGGATATGTTGACTATGATTGCCTAACGTGTTATCAGTGGTTTAACTGGCAGGACGGTGGCGATTGCGCAGGTGGGATGGATATATAGTCCTGTCCTAACGTGACGTCATGACGTACGGACATCCCGCTCGCGGTCGGTCTGCAAGGCTTTCCGTTTCTCCCATGCGTCTGACAAGACGTTCTATAGTCGAGAAATGCACATTGAACTGAGCAACAGCCTTTGGTTAGCCTCGACGTACCAATAGTGGTGCAAAAGCTTGCCCCCTCTGAACTTTGATTAAGCGTACCATACTTTGAAGATGTTGAAAGGAGTTTTAAATCCATAAATCAATGTGTCAACGTCAAACGTACACCATTGACTGATTTTGACAATTGAATATCTCGTCATCAAAATTTTACACGGGTATTTTGCATTTTCACACCTTCCCTGCGAACGGCGAACTTTAACGAGATTGTGTAATTTTATCCACCGGAAATTGTGGACATTAGCCAAGATTTTCAATCTACCGATTTTCATAAATTTAGGCCAAGTAATAAAACAAATATTGAATATTTTATGTACCCTGCGTTTCTTTTTCGTCTTAGTATATAAGAAATTGCGTGATTTAAACATGCATTTGGGCGACATTCTGGCTTTAATTTATTTCAATTTTTGACATGTTTTGGACTTCGTTGTTTTGACCTCAAATCACCAGGTTAAAGTTTTTTGGACGGGCTGATTTCAAGTTTTATATAACTATACTCAGCCAAAAAAGAAAGTACCCATCGTATATTTCTATCTATATACTAGGAACTGAAATATTTTCTGACTATTATTTTTATCTGGATTGAAGAACAATTCCTTAGTGACGTTCTGTGAAAAATTGAAGTCGACGCTATATTTATTTTTCTGTAAAATATTGAACGAAATGACATAGGGGTCAATTTAAAAAATGACACTCTCTTTGATAAGACTGGGTTCACAAACAAGAAAGGTTTAATTTCATTTTGAATGTGGTTTAAGCACCCAAATTAGGCTGTAAGTATTGAATTTGGAGTCATTATCTCATGAATCCACCATTTTGTCCAATGCATGTCATGAATCGGCGGCGAACGCTGTTGACATAACGCTGTAATAATGACGCAGGAAAATTCAATTTAACTTGTAAAGCTGATGCAAAGTCATTTACCGTGTTGATTGTGTGATTTGTTCGAACACTACGTCCTATTTCGTCCCACATGTGTTCTATAGGATTTAAATCAGGCCTATTTGCAGGCCAGTTTAATATACGCAGCAAAAAAGTAAGTTGCCCACTTGTTAACTTTTACTATACATTCAGTAAATTTTCAAGCTCAATATCTTTAAAAGTACTTTATCAACTTCAGTTTTGTTTGAGGTTTTAAAGGCCCATATGATCCCCAATGTATTCCAGTAAAAACATTAAGGTTAAATGACACAAGCAACGAAAATTAAACATTTAAAGTTTGTTCTTATTTCAATGCAAAGGGAGGTAATTTGATATTATAAGACTTTCTAGTCTCAATAAAGCCGTTAATATTGTCATGAATGAAAGTCTAATGTGACTTTATTTTCTTTCAGAAAAAGTTCTAGCTGCTGAATATGAGTACAATTGTTTCGATTCCATGGAACAAAAATTCTAAGCAAAAATGCTGTTTTCAGAAAAAGAGTTATGGACCTTTTATTTTCAATACAATATGCAAGTTATTTAGCCAAAATGATTTCATGTCGTCTGCTTCTTTCTATGAAATAAAATTCACATGCGGGTAATAGAAACTTAACTGAGATCTATAACCCTTCTGGCGTGGAACAAAGATGACCACTTTAAGCGGGTTTGAAGTGAAGCAGTATGCGCCTTAGGCGTTCTGTCCTTCTTTCAGCCTTCTTTAAGTATCAATCCTTAGACCTCAAACTGCCACCAACTAGAGCAAAGAGAAGATCTGTTGTGATGATATACCACTGGAAACCTAGCTTTATTTATATAATAAGGAACAGTATTTACTATATCTTAAACTGATATACTGTCCTTCTCTCTTGAAAGTTTTGGAAACATGTTACCACTTGAAGAGGTGTGAAAGTAAAATCAATCAATCAATGTGCGAACTCCGATTTACACATATCAGTTACTGTATTTATGATTTACACATATCAGTTACTGTATTTAAGCCCGTTTCTTGTTTTGAAAACGGGGTATAGCATGGAGCGGATTGAGAGTAAAGCAGAACGAGCCTAAAGACGCATTCTGCTTTATTTTCGTTAAGTAAATGCTAAGCACTGTATTAAAATACTGACTTATATACTATGTACATGTAATTTAGTGTATTTTAGTTACTACAGTTACTACTGTTCCTGGTGTGGCAAACAAATTTCCGCTTGAAGCGGTTTGAAGTAGGTTAGAATGAGCTTTCAGTGCATTCTTCGTTACACTCGGCCAGCTTTTAAGCCTTTTAATAAGCTTTTAAGATACAATCTCCGCATTGAATTTGATCTATATACTATGAAATAACTATTGTATATTAGCCTGTTTATAATCTTAAAAACGGGTTATCACTTAAACTGGGGACAGAAAGCGCCTTCTAAAAGGCGCTTTCTGTCCTGCTTTCAGCCAGCTTTAAGTTTCATGACTGCATAAATCTGAACTATTTGCTAACCAACTCTCTGCCATAAGATATAATATGCCAATACTAATAGAGTTGTCGGCTTTCTTGTACATTCAGCTCAATTGTTTAATTGCCTTATACTAGAACCATCGACCTGTTAATCAACAGCGATACAGCTGACCGGGATAGGACACCGGTTTACTCGGTGTCCGATCTCGATCCAAATATTCCCAGTAAATACTTACTATATCTCTAGCTTGGCATAGAGAGGTGGGTCCTTTGTTTATAAATGCACATGTTGAATGTCTCAATACTTATAGGTCGTTTGCAGTTAAAAAAAACACGATAAATCTTAGATAATTTTAAAACTAATGGACGTATTTAAATTGAATTTTGCATACACTTATGATGTGTCTATACCAACTCTGACAAGGAAATTCAGAATTTTTAAAAGTCTAACTAAAAACTTTTCTTCTTAGTTTTATATAAATTTTGTGTCGCTGAAAATGGTCAATTACGTGGGGTGTTATTGGCTATTACCTTGATCACGTTTGTTTATATTGGAGAATATCCCCAGGTAAAATCCCGTGCAAGTTGCTTCTGGCTGAAAGGTGAATCCCGTGCTGATATTGGTTGTTTAGTTGTGCAAAATTAATTGTGAGGCCCCATAATCCATTACAATTTTACTATGCCTAAATCCACGAACTCTTCACCAGGAATAAAGAGAATTGCAATTACTTTTCAAACCGAAGCTCTAACATTTCTACATACTTACAGAGCTCCATATAAGAGAGAGAAACTTGAACAAGTCCAACATTTTCTCACCCAGTTCAGCACCAAATCCTATGGTGTGACTACTCGAAGAAAGACGGTTCTAATGAATAGTCACACCATAGGCTTAATTCAGAAATAAAGATTTAGTTTTGGAAATACAATGTACTCCCCTTATGTGGAGCTTTATATGTATCAATGTTCGAGTTGTATTGCACTTACGTGTACATTACGTTTTCTTTAAGCGATAAAATAATAAAGGTTTTCGAACTGATCTGGAAACATTCTGTTGAAAATTTGATAATGGTACATGTAAGTTGGTGTAGATCGTCTGGTATGAACATGTCTCTTCTGCTATTTATCGCATTTAGTTATTTTGCGTTTTGTTGATAAAACTTTCGTATGAGTGGCACATGGTTCGGATCCTATTCAGATACGAAATGGCTCCGGTGTCCGATTAGGATCTAACATGTGCGCAAATGACAGTATGGTCGGTAAATACGTTTAACGTACCCCAGCCAGGGCCTCGTTCGGTTAGTTGTAAATTGCTATGGTATGCGATTGCTTAACGGTGAGGCGTTGCTGGGACGTGAACGATAGGCTGTTGAATAACTTGAAATCACCCTTCGGAAAACTGTCCCTTAGAAGTGTAAACTTTATATAGAACTTATGAATAAAACTTTTTTATTACGAAGAGAAAAAAATATTTCTTTTTTGTCAGAGTTGGTATAGGTATATCATAAATCTATGCAAACTTCCATTTGTCTCCGTTTTCTTGTTATGGAGATATTTGAAAATTATCGTGTTTTTTTGAACTGCAAACGACCTACTTACTTATTTGTTTAATTGTGTCTCTAATTGTTAGCCAATAGTCATTACGTATACATCTGGTAATATAAACTGTAAACAGTCTAGGCACTGGACAAGCACACAGCAACTGAGCACATGCTCATGGCCTGTGCTGTTTACACAAAGAATGGACATTCGTCTGTCTGGTATTAGGAGACAAAACCCTACAAAACTTATTCGAATCCCATTAACAGTTCATTCCAAAGTAACACCACTTCATGCCGTGACTAATGAAGCTAAGTAATGAAGAGGCCACAGTGAAGATGATTGTATGAAATGCAGCTATGAAAAGGAAAATGAAAGTAAAACAGAAAGGTCATAAAGAAGCTTTCTGATTGACTTTCATTTTACTTTCAGCCTTCTACAAACGGTGGTAACGCAACCATCGGTTAGGGTTTAAAGTGTAAGCAACTTAACAATCAGTTATTATTGATGTTACTTAAACAGTTTGGATCCAGATGTGACGCCTCATCATCTCATCGAGATGCAAACTGTTTGTCATGACACTGATATATTCTAAAAGGAAATGCACAAAAATTAACTGCAGAATTGTTGCAGACGACTATTGCTTGTGTCAAAAAGTGGACGTGGTTTCAACAAGGAACTAAAACACCAAAATTTCTACCATGAAAACGTGATTGCAAATCAATGCCCAGGGCTCCAGATAAGAGGTAGTTTTTTCAACAAATCCCACATTTTCTCACTATTTTTAGCACCAAATCCTATGGTGTTACTACTCATTAGAATCGTCTCAAAGAGACGATTCTAATGAGTAGTGACACCATAGGGTTTAATTCAGAAATAAAGATTTTAGTTTTTGAAAAACTACCCTTATCTGGTGCTCTGAATGCCTAATTCGTTGTAAAATCCATTGCAATCATTTTGGAGCTAGATAAGAAACCAAATAACCGGAATCTGATCAGGCTTCAAACTGTTTGCTACTCTTGATGAATACAGAAGTACTGCGTAACATCACAGTAGTTAGACCAACTAACTACTCCGTGTTAACATAGACGTCATCAGCTGAGTCTCTGTCCATCCAGGATCGTCAAGTGTTTTGCCCCTGAACTCAGAACTATCTCCAGATTGGGGCAGGTAATGGTGATCTCTGCCTTTAATGCTCACTGCTCCCATTATCTTCTATACTGACTGTGACGGAAAGTCTCTAAACTCAATTTTTACTGGAAGACCTTCCATCCTAGCTAGGTCAAGGTATATTGCCTTCATTTTTTAAGGCTTCCTCTGCTCTCTCTCTTCCCAGGGAACAGTTAGCTCCACTTGCTTTGGGAATTTTGACCAGATTACCATGTCTGGGCGATGGTTTGTGAGCGCCACTTCTCTGGCGGTATAAAAGTTGCTTCCCTAGGTTTACCCTCATTTCCCAGTTCTTGGATTCATGGAGAAGTCTGGTAACTGTTGCGTTTTCAGAGCAATTTGTTTCACCTTTCACAAAGTTTATGAACCGTGGTCCTGAATTCTTGAGGGATCTTTCTTGCATCCTTTCCTTTTTCAGTTTGTCCACCAATACTCTGAGCACCTGGTAATGGCACCATGTACACATACCGTCCCTATGTCTCAGTTAGAAGTTACACAAACAGTTTGGATCCAGATGTGATGCCGCATCATCTCATCTAGATACAAACTGTTTGAGTAAATTGCACCACAGCTCCAAATAAGGGGGGGGATTTCAAAAACTAAAATCTTTATTTCTGCTTTAAACCCTATGGTGTCACTACTCATTAGAATCGTCTCGAAGACGATTCTGATGAGTATTAAAACTATAAGATTTGATGCTAAAATAAGTGAGAAAATGTTGGATTTGTGCAGTTTACTTCCTCTTATCGGGAGCCCTGAACACTGATATTTTCTAAATGGAAATGCAAAAATTAAACACAGAATTGTTGTAGATGACAATTGCTTGCGTCAAGAAGTGGACGCAGTTTTAACAAAATAACACGTGTATCAAAATTTCTACCGTAAAAACTCATTGCAAATCAGCTTTAAGAGCATAATTCTTTGTTTAATCGATTGCAATCATTTTGGAGCTTAGGATAAGAACCAAGTAACCAGTATCTGATCAGGCTCCAAACTGTTTGCTACTGTTGATGAATACAGAAGTACTGGGTAACATAGACATCATCAGCTGAGTGTCCATCCATTGTCAAGTGTTTTGCCCCTGAACTCAGAACTATCTCCAGATTGGGGCAGGTAATGGTGATCTCTGCCTTTAATGCTCACTGCTCCCATTATCTTCTATACTGACTGTGACGGAAAGTCTCTAAACTCAATTTTTACTGGAAAGACCTTCCATCCTAGCTAGGTCAAGGTATATTGCCTTCATTTTTTAAGGCTTCCTCTGCTCTCTCTCTTCCCAGGGCACAGTTAGCTCCACTTGCTTTGGGAATTTTGACCAGATTACCATGTCTGGGCGATGGTTTGTGAGCGCCACTTCTTCTGGCGGTATAAAAGTTGCTTCCCTAGGTTTACCCTCATTTCCCAGTTCTTGGATTCATGGAGAAGTCTGGTAACTGTTGCGTTTTCAGAGCATTGTTTCACCTTTCACAAAGTTTATGAACCGTGGTCCTGAATTCTTGAGGGATCTTTCTTGCATCCTTTCCTTTTTCAGTTTGTCCACCAATACTCTGAGCACCTGGTAATGGCACCATGTACACGTACCGTCCCTATGTCTCAGTTAGAAGTTACACAAACAGTTTGGATCCAGATGTGATGCCGCATCATCTCATCTAGATACAAACTGTTTGAGTAATGCACCACAGCTCCAACTAAGGGGGGGATTTCAAAAACTAAAATCTTTATTTCTGCTTTAAACCCTATGGTGTCACTACTCATTAGAATCGTCTCGAAGACGATTCTGATGAGTATTAAAACTATAAGATTTGATGCTAAAATAAGTGAGAAAATGTTGGATTTGTGCAGTTTACTTCCTCTTATCGGGAGCCCTGAACACTGATATTTTCTAAATGGAAATGCACAAAAATTAAACACAGAATTCCCTAGGTCTACCCTCATTTCCCAGTTCTTGGATTTGTGGAGTATTCTGGTAACTGTTGGGTTTTTGCTGGCAATGGTTTCACCTTCTTTTGCATAGTTTATGAACTGTGGTCCTGAATTCTTGAGGGATCTTTCTTGCATCCTTTTCTTTTTCAGTGTGTCCGCCAATACTCTGAGCACCTGGTAATTTATGGCACCATGTGTACCATCCCTGGGATAATGCAGTTGGACAAGACAACAAAATATGGCCTAGTGAACCCTTTGCTCAGTGCCCCAGATAAGAGGGAGTTAACTTAACAAATCCAACATTTCCTAACTTATTTCAACACCAAATCCTATGGTGTTACAACTTATTAGAATCGTCTCATTGAGAAGATTCTAATGAGTAGTGACACCATAGGGTTAAAAACAGAAATAAAGATTTTAGTTTTTGAAATACCCCCCTTATCTGGAGCTCTGATTTTTTTCACACAGTGGGCAAGTTGGGTCATCAAGTAGTTTCCACCTGTGCAAGTTGGTTTGAGAGGGCAACATGTCATAAAATGAACGTAGGAGGAAACTCACTTGGAACGGTTCATACTTCCACAACTCCTGCCACATGAGTTTCCTCTCTGACTGTTTCCACCTGGTCCAGTTCCCTTGGGGTCCTAATTGGACTGCATTTGCATGTGCATGTTCCTCTACTCTTTTCTGATTGCACTATAATGCCCTTTCCTACGTGTCAGACTTATCAAACCGGTGTCTACTGCCCAGCCCTTCTCTCCCTCTGTTTGTAGTCCCTACTATGTCCTGGTGTATGAGATTGCTCTACAGCCTGGCACACAGACCACTAAATGCACCCTGTTCAGATTTCTATGCCTGCACTGCTGATCTTCTCATCATTGGAGTGTCTAAGTGTAAGCAACAATCTTACTTTGGCTATTCTTCTACTAAGGAATTAATAGGCATCTGCAATTTTGTTGACCGCCCATAGAGACCTATATTTGTAAATGATGGTGGTATGCCTAGCCATCTCCTCAGGTGCTTGCTAATTGCCTGCTCCAGTTTCTCAACAGTGCAGTTCCTCTTGGAAGGAGGCCATGTTGGTATATCCAAGTTTTGAACTTTCCGCTCATTTCTGACTTGTCAAATCGTCTTAAGCCCTCTTTTACCTGCTGCTTTAGCCTGCCTTGACTGTTTCTATCTGTCTGTAAGGAGTCAAACCATTTCCCAAGGCACTTTATGAGTTGTTTGTGAGTGATGGAATCTCCTTCCCTTGTAAGACTTTCTGCACCGAGGTATCAATGTACTTGTTTTCTAGCATGTTGGTGACGATTCTTCTAGCCAGAATAGAAAAGATCTTTCCTTCCGCTTTAAGTAACAAGATCATGGTCCGGAACTGGTTGATGGTTTTGGAGTTTTTTTCTTTAGGTGCAAGACCCCCTCCGTTCCACTGACTGCCAGCAGTCTGGAACTGTCCCTTTTCGCCAAACAACACGTATGAGTGACCAAAGTCGACGTACAGTAGAACCCCTCTAATACGACCACTAAATCGTGTAAATAGTAAGATGTTTACGACAGGTGACTGCTTAAAGCAAGGTGACAGAAAAACAGAAAGCTCCTATAGGAGCTTTCTGTTTTACTGTCACCTTGCTTTAACTGTCACCTGTCTTTTCTGTCACCTGTCTTTTATCCAATCAACTAGTCTTCATTTTAGTGGTGGTAATAGAGAGGTACAAAGTAGCTTTGGGCATTTCTTATATACTTTATATGGAATGCCACTTAGACCTGATGATGAATAAGGTCGCACCCTCTTCACAACTTCTTTAACCAGTCTTTCAAGGTTGGCGCCTTCATATCCAATGGAGTAGCTGGGTCTCAAACTGGCTGGATCCGATCAGTCTCCAAGGGGCTATGCTCGGTCTGGGTCAGAATGGGCTTCTGTCGGGTATTTGTCAACTTCCTCCTGACTACTTATGATCTTTCCAGATTTTGCTTCACTCAGCAGGTTCCTTGTGAACTAATATGGGTTGTTGATAAAAGATGCTGTCTTCCTTTCTCCGTTTCTTCTCTTACGTAGTAGCCTTTCTGCAATGGTTAGGACTTTTAACTTTGCTCTCAGTTGCTCTCGCAGTTGGACAATTCCTTCCTTTTCTATGTTGCTTGACTGTTTATACCGTTTCCTCAGGGACCAGAGATCTACTCGGAACTTCTTCCTGAGGCTCACAGGCCCTTCTGTTGGGAGCACATGAAATTTTGTTGGGGTTGTGTTTGTCGACCAGACCAAATCTCTCCTTGTCCATGGCATAAGTTATGGAGGGTAGTGTCTTCAGTTTCCTATCTACGGCTCCATTAAGGGCAATCTGTAGGATGAGGTCTAGATCCTCATCTGCTGTCATTCATTTTCGGCCAAGCTATCTTTTGTCTTCTCTCAGCAGAAATTGGTTGTACTCTTTCCTTGACCTTTGGCATGTCCTCTTGCTGACTAATGCTTGTGGTGTGCACCATATCTCTGGATACTAGTATGTTAGGTATCCATCCATGCTAGAGCTTGTAGATGGTCTCCTGTCACCCGTCTTAGTGGCCATGCGCTCAAAGATGGGAGATTCCTCTTCATCTCTCCTGAATATTGTTGAGTCTTCTAGCAGCTCTGTACTTGGTTCATCAGTGATTGTATCTGGTACACTCCCCTGCACTGCGAAGAAATCTTCAATTGGTCGAGACCCACCCTCCTCCGAGCCACTCCCAAACAGCAAAATAATGGTAGCTGAGAGACGTCTAGTACTTTGTTTGGGAACCAGACCAGTTGTCTCCTGTGTCTCACCAGGTAAACCTGTACGTTGCTTATGCCTTTCATGTGCTTGACAGCCACTCTGTCTGAATCTTCAGCCCTCTGTGGTTCTTGCAGACATTTCCAGTCACACAGAATAGCTGTTCCTCCAGTCAAAGTATGTCCTCAGTTGGCCCTTTCATCCCCCCCCCCCCCACACACACAAACAACACCCCCCCCCCTTGAAAGACCCTGGGGGCGTTTTCCTTTGTTTGTCTGTAGTGATCTGATGGCTAATCCTGCTGATCAGGCTCCAAACTGTTTCCTACTGTTGATGAATACAGAGGTACTGCGTAACATAGACGTCATCAGCTGAGTTCAAAGTTTTTTCCCTTTAGTTTGAAGGCTTCCTCTGCTTTCTCTTCCAAGGACACAGTTAGCTCCGCCATTATCACATGCTTTGGGAGTTTTGACCAGATTACTGTATGGACGAAGGTATAGTATCATTTTCAATTCACAAAATTTGCAATTTCCTACATTTCATTGCATTCATAAGATTTCTTAGCAGTGTGCAGGGGATAAAAGGAAGAAATCCAACATTTTCTCACTTATGTCATGAAATCCTATGGTGTAACTTCTCCTAAGAATCGTCTCTTCGAGATTCTAATAAGTTGTAACAATATAGGGTTCAATGAATAAAAAATTTTTTAGATTTTGAAACACTCCCTGAGTGTGCACCATGGTGATAACAACGAAGATGATGAAGCAAGAAATGTTTATATACAGTAAAAGGCTTACAGCATAAGGTTTAACCCTTTAAACCCTAGTCCCGCATATTGGCGTCCTTTTCAAACAGTGTACATGTGAATAGTACACTTGTCCTATGCAAACAGTGAAGACCCAGATCAGAGGGCTCCGAAAGGAGCCCTCTAATCAGGGTCTTCACTGTTTGTCATAATGCAAAACATTGACAAAAACAACCCTTAAAAGTCAGAAATGGACTAGACAAAAATGGAAACTGGAATTGTCAATTTAAAGTTTCAGTGAGGAAAGAGTTAAACTTTAGTTCAACTCTTTGAACCCTTAGAAGTCACGCATATATGCGTCATATGCAAACAGTGTACATGCATGTGGAGTACACTTGTCTTAACCGGTGGACGTAGTTGAGGTGTAAAGCACCCGCTTACGAAGTCGGGGTTTGTGAGTTCAATCCCCCGGACCAAGTCCTTCGAATGAGACATTATAAACTGAGGTCTGATGTATTAGTGCTTTACACTTGACATCTAAAAAAGCCAGAGAACTCTTTTGATAATAAGAGTAGGGCATCGCGCCCGGGTTCTCTGTATCTGCTCCCCTCTCTCTGGGGCGTTCAATAAGCCCATCATTAGATGGCAGAAACGGACGTTAACAAACAAAAATATACACTTGTCTTATGCAAACGGTGTAGATTCTAATCAGAGGGCTCCTTCAGGAGCCCTCTGATCAGGGTCTACACTGTTTGTCATCTTTATTTCTAAATTAAACCCTATGGTGTCACTAGTCATTAGAATCGTCTCAAAGAGACGATTCTAATGAGTATTAACACCATAGGATTTTAAGCAGAAATGAGTGAGAAAATGTTGAATTTGTTCAATTTACTCCCTCATATCTGGAGCCCTGGTTCTTTGCTGTGGTTATATATAGAACAAGAATAAACTGTTAAGCATACTACAATCTATACGCATCTAGTCTGTGGCGTGTTTGAGACGTATGATTCGTTTAGATGGGACAGCGAGGCAAGATGAAGGAAACTACAGATATTAGTGGTGTCGTTTAAATGAAACAGCATTCAATGGTGGATGATGAAAGTAGCGATACTGGCACTGTGTTAACAGACGCCGGGAACTTGGCAAATAGGCGGAAATCTTTCCCCTTCATATTCTCGAATAAGACGGACAGCGGAACTTAGTTTTGTAACAACTGCCACCACATATCGGGGAATGTGGACCAACACGGTGACCATGACACAGTTAAAGTAGTTGAGGCTGTGATGATCTACAAGTGTTTCAGTATTAAAGGTGCATGGACTAATAAGATCCAATCTCACGTAGAGATAAAGGACCTGGAGAAAATAGTGGCAAGTATTCCCTAACTTATGACCGGTGTTCTTGAAAGGGCCAGTAAACTTCCGTCCGGGGGAGCAGATATTTTTGGCACAGCCTGTGATAATCGACATACAGAATGAACATGAGAAGGAAAAAGCTGGAATCCTAGTGAAAATAGAGGAGTTTGAAAACTTCATAATGAACATGAAATGCCTGGCAATTAAATGTGGACACCTGTCAAATGCCAAAGATGATCGTACAATAGTGATATTCTCCAGACGTATCACTACATGCTTTCACCTGTTGTTGCCGCTGGAGAAGGCGAAACTTCGACACCTGAACAAATGATTGGCGAATTTGTAAAGGTCCCCTGGTGTCTTGAGGTCAAAGGACAGGGTTTTCAAGCCGGATGCTGTTGCTAACGCCAGGTTTGTGACAGCAATGTGTTCCGCTGGTAATGAATTGGTATGGGTGGTTTGGCAGTGGGGCCCTTTAATTCACGCTGTTGATAAGGAAGGCAATGTGGTCAAGACTAAACGCAGGAACCAACGTTGATGACATAATTATATACCGCTAAGGATGGTTACTTAGTTATCGCATATTACGGAGATAGGTGCATCAAAATTTTTGACGCTAATGACGAAATTATCAAAACAATCAGCATGCAAAAATGGTGACTGTAGTAATTTGTTAAAGATTCGCACAGATGGGGATGATATGAATTAGCCGCAACCAACGGGAACAATCGGATACTCTCATCCGGCCATGGCCAGTAGCTGTGAATATAAATGACACCACTAATCATATTTGACAATCAAGGAGAAGTGAAATCCACTTAAAGTGGATCTGACACATCAACTCGACATGCATTTGCCCCGCAATACTTTGGACAGATCTTTGTTGTTGACAAAACCAACCATATAGTACACGTTCTTGACCCACTAGGGAGATATAGGGTTTTTCTCATTATGGACACTGAACTGGAAAAGCGTGCAATCTTCATGGGCACAAGTTCCCCGTTTTCGATTGCAATAGACACTGTAGACAATATTTTTGGGTTGGAAACAAAATTGGGTATTTGAGTTTTAAAACATCTCACTTATTGAGTTACGGTGGAGAATCTGTTATTCTTTCCCGTTTAAACGCAAACGCAAAGCACTAAAACGTAGAAAAGAACAACTTTTGGACAATTCTGATAATTCTTGTTTATCTTGGTGGCAAACAGTTTGGAGCCTGACCTGTTACCCGGCGTCTGATCTGGCTCCAAACTGTTTGCATTGCAAATAATAGTTTTAGCGTAAACGCGTTTATTGGGAAAGAATAACAGATTCTCCACTGTATCTACTGTGATCATTCATTCATTGGTTTGTTCTTTGATATTGTATGACTGGGGCCCGTTTTATAAAACTTGGTAAGACAAAAATGATTGTAAGTCCAAACTTTAAAACACATTTAACTTCTGATTTCACTATCTAATTTAGTCTTATGACATCTCTTTGGAATCGTCTTTTCAAGATCATTCCAAAAAGATGTCACATGACAGGATTAAATGAAGAAATAAATAATAATTTAGACTTTGATAATCTGACTTACGACAGCATTTGTTGTACGGAGTTTTATGAAACGGGGCCCTGTACTATACAAATGTAATTTGAATGTCAAACGTGTGCAGATGTTGTTCTCTCATTATAGTCTGCACCAAACATTATTGCATATTATTGTGCAACTACTCATTAGAATCGTCTCGAAGAGATGATTTTAATGAAAAGTCGCTTAACCCATTACCCCATAAATACGCCTTTTTATGCCTCTAATTTATTCATCCACTGAAGAAAATATTTCCAATTTATACTGCTACAAATAATAATCATAAGAATTTGTTTCTATATTCAAGCAGCTAATAACTTAAAGCAGACTGAAAGTAAAGCAGAATGTGCCATAAGGCGCATTCTGCTTTACTTTCAACCTGCTTTAAGTGATCATCATTCTTTAAAACTACAAACATGCTATGGGGTAATGGGTTAATAAAAATTATGATTTAATGCTAACATAAGGATTTCAGTTATCGAAATACTCCCCATATCTGGAGTTATGTATGTCTAGATTGGGCAAAATTGTCCTAATTAAACATTTCACTGCCTTGGCTGAACTACATAAGTCTGGAACAGTAAAACCTCTCTATTACGACCACAGCATTGTGTCTAAATCAGAAGGTGTTTACAACTGGTGACTGCTTAAAGCAAGCTAACATATAATATAGTGGCCTAGTGGTATAGTCACTGTGACTTCCATCACTGAGCTCCTCACCGCTGTGAGTTCGAATCCCAGTAGGGACGTTCGGATTTTTCATGTGGGGGAGCCTTCCAGCTGGCTTGCGGAAGGTCGGTGGTTCTACCTAGTTGCCGGTTTGTGCCTGAAACAGTGCATAAAAAGGCTTCTGGGGTCTTCCTCCACCTGTCATTAGCTGGACGTCGCGATATGACTGAAATACTGTTGAAAGCGACGTAAAATCAAAACAAATCAAATCAAAATCTAACATATAATACAACAGAAAGCTCCTTTAGGATCCTTATGTCTTATTGCTTTAACTCTTTCCTCCCTGAAATTTTAAGTGGACAATTCCAATTTCCATTTTTGTCTAGTCCATTTCTGACTTTTAAGGGTTGTTTTTGTCAATGTTTGGCATTATGACAAACAGTGAAGACCCTGATCAGAGGGCTCCTTTTGGAGCCCTCTGATCTGGGTCTTCACTGTTTGCTTAAGGACAAGTGTACTATTCACATGTACACTGTTTGAAAAGGACGCCTATATGCGGGACTAGGGTTCAAAGGGTTAAGCTGTCACATTCATTTATACAATCAATTAGTCTCCATTTTAGTGGTCGTAAAAGAGGATTTACTGTATTTGCAAATGATGAAGACGCTTGTCGGGCAACATGTAGCCCTGTTTCTGATCAGGATACACTGTTAGACAGTCATTTATTTAGTTCAACTTTAAACAATGAAAGCGACGTCTTCTACCAGCAGACTTTAATATCCGGGCAGTGAAGAGGTTAGTTAATATTCTAAAATAGAAAATATGTGTTGATAGTTAATAAATACTCTTAAAACATTTAACCCTAGCGATGAGTACTCTTCTTCAACTTCAAGTAGTAAACATGGAAAGATAAAACTATTGTCAAATGCAAACAGTGAAGACCCTGATCAGAGGGCTCCCTCTGATTAGGGTCTGCACTGTTTGTTATTTTGCAATATATTCCAGATAAAAACCGTAAATACTTTTATTTCTCTTAAATTAATTGGAAATTGGAATTGTGTATTAAAAGTTTCGGGGGTGAATGATACATATACAGTTGAACTTCGATATCTCGCACTAGGTTAAGTCAAACATACTCGTATTTCAATGTTAAAACGTGGCTAAGCCACTTTTTAACTTTGAAATATGGGTATGTTTGACTTAACCGAGCATGAAATAATGCAGTTCATGTGTGGGATAGTTAGAGTTAAGCAAGTTCGAGATATCGAAGTTCAACTGTAGTCTAAATAGACGCACATAGAGCTGTAACTATGCTAAATCATCGACTACCTTTTACCTATGTAGAACAAAAGAATATTCTCGTTACAGACATCATATCCTTTTCATTTTCAACAATAAAACACTAATACAAATGTCAAACACTATGAATCCTGATCAGACGCAGAGTTATTCGGTTTTTGATCAGGAACCATACTGTTTGCACATGCAAATCAAATTGTACCCAGCAGGATAAAGGTTTTGGCATTTTTCTGATGTGCGTACTCATGGTGGAAAGTTCCAATGAGTACCTGAAAATCTAATCTAGCTTATTCTGTCTAGTAGAGTTAATTTAGCACATATGTGCTGCTACTTTGTCGGCTTCGTTGTGTACTTCTGTTGTGTTGAATACTCTTTAAACAGTGAATGAGTTAAGCGACATGTACTGAGCGAAATAAGTTAAGTCATACATTAAGGATGCAGACCATGTCTGCGTGTCACAATTTATCACTCATATGGCATTTTGACATAAGTAACCGAATGTCACAGATCAGAGAGAGATATCGAACATCTCTGTGCAGGAAGGTAACTACCCTTTTAGTGTAACTGCTTTACCAGTCATAAAGGAGATGTCAGTCATTGTTTCCTCATGAAGGTTAGCCAAAAACAAAAATCAAGCACTTTGGAGAATCCTTTACAACTGTGTGTTCAATTGTTCATTGAAAAGATATTTTCAAATTACCTCCCTTTGCATTGAAAAAGGAGTACATTTTGAATCAATAATTCTCAAAAACAAATAATTGCAACCATTATCTTTCAATGCCATCCCCTTAAATGTGATCCTCACTTAAGTTTCAGCTGTTCCATACACTCAGTACAAAAAGAAACGCACATTTTGTATCACAATCTTATTTTTATGTAGAAGGAACGTTTTTGTGAATTATTATTAAATCATTATTGAATTGGTAGCATCACATCCTGCACTAATCGGTGCGGTATTTTAAACAAGCTGTAGTTAATTCTTTCGCTGCCTAATTAATCGAGAGGTTTTTACCTCTTCGCCGTCTTATTGTCGTCTGCTTCAATTTTATTGTTTGCAAGATCGTTTCAAAGTAAAATTCAATGTAGAATGACTTAAATGAAATCGATAAGAGTGTCAAACAGTTTGGATCCTGATCAGACGCCGCGTAACGCGGCGTCTGGTCAGGATCCAAACTGTTTGCAAACGCGTTTTGGCGTCATTAGGAGGAAAATGGTTAAAAGGCAGCACAATGTTTTTTGAGTATTCTTTTCTGAACTTGTTGCAGAATTAAATAAATCTTGAGAAATGGTCTTTCTATTCTAATTTTCTTTAAAAAAAAAGGTATCTTAATATGCGCCTGAGTACGATGTGCGTTTCTTTTTGCACTGAGTGTATTTCTTTTATATTGCTTTCTAGACCTACAGAAAACTGGAAATGCTGTCTATGGGAAATCTCTTGTTATACAACCAGGGCTGCCATAAGTTGATCATAAAAATCCTAAGATTTCAAATTTTCAGTTTTTCAGACGCAATTTTACTAATCGTTACCCCCATAGTCTGTTTCTTGTTTTGAAGACACATGACTTCTTAAAACAGGTTGAAAGTAAAGCAGAATGCGCCTTAAGGCGCATTTTGCTTTATTTTCAGCCTGTTTTAAGCTACCATCTCTGCTAGGATAAAAATCCGAAGACTTAGGAAAAATCCGGAGACTGTTAAAACATTTTTCGCTCAGTATATATTATGGCTGTGTCTGTATATTGAATTACCCTATTTTGGAGAATAATAGTGGTTTTGAGAGATACTTAATGCAGGACCAGGGTAGAGCAGAAAGCTTCTTAAGCTACAGCCTACAATAAAGAATGCTTTCTTGCATGTACTTTTGTTTGAGTAGCTGCTTAAGGCACTTTCAATTGTATATTAATTTCAAATATGTATTTCATATCTGGTATTTTAGTCAAGTTCTAGTTTAGGACAGTTAAAGGGAGATAACAGTGTACACATAGAACAGAATATATTCTTAACTTACTGGGTTATCTCCCTTTCCTTTTGTGAAATTTTTACCTCTCCTTTGTTTAAAATGTTAAGTACATAATTATCTACTGTGTAGATCCTGATTGCTGTGACCATATAATTATGATAAATATGTTTTCTTGCATGTGAAGTGATAGGCAAATTGTCTTATTCCCGAAATAAAACATATTAATTGATGTTTAACTCTTTCCTCCCTGAAACTTTAAATGGACATTCCCAGTTTCCATTTAGGATAGTCCATTTCTGACTTTTAAAGGGTTGTTTTTGTCAATGTTTGGCATTATGACAAACAGTGAAGACCCTGATCAGAGGGCTCCTTTCGGAGCCCTCTGATCTGGGTCTTCTCTGTTTGTATAGGACAACTGTACTTCACATGTACACTGTTTGAAAAGGATGCCTATATGCGGGACTAGGAAGGGTTAACTGACATCTGCTAACTTTTTGTGGAACTCAAGTCACAACTTGGTAGCATTTGATTTTAAACACTTTTTTAACATCTTGTGTCATATGTAGATCTCTTGATTTAATCATATGGTTATAGCAACCTTCTCCATAAATGTACATGTTTCAATAGTTATAGTTTATTATTTTATGTTTGTTAAATTAGTTAAACTGTAAATATGTTTTGTTGTATACACATGTACATGTATACTGCCTCATGGGCCAAATGGCCTAATGGTTTTGAATCTTATAATTAGCAGTCTCCTTGTGATTCATTTCAGAGACATATAAATCTCTGAAAAACAGGTTGTAGCCTTTGCAACATGTAGCTGTTAATGTTAGATGATATTGTTAAATAAGTAAAGTAGAACATTCTCAAATGACTTTTCAGTATCACTTGCTTTCAACACAGAGGGCTCGTTTATCTTAAAATTTGTCTCTAACTCTCTGCACGCTAGCTGCGGATATACCTGCCAGAGTGATAACCTCTGCAAACAGATTGGCTCCAGATGAGACGCCGCGTAACGCGTCGACTCATCAGGATCCAATCTATTTGCTATTCTGACGCTGAATTTAAAAGAAAATTTGAAAATTCATATTTAAGAACGATAGCAGAAGAAAAAATTACCCAGCATGCAAAGACTTAAGATTGTTTCTTTACAGAGGTTTGACTGTATTTGACATAACCCTGACAGTATCTTTAATCTTTGTAAAGATAGAAATATTTATTTAGTAAAACGTGATTGGTATAAAAAAAATACTTTCCTTCGATAATCGAGCTAACTTAAGTCAGTACATGTATATATATTTGTATTTCAATGCTCAAATATGGCTAAACCACATTTTCTAAGTCAAACATAATCCATTTTTCAAAGTCAAAATGTGGTTTAGCCATATTTGAGCATTGAAATACAAATATATATACATGTACTGACTTATGTTTTACTTAGATGAGCTGAAGTTATCGAAATTCAATCATAGTGAATGCATTATTCTTTCCCGTTTAAAGGCATACGAAAAGCAAATGCATGGCACTTAAATGTAGAAAATATGAACCCTTATGAAATTTCTCACTACTTATTTTAAATTGAGTGTCAAACAGTTTGGAGCCTGTTCAGATGCCGGGTTACCCGGCGTCTGATCTGTCTCCAAACTGTTTTCAATGGAAAATACAGTTTTAGCATAAACGCGTTTATTGGGAAATAATGCTTTCTCCACTGTATATACATGTGTGAAATTGTATGTTTGATGATAGGACAACAATTTTTTCTCTTGGGATAAATTCCAAAATTTCAAGATATTATTATATATTGTATGTTTTATAAAAGATCTTACAACAAAATCGGTCGTAAGGCAAAAATTAATTTCAGAGTTCTCTATCTAATGCTGTCTTGTGACACCTCTTTGGAATTATCTTTTCAAGAGATGTCACAAGAACAGGACTAGATGGAGAAATAAATAATAATTTAGACTTTTATAATCTGACTTATGACAACCTTTGTTGTACAAAGTTTTATTTAACGGGCCCAAGGGTTCTAGATAAGATGGAGTAAACTAAAGATTTGTTATCGTTCTCTCCGTTCAGTCTGCACCAAACATTATTGTATATTATTGTGTGACTACTCATTAGAATCGTCTCTAAGAGACAATTTTAACGAAAGTCATTTTATATGGTTTAATGCTAACATAAGGGTTTCAGTTATCGAAATACTCCCCATATCTGGAGTCATGTGTGTCTAGATTGGGCAATAGAGAGGAAAATGTTACTTTTAGTTATTAAGCAGACAGCATTTTGAAATGTTTAAAAGCATACCAAACGCAAATGCATGGCACTTAAATGTAGAAAACATAAACCCTTATGAAATTTCTCACGACTTATTTTAATCTGAGTTTCAAACAGTTTGGAGCCTGTTCAGACACTGGGTTACCCAACGTCTGATCTGGCTCCAAACTGTTTGCAATGGAAAAGACAGTTTTAGCGTAAACACGTTTATTGGGAATGAATGTTTTCTCCACTGTATATACATGTGTGAAATTGTATGATGATAGGACAAGTAATTCTCTTGGGATAATTAAATTCCAAAGTTTCAAGATATTATTGTATATTGTATGTTGACATGTATTTTTAAGATGTACAGTAAAACCCTGATAAACAGACCACTCCAGTGAAGACTTGTTTTTCATGTTAATGACAGATAGTTATTCAAAGCACATTTACTATTGCAGTTTAAAGTCTGAATTTCAAACAAAGCTCCTTCAAGGTAGCTTAAAGCAGAACAAAAATCAAACAGATGGATGTTCCTTCAAGGCAACTTAAAGCAGGATGAAAGTAAAACAAAAGGAGCTTTCTGTTTTACCTTCATTCCGCTTTAATAAGTCACCTGCCTTTAACCAATTTTATTTAGTGGTTACAGTATCAGGGTTTTACTGTACTGTTTGTATTTTGTGATAAACTTTTGCTATAAGGATTTCAAAGCATTAAATGTTGACAAATATATTTCTTTGTTTTATGTTTTACCAGCATATCAGATAGTCATTAATGTGTAATGACAAACTTAAGTGAAGACCAACTTTAACATACAATGTAGAAGACATTATTATTTCCCCATAAAAGCCCCCATGCTATATCAATTATAACTTTTGTAAACAGTTTAGAGCCAAATCAGATACAGGGTATTCCAGCGTCTTATAAAGCTCAAAACTGTTTGCCATCATGAGAATTCCCAAAATCCTACCATTGTCCTTAATTTATTGCAATGTGTTTGCACTATTTCAAATCATTCAAACGGGAAAGAATAACGTCTTCTCCTCTGTATCTAGTATTGTTTCCTGCTTTAAGTAATCGCATGTCAACAAAAACAAGAAAAAGGATATGGGGTAAAGGTACAATTCGTAAAATCGCACTTGAAAAATGCAAATTTGGAAATCTTAGGATTTTTCATGTCAACTTATGGCAGCCCTGGTTTACACATTTTCTGTTCATCAGCATAATAATATCTTGTTTTCAAAATATTACTATGAAAGAGTACTGTAAACCACCTTGACTGTCATATCGACAACTCTTGACATTTCATGCATTTGCAAATAGTGAAGATCCAGATCAGACAGAGTAAACTGGCCTGAACTGTTAGAAAACTGGACATTGTTTCAATCAGTATGCCTGAAAATCATACATTGAAGGAATAGAAGCAGATAAAAATTTAAGGTAAACAATATTATGTCATATCAAGGTTTGATTAACAGGGCATAACGGCCATGTTTTCAGAATACTTTGAATTGATATTACATGTATTTAGGTCAACATTTAAACTCTTGTAAATCTTTTCATTAAATTCCGTAAAACCCTTCATTGCAAAGATATTGTTTGTTTTGAAATGTTTGTCTGCTTTTATTTATCAAAATTAGAATAATTTCAGTTTTTGCCAAAGAAACATCGATACGGGTGGTAAACAGTTTGGATCTAGATCATATGCCGTATATGCGGCGTCTGATCTGAATCCTAACTTTTTAGCTCAAGGTGAGCTATTGGGATGGCCCTGTGTCAGTTGTCGTGCGTCGTCTGCCGTCGTTAACAATTGATTCAAATGACATCGTCTCCTATACCGCTTGACAGATTTCAACCAAACTTTACAGGAATGTTCCTTGGGTCAAGCTCTTTCAAACTTATTCAAAGAATTAAAAACAATGTAGAACTCTGGTTGCCATGGCAACCAAAGTGAAAAAATAAAAAATTCTTGTCTGAAACTACAAGGGCCAGAGCTTAGATATTTGGAACAAAGCATCATCTACAAGTGCTCTTTCAAGATTGTTCAAATTACACTCAGTACAAAAAGAAACGCACATCGTGCTCAGGCGCAGATTAAGATGCCCTTTTTTTTAAGAAAATTAGAATAGAAAGACCATATCTCAAGATTTATTCAATTTAACCATTTCCCTCTTAATGACGCCAAAAAGCGTTTGCAAACAGTTTGTGTCCTGATCAGACGCCGCGTAACGCGGCGTCTGATCAGGATCCAAACTGTTTGACACTCTTATTGATTTCATTTAAGTCATTCTACATTGAATTTTTCTTAGAAACGATCTTGCAAACAACAAAATTGAAGCATACTCTCGGGTAGATCAAACACTGAGTAATATAGTGTCTGATCGGGAAACAAACTGTTTGTAAAAGCTGTTTAGCCTGGAGGAAATAAAACATACTTATAGTAGGTAAAATATGTTCGAAATAATTTGCAGTCAATAATATAAATGTAGAGGATATTGTGATAGGAGCCATTTATGGGTCTTTTCATTATGCTTGTTGGTAGGGTTCTGTCAAGACGCCGCGTAAAATTATTCTGATTTGTTTTTAGCTCACCAGGGCCCAAGGTTATAAAGCTTATGAGTTGAGTTTGATAGCGTTCTCAAGCATTTGATTGGTCAGATTTGAGCCTAGGGTCAAATCTGACCAATCAATGCTTGAGAACGCTTTAAATGGTCACCAATCTTCAAAACTAGAAACAGGCTATGGGTTAATGGGTTTAAGTAAGTAGGTCATATTTTTATTATTCAATGACATGTGCAGTGTTCATGGCATGTTTACGTCAATAGATTGAAATCAATATTGCAGGAAACGAAAAACACAAGCAAACAGGAAATTTTAAAAATATTTAATATAAGGATTACCGGTAGTCCACATTAATTCTGAATTAGAATCAACAAAGCATGACGTCATGAATACAAATCTTTGTAAGCTTTTATAGTAAAATACAAACACCTAACAAATTTAGTCAAAATCAGATGTAAGAGTAAAACAAGTAATATAATAAGACCTTTGGTACAGCAACAGAAGTGACCTCAGGAAAACGATGCTAAATTGTTTCAACGCATTAAATTTATTCCATCACTGAAGAGAATATCAAATAACAAATATTTTCTATATCCTAGCAGATGATAGCTTCAAGCAGGCTGAAAGTAAGGCAGAATGTGCCTTAAGACACATTCTGCTTTACTTTCAACCTGCTTTAAGTAGTCACCTGTCATCAAAACTAGAAACAGGCTTCGGGGTAAAGTGTAAACCTGGTTACCCCATAATCTGTTTCTAGTTTTGAAGACAGATGACCACATAAAGCAGGTTGAAAGTAAAGCAGAATGCTCATTTTGTTTAAACTTTCAGATTTCTTTTAGCTACTATCTTCTAGGATATATAAATATTTTTATATTGCAAATTCATGACTATAAAGTTGACCTATTTTCTTCAGTGGAGGAATAAATCAAAGAGTATCTATGCTGTAATTGGTTAAGACAGGTGGCTGCTTAAAAAAGGTGAACATAAAACAAGATAGCTCCTTTAGCAATCACCTGTCTTTTATTCGATTAATTAGCCTTTAATTTAGTTGTCAAAATAGAGAGGTTTTACTGTAGGCCCTATATGAAAAATTTAACCCTTAGCCCGCCAAATAAATTGTCGTCTGCTATATTTCTCGTCTGCTTCAAGTTTCAAAGTGCTTCAAAGTTGCTCAAAATTGCTGAAAATGTTGTCCGAGTGTCAAACAGCTTGGATCCGGATGAGACGCCGAGTTACTCGGCGTCTCATCCGGATCCAAGCTGTTTACATATGGAGCTATAGTCGTGACTGGCAGGCTAAGGGTTAAGAGTTTGTTTATCACACTAAATCACAAAAAAACCTGACAAAAGTGCACACCCTTATCAGGCGCTCATGTTAGAGCTCTCTGATCTGGTTCTACACTGCTTGCATAGGACAATTGTATTCTAACTATTCTTCACAGGTATAATTTCTAAATGATGTGTATTCTTTTTGCTAGGCCTCCATGAGTTAAAGAAATTTCAATCTTAACTCTTTTAACACTAAGTAACTCTTGTGGGTTATAAGGTTCCCTTGTGGATCATTTTTCTTTAACAAAACATGAACTAGTCTACTTTGAATTCTGGGTAGTTTAATGAGTACAGTGAAGACTCAGATCAGAGGGCTCCTATACTGTTTGTAAATGTAATGGGTATATTTTAAACAGGTCCATGGTATTGAAAGAGTTAAACCCAAGCAAGTATTCTTGTTTCCCTGACTGGGTCAAAACTGCTATCAAAATGCTGACACTTAACCCATTACCCCATAGCCTGTTTCCAGAATTGAGAAAGATTACCACTTAAAGCAGGCTGAAAGTAAAGCAAAATGCGCCTTAAGGCGCATTCTGCTTTACTTTCAGCCTGCTTGAAGCCTATATCTATTAGAATATGGAAAATATTTCTTATGATTTGTGTTTGTGACAGTATAAATTGAAACTTTTTTCTTCAGTGGATGAATTAATTAAAGGCGTAAAAAGGCGTATTTATGGGGTAATGGGTTAAAGCTGTACAAATGCTGAAAATTGAAAAATCTTTGGTTTCTACAATATCTTCATTTAGCACTATAGATGTTCAATAATTTAAAATTTATCTACATTGAAACATAACAAGTGCAAATATAACCGGTATGTAATTTAACCCTCTACCCCATAGTCTGTTTCTAGTTTTGAAGAAATGTGACTACTAAAAGCAGGTTGAAGGTAAAGCAGAATGCGCCTTAAGGCACATTCTAATTTACTTTGTCTGCTTTAAGTTGTCGCCCACTTTCAAAACTAGAAACAGGCTATGAGAAACGGGATACATGAAGATGATAAGAATCCACCATGAGTTTTGATGTTACATCATATATGGTAGGAATTTCTCTCCCATCCCCCGCCCCCCTAAAAAATGAAAGAGTGACTGGTCTTGGTCTGCATTGTTCTCAATGTCTGAATGTCCTTTCTCTTGAGATTTACAGTGGAGAAGATGTTATTCTATCCCAATAAACGCATTTATGCTCAATCTATTTTTTTTATTACAAACAGTTTGGAGTCAGATCAGACCCCCGGTAACCCAGACTCTGATCAGGCTCCAAAATGCTTGCCACTCCGACTGAAATAAATAGTCAAAATTTTCAACATGTTGTCATTTTCTACATTTTACTGCAATGGGTTTGTGTATCGCTTGAGTTTAAATAGTAAAGAATAACGTCTTCTCCACTGTTCTCTAACTCACACATATCTTTACAACAAAATCAAACATACAAAAAACTGGCTGTTTACAATTCTCACAAAGTAACTTTACCACGAGAATCATGCTGAAATTGTGGCTAAATTGTTGCTAATATCATATCCTTTATTGCAGAAGCTCAAAGCAATAAGCCTCAACACATTGCCCCCTTTATACATGTATACACATTTTTACAACTTTGATTTATTCCTCCACTGGAGAAAATAGTTTATACAATCATGAATATGCATCATATGAAAAAGTTCCTATAATCTATCAGATGGTAATTTAAAGCAGGCTAAAAGTAAAGCAGAATGCTTCTTAAGGCAATTCTGCTTTTCTTTTAGCCTACATTAACCCTTTGAACCCTAGTCCCGCATATAGGCGTCCTTTTCAAACAGTATACATGTGAAAAGAGCACTTGTCCTATGCAAACAGTGAAGACCCTGATCAGAGGGCTCCGAAAGGAGCCCTCTGATCAGGGTCTTCACTGTTTGTCACAATGCCAAACATTGACAAAAACAACCCTTAAAAGTCAGAAATGGACTAGACTAAAATGGAAACTGGAATTTTCCATTAAAAGTTTCAGGGAGGAAAGAGTTAAGCAACCATCTGTCTTCAATCCTGAAAACTAGCTATGGGGGAAAGGGTCAATTCTTTTCTTCCTACTCCTAGTTTTAATCCTTCTCATGCTAATGGTGTGCAGTGCTCCCTCCCTACAATAACACCCAATGGGAGATAAAGATTGTGTACATTGTTCGGAGGGAATTGTAAAAGGGAGAGAAATTGACTCTGGGTTCAAGCCGTTTGTCATTCATCATTATGGTTTTTCTGTCAAAATGTCCAATATGTGCAGGAACAATTTTAAGCAGACAATATTGCAGCCGTGAAAAGGTGGATACAAACTGTTTGGAAAGGTTGTTATAGATTCTCAACTAGCATGCTAAATTAACTCACCTTTTAAAAGAGATACAGACAAAAACAATAACAAGAGGGCCATGGCCCTTAATTCGCTCACCTGAGGTCATTGTGCCTTAGCTTAATAGGCAAGACAACATTTTAATATAGCTGTAAATGGAATTATCTTCCAGACAAAAAAAACATGACAAATTGGAATAACTTAAAAAAATATTGTTGGCAGAGTTATGGCCATTATCCATGACACTTCTTCTTATCAAGCTACATGTATTTCCATATGATTATTTATTGCGCACTCTGCTTTACTTTCAACCTGCTTTAAGTTATCATCTACTAAGATATAGATACTATTTCTTATATCTTACATGTTTATGACTATATAAAGTGGAATTATTTTCTTTAGAGGAGGAATAAATTAAAGGCGTAAAAAGGCATATGTATGGGGTAATGGGTTAACATCAGTAGAACTGGAGTTATCTCAAAGACAAGAAAATATGACACTGGGAAATATCTCAAAATTGACATTGACCTTTGTACGACATGACCCAAGTTATAAAGTTTCTAACTTTAACAAAGTTATGGCTAAGATTAAAGTTGTGGACTGACAGACAAACAAATGGACAAACAGACAAAAAAGCAGACAGACAAAAACAATATGCCCCCAACTGCAGGGCATAAATATATAGCAGACACCACCATATGCAACCTCATCAGCTGACCAGCTGACCTGAGTTCAGTTATGTAACTCTGCCAGTAGGAAATTTGGCTAGGGTCTAACTCTTATTATGCTGAATTGCTGTCTGCTATACATATTTTGAATATTAAACATATGTATAAATATGGCAAAAGACATAATTACATAACTGTCAGTGGATCACTTCCAGACCCTGTTTCTCTAAGTATGAAGCAGACTAAACCATTTATAAACTTTAGCAGACAACATGTTCAGCTAAGACCATCAGTTCAGTGGCTGAGGTCAAATACTGGGTAGTATGGTAGAATTAGCAACTGCTCTGAAGGCTTACCCTTACCAGACTGAAATGATATCTGCTTAAAACCTACTGTATGCGAAAAGTGACAAAAAAAAGAATTTAGAACATGTTCAGTTGGTAAATGAGTACCAATAGTTTGGATCCAAATTAGATGCAGCATTATGTTGCATCTGATCTGGATCCAAAATGTTTGCAAATATTGGCTATTTGCCCTTAGTATATTAAGAGTAACTCAGGTAAAATACAGTTCTGCTTTTGCTTCATCAAAAATACTGTAAAACCTGCCTAGAGCAGCACTTAAACTGCGCAGGGTGGCGTCAAGTGTGACCCTAGGGATTTCATTTTAACAAACTATAGAGGGATCGACCAGGAGATTCTACTGTAAAAATATCAAAGCTTAGGGCCTAGTAGTTTTTAGCAAGAAGATTTTTTAAATTTTTTTGCTTTTTTGCTTTTTCAAGCAGAGTTTTTGCTTTTTCTCTTTCATTTAGACAACTTCTGTAGAGAAGCATCCAAGGAACATCATGAGCAGTTTGAATCCGCCCTACAATCCCCGGGTTCAGAGGAGATGTCGTTTGAAGTAAAAGTGAACGGACAGACGGACAGACGGACAGACGTACTACGGACAATGAGCGGTCACAATAGCTCACCTTGAGCCTTCGGCTCAGGTGAGCTAAAAACAGAATTTTAATTATCACAGTTGATGAAAATCTACCAAATGAAATCATGTGATTAAAAAATATACATAAACAACATTATTACATTAAAAACATTAAAATACATGCAGAGCTCCAGATAAGGGGGGTATTTCAAAACTTAAAATCTTTATTTCTCAATTAAACCCTATAGTGTCACTACTCATTAGAATCGTCTCTTCGAGACGATTCTAATGAGTAGTAACACCATAGGATTTGGTGGTAAAATGAGTGAAAAAGTGTTGGATTTGTTCAATTTACCCTCTCTTATCTGGAGCCCTGTACATGTTTGACACATATATATCAACTTTTCCAGGATGACAAGTCTTGGACACTACCTGTTGTGTAGTTCTTCAAGATAAATAAATAAAAAAATTGAATATCCATTTTTAGCTAGTGCAGCTGTCAATTTATCACTGTGCAAAAATATGTCAAACAAGACTGCCTTCAAATAAAGCGCTTATCCCCCTTGTGGCACCCTTCACAATATATTCTGAATCTTTCATAAGTACAAATTAGGTCAATGTCAAACTGAGATTGAATGAAATGAGTGAATTGGTATGGTCCAAATTAACTGAGTAACTAAATTTTCCAATTCATTTTAGTCTATTTGTACATAGATAGGGTTGATTTCAACGACATATTGCAAGGTGACGAACATTACATTGTATACCAATGTGTAGGTGAAGAAATGTCCTTTCCAATGATGTATCACACATGCATATTTCTCTTCTTGTATCTAAGTTATTGATCAAGTTGCATCCATATTTGAACACCCCTCGTAATTCCTCCATTGAAGGAAATAGTTCAATTTTGCACATGTGGGGGAAGACCCCAGATACTCTCTATACTGGGCTGCCATTTCTCCGGATTTTTCCTAAATCTACTGATTTTTTTCTGATACATGGTAGTATAAAGCAGGCTGAAAGTAAAGCAGAATGCGCCTTAAGGCGCATTCTGCTTTACTTCCAGTCTGCTTTAAGTAGTCATATGTCAACAAAACTAGAAACAGGCTATGTGGTAAAGGTACGATTCGTAATATCGCACTTGAAAAATGCAAAATTGGAAATCTTAGGATTTTTCATGCCAACTTATGGCAGCCCTGTCTATAAACTGTTTCCGGTATAAATCAGCAACTGGGTAAAACCAATGTACCTAGAGTGGGATTCAAACTCACAGCAGTGAGTAGCTACAGTGGAGAATCTGTTATTCTTTCCCGTTTAAACGCAAACGTACGCAAACTCAAAGCACTAAACCGTAGAAAAGAACAACTTTTTGACAATTCTGATATTTCATGTTTATCTTGGTAGCAAACAGTTTGGAGCCTGATCAGACGCCGGGTTACCCGGCGTCTGATCTGGCTCCAAACTGTTTGCACTGCAAATAATAGTTTTAGCGTAAACGCGTTTATTGGGAAAGAATAACAGATTCTCCACTGTAACTGATTGTCAATCATAATGACTATAACCATTCTGCAGGAATTTGGTTTGATATCAAAAGTGTCTTAACAAATCTGAATAACAGTTTGTTACATTTACTAGTTTTGCCTTCATGCATTAATTAGACTCTTCAGAACATAAACTGGTTTAGTCAGATTATTGCTTTACGAAGAACAAAAGTAATGCAGAAAACTGATTTTATTATATGCCTTCGAGTGATATCGAGCGTTTCCGCGTGTATTTGCAGAGTAAAATACAAGAGTCTGTATCAGCCACCTTGTATCAGCCACTTTGTATTTTACTCTGACCTCGCTTTCGATTTGACGTGACGTCATTTACGTACATGTACGAGTGCCGCGTTATTCTTTGTGACATACAAAAAATCTTGTTCTGCTTCAAATAACTAATAAATTTTGGATATAAAATGATTTAAACAACAATTTAGTTGTTTCTGGTTTGTATTCAAGTCATATAATAAACACATCACCAGTTGGCAGTGCGCAACAGAGTGTTGTATTTAGCTCTCGACGTTTTTGGCGGAAACAACCGATCAGACTCGCGCCAAGGCGCTCGTCAGATCGGCTATTTCCGCCAAAAACGTCTCGAGCTAAATACATCACTCTGTATCGCGCTGTCAACTGGTAATGTGTATCTAACAATAGTTTTAAAAAAAGATTCTTCATAAAATATATTGCAAAAAATAATTGAACAATCACAAAGCTGCAGCCTTCTTTGCGTCTGATTTTGAATCTGCTTCCTTGGATTCTAGAAGATCGTGCTGAGTTTTAAGCATCTCTCTTAGCTCGTCCTGTATGAAATGTAAACAACAAACATGTCAGAACAATACAAAATCTTACAAATTATATAGTTTGTTTTAAAAATTCACTGAACTTTTGAATTTCATCTAACTGTGATATCCTATAAACATTCTCAAACTTTTTACTTTTCATCCTTGTGTTACTTTTTTAGCTTGATGGATCCTAAAATACCATTTATATTTCATTTATTTATTCATGAAAGACTCAAGTTTAAGATGAATCCAATTTAGTTGCCGGGCTGAAAATGGAAACCCTCCCCCCTCTCCGAAAAATTGGTGACCTATATAGTATTGAAGGTTAATATGTTAGAAAATGAATGGCACTTGTTGGATGTTTGAAACTGTCCATTTTAAGGATTTATGGGGCATGAGTTATCTGCCCATGCAATTTTTGCTTAATCACGAAATAAAATATACCACATGATAAGAGGTATTAAAATATGTTTAAGGATAATTGAAATAGTCATAAGACGACAAGGGCATGATATTATATTTTATGACTAAAAGTAAAGTACTCCTCACTCCAAAAATCCAAGATGGCCGCCATTTTCTAAGATGGCGGCCAAGATGGCCGCCATTGACATACAGCATTGAAATTTAGGATGAACAATATCACAAAAATGATGCAAATCAATGTATTTTAATTGTGTAAGTCTTTAAAAAGGCTTATAACATTAAACTGTTTAAGATTGATACAAGATACACACAAAACCGCACATAAAAGGTCCAAACAAAATTACTGTTAGACTTTAGAAGAAACAGTTGACACATTGTTTTTATATTTTGTTTTCAAAAGAGTGCTTGTCATTGTTAATTTGTTAATCAATCTACGGCATTCTACGCTATCTTTGAAATTTTACAGTCAACATCTTGAAAGATATCTTAAATAAACACCAGTTTCCCTATTGGTTACCTTTAAAATATTTTATTAGCACCATTAATCACCATTTTCACCGCAAGCATGGATAAATACCAGGAAGATGGTGTTAGGGGATGTTGGCAACAGCTGAAAGAAGGCCTTCTGAGCAGTGCCAACACTGTGTGTGGGCTGACGAAGAAGCGCCAATGGAGGAAAGAGACTTGGTGGTGGGATGAGGCAGTGAAGATTCAATCAAGGAGAATACAAGAGAAGATGCTTCAAATCATGGAAGAAAGGAGGTAGTAGAGAGGAGTACTCATAGGCTAAAAGATCTGCCAAGAAGGCTGTGTTCTCAGCAAAGCAAGAGGCTGCAATATCAAAGTTTGGTCAACTTGACCCAAAGAACAATGATATTTTCCGTATCGCCAAACAAATGAGAAAAGAGAACCAGGATGTTGTGGGTGAAAAGTGCATCAAAGATGATGAAGGGCAACTCTCTCTTGACAATAAGAGCAAACAAAGAGCCTGGAAGCAGCATTACAAAAGGCTACTAAACGTTGAGTTCGCTTGGAATCCACAAGATCTATTTGAAGAATCTCCAGTACAAGGCCCACCTATCAAGATCAGCACTGAAATGATCAGCAAGGCGCTGGAGAAGATGAAGAATGGCAAGGCGACAGAACCCTCAGGCATTGTTGCTGAAATGCTGAAGGCATCGGGTGAGACAGGCGCTCAGATCATGTCAGACCTTGCAAATGCCATCATTAGGGAAGAATGTGTGCCAGAGAGCTGGAAGGAAAGGTACATCATCAACTGCTACAAAGGCAAGGGTGACGCTTTGACAAGAGGCAACTATAGAGGCCTGAAGCTCCTGGAACAATCAATGAAGGTTATTGAAAGTATTGGACAACAGCATCAGACAGCAGATTGACATTGATGGCATGGAGTTTGGCTTTTTACCAGGGCGAGGAACGACAGATGCCATCTTAATACTTCGTCAAATCCAAGAGAAGTACATCGGGGCGGATAGAAGGCTCTACTTGGCATCCGTCGACCTAGAAAAGGCATTCGACAGGGTCCCCAGGCAGGTACTATGGTGGGCAATGAGGAAGCTAGGTGAAGAGGAGTGGCTTATCCGGCTAGTACAGCATATGTACACTAATGCAAGAAGCAGAGTGCGGGTGGATGACAGTTACAGCGATGATTTCAGCGTCAACGTCGGTGTCCAACAAGGATTAGTGCTCAGTCCGCTGCTGTTTATCATTGTCCTTGAGGCTCTGTCCAGAGAATTCCGCACCGGTTGCCCTTGGGAACTTTTGTACGCTGATGACCTTGCTGTCATAGCTGAAACCATGGAGGAGCTTGCTGAGAAACTCAAAGCTTGGAAAGAGGGAATGGAAGCGAAAGGACTGAGGTTCAACACCGCAAAGACAAAAGTCATGGTCAGTGGGCCTGAACTGCATGCACTAAAGGACTAGGGCCAACACCCATGTGCAGTGTGTAGAAAGGGGGTAAGGAGCAACCCCATACAGTGTAACCATTGTACTCTATGGGTACACAAAAAATGTTCTGGAGTACGTTGCACACTCACACCAGACCCTGTCTTCAAGTGTAAAAGGTGTCAGGTACTTGCTCGACCAATTGAGGGTCACCCTTGCCAAGAAATGAAAGTTGGTGAAGACACTCTGGAGGTGGTAGACTCCTTCTGCTACCTGGGAGATATGCTGAGTGCTGGTGGAGGCTGTGAATTGAGCTCTACTATTAGGGTAAAGACAGCATGGGTAAAATTCAGAGAACTTCTGCCCATCCTGACATCTAGAGCCATCCCTGTTGCCACCAGAGAGAAGTCTATGACAGCTGCATCAGAAGTGTCATGCTGTATGGAAGTGAATGTTGGGCACTCTCTCAGTCCTCACTCGCTAGACTCCGTCGGAACGATAGGGCCATGATCAGATGGATCTGCCATGTTAAACCAGACCAGACCTAGCATGTTAGGTCAGAGACCTTACTTGAGACATTGGCCATCCAACCGCTGGAGGTTATACTTAGGGCTAACAGATTACGTTGGTTTGGACATGTTGAAAGAAGCAGTGGACCAATCAACTCATGCAGGGATATGAAAGTGGCCAGTCATAAGAAAACCGGACGCCCAAAGAAGACCTGGAGAGAAACCATCAGGCAAGACCGTGTACAGTGGCAGATGGTGAAGGTGGACCCCCACGACCGTGATCACTGGAGAAGATGTATTAAGACAGCCAGACAACGTCGAACACCTGACGAAGGGAACACAGACGCTAAACTAGGATAGTGAGTGAGTGAGTGAGTGAGTGAATCTGTACATAAATTATGGTCTTCATATGCCATAAACAGTAGCCATCTATGTTTAGTTCACTCATTTTCGTCTTCATTGTCGGTTTCGTAATCATCATCAAATATCATGTCCATGTAGTTATCCCAATCTACCTCTTCATCAATATCAGAATCTTCATTCTTTCTCTTTTTCGGCATCAACTGGATCAGTGGTATCATCAGAATCGTTTGCCAGTATGTCAATCAGTTCTGGTAGAAGAATATATCCTTCCGTCTAATCATACACTATACCTGTGTCGTCAATCTTCCAACCATGACCACTAAGACCAGGGATATTTGGGAATGCTTCTAGAGATTTCTTCCATATGAATATCTGATAGTTTTCTCGCAAGATGTGTATCTTTAAGGACGATCTGCACGGAGGGAGAAGACAGGTCAATACCATCTGCATGTGTCAGGCTTTCAGAGCTCGGCTTGAACTTTTGTCTGAATAAGTCAACTCTCAGTTTATTTATGTCTGAATATTTGGGTTTGCCATACAGACAACAAACAAACTCTTCTAGTTTACCGAAATCTTCATGTCACCTCAAGACTATCCCCTATCCTTTGAAACACCCGCCCGGGAATGAACTCAATGCTTTTCTCTAACACTTTTTTAGGTTTAAGTTTGCCTTGCCGAACAAAGGAACTAGTGGTATCACAGCCAGTAAAGGCATGTAGTCCAGGTAGTGCTTCCGACATTTCACATCCTTGCTTCTCCACTTAGTCTATTTCTTGAACATTTACTAGTCTTCTTTTATTACCCACACATAGCGTGCCTATGAAGAGAGAAGCTCTAGCTGGATATCTCAAATCTGATGCACGAACATCACAACACAGCGGGGTCCAGGCAGACCAGAGCTATCTTGGGAGGACCTTGTAAAAACGTGACCACGAAGCTCTCGGGTTGGAAAACACAAACAAAACAAATCGCCAAGCTTGGAGAGGGAGACTTCATTCCAGACTGGACAGGCAGGCCTCACCCTTATAAGAAGTATTGATCAATGGCCTGGTTAAACTCAACTGGATGATGATGATGATAATAATGATGATTAGATAACATTTGGGACACTTACATTTATATTACAATAATTGAACACTGACAATTAGCTGACTCTGGACCCCATGCTGAGTTTCGCGGCAGTGATGTCACCAGTGTGCCCTGGGTCTGTGTGGACAATCATTCTATTCAAAACATGTGCTGTTTTTAAAACCCTTATTAATAAAGACTTACATATATATTATTTCTAACAATTTGTAACAAGAAAGATAAAGTTAGTATTATTTGAAGTTGTTCTATATTCGGTTTTGAGTGAAGGAATTATTTTGGGAATAAGGTTATTTTTAGTTGTTTGAGTATACAGCAATTTAATTTTTTGACTTTGGGACCGTTTGTAGTCCATTCTGATATCTGTATCTGAATGAATAGAACATAAATGCATGTTTTATGCATAATAATTATATCATTAGTGGGGCAGTGAAAAATGAGAGTTTCGTATGAACACCATCAAACCTATTGATCAATGCACAAACCTTTTTCAAGATCATAAAATCGTGGCAATTTTCAATAAAAAGTGTTCCAGTTCAATTTTAAATATGATTCAAAGGATATTAAGCATACTGTGTACTTGAAATGTGGAATTACACCTTTATAACACCTTGAAATTTTGACATTGTGTACGATTCTTGACTTCACATGGCGGCCGTTTTAAAAAGTGGCCGCCATATTGGATGTTTCAGGTGGCAAGTGACATTTTTGAAAAAAAGAGACCATAGAAGTATTTGTGCCAAATATGTTGCTTGCTTCACCAAGTGCACCATTTCTATAAAAAAATTGAATAAACGAGCTCAGGTATTTCTACATATGAAAATGTCCACTTGTATATGTAGTGCATATATCTAATTGATGCCATCTTGGAAACAATCATGAATAGCCTACTTTAACCAAAGTTTTATTTACTGCAACAACTGGTTCCATAGCTAACAGACTAGGACAGACATTTTAGTATAAAGAAACCAGTGCCATAACAAGATATCTCTAGTTCTTCATCAGTTAAAATTGCATTATCATGAGAAAAAACCGCAAAATTTGCTTTTTGGGCGGCCATTTTGAAAGATTTCTTGATTTTAAATGCCATTATTTATAAACTATTTGTTCAAAATACATAATTGATGTGTTTCGAATACATTTTAGGCAATTTAGTTTATTTGTTTCGATACTTGTACCCACAACGAAGACCTAAGTGATTTTCTGTAATTTTGGCGGCCATCTTGGCGGCCATCTTGGCGGCCATATTGGATTGTGATGTTGTCCCACGGCTTTGTCAAATGCATCAACCAGATCCAATATCTACAGGGCTAGACGAACATTTTGGTATATAGAAACCTTTGTTTACAGGCGAGGACCAGTTGACCTGTGAGTCTTAAATCATTTGTAAAATGATAAAATGGTCATTTTGTGCGGCCATTTTGAAAATGGCGACCATTTTGAAATGTTAAGATTATGTGAAAAAGAATGTTTGTAAGATGTAAGACTATATATAGTTCGTTTTACATAAAAAAATTAACAGCAACACATGCTGTTGTGCAGAAATGACATTTATAAGCACATACTCGCATTTCAATAAATCTAAAAAGGGGGAGATAATCAGTAAGCCCTCATTGCCATAAATGGACACTGTAAGTCATCCAACAAGTACCATTCGAAAGCTAACATAATGAACTTCATTGCTATATATGTCTACAGTTTTTCGGATAGGGGGGAGGGGGGGTACAGAGGGCCCTGCATCTAATTACCCCATAGCCTGTTTCTAGTTTTGAAGACAGGTGACCACTTAAAACAGTTTGAAAGTAAAGCAGAAGGCGTATTTTCCTATACTTTAGTCTGTTTAAGCTATCAATTACCCGTAAGTTATACAGTGTAGGTTTCCACTTAAATGACTTAATGCAGGGCAAAGTAATCAAGGAGCTAAGCTGCTCACACAAGTTTTACTGTAGACAGATGGTCAGACAGACACCTAACAAATTGACAACCATATCCTATGTTAAAGGTTTAGTTTAACCCATTACCCCATAAATACGCCTTTCATTTATTCCTCCACTGAATAAAATAGGTCAAATTTATACAACCATGAACATGTACCATAAGAAACATTTTCTTTATTCTATCAGATGGTAGCTTAAAGCAGGCTTTCAACCTACTTTAAGTCAAGGACACCCTATCTTCAAAATGTGAAACAGGCTATGGGGTAATGGGTTAAACAATATCTTCTTTAACCCTTTGAACCCTAGTCCCGCAAATAGGCTTCTTTTCAATGTACATGTGAAAAGTGCACTTGTCTTGTGCAAACAGTGAAGATCCAGATCAGAGCGCTCCGAAAGGAGCCCTTTGATCTGGGTCTTCACTGTTTGTCATAATGCCAAATATTGACAAAAACAACCCTTAAAAGTCAGAAATGGACTTGACTTAAATGGAAACTGGAATTGTCCATTTAAAGTTTCAGGGAGGAAAGAGTTAAAGGAAAGGACTGGACAAGAGGCAGAGCCTACGTGAGTCCTCTTATTATACATGTTTTAATGTTAATTGGTCAGTACTTACCCCCCATCCTAGTAGGTCAGCCAGGGCGTAGCAGCCATCATCACAGGTGTCCTGCCAGAACATGTCCCTGTAACAGTAAGAGTAATACATACATGAACATCAACATTAAAGCCCTGTTAACTCTTTCCTCCCTGAAACTTAAAATGGACAATCTAAGTTTCCATTTTAGTCTAGTCCATTTCTGACTTTTAAGGGTTGTTTTTGTCAATAGTTTGCATTATGACAAACAGTGAAGACCCAGATAGAGGGCTCCATAAGGAGCCCTCTGATCTGGGTATTCACTGTTTGCATAGGACAAGTGCACTTTTCACTTATACGCAGATACCCCCCGCAAAGCTATTCAAAAAGTGTCCTCTTACGTCTGATACCGGACACTTTTTTTCTGTTACCGGACAGTTTTACTTTCTGTTACCGGATACTTTTTACGGGCGTGGTGCACGTGGTGAGCATGCTGTCATCGGTTTTACTCTTGCACTGCCCGGGAATTGACGAGGTAACCCTTGTTATGCTACAGTGGAGAAAACATAATTCTTTCCCGTTTAAACGCAAACGAAACGCAAACGCAAAACACAAAATGTAGAAAATAATAACTTTTTTTTTACATTTTTCATCATCTATTTTCATCTGAGTGGCACACAATTTGGATCCTGATCAGACGCCGGGCGTCTGATTGGTTCCAAAATGTTTGCAATGGAAAATATAGTTTAAGCGTCAAACGCGTTAATTGGGAAAGAATAACGTTTTATCACTGTGAGTACCGCTTGTCTAACATTTGGAAACAGTTTAGATCCATAGAAGACGCCATGTTACGCGGCATGTGATCTGGATCCAAATGTTTGGCACTGATTTTCATTTTTGATTCAATTTGGAAAGTATAAGAAAGATTTTGAGATTCTCCGCAGACGATAAGTTTGATGCAGACGGCAATTCAGCACGATAAGGGATAACGAACTTTCGCAAATAATTTGGATCAATATCAAACACACAGTAACTCAGCGTTTGAACAGGATCCAAACTGATAGACACTTTATTCGTGCAATCAAATCCCGAAACTTTGCGTTGGAAAATAAGTGCATTTCAATTTCAAAGCAGACGACAATATGACAGTGCAAGAGTAAACAACGCTATTTAATAGTGTGCCTGTTCAGGAGAAAAATATCTGGTCCTTGGTTTGGTTATAAGGAGCGGAAAAGGAATTATATCGGGCTAAAATGATAAAATATTTATTGACCTTAAAACTAAATGCTTAAAAAAAGATGTCATCTAAATTGTTAAATACAGCGCTTACCTTATACTAGCTGAATACTCATTCTGAGCGCAGATAAATAAATACGTAGTAGTATATTTTACGGCATGACCCAGCACACAGGCTGCACGGAATGCTCGTGCAAAGTATAAAAAGGACCAATGAAAATAATAGTTGGTTTACGTGAATTTTAATAGTTTAGAAATAGATATATTAATTTGCTATATTACATTGACCGCAATCATTATTGACTAGGTGTAAGATATTTATTAAAATCTACGTATAAGTTAGATACACGACGGGTTTCGCCTTAAAATTGTAGGGTATGAATCGTAATAAGACTGTTTCGCTCGGACGAACAACAAATATGTCCTCGGCTTCGCCTCGGACAATTTGTTGCCGTCCTTGCAAAACAGTCTTATTACGATTCAATACCCTACACTTTTAAGGCGAAACCCGTCGTGTATCTATTACATGTATACTTTTGAAAATGACGCCTATATGCGGGACCAGGGTTCAAAGGGTTAATATAATCCATTAACTCATAAAATGCCTTTGAATTATTCCTCCTCTGTTAAAAATAGTTTTAGTATAAATGACGGTGTACCATAAGAAATAGTTTCTATATATTAGCAGACAGTAGCTTAAAGCATGCTGAAGTAAACCAATTCAATTCAATTCAATTTAAAGTTTTATTGGCCTTAAACATATACAATGCTCACATGGTACATAGGATTATGTCTAGGGCTCGTTGACCAATGAAAAGTAAGGAATTTACTTTGCAGTATATAATAAAGTATTATGTTCATGACTAGCAATAAATAAATCTATTGTACAAGATCAGGAACTTTAATGGTACTTTCTGTATTACTTTCAATCTGCTTTATAGAGGATCTTACATGAGTGCTCATTAATTATCATTATTAATAAATGAGTTGACTAAAATAATATTACGTGAGCCGTGGCAAGTGTTGTATTTATTTTAGTCAACAAGTTTATTAGAATGATGAATGATAAATGATGAGCATGAATGTGCGATCCTATTTATCACATAATCACTTTAAAACCCTATTGAGTCAACTGAATTCATAGTTTGTAGCCTCTCCGCCATAATTACAGTGGAGAAAACGTAATTCTTTCCCAATAAACGTGTTTACGCTAAAACTATTATTTGCAGTGCAAACAGTTTGGAGCCAGATCACACGCAGGGTAACCCGGCGTCTGATCAGGCTCCATACTGTTTGCCACCAAGATAAACATGAATTATCAGTATTGTCCAAAAGTTGTATTTTTCTAAGTTTTAGTGTTTTGCGTTTAAACGGGAAAAAATAACGTTTTCTCCACTGTATGTATTTTCCGCCCAAACTTGATGTTGTTTACAGTTATGTCATGACATAAAAATTTTTTCAAGCTTTATGTATACTCGGTATTTGTACACAAAAGGTTGTAATGTGTATTACCAAAGTAAGAATAAACCCTGGAAATCATGTTTTCTAAAAAAAATAAAAAAAATATGTGCGATTTGAATGGATAAGAGTAAAAATTACCCCACCCACTTATTTTATAATGGGAGAAAAATTTAAGCCCCGAAAAAAATGCCATTTTAATTAAAGAGAACCAATTATTATTATTTTTATTTTTTGTTTATATTCTTCCAAACATATAGTTTTAGTGAAATAGCAAATAAAAACATGGGGTCCCGGAGCTAATAAAAAAAATATGGAACTTTTTATTTAAAAAATCTATTTTTTCTCTATTTCTCACTTTTTTAGTGTATTTTTATAATATTAACTTCTTTTTTTCTGTAAATTTTATCTGATCTATTGAACTAATTTTAATTTATAAAAAAAATATAAAAATTCCATAAAGATTGAATTCTTAAATTTTGAAAAAATAAATTTTTCAATTTTTTTTACCCCACCACTTTTTTTATAATGGGGAATGGAGTAAACTGAAAATTCCCAACTAGATTGGTTGAAAAACATTTACTTTTCTTCATAATTGTTGGTGTCTCTCATGATAACGTACTGATGTAGAAAAGCGAAGCAGAAAATACATGATCACCCATCTTTTAAGCTTATAATGGACAGCTTTTATCAGTTTTGATATAAGGAGCATATAAGCAGAACATAATTCTTTTTTGTATCTACTCTTTTATTCATCTTGCATTCACAATAGAATATAAATCATATTCTAGTATACTAGTATAAAGGTTCCAAATCAGAGTATAAAGGTTCCAAATCAGAGTAAGAACATTTTTCTCCACCAAACCCTATGTTGTGACAATGTTGATAAATACAGTGAAAGCCCTCTAAATCGGAACCTTTAAATACCGGATTTTTTTAATCCTTCACTGAAGAAAGTGGTTAATACATACTAGCAGATAGCTAAAAGCCGGTTGAAAGTAAAGCAGAATGTGCCTCAATGCGCATTCTGCTTGACTTTCAACCGGCTTTTAGTGATCAGCTATCTTCCATACTTGAAACAAGCTATGGGTTAAAAACCTCTCTTAACCGGAAACCCCTCTAAACTGGATTTTTTTGTTGTCCCCACACATGTCCGGTTTAGAGGGGTTTCATTCACTGTAGTATCATTCAAATAGTTTGGTGGAGACATGAGGACTTCATCATGTGAAACATTTACCTTATCCCCCCCCCCCCCCCAAAAAAAAACAACAACCCTGTTTTCGCGCTTAAAATTTCACCCAAAAATGGCGTTTCGCGCTTAATTTTTCCCCATCCAGAAAGGCTAGGCCGCTTCCCCAAATTCAGAGAAAAACCTCTGCATATCATTTAATATGTAACTGTAAATATCAAATTAATCAGGATCTAAAACAGTTTTTGCTGTCAATTTCTCAAAAATGTCTTGGCACATTTCGAAGTCTCTTCATGTTCATCTGTTTCCTTTCAAGCTAGATCCTGGAAATGGTGTTTCCCTGAAATTAGATAAATCAAAACACAAATTTCAGTTTTTCACTTCATAATTAACCCTTAGCCTGCCACTCACAACTATAGCTCCATATGCAAACAGCTTGAATCCAGATGAGACGCCGAGTAACTCGGCGTCTCATCCGGATCCAAGCTGTTTGACACTCGGACAACATTTTCAGTAATTTTGAGCAACTTTGAAGCACTTTGAAACTTGAAGCAGACGAGAAATATAGCAGACAACAATTTATTTGGCGGGCTAAGGGTTAATTTATATGACAAAAAATATTATGTGTATATTTGAAACTATGATTGTGAAGAACAAATAAAAATTATTTCAAATGCAATATATATATATAATTGGCACTAAAGAGGAATCTATCTAGTAGAATAAATAAGGGGATAAGGGATCACAATCTAATCTTAGTCCCTAAATTCATAGTAGATCTAGATCTAGATTAAAACATCTAAAATTTTAATATGAAAAACATAAAAAAAATCAAAACACACACACACTGCTTTATTGATTCTATACATGACTGGTAGACTACATCAAAACCAGTTTCAATGTTTAGATATAGATCCATGGCAACATCATTTTGACTAATCATGTTCAAACAATTTACTAGATCTACTTACAAAACAATTACATCTGTTACAGTCTATGTTGGAGATTCTTTGGCACAACTTCTCTGTTTCTTGTTTTTGTGAAACTCACAGGACATCTTGAAGTCAACTGAAATTCAAGAACAACAATTATAATGCAAGTGCTCAGATGTGTACAATAACATGCTGAAAAATGTTGCCAAACTGCATATAGATCTAGATCTACAATGAAACTACAGTACGCATCTGACAAATGAAGCCAGGGCTCCAGATAAGAGTAGTTTTTCAAAAACTAAAATCTTTATTTCTGAATTAAACCCTATGGTGTCACTACTCATTAGAATCGTCTCTTCGAGACGATTCTAATGAGTAGTAACACCATAGGATTTGGTGCTAAAAATAGTGAGAAAATGTGGGATTTTTTTAAAAAACTACCTCTTATCTGGAGCCCTGGAAGCACATTCCCAAATCTGCCTGGCCATTTTCTGGCATGTTTTAAAACCATCTGTATTATACAAGCATTTAATCCTAATAAATCTAGACAAACAGTTTTTCTGAAGCTGAATTCATTTTCATGTAATTGTACAATGTTTTGTTTACATGCTAGGATCAATTTATTTTGTGACGTAGCTGTTGTGACGTAGCCATTATGACGACATCAATATACCAGTAAATCATGCTGACCTAGTTCAATACGTACACAAGTAAAGTTTTAACCGCTCGGCGTCTAGAACGGGTACACATTTAGATATTACCATGGAGGAATTATTCCTCCATGATATTACTGTAGATCAATGTTTTCGTTTCGAAAATTATGAGCATGCATGCTTAGAAATCGAGTGTTTATGACATAATCTAACGCTGGATAATATGTGCAAACGGTCAGGTCAAAGCTCTAAATGATTATCCATGTCAAATTGTCAATCCCCGCACATCCCTATTGACACCGTTGTAAAACTTGGTTTTCGTACTAGTCAATCAAACAATAAATAATTACCTTTTGAAGTAGATATTTCATCTACATAAGGTGGCTGTTGAACTCTCGATACATAGCAATGACTTGTTGCTACAGGCTTTTCGTCGGTTTTCGTCTTACACAAAATATGCACCCAACATTTGCCGATGTCTAGATTTATCCATGATTTTTTAAAATTGAATAAAAATGGCCTAGAGCTCTATCTAAAATGGCATAAAACACTTTATGTCTATTTCCTGTGTTAGTCATTTATCTGTGAATGCGTTGACAAGTGTCAATCAAGTTTAAACAAAACCCGTAATGGGTTTCACTATGTAGACACAACACACATGTGTAGCTCAGCGATTAGGAATAAAACACGGATGCATGTCTGTCTGCTGTCGTAAACTTTTTTTTCGGCTAAAAAGTAACATATTAATGAAATAAATTATCATTTAATCACGTAATCGATATATTTCTAATTAGAAATCAAGGTTTGAGGCGAGGTTTTGGTCAAATTACTCCTTTTCAAAAATAAGAACGACGTTTGTTTTCGGCAAATTCGCGCATGCGCATTAAGACAGGCGGACATCCTTAAGCGCATTCTGCTTTACTTTCAGCCTGCTTTAAGCTATCATCTGCTAGAATATAGAAAATATTTTGTATGATACATATTTATGACTGTATAAATTGGAACTATTTTCATCAGTGAAGGAATAAAATTAATGCGCTAAAAGGCGCTTCTATGGGGGAAAGGGTTAAAGAACTATACCTTATGTTATCCTCAGAGTCGAACGCAAATGTTTGTCCACCCATAAACATGGCCATGATTGGGTCCATTTGCTGGGAAAAGAAAACAACAGAATACATCATAGATAGATAGATATTTAATTCAGTACAAAAGCCAGCGGCTTATAATAAGACAGTACACATTCGCTTTATACAAGTACATGTAGTTATGTCAATGGTGGAACATCATATTTTACTAGATAAAACCCCATATTTTATCATTTTATAATATCCTGTATTTTATCGTTCAAATATAAACTATAGAATTATTTGACAGGTTTGACTCAAAGTTGTGCTGAGCTCAAGACGACCATGCTGACTTCAAGAAAGGTAGTAGTCTCTGTATACACTCAGCACAAAAAGAAACACACATTTTTTATAAAAATATTATTTTTATGTAGAAGAACGTATTTGTGAATTGTTGATAAATCATTATTGAATTAGTAGCATCACAACCTGTACTAATCAGTGCGATGTTTTAAACAAGCTGTAGTTAATTCTTTCGCTGCCAAATTAATCGTGAGGTTTTACCCCTTCACCGTTTCATTGTCGTCTGCTCAAATTTTGTTGTTTGCAAGATCGTTTCAAAGTAAAACTCAATGTAGAATGACTTAAAGCAAATGGATACGAGTGTCAAACAGTTTGGATCCCGATCAGACGCCGCGT